>HG995405.1:4836636-7236636 GCA_905333125.1 Pheosia tremula | reverse complement strand
GCTTCCGACAGACATTTGGCTAGGGGAATTAGCCCTGTCTTATCTGATACACTTAAAAGTGCTGTAAGAGAAATGTGGTTGCATTAATCAACTAACATACACACCAACTTGGTCCCACATTAACCCCATGTCTTAGTGTTTCTTATTGTCTATATATTTGATGGTCAATTCCAAATAAGTTTGATTGTATTTGAAAGGTTTATGACCTGAAGACCACTGAGACAAATAAATGAATTTAATAATGTTGAATAATGAGGATTTCATCACATGCTGATAAACCCTAAATGATAACTTACCTAATTTTCCGTTGGTGGTCATATTGTGTTGATCCTTGGAATTGTTTTACAGTATTGACAGTATGAGACAATCGATGGCACTGAGCATGTATTGACTTATCCAACTTGACCTTATGCAGGGGTTCCTGATAACAAGACAATCTTGTTTACCAATTGTGTAGGGGTGGTACATTTCCATTACAAAATAATGTTACGTTAATAATTAATAATAATCATATGAACTCCTAGTCCACCCTTAAATAAGGTAGGAACTCAACTTTACAACCGTACGTAATTAACAATCTCACATCTCCAATCTGTTTTGCTGTACACACTACACAAAATATTATAATTTTGTAATTTTTTTAGATGCTGTACCCTGCCCATTGCCTTGTACTATACAGGTCAGTCACACTGCCTCTCTTAATTGCATGGAGGAACATTTTAAGACGAGAGGCAGCTATAGGAGAACAAGGCCAACATAAAAAAAACCTTAGTAGGTTATGTTGGTAAGTAATAATAAACTAAGTAAGCATATTAACTAAAACTAAAGAGTGTTACCCTGCTAGTACACTTGCGTCATATCACCCTGATGTAAATGACATAGTTATTGCTCTGTGACAGAGCAACTGATTGTACAAACCTGACACTTTATCAAGTTGGTCAACATCACAAACATAGTTTGATAACAGAAAAACATGTTGGTAATAACTATAAAATCTTACAGGATTTTTATATAATAATAAAAATAACAACTTACCTATTTGTTATTTTTTAAATGTTAAATGTTATTATCATGTGATGAACACACCAACTATATGGTCCCAAAATATGCTAAACTACTAGTATTATGGGTACAATACTATGGACTATAGATATTCCATGAGCAGTGTGATGGATAGGAATATTTTTACTCAGGAATGGCATTCTCAATGTGGCAAAGTTGTATCTTACCATTTTGTAAAAATTTTGATGATTCATAAGTACCTAATGATTTAGTTAGATGAATAAAAAATATTCTCATTCTGATTCAGGTACAACTGTTCCTATTCATCACAAAAGGATTGTCTCTACCAGGATTTGGTTCCAGGACACTCACCAAAGGAAGCACTACCAACTCAGCTAATCTGATTGTCAAATACTAGTAACAAAGTAGTCATGTAGGATAAATTTATTACTAGCAGTATTGTTGGGCTAAGTGATCTCAGAACAATAGTTTAATATGTCAAGCAGCTGAGTAAAATCAATGGTTTGATAGGCAGAGCCACACGCAAAAGCTAGTACCTACTTAATACATATACAATATATATTATGTCAGGGTATGTAGTTATTAAAAGGTCATAGGAGCATTGTTCTGTTGATAAGCATAACTAGATTACGTTGTTATGACACATTATTAATTTTATAAGCCAATTGTATAGCTAGCTTAACTTCGGGCAACTTTACATTGCTTATCTTCTTCTATAAGCAAATTGAACTTTATGTTGTAAACTTAGTAACTAAAACTGAATAATAATACAATTCTTAAAATGCACATCCCTACCTATTGTCAATTCTGTAGAAATTACCCCCTATACCCCTGTCCTACCCACCAAAAAAACTGTTAGTTCTATGCAAGTATAAAATACTGTTAGAAAGTTATACCATACATAACAAAAATATTCATGAAAATGAATATAAAAAAGACTAAAATAATAGGCACACTCCTCATAGGGTCAATTAAAGAACTTGAACATGCATATTATGGTGGTGACAAATAAAAACACTTCACATAGATGGTGGAAAAGTAGATTGCAAGTTTAAACAGTACCTTGTAAATGCTTGGCAGAAATTATTATTCTGTATTACAACCACAAAGCATAAAACTAAAAATATTTATTTGCCACAAGTTAATATTTTAGAGCTAAAATGTGGCCCGATAAAGATAAGCCGGCACCTGTTAATTTAGGTTATAAATAGCAATATGCAACTATACCAATTACCGTCCACGTGTAGTGATTATTTACTTACCTTAGATGCAAAGTACACAAAGCGGCAACAGAACCAGTCCGTGTCCGTTAGAGTGAAATGCGACGAAGAAACTAGAGAAAGTAATAAAAAACGAAAACAAATTAAAAGTAGGTAGGTAAATGAAAGCCACCCAACAATTCAAACAAAACAAAACATTGTAAAATTGTAACAAATGTCATTGTGACCACAATGACATTCTGACATTGTCAAAATCTATTTTTTTTATTATTTTAGTTTACGAGGCTGGGTGCTAACTCATTGGAGCCAATCAGAAGTATAACACATCAATTAATGTGTATTTCTTGAATTTGATACCGCTATTAAATAGTTGACATTAGCAAAATACCCACTAAGATGTGGGTGAGGCCATATTCATATCCATTTGAGTTCATCACATATCATTTCGTAATGAGAGAAGAAACATGAAGATATGAAAATGGCCTCACCCACAGCTTAGCGGGTATTTTGCCAATGTCAAGTAATTAAAATACACATTATAAATAATATAATGGATTTATGGATGTGACATGATGATATGAAAATGGCGTGGTCAGATTCAAATTAAAATATAATATGTCACTTGTCAGCAATGACAGAAACATGAAGTATTGTCAAAAAAGAAACGTGGTGTCGCGTTGTTTTGATTGTGTTCTGTATTATGAAAATTATTAATAAATCTGCTGAATATTGGCTATAAGTTTCACAACAGTACTAAGATATTATTCAAACGTAGTTTTGTATACTCTTGGATGAACATGTCTCAACCAGAAGTAGCAAAACCTCCTGGTAAAAGTTGGCGAGAAATCAATCAAGAAAGGAAGGCTCTCAAGCGTCAGCGGAATGAAGAGAAAATTATCAAACGCGAGAAAAGGGTTATCCTCGAAAAAGAGGTAGAAGCTAAAGTTCAAGAAGATATCCAACGGGAAAAGAAGAACGCTGAAATATCGACCGTAAGCATAGCAGTACCAGGTTCTATATTAGAAAATGCGCAGTCCGCTGAATTGCGTACATATTTGGCAGGTCAAATAGCTAGAGCTGCTTGTGTGTTTTGTGTAGACGAAGTTATCGTTTACGACGATATCGGTGATAGATTGGACACGAAAAAGTCGAAATTGGAAGATGTAGACGGCGTCAAAGTGGCTCGCAAAAGTTGCGTTCAATTAGCACGCATTTTGCAATATTTGGAGTGTCCTCAGTACTTGAGGAAACATTTCTTCCCATTGCACAAGGATCTGGAATTTGCTGGACTGTTAAACCCTTTGGATGCTCCACATCATTTGAGAATGTCTAATGATTTTAAATTCAGGTCAGTCAAACATACCCAACTAGCATCACTGTAATTTAATAATGTTCCCTGTTAACTTAATTATAGAAAGAAATAATATTAATGTTCTCACACAAAAAAAATACAATAACTTATGAGACTAACTGTTGCTGTATTCACAACATATCCATTCAATAGTATCTACATGTGACTATATTCCAGGGAAGGTATAACAATGAACAAGAAGACTAAGCCTGGCCGAGGTTCACAAGTTAATGTTGGTTTACTTCAAGACGTCTCCACAGACAAGCTTCTTAATCCTGGCATCAGGGTCACAGTGAGAATGGTTGGCGCAGCAGAAGGGGGTAAAAAGCTTAAGGGGAAGATAGTGAGCCTCACCACCCCTAGAGCTGAAACTGGGGTGTATTGGGGATATACTGTGAGGATTGCCAATAATCTAAGCCAAGTGTTTACACAGAGTCCTTATAAAAATGGGTATGTATACATATGACAAGTTACTTCTTTTGAAATTGACATTATTTGAAAACAATTTGTTGGATATTGACTTATAAATCGATCCAATTTATATTCAAGTTTGAGGGCAGCTTTATATTATCATTTAAAAAGTACAAGATAATGTCTTAAACATTCATATCCCAGTCCCAGCCCTGAGACGCCTATCATTGTTATAATCCTCACTCATTATTCATGATTATATTATTACTTACTACTACACCATGAAAGAAGTTATTATGGGCAGTTGGTAATAATTGTTATATAAAATTGTCTTGTTTCAGTTACGACCTAACAATGGGAACATCTGACAGAGGAACCTCCATAGATGCAATAGCAGATAAAGAAATAGAATACAATCATGCCCTTATTGTGTTTGGGGGTTTGCATGGTATTGAAACAGCCTTAGAAAGTGACGAACAGATCAAAGCAGATGAAGCCAGTCTACTCTTCAATCACTACATTAATGTTCTGCCAAGTCAAGGTTCAAGGACTATAAGGACAGAGGAAGCGGTTCTTATTGCCCTATCTGGTCTAAGAAACAAGTTGAAACCCATAAATGAACCTGTGGTTTTCTCAGGCACTGGCATTGCTAGCAGTTCCATATTCCCAACTACAAAAGTAGATGCAGATAAGACTGCCACTGGAAATAGCACAGATTTGAGCAGATTTGACTAATAAAATAATTAAAATAATATGATTCTTTATTTTGGATAAATTTATATCCGTAAATATTCTTCAAAACCTTAAAAAATATTGGGAAGACTCCTGAGCTTGAAGGAATGTTTTACTTAATATTAATACTAATTATCTTCTGTCAATAGCTGTTTGTACAGTGTCTCGGAGTAGCTTGATGGTGGCTGCCTGATCTGCAGCTCCAATCACTGCTGTTCCTGACACTATCATGTTTGCTCCAGCCTGAGAACAACAGACATGAGTTACAGTTTTAATGGACCTGAAAAGACTAGCATGGGCTCTACCAAATAATTTACTGTAGAGCAATAATTTCACATTTCTGAATTTGCAGAGAAACTATAATCAGTAGAATTTCATTCTAGCCTCATTAAAAAATAGAACACAGTTAAGAGCTCAAATATGTGTTTCATAGTTGCTAACACCATAAATGATAAAGGATGTGGAATGAAGAATGCCCTCTTGTGTGATATCAAATACTAACATTGGCACAACAACTAATAGTAGACGGCCCAACACCGCCATCCACTTCAATATCCAGTAATGGATATTGCTCCCTCAAGTACTGCACTTTGGCCATCTGGTTCTCCATGAACTTTTGTCCCCCAAAGCCCGGCTCCACTGTCATTATTAACACCATGTCTGATATGGAGATGTACTTTTCTACTTCAGATACTGGTGTTCCTGGCTTGATAGCTACACCAACCTGGGAAAAATATGTGAATATGAAACTAACATAATAAATGTGTGTATTTGACACAGACATTAGATGTTGGGATTTTTATGTTGAACTATTTCACACTAACATCTATAAATATATAAAACAAAGTCATGTTAGTTACACTATTTATAACTCAAGAACAGTTGGACTGATTTTGTCTCTGTTCCAAAAAGCAGAATAATTATTAAAAAATGAGAATAATAATAAAGATATTTCATTTTCTCAAACATTTGATTCTGTCTGAGGTGGTACAAAAGTTTTCTGGGACAGCCAGTAGTTCCGTAAATACATGAGTTATTTTGGCAAGTAGTTACTTTGGATGAAAGACAGTATGGTTGGCTCTTTGTTACATAGTACTGACAGTTTCTACAATATTTATTGTGTATATTTTTTACTATCCTGGGGAACCCTTCTCTTCTATTTCCTGCGATACAAATTAGATAGTATAAATTGAACTGATATTAGCTAACTCTATGCCGAGTTTCAGATAAAAATACATAGTGACTTTTTGAGATATAGTTGTATGGCTACCCCAGGGAATCCTTCCAATTTTCAGGATTTTAATTATCCAAGATATTGATTTTCTTGTAAGCTATCACCATGAAAAGTTACATCAAAATCCATTCAGCAGTTTGCATATGATGTGCATACAGATAGACCAATAATAATGCCCCTATTATTTTTTCCAGTAACAATGTATAGGCACAACCATGCTACAGTCTTATTATCAGTATGTATAATGATGATATTTTAATTCCTTTTTCAAAACGAAATATTATCAATAATTGATATAATATGGTCATGATTAGAGATAAATTTATCTTATCTGTAAGTTTCTGATTCTTTTTGAGATGTTAATATTTAAAAGTACTTACTTAAAAGTATATATATTTTTTATAATAGTGTTTTTTACCTTCATCCCATTTTCTCTTATTTTTCTACAGACATCCTCCACATTATCAACGGGCTCAATGTGGAATGTGTATTGGTTGACCCCAGCTTCAGCCATTGGTACAATCCACTAAACATAAAAAATAGACAAGTCATTCACTGTTAACCAAAAAATATACATAGATGCCTAAAAGTACCTATATTAATGAATTAGACAGAGTTGAGTTGTATAAATTATACAGAACCATACCTACATTCAATACTTAATCAAAACTTGTTCATCTCATCCACATACCTGATCAGGTTTGGAAACCATCATGTGTGCCTCAAAAAATGTATCCTTGATTTTGTTCCTTAGGCATTTCACCACAGGATGTCCCAAAGTTAAATTAGGAACAAAATGCCCGTCCATCACATCTAAATGTAAATAATCAGCACCATTGTCCAAAAGTTTTTGAGACTCTTCGTAAAGTCTTGATAAGTCTGAATTTAAAATCGAAGGCCCGATGAGAGCTTGTAGGCGACGACTCATTTTCACTTATATTTTAAGGAAACCACTAACGTGTTGTGCAATCCTATTCTATCAGAGAAATAAAATAAAATGTAAAGGTGACCGGGAGGTTATCAAACAAAACAACACATTGGTTTCGTAACGTTTCATAACACGCAATTCGATTGACTGATCATTTGTCACATTCATTTCTCTCAGTTCCGATGAAAATAATCCGATATTTAATAATATATGGTTCGCGTATGTTTTGTAATTTATGTCTTCTATGGTAAACGCACGAATCAAATAGGATAACCTCTAGCCCCTTCATTGCATTAAATTTAATTGATCGAGGTATGGTATAGATTCAGAAAAGAAGAACGTTCCGTTCCGGATAAAACTTTGCATTTTAGTTTGACTTTGACATCTCGTAATGTACCCATAATTCAGTTCAAGAAATAGGGACTTCCTGTGTGAATCAAATGAGGATAAATTCGAGTTGATATTTTTATCGTAACCGTCTAGATTAATGACAGTCATGTGATTGTCGAATTTATGTTATATTTTATATATGCTGACGTTAAAGTTTTTAATATTAACGTTGTGTTTATTATATCCGCCGAAATGCAAGGCAAACGATTATTGTAGCTCAGAGTATTGCAAAAATAGTAAACAGCACACATTATGCAAGTATCGGGTTAGTATCTACCTACACTTTACCTTGTCAAACGACAAGGGCAAAAATAGTGAATCAGAATCAGAATATTTTCGTCGTGTCGTAGCATTCTCAAACGACAGAAGTTAAGTTTTATGAATAGAGCTGAAGTGACAGAGATCTAAGGATCTTGGGATGTAGGAGTAGGATCCCTACTTACTTTAAACTACTTTCATTCAGCTACCTAGGTAGGTACTAGGTATAATAACGTTCCTAAGATTTGAAATGGGGAAAAGCGCTATGATTTATTTTATTTTATCTGCCTACATAACTAAACTTATTTACTTACCCGAGTAGTTAATAAGCTTACCTCCCTGGGTTCAATTATTACAGTCCCAAGAACCCGCCAGTCATTGTATTGACTATGAGAAAACAATTTCGAGTCAAAATGAGAGGAGAGCGATTTTGGACAAAATAAACAGTAGGCGTAACAAGGTAGCTGCCGGTGAAATCCGTTCCTTGCCGGCCGCCGAGTGCATGATGAAATTGGTAATGTGATTCAATTTCTTGCCATTGGTATACTCACCAAATTTGCTGACAAAGGTGCTTTGTACCTTAGTATACTTACCTACTTATCTGCTTACATTAATGTATTTCTACTTATATGTAGTAGGTAAACAACTACTTAAAAAAGTCAAGCCGATATAAAGCACCAACAGTACTTTCGTATAATTATCGATTTGGATCTTTAAAGTTTGGTGAAAATGTAGGGGTACAGTATAAATTAGAGGCCTCCTAATCGCTCTCATTCTTCATTCAGGAATGGAACAAGGAATTAGAAATTTCAGCACAACGATGGGCTGACCAATGCGTCAAACATAGCGTGCCGGATATAAAGGATAACTGTCGAGATCTGGGTTAGTTTATAATATGCATCTACCATGTAGGTACTTGCTACTTGCCAATGTAATTTCTGATTTTCCACTTTTAAAGATTTAAATATCTAGTGAGGTCTAGATGTAGTTGTCGTGTAGCTTAACATATGATACTTAAATACCTACTTAGTTTATTACTATACTCACTAGTAATTTGTGAAGTAACTGTAGTCATGGTAGGTAGGTATCACAGTAAGTTATTATAATATTACTTACAATCATATAGAGATATAAATTAGCATGAATGTCCCCTACCTTCCTACCTTGGGGAAATTAATAAGCATGATATCAGAGTGAGATTATATATATTATCATTGGGACAAAACAAAATAATTTATTGACGGATGGACAGAAAGTGGCAGGGTAGCTACCACTGCTAAGACTTTTCCAGTGTAAGTATCTAAAGTTCTTAATGGAAGTGTGAACCCTATCCATCTCGATGGCTTCAATAAACACGTTATGTGCAACCCAGCGACGGATTTCAATTTATCAGGATTTTTGCAGTTACGATGTGACTCGTCTCGTGAATTTCATTTTGCACTTTTCATTTGAGACTTTCCCGGTAGGTACTTTATCTGTCCGCATGTCGTCTAGATATTTTGCTTTCTCCTAGAACTGCGAGCTTTAGTAATCTCAGTTGATTGATATCACACTGTCATTGAATTCAGTCTATAAAATTGAATTCAGTCTATACGTACACACACACACATATTTAGCGGAAGATAAAAATAACATAAAAATATAAGAAGATTAAGGCATCTTCGATATTTATGAATAAATTTAGGTACAATTTTACATTATTTATGTTCTATTTATAATTAAATGTCATTAACAAATTTGAGTTTTAATTTAAAATATGTTAAGTTAGCAGTCAGCAGTAAGTAGCATTTCAGTATTCGTTTTAAAAAGAGATTATTAAGTATATATTAACAAAACTTTTCTTCAGATGAGACGTATGTAGAGCAAAATATAGCTACAATACATGGCCCTGCGCCAGGGTTGACACCTTTGACCCTAGTCGACGTGTGGTACATGGAGTTGCTCAACACGAATGCTTCAATTATATCACGCTATGAGCCGTGAGTACCAACAATTTCCTTATTAAAAAACTTGGGAGGACCAAAGGTATACATTTATGTACACAGGTTTGTACTACCACACACACACACACACACACACACACACACACACACACACACACACACACACACACACACACACACACACACACACACACACACACACACACACACACACACACCACAGTACAGGTATCAGGTGTGTATTATGTTTTCTTTGAAAAATGTTTTATGGGATCCATGTAGAAATCGAAAACTAACAACTCTTATGAGATCCATAATTGCTTTTAACCACTGTCTGGCACATAACAAATTTTCATTTTAGAAAATAGAATATACAAGGTGTAACAAAAATAGTGTACAATATTTTAACCGATGTAAAAATAAGTTATATGGATCTCTTTGATGTACATAATAATTGTGTAAATCATGTTTTTTTTACTATTTAATGTTTTGTTTTTTTCTTTGAGAATGTTATAACCTAAGTACAGTTGGACCCTTTAAAATATTTTACACTATTATTGTTACACTTTGTTTAAGTTGTTCGTGAACTTATATTAAATAATCCATTGTGTTTATATATTAACGGAGAAATTACCGCTTAGGGTCCTTCAAGGTGTTTTTTATGGCACTATTAATATTTACCACTTCAGTACTGATGCAGCATCGCTCAAACTAAAAAAACTTTAGTTGGCAGTTATCTTTAAGCACAAAGTAAATTCTGTTGTTCTGTAAGAATTAAGAAGAATAATAACGTTAATTATATTACAGAGTTATGGCAACATCGTCATCATTTTTTTTTATTCATAACCCTTCTATGCACATTATTTTGAATTGTAGTAGCGTATGTTACTTTAAAACCTATTGAAGTGTTCTATTACATAATACCTACTGAAAGGTACTTTGGCAAGTGTAAAATATGTGTTACCGACTACAAACTATAATATAAATATTATGTAGATCTAGTAAGTAGGTTATATAAGATGTAACTAAAATAGCGTTAAATATTTGAACAGGTTCATCAGTAGGTTAAAAAGATAAGTTCCCAAAGAATATAAAAAAAGACAGAAATTAAAAAATAGCTCTACGTACTGAGGGCGCGGAGAATCACTACTGGTATCGACTGCTTTAAAAAAACAAACTTAATCTACATTTTTTATGCAGCAAAATGATCGGTATGACCTACACATCCAACCCTTAAAATATTTTGCACCATTTTTGTTACACCTTATATTTATGTGTTTTAATTTAATTTGACTTTCAAATTCTAGGTCATCAGAGACAGGTCACTCCCACTACGATTATTTCACGCAGCTTGTGTGGGAGGAGACAACTGAAGTTGGTTGCGGTGGAGTTAAATTCAAAGTAAGCAAATTACTTTAATACCCAAACCTCCAAATATTCGAAACTATAAGTAATACTGATGTTTAATTACAGGAACTCTTAGAAGATGAAACTTTAGTGAAATACAGGACAATCAATAGACTTGTATGTAATTTTGCACCTGGTGGTAATCGTCGCAATAGGACGGTTTACAGTAATGGAGTACCATGTTCTAAATGTCCATTCAATAGCATTTGTGATTCGGTTCACAAGGGATTATGCAGTGAGTTACAAAAATGCTTCATGTAATTTATCAGCTTTTAAATCTATGTAAAAGCACAATATCAGTTATATACAGGCATATAAAGCTTACAAGGTTGAAATTAGGCACGTATTATTTCTCTAGGGTATAAGATATTTCGATATGTAACTCTTCAGAACGTAGTTGCGGCAGGTAGAAAATACATACTATATTTTATTTAAAGGCCAGAAACACGTTAAAAGGTACACAGAAAAAGAACAAGATAATGTTGTAATGCAAGCTGGATCTACGGCAATGGTTAATGAATATACAACACCAAACATATTGCCCCATATGATTGCTGCACTTGCTGAAAATAGTGCTAAAACTGAAAAGACAGCTGAAACTAATTCAGACGAAGAGTCTTATACTACATTCGATTATTTCTCTCACCTCTACGAATATACGAAGCAAATAATTACGCTACCCACTATGAAAACAAACACCTGCAAAGATATGGCCGTTGACAATTTTGTAGAATTGCTGAAGAAAAAGTTAAGTAATGATCCAATGATAAAAGAATTATTGTTAACTACAAAATCACAAGGCAGTAATGGAAATTCAGACGGACAATTTAATGATGTTGGGGTGGCAGCATTCGTAGACCGTGTTTATAGTAAGAAAGTACTTTCTACTACAATGAAATCAATCGAAACAGATTACGTAAATTCTACACTGTTGGTGGATTTAATTGAAGCTGTAATATTCAGAAATAGTGGTAAATATCTTATGTGTTTATTTATTATAAAAATGACCTTTAAAGGATATGTATAACTTATAACTCAGATTTATCTTACATATATTTTTTACACAGATAAAATCCCAGCAACTGTAGAATATCAATCAATCACTCAGCCTTTGACTGCTGTAAAACCAGTTATGATTCAAGCTGAATTAGCTGAAGTTAGGCAAAATCAAGATTTCACGGGACATTATTTCTTTCCTGAAGAAGAAGATGAGGAAGCTAGTAGCGAGACAACAGAGTCATATTACGATAATTCAAATATACCATTATCTGATGTCGTTTTGGAAATAGAAGATTTAAAATTTAGTACAGTGACGAATGATTTTTTGGAAGATATTCTCGAATCTGACACGGCCACAGAAAGTACGACCACGCTTCATACGTTATCGGCGGAAAATATAAATTTGTACAAAAGTGGACACAGCGTGATGAAAAAGTTTTTACAAAACATTGTAGACAGTTCTCATAGATCCAAAATTGATGAAAATGTGTAATGTACACAAAATATAGAAATGATAATCCTGTGTTTATATTATTTCAGACACTGATAACGTATTATTTACTAGCAACATAAAAGAACAAAGTACATATAAAAACGACATAAAGCGTCATTTAAAAAGGAAGAAACGAAACGATAACATGAATGAGAACGAATATTTTACAACGGGTGATTACAGAATTCGTCCTAGTATATTGTTCAAACGGTATAATAAAGAATTTGAATATAATGATTGTTGTACAACTGAGAGTGAAATATTTCATATAAGCTACAAAGAGTTATTATGGAAAATAGCTACTGATTTAAAAGAATTGAACCTAAATAATAGATTTCATTGTACGCAAAACCGTTCCAGTAATAATGATAATAACATACTTGTGAGCATAATTTGTATTGCATTATTAAATATAAATTTTAAATAATATTAGACAATCTAATTTAGCGTATACATTTATTTACACAATAATTTAGTGAGTATATCACACGTCTAAATACTTTCACAAAATAAGAAATTGTTAAAAATAGCAATAATATAGAAGTATTTTCAATTTTGACAGTGCTGTTACATTGGCAACCTTTGTGATTGTAATTATGACTGTGTTTCTGTGCTTTCATAATTTTATTCAGGACCAAGTAATAAAGATCACCGTAGGAAAAATCTTTCTTAGTGTCACCACTGTAACTACGTTCATTTAAAAACTGTTGTTGCGAACGTTCTTGCCTTTTTCTTCTAGCCCCATCCTCAGTACAGCCACAATCATGTATATGAGATACAATTTCTGTTTGAGTAACTGCGTCTAAGTTAGAAATGGAAACGGAACTAAAATCTGTTGGTACGGTTATATCTGCAGTTATACTGACATCTGCATGATCTTCTTGGGTCGTAAAAACTGCAAGTACTTCGTTGTCATCCAAATTCCGCCGTTGAACGTTAAGGGCTCGTCGTTCGCAATAATCTTCATCATCTGGTATTCCAACACCATCACCACTACTGCCTAAATTGTCATCTGGTAAAGTGGCCATTTTGTTTTTATTCATGTAATCTCGAGTACAAGTCGAAGTCCGCGTGCATCCGTCCACGTATCCTGGCGGGGTTCTAGATCCCATATCTAATTCACCACCGCCAGGTGCTATCAAGCGGCCATCTGATGCAGTAGCTGTGAATGCAGTCCACGTACATGTTAACTTCCGTGTACAGTGTTTTTTTCTTTCAAATGGGGTATTAGTAGTGAATTCTGAAGTTTCGGCTGCTACGGATGCCGTTGTTGATTTAGTGTTTTTTTTTGCTGCCTTGACAGTGGTTTTTGCAGCTGCTTTGGCAGTGGTTTTTGCAGTTGCTTTGGCAGTGGTTTTTTTAGTAACCACCGCTTTACCTGCGGCCTTGGTAGTGACTTTACCTTTAGTAGTTGCTGCACCTGCCTTCGTAGTTGCGCCTGCCTTTTTAGTTTTGCCCCCTTTTCGTCTATATTCGTAATCACTATATTCATCACTAAATTTCCTAAGATGCATAAGTTCTTCAAAAGATAAATATTTTTCTGTTACATGTGTTTGGTTTTCGACGTTATCTTCGGAAGTATCTGTTAATTTAATTGTTATTGGTTCTGTGCTAACCAGTAAATTAACTGATCCCAAATGTTTTCTGGATTTTCTATTTTTTCTGTTTCCTAGTGTTGTATATCTTAGGGCTCTTAGTTGAGGTAGCTTTTTATTATTAAATTTGTCAGTATGCCACAAAGGATTTACCTGATCTTCGAATTGTCGTCTTTTTCTTATACTGGAATCAAATGAACGGTATAAATAGTCGCGATCTTGATCCTCGTAGCTTGGGTGGTTAGTCGTTTCCTTTACCTGTGTTTGTATTTGATCATATCTATTACTCTCAAGTATTTTTTTATAAGATTTATTAATCCTTAAATTAGAAGGTCGTAGAATTTCTTTTGGTGGAGATGTATCTTCATTATGTTTTTCATTACCGTTCCTAACAACTATATTGGCCATATCATCATACTCAAATGTACCCGATTTTCTAGTGTCGTCATCGTGCATTCTGTGTATTCTTGGACATGGCGTTGTAAAACAAATAGATTTTTTAGGTATCCATCCTGTATTTAAACATAGGCAATTTGTGTTGCAGTTGCAGTTTTCAGGTGTCGTCAGACAGGTTTGTTTAGTGCATGGGCACAAGTCATGAGGAACCATGTGATTCTCGACGGGATTTGTAAACGGGGCTTCTCTAAATGTCAGTTGACATGTAGTTAATTGTTGACAACCCTGAGTTATTCCTCTAGTGCAGTGATTAGATGCGCATTTGCTAGTTGTGTAGTCGTTTTTTATTGGCTCCAGTTTACGTGTACATTGATCATATTTATTGTAATATTTCCTATATTTTTCACTGGAATATAAATTAATTGCTTCCGTTGTATAATCGTATCTTCTAAAATCTTGATTAGTGTTCTGTTCTTTGATTACTCCGTAATTATTTATGGGTGCATCATGACCATGATACATATGGGAATGTCCTCGTTCTGGTTGGTAAAGGTAATCGTCGTCGTTTCTTGAAATATTCACGAGACTTTTCCAAAAGCTTTGTTTCCTTGATGGAGGAATTCGTTTTGGAGCAGCTGGAATAATACTTTTAACTTGAAATAAGGCAATAATATATGGGTATAAATTATCTAAAATTAATATGGAACTATTATATGTGCTTACAATAATTATGGTGTGAGAATACGTGTCTTGTTTTCTGATTTCTGTGTCCGTTACTAATGTTGCTATAGAAATTTATCTGTTTCAAGTTACTGCGAATAGGATCTATTTCTTGCTTCACTGAGTTGTTTGATAAATTAAGGATCCTGAGTAAACTGCTCACGGGAGGTCTCGGAGTTTGTAATTTTCTCACTGTAACCAAACGATGCCATTAATCATTCTGTTGTCAGTATTTAAATTAAATTAGTATCGGCCTGCGAAATATAAAGTGCTACCTACTGCTATCTAAAGGGGCATTAAGGATTCGTGACATTTCAGCTTCTCCGTGACCGAGAGAACTATTGGAGCATTGGAAACAAATTGGACCAAGCTATACAATGTTCATTTAAAGAAGTGGTTAGTATGTAACGTTATTATAAAAAAACTATAAATTTAAAAATTACGTAATCTCATCAACGCTTTAAACTGGCAGCAGAATATTTTAACAATACGTGAATGCCGCTGTAGGTTTAACAAAATAAATAAATAAACAGAGGGCAACGCACGATTTTCATGATCCTCGTTGACACACAATCCTTTGAAGTGATCATCAGGAATCATGTTATTTGGACACTGCGTCGCCGCATAACCGATGACGTACACAGGCTTCGCGTGAATATTGCCTTCGGGTGCAAAGTTGCAAACCAGCCTCTCCAACATCATTTCCCTTTCGTTTACCTGAAACAACGTACAACATTTTAAAATTATTTTATTATATTGTAAGGTAGGTAATTATATGTAGTAACTTCTTTCCAACATATATTTTTTACCTATTGAAATATTATTAATTTATTTACAACCGAACTTATTATGACAATCGTTAGAAATATGGAACAGAAAACTATACTAAGTAAAAAATTACCAGGGGCCAACGGTGCTTTCGGAAGATACCCACGGGGATTTATAGCTTCTCAGCCAGGACTCTCACATACCGCTTCCCTCGTCCATCGAGCCGGGTAGGGATTCACAAATTATCTCACGAAAAAAGACCCTGCCTTTTTTTCCAGAAGCAATGGCAGTATTTTCTGATTGGATGGAAAAGTTCAACTGCTGGTAGGTAACGCTACTATTCCGTCGGTCTCCTGAGGTTTCGATTAGTTTGAACCAATTTTTTTGTCACCAAACAAAGCCCAAAGAAGCCCATAGTCGTGCATTTATTTCCTTGTTACTTACATAAAACTTTGCTTTTCCACATCCAACTGATTCCGTATCTGCCCAAATTAATTGCGTGAAATATTTTGTCCTGTAGTCGTGGGATCTGTAAGAATATGCGTGAGGCACACTTTTAATTTTATAAACTTAAAAAATGTAATTAAGTTGCGCTTAATTAGGTACGCACTGGTTGTAATAGATAACGCTGCCAGTATAGTCCAGGACTTGTATAAACCAGGTCTCCACGAAGCTTCTCACGTTGAGGCCTGGAGCTGGCCCGACGACCGTCGCTATACTCTGTCCCACTTTAGTAGTCTCTACAAATTAAATTGGAAACATACTTAGAGTATTTTTATATGTATGAATAAATAATAAATAGTTCCCAATGAGTTTTCACCTAGAACTATCTTTATGTAGTAGATTAGGATAATTATAGGATCCTAGCGTTCACGATCAAGATATAAAGTGATAGTAATTTTTTTGGTACAACCTGATTTTATCAGCCATAGATCTTTTATATTACGTAGTTAACTACTTTTGCGATTAGCGTCATTGAATGGAAAACGTTTTTGATTATTTCACGAAGTAATATGGACGGTGTGTTAATTTAAAATGTATTTTTACTCACCTAGGTCTCGGCATTGGTCTTCTCTATCCGGTCGCATAAATGGATCACATTGGTCTACCCAACGTTGGGCAAATGTAGCTAATTCTGGTGACCAATGCTAGAAGAAGATTTTTTTTTTTAATTATTATACAGTAGTCAAGGAATGATAGCCAAGTGGTTGAACGCTCGACTTTAAAATAATGGTTTTAAATCCCGGCTCGCATCTTTGGGATTTACAGATTACATGAACAAATCACATTTGCTGCATGATAAAAAAATGTTAACTTAAACATTAAAAAATCTCCGAGACAACTTAAAATAACGATTAAAATGTGCAAATTAATATTTAGTTTTAGAAAATGTTTTGCTTATATATATAATAATGTTTCTGAGGCTTGTTTACTTACAATTTTCTTCATATTCGCAGCTTGAGGCAGTACTTTAGAGAATCCCATTGCTACAAAGTGTCTCCTCTCATTGATTTTATTTACCAGCTGCTCGATATCACGACTTGTTATTAAAGCTGTACTGTCGTATAATTGGCATTCTGGACTGGGACCTGGTATCTGAGACAAAAGAACATATTAGTAATCCATCTTATTCTTATCTTATATACTATATAACTTAATGCCGATCTTGGACCTCTATTGGCCGGTCTGTACATGGTATAGCGAACCTCGTACGCGACTATAGCTACATATCTGTTTTCTTGTTTTTTTCTGTTTCTTGCCGTTAAAATTATACATTCTTGTTGTTATGTATATATTTCATCCTATAATTTAAAAAATCTAATAAATGTTAGGATACCTACATTGTATTTGCACAGCGTGTGGTTGGTACATATTTCACAGTAATTAGCAAGAGACACACAGAAAATATTTATAAAAATAAGCGTAACAAAAAATTTAACGATTAACATAATAAACGATTAACAATAAATAATAAAATAATTTGCAGTTGATTTCCAATGACTTGTAATTCTGATGATGACCATAGCCGCATAGATTGTACAAGCAATCTGCCCATATAGAAGTTATGTCGGTTAAAATGAACCATTTCATACCAATTGGTTATGTTTTTCGTGTTTCAAATTTTATTATTAATATTTTACATTTCCACCGTACATAATTACGTTTTAAAGAAGAAGCATGTTCAGGAAGAAGTTATAAATTTAGGTAATAATAATATTATTCAAGGTGAATTTAATACTTAGTGCAATCATGTTTCAAATGATCAGTTATAAATGTGAATCTAACTTAAAATGTTCTGTTGCAGATACACAAAATGACTCCATAGTATTTTCAACACACAAACCTTTATTTCAAATTATACAAGATCTTACAAACACGAAAAATCCAAATTTAAAATTAAATGTGTTCGATAAAAGGCTGTCAGATGAGATGTTTTCAATCAAGCAACATGTGTATGAGAAGGACATAGCATACACAGCACCGAACTTGGTGAACCCTAAAACTCGCCTTGCCACTTCAACACTTGAGCTAAAACAGAAATGGCCTATTGTAGATTTACTTTTCCAAGCAGATAATATTCCAGGTAGCCTCCAATACATAGATGAATTTGAAAATATGTATTTAATTAATTCTACTTTGGAACAAAACCAAGTCAGTAGCACTGACAATACTATTGCTGTTAAAAATGATGTCGATAGAGAGGATCAACATAAAGAAAAGGACAAAGTTGTTGGTCTAAGAAGTTTGTCTGCAAATGTTCCTTCCCATATGCCCGGTCGTATGTATCATAGTATAGCAATAAAACAATGCACATGCGCAAAAACCAACCCCACCACCACACCAAATCCACTACTGGCAGGTATTACACAGCACAAATGTACTCAATGCTCAACAACCACTACCAAAGATTGTACAAGGAAAATCGTATCTAGCTCGATATTACCGTGTTACCTACCTTATGGTATATTGAGTGTGACGACAGATTTTCCAACTTTTTATTACCCACCGAATGTATTTAATGACTTTAAAACCCCTAAGCCTTGTAAACATCATAAGCGACCAAGGCCATTTATAGAGGATGATCTTTATTATGACGATAGTTTTGAAAGAGAAAAATATGATAACGATAGATATGATAATGAAGATGCCGATGATGATTATTTACAACATGAAAAAAACAAACCGCTACCGAAAAATAAGCGAAAGCAGGATAAAGATGTCGTTATTACAATCGATTACGATGTTGAACCTAAGAAAAATAAAATTTCATGGCAAACTAAAATTCATAATGAAACTGCGAATGTATTGGCCAATGATATATTAGATGACTTGAAAACACATTACCCTGATACAATTATAAAAAAATGTTTCTGTGCATCGTGTTCTTATAGTATGACATCTAGTCTTTCCTTTTTACTTACTTTATCTATGATTATATTTATATTGAACTTATTTAGATGAATAAATACAGCGTTTTAACTCACATCTACGTCTTAGTCTACCATAGTATTTAATTTGTCACTTTATTTGCGATTGATTAGCGAAGTTTATGTTTGGTAGTTTCGTTTTTCCATTTAGACAGTCTCTGGCTTTGAGTGAAACTGATCTGAACTGATTTTATCTGTCTATAAGTGTAAGTGGAGTTTCCACATTTATTTAAATAACCTAACGTATGATTGGAAACGTATATTAAATAGCTAGATTTTTATATACGTATGTTGTGTGAAGTGAAAACTTTCGTTTAGGTATATAATCAATTCATTATATTGGTAAAATTTGACTTTAAAATTCTATTCCAATTCAAAATCAAATTACATAACAGAAATGTAGATTTCAATTTATTTTTATTACGCCTATTATGAAAACAGCGTTGTTCCGTTAATCGAGACCATTGTTGCGTTAGCGTAAACAAAATGAGAGATTAAGTACAGTACAGCGAATTCAGCTAGCAGTAAGTAACCATAGCATTTTTTTAACTGGGACCATATAGGGAAGTCTGAATCAGAGTCCTGAGTCTGAAGATATGAGGAAATTGTCTTGGAACCATTAGGATCTTTTAAGTTAAATAATTTAGGCAGTAAATTTTTGGGTCAAGTCGTCCATAAGAAAAATAAATTAGTTTTTCTATTAGTAATGACATTACATGTGAATTGATTGAACCTTTTATAAATTGGTGTTTAGGATTTAAAGTAGGTACTTTACTTTAAGGTACTTACATTTTATACTAGTACTTTAGGGGGTGTTTATATTTTAAGATTTCGCCATGGGTTTATAGGGTAAGTCCATGCGAATGTGAGATAAGGCAGTGGGTAGGTCCTTAATGTAATAAAAAAGTAGGTATCAGTAGTACGTGGTGCTTGAAGTATATTACCCATTACTTTACTCTATGAATTACCTGAAACCTTGGGTCGGCCGTAAACGATTTTACGCACGGTGCCTCGCTGTCTGTCTTCATCTTAAAAAACATCATCATATTCAGGATGATTTAGACAGGGTATATCAGCCTGGAACATTTTGGGTGGACCCTGGGTTTCTTTAGCAAATTTATAACCACTATACAACGTCAGAATTTAAACATGTCGTTTTAAAAAACAACAACAAAATGACCATTGAGCGTTGTTTGTAAATTAGAATACTATCTCTTAATTACGCCCATATTACTTCTTTAAATACCGATTAGGTAGGTACCTTCTTACTCGTTATATATTATAAGTCTATTTTTACCATAGGTAAGCATCTAACTATATTTAAAACAATTTTAGCAGAGTAAAACAAATACTTGAAATATTATTATCGAGAAGTATATCGATCGCAACAAAAAATACTTTGTAGGTGATATGGTTAAGTTTTAGTTGAGTTAAAAAGATAAATAGTAAAATAAAAATGTTTATAACTTTGTGTTACATCTATACATCTATACATATAAATAAAATTGGAGTGTCTGTTTGTAATATTAAAATAACCGCTTTTTACTAAGTGCATTTGGATGTATACACGTTACCTATACCGAAACAACATTTTTTACAATTTTTGTCTGTCTGTCTGTCTGTCTGTCCGTCTGTCTGTCTGTCTGTCTGTCTGTCTGTCTGTCTGTCTGTCTGTCTGTCTGTTTGTTCCGGGTAATCTCTGAAATGGCTGGACCGATTTTGACGGGAATTTCACTGGCAGATAGCTGATGTAACAAGGAGTAACATAGGCTACTTTTATTTTAGAAAAAAAAATTGGATCTCTCGAAAAAAAATTAAAACCAATGTTGCAGCGCTGCGCCTGATAAAATTTTGATAGCAACAATCTGCAATGCGTCCCGCGGGATCAGAACGTGAGCAGGCTGTTGCCAACGGCTGAGTCTTTGTTAAATACCACGCGGACGAAGTCGCGGGCAACAGCTAGTACTATATATAAATATTTGAAAATGTACTATCTCAGCTTTTATTACAGATACTATATTTTTTTAACATTATTTTTGGGATAATATCAAATGGCTTCGAGCCCCACGTACTTATTACCAAAAACATCTCCTCATCAAATTTTCCATTTGAATGGTACCTACCTACAAGTACAGGCCGAGGCAAGCCGAGGCGGTAGAGCTCAGTATTGCCATGCGAAAATGACCTTAAAGGTGTCCAGATAGTAATGTCCTGGATAGTACCTACGTATTTCCTGGGTACGTACGTTAATAATACTGAATAGGTGTCTATTGTACCGCCGGTATACATAGTCACCGATTTCACAATTTTATAATTTTCTTGAAAAGTATTGTAACGAGATACCGGAACAGAACATTTATTTGGTAGGTACTTATTGTACATTAAATGGAAATATTGATTTATTCACAAGATTTCAAATTGGAATTCGTATCGTCGAATATTTTCATTCTGTAATTGAGCCAGAAACAGTTATTAAAACACATTGAAATATTTTCCATCATTCGAATCAATTTTGCGAGTTCTCAGAAGGTGTCTTTATAAATATTTTGGAATAGCTCATTTTTATTTGCTGCTGATTTTATTGAAAGCAGAATAAAGCCGTTTTATCTACCAAAATGTTAAAAACGATTAGTATAAGAATGTATGTGCATTAATATTGTTCAGAGCTCGGTACACAAAATACAGTCTTATCGTTGTGCCAACGTTGTCTGTGGCTTCTAGTTTCTATACGTAATGAGATTTACAATTACTCCGTAAATTCTTGATTGAAAGATGAACAAAAACTACAAATTGTTTTATATAAAACAGAATCCCGATTGGCATAGTTGACCTTGCTCTCTGAGGGTCTCGGGTTCGTCAGCACGGATATTTGAACCCAAGTCATGGATATAATAATTATGATATCTATATTTTAGGTACAGTAAAAACCCGACTTTTGGTTAATCTTCGGATTTAAAAATATGAGCTTGTAAACGAAATGATCTTAAGTTTTACTTTTAGTTCTAGCTTTTACAGTAACGTATATGTAATTGTTTACTGGGATCGGCACAGTACATTATACGGTACCCATAATACAATTGATGCTTAGTTTGGGACCGTACAGTTGGCGTCCATTTTGCTATAGTTATAGGTATTATTATTATAAAAAGGAGCCCTTTTACGCTGATGTTGCGCTACGTAAATATACCTATATAAACCTATATATATTTACCTTGACAGCCGCAATGTGCCAGCGCAGTGGGCTACGATGGCCCCCGCCTTCATAGCAGTGGGCATTGAAGCGTTTATGTTATGGTTACATATTATATACAATTACCTATCTTTATGCAGCCATTTGGTGCTTCGGGAATCTTCGTTAAAGTTATATTGTTCGAATAATCAAGAGAGGGCAGCAGTAACTAGGGGCTATGTATAATTAATAAACGGTCCTTGTGGTTTTAATATGAGAATTCGAACTTTTGAGTGACCGCAGCTGCGCAGTTCAACTAGAGTTTGGGTCGGTACTAATATACACATTACATGAATGAATAATGAATGGTCCACAGGTGCCGTTTGTTTGTGCTCTAGAGGGGTAATTATTTTTATAATTACTTTAGTTAGATACATATGGGTAACATAAACCCAACTGGCGGTTAATTAAAAAATGTGTATTTATTTTGGCTTAATAACAGCTCAGTATTTTTTAAGATATAGGGTTGCAGGCAGATACTTGGTAACACGAAGATAGATCGGTATGTCTGGACTTAAATAGTCAGCCAGCGCGTTTTAAAAAAAATATACATAACCATGTCGACACACACTACATATCCTCCCACCATACACATGTGCTAACTCAAGAGCTATATTTAAATAAAACTGTTGTAAGGAAGCGCAAATTTTAAGGCTAGTATACTCTTTCTGAATCATGCTGTATGTCTATTCAAACTAATTTATTGTATAGGTAATGCAACTATGTATACCTATATTGATTTCTTATATTTACGCGAATACTACACATTGAAATAAAACTATTTTTTAAGTGAGCTCTTTCTGTGTAGATCGGACCGCAAGTAACAACTAAATATGAGGGTACCCCGTCTCAAACTATGACACCAGGACGTCAACCACCTCAGTCCTCCCGTGACCATGGTTGCTGTAAAGCAGCCAAAACGTCGGGAACGTAAAAACAAAAATAAACGCGATAAAATCCTTAAAAAATAGTTTTATTTCAATATGTATACCTATATAATGGGCATCTCGGCGGCTGCTGTCAATCTGATGTTGATTAATTGACCAGGAAGTGTATGGATGAATAGATAGCGAACACATAATGACCGGGATTTAGAGAAGTCATTGTTTTTTCTCCAGATACATATACCAAATAAATCTGTATCTATATCTACATAAGTTTATATAGTTACACCAATTGAAATAAAACTAATTTCTCGGAATCGCATTTATTTTATGTTTTTACATTCCCAACGTCTCGGCGCTTCACGAAGTCTGCAATCTGAAAAAACAGAAGAAGAATGATATAGTTAGGCAACTCAAATCTTGAAATTTTCGTATGAAGGCGATGCCTATTAGGTTGCTAGCAAATAATAACATAGCTACTGTAACACCATTAATGGACCTTACTATATAATAACTGCCTTATGCCTGGTAACTGTTAAGTACTTAGTTTCCGAATACCGTCTGATCGGTCGGTTATGTACGATAAACAATCTGAAAATAATAGCACAGCCTGGTGACGAGTCTGTACCGAGGCTCCCGGGTTTTAACCCCGGTAGGGGCAAACTTTGTAGGATGGGCACAAATGTTTATACCCGAGTCACAGACGTTGAACATACAAAAGTGTAGGCAGTTTATATAGAGTGATCAAAAAAGGGCATACCTTGAACTTGGGCTTTTTGACGCATTTTTAACACTATGTGAATTTTATTCGTAGACGTGAAGTCAGAATTTCGATATGTCAATTTAAAAACAATGTTTGTTCGAAAACAATTGCAAGTGTTCATTCGTCGGGAACACCAATCAACAAACAGACAACACTGAATTAACAATTGTTATTCGTTAGTCCTATATTTAGAGCTTAATTTATATGTTGTTTAATTTAAAAAAGGACCGCTATGAATATGTGAATATTATTTTTGAAATTATACCAAAGGGTTGTTTGTTCAGCGCGGGCACGATCACAGACCCATTTCGGATTTAATCTTATAGTATAACGCAAACATAAACGTATGAAAATGTTTATAGTTGTAATTTAGGTTATGTAGGCTGTAACAATAGTAGTGTAATTTATTTTAACAGGGCTAATAGTAGGGTATAAACAAACATTCCCAAAGGAACCAATTAAATTATTAGAAACTAGCTGTTGCCCGCGACTTCGTCCGCGTGGTATTTAACAACGTCTCAACCGTTGGCAACAGCCTGCTCGCGTTCTGATCCCGCGGGACGCATTGCAGATTGTTGTTATCAAACTTTAAGCAGGCGCAGCGCTGCAACATTGGTTTTAATTTTTTTTCGAGAGATCCATTTTTTTTTTCTAAAATAAAAGTAGCCTAAGTTACTCCTTGTTACATCAGCTATCTGCCAGTGAAATTCCCGTCAAAATCGGTCCAGCCATTTCAGAGATTACCCGGAACAAACAGACAGACAGACAGACAGACAGACAGACGGACAGACAGACAGACAGACAGACGGACAGACAGACAGACAGACAGACAGACAGACAAAAATTGTAAAAAATGTTGTTTCGGTATAGGTAATGTGTATACATCCAAATGCACTTAGTAAAAAGCGGTTATTTTAATATTACAAACAGACACTCCAATTTTATTTATATGTATAGATTAAAAAAATGACAACCTGTACTGACCGCATGATTAAACGCCTTATTCAAAAAAAGAACAAAATCATTTATCCAATTATTTTGTACATCAACATGATTCTTTTAACTTACTGATTCATCGGTAAAAATATTTTACACTATTTATACTTTCTTTTTTATTATTTATATAATTACCTACATCATTATTTAGTTTATATATTGGATACTTTTTAAAGTAATTATTTTTGTACATAACTAGTTATTCTCCTGTCACATTATTGTATTTTATAATAGTTTAACTACCTACCTACCTAATTATGATAATCAAAATAAATTCGATAAAATTGACAATATTTAAAACTACATTACATGACATTCTGATATATATGAAACATTTAGTTATAATATAATCTTAATGTTAAGTAGAAGCATAGTTTAAGATTAAACTAATATTTTCAAATAATCCCGTATGGTAGGAATATCGTAGGATACTGTAGAAATAATTGGCCAAAGAGCTCAGTTAAGTAAGTTCCTCCTTCTCGTACTGCCTAGCTTTGATTTATATTTAGAAAGGCGACTTAATTTAAAAACTACACGGAGATAACGACAAAACGACCTTAATTCCTAAAAGGGTTGTGACGTCAATAATTGTGTTTGGGTACGTATATGGAGCAGTGGAGATACGACTTTTGTATGAGAGAGGGTTTGCAAAAGATATTGCTACAACAACGTTTGTGTATTAATAAGCAATGGACGAAGGTAGTCGTCCATTGCTGCATGTAAACTAAGAAAGTTGCTGCGAAGAAATGTACTTATATAGGTACTTTTCCTTAATACTATCTGAAAAAACTTAGTACAAATATCCAATGTTTCGCGAGTAGCTAATGATAATAAGTATATTTTACGTAAAATACTTTGGCTAGAATGCCATACAATATTTAAAAAAAAAAATCTATAAATAAATCCATGACCAATTAGTATATAAATAAAAAAAAACTTCACTAAAAATAAAGGCCGGTTAACACCAAACCACAAAAAAATCTGTTGTAATAAACAAATTAAAAATATTGTCTAAAAATAATACAAAACTATGTAGACGACTTTGTCAAATCAACTACTTATATTTTATATTTTATGATTAAATCACTGGAGTCGAATCTAGAAGTTAAAGAAAGTGTAAACAGATCCTCTTGGGGCTGTAGTTTTGGGACCGACAAGGTTTACGGATGATAAGACTAACTTTTAACTCACAGTCACTGATTTTTCTTTATGAAATCTCAGACGAAGAAATAATATAGACGAAGTGTCGCCGATTTGTGTAGCACACGCCATTACCTGTGTCAAATCGATGTTATTCGTGACACTCTGTATTTATTACTTCTTAGTTCGATTACGGAACAAACATCTTCACAGAATTATTTTTATTCCAAAACATTCGTTATAGTAACGATCTTAATTTTTTTATCATCCGTAGGTCTGAGTGCATACGCAACGTAATAAGTAGGCTTTAGCAAATACAGTCTCGAGTCGAATCGAGTTAGAGTTCATTATTCGCTGTAATGCCTACTTACTTATAAAAACGTAAGCGGTCTAATAAATAAGTAGGTATCGACTGCTTTGGGACCACAACGATTATAATTTTTGTTCCGTACGATAAGGGACCTATGAGCTGTTTAAACAGCAAGTCTATTTTGTTTTTTGGAGTGTAATATTTTGTACGTATCATTGTTATTTAAGTATTTATTTACACAGCAACTTTTTATTGTTATTTTTGTCTAATAATAATTATTAGGTACATTAAGAATTTGATTAACAGTTTGATTTATACTATCACGCTAGTCTAACATTTTTATACTTAGATATATTGTTTCCTTTCTTATTACTATTTATTAAAAAATATTGCCTGTCTAGTTTTAAGTAATTCAAATTATACATAATATTTTTTTTATAGTACCAACCTAATAAACTTATGATATCATTAAACATACTGAAATATCTAGTCTTTAAACACAGCGTAAAGAAGATGAATGAAAGCTATATCTAAATATATAATAATGTTGATCTGTCATCATAGTTCTCCAATGCATTGGAATATACATGATAGTATGAATGTCATAAGTGATCTCATTGTCATAATATTATTTGGAAGAGCTATACATGAACCAAGTATGGGAAAATTAGTCATAACTCTAGTATATATTCTTGTACCAACAAAAAATCACATTTCTCAGGGGATTGCTATAAATTACGCCAGTAGGAATACAGAAGAGGGATGAAAATGTTGGCAAAAGTAAGAAACATTTGCAAAGTTCACTCACTGTTAAGAGTATCTCTCTGTTAAAGGAAAGTAAGTTTCTTAGAAATGACTATTTAGTTTTGCCTTTGTAGCCTATGAAGTGAGAGCTATTGAAAGAACGATTGTAGGAAACTATTGTGTGTACTATAACTATGTAAGTGGCGATAATAACTCGAGACGACTTTGAATAGACGCTTCCATAATATAACTGGTGCTCCGAATCAGTTTCTATCCGCTATAAATGATAGTTGCCACCTAGATTGGTTTAAAAATATATCATGTTATAAAATTCTCCGAGCATTTTTTTGTATCACTAAAATTGCCCTAAATATTAAATACACTATGCCTTAAAAGATGTTTTTTTTTAATAGTAGTACTGCATTTTAATTTTTTTTTTAAACTTTATAATTCTCAATTCATGTTTGTTAATAATGTGGTTAGTAACTACTCTAACGCTTTATAATAAACGTTAAAATTAATTACGGCAAAAAGTACTAAGGACAAAAGGTAAAAAGATTCAGTTCGTATATTCTGATTTTATTAAAAGCTGCAAGATAATTGAAGGCTGTCAATTTTATATGATTAAGGGTCGATGGACACAGTTCCCTATTTTATTAATTTGAATAAGCTTTTAATTAAATAACATATTACGACATTAAGTAAGTAGGTACGTAGGTATTCTACCTACCGACGATAGCTTGGTCAGGTGGTTTAAGAGTAGACCGGCCGAGTCTTTGCACCACGTGGGTTCAGGTTCGAGTCACGTCGGGGTAGTATTTTGATACAAACCAGAACGGTGCCCGTAATATAAGTTGCTTAGTTTAGGACTATGTATGTAGTTAGTGTGTCTGGTCCTGTTGTCGAAGTAAGGAAAAAAATTACAAACCCTATCCACAACTAATTAGACAGATGACCCATACACATTCTAAAAAAACCCCTAGCTCTCTGGGTTAACCAACACTCCTAATATATTCCACATGCCTGACAGTTATATTCCATACTTGAACTATGTACTTAATTTTGGTTTTATAGATAGATATATTATGTAAAAGTAGGTAGGTATCTAGTTTTGAATTTAAATACTAATTACCAAGTTAATGTTATGAAAAGGTTGGCTAATTCAATTTTATTTAATTGTTTAATCTTAAAACAATTTAGGCTGTAACAATTGCTAATTTAAGAGTACAGCAGCTTTAATAGTTCCTTGGATAAAGCCCCGAATTCTGAGTTTGCTCAATTCATATCGTTTACATCTGAACTGTTGTAGTTGCCAAAATGAGCCAGCAATATCAGGTAAGTAGTTAGGTAAAGCAATAACGGTGACACTCGATCCAAAATTACAAAAGCATATTGCTTCATGTAGGTTGGAATGTTACCATCGCAACTGTTTAAGTAAGTATAGCACATAGCCCATATATATTATTGTAACATAGGATTAATTATATCAACTTTACTGTAGAAAATACCTATCTTCGTGTCTTTCCACTCGAAGCAATAAAATATACAGCCAACTTTTTTAAAGCTTCTACATTGTGATTTTTTACTGGATAGCTTTTAATAAATTGCTTGGAAAATAGAGACTGTTTTCTCTAAACACCTACAAGAGAGAATTAGTGGAAAAAACACAAAAAAAAAATCTAGAAAACATTCATGAAATGTGCGTAATTTTTTCGTGACTATATAATAATTAATCTGTTTACTTTCCTCTGGGGGATTACTTTCATAGTCATTACTGGACGTGAAAAAATTAGAATAGGATTTTAAAGTGCCTTATCTACGATTGCGTAGCGGGCGGCAGCGGGGCGGCAGCGGGGCGGCAGCGGGGCGGCAGCGGGGCGGCAGCGGAGCGGCATCGGAGCGGCAGCGGAGCGGCAGCGGAGCGGCAGCGGGGCGGCAGCGGGGCGGCAGCGGGGCGGCAGCGGGGCGGCAGCGGGGCGGCAGCGGGGCGGCAGCGGGGCGGCAGCGGGCGGCAGCGGGGCGGCAGCGGGGCGGCGCGGGAGCGGTAGGATCTAATGCGTATAATCACATTTGATTATACGCATTATGGATTATGGACAAAGGTCCGTAGTGTGTTTCTAATGAAAAATATCCTCGCGGGCGAAGTCCAAGTGGGAAGCTAGTCTATACATACAAATATATAAAATTGGAGTGTCTGCTTGTAATATTAAAATAACCGCTTTTTACTAAGTGCATTTGGATGTATACACGGTACATATACCAAAACAATTTCTTTTACAATCTTTGTCTGTCTGTTTCTTTCGGCTAATCTCTGATTTGGCTTGACCGATTTTGACGGGACTTCCACTGGCAGATAGTTGATGTAACAAGAAGTAACTTAGGCTACTATTATTTTAGACAAACTTTTTTGTTAAATACCACGCGGACGAAGTCGGGGTAACAGCTAGTCTATACATCTATACATATAAATAAAATTGGAGTGTCTGTTTGTAATATTAAAATAACCGCTTTTTACTAAGTGCATTTGGATGTATACACGTTACCTATACCGAAACAACATTTTTTAAAATTTTTGTCTGTCTGTCTGTCTGTCTGTCTGTCTGTCCGTCTGTCTGTCTGTCTGTCTGTCTGTCTGTCTGTTTGTTCCGGGTAATCTCTGAAATGGCTGGACCGATTTTGACGGGAATTTCACTGACAGATAGCTGATGTAACAAGGAGTAACTTAGGCTACTTTTATTTTAGAAAAAAAAATTGGGTCTCTCGAAAAAAAATTAAAACCAATGGTGCAGCGCTGCGCCTGATTAAGTTTGATAGCAACAACCTGCAACGCGTCCCGCGGGATCAGAAAGCGAGCAGGCTGTTGCCAACGGTTGAGTCTTTGTTAAATACCACGCGGACGAAGTCGCGGGCAACAGCTAGTACTAAATAAATAAAAAATGTAGTGAAAACAGATTAATAATCAGTAACTATACTCAGTAAAAGAGCATGTGTAGATATTATAAAGATAATATTCCACTGTTTCCTTTTAATCTAAAGCGGACACAGGTAAGGACATGACACAAATTTTTACCAAAAATATTTTATTAAGTAAGTGCCGTTACTTTAATTAAAACATGATTTAGGGCCGCCGGTTATACTACAAAATAACGCGACTTCAAAGCAATAAACAACCATGCGTTTGACATCAAAAGATATATTATGTTACAATAGACGCGTTTGGAGACTTTGCATAATATGTAAATCGCAAGGCCATTTTGTGGTAAAGAAAAATATTCATGGTATTCAATTTGTTAGTTCTGTACGCCAAGTGCGAGATTTCGTAAGCGAGATTATTAGAAACATTGTATAGCAAATTGAACAGCGCCTCGAGCGAAAAATATTTAAGACTTTAATCTATACTACAAATAAATAAAATTGGAGTGTCTGTTTGTAATATTAAAATAACAGCTTTTTACTAAGTGCATTAGGATGTATACACGGTACCTATACCAAAACAACATTTGTTCCAATTTTTGTCTTTCTGTCTGTCTGTTTGTTCCGGCTAATCTCTGAAATGGCTGGACCGATTTTGACGGGACTTTCACTCGCAGATAGCAGATATAACAAGGAGTAACTTAGGCTACTTTTATTTTAGAAAAAAAAAATAGGTACTCACGAAAAAAAATTAATACCAATGTTGCAGCGCTGCGCCTGATTAAGTTTGATAGCAACAACCTGCAATGCGTCCCGCGGGCTCAGAATGGGCGAGCAGGCTGTTGTCAACGGTTGTCTTTGTTAAATACCACGCGGACGAAGTCGCGGACAACAGCTAGTCTATACATCTATACATATAAATAAAATTGGAGTGTCTGTTTGTAATATTAAAATAACCGCTTTTTACTAAGTGCATTTGGATGTATACACGTTACCTATACCGAAACAACATTTTTTACAATTTTTGTCCGTCTGTCTGTCCGTCTGTCTGTCTGTCTGTCTGTCTGTCTGTCTGTTTGTTCCGGGTAATCTCTGAAATGGCTGGACCGATTTTGACGGGAATTTCACTGGCAGATAGCTGATGTAACAAGGAGTAACATAGGCTACTTTTATTTTATATATATATATATATTATACTACAATATATATATTATATATTAAGGCAAGGAAAATTGGTATTAGGTATATATCGGTAGGTGTTATAAACAAACCTCATAGGAACCTTTCAATATTTTTCATTCTCAGGACTGGTATACTAAAATAGTAAAGGCTACATTTAGAAACGAAATAGTCTATACATGGTGTTATTTTTTGGACTTGCTCTTATACATGTCTGACCTCGATTTAAACCAAGCCACCAGTGTTGTGCCAATCGCGATGATAAGTAGATTTTTTCTAACAATAGCGCCCCTCAACGTTTGATATTTCTAGCGATCCACACGTTTTGGAGTCCCCGTAAAAGAAAAGTGAAAATCTTAACTCGGAAGTCTGTAAAGTATTTATATTTATAGATCAAGTTCTCATTTGGCTGATGGCCTACGCACGTTATTTAAAATTTATTTATTGTAATTAAAAAAACAACGAAATGCAATAATGAAATTTACAAGATTATCACATATCTTCTATGGCTAATTATAGGTTTTCTGACTAGGATAGCACTTTATGGACCGTTATCGTGTGAGTGATGATATAAGAGTTCAGTAAAACCAATGAAAAAACGAAACAATAACAATACTCAACATAATAGTAGAGATATAATAAAAAAACAATGAAAAGCCTTGTACTTAACAGTTTTTAACTTAATAATTAACAGTTATTGCACACACAGCTCAAGCGTGAAAAGCTCAAAACAGTAGTATACTACATACCTATTACAAATATCTCCATCGTGTCCAAGATTTTCTTTTTTTTGGATATAAAATTCGTTTATTGTTTTACTAGCTGTTGCCCGCGACTTCGTCCGCGTGGTATTTAACAAAGACTCAGCCGTTGGTAACAGCCTGCTCGCGTTCTGATCCCGCGGGACGCATTGCAGATTGTTGCTATCAAACTTTAGTCAGGTGCAGCGCTGCAACATTGGTTTTAATTTTTTTTCGAGAGATCCTATTTTTTTTTCTAAAAAAAAGTAGCCTAAGTTACTCCTTGTTACATCAGCTATCTGCCAGTGAAATTCCCGTCAAAATCGGTCCAGCCATTGCAGAGATTACCCGGAACAAACAGACAGACAGACAGACAGACAGACAGACAGACAGACGGACAGACAGACAGACAGACAGACAAAAATTGTAAAAATTGTTGTTTCGGTATAGGTACCGTGTATACATCCAAATGCATTTAGTAAAAAGCGGTTATTTTAATATTACAAACAGACACTCCAATTTTATTTATATGTATAGATGCTCAGGCAGGATTTTCAACAACAATGTCAATGACCAAAACTCTTGAAATTCAATTAAAAATGCTTTTAACCCTCAAAGAACAAATAACCCATAATGGACCAATGATTAATTAATAAGAGAGTGCTTCTCTGTGCAGAGATATCTTTTTTTCTCGAAAGCCGCTACAATTATAATTTGACTGTACCATGAAGAGGAGAGAGGAGAACTTGATATTTTTATTAGGTATACTCAACTGATTCATAATGTAAATAAATGAACCAACTGGTTCTTTTTAATTAAGAGCCGAGAGGTAAATATGAGTTTTCTTAAGGGCCTGTTACACAATGCTAATTAACCCTATTCACAACTTATTAGGCAGATTTTATATGGGTTATTTCGACAAATAAGTTGTGGATAGGCCATCAGCACACTGTGGAAAAGGACCAAATTATACTAGGGTATAATATTATGTAGTTTTAGCTGCAACGGGCAAAAAACCACAGAGGATTATACTATAGTATTAGTAAGAAGGCTAATAGAAAATACGAAACGCGTACTACATTAATTAATACTGAGATTATATCTCAGTTTGCGTTGAGCTTTAGCCAAGTCCTGCTAAGCGGGAAAAATAGCGAAATCGTCATAAGAGCGATGGTGCACAGATCCGTATTCTGTTTCCGTATTTCTCACGAATGGCTCAACGCCCTAACATAATTAATTTTAATATTCTGATACAATTCGCTTAAGGAAGATGTAGATACTTTAAGTCTTTATAAAAAAAACTTTATTCCTTCTTACCGGTTTTCACAAAAGTAATTAGAACTGCACGAACTCCGCTGCATGATTTAGCCGGCGATATTCCCGCGCGGGTGAGCGGCGCGCCGCCCGCCTTTGAGTTTCCTCGCTACAGGGCAGATGGTTACTCGTGTAGCGCCGCCGCGCCCGCCCGCCCCGACAAATCACAGCGCTTTCCCCGATGCGTGCGGTGATGAAACTAAAATCACTGCATTGAATTGAATTTACATTGTGTTTTACATTTCGAAATCAAACAGTAAATGGGGACATTGTTTTTTTAAATCTGTGAACTTTCCGTGGACTTTTGCGTGAATAATCAATTAGTTTAAGCAGTGTTCGAGAATGTCAGTTTAATAACTTTTGGTAGCGGTTGGAGAAAGTTTGAAAACTGGAATCGGTAATGGAATTGTATAACTACGTAAGTCATATAACTTATAACAATAATTCATTGTCTTAATGTCGGTGATAAAGTTAATTAACAACATCGCACCGTACTGCCATTGTGATTTGATAAAAGTTTTCTGTATTTAATTTAATTAATAAGTACCTATACGTCGATGGGATGTTATTCCTTATTAGTTTTACACAAGCTAAAGAAAGTACCTTCTTAATACTGTTACCTTATTTAATACGATGTTTTAGTACCTAGTTTTAATATATATTTCTTAGGCATTTTTTTTAAGTATCATGATACTTCCACTAACCATTTTGGTGCCTTATTGATAAGATAATATATAACCATAACCCTATAATCATTACCTTTACATAACCCCTTGGACATATCATATTAGTACATTATTTTGATACAAGTGTAGCTCACTTCTATCATAAAGTAGCTGGCATTATAGTCGAGGTGGGATTGTAGACTGAGCCGAAGACGACGGACGTATTGGAGTCAATGCTCTCGCGTGTCAAACGAATTTTTTAAATACAGTCGTGTGGAAAAAAAAACTATACGTCGTCACATATTTGTGTAACATGGCCATAAAACAAAAATGGCGCCCGTTATTTTTTGTGCCCGAGGCACAGATAACAAAGCCGTAAAGCAGCCTATATAAATTAATGTTAATTTAATCATAAAAATAAATAATTTGTAGAAATAAAATGTTTATTCATATTTTTTTTAGCTACCACAGCTTATTTAATCTCAAAAGTTGTAAACAAATTTTAGACATGAAACCTCTTTGTCAACATAAAAAAAATAAGTTTAAAACTAGTGCACTAGTGCACTTATAATAAGCTGCATTATGAACCTAAAATCAGTGCAATAAGAGCCACTTTACGAGAAAGTGTGCTGAAAATAATATTATAATAGGCGTAATTTACTACGTTACACGTATGTAATTAATTAATTCCTCTTTAGGTGTACAACCTATTAATTTATTATTTTTGGCTATTCATGTATTATGTAGCCAATCACCAAAGATGTTTGCCACACTTAAATAGATTAGGTAGCTGTGAAGATATTTGTAGGTATAATTACTTTATGGACTTATCTTCCTGTTGAAAAGTTGAACGGCTTACTATGGTATCGTTATTTGAAATAGATCCATCGGAAGGACGTAAATAATTATGTACAAATGAAACAAGTAACATCACGTAGTAGGAGTATGATAAAAAGTAGTTCACTCACTTAATTTAAAAATTAATTAAACACCATTTGTACACATAATGATTTCTTATATTTACGCGAATACTACACATTGAAATTAAACTTAACTTACACATTAAAATATGTTTTATTTCAACCAATTGTACACTTTTATTTTATAAATAAATGTGATCGATATTATACCTATTTACAAGATAACCTATTAATAGTCTAGATCTGAAGTAAGTATCTAATAAATATCGGCTTACTCCCAAAATAGTTTCGTTATTTTTTTTTATACCAAAAGAAGGATTTCTGGCTTCTAGATAGGTATATCACCACAATGTGGAGCAGGCAACGTCATCGTCACAATACTAAGTATCTAATAATACCCAAGCAGCCCGTTATGTTAAATTAAAACTTGCTGAAATTGTTAATCAGCGCGAGAGCCTGCTTGACATACACACCGAACTACAAATTTAATCTCGGATAGAATAAGGTCGATATTCGCTTGCACACAAAGCACCTAGTATGCCCATGATTGTGTGAAAATGATAACGCACGCCCAGAAAGATTTATGTCCTTATCAATTGGGATCAAATTGAAAATTATCCCTCACCCACCAGCTCAAGGTAATTAAATACGATCCTGTTACACAACACCGTTGCAAACAAGGTGCGATTAGTGGCCCTGACACTCTTACACATACATCCACACACGCCTGTATTCCCCAGAGGTACACTGCAGTGAACCCACATTACGGTGATGGTAAGAGGGCCAGTTTATTCACACTATACCGGCTACAAACCCAATCAATGCGTGGGGATTTAAGACCCATAGTCCTCCACTGGCCGATCGAGTGGTGAACTTCTCACAGCATTCACAAGACCCTCAAGATTCCTCACGATATTTGCCATTAATGAAGCGCGAATGAAAATTTAATTAGCACATGAAATCCGTAATTCCCAGAGTTGCTATCGTTGGAAATTATTGAAGCTGATTTGATTAATATAACGTTTAGTTACCTAACTGATTATAAAGGTACTTACTAACTGTAATAAGCGCGATCATTAATAAGCCTAACCCAAATTTCTCTTTCTCTAGAATTTTGTACCACACGGTACGTGTGTGTAGAATATCAGATTTCATTTTTACATCCATCTTTTGTGGCTTGATCAAACGACGAGTACCTGTCGTAAATATGACAGGTAATTGTTAATATGATGACCATTACTGTGGCCATATGGTGTAGGTGTGGCGATTTAGACCGTACTGCCAATAAGAGTCGACATTAAAGGGAGTCTATAAACATTTTGATATCGGTCATAAAATTACATTGCTCGTATACTGAACATCGGTAAGTCGTGTTTATTGACAATGCCGTGTTGAGGACGTGTCTTGAAACATATTTTCGGTGGCCATGACGACATGCTGCGATTTATGATATAAAGTTCTTCTTTTTTTTAGTTAGGCAATTTGCTACAGAATAGAGCCATTTTTGCCAGTGTCCAGTGAAATATTCGACAATTGTTATATAATTTTAAGTTGTATAGTAAGATGATATAATAATGATGTTGATGAGGATGATGATGACTTAATGAATCTCCTATCGGTAAGGTTGTGGATACTCTGCTGATAATTTACGGGTCATCTTGGGAGAACTTGTAAAGTCAAGTTAGTCAAATTTATTTCAATTTCCTTCAATCGTGCACGTATATGATCACACAGTGGTTAATATTGCACTAATATTACACATTGTTTATCAAAGATCACAATTTTTTGAAAATAAAAAAAATACGAATTAACGGTTCAACTACCCGCCAAAAATAAATCCCTCCAAAAATATGAATGAGAAACAACAAGTAGAGAAGGTACTACTAGCATAGTAATCAGATTAATTTATAAACTCAAATCAATATGTATGGTGTTTGTTTTTGTATTTTTTATTTTAGCGATACAAACCGAGAATTTAAAAAACATTTTACAAATTTACAATAAATTAGCATACATTAACTTCTACAGAGATTTTGTTCTGAGATTAAAAAGCACAGAAGTTTATCTTATAGTGTTATTTTAGTCCGTCGACGGTATACGGTTTGTTTCAACAAACACGTATATTACGACAAGGGGGTAACAGACCTTTAGATTGTTTTAATTTACACATTTTGTGTTTATACAGCGAGTATAAATTACTACTTTCTTAGCTAGAAACATATTTTCGGGATATTTAAGCGGATTAAAAGGCCTCGTAATGTTCGCATTGATTTCATTTAACAAAATCGTATCGTAATATAATATCGCGAGACAAACACACCAACTATACGGTCCCACACTAAGCAACGCTTGTATTATGGGTACCGTACAATGGCCTGAGGGCGAACTCGGTATATAATACTTATATTGTTATAAAATATCTATGACTCAGGTACAAACATTCGTGTTCATCACACAAGGCTTGTCCCTATTAGGATTCGAAGCCGGGACCCTCGGCACAGAAAGTAGTGTCACTACCAACTGCGCTAATCAGGCCGTCATATATATAGAGTGAAAGCTGCTATTGGGACCGAGCTGAAAGAAGCCCTCATTAGGTAGATAGGTAATATAAGTACCTGAAGCGAAGCTTGATTATAGACAACGATATTTATTAAATTGCATTGAACATAATACTCTTCAAAAGTCGTTGTCTTCAAACGTCTTCAAAAGACTTCAAACCTTTTCTCTCGGTGACACCCGTCGCGAGGGAAAATGAAATTATTATTATAAATGAATTCGGATAATGAAAGATCGCGAAGGTTGAAATAATATGTCCATGTTTCAACCCTAAATTTATAGATATAATAAAAATGTAACTGATCGCTGTTTGTACATGGAATATATATTCCATATCACATATATATACACATATATATATTTTTCTCATATATATGAGAAAAACTATGATTGGTGGCCTTCATCAACGCTATAGAACCCAAAACGATGATTGTATAATCTTTGTCTGTGTCTGGCCGTTGGTGCGCGCTAATCTGAGAAACAGCTTAACGCAATTAGGCAGTTTTTAATAATATAATGTGGTAAGCTTCACTTAAAATGTTGTGTTTGTTTTATGCAATCAGTTCATAAATAAAAAAGGTATAACAATTTAAAGACGCGGGCGAAGTGGCGGCCGACAGTTAGTTTTCAAATATCTACTCGTATAGTAGATAGTCGCATGTATAACTAGTAATACCTATCGGTACAGTCGAGATCAAGCGGGTGAAAGATTCGGATTGGCCCTTCACAGAGGAACGTCTGTATTGAACTATCGTCCAATAAAACTTTTGATTGATTTGGAGAAAACGTTTGACTTGTCGAATACGTATCTATCCCGTTTTGATTCAATGAACTAGAATTTTTATGAGGTGAAGCGTGATAATATAATTGGTGATTCTTTAATAAATTTATAGGTATGTATGTACTTAGGTTTATGAGTTCATAGTGAAACTGGCCCTAATTAAATCGTAGTTTATGTTCAGTGTGTATATGGGTTTATAATATCAAAAGGTTAAACAAAGAAGGCTTCTTACGATGATTCCGTTTTGTTTATTAAAAGCCCTTATCCTTTCTCTCTTGGGACTGAAATCACAATTTCGTTAATGTTATTTCGTCCACTGTCGAGGTACTCGTATTAGTTCAAGTCTCTAAGGAAACGTCCGTTTTGTACTAACTCCCAAATTTATAGAAAGTTTTTGTCCAATTATTATGGCATTACCTAGGAATTTTCTACTGAAAATTCATCGCAAATTCGAATAAAAATAATCGTATGGTTGGTACTTATTAACCGACTTCAAAGAGGAGGTTCTCAATTAGGTTGTATTTTTTATAGGATTGTATTAGTCTTCATTTCAGAGCAAAGTGCAAGTTTGTATTTTTTTTTTTATAAAATATTAAATCCCAGCCGTCGTCAGGTGTGTCCGGTAGCACATGTAACATGTAGGATCGTCCCCTACTATTGATACATTGAGATTATGTTATAAAATACCATCTGCTACTAACTTAGGCTAACTTTCAGGGGATAGAGATGACTAAATAAAGAATGAAATTGCGGCGTATACTTAAAATTATATTATTCATTGTAGACGAAAATAATGGTGCCATACTTCCCAATTTCCTTGACGGTGCGGATTATACGCCAAAAGGCTAGGTATATCCACGGGATATTGGATTTTCGATTACAAAAGAAAACGGGGAAAATTATGATGGAAAATGATAATCTAAATTAATAAAAATTTAAGTAAAATAAGAAAATTTCATGAAAGAAAATATTTGATCTATTGACACTGTGAAACCTCTGGAACAAGGTAGATATTTAAAGCTGTACGCAAATGAAACTGAGTAGTGAATATTCAGCATAAAGTGCAAATTGGATTGTTCATATTGCGCGACACGGCTATACACGGTTCGCCGAAGGCTACGCTAATACTTTGGTTATATTTAGTTGAAATGGTCATATGAAAGAATTACAATAACGACAAATTAATGCGCAAATACACTTAGCTATATGTTTTTAAAGCACTCAACAAGCGTATACAGAATGATATAACAAGAAGAAATCCCAGACGTGCGAGCCGGGGCTTGAACCTGCTGTCCTCGTAACCGAGGCAAGCGTTCTACCAACTTGGCTATCACTGCTATGTTGATATAATGTTCAAGTAATTACATTGGTTTACTCGCAAAATTCAATAGTGAATTTATCGAAAGCTTACTCAAAAGGAAAAACATGTATTCGCACGTATGGAGAAGTAAATTAAATAAAGCAGTATGATACCCGGTGACAAGCTTGGAGACATAGCATTTATTTTTATATGTTTCATATTTTATACCTAACACAAGGTTAGGACTACAACGTTTTAAGTAGGTACTTACAGCACGTAAAAGGGTCGGCGGAGAAAGCTAATCTTATCAAACGACATTGAAACTATGTTGATCGTAAACTGAAGTTTGATAAGTAGGCTTCATTAAGTGATTTATCTTCGAAAAATACTTATCTGTCAGTAAGCGCTATATATTTACGCAAATAATAAATAGGTTAATCTCGAAATCATCAGTACGTCAATTAGGAGATTATTCGTAATTGTTATTAATAAAAAACATTGCATTGAGCTTGGTTGTTTTTAATTAATCAAATATATATATTTTTTTTTTTTAATTTGGCCTCACCATAGGTATTTTGCCAGTGTCAAGTAATATATTTTTTTCTGTTTTAGAGTATATGCACAGGCCCAAAGGCTAGGCTCAAGTAAAATACCCCCCATCTCTCAATCAGTAAAGTGATGGATACTTTACCGAAAGATTTTTCATGGATTTTTTGTGAGAAACTGAAAAGCCACGTTTCGTCACTCTGTTTCAATTACCTACACTTGTGAACTTTACCGAACCCATAATGGTTAATATTCCACTTATATCACTCACTATAACTCGCAGGAACACTAGTTTTAGAAATTAAAACATAACTGACGCCATGACTTTTCAGTTTCCCGCCAAAAAGTCCCATCAAATATATTTTTAACACAAAGCATAACCATGCAGACGAGACTTAGGGGGGAGAACGCGTGTTGCCCACATGAAAAAATCAAAAAAAGCCATAGAGAAAATAAACTACTAAAATAAAATTTAATGATTAATAATTAAAAAGTAACCTAACTGTACAGTTGATAGTTTAGTTTACATATTCAGACACATTTTATGGAAAATTGAACAGCACTTCTAGCGGACATTGTTTAAAACATAAAAATAAATTCTCCATACAAATGTATCTAAATACGTAGACTAAGAAGTATACCGTTAGCTTATGAATAATTTCGCACTTGACATCCTGGCGTCGAAAAAGTGAATATATATATAAAAAAAATTCTATGATGGTATACGTAACACAAATCAATGGGTTACTAATGATGATGTAGTCTCCTTTTTGTCAACTGAACTTATTATAATGGCTGTTGTAAGTTATGTGAGAAATGTTGCTCGTCGAGATAGCGGAATTACTACCATGCATGAATTACTACCGTGCAGTATTATTACCATGCATGCATTACTACCATGCAGTATTACTACCATGCATGCATTACTACCATGCAGTGTTACTACCATGCGTACATTCCTACCATGCAGTGTTACTACCATGCATGCATTACTCCCATGCAGTATTAGTTGTTTAAAAACCATTCCGCATTCTTTTTCCGAATGGATGTGAGAAATTAAGAAAGCAAGCATGAGATAAATTAGTACCAAGTTTGAGCATTCTTTGTCTTGTAGAGAATCAAAGCGTTTTTAATACCCCGTAGAAAACTCAATCTTAAACGAAATGGAATCCATCGTCTGCGTCAGTAAAAGAACAAAGGGAGCGCATAGCTCTCCGTATGTTAAGTATGTAACAAGAGTTCTCGGTGCAAATGAACAGTTATGCTAACACTCCAGGTGCATAGACTATACATATAAACATCCAGGTGTGGCGCAGCTATCAGCGAGTATATGCTTAAAACCAACATACAGGGAAAATTAAGTATTCTTTCGAATGGTGCACAAAGTTTTTCTATCAAGTATATCCATCGCCGCAGTGGAAGATGATGTTATGAATAAATTACTAGGTATTTATAAACAGAATAACATGGTTGCACTTGAGATGAAATGTGTAAAAGGACAGAAAATGAGTTATTTTAAAGATTCATAGTCTTTATTAGTTTTACATCTCACTAAATATTTACAATGAGAAAAAAAAACTTAAAAATAATATAAAAACAAACTATGTATGAAAAACAGTTATTTTAAAACATATTGATAGTTTCACAAAGCTCTCGAAAAAATATTTCAGTTAAGTATTACAGTTAGTTATTGCTTTGTATATATCGAATCTATTAAAGGTATTTACAACACAATATGACATTATGAGTCAGCAACAACCGTCAATTGTCGTTTCACGCGTAATCGCGTACGAGTTAAATCGGGGTGACCTTTTGAGAACAGCGAAAAGAAGCTCGCAATAAACCCCTTTTCACGGCTCATAGGACAGTTACTTATTCGCAATCTCATGTGTAACAAATTGGTAAACGTATCGACTTGTTGTTCGTACAAATTGTCCTTCAGTTCAAAAATACTGGGGCTATGCAGGCGGAACCATGTAACATGGAATGGTACAATTTTAGATCTTATAATGTAATACTTATCGATTTTTTATCCTATTTTCATTTACATTTTCGAGAACCGTGTTCGAAAATACGAATCAATAATTGAGTTCCGCTGTGTTTATGTACGTCTATTAATAACTATAAAAGTTACCAAGAAATCATTGCTGGATACAAACGTGTACCGTTTCGTGCCCTCTTAAATTGATGGAGGCAGCCACATAAACAAACTTTGATGTATAGAAATATACATTCTTCATTTTTTATTAAATACACGATACAAGCGTTAACGGTATTGATTTCAATTTTGACTGAAAAATCCATTAAGATGTCATTGTATATCTATTGTAGTCTTAATTTTTAATGATGTTCCTCTAGCCTATAATTTAGTAAATCCAACTAGTTAAATTCATTCCTATACTTAAATTGCTATAAAGGCGAATTCACGTTCCAATATGATTATTATTTCTCTTCCCATACCTACGTCCAAAACATGTCTGGGGAATTCATAAACAATATAGTTTTACGATGTTTATAGTAATTTATAATTCAATATTTCAATAAATCCGTAAGTAGTAGCAGTTTGTTTCCATCAAACCGCAAATAGGCTAACAGGTATTTATCGTGTGCCTGATTTATTTTTACATCGTATTAAAATGTTTAAAATCGGTAAAACTATCTTTATATAGATATATATATCCTGACTTTTTCCTTTTTGTGTGACACATACTTCAGGCTTTCAAGGTTCTCCAATAAAGGATAGTTATGTTATTAACGCCAGACAATAATAACTTTCAGATGAAAAATCATACAGAAGTCGGCAATACAACACCGAGACGAGCCAATCCAATATACAGCGGTTATTACATCGGAAGTTGCGGACATTACTTTTCAAAGAAAAATCACATTGATCAATGTGTGAAATCAGATTAGGTCTGTAGAAAAAAATGTGCTAAATAGAGTTTTATTTCTATGGTACAATCATGTTTATGTTCTGTGGCAATATCCAGGAGTTTACTCTACATATACCTACGACAAGTACGTAGATTGGTACCTATTTTCATTCATAACTAAACTAATCAATACCAGCCAAGATTTGAACATCGTCCTTATTTGCATGAGTTGGCAAAGATACCTAATCTTATGTTTACATTGTGAGTAGAATTGCCACATGACATTGTTAATTATCTTGGAAAATAAAAATATATTTTTATAGCACTGTAAATTAAACGGGACTGAATCAACACGGCTTGCCTAGTACACCGCTAACGAGTAGGCTGAAACTAATATTAATTAATACTTACTATGATGTAATCTGTAGGTAGTAATTACTTTGAGTAATGATTACCAAGATTACCAACCCTGCGTTGGTGGTTTTTATATACCCGAAATGCTTCTTCTATTTCATTCATTCATTTCCGTTCAGTCAATGCAGGTCAACAAAAAATAAGTCATCAGTATAAATTGTAAGTATGTACGTCGGTCAATTGTTGAATTATTATAAGTTGAAACGAAACTCAATTTTAATGTATGAATTTAGAGTTCACTTTAGAACATTGATATTTTATTACGAACTCGCCCCGGGCTAACTCTACCATAAAATTAACCATACATACTTAAAGGTGAGTGTTGACTGAGTGTTTACAAGGGTTACAAACATCTCATTTTGAGTTTTTTTTATCTTAACTTTATCAAAAAAGTCATTCTATCACTGTTACTCTTATTTAAGAAGTCTATGGTGTGAGCTAGATGCAACACGCTTACGCTACGTAAGCAGATTGTGATTAAGCTACCATATGTTTCAGGATAAAGTTTCCACGTTTATTAACATAAATTGAAACAGTAAGAAACGAACTTTGGAATTAGTATTTGTTGGCCAAGTTTGTAAAACAAAGTTGTTTACCAATTTATCATTTCACTTTCACAAATTAAACAAGAGCACGAAGAAGTAAACATAAGAACTAAGATACGTACGCCAAATGTCGTTCTGCGTTGAACTAACAGACATGCAGGTAGCTAAGTATCTATGAATGTATATTTACGGGTCATCCACTCCATAAAGAACGAAACTTCGTAAGATAATAAGAAAAACATAGGAAAGATTTAGTTATCGCTAATTAAATTAATAGATTAGTCCCCGAATTTATAGACCTTATACAATTTAATCGTTATCTAGTACTGCTCAAAGTAAGACTATGGTGCGCAAAACTATATGACCTTTCAAAAAGTGATAGAACGTCTACAAATTTCGGCGGTTAATCTATTGATTTTTTTTTTGGGTTTACGAAAATATTTCATTTTAAAAATAGAACAGCACATTGTACTTTAGATACTAAACCAACTTCTTAATTTCGTTTTTAAACACACACTATGTTTAGGCGTTGCTTGTTTGTTTTTAAACCAAACTTTATTCGGTTTCAGCCTCTATAAAGACATTTAGTAGCGATATTTCGAAAACATAAATCTGGGGGCTTCATCTCCCATTTCATACATTTTGAATAGACATTAACGAGAATCTCATTCGTCTGATGTTAGAGTCACTAGGGAGTGAATGTACGCACAGGGGATACATTAATATCGCATTGATACCTATTGACGGGCTACACATATTATGATCGGCATTATTTTTTAATTTTATATTAATTATCTTCCTTCCTCACTCAGGTATACATTTGTATGTGATGACTATTGATGATTTTAATGGGATCATTTTGTTCGTTACCTATATTTAAAATGCACATGTTGCCTAGTTACTATAAATTCAATAATAAGTAATGAAATTATTAAACTGTGAAGGATTAAAACTCAATAATATAAAATTATAAAATATATTGGATTCACGGGGAACAATTGAATAGAAAACTGTTTTACGTGAAATGTAATTATGCCCTTTAGTAGCCTATTTTTTATTTGCGTACAAATATTTGACGAACGGAAAACCATTTTTCATTCTATGATGAGCATTCAGTATAAACTTTTATAAAAAACTCTGAAGCTCAGACGAAAAATTCAAACCAATTTATGTTGCTGACATTACTTAAATATTTTATCGCATTTTATGGCTGCATCTATAAATGTAACAGGGAAACTCTTTGTTCTTCCATTTGTTATGTAACTCTACATCACGTTAACGTTTTTTTTATTATTATTTTGATTTAAATACGACGTTTTATTATTCTGTTTGCTATCATAGCAACGCAAGCTTTTATCTTAAAGTTGAAAATTACATCATTCATGTTACCGTGTCATAATTTCACTTTTGCACGTTCCATGTGGAAAATGTGAAGCGTAATATTCTTTGCATCTTATTTTCATATTTATAGGGCAATAAAACACATTGAATTTGACAATATTTTGATAATATATTATTAGAATCCTTTAAGTAGGTTTCATTAAGATGTATGAAACGCTAAAAGCCTTTAGATGCGTGTTTGTTTTCATATTTAGAGATAGAGTAGATATTTTGCGAATCAATTCTATGAGTTGCTCTTTAGTTATTAATTATAGATAAATATTTTGGATACTAGGCCGTAACACAATTTTTTTTTTGATGATACAAAGATAGAATAAGATAGAAGAAGACAAGCAAAAAATAGTGTATTTTGGGTGCTGTCAAGTCTAATGCCTATTACTGACGGCCTATGAATATGTATGGGGAATTTCCACCCATAAATATTCAAGGTTTGTCACTCAGAAAATTATTGACGAAACCATAAAAATCAAATGTTACAAATAAAAATAGCTAAAGCGTAGGGGCTGTATAGGAATACATTTTATCGAGTTGTGTTTCCCGCATCGCATTATTAACCCCAAAGGCACGTTTTTAAAAATAAAGTATAGTATTCAATATGTCAAGTGCGAGATTATTTGTAAGCTAACCGTGTATACTATTGTATGTGGCCCGCTAAGACGGGCACAAGGCCAGGACCACATCATCATGTGGTCTACCGTATTTAGACATGTTGTATGGAGAATTTAAAGTTTTCGTCCGCTAGAAGCGCTTTTCAATTCTCCATACAAAATGTCTAAATACGGTAGACTATAAAGTATACAGTTAGCTCGTACTTGACGTGCCGTACTACCTATTTTACAAAGCTCCGTAAACATTATTTGTCACAATATTTTTGGCACAACACAATATGTAATATCATTAACCAAACTGTATAAACTGTTTGATGTATTCAAAAATATTAACAGTTTCGTTGAAAGAGGATGTTTAAAATGCAAAGTAAACATCCGAGCTTATTTTGTTACAGATTGATTTCGACGGACGGCAATAAACACATGTGAGGAATGACGAAACGCGGCACATCATGTTAGATATCAATGAATTGGAGTCGGCCGACCATGGAACGACGACGCACGATGCCCTTCCTACATACTCCAATGCTAGCGACGTTGAGTATGTAAATTCGACGCTTTCGATCAACGCAACATGGCCAGACTACGAAGTGTGCTACCCGAGTACATCGTCCGGGGACTTTCTCACTTCACCGCTGTTCCAAAGTTGCATTTACTTCATGTATACAACGGTTTTCGTAGTAGCTCTCGTAGGAAATGGACTAGTGTGTTTCGTGGTGCAAACGTCGCCGCGCATGAAGACAGTGACGAACTACTTCATAGTGAACCTGGCGGTGGGGGACATTCTGATGACGCTGTTCTGCGTGCCGTTCTCGTTCATGTCAACGCTGGTGCTGCGCTACTGGCCGTTCGGCGCGCTCATGTGCAAGATGGTCAACTACGCGCAGGCGGTGTCCGTGCTCGTCAGCGCGTACACGCTGCTCGCTATATCGATAGATAGATACATGGCAATCATGAGGCCATTGAAGCCTCGTCTGGGGAAGGCTGCGGCTAAGATGGTGTTGGCCGCAGTGTGGGGAGGTGCGCTTTCGACGGCAGCGCCTATACCCGTGGTCTCGCAGATTGTTCGGCCGACGGTATGGCACCAGTTTTGTCAGGCGTGAGTAATTTCTGTACCATTGATAATAAGCTTAGGTAAATTATATTTAAATTAAGGAAGGTCCGTGCTCAATGTTGGAGAGAAAAAAAATATATTACATCTAATTTTCACGAAGCACACGATTTGAGTTATTATTTCAAAATATCGACAATATAATATATTTACCAAACTGATGAATCTTATAATGTAAGAAATCGAAATGTTCACAGAGATATTTGCCTGGAACAGTGGGAGCACGTTGGTCAGAGCAGCCAGTATACGTACGCGCTGCTGGTGCTGCAGTTCGCGCTGCCGCTGAGCGCGCTGGTGGGCACGTACGCGCGCATCGCGCACGTGGTGTGGGGCGGCCGCCCGCCCGGCGAGGCGCACGACGCGCGCGACACGCGCATGCACCACGCCAAGAGGAGGGTACGCTATTATGGCTATATATCGCGGCTATTTATTTTGTTATCACTTACTCCATTTGATTGGATGATACAATTAAAAGTGTAGATACCACTAAAACAGTAACAACCATTGCAATATTAAGCTTTATTTACTTGTGTTTTTTTGTTTTGTTTACAATATTTTTTGTGGGATCCTCACGTCTGTCTTTTTTTTTTAATTTCGCGGTCATTATATTCGATCCCTTTTTGAAACAAGAGTAAGAGTTCATTGTCCCGTATTGGCTTTCGAACGACACGTGACTTAACAGGTAGTGTTGCTATGAAATGTTGAGTTTAATAAAATGAAAGCATATTTTTTAAATATTACGTTAATCGAACTACCTACGTGTACAGAAAGGAACTAGGAGATGATCATTTTAATCAAAATAATATTATAGCAGTTACTCGTACGCGTCTATTTGATCTTTTTAGGATCTTACAAAGTTCGAGTAGGGAATGCCCAAGGGATGTACTGGGAATTGTCCGCATAGTTACATAGCAAAGTAATGCCGTTCTTGTGTGCTACTATTTGATCGATATTCAAGAATCTCATGGTTAAGAAATTGTATTTCCTTTTGGGAATACAATTTCTGAACTAGGTATGACAATGTTATAGAATTGATCATAAGGTTAGCTATCAAGTATGTTATATCGTAAGTTTATGTATATAAACTTATTATTATTTTGTGTTTCTTCCGGGGACCAATTAAAATAATTAAAGATAATAAAGATCGCCTCACAGCTTTTTGAGTTATAAAAGGTGTAACTAACACGACTTCGTTTTATAAATGTAAATAGACGAATTGCTTGTAAATTCTCTCATTATAAAAGGAGCTGTGAGAGCCTGAGTTCAAAACAGTCGCTCATCCGCGGATGGATCTAACTATTTCTAATTACATTTAAATTCTAATTTAGAACGTCGCTGGACTAATTAAAGAGAATTAACAAGCGCTAAACTGTGGACGGAAATTTCCTTCGCAGAAATAAGCTTTTAGTGCCTAAATGGAAATCTGATTAGAGCCACAGATCAAACGAGAATAGACAGGCATGTTAACAAAAAGAGATGAGCAGATGAGCGTATTGATACATTCCTAAATTAAGCTAAAACACATAGCTGGGTTATGTCGTGCGGTGACGCACCAGAAAGTGTGAGGGTCTATATAATTAGTAAAGATTGAGGGCAACAACATTTCAGTAGCGTGCATTCCAAAAATACGAGGCTTGGCAACTACTTTAGGCATTCGCCTCGTACAAACAAAACAAGCAAAATCATATGTACGGCAGCACTTACAAATGCGGATACGGGGAGCAATGGGTGCACTTGACCACCCTCTGACTCACGACCAAATGACCGAAGCACTTTATTTTAAGCATTTTTTTTAATAATCTTACTATTTATATTTTTGGTTTAGTACGTTTTTTAGCTACACCTGAGCATACATTAATTTAACAATGCCCGATAACTGACTATGATATTTTTTGTTTATTTTGACACAATGTTTGTTTTACTTATTACCAACAATTGTTAGACCAGTCCTCGAGAGATATTTTACATTGCAGATGGTGAAGATGATGGTGATCGTTGTGGTGGTGTTCACGATCTGCTGGCTGCCGCTCAACGTGTTCATTGCAAGTACTCGCTGTTGTACATACCAACACCGGCTCTATCCTTGTAAATACCAACACCGTCTCTAACCACCACACATGCAGGATAGCTTACGAACCCATTGCAATGTTGCTTTGCTCGGTCTTAATAATATTATGATGTAGCACTTAAAATTTGATATGCGTGCAGTGATAAGCAGTGATAAGCAAGTTGGTAGAACGCTTGCCTCGGTAACGAGGATCGCAGGTTCAAACCCCGGCTCGCACCTCTGGGATTTCCGGATTTTCATGTGCAAATCTAATTTTCAACCATGATTATCACGGGCTTTACGATGAAGGAAAACATCGCGAGGAAACCTACATGTCTGAGAGAACCCTTCTAAAGACGTGTGAAGTCTGCCAACCCGCACTGGGCCAGCAGCATGGTGGACTATGGCCTAATCCCATAAGGCCTAATCACATTAAAAAGGACTGGTATTACTATACTGTTTAGGACTGAAATACACATTCTTCTACGTAGCATAATATATACAATAAGATCTCTCTCAGATATTTCACACTAACAAAGGACTCGTTAGAAATATGAAATCAGACTTTCATGTAAAGAAGTCAATTTAAAACATCCAACCTTTTGAAAATGTGAAGGTGGCGACCTCCAATATATTTCTGTTGCTCACGTCTGGCCGAATCTGAAATACCTGAACTAGTGAAATGTATAAAAGGTCTATTCAACGCTTATGCCCTCGGCACAGGCGGCCCTTCAAAACGTCCACTCATTTATAAGAATTCGATGTATAGTAAGTAGGTACAAGAGATTTATAAAGACTCACAAGCTCCGTGTGAGTTGGTATGTTATTATCTAAGGAATTTAACGATTTAGTTGGTACCTTATTGTCCTACGAGCCGAACAAATCAGTAGATATTAATCAAATTTTGTACACCACAGATAAAATACCTTTACCTACACTATGATATTTTTTTTATTATATAATGATTAATATACCACAAAATTTTCACAAAAAAAAAACAAAATTGATAACCTTTCTCTTCGACTATCCCCAAAAAGTCTGGTCAGTTATTATTATTCCTCAATCTCACTAATCCCCATTTAATATTAGCGTCACTTATAACGGTATTATGTAGTCCATTTGGCATCTACCAAGTAAGGAAGATAATTCGAACAGCTCTGAAGTGGGTAAAGTGCCCTCACCACGACGTTGTATTGTTTGGGCTCATTTGGAGGAAACGTCGGTTAATTTGGACCTGAGCAGCCAATCTACAGGCCTAGTCATTACCGACTCGGTCGCAGGTACAACCTTCGCCCAACGAAGGTACCATGCCGGACTGTTTAAATGTCCTTTGCTTCAAAAAAAGAGTAACTTCTTAGAACCTTATATAGGAAAGTATAAAAGAAATAGGTACACTATACGAAAATCCATACAAAGTTACCACATAAAACACATTTCCGCAAACAAGTTATAAATAAAGCCACAATAGAAGCGTATATTTGTCAACAATGTATGGTAAAGCTAAGCTGCTATCTAAATGCTTATTATTGTATTTTATAAAGCTATTCATAAATCACGATAAAAACAGAATGGAACTCAATAAAGTGACGTAATCTGGTTTACCATTGTTATTTACAAATAGAGGTAATATTTGTATTAACTCGCATGACTGATTACGCGTGTAGACGATTGTCAACCCACGCTAGCTAGGCTTTACGTATGTCTTTCCATTAACCGGTATCTACGCAATTTTGACGCTCGTCTGTCACCGGCTTTAAGGAAATCCATATTCTCGACAAAAATACCCGTAAAATATACAGAAAAACTCCCGACGTCCATTATTCGAACAAAGAACTATATATTGAAAGGATTTTACACTACGGATTGTAGTTCTTATATAAGATTCGAATATAATATTCGGGCCCCTACTCTAATCCAATACACTTGTATGAAATACTAGCTGCGCCCGGCGGTGTTACCCGCGATAAAAAGTATGAAAAATTAAAACATCTATCCCACGGGAACCATACATTTTACCGGGATAAAAAGACTATGTGCTATTCCAGACTATAATCTATCTCTGTGCCAAATTTCATCCAGATCCGTTCAGCCGTTCGGGCGTGAAAGAGTAACAAACATCCATCCATCCATCCATCTATCCATCCATCCATCCAAACTTTCACATTTATAATATTAGTATAGAAGTATAGATTAAGGAATCCATGTATACTAGAATAGATGCCTACCCGCCAATCTAGGACGTTTTCTTGTTTGTTTGATCTCACATACTTTTGGTAGGGATAAACATACATACTTTAAGTTAAGTCAATTTTATTTTGACGTAATGTATAGGTAGTGCTCCTCTTTATGAGCTTAATACTCACCCCATTTGTGTAATTTCGAAAATCTGAAACAACCATTTCTAGACTACACAACGTTGCTGCGTAGCAATGCTTCTACGGAAGCTACGGCGTAGCAAAATTAGTAGCGAACAGCACCTTTCAATGTACAAACAATTGGCGATTTTTAAACATGCTGTGCCCGCGACTATCCATGCGTAGAACTTCATTTTTTCAACTACTTACCCACACTTATAAAAGCTTTCCATCGGACAGATGTTAGCTTCAAATAGTTCAGTGTCAACCCAAATTAAAAAGTTGGCATCTATTTATAATTATGTTACGTCACGTTGTTCTACATTTTTCCCACCAGGTCCTATGGACTATTCACGAGGACGACGCTGAATGGGGTACCTGGCCTGGCATGCCATACATGTGGTTTGCCAGCCACTGGCTGGCGATGTCGCACTCCTGCTACAACCCCATCATATACTGCTACATGAACGCCAGATACCGAAGAGGCTTTAAACAGGTGGGTTTATTATATAATCCAGTCGTTATTTAAAAAAAAACAATTGTTCTTGTTGCCCTACATATCTTATTCGGACCATTAAGAACATTTAAATATAAATAGCTAGTGATGCGCTTACAAACGAACAGCATTTATATTGATTATTTGTATAGCTGATATACAAACTAAGACATCTTAGGATGTTATATTTTTATCTGAATAAAGCACCTTTACAACTAATGTAAGTTTTAACAAAGATCTTAAGTTCCTTTAAAAAAACTTATATTCTGTAATTAAAATAAATACTAATTTATTTTAATTATCCAGGCCTTCGGGTGTCTATATAGAATTCGCGTCGACACGCCCTCTCGACACCGTTCCAGCATGTGTGACGGGATGCAAATGTCGGGTAAGTTGCAAATCGTATAAAACAGCCTTTCCCAAAGTGGGCGATAACGCCCCCTTGTGGGCGCTGCAGGCCTAAAAGGTACTAAAAGGTAAGAGACCCAGAAAAAAATGGGGGCGTTGTGTAGAGGCTTACAATAATTAATTTAATTTGAAGTTATAGTGGTTTTTCAGTAGGTGAAAACTGGGGGCGCAAAAAATATTTCATTCTCAAAGTAGACAAAATAAGTTTGGGAGCTCCTGGTTTAAAACAACAAAGTATCATTCACATTGTGGAGTTAGAAGTTACGAAATAATTCTCCAGAGAGATGAGGTACCAACCTGATGTAGACATGTCTCGAGTGATACATGAAGTATAATAAATATTACTACTGCATATGTATGTATATATTTTCAACTTTCCATCTTGCATACTATATGTATGCATAAGTACTCATGCTTTTACAAATACATATATATGTATCACGTGAGACTGACATGTGGAAAAAGTTATAATTTTATCTACAGCTAGGCTTTGCTACGTGTTTACTCTAGCTATGTTCAATTAGTTAAGTATACATCCAACCTTAGTGATTATTACACCATTATTTACGCTTCCTTGATTTATTATGGTAGTAGCGGTCATTAATCTCATTATTCAATATTTTAGTCACGTGTATCGTAATATAATTCGGTCTCCTTTGATATGATTAAAATCGGTTTGGTAATGTGTATTGGCGGTACGTGAAACCTTAATTTCATTCATGTATAAGTATATAGTTTTAAATAAATATTTAGCCTCGTTGGCGTCCAATAGAACCTTATCTATCTATATCTGAGAGATATATTTTTAGTTTTGTTTGCGCTTTTTGAGCCCGTTTTATGAATAGATATTATTTTATATGATCTTTATTATCTATGCGTCCTGTTGCCATAAAACACAATCAGATTTTAATCACCTATAAACGCTGTCACTTTTTTTTCTAATTCGATTTTCAAAGTTTTTTCTTTTTAGTTCGAAACCATATATATGGAACAAAATACCTCGCTGAAATATATATTGAAAGAAAATTTGAGAGAAAAATAAACTGGAAAACGTAGGTACCTAGATTTATTTTAAATCACCTCCAATCCATATTCAGTAGATCTCAAGTTTATAGTCGTTCTAAGACTTCTTATTTGCCTAAGCGTATATTGTAATATAGAATACTTACCTTTTCAGTTATACTAGGTATACCTACTTAGCTGGCATGGCCCCGGATATGTGCGAACGCATTCCCGTCCCCAACAAGGCGGGAGAAGGACCACCGTGGGGTTTTAGTCGTAGGAGTCCGTCATAACCCGCTTGCCTCCCCAGGGCTTTCAAGTATCCATAAGCATTTCGCAACGCAAAAAAAGTATACCGACTTATTTAGGAAACCAAATGTACGATACGAATAATCAGAATACTTACATAAATGTGTATGGGTTATTTTCACAAAAAAAACGAATGCTTCTCCAAAAAATCTAATAAAAAATCGCGATCTTAATCAAACCAATATTTCACTCTATTAATAACCAAGGTACTCTGTGGTTTCGTCTTTGGAATATAACATACCATACTATAGTGTCACGAGAACCGCAATGCATCACAATGGAAAAGTCCCGTTAAGCACGAAACACCTGGCAACACTACAAAAAATCTACGAGGGCGTTACGCAAATAGAAACACGTCACTTCTCACATAAAATCAGTTTTAAAAATAAAACCTAGGATATCAATCATGTTTCTCATTGTTGATCGATAAATCATGTCTTCTAGACGTCATATGAAAGAGCTAAGACAAGTGTAGGCTGGGATTCTTAGCACGAGTAGAACTCCCGTGGGTGTCATTAGGACTACTAAGGGATAACTTTATGGCCTTAGCTTTTTCCATCTGACAAATAAGTTTGCTCGAATCTGTAATACATAGAATATTTATGGAAAAACAAATAATTTTAGAACATACATTTCGCAACTGAGGCTGCTTCCACCATCTTAAAAAATATTGGTCTCTTCGCGTTTCACGGCAAATCCACTGAGCGGATTTTAATTAAATTTGTTACTGTGATAGGTAACAAGATCAGCAGCTCGAACATTTGTTATCGCGGAAAGTGGAAGGGTCAAAGTATTTTAAACCAAGACGTCGCCGAATTAATTAATAATTTAATCATAAATGGTTTCATTAATTGCTTATGTACAATCACACTATCACACTTCACACTATAATATTATAAATGTGAAAGTTTGGATGGATGGATGTTTGTTACTCAATCACGCCAGAACGGCTTAACGGATCTGGATGAAATTTGGCACAGAGATAGATTGCAGTCTGGAATAGCACATAGACTACTTTTTATCCCGGTAAAAATATCATACTTTTTAATCGCGGGTAACACCGTGAAGCGCAGCTATTCGTACATGATTGGAAAACGTCAGCAATTACCAAATAGCCCAATACATAAGTGTTCATATGTCAATGTAAGAACTAGTTCACGTTAGCTCATCGACCGCACCGCGTGTACTAACTTCCTCAGAATTTTATAAGTTTTCATCAATTTATCATTATCACTGATATTATTCATTATTTCTCAATAAACTTTCTCATCAGTTTCGTTATCATTTATCATCAGCATCAAAACAGTTTCTGTACAGTTTTTCTATATCATAAGCCTCAAACCCAAACCTAAATTTGAATGTTTCTGTTCAAATTAAACAGAATTCCGAGATATTTAAGCGTAATAGGTAACTTACGCTTTTATAGAAGTTCACTCTAGTGTATGTTAGCTATTTATTTTATACAATTAAATATTTTTTCAGAGCTGGTCGGTGTAAACGGAATAGTTCGTCGCGGTACAAGCAGCAGTTACTTGAGCCGGCTGCAGCGTGCTCCAACGTGCTCGTCGTGCGCGTCGGTACGCCGCGGCGGCGTGCTCGCCATGCGCACCGGCGCGCCCGCGGCACCAGCTCGAGCACTTTCTGTGCGCACCGAATTTAATTGAACAAACACACCTGAGAAGACAGTTGAACTATACAGGCACACAGTATTAGACAATTGTCTAGGACTATTTCTGTATATTTATGTGCATCAAATAGAACTAATGTACAGTTTATTTGCTCACAGACTTATACTGGTTAGATTGTGACTTCCCTTCCTATATACAGGTGATTCAGAAAAGCTATACTAAGCCCAATAGCTCGGCTTCTCTAGCGCATTTCTGTGATATGTGAAGACAGAATTTGGATATGTGGACTATGAAAATAAAATATTCCCAATCAAATGACAATTGTGATTCTTTTCGAAGGTTTTTTTGAGTTCACGAATGCCTAGTGCATTTGTGAAGTCAAAAAACCTAGATGGAAGCCCAGATTATATTATGCATACTATGAATTACCTGTATATTACAATTCGTGATTATTTAAGTATATAATGAAGATATGTCCATTATATATATGTATATGGATTGATGTCCATTTCATAATAAAATTATTCACCAAAAAGTGAATTATGTACCTACTTTGTAAATTCTGTAATGACAAATGTAGCTTTTTGTATTCCTACTATGTACAGAATTGACAATGTATGGAGAATGAAGCAGAAAACGTGAAATATATTTGTTTGTATGAAAAGTATTTTATTTTCAATAGAGAAGCCTACTTAGAAATATTCTCGATATGGTAATTATATGTGCTTTGCAATAATGTTATTATATTACTATCATTAAAATAAAAAACTTTACGTGAAAATAATACACACCCAATGAAAAATAATGTTGCAGGACATAGAGCTACACGATAAAAAGAGAAGCGTATAAAAGTGTACTTTATTGCAATGTTGCAAGAGTCGCGTTTCATTTAAATGTTTTAGCGGAGTGAAATATCTATTTGTATGAAATAATTGATAACCTGTTCTTCCGCTATCATATTGTCTTATTAGTAGGGTTTCGACATTATACGGTTTAAATTACAGGAACCGTATGTAGTTACATAATATATATCGGTATCTACATTGTATTGAAAGGCGAATTTTAGATTATAATTTTGAGACAGTTATTCTTTGTTCTAAGATGTTGTTGTATTATGTGTTTTGGCGGAAAAGGGAAAATCTTTCAGCTAGGCGGGTAGTATGCCTTGCGGGGCGGCCGCTATGCCCCCATGGTTATTGTTGGGATCTTGTATATATGTTACGTCCTCCGAAAACTCTCATAGCGCGTTTCAGGATTGGGTGGAGCCTCTTCATTTGTTCTGATAGTCTTCTGCAGCGCCATCTGTGTAGCTTGTGGCAAGGTTGAAGTGGTCGCTACAGTGTCTCACTGCATCATAGCTGCAATCTTTTTTTTATAAACAGATATCAATATGCGTAGAAGTATTTATTTCTAACAAGCATTATGAAATTTACTCAGTAAGATAGTTTATTTCTATTGGATACGTATAATTTTCTGCAAATGCTGATTCGATTCGCTGTAAAATACCTCCTCTCAGTCAGGAGTCAGTGTGTAAGCGAAATGCATTCGAAATAAAACAACTAAGTAACTAAGTTTGTCTGGAATAGATCGCAGCTAGGGATAAGACCGCCCAGTGTACATTAGAATTCTATATGTTTATTCAAATCGGTGTAAAACAAAGAGTTATCTATATAACTAAATCAAAACAAAAAAGGTTTATAAATGGTAAGCCAATGGCAGGTCTAGTGTGTGTGTGTGTGTGTGACAGTTTGTCGCAGTTTACAGATAAAGGGACAAAGTTGTTCCATCATTTATTGGAACGAAGTTCCTTATTATTAAGAATTACGGGTGTCACGTGAATGTGTTATCCAATTTATTTACTTATTATATAACTTATCCATTAGTTAGACTTGAATTCTTTCCTGAATAACAAATGTCATAATTTAAAAAACATATGTAGGTGCCCATAGTAAGTGCAGTAAGTTATTCGATGACCGGTACCACTGAAATGGATTCTGTGTAATACCGATAAGCAAGGGTAATTGTGTAATGTACCTGAAAAGAACAAGTAGCTGAACTGGGTACTCTATAAATAAAAAAAAGTCGTGTTAGTTGTATCTACCAATTATAAATCAAGATCGGGTGGGATCATTTTTATGATCTTTGATTTTGTCTCCGCCCCGAAATGCAGTATAACTATTGTAACATAGGAAAATTCACAAAAAAATACATTTTTTTCTGAGGCGGTAAGAAGTTCGCAGGTACAGTCTAGTATCAGTACTAGTCTATACATCTGGTCTGTTTGTAATATTAAAATAACCGCTTTTTACTAAATGCATTTGGATGTATACACAGTACCTATACCAAAACAACCTTTTTTAAAAAATTTGTCTGTCTGTCGGTCTGTTTGTTCCGGGTAATCTCTGAAATGTCTGGACCAATTTGGACGGGAATTTCACTGGAAGATAGCTGATTTAACAAGGAGTAACTTAGGCTACTTTTATTTTAGAAAAAAAAATAGGATCTCTCGAAAAAATATTTAAAATATTTTTTCGATTATATTATTAAGTTAGATAATATGATTAAGTTTGATAGCAACAATCTGCAATGCGTCCCGCGGGATCAGAACGCGCGAGCAGGCTGTTGCCAACGGTTGAGTCTTTGTGAAATACCACGCGGACGAAGTCGCGGGTAACAGCTAGTAAATAATAAAAAAACCTCATCCATTCTTACAATACATTTACAAACAATAGAATGTAAATTAAGCGGTCATTAGAATATGGAGTAGGTACAAACTGCCGTATACGACAATCACATCGAGAGCCCATCGAGTCTTCCGTTCGGCTTTATTTCGACATATAATTCGCCTATGAAGCGGTTTCACACAATAAAAGAGGTTCATAAATGGATCTGAAATTTCCATACTATATGCACTTAAGTGTATTGAAACTGAGTACATCGAACAACTATTTAAAGGTTAATAACCGTATCGGTCGATTCACGACTTGTATTAAGGTTGCAAATCGGGGATAGCCATAACTACCTACGTGTCAAAGACAAAGACGTTTTAATACTTAATGCGTCACTAGTATGTAGAACTCACCTGTCTAACAGACCCGTGGTTACTTATGGCTATAGTAGTAAAGGGCACTTTGCAATGCTATTGAGTAGTACCCCAATGGATCACTTCACACTAAAATATCATGGACAAAATTTAAAAGTTTTTAAAATACAACCATACCTATCAATATTCGTTAAAAAAGAGTATTTTTAGTTACAGTTCCAAGCGGAGCTATAATTTCAACACTGATATACTATTTTCTGATCTAGAAATGCATCGGACATTTCATCAATTTAAAGCTTAAAGCTATTTGCATAAATGGACGATTGATTTACCTTTGAATAGCAATCATCCACCATCCTTCGATATACCAATTAGTGTTTGTAAACAAACGAGTACAAAAAATACAGCATCGATTCGGATTGTCGCAGCGTAAATAAACATTCCAATAACGATGGACAATATCTTTTTAATTGTATGATGGAGTGATGGACGATCTTGTACAAAAACATACTTTATGGGTACCCTACCATGCGACGACGGAGCCAGCGGCAACATTGAGGAAGTTTTTATTAGCTCAGTTGTATGCTTTTATTTTAGTTATGTTTTTATATCATAAGCATATGCATAGGTAAACGTCGAGTGTTAGAGATTATTCGTTGAGTATGGATCATTAGTATTTCGCATCTCGTTTTCAGGTAATTTAGAAAAAAATATGTGTGCAGGGTAAAAAAATCTGGACATCTTCCGGATCTCGAAAATTCTCGAAATCTCATAAGCTTCGAAAATCTTCGAAAATCTCATAAGCCGACTTCATGTCAAGTATGTTATTGGAGATAAGTCAGACATATAATGCGCGACATTCCTTACCCCAAGAAAAATAAACTATCTATATATAAAAAATCTGCTGCCAACTCGCGTTTACCCTAGCGGTGATTTCATAAAAATTTCAATACAACGTGCTCTATAAAGTCATAGTAAAAAGCTTTTAACTTTTTTTAAATCGACGCTTTATTTAGTTACCGCATAATATTCGACGACTGCTCATTTATCGTGTCATATAGAAAGTAAAACCCAAAATTTTTTGATGTTACGTATTGGAGTCACATTCGGACATGATCATAAATGTTTTGTCGTGTAAAAATTCAGTGTCCTTTTTGTTAGTATAATATATGTAACTTGTGCTTAAAAGCGCTTTTCATACTATGTTGTTAGGGTGTACGTAACTACCATTGATCGCAGTGAATGTCAATTGTTTGAAACTTCCCGATATTAGAATTTCTCGGAAGAAATTTCCATAACAGCTATCAAACCAAATTCTTCCAGAGCAGAATTAATGCGAGAATTTCTAATTGAACTCAAAAGCAGGTCATGTTTTGATAAAATTTAAATTGTGTATAAATAGTGAATTAGTTTTTAGTTACGTGTTGCTGTTAGCTTCGTTTCTATTACAACTTGTAAACTCCGGCAGGGGCATTATAGGGGCAACCAATAATATAGGATTGTGGCAAATCGCCTTGTACGTAAACGTTCTATGTTGGCATCTTCTTTGTTGCCCCTAGCAGACATTCCAAGTCGACAGACCTGTATTATTTAAATGAACTTACTGCGTTGCCGGCTATAGCTATGACTTTATATTATTGACTTTATTTGTTGGTCAGTATATAAAATAGCTGTATATATTTTTCAACATCTATCAGCCGAAAGACGTCCACTGCTGGACATAGGCCTCCCTCAATGATTTCCACACATCACGGTCCTCCGCCACTCGCATCCACCGGCTTCCTGCTACGCGTACGATATCATCGCTCCACCTTGTAGGGAGCCGTCACGCACTACGTCTTCTTCAGCACAGTTTATCTATACATATAAATAAAATTGGAGTGTCTGTTTGTAATATTAAAATAACCGCTTTTTACTAAGTGCATTTGGATGTATACACGTTACCTATACCGAAACAACATTTTTTACAATTTTTGTCTGTCTGTCTGTCTGTCTGTCCGTCTGTCTGTCTGTCTGTCTGTCGGTCTGTCTGTCTGTCTGTCTGTCTGTTTGTTCCGGCTAATCTCTGAAATGGCTGGACCGATTTTGACGGGACTTTCACTGGTAGATAGCTGATGTAACAAGGAGTAACTTAGGCTACTTTTATTTTAGAAAAAAAATAGGATCTCACGAAAAATAATTAAAACCAATGTTGCAGCGCAGCGCCTGATTAAGTTTGATAGCAAGAACCTGCAATGCGTCCCGCGGGCTCAGAATGGGCGAGCAGGCTGTTGTCAACGGTTGTCTTTGTTAAATACCACGCGGACGAAGTCGCGGGCAACAGCTAGTTATATATAATATCCAATACTTTCCCAACGGAGTCCAATCTGAACGAAGACAGCGTCTATTTGCTATCCGACGACTTGGTCATCCAAGCCTAACTATGTTTATTTGCAAATTATTGATTAGCTACTAATCTCATTAAAATTTTAAAATTACAACTTCATTTTGCTCATCATTAATCCCCCGTCGCCACGCCGGCGGCGGTATATCAAACAATAGATTATATAGGTAGGTACTGTATTTCATTATCGTTACTCAGTAGGGTCGCTGACACAGCTGCTGCTGATTGTAATAGTTAATGTCTTCCTCTTTCACCTGACGTCATTTCTGACGTCATTTCTCTATGGGGACAATAAATATGCCCTCAATGGTAAAAGTCCATTAGGGGAAAAAAGCCTCTAGGTGGCACTTAAATACTCGCGATACATTTTCCGAATAGAGCACTACTGCGAAGTGTAACTATTTCAGCTACATACGGCCTAATCATACAGTATTATAAGATACAAAGCGCCAGCCTACAGCGTTTATGATCAAACCCGATTTCGGTGGTACAATATTTGGTACACTTATTCGTCGTTTTCGTTTAGTTTTTCGTTCGTTTGCACGTTTCTTCATAGATGGCTATACTAGCACCAATCATAGCTGAATAATTATTCATTTTATTTCTAGACTTCATGTAGGTATAGATAGGTATGTAGGTAATAGAAAGATTAGAAAAAATATGAATCGGATTTAGTGAGTTACGGTGGTATTTCTTTACTAAATAGGTAAATAACTACAGAGGTGAATTCTTAGATACGTACACGAGCAATTCGGACTCATAGGTATATACTATCTAATGTAATTTGAAAACTTGTTCAGGAAGTCCTACCGAGTGTTCTCAGCTCATACAAGTTTGGAAGTTCAGAATAACGTTGCCACTAGCAAAGTGATGCCACTTTTTCAATGAATTTGTAGTAGTAAATGTTACCACGTCAAAACTTTTTGAATAGTATATAATTGGTCCCACATGGAAGTTCGGGACATAGCTTTTTATGTGTGTGTGTGTGCTTTTAGTGCGTGATTGCATGTGTACATGCTGGACGAGAACATTTTTAGGCTTCACTCGTACGGCATGCCGTGTGTTATCTAAATATTCTATTAAGTCTCTGGTTCTCAAGTTCTTATGAGTAGGTATTCAGTAGACGCATTATTAAAATAACTTGTAATCACTATGATTAAGTAACGCCAATACTAGGGAAACAGTGTTTTAATACAACTCGAGTGCTATATTCCTCTTACATAAACAAAATTTTTCAGATATTACCTCATTAAAAGATCACGTTCAATTATTTTGACTTAAAGTTTTATTACGTCGTTTGAAGCCGAACAAAGAACTTTTATAGCACAATAAAGTAGACGTTACTCTTGTATATAATTGATATTTACGACGACCCGCGTGACATACCTACGGACAGGACTGTTTTAATTCTGATAAATATTCTTATTGCACTGTTTAACGGTCTGATTGTTTTAATAACAGCGTTACTTGTGTAGGGATATGTATTTTCAATAAAACACACTTTCCGCATTTCTATCAGTTTCACGATAATATATATTCTTTCAAATTAAAATTAGTCAATTCCTTTTGTAATACGTTTTGTTTAAGACCGCACTTATATTAGAAAATGTGTTAGCACTTATGATATTATATAATAAAGTGTGTACATATACCTAGAATATTTTTTCAATTTAGTTGATTACCAATAATTCACACCAGGGGTCTCAAAACTTTGAGACCTAAGGGCTAGACGGGTCGCTCTACATGCGCCCCAAGGCGGCAATAAAATAAATTTATATTTTGGTTTTCTTACATTGACACAATTGCAAATGGCATTAAGTCTTCCAGAGCCCATGTCGCGGCCGGAGTGCTGGTGCTCGCGGGCTGGTGTTTAGAGCACAATATGATTTACACGAAGCAACTGTCGTCTGCCCTCAAAACCGTAAACCTAACTAATAGGCCTACTATCTTACCAATTAAGTGAGTACTCTTGAGGCAATACGAATACAGGTATTTATTTAGTGTTTTTTTATAGCAATGCGAGTGTATATTCGAAATATTCCTGCTAATAAAAATACAATAATTTTTCATATTATTATATTGAATGGTGAATCTATGGTATTCAAGTTTGATATACAACGTCTAAAGTGTCATCAGCCGCCCAAACACATTAGAAATCCATTCTAGGAAGCAATTGTAAAGAAAATCGTCGTTAAACTACCTATTCTCTGAAAACAGGTCCTCCACAGGCCTCACGTAAAGAGACAGAAAACTTATTCATTTCGGAAGACAAATTTACTCATCTGTTTTAAACTCACTATGGCATAGAGAAATAGAGCTATACTTATAGTGGGCAATTGCACCCATAGCCCGCCTCTATATATCCGCCCAAGGGTACTGCTAATCGATATAACACATTGGATTAAGACAGTGATCTTATCCTGTTGTTTTGTAATTAATTTGTCTTGTTATATTATAGATAAAATGGACTAGTGGTTTACTAAGGCCAAATTCCTTACAACTTCGTAAAAAATCAAAGCTTTTAAAATGTCTACTAGTCTACTATGTCTACTAGTCACTATGTCTACTAGTCACTCTTGACCGCTATGGTCAAGAGTGACTAGTATCAAACATTTGGCAGAGTAGTAACTCTTTAACACCTCATCATGCATGCACTACTTTTGTTTAAGCAAATAAGTATTATTTTATCCAAATAACCTTTAGCACGGCATCTATTAGGCTGTCCTTGTGTAAATCGAGCTAATAATAACAGATATCTCGAGTGCCAAACCTTCCGAAAAACTAATATTTCTTCCCAAAGGTCACGGGCTACACGCTGCTCTTGAGTTAATAGTTTGAATGACTCTGCAGTTCTTATTTGCTTACTTACTAAAGTGTATCTTGAAATAATTCATCTTGCGGTCAAATGTATCACGCCCGTAATCCCCGAGCAGGTAGACAGAGGCTTACCGGCGTACACCCACAATCGGCCAATGATATTTACAACAGGAAATTAAGCATTAAATGGCTAGTACTACCTAGTAATGGTATCTATAGTAATATGGTATGTCAGGTATTTTCTTCCGACGATGCAGATGGCGAGATTACGTCACGATAAGTGCTGTAATTAACTTTTGCCTTTTTAAGGTGTTTGCTATTGATACATTGCTCATTGCTCGAAGATGTCCGATGACGTAGTACTGCGTAGGTTGGTTGGGCCACGTGACACGTGACGTCAATGGAAGCTATTACCTGCCGTAGCAAATCATTGTACCATGGTACCTACTACTAAGCTCCATTATAAAGTCAATAATTACTTACCTAAACACACACAAGGGTGTGTACAAATATAACGATGTAAGCTATTTCACTTGTATATATATATATTGTTTATATTTGATGTAAGTACCGAATTTTGAAAATAGATTTATCCCACCCAAACTACACAGATGTATCTACCGTTCTCGGGGTCATCTTTTACCTATATTGAAAGCTCTGGGCACATTAGGATACGTATCATTCGATTTTCGGAAAATAAAATAAACCCCAAACCCCGTCTGCAAATGAGCAGCAAATAAAGAACTTACCTTTAACATATTAACATAATATTACCGCTAGACTATTTGATTAGGTGTGGAAAAGCCTCTGTAATGGTCTTGTTTGTAAATATAAAAATATATAATACTTAAGTAGGACATTATTCTTATCTAGGGCCGTAATGTTGGGTTTCACATGTGATATATTTTCTAATAGTAAGTTAAGTACGTAGGTACTGAGTGTCGGATAGGCGATAGCGAGGTAATAGGAAACGGCGAGGATGATAAAGTGTCTACAAAGTACAAGATCTGGTCGCGTGGGTGTCTCCCACATACCCATGACAATGTTCTGCTCAAAAATATAAAAGATCTTTTCGAAAAGAGCAACCGTGGAGTTTCTTGCCCGTTCTTCTCCATAGGCACGGTATTCTGAATAGTTGGTAAAGTTGTAGCTTAGCATTTTGTAACTATTATGACGATTCATAAGTACTGTACTTAATGGTTTACATGAATAAAAATATTCTGACTCTGATTTCGACTAGACATTTAATTACTACATATGACTTGATATCTATATTATTATGGAATGAACATCGTTGAACAAACGAGGCCTGTATTATTCATCTTATAATTGTTGACAGCAACTTTATCTATACCTACGTAAACAAAAGTGAAACTCTGGCGGAAAATATTAAAAGGAAAGTCCAGTGTCTAAATAATTAGGTACTGACATAATTATTATTCCAAATTCGTTTCAAATGAACGAGGGCGCACGAGTGTTTACAGTCCGACACAACTTTAGGTACAGAAAATGTGAACGAAAAAGACTGGGAAGATTCTGAAAAAAATAAAGATTAGCTATACAGTTACCTTTTACAAACATCGATAACTTGAATTTGATACATAGACGAGAAAACGGCAATCGGGCAGATATCTACTGTAATTGAATTATTCTTTTAAACTCGTAGAATTGCATTAAATAAGACATCGACGGGAACTTCACTTAAAATGAAATAAATATACTCCACTTAAAATGTAATTACAAAAAAAAAACTGTAATACACCTCTTAAAAATTTGACGGTAAATGTATCTTGTGTCATTTTAACTGTTTAAGAATATTTTATGGCAGGTGGTTCATTACAGATATTTACACCAAAACTGCCATAATTTACAATTGTTTTCATATTAGGTACATGACAAATTGTTTATTATGTGTGCGTGTTCAGCCCGGTACAGTACAATGTGTCGCGGCGTTCAGATTTGCTTACTGTACAACATTGACCAATCACAATAATATTAAATATTTTTTTTGTTTTTTCAAATTGATCAGTCTTTTAGAAACAAAGTCTGTTTTTATTTATTTGCTATTTATTGAGCATAGTTTAATTTATGGGAAACGCATGGAAATGGCTGATAGATTAGAAGTTCTATTGTCGGGGATGATGACTTTGAGCTGTTGAAGTGAGGCGCAAGTGCACTTGCTGCCAGTGCTGCACGTTCCGTCCCGTGCGGGCCGGCACTTGCAAGCTGCCACGCTGCGCCGGCGCCGGGGAATCACCGGGCCGTTTGGTCCAATCATTTCTATCAAAGACAGCAATGTGTTAAATCGTATATCGTAGGTAGGTACTTTGATTGTTTTGCGTCGAGGGGTTTATTAAATTTTTAATTTATATTTCTTACATGTTTTATTAACACAGACCTTTATTTTATGTACAAGGTCAACAATGTTTTACTCTTTGTTTCCTTTACTTACTAATATAAATATAATTACGAGGCCCAATTTTTATTTTATTTTAGATTTCTGTCTGTACCAGCAACATGTGTTTATTATACAGGATAGATTTTAATGAAACTTGGAAGACTTATATAGAGCCAGCAAGTTGGTTATTTGCTAAAACCAAACATTACACAAAAAAAAATAACAAACGTCCGTAACACTATACTGCTCTTACCGGACAAAGGTACCCCCTCGCAGATACATGAGCGCTGGAATGATCGTCTGGAGGCCTTTATCTTGGAACACGGTATCCCTTTTAAGACCTGTACACATTAATTTATATGATATGATGGTTATGTTATGTAGTTATTGGTACAATAATTTGTGATGATAATGATAATGTACAATAATTTGAGATGATAATGGTAAGAGAACGCCTCGCGTAATATATTTTTATACCGTGGGTGGTATAAAAATATATTACGCGAGGTGTTTTCTTTCCACGAAGGACCAAGACTACGCAGGATCAGTGCTCCAATAATTGACAACATTAATAGAATTAACAGCGCTTATTGGTCAAAGATCACCGATGGCGTGATCTTGGGCCAATCGCGAGCTTCAATTGGGCCAACCACGGGACTTAGCTGTGTGACAGCTAGGTCACGTGGTAATAGACAAAATACCACTGTTACATGTATGTAGGTAGGTTCACTAGCTGACCTCTTGGAATCCCCGTCGGTATTTAGCGTTCATGTAGCCATATATGATAGGGTTGTAGCAAGAGTGAGACATGGCCAGCCAGTGGCTGGCGAACCACATGTATGGCATGCCAGGCCAGGTACCCCACTCTGGATCGGACTCATGTGTGGTCCACAGAACCTGGTATTAAATTAAGTTATTTTATTAATGAAAATTTGAACTATAACTATTGAACAACACAAATACTTATAAATATATGTCTTGGTGAACCAGACCTTGTAGGACCTATTTTATAATATGGACAAAGTTTGACATAAGTGTACGACAGTGCCTGAATCGTACGTGTGTGTGAGCTGGCAGGGTTTAAAATTGACCGTAGGTCGTCGTCATCGTTTTCTTGCATTAATTAATCAAAGATTAAGTAATTTAAGGAGGCAAAGGCCTAGAAATGGTGAAAGCGAATTGAAATCCTGAAAGCGAGATAAACCATCGGCAAAACAAAAGATAAAACGACAAATATAATAAATAGCCACCACATCAAATTCATAAAACAACTTACTATGAAAATATTAAGCGGCAACCAACAAATCGTGAACACGGCTATAACAGTCACCATCATTTTGATCATCTGCAAATGTAAAAATAATTTAGAACGTCAACGTCTTTGTTATGGGAGGGGGGTGCAATTTAGTGTGAAAATTTATTCAAAATGAAATGCTTAGGTCGTTAGTCGGGGGGGGGGGGGGGGCATTGTACCCATTGCCCGTACGCTGGCTGATCTGACCACCACCCGACCCACTTTCTATTCATGTGTTCCTCTCATATATCTCTGTGATGCGTACCTTCCTCTTGGCGTGGTGCATGCGCGTGTCGCGCGCGTCGTGCGCCTCGCCGGGCGGGCGGCCGCCCCACACCACGTGCGCGATGCGCGCGTACGTGCCCACCAGCGCGCTCAGCGGCAGCGCGAACTGCAGCACCAGCAGCGCGTACGTATACTGCCCGCTTTGTTCAGCGTTGGCCCATCGCTCACTGCATATGTCACTGCACGTTACATAGAACAACGAATATAATGTACCTACTTACGAAAGCACAGCGAAAGATTTACAATATTTAAAGGAATAGAAGAACAACTTTTTCTATAACGTATTCTAAGAATTCACCCGGAGTCTCAATGTTGGATGTCAATCAAAACCCTATACATTCGAATAGATACAAAGGACACAAAGAACATTTTTCTGCGCCTAAAGCAATGCATGACAAAGAAATGAAGGCACTTACACTTCACACACTTTGTGCCACGCGGAAGGCCTTTGAAGTTGCGACACAAACGCAATGGGCGCCGCCGTAATGAACGCACCACACCAGACCGAGGCCACTACAAGTTTCGCGGCAAATTTTTCGAGCCGAGGCCGCAATGGGTGCATTATTATGATGTATCTGTCTATCGATATAGCGAGCAGCGTGTACGCGCTGACGAGCACGGAGACCGCCTGTGCGTAGTTGACCATCTTGCACATGAGCGCACCGAACGGCCAGTAGCGCAGCACCAGCGTCGACACGAACGAGAACGGCACGCAGAACAGCGTCATCAGAATGTCCCCCACCGCCAGGTTCACTATGAAGTAGTTCGTCACTGTCTTCATGCGCGGCGACGTTTGCACCACGAAACACACTAGTCCGTTACCAAACAACGCAACTATGAACACCGTACTGTACAAGAAGTACACACATATTTGGAAGAGAGGCGACGAGAGGTAGTCCTCGGATGAAGAGTCGAAGACACATATGAGTTCGTAATGGAGATCGCTACAGTTGTAGCATGATCGATTAAAGTTTTGTGTGGTATTGTAGCATTCTGTGCATGAGTAGTTTTGGTCTTGCTCTTTGGACAAATCGTTATTATAGATCATCCTAGAATGCTGATTATTTACATGTTCACTTGACAAATTGCTGCTTTGTTACCTGTAACAAAAAAGGTAATTATCTTATCCCTCTTTATTTACTATCTGGGGTCGGCACAATATGTCTTGTCCTCCTATTCATCCTGTCAATTCGTACATATATACCTAACTACGTTTATATCAATCGTAATACAGTCCAGCCATGTAATCTTCCGAAGTTCTTCCTCTTGCTCTGTGTTCATCCACAGTCATTCTCATCACTATTTTAGTCCTATGCTCTTCATGTCTTTGCAACACATAGTTACAGGTGCAACTTTTATATAACTCTTATATTTTAATTTCACCTTATGCATTCACCTCACTCCACGGGTCCAACCCATACAGAATTTGATAAGTATATGTATACCTAAGTTAGTATAAGTAAAAACCATCAGTTACTTACACGAGAATAAACTGTTCACATTGGGTTTAAAGGAGTATCGAATTTTTCATTCCTGGTGTGAAAAACATCTGTCTAATAATCTGACTAGGTACTGATACCGTACTACTATTGGCTAATACAGCAGTCAAGCTGCGAATAAAAAAAAAGCTTCACAATAGATAACCGCAGATTTAATATCTCGGGAACAGATGTCGTAGCAACGAATGTATGGCTAGACTTTATATTAGACAATAAATCATTCGCCTCGAGCTAAATCAATTGGCCCGTATAGACTTTTCTGTAGCAATCTAATTTGTGGAAAAACACGTATCAAATATCAAGCAATAGGTACTCAATTTAAATAACCACTATTTTCATTTATCGACGGTATTTCGTTTTGTTTGTATATTAATAGTCAATTAAATCATGAATATGGAATAGGAAAATTGGTTTTAGGTTCTCGCATTCTTTATGGCGTTTATTTAGGCTTCGTCGTTACAAGCAATTAGGTACTCGTAGTACCTACCTATATTTATTTTGTTTCGAATAATGCAGTGCCTAAACTGCCTAAGTATCATATTAACACCACACTCCGCTACATGAATAATCACGCCTATTATTACAGTCAGTATACCTACATAATACTGTAAGCTCCCTACCAGAAATAAATCCCATCCCGAAATCCCAAAAATACACCGAGTAATACAACACAGGAGACGACCGGCGGGCTGGCAGTTATTCAACTACTTATGCTTTTATATCCATTTTCAAATATAAAGTATTGAAAAGCAGTGATAGGCAAGTTGGTAGAACGCCTGCCTCGGTAACGAGGATCGCAGGTCCAAACCCGAGCTCGCTTCTCTGTGATTTCTAGACTTGATGTGCGTATCTCATTTTCAACCATGATTATCACTTGATAAACGGTAAAGGAAAACATCACGAGGAAACCTGCATGTCTGCGAGAACTACTCGAAAGACGTGTGAAGTCCACCAACCCGCACGGGGCTGTGTGGTGGACTATGGCCTTATCCCCCTCCCACTTTCATAACAACGCATAAATAAATATATTATCTTATTACTTGTCTTATGTGTCATTCCATTCGCCTACCAAATTCAGCATAGTTTTATTGTAACACCTAAAACAAACCTAATTTCAACCGTAAATTACATGAACGATATATCTTTATACGATAAAGGTTTCATTAATCAAACCTTAGTGCCGAAGTCTCGATCAATTCCAATGCGGCACTTTTTTTTCTAAAGGAATTTTAGGACTCCAGGGACGACAATTCGTCTGGAATTGGCAATGATCAATTGTACTATCAACGAAGAATTGTTTTATCAGGTTTGATAGCTATTTTAAAAACGATTTGATTCATCCGATTTTATGATCCCTTTTGTCTAGATGCAGAAGATGATAAACATGACATAGGTCGATGAAAGAAATATACTGAGTATTTACTTGTGTGTTAAACATTTTTACGATGATTCGGAAAGAGGCGCCCGAGGAGTCACAATCTCCCACGACCAAATTAATAATGACTTATTGAAGTATGTCTATGAATGTGGGTACAGCGAAAACGGTATCTCATACACCACAGCATGTGACAATTAATGGTCTCTGCCTATCTCCATGGAATAAAAGAGTCCATTATGGGACGTACTTACAATGGACTGAGGGTGGTCAGTATATATTACTTATATGGATATTAAACATCCGTGGCTCGGGTACAAACATTCGCGCTCATATCACAAACTTTGTCCCAACCAGGATTCGATCCCACCCTCGGCCCAGAAAGTAGGCTCACTACCAACTGTGCTAATCAGGTCATCTTAATGATAATCAGGTCATATAAATGGTAATTTATTTCACAGAACAGTCTCCCTGTTTATTTATGAGGGGCCCATAACTCCAAAATCATTCCAATATATCTAATACTCACATTTCTATCGTCTAAAAATAAACTTGTCACGTCTTACGGGCTATCCTTTCGAAAGTGGCAAATGTTGTGTTATCGAAATTCAAGGGTCGAGGGTTCGAGGAGTTGGTTCATTCTTTTTTGTCGAGTTTAAACCATTACACCAATTGAAATGTAGGACATATTTTGAACCAACAATCCGAATTGCCTATAAGCAAGCCTAAGCAAATTGATTCCATTATTTTGCCACGGATCACTGATTACAGAGTAATTAACTAACAAAGCTTTTTGTTAAGCATATACTTACCCATTATATTGGCATTAAAATTTATTATTGTGCCATTACATTGGTTACATAATACCGTAGTTATATAAAAAAACAGAATCAAAAATAGACGTACAGGTACTTATACATCGTATTACTTACTTTTATTTATGTATACAGTGTATCAATATAACAGCAGCAAGATTTTCACACAGTCAAAACTGTAAAGCTGTTTAGAGCATCAATCGCAGGTCTTATAGCGCCATTAATTCCCCCACACGTTCTATCAGTAACAGATCCAATATGTACGGGGTTTATCGCTTCCCGAGCGAGATTTTAACTGGCCGTGTTCCTTGTTAGAATTCGATTGTGTGCGGTGTAGTTACATGTAACACCGGGCTATAAATCTATTTTCATATTAATTCTTTTTCACCTTCCAAAAGGGCTCGTTATATACTCAAGAATTTTCTCTTAAGACAGCCTCAGATAATTGCTTTCATCTCGAATGAGGCTTAACTTTATGCTGTAATACTGTAAGTGAACATCATTATGTGGATAGAAACTTCGAAGGTAATCTAATAAAAACGCCTTTGCTGAAACTATACGTATTTATTGAGAGAGAATCATCGAACAAGCAATTCGGTACGCGATGCGATATAAACTAAATAAATATCGCCAGACAAACACACCATCTATACGGTGCTATACTAAGCAACGCTTGTATTATGGGTACTGTACAATGGACCGTGGGGTGACAGGGGGGGGGGGGGGGGGGGGCTGTATATATTACTTACTAAACATTCGTTCTCATAACACAAAGTTTGTCCCTACCAGGATTCGAATCCGGGTCTCTCGTTACAGAAAACAGGGTCACTGCCAACTGCGCTAATCAGGCCGTCAATATAACACAAAACAAATTACCAATAATAGGTATTTACTTAATTATAATGAGAACACGACGTTTCGCGTCACGTTGCCCATAACTTAAAGTTAAAGTCAAGCTAAACTCATATAAAAAATGCCAGTGGAAATGATGTTTATCGTACAATGACGCAGATTGACAACATTTGAATACTGGTGAATACCGCGCTAATGATGAGACAATAAAGTTATCTACGGAAAATGGAATATAAAATGGAATATTTCGATGTAATACAATAAAAGTTCAATTCCGCAAGTCTGCTAACACAATCGATTCATAATCGAACAACTGTTACTTTTGACAAATATCCCGTACAATATCTGTTAAAGGTGACAGTTACTATGCGGTTGCTGTTCGATTATGAATCGATTATGTTAGCAGACTTGGGGCCCTGGTTTCATACAACATGGCATATGGGCCCCATATTATTGATAAATCGAAAACACATGATTTAACTATTTAAAAAAATCTGCATCCACACATTAATAGCCCATTTCCACCCGTGAGGTGTTATGAGAAAATCGCAAAACGCCTGATTGATTAATTAAGTCCTTATACAGAGTTTTTTACATAGAGCTTCTCTGTACTGTTGATTAACGGAATATTTACAATCAACAAGACCGAACGAACAAGTTTGTTAATGTCATTTAACTTCTGTTTTACTTTGTTTATTTTGCGTTTGTTCCAGTTTCCTGTTATTATCGCAACATTTATTTGATTACCTTTTTTATTTTTTTACTACACAATAAAAAAAAAAGTTAAGTTATGTATCTATTAAGTCACAACTTTAGTAATTGTTTTGAACGTAAGTAATCAGTATAATCCAGCATAATAATTCCATCTAAGATTCTCACTAATTTAAGCACCTACCTACTCAATTAAATTAAAAGACAATAGGCAGGCAACCGCTAATCATTATTAGCATAATATTGGCTAATTGAATGTGACCAAAATTTTATCAAGTTTTGTCCACTTAAATTACCTATAGATAGCTACATAGTTTCAATATTCAATTGATACTTACGGTGGGCTTTAAATTAATAAAATACTTACATTGTTCACTCTTAAAAACATTAAAAACCACATAAATAATAAGTACTGAAGTACTTGCGTAAGTAATTCGAAAAAAAAAAACAAAAATGTGTTGACTATTCGAGTTCTAAATTTTGTTTACTTTTAAGAACGCAACAACTTTGAATTTTATAAAAGGCAATTCACACCCCTCAAACATTGCATGCACATATTCACATTTCGTTCCCGAATGTCGGGATTTTCGCGCGGCTCGGCGGACGAATCCGATACCTATGCGATACGTAGCCTCTTCGTTTGGCGGGAGCGCATGCCCGATCGCTATTTATCACAACCTACACTACGTATATGGTAAATTTATAGTTGGGTCAAACTGATAATCGTTTGTTCAAGTTGGTACAAAATTTATCTCAGCGTTTTACCCAATTACTTACCCAACTTACCCAATTATAAAACACATATAGACAGACCTTCTTAGCACACACACTCTGTACGCCCGGAAGGATTCGGCCAAGGGACTTTGCTAAACTCCCACATTTTGTCGAAGATTACCAATAATAAGTAAGGGGACGAACCTTCTGGAGTTTATACTTCCGAACTCTGGATTCGGAAATGAAACCCTGAACCATACAATAATACCGCCCACTAGACCAACCATATTTGTTTATAATATCAAAAGCATAGATTAAATTTGGTTTATGATCAAAGGTAAAGAAAACGATCCTTGCACTTCTCTTAACTCATCACACTCACATCACTCACATCTCTTATCTCATTCGCGCTACAAAAATAGCGGAGGAGCGAAAGCTTGGGGGTTTTTCTATGTGGTTAATGTTCACGTTTATGTCCAGTTCGTTTGATCGACCTCCATCACGAGAAAAGTGCCTTGTAAATACATAGGTATATTATATACCGAGTTTATGGAGAATTTGGTGCCCAATATCAAGAGAAAATACTTAAAAGCGCTATGTTATGGATATGGAAGAACAATTTGGGTTGCGCTAAATGTAATGTTGGGCCTATTAATAACTGAGATAAATTTTAGGCAAAGTTAATTACCTCCATTCCGTAATCAAGCATATTGTGCCCTCAGGGATACACCGCAGACCGCAACCGAGCACTCACACAGGAAATAAAAATACACTGAAACATTTTTTCAAAATATTTTTGGTCCATTCAGATCCTTATGTGATACAAATCAAAGCATAAAATAATGGCAACCATTAAGTAAAAGTGTCTCAACCATATTCCATTTCTCGTTCAACATTTAAACGAGGTTTTGCTATAAAACACATTTTACAAGAATATTGGAGCTTAAAGCAGGCCCCCTTTTACATCGACCACTCTGGGCAAGAGCCCAGGGCCCTGCTATCCATAGGCTAGTGTAAATAGAGAATCGCTAGAGAGCAAAATGTTATTTTTACTTATTTACAGCCGTTATTCACAATAAAAGAATATGTAATTATAATATAATCCTGAAAAGTAACCCTTCTAGCAGCAGCTTGAGGAATTGAGAGAACTCCTCAAAAATATTATAGGCATATAGCGATTTTGGTATTTTCATCAACAAGACCAGTATTTGCATTCAGAAAGTATCATTTGCTGAAGTGGCACTGATGAAGAAAACCACAAATGGCCATCGGAACTCCTTAATCATAAGCTTATTATATGAACTGTTCATACCTACCTACATACAATCCTTCATAATCCCTACAGCTTAGATTAAATCTAACATGGAAATATCTGTTACGTAATATAATGCGCGCATAAAGCAATGTTGGATTATACGGCGCGGCACGGAAATTATGTTGGTTGCTTTGCTTTGTATACCTACAGGGTGAAATTGATAACATTGGCATTTTTTTAAAGTTATTAACTTCATTTTATTTTCCTTAATTAATTAAGATTTCCTTTAGAATACTTAAATACAATGTTTACAAATACATTCCGTAATTCGTTCATCAACTGAGTCCTACTATCGGGCGTACAGTCTTAAATGCATATGATGCGAAGATTTGATTTTACGAAATTCGCTAATCGCTTGTTAAAACGTCAATATTGCTTTTATGTATTAAACCAGAAAGACGACACTTATTAATTCTTCTGGTAGGTACTTATTCTAAACAAGATGGAAGTTCATTCAACAAGCGAGAGGGGCAAAGTACCTTAAACGTGTCACTCTCGAGCTCAATAGCAGGAACCCTCTCATTATTCGGGATGACGCAGATAATAAGTGTTTACAAATAATGATTTTTATTACCATGACGAGCATAATATCTTAAGTAGCCTAACAAAATGTATTTACACAACAACTTCATTCATTACATATAATGAACCTATTATCCGTAAGCTAACATAACGTTATTGGCAACCTAGCGGGGTTCGAAACCTCGTAACGTAGCACATGCTAGGTAACCAAGCATGTGTTTGTATATACGTGTGTTCCACCATAACGCCTAAGCTGCCACCACCCAGGGTGGGTTGCGTAAACGGTACACACAAAGCGTAAAATGTACACTGGGTAAACGCTAAGTACCCTGTTCAGAGACTCCGTGAAGGGGAAAATTACATCGGGTAAAATTTACACTTGCGCCTTTACGGACGTCCGGTGATATAAGTTTTCCCCTGAGAAGTGTGAATTTTAGCGAACTCAAAATATCGCTAAATCGTATTCTGCTGTCAGATTAGATCACATTCCGTCAAATCGCATCTGAACTTTATTGAATGTGTTATTGTTATCAATTACTTGACTTTGGCAAAATACCCGCTAAGTTGTGGGTGAGGCTATTTTCATATACATTTTATTTCATCGCATCTCATTTCGTAAAGAAAGAAGAAGACTACTAAGACAAAAAAAAGGTTGAGATTCTCAATTCTACATGTAAAAAAAAAAACAAATTTCAAATGTTTTCTACAGTCGGGTGTGTACGGACAACTGCAATTGCAGTTTTTTCGAAAGCCGGATACAGTTTTTTTTAACTCTTTCTTTTCGAATACAAATATTGCTTTCCGATCAATATGTAAGTATCTATTCCATTGCATGATGACAGTGACATTATTATACTATAACCCTCAACAACTGTAGTGGTAAGTAAAGTTGAGGTTCGGTGTCAAGAAAAACTAACTGTTACCTTTTCCATTTGGTTTACTATTTGGACCCTAAAACCATTATCATAGTGTTTTGGCATAATATGTTTGGATCCCAAAGCGAATTTATTGTGCTTTTAAGTACTCAAAATAATCTCTGTCCCGGTCCGGCAAGCCACGCATTTTGTAGAACCGTGCTTTTACGACATCGTAAAATGATGGTTGACTAGGCTTATTTGACTTCATACTAAAACAAAAGATCTTCGGACTGATATCTCGTAGACCGTTTTGTCTTTTAACTAACTAGCACTGCCAGCGACGTTGGACGCGTGAAAACCTCTTGATTACCCCCGGGACTAAAAGGTATCTTGGCGAAATTAGGACCTTAATTTTTCGGCCCGGGTAAATGTTAACCCAGGTTACCAGGTATCATTCCAAGTTTTATCAAAACTCGTCTAGTTTATCCGTGATGTCGATATACATAGATCGACGAAGTTAATGACTGACGTGCTTGCTAATATTCTGTGATGACAGTAAATGGAAGGCTGGTATGGCCCGGACAGACGCGGATGTAGGATTTCATTAAGGGAGTGAAAATTTCGTCCAGGGGTGAGTAAGGTAGCAATTTCAATGCGTGAAAAAAAATAATTTGGGCAAATTAAAGTACCTACTTTTCTTCTTCTTCTTCCTCGTTTCAAAATATTATTATGTTATACTATTTTTGTTATAACTTATACAAATCTTAGTATTATACGGGGATAAATAACCAAAATATATGCGTTTTTTGTCTAGAACTAATTACCGGAGTAGAGGAGAGGTCCGAAATAGGCTGGGCTGGCTGGCTAACATATAACACGTAACTATTCGTATACCTGTGTAATAATTACCCATCATTAATTTGGGTACAAGTGTAGTGGAAATTCTATCGATATAACTTCCAACATAGCACTCAACACAAAATAGGTCTTATAGATAGTATATGTACGCAAGGAAATAACACATTTTTATGTACGTAATGTACTCGTGGCAAACAATAAATATAAACTATTGTGGATTTTATAAATTTGTGATAAGGAAAGTTTATGAATGTTAATATTTGTATCACGGTAATTTCTCTGCACAATTACCGTGGCGTCATACCAAATACCATATTATTTAATAAAAACAAACCTTCCGTAAAAACAACATGGGAACTTCATTGCCCACTCACAACCAGTTTTTCTATAAATTTACCGACTACATAATATTATAGATACGTACGAAGTTTATATGACTGTGGCGTGGGATAAAATGATTATTGTCGTGCGGAGACATACAAACATAGCACGTGATAATTATTGGTCTCATGTGATGTAGACGTACACCATTAAAAAACGAAATCTCTCATGGTCAAATCTTTAATTAATTGTGGAATTCATGCTTGACAGAATTTCACGCAGAGTTTTCCATTTATAACACCGAATACGACTTTTTTCTGTACATGGGCCTCACCCCATGACTTTTCAAAGAGCACAGTCCACCACGACTCAAATTTACCGGCTCCCTGCTACGCTTCTGCATTTAATGACATTGTAATTGGACCATATTTTTTAAATGGACCACTTTGGGCAAGTCAAGTGCCCAGGGTCCTGCGATCCATAGGGTCCTAGTTTCTGCTGGATCATCAACTTATAACCTTTATTACCAATATTTATTTTCCCAAAATCAAATGATATCCTTAAGTGCCCATCAGGTCCTCCATAACAGGTTAAAGCCGCCCTTTTTGTGATAGGTAGAATATATTCGATTCCAAATGAGCCTGGAATTCTCAATATGCGGGAAAACTTAAGTGCTACTCATTGAACCTTATGTACGATCTACCCGGACTGGTGGCCCGTGATTAATTTCCTCGAGCTTTCGATAAAGGGTCTCACATAAATAAAATATAAGCCTTTTCCTGGAAGCGCTCCTGAGATCAAAGGCTCAAAATTAAAAATTGACCCCTGAGGTTCACTTAGTTATAAAATGTCAATAATTTTGTAAGTACATGTGACGTAACGATCATTATTTTGTAGTCCAGCTTGCGTTGATAATTAATGTATTTATCTAATTCGATTTACAGCTCTATAGACTGTCTTCTATGACCAAGGGTTTATTCGACAATGGGTACTTTTTTAATCGCCCTTTCAATGGCCAGTATCTAAAGTGGAGTTACTACGAGACTAGAGTATGCGATGCTCTCAAATATCTGGACGCGCAGACTTCTGTATATTAAATTGTTATTTTTTTTTATTTATGAGTTAGCATTATATATTTTTCTGAATATTCATAATGGCGATATTTTATGAATCTTATTTTAAATTTATGAATATAGTCAGAATATAATGTTATCCCGGAAAATTTATGGTTTCCCGTAAAATGGCCCATAAACTGTATTTCAAAATCTACTAGCCGGAATTCACTATAGTAATCAATACACCAATTCTGTGACTAGAGCAATATACGAGTATATAAAAAATACCCAGGAAACGTTCCACGGGATAACTCAAACACTAAACTCCTCGAGTAAGAAGTTGCTGGCAAAACTAACCCTACAGTTAAAAATAAAAATGTATTCCTCATTAGGTAGGTAAGTATATCACACTGAAATAAAACTAATTTTACGGGAGGTCACGGGAGGACGGTCCTCCCCTGGCCATGGTTGCTGTAAAGCAACCGAAACGTCGGGAACGTAAAAAAACATAAAATAAACGAAATGAAATCGGTAAAATTAGTTTTATTTCGATGTGTAGTATTCGCATAAATATAAGAAATCAATATATATCATATTCTCAGTAACAGCTAACATATTATATTTAATCATATACATTTCCTTAAATCATTGTCCGTGTAAAGTTGACATTGGGCCTAAAGTAATAACCATGTGAAAAAAAAAATATGACGTCACCGTGCGTTTTTATAATCGGCCAACATCGTTCTCGTAATATTTAATCGAGCACTTTGAGTGCACTGCATTGGTTGTGTGCTTTAAAGCCGAGGCTAACGTTACGTTCGCGAAATGGGACCACAGATTAAATATACAAAGGTAATATTTTTATACATTTTAATTTTTTTAAAGACCTATCATTTGTTTTTTTATAGTTACATTGTTTGTAGATAAATTTCCTCCAATTACATTGATTTAATTTAGTTTTTCTATTGTTTGCAAATTGTGCCAATTTACAAGTACCAGGAAGCCGGTGGAAGCGCAGTAATTATCTATCCATAAGAAACTGTACTTGGTTAAAAAGTTACTACATGGCTTATATCCCACATAGAGGATAGATCAATTGTGAGGAGTTCGATTTCTTTATATTTTCCTACCCACATAATATATTTAAAAATTATATTACTTACAAGGTTTTTGCAATTCGTTGTTCAATGCATAGTATAAGGATAAATACCTGTTGGAGACCAAATTAAAAAGACTCGCTTCTGAGTAATTACATGCGTAATGCATTACGCATTATTTACACTCACATGTGAGTTTAAAACTACAGTTTAGCTCACCGTGCCCAACTGACAAGTCTTGCATCATAGTATGCTTTTAAATTATTTTCCAGTTGTTCATCGACAACAAATGGGTCGATTCTAAAAGCGGCAAGACCTTCGACACATACTGTCCCCACGATGGCAGCGTTATCGCGAAAGTCGCTGAAGGAGATAAGGTATGTACATACCTGACAATATTTACACACAACTCACAACAACAGTAAGTATTACAATCTTATATTCCGAAGAAATACAAGCTTTGTTATTATACCTACTTTTCATCCATAAATAATCATAAGCTAAACTCAGATTAATAAAATTATTGCTTTAGATAGCCTTTTGAATAATATTATTATTTATCTAAGCTCCTGTTTCACACTGTGCCGACTTACCAATCCGCAACAATAAATATTTGAAAGATGATCCATAAAATAACTTCAAAATAAATTCAGCACTTTGTGAAACAGGGCCTTAAAAGTACGATATACGATCGAACTCGGTACGGGCCGGAAGAAGGTTATGGTCCTTTCGGTACCGAATAACTGACCAGCACGCCTCAAATAAAATGATATATGATGGTTGCTTTGTGCATTCCGAATTCATACAATTATATACATGCTATCAAACGCCATATGATTTGATGCCTGCTATGCCGTATTGACGGCAGACTATTCTCTACGGAGCGGACCAAATTTGTGGTCCAGTCCATACCAAATTTGATCGTCTGATAATACTGTACGAAGGTATACAGACTGAATTTATAATACCAGGCTGACATAGACCTGGCAGTAGCCGCTGCGCGTCGCGCTTTCCACCGCAACTCGGAGTGGCGGCTAATGGACGCATCGCAGCGCGGCGAGCTCCTGCGCAAGTTCACCGACCTGGTGGAACGTGACGCCTTGCACCTTGCCGAGTTGGAGTCCTACAACAATGGCATGGTGCTTAGTACTGCGAAAGCTTTCACGGCAAGCGCGGTCGCCAGCGGCCGGTATTTGGCAAGTTGTGCGGATAAGATACAAGGCGATACAATTCCTTCAGGTAAAATGTGGAACCGAACGACATTCTGGATTCACTACACTTAATTGACGAGAAACTTGGTTAGAATTTCGTAAGCAGATTCTCTCCCAATAACATAGAAGAAAAGTCACATTGGACTTTCGCGCGTACCTATACGTTGTAACGGTACCTTACCTACTTATATAAAAATGGTCATGAATGAATTAATTTTTTTACTTAGAAGAAAAAAAAGTAAACAAGTAAATTTACTTAGATGATTATTTATTTAGATGATAAAGGATTATTATAACGCACTTTTTTCCCTAGCAATATTTAGATTTTTGTGTCGTTCTGTCCACAGACGGGGACGTATTTACTTACACTCTGAAACAGCCAGTGGGTGTGGCTGGATTGATCTTGCCATGGAACGGTCCACTCTTCATTTTCATCAACAAAGTTTGCACTGCGCTGGCGGCTGGTGAGTGTTGCAGTTCTTGTTCTTTTGCGGGGCCGGTCCGACAAGGGTGCATAGAATTAGATACTCAGATTAATTCTCTGTGTGTGTGTGTGTGTGTATGAGATATGCGTGTGTGCATGTGTCTACATGTGTGTATGTCCTGTGTATAGGTGAATGGGGGTGGATGTGGTTTTATACCTATGTATATGTGTATGTATGTATGTTGTGTGAGTGTAATTTTATGTACAGTTTCTTTGTTTAATATCCGTTCAGGTTGCACGGTGGTAGTGAAGCCGGCGGAACAGACGCCATTAACGGCACTCGCATTGGCCGCTCTGTTGGTTGAAGCTGGCTTCCCAAAAGGCGTGGTGAATGTAGTCAACGGCTTCGGCGAGACTGCTGGCGCGGCGCTCACGCATCACCCCGACGTCGGCAAGATATCCTTCACTGGATCACGTGAAGTAAGTTGTACAATTGGAGTTTCTTTTACCGGTAAAGGGTAGACCTGCCAGCCTGGTGGGTGGTATGCCTGGCGGGGCTGGCCTCTATACCCCGATGGCTGTTTAATAGCTCTTATGTGGTTACGTTTTGCGAAAACTGTCGTAGTGCGTTTAAGGATTGTATGGAGAATCTTCATTTGTCCTGGACGTCTTCTGCACGCCATCTGTGTGTTGAAGCGCTGCACAAGTTTCTTGTAGCGATGTTTTAGAGGAATTGCTACAGTCTCATGACTATAAATACATCTGCAATTTTGATGTTTAATAATACACCACTCCACCACTTGCATCTACCAACTTCCTTTGACAATCATGTAGAAGCCTCGTCTTTCGGCTCGTGGGCGCCATCCTTAAACCTTTCTACCCATGTTTCTGTGAAGACGATAACTTGATTGACAATTGATCTTATACATAGGTTGGGAAGTTGATCCAGCAAGCAGCGGCAGCAAGCAACCTCAAGCGTGTCACCCTAGAGCTCGGTGGCAAGAGTCCATTGATCATCATGGATGATGCTGATTGTAAGCTCCCAAACCTTATATACTTCTTAGACTAAAATAGAAAAGATAGAATAACGTACCCCGGTCCGGTGAAAGAATGGGTTTACCAATCGCGTCATCTTTATGCACCTCTCGCTCGCACTCGATCGCTGTCTATATTCATCCGTGGGTGCACGGATGAATATAGACAGCGATAAAAAATGTTACAAAAGTAAATAGAACATAGTAAATGTATTTATCTACAAGTATGTTTATCTAAATAATGCGTTATCGCCTATGCTGTGGTATATACCTATGGTGAATCCCATTCTTTTTCTGATCGGGTGTTTCTAACAAGTAACGGCTTAATATATTATGTACAAGTATAGGTAACTTAGGCAAAGATGAAGCTAACTACACCGATCACCCTAACGTGGCCATGTAACTGCGTATACCTACATCAACCACAAGGCTTTAAAAAGTGGTTCGCAGTTTGGCAACAACGCATACACTTAGACTCTTGGTACAGCCGTGAAAACATTCTGCGGTCAACAAACCCTAATTAGAGTTCAATTATTTTATTTTAAACCAGTGAATATTGCGGTGCCATATGCAGCGAACGCAGTGTTCTTTCATCAAGGCCAAGTATGTGTAGCTGCTTCGCGGCTGTTCGTTCAGTCCAGTATCTACGATCAGTTCGTAGAAGCCGCCGTCAAGCACGCTAAGAGTATTAAGATCGGCAATCCGACTGAACCTACTACACAGCAGGGACCACAGGTGAACACTTAGTTTAATCGAAGTCATGTTTGTACCATTATGAATAGTTTCAGCCAAACAGCCATTAATTGGGATCAAAGCTCTCAGTTTTGAATATGTGCAAACAGGCACTGATCGAGTTAGTATTTAATGTTTCTAGATATGTACCAGTAAAGCGGCATGTTTTCGCTAGATGCGCTATTGTGAAATATATGGAAGGGTTTGATCACTCGGAATGTATTATATTTGATGCTGTCAAGACTCGTACATAGCCCCAAGTATAATATTTTCATATGTATTTTTACTTTTAATCAAAAAGTTTTACCATTGCCGCTGAAGCTTCACTAGGCGTGATGTAAATATAATGCTCGACATGGCGAGGCACTCTAGTGCCCCTAGATAGGACAAGATTGGCAACATAAGGGGCAAACCCATAGTCATTTTCCGAGAGAGATATCCGCTACTTCAAGAGATTGTACTCGCCTCACTAATGATCGTCAAACTTTGCCATTGGCCGCTACGTGGTCGTCTAATTGACCATAGAAAATGTAAGATGCATTATTTTATAATTTGTAGATAGACGAGTTAATGATGAATAAGGTGCTGGCATACATTGAGACGGGGAAAAAGGAAGGTGCGAAGCTACTGACAGGCGGCAGAAGAGTTGGCAGCACTGGATACTACATTGAGCCCACAGTTTTTGTTGATGTTGATGACAACATGACTATCGCAAAGGAGGAGGTACTTAGGATAAGAAATTCTTGATAGTAAATTCGTTACGTGTAAATGCTGGAGACTGCCATAGGAACTGGTTGGCTATTCTATTTAATTAGCATATAATAATAGAAATCGATAGATTATATAAGTAGGTACATTGACCGTTTGAGCCTTGGATTATGAAAAAAAAAACAAAATGTGGCAAACAATTTGGTCTTATATGTTTTCTAATGGAAATAGGTATGTGCTTATATAACGATATATATTAATTTATTATTTATTATAAAACATTTATTTCTATAACAAAAGATGATTCTACCCAGTCTCTCTTTAGCCGCGCGAGGAAAAAATGTTGGAATATTTTTCTGTAGTGTGTAGAAAAATTACGCGCAGGACACCCGGCTTGATGAGAACAAAAAAGTTTTCTTTCTTGTACAAATATGCCAAGACCAGACCCAAGTGTTGAGATACTGTTGTGTCCAACTTTGTAGATTCACTTTGTTTCTATTCTATTCACTTTGATAGCTAGCTATAAACATACGAAGAAACAACATGTTATACCTACCTAGGTTTCTGTTTACAGATCTTTGGGCCCGTCCAAAGTATTTTGAAGTTTGACACATTGGAAGAGGTGATTGATCGCGCCAACGCGACTATCTTTGGATTAGCTTCCGGTATCTTCACGACTAATGTCAATACTGCTTTGCAGTTTAGCAAACACGTCGAAGCTGGAGTGGTTTGGTAATCTTCCCTTTACATAATTTCTTTTTTTATTTTTTATTTGGCCTATCGAAATTCTCACTTCACATAATTATAATTGCGCTAAAGAAGCGCAGATGCAATGGTCAGTTAGTATACACTTTTTGAATCATCCTTTATTGTGCTACTGCCTATTATCAAATTGTAATTGATCTGTATCGGTGCATAGATATACAAAAAATGGTGCAACATTTGGTAGGCTCTGGAATCCAGAACGAGTGTTTTGAGAATGTTTAACTATGTGCCTTTTGGTTTGAGCATTGCGCAAAAAAATCTGGACCGATTTCAACGGGCTACACTTGCCAATGGTTAAAACCTAAAGATATACCTAATCGAAGGACACGCGAGCGGTGCCGTAGGCATAAGCTAGTATATCTTTCGAGTTTATAGATGTTTATTTAGCCACCTAAATATACATCTATTCAAATTCGAAATATCCACATTTACTATACTTACTAACCCCCGATGATATTTATATGTTAATGCTTTTCAGGGTAAACACTTACTTCGCTATGGGTTCCCAAGCCCCATTCGGAGGTTTCAAGGAATCTGGAATTGGTCGTGAAAAGTAAGCAATGATAAATAACTACTCAGAGATAAGGGGTTTGATTCTCCCTTCTCTCTCTCTCTCTCTCTCTCTCTCTCTGATAGAAAGTCGATTTGGTAGTTGTATGTAGGTATCCAGTATTCCCCTTTTCACGGTATAATATCCTACATACATATCAGTATAAATTTCACGGTGTTTTTCATACAATATACTTAGATGAATATGTGTTTCTAAATGTTATGTAAGTAGGTATACATAATATTCAGGAAAACATACAACCTAACAACTAAGTATATCTATGCATGTATTATTTAAGTCGTATGCAGGTACCTACTAAATAAAGCGAACATTAAACTTGTAATAATATCTTTCAGTGGCATTGGTGCTTTACAAGAGTACCTGGAAGTGAAGACTGTAACGATAGCTTTACCCAAAAAGCTCTGAAGTCTCAATTCAATATTCTTTTCAGGTTATTTAATTGCTAATTTACAATGTTAAAGGTTTTTTTTGTAATATAAAATAAAAATATTGTTTTTATCAATCGTTTTCATTTCCTAAACAGACATTTAAGTATTTCAGATATTTGGCGGTACTAATCATGCATAAAATTATTTTAACGCCAAACATTGTTTTCAGTCTGCATTTCTTTGAACCTGGAAATTAAGCAAATATTATAAATCAACAATTGAGGTTAATCCAATAAATCATATTACAACTCAAAACAAATATTAGCAAAGAACACAAGCTGGTATTAATAAAAAGAACAGGTAACGTGCAAGCAATGACAATTGTCAGCTTAATTACACCACTTATGTCCATACCTATAGATTAAATGTCGTACCAATCCACGTCCCAGGTACCTACCAATTCAATTATGAAAACTAGGACGGTCATTCGATTTAATTTCGCTTCGGTACGTGTTGTGTCGAGAATTCCCTATATTACACAAATGTAATAACCGCCTTATTACCACAGACCAATAAGAGAACAACTTGCTACTAAAGTATCAAATACAGAGAGGTATTCAGATATATGGCCGCTAACAGTCTAGCACAAATTATTAACACCATCGATGTCTATTAAGAAAGACATAGATACCTATGTTTCTTGTGCTCGGTAATGGCACCACGTAACTTAGCTGCGCAACGCACCTGCTTACTCGGTCTAATGAGTACCTACATCGAAATGATACGCGGCGCAACATACCTAATATCCTTTTCACTTTTGGTCTTGCTAATTACTGTCATGCTATCTCGTTTACACTGCCATTGTATCGTTTAGTCTATACAGCCAAAGTATGTTACATTATAAAGTACAAGCGATGCCTCAGCTGGAACTTTAATGACTACGCGTTGGAATCACATATCTACTTCACTGTTCGTCAATGGATAGCATACTGTAGGAATATGTAATCTAGCGAAGAAACACGCGAGGAATTTCAAACAGTATGCGTAATATCAAAATCCACTCATGTACACGAACAACCAATGAAATTAAAAATATCATCAGCGAAAAAGATTGTTTAGGTACCTACACTTACCGTATATTTACAGGAAGTCGATCTCGTTTAAAAATAAAATCAATCGAGTTATTATAAATAATCTATGTTACAGGTATATTTATAATCTCCAGGGCATCCTGCAGAAATAATTACCAACAATTGTTGTGAAACTTTTCAACTTATCACACAATCATGTAGGTACTTATACTCGCCACAAAGCTATTGAACTGGAGCACCCTCTGCGGGGTGATATGGACCGCCATTCGAATATCTCGTTCTTTAAACATTTGCATTGGTATCTCACTGCCCGCGGCACTCGTACAACAGCTAGTTTGATAAATACAAACTGAATGTAACTTGCATTCATCCAATTCATTTATATGATAAACTAGCTGTTGCCCGCGACTTCGTCCGCGTGGTATTTAACAAAGACAACCGTTGACAACAGCCTGCTCGCCAATTCTGAGCCCGCGGGACGCATTGCAGGTTATTGCTATCAAACTTAATCAGGCGCTGCGCTGCAACATTGGTTTTAATTTTTTTTCGTGAGATCCTATTTTTTTTTTCTAAATAAAAGTAGCCTAAGTTACTCCTTGTTACATCAGCTATCTGCCAGTGAAAGTCCCGTCAAAATCGGTCCGGCCATTTCAGAGATTAGCCGGAACAAACAGATAGACAGACAGACAGACAGACAGACAGACAGACAGATAGACAGACAGACAGACAGACAGACAGACAGACAGACAGACAGACAGACAGACGGACAGACGGACAGACAGACAGACTGACAAAAATTGTAAAAAATGTGGTTTCGGTATAGGTAACGTGTATACATCCAAATGCAATTAGTAAAAAGCTGTTATTTTAATATTACAAACACACTCCAATTTTATTTATATGTATAGATGTATAGATTAGAGTCCTATTTAATACTTAGGGTACTTTTATCCCAATAAAGATGCTAAAAGTACATTCCGTGGCATTCCGTGGAATAATCCTAAATGTTGGTCCATGCCAGGCAAATGAATTCGCGGGTACTAAACAATGACAGTTAATTATATAGGTAGACAGTAAACGCAGTAGAAAATTATTTATTCAACTAGGATATAGTTGAATTTTTTCGAACATCGTTTTTGGCGGCCAAGGGGTCCCTTGAGCTTCAGGGTCCTAGGGCACTGCCCTGTGTCCGAGTAGCTATGATACTAAGGATATTTAATAGGTACGGATTACGGGGACTTACTTTTTTTATGTGGGTTTTTGAGCGCTGGCAGCCCACAAAGAAAACTGTCATAAGTCTATGTCAATGTCATCTATCAATGTGTCATTTGACAAAAAGCAGAGTAAAAAAAGTTAACTAAAGCATTGGCAGTGTTGCCAGATTGGGTATTTTTTTCGCAATTCTGGGCAAAAATGTTGGCTCTGGAGAAATTTTGGAGAAATGAAATTCTTGGAGAAAAATTTAGAGAAAAAAATACCCACGCAGTGGGGATGCGTAACGTAAAAAAAATAGGTCATTCTGCTCCTTCAGTTTGGAAATTAGAACAGTATTTCAAGGAAAAAATAAGAAAAAGGCAAAAAGCTAATAAAATTGAATCATCCATTTGGTTAATTAACCGATATTATTAACTTTTTTGCCTTTGGGTAAAACTCAAGCAAATTGTATCATTTTCGAGAAAAATAATTTCAAATTTGGGTAGTAATAGAAACACATCTGACAACACTAAGCATTGGTCAAATCAAATAGTCTGTGAACAAAAGTTTGATTGTAGTTTTGAGTGGTTGGCGTTGTTTATTTTTATATGTACAAAACCTTAAATTAATAGTTATTACTCGTGCGTACTGATTAAAGTGCAGTGAAAACTATGGAAGAAAATCACGTGAATAATTTTGCGTTATGTTTTGAAGGTGGGCGAGTAAGTAGAACTTCTTCTTCTTTCTTTACGAAATGAAATGCGATGAAGAGAACTTAAATTTGTAAACAAATGAAGTATTTTCGGAATTCATATTTATTTATTTTCTGATTATTCGATCAAGATATATTACTACTGTATTACTAGTAAATATAATAATAATATACCAAGAAAAAAATGTAGTCACACCCACTCGTTAAGAAATCGTTTGAAAAGGTAAATATAAAATAGTGCTTACTTAGCTACTTAACAAAATCTCCAGAACGAAGTCCAAAGTATAGAACTTACGCTAATGCAACTCAAAATCCAGAGTTTATTGCCTCAAAAAAACATGCAAAATAACTAATTTTCAAAGCAGTTAAACTTAAATATTTAAATACTTAGCATTTAAGTATTTGGCTGTTACATATTACAAAATCCATGGAACAAGGTCTTATTTAAGTAGGTACTCAAAACTCACTCATTCCTTACAACATCTCCTATGTATATAGTAGTACTCATGGACCCACTTAAACCTAACAAAATGTCTAAAATGTGTTACCTATAAACATGAAATACAATCCCTAAGTATCATATACTTAGAGGTGTAAGATTGTATGTAATACCTAGTACACAAGCACTGGCAACAGCCAACATAAGACATGCTGAGAAAATTATGTCAAGAAATGTTAACTCCCTGACACAGTATGCTGTAATTCAATTAAGGTAAGAGGAAGGGTTTAGCGTTTAGTGCAGTTATCCCAAGTTCTCCATTACTCACACCTGTATTGTTTTCAGTTGTAATTTCATTGTACAAAGTTTATATTTGAAGTGATAGAACTTCTAATCACATTGATATATCATTTCATTGTTTGAGTGAAGTGTTTTATAGTACAAAGATATACCTAGCTTTAAGTAAATTAACACAAATCAAGTACTTGATTAGTTACTTAAAATCAAGTGTACCTACTGTGTATAAAAACATGCCATCTCGAATCTCTGCCATCACAAAGATGTTTTCTAGAAATTTCTACTCACTATTCAATATTGGTCTTGGTGTTTTAACATTCTTTGAGACTTACATGTTCCCGTTTACTATTATTAAATGGTTGGTTGTTGTAACAAAGTATGGAGGGGTTTTCACTCTTCTCAAAGAGAGACATGTGGTGCAAGAGATGCTGAAATCTCGGTTCATTTACAAATTGCAACTGATAACAATTAGGAATATGAAAGACAGCACTATTCAGCAGGTGTCCAATGTAAGTGTGGTGTTTGAGGGTGATAAGATAAAGGTAGGTGACTCCCATCCCTTAAAGTCCTACCTAGGCAAGTATGCTCCATCGTAGATCTCATCGTCACTTACCATCAGGTGAGACCGAGATCAAATACTTGCCTATAATGTAAAAAAAAAAAAAAAAAAAGTAAAAAGCAAATAATATACTCAACTCTCTCTAAACATTTAAATCTAACAGACCTACCTAATGTGTGTACCTAATGTATTATATCTATCTATCTATCTATCGGTTGCAATGTATTATACCATAATGTTAATTGTTAACAAAATATTGAATATGTTGTGTATATTATTGAGTGTGTATTTTGAAGGTGTAGATAATGGATATAGATATAATACCTATCCAAATCCTAGTAACCCAAGATGAAATATCCTTTATCCCACCACAACAAATGTACTTATTACAAGAGATATGAGTCGAAAGTGGCAGTAACTTTCCAGTGGTAGTAACTTTCCAGTGGCAATAAATAGGTTGCTACGATGCTAATAAAATGACCCACAGTAAAGATAAAACAAGTATTTACCTACAATGAATGTGCAAATAAAACATGTAACAGAGGCAGTAAAGTTTATACATTGTTCTTTAAATAAGTAGGCACTTAACTCATTCTCGTGTATGTATATAGGTATACCCATCTATAATTAATGGTACCCCGGTAGCATCTTAAATCTATATGAAACACACAAATCAGCATGTGAGGATGATGAGGATTAAAATTTATACAAACTTTTTGAACCACTTGAGCTGTGGCGTTGCTTTGAGTATCTTTCCTAAGGGCTATGCTGATCTTCATCGCGACTGAACGATTTTAAGAGAGGAAGCTATTTAAAATAAAGCGCTCGACTTATCATATCGAAATCTTCGTTCACTGTTTTTCGCACTTTAAGCCTTGATTACATGTATAGCGAGTAAAATGGCAAGACAGCGCTCTCGGCCAAATAAATAATAAACATTCAAGACATATATAAACATTCTCGTCTAGACAAGAAATAAGATTTTCGTAATTGCTTTGGAACTCAAATCTAAAGTAATACCTACCTACTTAAACGTCCAAATTCCGAAACATCCAGAATCCATTGAGGTATTATTAATATAATGTATGATTGTTTGTATACGTTCTCTCCTTGTTTCAGTTAAGTTACTGTGGCCAAGACTGCAATAAAATACCGCCAGCTTTACAGAAGATGTACGGTGGTAAAGTCAAATGCTTAGATTTAAGGTAAGTTTTTCATTGTGTGTACCTCCATTGAAGAGTCATTACTCATATCAATTGTCCACCCACACTGTAGAAAGCTTTAGTTTCTGGTAACTACTTACCCTATTTAATATATATAGGTACGTACGTAGCTACCTCTTTTCCGGTTCCTTTAATAAACCTACCCATATAGATAGAACTTGTATAGAACCAGTTTTGAAATAAGTACCTACCTAAATATATATTAATGGTGTTACTATGACACGACTAGAAAAGTTTGTTCAGTTAATTTATTTACGGAGCAAACATCCACACGCCCACCAACATTTATAAAACAATATTTATCCTCTGTGTCAATAGGCGCGTTAGTAGATATTTTTCTACATACATGGAAAGTTAAGAACAGCTAGATGTTCGGAAGGAATAGCTTCAGACACATGACACATAGCTTCATTGTCTTTTCCTTTCGTTGTTCCATATTCTACTGTTTATTCATGAAAAGTAATTGTTCACTGAACCTATATAAAGCTCTACCGTCGCGTCCGTACCTTACAATGCCTCGATGTCCTAGGTGCATATTGCCATATAAGAAAACTCTCATTAAACCCTTTTCAATTAACTGACTAACATAATAAATCTGCTGAAATCATCACTTCCATTATGACGGATCGAATATAAAGCGTGCTTAATTACCCGTCCGCGTCCAAGGTAATTAAGGCCGTCAAAAACTCAATAAGTATTCGTATTTGTGCATTCTCATACGACCACCATTAATTACGCCTCTCATGTAGCCTTTAGGTAGATATAGCGGATATCAACGCTGGCCTTGTCAGATATTGGAATGTTTGTGCGTAACGTAACATAGCAATGTGTAAAACTGGGACCGCGCTTTGTGAGCGAATGCTGTTCTATTTATTTTCTTTTTCTGTGACTCTAACATAGCTAGTAACTATCTCACCGATCTCTCTCCTACTGGAACAGCTATACGACTGGAGGGTAGTTTTAAATATAATCCATTGTATAATTGTAGTCTGGCCCATCTTATATAAGTAAGGGTTCCTAAAAAGGCCTAGACAAATTTAGACTCAATGAGGGCGCAATCAGAGCCGTATATTCTAATAAGACATAAATCTCCGACAGGTGCCTTAGGTCAAGGTCAAGTGGTTCGCGGCGGGTCACCGTCACAAAAAATATAAATAAACGCAGTAACCTATTCATTCCCTGGGATCAAAAGTGTTCTATTTGGTTTTTAAACCGGTTTGTTTCTTGACAGTTACAACAGTATGGAGACTTTAAAGGGGTTGGAGCAGTTCGTCCGATTAGAGGAGCTGATATTGGACAACAACAAACTGGGTGACAACGTAGCATTCCCTTATCTGCCGAGTCTGAGGACACTATCGCTCAACAACAATCAGGTGACAATTCACGAATAACATTAATAGAGGGCTTATCACATGATAATTTATAATTAACCTCGGTAAAGGGCCTTTCGAATAGAGATAAAGATGTTCGTGTTCTCATTATGTGGAATAACATTCGTTTCCCGTTTTATACCGGACCCAATATTTGACCTAATTATACGAATTTGGGTAAATATTTTGCCGCCCTAGCAACCGAGAGGGTCGGGGTTCGATCGGTCCCCATCCTGATCTTTAAACTATTTACGTATAAGCCTACTCCTAGCGCTAGATTTAGCTTGGATGATGGGGCTAATAGGACTAATATAAACCTTAACAATTCCTTTGATATGAAGTTGATCTAAGGTTAAACCTAAGCATCTGAGCAATATTTCTTATATAGTATAGATATATTTTCTTGAAGGTTTATGGAAGTAGTGCGCAGAGAATGGCTTCGTGCTGTTTCTCTCTCACAATCACGCTGTCTCATGGCGGTGACGACTTTTGTAGCTTTTTCTTGTTTTCGTTTTATCTGATTTAACACAATTTTCCTCGTGTAGCTACGTGGAAAAGAATATTAGGAAGGATTTTCCTTCGGAAAAAACGCTATGTATTTCCATTGTAAATGGCGTATACCTTTGATGAATTTAGGCGTGGACACAAAATGTTCTCATTCAATCAATAAATTATTGTGATTAGGTAAACGTTACCCAATAACGGAGCTTATGTTTGGCTAAAACGTAACCTCCGTTCTCGGATCGCCTTGACACAATATAACGCCACAACTATAATTTGAATGAATAATTTGACCAATACAAGCTGTACTAATATACACCTGACAGACTGGACCGGTATTACTAACAATAAATCTTATAAAAATATAAAATAAAAACCGGTTACACGCAGTTACGTTTTTACGAGCATATTTTTAATGTTACGTCACTCATTCATTTGCTGTTCATGTTGGTACACACACCGAAGGTAGATAGAATCGTAACTGCGTACTCGTGCTGAAACCCGAGAGAAGTTCGATTCCGTTTATTTTTTTTAAATTCAATTATTAACATGACTAGCAGACAAGATGAGATCATTGTATATTTGTTTAGATTGAAGAATTATTATAAAATCATATGTAACATAGATTGGGAAAACCGGTCTGAAAAGGTCTCGCGGGGTTATGCATAACCCTCCTCAAGGTGCTGTAGCATACTTGCACTGTTCCGCAATAGCAAAATAAATAGCATAATATTTAAAAAACATGACTTATTACAATTTTCAGATAACTGAACTAGAGGAATTAGTGAATCAGATAAACAAACAATTCCCTGCACTATCGTATCTCAGCCTATTGAGTAACAAAGCTTGTCCAAATCAGCTCTCAGATGTCGATAAGGATGACTCGGACTACCAGAGATATAGGTGAGTACCATGATTATTCCATCGTTAGGACTGAAGATGACCGAGATCTTGTGAGCAAGTCTACAGAGTCCGTTTGTAGATTTTATAACAGATATCCTAAAATCTGTTCACTTTTATACAGCTGGCTAAAATAAGTCTTATTAATGTTTGACTTTATGTAGATAGTTAGCCAAATTTATTCTAGAGCGTCTTGCGCTGCACATAATTAATAACTTAGTAGTCCACATTACGTCGAAGGAGTGTGCAATGATGAACTTGGATCTTTTCTTACGAATTTCGCATATATTTTGAATTTTTTATAATATAATCTAATTCCATGTCGTTTTCGAGTTCATCAATTTTCAAATCCGAAAAGATGTGAAAGAACCCTATAAATTGAACTATTTGTATTTTATTTATTTACAACTAAAAATATTGCAAATGCATTATAGTTTGTGGACTCTGCGTACGGACGGAGAATGTACTAATTAGGAAGCCAGTATCCCTGTCAATTGCAATCCGATCGAATTATTCAATTGGTTACCCAAAAACCACTTTCAAATCAATGAAAACATTTTGGCATCTTCTCAATTTATTTACAGGTTTTTTGTAATATACAAGATACCCAATCTTCGGTTCCTGGACTCCCGCCGTGTATCGTCCGAGGAGAGGCGGGAGGCGGCGACGCGGGGCGAGTTCATGCGCGTGCGCCGGCCGCCGCCAGCCGCGCTCGACCCGCCCCGAACATCGCTGCCGGCGAGAGGCGCGCCTGCCAGACCACTACCTGTCGACTTTGGAGCGTTGGGCAAACACAAAGGTACTTTTTAAAGTGTATGATACATATAGCTGAACGGATTTCTTTGAGTGATATGTGTTATAGTTTGTAATCTAGAATAACACATGCAACTTTTTATCCTTGATGTCTATACGAGTGCGGCTGCAGGTAAATGGTAATAAAAAATTGCTGCCTCTAATGGTAATTTAATAACTGACGCCTGTATTATGTCCGGTATGCGAGATATATTTACCAAGGACAAGTGTTTTGCTATGCCTTACGCACATTACGGACCTAATTTAAAAAAAAAACCAAGGCGAGCCACTATTACGTCACTTGGAAGTCTCGCGAAAATAATACCTATTACACCATATTTATTTATTAAGAGTGAAAAAGCAACGGACAATTTAATTTATATTCTGAACAAAAATAATTAATTAATTCAGCATATTTTTTTATATTACAGGCGCCTACGGTAAATGCAGTTACAAATACACAGGCAAGCACTCGGAAGGTAACAGATTTATTGTCAACAGCGATTTGTGACCAATGCAACAACATTTGGAAAATCGAACTCGCAATGTTGATGAGAGATGTAATGAATGGGTGAAATAGTTGACGCTCATGTCTGAACGCGGTCATATCTATAACTATAAGTGTAACTACCTACCACTATTAACCGATATAATATAATTGTGTAGTTGACTATTATTGTTTTCACAAGTACATTGTTTTGTATCATACTGTGAAATAATTTTCGAAACAGGTAGAAAAGTGCATAAAAAGCAGCAATAGCCATGTTGGTAAAGTTAGTAAAAGTAGCGGTTTTTACAAACCTTGGAGTATTGTATCGCTTTGGGTATTTTTTAAGCAAACTTAATACATCGAGACATCCAATGCAGAATGCTAATATCGCAAAAAACTAAATTACATCGTTAAGATGTCCAAATATTTTGTAAAAAAAAAATAAAAACCATTGACATTTTGAATTTCGCGCCCTGACCTTGCGCTTCCCCCTTAAATGTCCATATTTTGTATTTTTTCAGCCACTTCGGGAATTATATCACTAAGTATTTATTATAAAATAATGCGGCAACCCAATTATCTCGTATCTGTTTTAAATAGTTATGTTAAATATTAGGTGCCACAGACCTTCAGGTGCTCATGTGTATACATTTACGACTAGTTTTATTTCAAATGTGTGATCAACATTGAAATTATTATAATAGTCAATGATTTCAGTAACTATGGTTTAGGTACCTATACCTAAACCATTCTTATTCATTTTGAATATCACAATAGTGAAACAGGTACTAAAATGGCCATGAAATTCATTAGTGTATACTTAAAACTGCCATAAACCGATATTGTTTTGTTTTGTTCGATTACTACATTTACACATAATGTAATATTTTAAAATAAATATTTTTGTTATCATTGATTAATCATTTACTTCAGGGGTTGAAGGGTTAGATTAGTGAAAGGCTGGTATACTCATAAACTTTTATTATTACTGGTATGAATAATTATTGGAATTGTTAAAATCGCAGGAATGCATCCAGGGTACAGCATAAAAATAAATTAAGTACTAAAAAATACATCAAAAATTGCCCTATCATACAATGTTACATACCTATGGTTTATCATATAAACCTCTATAATCCTCATGTACTTTTACCACCAAGCTCTGTATATACAACATTTTAAAATACCTAATTACGTGTATTTATAATATTATTATTTATTTACATCGAGAATTCAATTAAATGCAATTAATATTAGGTTAGGAACCTAGCGCCAGAAAACATTTAGCATGGTGAGTTTAAAAACTCAGTACAGTACCCGGCCGAAAATATTGCACGTCAAGCTTTAGAAAGAGACTATCGGCTAAAGTCAAGAGCGAAAGAGACAACGCTCTACAAAGCCGAAACTTTTTTTATAACTGAAGTGCAATATTTACGGCCGGATACTGTAATATATAAATCCAATACAATATTCCCTAGACGAGGAACAATTGTATGAATAATTCAGCTTAACAACGTTTTATAAGTACATATTCTCTGAGCTGTCCAAGTATGAGTAACACGTAAAAATCGAATTACTTTAAAATTTAATGAAATGCAATTACTATTAGCTCACATACCTAGCGCCATGAAACATTCAGCTTGGTGAGTTTTAAAAAGCTACTGAGTGCTTCGGTTAATACAAGAAATATCTCTCCCAGGCATGGAACAATTGAATGAAAAAGTCATCTTTACAATCATAATCTTTTAAATAAGTACTTTTATCTGAGCTGTCGAAGAATAATTGTTTTACACACAACTATAACACGTTAAAATGACTGAAGAAATATCTAAATGGTAAAAAAAACTTCACTCATTGCGATCATCGACCTGTCAGTCGAGTTGAGTGATATGGACCAACAAATACATGCCATAATTGCCCGATTTTTACATTTGCGCAGCATATAAAAAACTCAGGTACATACATGCCATTATATATACGACAATACAAGTACAATAGGATGTTGAACCATAAGTCGGTGACATTCTGTGGATTTTGAAAATATATGACATGTTTTCAAAGATTTCCGTTATTGTTCGGTAAAAGCAATAGTGGGCTTGCGCTCTGTCTTTGTCGCACGCATGCCGACCTATGGCGGTTACGTCACATAACTGTAGCTCTGAACCGTATTCTATTTTCCTTATCAGACACTTGAAACGTCTTAATGTTTGTCATTTTAACAGTTATTTTGACAAATTTAGTTATTGTACGACATTAAATAATTATATTGTTATGCTATGCAAAAAACATAGTCAAATACGTTTGGTGGCAGCGGTCCTTGCGTGTAAGCCGCGATTATTTAATGCTATCTAAAATTACTTTTCCTCAATATCAACTTCACATTTGAAATAATATTATTTTTTTAGCTGCAATTAACAGGAGCCCACACATTTCACAAATGATTAATTAGCCGTTAAAATTACATACACACAAAGCACATCAATTCTTGCATGCACATTCATTTAACCACTTATTTTAATGTTTGTGTGACGTCATTTTGTGCATGATTAAAGTCGTTAGAGCATTTTACGAAGTAAGTTTAGAACGTTTTGTTAGTTAGGCATCGTCTATCACAATTATATCGTAATCTAAAACTAACATCTAGAATAATACTATTTTACTTATACGTTAACAATTCTTTATCGAGTTGCAATTAATTTACTGTATAATTTTCAGTTTCACCTGCTATTTGGGGTAGGTGAATGGATGGCAAACACAATCTTGAATTAAATGGTCTAAAATGATGATTACATGTTAACCGTGAACCATTCATAACAAGGCCGAGTATCGATCGCGCAACCACATGCGTAGCGTGCGTTGGAACAATAAAATGTATCCACAAGTATATTATGACAAACGCGCGTAATCGCGCGATCATATGAACTTAGCCTAATAATTACGAATTAATTCATTATATTATTATAAATAAAATAAATATCGCGATATGTTTCACATAAAGGTACACACGGTATCTAAATAAAATGTAAAGAATCTCTGTACACGTACAAAAATATATCAAATGTAAGATAAACATATTCATCTCGATGAAAATACAAGGACAGCAATATCTTTAATTGTGCGTAGTTGTCGTAATTTGTTAACAGAATTGGCGACAATAGTTACATAATTCTGCAATATAATAATGCCGTGGCGAATGAAGCTTTGGTTAATGGTCAATATATCGATGGACAGAACGAATTAATATTACGTAGGTGCCATTCAGTATTTGTAAAATGGAATGTGTTAATCACAAAATGTTAGGGTTCCGTAACCTTATTTACATCACAATAATTATTTTATACTTAAACTTTGTATTCAGACGAATACGCATCGCGCTCATATATTATGTGCATCGCTCAAATAAAATGGCACAACATTTTGTTATATAGTTAACTTCGTAATCTTAAACCTACGCTCACATGTTGAAATGCTAAACCTAATAAAAATAACACCGAAAACTACTGATCGGAAGAGTGACAGTCATAACTTAGGCTATGCGTAATTAACGAAAAAAAACCAGTTTAACAAGTGGACATAATATAACTTATACATTTAAAAAAGAAAAAAGTTTTGAATGGATAAGGTACTGTATAGTTGTCAAATGAGCTTAATATGAAAATAATTATTAAGGCTATAGTTACCGCGATCGTTTTCATAAACGAGTGTAAAAGTAAAACAATAAAAGCTGACTAATGAGCTATCATAATTCTATTCAGCGAGTCGAGCCATCTATGACATCATGCCTGTATAGCTACGTAAAGATACAGCTACTCTAACCGCGTGTCAACAGAACAAAGCAATCCTTACACCATCATCACGCTTTTCATCCGCTAACTATAAAAAAACATTATTTCGTTTAAAAAACGGCTGGCGATGTTCACATAGCTCTATATGGGTGCTATATCACATTTAGTTAAACAATTTGAATAGGTGCCGTCGATGGACCGCAAGCGCCGTCGAAATCATGGAAATTTTCACAAAAGATTATAAAACACATTACATTTATATCCGACAACGAAACTGATAACAGCATAAGATTTCACAATGGAGATGCGGTGAGCACACGAAGTAGCACGCTACAATCACTAAGGTTCATTGAGTAACCATCATATATCGAATATTGATTTGTGACACTGCAATGAGCACGAACATCGACTCAAATCTGAGGGTTCTACTACGAGTTTTAACAATTTCACATTATTTTATTTATGCGGCCGAGGTGCATACTTACTTACAAGTATATGAAGAATTTAAAGGTCTCTAGTATATATGTATTTTTGCGGCTGCGTACGCTTCGTTTTATCTATACCAGCAATATATATACGAGAAGTCGTGGTTGTCGAAAACTACTAAAACTCGTAGTACAATCAAGATCGAGTATTCGCGTCTTTACCACAGGTGGATAATATCTAGAAGTACACGTAGCTGGAGTACTCCGTGGCGGCGTGTGGGGCGGCGCGGCGCTACACCTGCGTGACGCAGTGGCCCAGCTTCTCCACGTCGGCCTGCAGCGCCGCGCGCAGCTCCGACTCCACCCGCAGTTTGCTTTTCAACTCCTCGATGGCCGATTGGAACATCGTGTTTTGTACTTCTATTAGTTTCTCCAAATTTGATATCTGCAAATAGAACGCATTTTCAAATTCTATTTCACACTTATCATCTTTTCTAAAACCATAATCACATATTATTAAGCTCGTTACTATACGATTACAACATAAAAAAATCTGAGAATTTTAAATATGTATAAACTTGTTTTTGTTGTGTAAAACAAATTTATCGAGCCGTCCCGCAGCTCTCGGGTTAATAACGTAAGACGCTGAGAAGCATTCGATGTTCTTTAGCCATATCAACAGAGCGACATCTAATAACTGGCCTACTCACCCTATTATTGAGCTGCGCAATGAGCGCGTCGGCGTCGCCCCTGTCGGCCGGCGCCGGCTGCAGCCGCCTCTCCAGCGTCCCCGAACCCATCTTATCCCCGCTGAGCGCGCTGGCCGATCTCTCCGCCATTTTATCTTCAGACTTCTCCGTCCTCTCGAGTGTACTCGTCTTCTCGAAGAGGCTACTCGATAGTTTGGTGATCGTGTTCACTTCGTTCTTTTCTGTGCTTATTGATTTTTCGAGTCTAGCGATGGGCGATTTGTCCGTGGTGGGGATGGCGGGCGGCGGGATGGCGGCGGCCAGCGAAGCGATGCTGGGCGGCGCGGGGGCGGGCGGCTTCTTGATGTCCTCCAGCATTGAGATCATAGTCCGGCCTGTGAACGTCAACACGCATTAATATTAAAACATCGTACGCATTAGGCGACTTCAGATAGACCTAACATGACATGACAAGTCATGAGTCATGATATAAAATATTTCAGACAATATATATTATACCAACGTCTTTATGGCTCCAGATCGAATTGCAGTCCATTCCAGAGAACGGACTACAATTCACAGATCTTAGTATGGCCTTATATACCATGTTAAGACAAAATATGAGCAATGTTTATCCTGCCCTGATGTATTGACGTGCTAGAGCCACAGGCAGAGCTACTGCGAGCTAATATATTCAGAGCTTATTCACTGTGATTATTGTATTGGTATGATCTCCGTATTGGTGTTCGTTAGGAGGATAATTGAGGGAGACCATGACTGTCAATAACTACATGATAGTTAACAAATTGAGTGCGACCTGCGGCGGTGGGCGACTGCACGGGCCGCGCGGCTGGAGGCTCGGGCGAGCGCGGGGCGGGGGACACGTCCTTTTTGGAGTCCAACGAATGACGTACTTTTGTCTGGAACATCAAAAATATAATAATATTAGCACTTTTAATGTCAATACCTCAATGCGAGGGGATCGGGCCATAGGCGTCGTCCTAATTGGCTAACGATCTTACGAATAAATGATACGATTACGTCGCGCGATTAAAAGTATTCCTGTGCTCGCGCGATGCATTGAGAGCTTCAATTGGGACACTAGATTTTTCTATTTAATCATTATTCTACTCGTACAATCTTTAGCCATTAGGACGACGCCATAGTCCACCACCTTGGACGTGTGCGGGTTGGTAGACTATACACTCAATTCGAGGGGTGCTCAGACACGCAGGTTTGTTCACAATATTATCCTTCATCATTTAACAAAGGAAAATGATGGTTGAAAATGAGTCTTCCACCAGAAATTCCAGAGCTGCGAGTCGGATGCCGAACCCGCTACATTCTATACTTGCAAAAATATTTCCTAGAATAGTTATTGAGTAATGCTATGCTTTTACCTCTTCGAAACTTTCGAGCACGGACATTCGACTGCTTATCGCCGAAGTGCTCTTTGACATCTCCATAGAATGAGTCGACCGCTTTTCTTCCAGACCGCCGTCTAGGACTCTGAAATCGACAATATACGTCATTGTATGGTTCGCCAAAATACGGGGTGCCGCATATAAGTATAATGAATATGTACTGAAAACCTCTTCAGTACATGTTGGTGAATTATTAAACAGTATATAGAGCAGATATAACTATGGTGTGAACTGAAAATACTGAGTTTTTTATGTTGAGTTTACCGACAATACAGAAAACATGAGATCTATTTATGGTGATAGGCTGAAGTAATTATACTTACTACTGCCAAAAATCGATGAGAATAATTTTTATTAAAAAAAACTTTTATAATGACATATGAACATAAAAACATATTTGTTAGGTGAATGATTACCATAGGAATCAGCTGGGGTGTGGTGGTGTAATATCAGTAGATGCGGTATGGCTGTATGGCGTACCTGTCGGCGGCGACGCCGGTCTTCCTGGCCTGGTTGAGCTTGAGCTCGGCCATCCATGGCGCCGCGTGCTTCTCCCACTCGCGCGCGCGCGGCTTGATCTCCTCCGGCTTCTCCGCCGGGGACTTCTCTGATGATAACATTGACAATATATTTTTAAAGATTCTATATTTATTTATAATTAAATACTTACAGGCTTATGCGTGATTGCTTACAATCGCTTTGCATTAAACATTATTACAAATTCATTGATAAAAACGTTTCGTGTTGTCGTGTGAACGATAAGATAACGTATTACGTTTATATGGCAGTGAAGCATAAAAAATAAAAAAGCAATTAGGTTATTATATCATAAAATACGTCCAGAAATATTTCAATATTTAACACCATTTTTATAGTGAAAGTACATTGATAACATTTAATTTTGCAAACGATATAAATATATTTGAATTTAAATGAAAGGCTCAAGTATAAATCATTATCATCAAATGCCACTATTTATTATTGCGATAATCATATTGTATACATGAATTGGGTTAGTTGGTCAGAGACGAGGGTTATCGGCTGCACACAACGCGAGTTGCAGTAATAACCAATACAGATTATTTAATTGTAAACACTTCTAAGCAACTATAGATTAATTAATTCCCGATTGTTGACACTTGTACTTAGTACTCATTGTAACTATGTAACACTAATGACAGAAACTGATGTGTTTGCATACTTGAAATTGTCAAATTCAGCAGCAGTAAAATCAGCGCTCTAAAACGTGTTTTTAGGGTTCCGTAGTCGAACTAGGTCCTCTTACAGTTTTGCCATGTTCGTCTGTCTGTCGTCACAGTTTTTTTTTAACTGTGTTTTGTCTGTTCATGTAATTATCGTTCTCTTTGTAGTGGACAGTGTACCAAAATAAATTCATTATTTTCTATTGTCTGTTCCTTTAAATAAGGTGCTATTTTATGTTAGGTATTTATAGACTTAGATACAATAGTGATGTTTGTTTACCTTCGTGTCCATTGCTGAGGCCTATCTGTAGCGGCGTGTCATCTCGCAGCACTTGGCTGGGCGGCCGGCGGCGCGGCGCCTTCACTCTGAAATAACAATACAATACTTAATCTACTAATGTATTCCTAACTTTCCGCGTGCATTTTCCGGGAGAAATATTAGTATATATGTCATTCCAGAGTATGTCCTACATATGTACTAAATTTTATCCCAATCCGTTCAGATGTTTTTGCGTGACACTCGGTCAAACTATACCATAATCAGTACCAACTAAATATAAAATAAGAAATACAAATATTTCCTATTTCCCGATACATAAAATAAAAAAAAACGATTCCACGTTATTAACGTCACTGACCTGGCCGCCCTCGGGTCGTTCAGTATAGAGTTCCGCTCTATATGGTCGAATGTGTTCGTGGCGCTAGCGGTGCTAGCGGCGGTGCTGGCGGGCGCGGCGGCGGCGGCGGGCGGCTTGCTGGCGGCCGCGCCGTCCGGCCGGTCCCACTCGCCCCCGCTGCTGCTGCCGCTAGACACTGTTGTTGACGATGACTTTTCTTTCTCTCTTAAAAAAAATATACAAATTATATTTTATCACGTATTTTTTAAATTTATAATAATAATACACACATTCCTTAGGCCCGTGACCAGCAATAGGACATTAGAAGGGATGTAATTTGCCATCTAATGTCTCACTGCAGGTATTACTCCAGTAATAAAAAAAAAATATTTATCTACCATATTTTTATCGTTACCGAAACAAAATCTCTTTTTTTTCGTATAATACAAGATTATTCTACTTACTTTTCTGTAGAAGACAACATTTTGTTTTTCAGCCCGCTGAATAAACTGCCCACAGCCGAAGTGGGTGTGGGACTTTTTTTTAATGGCACTGGAGGTTTCTTCACCTGAAATTTAATAAAATTAAAAATACAATAATTATATCGATCAATGACACAGAAATTTAACTAATAAGTTGTACTGCTACATACAATTTTTAAATTTTCTGAGCATCAAACATGCTGACTTTTTTGAGGTCAGACCATAAAATTCTGCTGTCACATATACAATAGCTTCTTCAATACGGGTTAACGAACTGTATGCTTACGTCATAATTACTCTATCTGCATCAAAAGTACTGGCGATAATAAAAGTTTGTTTATGTAAATATTACTAAAATATTGTCAAACATTCCCTACTTGTCCATCCAAAGTACCATCCGTGACCGTTTCGCTGTGTACTATTTTCTCCGACTCATTCTTGTTTGTGTGCGCGACTGTACTCTGTGTACTTGTCTCCTTACTTATCGTGTTTTCTTTGTGCATACTGGAATAACAAAACATTATTGTTTTAAGAAAGTCGTTGTATATTTAAGGTTCTACTTTGTACCTTTACATGGTGATGTAAACAAGAAAGTCTTGCTTTAGATATGCCAAGCCTCTTATTGGGGGACAAAGTCGTGGAACAAATAGCTCCACGTGCGTTAGAGCTACAGAACAATAAGCATGCCAGTAATAATAAAAATATCGCAAAACAGCGCCGTTGCGGCGCCCGTGCGGTTACTAACATTATTAAAATCAAACGTTCTTAGACATCTGCTGGCACACCATCTACTTGGTGCATGTGCATTTCACGTTGACGGTTAAGAATAGGTGAACGTGAAATAAAAATGCGAGTACCATGCACATTCAAGTTACTGGATTGATATTGTGCGAGCTGAACACGTGTAAAAGCCCGGAAGGCTTTGATCAGATAGTGGTGCTAAGAGCTAGAGTTTTTGCTAAGTGTAGAATTGTACTTTTACATATAACAGGTAAACCGCGATGTCGGGCAATTTACCTTGCTTCTTACGACGGGTGAATACACAATTATCCCCTATAATATTGAGAATATGATATATTTCTAGATGTACCATATAAAAAAATAATTTCGCTGCAAAACGTAGTAAGCATGTTAGTAAACACTAAAGGTCACACTGATAAGAAAAATGACATTTTATGATAGATTTGCGCAATAGAAGGTTCTCTTTTAAACCATGGAGAAATCTTTAAATTTATGAGAGGACCAATATAGAATGGTTCTAAAAGTCAGCAAGGTTGAGATGCAGAAGTCATTCTTTAATCCGGCAGATGATAAGGCGCATTTTAACTCTTATATACACAGTAGCAAAAGTGCGTGTTTACCTTATTTTCGAGGTTGTCAGTTCTTTAACGGATGCTGTTTTTTCGGAGTATTTGTTCAGTATCGGGTAGATAGGGTTGGTGGTCTTAGCCGGTGGTCGTTCGGGTTTCTTTTCTTCCACATCAGTTGCCACTGGAATATTGATAATTTAATTTTAATTTTATTCTATTGCCTATCATAGGAGAATAGTGTTGACATAATTTTTATATTGGAAGTATTTCTTAAAATATACGAACAATAAAGACTATTGTTGTAGTATCACAAGAGACTGTGATCAATACAGTGACCTTTTAATGTATGATGTCATAGGCGAAAGGGATTATTAAGAAATTATAAGTGCATTTTTTTATATTTATATTCTTTTTTTCTATAACATCATCACCCAAAAACAGTCATAGCACGCAAGTACACAATCACATTTTTATACGCAAAACAACACTCACTTGTTAGTACCATATTTAATTTAATATAAAATCGACAAGCATCAAGGAAATAGCCAAAGAAACGAACGCGACATTAGTGTAACACCAACGCGCCGAGTGAGGCAACTAGTTATAAAAAGACAGCGGCGAGACGCGGCGTGCTGGGGCCAGTTACGCAAAATCACGACACCGCTCGCAACCTTCATAAGAAATGTCAATAGCAAAACATCGAGCACTAAACCAAGCTCCTAGCACAGTCGATTGTGTCAAAACTGTGTTGTGTCTCGTATCTACTCGGGAATTGAGAAAGAGAGGGACCTATGGTAACAAAATCAGTGCGATGATGTCTTGTGATGTCCATAGTGTGGGCGGAGTGTTTACCAACACGGTGTGTCCAGTGCGCGGCCGGGCCGCACGCGCACGAATAAATAAATACTCATAGTGTTATTGTTTCGATGGAAAACACCGAGACGTCGATATTATAGAAGTTCATTGCTAAGTGTTGAACGCATTTTGTTCAAGGTTTGAGCGCGCACGATTATTTAGTTTTTCGTAAGACAAAAAGTTGGTCAAGTTCATGAATTTCTCTATTTGGATATTCCATTCTGTACAAGAAAATATTATTTTTTATCGGTAAAAAATAAAACCAATAACTTTACCAGGCGATAAGGACATTCACTAATTCGAAGACGTCAAAAATCTCGGAATACAACTTCAATTAAAAGAAGGAAGTTCACAAAAACACTACCTACCTTAGGGTTCCAGATCCTGACTTTAGTATCATAATCCGATTTGACAGTGTGAACGCCGCCATTAACAATAGCTCCCCCGATTGTTTATTCAATTTCTATGCTTTATAGAGAATATTTCTCAGCGAGATTATATTAATCCTATGATATAAACAATATAAGATGCACAATACCCTATCAAGAATCGAATCAGAATCAATAAGACACTTGTAATTTATGCTTTATAAAAGGGCATGTAGGGATGAATTTAAAAATAAATTGGATGAGGACACTGCGAATTTAGTAATATTATAATTGAAGTATCAAAATATCAACTATACCGTGACATTCTAAATTACAAAACAATACTTTACTCATGATAATATTAAAGAAGAATATAAAATAATCATGCAAATATCCCCCTCGCATCGATGGGAGGCCTGTGCTAAAAAAAGGGCTGGTATTATTATTATCTTGCATTAGGGTTTACGAAACGGAAATGTTTGGATAGCTATATAATAATATTACAAGCCTTGCAATAACATGCATTAAGTTAATGGCACACACAGATTACGTCATTAGGTTTATCATACGCAGTGAGTTACCGGACTTATTGGTATAACCTTGTAATGTTAGGGCGTGTTATGACCACTTGGCATTCAAGTGAGATTCCTAATGATTACATGTGTAACCTGCAGTTAGATTCGTAGATGGGTATATCAAATAACTGGTTATAAGATGTCGTCATTATTGATTGTTTGAACGTATATAAATAAACCCAATATGGGTGTGGTGATTACAACATTCACTTATTGTAGCTATTATACATGTCTTAAATCACTATCTATTAAAAAAAATGCTTTTCGTTGGTGGTTGGTTGGTTGGTCATATTTATTGATTTCTTTACTTTACGCGAATACTACATATTGAAATAAAACTAATACAAAATCCGTAAGATTAGTTTTATTTCAATTTTTATTTATGTTCGTAAGAATACTTATTTGGGCTTGGTTTTGTTGTTTAAACATCTGCATTTTATCAGAACATTACTTTTTGGCCCCGGTTCCGCCATTGATTTTGATCGGCAACTGGAAACCTTTGTACTCCATAGCGTAATCCTATAGGTATACCTATCTTTTGAGTCTAGCCAATGGCTATATAACAGTGAAAACTTCATTTAAATCATTTCCATTTGTTTTTCCGTATTTCCTAAATAAACAGATATGAATTCTAATACAACCCTTGTTTTGGATTCAGAGCCTTTTTAAAATAAATAATTTGATGTACAGACACAGTTCAGTAATAGTTCTATGATAGTAGAGGTAGTGATTGATATATTAAAACCAGGCCAATATTAATTTTAGCGCAGATAATTATGTTAATTCTATTGAATGAAGCAACCCAGTTTAGAGCTAATTCAATTGCTGAGAAATTTATAACAGATTTATGTCCGTTGGCAATCGACCATATTCCCATTTATATGACGTAAGATTCTGATAACTAAGGATTGATAAGAATATAATTCAGTGGAAATTGTATTGTATTGTATTCTAGACCAAACATATAAATAATAATAATAACTAACTGTAAACGCGACTTATTACGCGAGGACTATAGCTTTTTTACTATCCAGAAACGAAAGCTTTATTCACCTGTGGGCAACAGCTCGACGAAGTTGTCCGGGAATAGGCCGACGCGGCCGAGCAGCTCGCCGCGCCACCAGCCGCGGTCGGGCGCCTCCCGGGACACCACGGTCACTATGTCGCCTTCCGCCAGCGTCAGCTCGTCCTCGTTCACCGCAGTGTACGGGAAACGCACGCGACATTGCTCCTTCACTGTAGGTAAAGAGCTATTTTTAAAAGACTTAGTACACTGGCACCGAATCGACGGTGAGGCAACTGGACTCAGAATCAGAATGTTATTATATTCATGTAAATCATTACATAGTTATGAATCGTCAAAAATGATACGAAACGCTAAGATACGACATTACCTCTCGTTCGTGTCTGCCGTTCCTATAGAGAAGAACCGGCAAGAAACTCCATGGTTACTCTTTTTAAAAGGATCTTGTAATTTTTTGTGCAGAACATAGCTTGAGTAGCTAGTTAAAAAAGTACTAACTCTAAGTATATAATTACAAGTTAATGGCTTCATGTTGCCTACATTTACAAATCACTTTTAAAAATGAAGATGAGTAGGAAGGGCCGGTAACTTAGCCAGAAACTTAACCGAAGGTAAACATTGCCAAAATGAGATATAGGAGATCTTTAAGGTGTTGTGAATCCTGTGCCGGCGACATGCGGTTCCTATAAGTAAGTCCATGGTGTTTATCCTTTAGTATTTTTTTTGAGACATCCACAGAAATACGATGGGAGCGTAGAGGGGAAATACAGAATCGCGATATAAAAAAAAAATAGAAAAACATCTATCTAGGACACTAATTCAAAAATACATTAAATTTAAATAAATACTTTCTTGCCCATATTTAGAGACAGCAATCTATTACCAAATACTGGCCGCATTTGAATTCTTAATTAGGGTCAAGAATATAAAACTCATCCCCATAATACGTACAAAGTATCTAACATAAATTCTTAGAATTCATACAAAGTGTATTGAAAACAACAGGTACTCATTTATGTTATACTTACTAAGACGGATAAGGTGTCATTGTAAATTCGTTTCACAACCACGATATGTCAGTGATTAATTGGAATCGTTTCAAACGCTTCAGTGTCGTGCCATTTAATTTTGAAACAATCGGTTGCTTTACTCCGAATGGTTGCTTTACTTTGCTTGATTCTAATTCCACGGAAACATATAACTTTTATCAAAGTCAAAAGTCAATGTTGGGTATCATCAGGAACAGTTCAGTGACAAAATAGTGTAATCTTTATGGCTTTCATAACAAAGCTGGTGTTGTTAACTTCAAATTGTGATTATTTAATAAAACAAATGGGTCATTGACTTTATTATGGGCTACTGTAGTTATGTTAATACTTCATTATATCAAAATAGGGAGGGTTATACACGGTAATGAATAAATCCCCACCGATGGTATTTATTAAAAAAATGGCTCCAATGTATAGACATTGGGGCCATTTTTTTTAAATTGTACCCTATGGTATATTTAAAAAAAATGCTCATAAAAGATCTTAATAGTCATGTTGGCGGATACACAATATTTTTTTTTAAATCGAACGAATTTCTGACTTCACATAATGATTAGAAATGCGCTAAAGAAGCGCTGGTTCAAGGCTTACTAAACCCTCTCTGAATAACCTGTATACCGGCACACAAACACTGAATTCAAAGAGGAGGAAGGCCATCGTCCTCCATGCTGGGCAAGTACGGAGTAAAAGGGCCAAAAAAGCGCGTACCTTTTTTGGCCCTTTTACTCCGTACTTTCCCAACTCGCACTTCGCAAACTTCACGCGCTACTCATAGGTTTCCTTACTTTGTTTGGCTTTACCGTAGAGCAAGTGAAAGATGTGATTCGCTCTTAAAATCCTCAGACTTAATTGTATCCAAAGCGAGCGTTTAAACAACATGACTGCATCTTCACACAAATTGATATTAACCGTGATTTGGTTCTCGTCAACGGAAGGAGTACTCGGCTAAACGATTGTGGCGGGTCCCCTTAGAACGATCCAGTTAATTCAATTACCGTAAATATCCTCGGCACAATACGCCAATAAAAATGGGTCGCATTTGTTACGCACAAGGAGTGACTCAGTGCTCGCATGCGAAATATGTTAAACTATCTGCGACCGGGAGTTGCGGTGCGCGTGGACTTTAAGGAAATTAACTCTTGGTACCCAGGACAAAAATGGACCGTGGTCATTGACCCGATATGTAAATGATAAGAAATTGTGAGATACAGTTGTTTAGCTATCGTGGGGAAATCTTCCATTATCCGGGACCAAAGTAATTCTAGATTTTCATTTTGTTCAAATCTAACACTAAACTAGTTTCATCGAAATCCAGTCCGGTATTTTACTGCGATTGGTTCCTTAAAATTCTATAATTTAATATCCAATCCAAACAAGCAGTGAGTGAATCCAAAATAAATGGTTGGACGCTTTCCTCAGAAACAAACCTCCATCCTCTCGAGATTTCAATGGCAAATCACATCAAAAGGTATGCTTGAATACTACAATTAGACCTAGAAGGTATCACCGGTGAGGGTAAGGTGTACCTGGTTTGGGCGGTAAGGCGGGCGCGGGCTCGTAGGGCGGCGCGGGCTGCGGCGGGTCCAGCATCACTACGAAGTTGGAGGGGAACACGCCGACGCGACCCTGCCGCCGGCCCTGCCACCACCCCTCTTCTACCTGCGACGTCATATAAGGTTTAACAAAACTAGTGTAAAATATTTTAACATATGAACCAATAAGTTATATGGATTACGTTGATGTCTAAAATAATTGGGTTGATTATGTTTGTTTTTTTTAACAAGGCTACCCAGTAACGGTTGCCCGTTTGCTCAGTACAGGGTGTCATTTTTAATGGCCAATAATTTGTTTTTTTTTGAGAATGCTATCTTTATAACCTACTGTTAGCCCTGTTAAAATATTTTACACTATTGTTGTTACAATGTATATAATAATAGGTACAAAGCTTTTTTTTTTAATAGCACCATTTACCTGAAAGAGAAGTTCTTACCCTATAAGGTTAAATAGGACTAAAGGTATAGCCCTTTAGTCCTATTTCCCAATACAAAAACGAATTAGGAAAAGACTAGGAAGAAAGTTAACATTTATCAGCGGCCAGGACTAATAAGTAGGTAAAAGTACATGTTTTAGGTAATCATAGGTAAATGAGTAATGTTACAATATAAATTGCGGCAATGTTCCAAAGTCAACAGCGATGACTTAACATTAAATTATAATGATATTTAGCTGATTAACTGAATGAACATGAGTAATTCGAACTTAAATAAAATTGAAATAAACCGTTTCGAATAATTATAATATGTGATAATTTTAAAAGCTAAATTGGTTTGATATAAATTTGCGTTACATGCTAAAATGAATTTGAACTTTGTAGCTGTTAAATATGGTGCAAAATCATAAAATCAATAATGCATACCTCTCCGAGGACTTCGAGAACGTCACCAACGCACAGGGGCAGCTCATCCGGGTTCGCGGGTTGGTAACTAAACACGGCTCGACACCGACCCTGCACGCCCGTCGACCTGGGACCAAAAAAAAACTCTTAGGCTTCGTCCTAATTGGCTAACGATCGTAGGAGTAAACAATACGATTTCGTCGCACTATAAGAAAAAAAGACAAATCTCTTTGAAGCTCGCAAGTCATCGCGCGACCAAATCGCACCGTGTACTCCTGCGATCGTTAGCCATTACGAACAACGCCTTAAGGGACCGCTTCTTTTAATATTAAGTCTTGTCTGAGATTATAACGTCTATTCTAAGGGAGACAGACCTATAGGAAAATACAGTTACCTAACCGTGAGTTATTTTATGTACTTAAAAATATTTATTTCTTTTTTATAAGGACTCGGTAAAATGATTGAAATTTACCTCAGTAACTTCGTGTCGTAGTTACCAATATTGCTACTTTATTACTGAACTTAAGACACGTAAAATATACGAGCAAGAGCCACACAATAAACACTGACTAACGGGCGGCGCGTCTTATCGCGTTATCCGCACTGATTAGATATCGTGTGCAATCATTACTACACTAATTGAAATCATATTTAAATGGCTATATCCAATCATTTTCACAATAAAGAATAATAGCGGGTTCACACGACGCCGACTTAAGTCTTCCTTAACTTAAAGTCGGCACACACCGGACGGATAAAGTTTAGTTTGCCGCAATGTCTGCAAGGTAAGCATCTGTTTTATTACGTCAATGGGTAAACAGAAACTTCAAACGAAATCGGATCATTATCGAGAAAGCATCCTGTCACTTCCATACTTATTTATAAATCTTGTAGTGTGAGCGGGTCGGAAGATAAACGCTACGTAGAAAAATTGCTTGAGTGACTGAGTCACGTCCACACGTCTCCTGCGCAGCCTATGACAGGCTCCACACCTTTCGATTATCGAATGAAATTGGGGTTCGGGTATCGGACGCCTTGAATTAGGATGATTGCCCTACAGATTATCCGATTCATCCGATATTATTGGGATCGGATAGGAAGTCTTGGAGCCTGGCTAACTCAGTGTCGTGTGGACCGGCTATAATACGATCGGTGAGCGACTTTCCCCGAACTGCAGTCTACATTCACGCCGATGACCCCGACATCATAACACAAACTTTTACAATTTAACTCTGTTTAAACAAGAACGTGTTTCTTACAATCAATATGGTACAGTCCACAGTGTAACGAACTAAGCGTACGTTTTGAAATATAATCATTCCTTACGAGAGTGACATCATTGATTGTGTTAGCAAATGCATGACTAAAACGGAATCACTCATATAGTTAGTATAATTATATATATTCTACTCTCTGTATGCATGTACGTTATAGGCATTTGAACAGAGCATATATATACCTGATATGAAATAACTTAATGTATTAGAAAATGTGAAGTGATATGTTAAGTAGGTATACATTTATACTTGTACCAGAATTCATCGACCATAAGCGATTTATCAGCTATTTAATATTGAAACACTTATATTATTTGTCAAACCCCGGTTCGCACCTCAGGGATTTCTGGATTTCATGAGCGAAACTCATTTTCAACCATGATTATCACTAGCTAAGCGGTGAAGGAGAACATCGTGAGAAAACCTACATGTCTGAGAGAACATCTCGAAAGACGTGTGGTGTCAACCAAACTGCACTGGGCCAACGTGGTGGACTATGGCCTATTCCCCCTGGCATTGATGGAAGGCCCGTGCCTAAAAGTGGGTCATTTAAAATAGGGCTAATATTATTATTATAGTATGTATATTTTTAAATGTGCAAGCCCTATCAATCATGTCTTTTCATATCACAGATCCTAAATAATACACAGCAGGAGCCCATTAAGCCTGAATATAAACGTTCGACTAAAAAAAATATAGTAACAATGCAATCAAACAGTAACCGGTTAAAATATTAATTAATAAAAAAAATGTATGTCAGTGAACTAGAAACATCAGACACAGATTTTAATTTTGTATCGGTAAAGAAACCAGTTTTGCAGGAGCAAGCGCGCACGGATGGCGGCTGATACTATGATGATGGAGGGTTAACAGTAAACTCGTGACCTTACCGTAAATCCCTCCTATCAGGGTAATCTGAGCTGAACTCTGTTATTGTTAGATATCAATCGAGAAACAGGATCGGAAACAAGTTGTTAAAGTTATCGCATATCTTTGTAACGCCTATATACAGGTTTGTTAGTAACTACATAATGTGATTTAAATTTAAATAATTGTTCAAGTATTGGAGGACATAGAGAGTATCAATTCATACATCAGGGTACATGGCCCTGGCAAATCAAACAGTTTTATTCAATTCAGCGATCAATTTAAAATACTTAATTTGAAGATGATTTAAATGAATTGAAAAATCCATAATTCTTGGAAGAAATATCGATAAAAATCAGGGGCATGTGGGCTATTCAGTGCCAATGGAAAACAATAGCTTATATACCCAGTTAACGCACACATTATGGCATAAGATCAGAGAAGTATTTATTCTTACAGTTGTTCATGACCAACTAATAGAAATATTGGATCAACTTACCTGGCATTAGCATGCTCCAATACAGTCACGAAGTTATCAGGGAACATGCCGCGGCGCCCGCGCAGCTCCCCCTTCCACCAACCGCCCGGCAGCCTCTCCACGTCGCGGATCACGTCCCCGGGCTTGATCGTCAGCTCATCAGTCTCAGACGCGTCATACGTGAAGTTCACCATGCAAGACACTGCAACAACAACCTCATTATACAAGTTGAATCTCTAATGCGTGCATGATATGGTTTACAATTCTACGACATTGCAGTCATGGAATTTCTCTGAATAGAATATGAAATGAGCACCATTGAGTCATCGTTATTGTGACATTTAAATTAGATATAAGTATGATATAGTATGTTTGGTAAGTTATACATTTGAATAATGACTCTTTATTTAATAGAAAAAAAAATTTAAGACTATACACAACAAAACCATCTAAATGACTTTCCTAGTAATTTAATAATATGTGCAATTACTGAAAAAAAAATCTTTAAGCCCAGTTTAGGAGTTAGAGGATCATAATAAAGAGGCAACCCTGGAGTCTTATATGTATTTCTTCATTTTATTTTGTCCATTAACATCAAAATGATTCTGATATAACTATAACTACTAACCTACAATAATAAGAAAAAACGATGAGAAACTATAAAACTAATAATAACTATAACAAGATCCCACTCAACATTCTTCTTCGAACTTTTCAATCTCACTTTCAATGTAGCAGAAACATTGAAGATATTTTTTAAGTACACATTTGTGAAGTAGTAAAAAATATGCCAAATTTCAGTCTTATAGTCTGTAAATAAATTGTCAAACAAATATTTCTGTCACGGTTAGATCACAGACGTGGCAAAAACTAAGAACAATGGCAATGCAAATGCAAGGCTTCCTAGTTTTATTATAAGAATCTAAAAATAAAAGGCTAGCCCCCTAATGTATAGACACTTTATAACTTTATCACAAATCATTGCATATAAGAGTTTTGCTTTGGGCAGTACTAAAAGCTTGATACAGTAATAAAATACCAATAAATTCGGGAGTAGGTTCCTGACCAGTATAAAAATAAAATTGGACTTCAAAACAAAACCTAGAAGTATAAAAGTATACTTAGTAGCTTGTTTGCCCCACCAATTTGTAGGTTGTCTTTGGGGCAGACTGGAAATACTCCAGTAAAAAGTTTGTTTAGCACCTACTCAATATTTGATCCATATTAGATTTAGTTAGACTAGGTAGAGTTTTAGATTAGATACTTTTTTTATTTTCAGTTTTATGAAGTTAGCATCTTATTTGTTAGAAAGTTTTAATATTTATAGATAAGTTATATACACAAAAAAATAGTTCACTAATAAGATTTCTATATTGATTTTTTTACTGGACAATATTACAATTATAACGTCATCATTAGATAAACAAAGATTCAAAGAAGTCAAGATAAAACAAAGATCTAAACCAATCTTGATATAAATATATGATATCCTCTTTGATTAATTTAAAATGATACCTTATTCAATAAAAACAATCACCTAAATAGGGTCATCCACTAAAAAGTTATGCATGGTAAAACAAAAAAAACACATTGAGGTGATAAGTGCCTCCGTGTTTTTGGCAGTTAAAAAGGATTATCACTATTAAGATTGAATACCAGTTTGTTGTGAAGCAAGTAAAAAGAGGGCAATTGCAGCTGCCCTCACATTCATAGAAAACCTATTCTTATGCTATTTCTAATTTAAACTTAAAATAGCCCACCTTCCATTTATTGCGCAATTACAAAATACCTATGCCCCACGCACTAGGCAGTGTGCATACCTGCTGAATTACTCATCATTAACATTAAATATTCAAGATAGGGACATAAAAAAATAAGGATAACGGGTCTGTCACATTCACATTCTGTAGGTACTTTTCAGGTGTTTTAGGTGATATTGTAAAAGAGTACTATTTCAGTAAATAATATTACTATAAGAAATACATTGGCAGCCTATATATATAAATTTCTTAGCTTTCATTCAAGAGTTTTATGTTAATTCCAAATCTAAGCATAAACCATTAGGGACAATTAAACATTTATGAGATATAATAATCAATACAAATTAAGCCCCAAATTTATAGAAAGTTTCTTTCTATTAGCAGTGGCACTACAAAGCCCCTTTCTCAAGGGGCTCTCAAAATTTATAAAATATATAAATTAAATGAATAATTTTGTGACCAACATATTGTGAACTCTATGTGAATGGGCATGTCCCGCTTTGTTTATTAGTATTTAGGATGCACATGACATCACACACAATACCAACAGTGAGTCACACACAGGAACACTCATAGAAACATCAGTTGAACTGACCAAAACATTATCCAATTCACCTCCTTCAATCTGTCTTCATGCCAATTTTAGAGCGATAACAATAATAAAAAACAAGATAAGCCCATTTCCGTCGTGTGACGCCCTAACATAAAGCAACAACTCCTTACCTATCATTCGCTTACATACAATATCAAAATGCATACCAAGTTAAAAGTTTTATACATAAAACATACGTCAGCCGAATTCATGTCGCAAGCCATGTAATATACAGTTATTCATACACAAACAAGAGTTCAGACCTACTCGGGTGACGATGTACTCACCCTTCTGATTTGCATTTGCCTCCATTTCAAACGATATATACACATCACATTATCACAAGAACATTTCGGAACTAAGCAATTTGTTGCACATTTCTGTCTAAATATCGGAAGATACCATCATATTTTACTAAAATTAGGACAAGCAAGCGTGTGTAAGAGAAATTTAATTCGCTGTTTTGACAAATAAAGAGTTTGTGATTTACGTCAAACTCGAACTTATTTTTTATATCCCGTTTTGTGGCTCATTGTATCTGAATATTAGGCTTTTTGCCAACATTATTTTTCACGATGATTTCGCTCGGCTCGGACAAGTTCAATGAGCAGTCATTTGAGGAGTACACCATTCATTGACTACCTAACATTTTATTTGCCTATCAAACGATTGGCTTACTAACGTAAATTTCCCTTCTACTTCTTCTTTCTTTACGAAATGAAATGCGATGAAATAAAATGGATATGAAAATGGGCTCATCCACAACTTAGCGGGTATTTTGCCAATTGTCTAGTAATTTATAGTAATAAAATATTCAGTAAATACACATTAAAATCAAAAAAATGAAAAAAGCTAGTACTCTGTGACTGTGACAGATAATTGGTTCCATTATGTCTACGGGGTAACCATTCGCCTACAAATCTAACAGCTTAGTCGTTCAAAACTCAATCAAAACCCGTTTATAGACTTACCGGGTTCCGGGTCCTGATTGAGCTTTTTTTTTATTTACGTACTACACACCTAAGCCAAATAGCAGGATATGATTAACTGTCTCTCTGATGTTCTAATAACATTATATTTTTCTGTCTATGATGTTAGTTTGTTACATTATCGCATTTTAATTGATCCTAGTTCTATGTAATAATTTAATATATGTAATAGTAGCTCTGACGAGCTAATAGTTAATTTTAAAAAGTTTGATTAGAAAGCTGTTAACAGCGTTATAATTTACAATATTAAGCCAAGTCAAATTAATAGGGTATTTTTTATTCAACATAAATTATAAGAAGGATCTACATTCAATATTACATAGGTAACTCATTAATGCTTAAGTGGTCCAGCTGAGTCGGGAGGGATGCCTAGTTCTTCGTTGGAGTATGAGCTTGGGTCAATATAAGGCCATTCACCCTGAAACAGTAAAGAGTGTTAAATACATAATAGCTGATATATGGGACCATGCTCTAGCCAGTGATTTCCAGAAACTACTCAGAGACCATTTAAAGCTTTAACTGTACATTATAAATAAATTTATTTCTCTTTACTCTCTCTCTCTAGCTAGAGATTTTTGGGTAGGGTTTTATGTAAGTATTAAAAAAAATCTTTATGTTTCATAGCACAGAAACAATGTCAGTGTTTGTTTAATAATGCAGTTTAGATTTAGCTTAGACTGTGAATAATCATGCCCTAAAAACTAAGTAAGTACATAATTTAGCTGGTCTTCACTGGGTCAGTAACGTTCCAACCCCTAACAAGACCAAAAGTTCTGACAAAATGACGATGGTTATTGGGGTCTAGATTTCCTGTAGCTGGACTAGGCTATAAAATTGAGCTATGGATTGTTATGCTGCTGGGAAAATACTTTAGAGATATTAATGAAAACTAACATACAGTGATATGTTCAGGTTCTGTGGCAATGTGGTAAAGGATCCACCACCAGCAAAGACCACCGAGAATCTCAGCAAGAATAGTAGGCCGCTTTCCTGGCAAAGCAGGAGGAACTCGGTATGCCCATGCCCTGTGAAATAAAGTTTACTAATAGTAAGCTCTTATATTCATTATAGCGGACAAAGACCTTGATAAACAAGGTGTAGCCTTAATTTACAACAATAAATTAGTGTAAATAAAATGTATGCCGTGTTTTATTCGTGTACTCATTTTTCTAAGTACTTACAACTTCTACAGAAGAATCCTAATCAAACTCATTCATTAGAGGTTTGTTTTTTTGACAACAACAGGGAACTTATCGAAATTCTTTGAAAACCAAACTAAACTTTTTTAATCGTGGTTTATACAAAGACCACAAAAATTACAATGACTGAATAATGACGATTGAATATTTTATTTTTGTGCGGACGAACAAGAGGGGTAATGACATAACAACTGACTTACCCATGACCAGCGTTTCTTTTAGTTTGTTTCACGTTATCGGCTGCATTTTTAAGACTTTTAAGTAAAACAGCTCTTGAAACAAGAGTTCTTGTCAACATTTTGCTAATAATTTATAGGATTTCAAATCTCTACGAATATATAATCCAAATTTGGCCGTCGGAATAACACCTTATTGCGTTCCAGTGTCGTTACCCATCCACCTGCATGTTAGAATATTTCTTTCCCCTTCAGACTTAAATAAAATAAAAGAGAACGTTATTCTTTATGCTAGAAAAATGAAAAGAAAATACTACCTGGAACACGATTGACGGACGATCCACTTATTTTTTTAGTTTAGGTAGTACACTTCTGCACATTATGCCAATAAAAAATGCCATGTTATCTTACATTGAACTGTTTTCGCCCATTAAATATAGTACACTTTAATTTGGTTAGGACTTAAAATGCGCGCCAGCTAAGTTTGCACCCGGCGATAATCGGAACCAATTTGACTGCAGCTATATTGCACTATAATCCTAATCACTTTATAGTGTTAACAGCGCCCTCATAGACACGGTTCACGCGCATCATTTAATGATAATTATAAAAAAAAAAAAAAAAAAAATTAAGCCAAACAATCGGGCAATCGGAAAGGTTTGGTTGGATTTATATATTTAGAGATGGAAACTTATATGCTCCTTATCTAAAATAAGGTTTAAATATTTACAATTAAACTTGAAGTAAATTGAAAAACATAAATTGGAAGGCTTGCGCGGGGACATAGGTCCAACACGTATTATTATTATCATCTGTATCAAGCAGGTTCCGACGAGCCGTTCGAGGGGATTCCCTAAAAATGTACTTACTCATGAAACCCTTATCAATGGGTTTTACGGAGCTGCCATCCTAAAAAAATAAGGTAGATGTAGTAGACATTAATTAAAATATCATTGGCTTGTAGAAGTTTTATATTCTAATTTACGTACAGAGATTAAAAATGTACAGTACAGTGTGGGGTATATCTTTGACTAATGAAAAGAAAGTATATAACTTGGACGCTCGGCAATAGGGGGATCACATTACGCATTAGCAGTGGTGGTGACACATCCTTAGTAGTGATGACACAAATACTGAAATGGCACACCCACCACACCAGACCCGCCAAAAATACCAAAACTTTTGTGCAAGCCTTTAAATTACACACTCTTTATGGAATCTACATCTATATGAATAAATTATTACTTAAATCTAAAATGTACAGACTACCTCTATTATTAACTTTCAGGCATTAGTAAAATTACTACATCTGTATTTTGTAGTAACTAAACATGTGAATATCTTGGTTACAATAATTTAAATTAGTTTTATACAGGTATAAAATCATAAAACAGGTCTATCACTTAACCAAGTCCATTTCAGAGATAACTGCAAGAGTTCCCAAGAATGCTACACAATTGACTCTCAATAAAATGACAACAAAATCATGATCGTTTTTGCCATTATCATAAATTTATGAGTTTATGTATTACTTGGGGTAATAATCATAATCATGATGAACAAAGCATTTCCCATTACTCTGCTCAAGGTATCTTAGGACTGGTCTCAGTTAAGCTGTGTCTACACTTGCACTGTTCAAGGATGTAGGTTCTTGGTGTACTACTTATTTTTCACTTGATCTTGACAGCATGGCCTGCTTGATGTTGTCCCATCTTCAAGTACTGCATAATCATTGAAAGGTATATTTTCCAACTTTACAGTATCATCAGTAATTTTTGCTTCTGCAATAAAATGACATTATTTATTAGTGAGCTGACACTTAAAGATATATTTTTTTTTTCAATAATCTTCAATAAATAATAGATAGTAATAATATGATGGTTTTATAGCTGATATGTCATTATCATATATCTAGGACATACATCTAGGATTCTATCTATGATCAATGTATGATGATGTATGAAACTATCAGAAACTTTAAGTATAGATAGATATAATCATGTCTAAATTAAATTATCATATTATAAATATGATGTGTGAGATAAGTTACCATATACACCAGGTCGTACTTCCTGAGCTTGTATAACTTGTGTTCTCAGTTCTTGCTCCACATCTTCGCCAAATTTTACCATCTGCAAAATACTACACATTACACATTAAGCTCCATCTTCGTTCAGTCTCAGGCATTTCAGGTCGGTGTAGAATTTGTCTGTTGGAATATGATCCATCACTTGCATACAATATTATGTAATGAAACTACAACTGTAACGTAGCATAATACTGTAATGATAAGACATATATGTAGTGCATGCTACACTTACAGCCCTAATTGCATCTTCATCTGTAACTTGCTTATTTTTTCTGTATTCTTCGTTTATTTTGAATCTAGCAGCAATCAGCGCTTTTTGGTCTCCTGTAAATACTTTCAATCTAGTCCTGTGTAATTTTTTGAAACTCTGTAAAACCTAATAATCATTCCAAACATTATAATGGTTAGGGTACAAATTGACATGACTAAAACTAAATTAAGTATTTATATACTCACTAATAATCTAGTATTGTTCATAATGGCTGGTTCTATTTTTAACGTATGTATTCTATTAAATAAGATTTTTAAAATACCTTTCGCACTAAAACTGATAGATTTTGTATTGTGAGGGATTTGTGTTTGATTGACGTTTGTGAGTTAACTGTCAAGGCTGTTCTTTTTTTTTACTGAGCCTGGCAAAAGCCCAAAGTTTTTCGGTTCTTCTTTGTTTAGATTGGCTATCGGCTACAAATAGAGCCAGTTTTGCCAGTGTCGAGTATCATCAAGGGTACTTAAAATTGTATGGTAATTATCAAGAAATACTGGACACTGGCAAAACTGGCTCTATTTGTAGCCGATACCCACCTAAAATTAAAGCAAAAAGAAGACTGACATTGACATATTGTTTGACATGAAACGAACGACAGAAACCAAAAAATACCTTATCCAGCTGAAAATCAAAAAACTGCTTTCCTTCCTTAGCTTAGCTTCCTCCAGCTATAAACGTAGTTGTTAAAGTTATGACAAACAACGAAAACATATTCATAACTTTAAAATGTCGTTCTCAATTTGTCTTATTCAAGCTGTTGCTTTCTTGGTTAGGTCAAGTTTTCTAAACATATAGGTAATAAAAAAATAAACATATGCATAAGTAAAAATGATTAAATCACATAAATATTTTTTGCAGGATCTCTTAGCTGTCGGTTTAATTGTCCCTTTAGTGTCAGGCCATGTAAGAAAAATGGGTGGAAGTCATCTATATGTGGGATTACTTGGTTCAATTTATGCTGGTTTTCAACTTGGCTCTGGGCCTCTTATTGTGAGTCATAAACACCTATAAACTTATTATTTTTATCTATATGTAGGTACCTGTCTGTGAAGTGAGCTGTAAGCCTGTAACCCTCAGCAAAACACTTCAAAGTCCACTAACATCACATGGCCACTATTACTGCTACCAATACCTGATCTGATGACTTATGGACCTACACAAAAATATGTTATAGTTAGTCAACCAACAGTGATGCTTATAACTCTATCTCTCATACAATAAGGCCATGTGTTATAGATGCTAATTCATGTTTGTGCAGTGTCTAAATATTATCTCAGAGATGTACACTTATTTTACACCTGTAAATCAAGGTAGCTTATTGAAAATAATATAATATTTATTTATTGCATTATTAACACTATTTACTGTTATATATAACCAAGGAATTATACCATTCCATAAAAATTATTATTTTTCTCAGGGTAGCTTGAGTGACCTAAAAGGCAGGAAATTTATTTTAATTATGACACTATTAGTATGCAGCCTGTCATACACAGTTATGGGAATGACCAATTCAATAATCATAATATTAATGATTAGAGGATTATTAGGTAAGAATATCAATGTGTACCTACATATTTAAAGGACTCCAGTGTTTAGAAAAATGTGCAAATGAAGCCAATACCTCTCACTCTTATTGTATGGAAGCAAGTGAGAAGGGAGGATATAAACCACAAAGTAATTCTTACACTTAGATCTGCAAATATTTTAATAGCTGGCATAGCCATATAAAGAAACAATTATCACATATACATTTTAAACCCATTATTTATAGTAAAACTTACATCTTCCAGGCTTATTTAAACAGACACAGATGTTAACAAAAGCACTGGTGCCTGATTATGAAAGAGATCCACATAAACAAGGGGAGATATACGGCAAGATGGCTGCTATATCTGGTGCTGGGATTACATTGGGTCCAATGATTGGAGGCCATATAGCTGAGGATGATCCAGATAATGGATTTACATTTATTGCTACTATTGTTGGAGTGTGTTTTGCTCTCAATGCTGGTAAGGTATTTTTCTGAGTACTTTTAAATATTATACAGGCTGTAAGAAAAGGACATGGTAAAAAAAAACATTTAAGTCGAAAATCTTCTTTTAAATTTTTTAATCAATATAAAAATATTGAAAAAAAAAGTATAATTAATGCAACAATAGAGGGAAACTTCCACCTCTGAATGGTCCAGAATCATGACTTGAATCCATCATGGTATCAGTTCTTGTTTCGAAGCCATACATTCTGGCTGGCTTATGTAACAATTGATTAATAATGGCTTTGAATAGAAAACAAAAGCATTAATTAATAATGATTATGTTTTATAGCTAGTGTCTTCATAAATTAAATTTGATTATTTATTTTTCAGGTTTAGTATACTTCTTGCCTAAATCAAACAAACCAGTGAAAAGAAAACCTAAGATTAGTGGAGAAAAGAGAAATTTAAGTTACCAATTAATGACCAGTGTGAAACAGTCTTTTGCTGTCCTATACCAAGTGAAATGGTCAAAATACTGGGATATATTTATGTTCAAAGCTCTAGTGGGTTTTGCTATGGGTGTATATTATTCTAATTACTCTTTGTATTTAAAAACGACCTATGAATTATCCCCCAAATACATAGGTTATGTAATATCATTCCAAGGTGTTATAGGTTCTGTTTCTAGTTATTTCATAGGATATATTAATAGTTTTTACACTCATGACGATGACTACAGTCTGAGAAATTTCCATGTATTTTTACTGTTAAGTATATCATTACTAGGTTTGCTTTTTTCGTTTAATGTTATGATGTATGCTGTGTGGTTGATTCCGCTAGCAATTGGAAATGCGATAGGAAGGTTGGTGACCTTAGAAATGATTTTAAAACGAAGTCATAATGATCATAGAGGGACATTGATAGGTGCTTCTAATAGTGTGAGATCACTGTCCGGTGTTGTGGCCCCTATGGTTTCAGGGTTTATAGGACAGTTCTATGGAATTTCTTATGTAATTTATGCTTCATTATGCTCAACATTAATAGGAGTTGTAATGAGTTACCATTATAGAAAAAGAAGGGTTAAAGTTGAATGAATTTCCAAGTTTTAGTAAAAAAAATGTGTTTTATTTATTTTTTTATCACATAATATATGTCATTCACATTTCTATATTATTACTTGTGTTGAGGTTATGATACAGGATTTTGAAATGATACATAAACCGAATTTTTAATTGTAAAGTTTTAATATCTAAACATTTATTAGTGAAATAACAGTTTATATTTATGTACAGCCTACAAGTGTTGCGGAAGAATCGAATCAAATTTGCACATTATTCTTTCTCAAGGGTTTCTATTTGTTTTTTCCTCATGTCTTGAATTAGTTTTTGAATGGCTTCTCGGTCTTTTATATTTTCTGGCGGGAAGATCTGCCGCTTAGTGTTCGTAACCCATTCTTCGAAATAAGTCGGCTGGTTGAAGAAGAAGAAAAGTCCAACCGGGAATGAGGTGTACACGGCCATTTTTCCGACTTCTAACTTCCAATTCCCCATTTTATAAAGTTTTGGTGAATAACTTACTTAAATAGAAATATAGTTATTTATTAATATGTGTATATTTTATTTTATCAACTAACTAGCCGTATCACTTCGAACTTTCTTCTTCAATCAATTAATTGTCAATGTCAAACAAACTAACCAATTTTTTTTTTTTTTTTTTGTTAAATTCGCTCCTTCGAACAGGCTAAAGTCATTATGACCATACCGCCTCGTCTTACGTAGTTGGTTTTCATAAATGTAATAATATAACAATTAATTTCATTCGTGTAAAATCATTTATGACAATCCAAATCCTGTAAATTCTACAGTTTTTTATTTTTTCACAGAGTATCCTTTAGTTTTCTCTTACGTCATGTCCTTGAATATAATGTCAGTTTCCTCGTCTTTTATAGTCAAAGTCAAATTTTATTCTATCAATTTGATAGAATAAATGAATTGATAGTAGGTTACGATCAGCGTCGCCAGAAGGTTACTTAGGTAACCTTTTAGGTGATTTTTGACTCCTTCAGGTTACTTCTAGGTTACACGACACAAAAGGTTACATTTAGGTGATTTTTTGGAATTTGCGGAATGATTTTTTAATTCCCTCCAGTGGCTTGTATTATTATGTATTCTGTACATACTACATACTGTAATAATAATAAGTACATACTAACGAATAACTACGCTAGTAGAAAGTCCACGAAAGCGAGGAGATCGGTATACCTACCTACTTTGCAGACTAATAACGAAAGGCTTAACTGAAATAAATTTGACTTAGTTGGTTTGGGTTCCCACAATAACACCGGCTAACCACAGTAAGTAGGTATGTTCATGTTCATGTGTGTGTGTGTGTGTGTGTGTGTAATTACAGATGTTCAGAAGTAGATTTTGTAAATATTAAAATACAACTTTATTTAAGTTATGGAAGAAACTTTTACATTACCTATAATTCTGTAAGTTTTTTTTTTCTTTTGCTTTTGGTCATCTATAATGTAAAAGGTTACTTTTCCTACAAAAAGGTTACTTTTTGTACATTTTAGGTTACTTTTGCCAAGACCTCGCTGGCAACACTGGTTACGATATCGCTCAGCCTCTGTTTAGGTCATTTTATATACTAAGTATTTATATTACACAAAGATTATGTACAATAGCATAGCCTTATCTTACTTATTCTAAATCTCATTTACAGTACTTATTATAAATTTGTACAAATACCCAAAAGTTGAGACATTCATAAGCAACTCCTGAATGCACTGCGGGACCAGTTCAGGTTCATTATAAGTTTGTAGAAGGTCATCTATCAACACAAGGCGCTGAATGTTGAAAGATGGACACTCGAAGAAAATATGATTCAATGATTGGATGTTTTGTGATTGACTTGACAGTAATCACAATTAGAGGAATCAACCATTTTAAGACGATGAAGATGATAATTCAATCGACAATGACCAAATCGCATACGACAAATAGTTGCATAAAACTTTCTATTCAAGAAAGTGTCACTCTTACAAAACCATGGTGTGGAATTGATCTGAACATCTAATGAGGCATACCAGGTACCTTTATTTTCCACCTGTGTACAATGATATGAATGTGTTCCCCATGATTGACACATTCGTTGTTTTAAAAGACTTACAGCATCTGTGAATGGTATTGAGACATTTGTATCACTGTTATTATCGGGGATAACATCTGAAAATTTAACTATAGTATTAGCTAGATAGTCTGCTTTTTCATTTCCCTCAACACCTATATGTGAAGGCACCCACAAAAAATTAACATGAATATTTGCATCTGATAATTCCATCCATAACTGTTTTATAAAATAAATTATGTAGTTAGTGTTAGCATGTAATTTATTATTTGCTAAGTTTTTTAATACACTCATGCTATCACTTACCACAACCCATTTGGTGTGTCCTCGATTATGATTTTTAATGTGTCTCATAGCACTCAAGATAGCAACAGCCTCAGCAGTAAAAATACTTGCATTTTTATCGATTTTGTGACCTACACCTCTATTTAAAGTGGGTTCAAATATGGCATAAGACACAGCACTATCATTTTTAGAACCATCTGTATAAACAAATTGATGATCAGACCACTCTGCCAACATAACATATACATCTTCTTTAATTGACAACTTATTGTTAATAATTATATTCATTGCTGGAAATTTGCTAGTAAATGATCCTTCATAACAAGGTAAAATATGATTTGATTGATAAATATTTAAATTTTGAAGAAAATCTAAGAAATTTCGAAATCCCTGTAACATATATAATGGTCTGGAGAATGTCTGAGAATGTGTAATAGATAAATTGCTAATAAGACTATTATTAGAAACACTGTGAAGTTTTAGAAGAAACCTTTCTTTTAAATAAACAAAACGAATGCCGATTGGCGGGAGGTTACATTCAATCTGCATTGCATTTATAGGGGTGCTTCTGAATGCCCCAGTAATTAAACGCAGACATTTGTTTTGAAAAACATTTAAACTATTTACAAATTTTACATCTGCAGCAAAACAAAAAAAACCATATTCAAAGTGACTACGAACTAATGATTTGTACAATGTTAACAGAATTTTTGGGTCTGCACCCCAGTATGAGCCGGACAACGATTTTAATACATTAAAAGCTTTGTTAGCTTTATTATTTATATGTTTTATATAATTATTCCAGGATAAATTATGGGAGAATAAAACACCCAAAAACTTTACATCCATTGCAATAGTTAAAGGAGAATGATTATAAAGAACAATAGGGGGATTAGAACACCGTTTCCCAAAAACAACAACTTTAGACTTTGATGGATTGACCTCAAGATCTAGGTAAGAGAAATATTTATGCAACTTTGCTAATGCATCATTGACAATTTCAACTACTTGAAGTAGATTTTTTCCTGACACATAAACTACCAAATCATCTGCAAATTGAAGGTTTTTAACATTTGAACCTAATATTAGATTTAAACGCCGAATATATAGTATGAAAAGTAATGGTGATAAAATGCCACCTTGACAGACTCCTTTTGATGAAAGTCTGGGGCCATAGAGGTGTCTATTATATTTAGCGAAAACTTCTCTACTACTTAAGAAATTTTTTATCCAATTCATTATTTTTTCAGGTATTCCTACTAGTACCAATTCATGACAAAGAATATCAATATTTACACTGTTAAAAGCACCAGCAATATCGAAGAAAACTGCAATCATATGATTGTTTGCTCCTAATGAATTATGAATATCAAGCTGCAATTGACAAATACTTTCCCTAGCTGAACGATTTCTGCGAAAACCGAATTGATTAGAAGGTAAAATATTGTTTTGTTCCACATAAAACTCTAAACGTTGCTTTACCAATTGTTCAAATATCTTTCCTACACATGAGGTAAGTGCTATTGGGCGGTAGGAATCGGGACATTGTTTATGTTTATTAGGCTTTAAAATTGGTACCAAACAATCTGTCTTCCATTCTTGGGGTATAATGTTCTTTTCCCAAAGTAAATTCAACACACTTAGAAAAATTACCAAGATCTTACTGTTTAGTTTCTTAAAAAAGATGTATGGTATTCCATCGAGACCAAAGGCAGTATCCCTTCTTGAAGAAATGGCAGATATTAATTCATTGATTGTAAATGGACTGAGAAGAAAACTATTACCAGAGTTTACATTATTAGTACTAAGTATATTAGGACTCGAAGACACAAAATCTGGGGTATATTTCATTAGAAAATCTGAAATCCATGCATCATTTCCATTACTATTAGGAATGTATGTTTTATTAAATTTACGCATAAATTTCCATATAACCGACATAGAAGTACAACGATTAAAACTTTCACAAAGAGATTTCCAACTATTTTGCCTTTCCCTTTTCAAAATAAGTTTTTTAAGAGCTCGAGTTCTTTTAAATTCCAAATAGCTTTCTTCTGTTGGGTCATCTTTAAACTTTAAATATGCTTCTTTGAAATTCAAAACAGCGTCTGAGCATTTTTGATTCCACCATGGAAGGGAAGGTCTTTTACCAAAGTTCCTTTGACATGACTGACTAATGTTCTTGGAGTGACTGGAATTGAAATTAGGAACTGATTTTTCAGCTGCTATGAGCAAAATTTTACAAAAAAGTAGATATGTATTGTGAGGACTTAAAAGATCCAGTTTAAAATTATCTATTAGAGCATCTACACAATTATTGAACTTTTTCCAATCCACCCATTTGTAGTTTGGGTAGATGGGTAAATGTTTACTATTACAGTAATTTATATCCTCATTGTCGCTGTTATTGTTAACTAATACTTTAATTATTACAGGAAGATGATAACTAGTTCCAAGAGGACTATCAAGGACTGACCATTCACAATGAAGTGCCAGTGATGAAGAAACCAAGGACAAATCTAATGCATTTGGACGCCATGTTAATGAACCGATTGTTGTTACTTGACCATCATTAAGCAGAACTAAATTATTGTCATCGATGACCTCCAAAACTTCCCTACCCCGAGGAGAGTCAGAACCACAACCCCAGGAAGTATGGTGGGCGTTGAAGTCCCCTGCGAATATAAATGGACTGGGAATTGACTTTACCAAAGATTCAAATTTAGCTTTGTTAAAAGCTGGATTACAATTTGCAGGACTGTAAAAACTGACAATACAAAACTCTTTATTATTCACTGTAATTCTGACACAGATGTTTTGCAATGAATTATCAAAATATGTGTTAATTTTTGAGTATGCAATACTTTTATGTATTATTATAGCTACTCCATTATGATTGTTTCCACAATCATTACGTTCAATATTGTAATTTCTAATTTTAAAATGTTGATGAGCTTTGAACCATGTTTCAGATATGATTGCAATATGTATGTTATGAGTGTAGAGATAATTAATGAATATATGTTTGTTACTGTTTAGACTTTGGGCATTCCACTGTAATATGTTTAACAAATCCATTATGAAGTATTAGGTAATTTATTACTGAGCGTTTTCTTAAGGGTATCTCGAATGGATACTGAGTTGATTGGTGCATCCTTATTACTAATTATTTTGGTAATTGTTTCTATTAAAATATTGATGAAAGTATCAGATTTCATGAGATTATTTACCTGAGTATCAAGTGTACGTGCCGTTAATGTTGGAAATGATTTAGCGTCAAACAAGTCCGAAAATGTAGCAGTTCCGGACTTGATTTTATTTGCTTCGACTTTTTGTTTTTTAATTGGACATGCTGATGAAATGGCTATATGATTGCCCTGACAATTGGCGCATTTAGCATCCTTAGGATTAATTTTACAACTTTTATAATTATGGTTTTCTGTACATACAGAGCATACCTCGGCGTTACGACAAAACTTGGCAATATGCCCATACCGCATACATTTGAGGCACTGCTTCACTGGAGGTATGTACTTACTCACCTCATGTCGCCAAGAGTCGAGATATACATAGTCGGGAAGGTTAGTGGAGGCAAAGGTTACCGCGACTGCCTGCGTGGGAACGAAGGCGGCGCCACCGTCACCTCGCACTCTGCGCATGAAGCGCCTCACCTGTATTACGTTCTTGGAACTACCAATTAAAGAAAAGATTTGATTATTCGACATTTCCACTGGGACTGATGTGAGCACTCCAGTCACTTCGGTGTCGCCAGCTGGTATTGTAGCTTTAAGGGACAATTGGTCCAACAGTTTTTTTATTTTTTAAGAACATATTCGCATTGTTGGGCAGGTCAAATGTTATGCCCACCTTATATTTATTAATTGATTTAAGGTGCATGACGCCCGAAACGCCATGCTCCCGCAACCCTTTGGAAAGAGCCATTCGGTCTCTATCACTAAATGTACTGTCCTCAACTTTATGCGATAAAAACACAATGAATTCAGTTTTCCTTGAGTCTTCAGGATACTGCCGCGAATAGCCTGGGACTTTGTAAATAGCATATTTGTCGGCTTTTGGTTTCGGAGTATCGGGCAACGCCGACTTCAATGACTCCGAATCTAAGGATTCAGAGACCGAGTTCAGCTGCTGCAGGTCCGAGTCCGGGTCTGGAAGAGGCGAATCTTCCTTCCGCCGTCTTTTTTTCCCCATCTTGGGGAATTTCCTTTACACTGACCAATACTAATTATATTTGTACAACAATTTACACCAAAATATACAAATTCTTACAATATATACATTAAATTTTAATTTTTCCAGAAAAAATATTAAAAAGCGCGCCTTTCCACTTTTACAGTTCCCGCCCTTTTTTCACAAACTAACCAAACAAAGGCGCCGCTCACACTATGAATTTATATCTCGATACTGGTATGGGGTAAATACACACATAGTGGTAATAACTCAAAACATTTTATCGTGTTTTGGGAGCGCAAACGATGTAGTCGTATTAATATTTTTTTTTAGTAGCGTGGGCTTATTATTTATTCCAATATTTTTCGTAATGTGTGGCTCTTAGTCCTGTATTAGCTGAATTATATTCTTAGAAGGGACACACTCAGTGCATTTTTAGTACCCTGTCTCTGCTCGCATTTTGAGCTCCAGTTATTGCTCCGAATATTTTTACTTATTCCGTGGACAACCCTTAGCTTTTCCACCATACTGCTTCTGTACGTCGTGCAGTGGCATCGTACACCATCGACTTTTATCTAATACATTCATGGTGGCGATACCGTCAATACTCATGGAATATGTATCGTGATTCGTGTGATTTCTTGTGATAATACTGATAATGAGAACGGAACTACACGTCTCGAGTTCTTATTAAAAAAAATGGTGAAAGAAATCTTAGGTATTTTGCCAGTATCAAGTATAATGTAAAGCTATTTCAAAGACTCCAAGAGTTATTTCAAAACTATGCTGTATTTCGAGTCTTTGGCTTTTAAATGAGTAAAAAAAATCTAGCAAGCAAAACGCGCGCGCTGTCATCATCATCTAATATCATAGGTGCTAATCCCTTGTACTCACTTTCTGTGTGTGGCACTGACCTCTATATATTAGACGACAGTGGTGTGTGGGTACTGGTCATATGAAGACACGGCCAAAATGCATTCATTACAGATAATAATACAATAGTCGTAAAGCATCTAGATGGGATCTATATTTTTTGCTCTCTTATGCTTTTGCGGTTAGATTTTGATGAGATACGATTCTACCGTGCCGAATTTTACGTTCAATATATAAGTAGTTACCTATACGAATAACTCGCAGAATTCTTACTTTTGGGAATAATTATCTACTTCTCCAACGATATCAAGTGTAAACATTTATTTAAATGTAGGTAAGTATCTTGCATATTTGTTTTGAATATGAAATTTATCGTATTTTATTTTACGTAGTGGGCATAATTTTTATTAATTACTAATCTAGTCATAGAGTACGTCAGTACCTACCTAGCTTAAGATGAATAGGTAGGTAGGTACCCCTGTTTGCACCGTTTTTTATGTTTAGAGATGTTTTAATAATACATGAATGTATAGAGTACAAAGCCATTTTAATAGATGATGTCAGTTGAGTGGACCACCCAAGCGTTTGCATCTAGCATTCTATTAAGTATCTACCTACAAGCAATTGTTGAGATGAACTCTACTCTTAGTACCGCCGTTCATATTGATTCAGTTTTACATTAGGTCAATATAGTAGCTGTATATACATTATTTTGGATGTTTCATGATTTAGAAACAACCTAGCCAATTGCTCGAATACATCTCATAGGGACTTAGGTACCCTTGGTAACGTAGTAAGAAGTTAACAATATTTTCTTGGTAGGTCTTACTCATTGGTATAATAAATCATCACATTTGAACAGATGTAAACTATTTCTATTCAAATAGGTACCTACCTACTAATTATAGCGTCATCTTTTTTTTACTAGTCAGGGATTTCTAAAATATTGCTTACATGGGCTATGTAGATATTATGTGCATGTTTATAAAGCGTGGTTCAGAACACACTACCCTTTGAGCTTTCGTTTCTTTAGCACACTTTGATTATGAAGTTAGAAGTTTGGTGTCAATAAAAAAAATGCCCCTCATCCCAGTTGTCGTTTTGATGTGGATAAAATGTATTATTTAAAATTGACGTCAAAATTCTGACTCGAATAATTATTGCAAAAGAAGCGAGGTTCTAGTGATAATATACTTTTCCTGAATTACGCTGTATTAACAAATTAATTATCGTCAGTATATTGATAGCTAATTATAACCTCGGCACCACGCAGACCTAGATATTAGGTCCTATCCTACAGCTATTATTAATAAAAAGCACCGTTAAAACTCTACGCGGCTTACCGAGGCTGACACATAAAGATGTCCTTACTAGGAGTAGAAGTAATTGATCACAGACCGGCTTGGTCCCTAGTCTAGCGGCTTTGCAGGCACTAGACATGGATTCCGTGTTAGCCACGCTCGTAAATTGTCATATTAAGTGGCGCTTAATTCATACACAAATCCGCTTACAACTGTTGGTTTCGCATTAAGACATTATGGACTATGAAATTGAGCTGTAAGTTCTTGCTCAACGTTTGCGAATATTAAATTTCATTTCCCCGCCACGGCTGTTTAAATTGTTAACTTACACAAACGTGACTTTACTGTTTGAATAAATGTGGATACCTACTGGAGATCGGTGCTTCCGTCTCACGCAATACATGTTCCAAGACATTCAAGGAATCTGGCGGCCCATATCGGATGTTGTAAGGCGTGGTCCGCGATCATTCCTTCCGATACTGGTCGACTACGCGGCAGGGAGACATGGCGACTGTAATAACATTTGAAATAGTGTACCAGGGAGTGCATTACTGCTGGGGTATTATACCTATCAGATGCCATGCGGTCCGGAACGTGCCGCGTGCTAATGTGGACCCGGCACGATTCTGATTTGTTATCTGCCGTATTGAAACTTGCTGTGGAAGTGCTTTCATATATTTTATGAGATTGACTGCTTAATCAGCACTAGTGGTATCAGCTTAACGCTCGTAGATATTTATGTAGATTATAGTTAGATCTAAGCACAATCCTTTATACGTAGCGTTTCGGTAACGTGACGTCTTCCATCCCTCTCACACAACAGATTTCATAAATAAGTGTGACAGTGACAGAATGCTTTCTCGATGACATTGCGATTACGAGTTCCTGCTCTCCCTACAGATCCATAAAAATATCACGGTTCTCAAGTAAAGTTTTCGAATGAAGGCATTTTTAATTATCGTCTGTCCGTTTTACGTAAGTAAAGTGGAAGTTGAAAAATAATGCCAAATTGTTGATTATTAGGGTTAATTTTCGTAACAATAAGAATACTTAGTCTTTTTCTTTCAGCCTGTGTCAACCCACGGCTGGGTATAGGCCTCCTATTTAAGCTATTCGTTCATGTCCTGTGTCACTCAGGTCCAACATGTACCTACTGGCTACCTTTGATGTCATCGGACCACCCGGGTGATGGCCTGCCTTTCTCTATACATTCACCTCTTTGCTACCACTCCATTACCGCCCTGGTCCATCTGCAGTCTTCCCGCCTCATCAAGTGCCAGGCCCATTTCCACTTTCGTTCTGCGATCCGCACACCAACGTTTCCCATTATCTATAATAAGCAGTCTCTATGCAAAAACCTGTCGTAAGTCCCACAATTTATTACGACTATTTCGCATTGACTTGACCCTTCATACACAAGAAATAAAGTGTTTAACCATTTGACTGTGCTTATACTTACTTTCATTAGACCACTTGACTCCACTTGAGCTTCCTTGAATTACCCGGATCACGAAGTTCTTTGTCATCATTGGTATCAATGTCATTGTCAATATGCCGAGATCGATTAATCGGATGTCGATGCTCTTTCTATTGATATCGATCGTTTATAATTTGAGTCGATCGCTTTTGTTTTGTTAGCTTTAAATTTTGGGACTAAAAGAATAACGCATGGAATAGTTGACTCAATATTAATTCCAACGGTACCCACCAAGTAGATAAGCATTAATGATTTAAAATTTTGAACGCATCTTCGCGCTAGGTGGCACGTAGGGAATGTCATGTAAAATAAAATTACCATTTTTCATGTTCATGTAGGTACCTTTACAACTACCTTCATTTTATGTTGCACTCTCATTTTGTGTTACGAAATGTATCAACCAAAAATCGATCCACGATAAAAAATATTTCCACGTTTTTATTGCAGGGCAGAACCGCGAGGTGTCGCGCAGCAGGGGTCGGTGTTCATTCAAACCGATTCAATTTGTTGCGTTGCATAATTTTTTGGAAACTAAATAATTCATGTTGAATGACGACCGCGAGATGTTAGATAAAGCTTCCCAAACATTGCGCAACGAATGACGGAACGACCTTGTACCTACTGAGTTCGCAATCGGTGTGTTTGGTATTGGAAACACTATTGGAGCTTATCGTTCGTGGATCGTCTCGGTGAACTCTGCGCCAATAACTTGCGGCATTATTTTTTATAAGTAGATCGTGGGATTTGAAATTGAATGAGCTGTATGAATAAAATTGTGCGATTCATATGTTGATCTACTCACGATGATACTAGAATTGCCCCTAATCCATTACCTAAACAGGAGTTCCCCTGACACATTCGTTGCTTAGTTTGGGAGATTCAATTCAGTTACTGTGTTCGTCTGGCCATGAGTGAAGAAAAGGAGGTCATCTCTAACTCAATAGTGTACCTAACAGCATACCTATACAACCTTTACCAACGAATTCACTTAACATTCCATTTGCCGTGGATGTTAATTACAAGCTGTATAAAGAATAACGTTCCGTTGGTTATGATTGATAACACTACAATTACGGAAATAATAGATTCGAAGTAATAAAACTAACAAACAACGACCCAGGTTATAGAAATCTCTAGGAAATGATCTCGTCAGTGCACTGCTTTGTTTCCTTGCCTTTCACTGCTCACCTTTGCTTGCGGCTGTTTTGATTTTAGCACCTGTCTTATCTTTAAATAAGTATCTCCACCTACCTACTAAGAGTACTAGGTAGCAGTAGAGTTAATAAGAAGTACGTACTACTCTTGTTCATGGGTACGTATTCAGTAGATACATATTTAAACGCAAATATGTTTCCTTTCTATAAGAAGGGCAAGCGAATTAAATTAAGATAATCGTGTTATTATTTTATTATCAAAAGTAAAATGAAGCTCTAAATATTAAGAAACAGTCTCAAAAGGTCTGATCTAGGTTTGGCCTTATAATAAGCTCATTCCACTGTTTCTGGGCAAAACGAGGAAGTTTGCACTTGTGTAGGTAATTTGAATAAACCTGTGTTTAAGCCTACAAGACTCGTGTAATAAGCCTTAATGCGGCTTAAGTTGCCGCTGAAACTCTTAATTGGTAACATTCGAAATCAATTTCACCTCGCAATTTGGTGCGGCTATGATTTGAACGTGCTTCTTACAGATCTTTCAAAATAACTGCTTAATAGTATTTAATTCCTACTTGTTTACTATAGCAACACGAACATACACAAATAAGTTGTAAAAGGGCAATAATCGACATCATTATTCGATTTTATGACATAATGATTGAGAGTGATGACTTGTTTTAAAGAACGACGATACATCAAGTCACCAAGTCGAGTCCGCGCCTTACGGAGGTCAATTGCTTGTAATGTGATCATTGCCTCTGTTCTAATGTGTTTTGATTTGCAATGTTATTTTTAATAAGTAATTATTTTCCTTTATAATTTTTGATTAAAATTGTAAAGTTCCGAATGTAATAAGGCCGTTTGCGAATTCATTTATAGCTTATTAACGATACATTTTGTGCCCATTAAACATATCAATAAAGATTGCTGGTCGCTGGTAGGAAGGTAGGTGGGAAGGGTCCCATGTACTACAGACTTGTCAAGACCAAGGGCAATTCAATTAAAAAAAAATGAAATGCGTGGATTGAGATTTTTTTCGATCATTCATGGAATGTTTGAATATTATGCAAATCGATTTTTTATCGTTGAAATTATTGATTTTATCAATCACTAAAGAATGGAGATGAGAGCCATCAATATTGGAGCGATTTGATAGCTTTTTAATCTCACACTTGGCAGGCTTTTATATGCAAATCAATGGTGGGAACCGGCGCGTCATCACGATCTATAATGAAGCGTGGAATGACAAACTACCCCCTTTTGCACCGCCCACCGATAGTCTGTGTAACGAACACTGAGAACACTAACCGTATCCGGCAACATTATTGTTAGCATATAATAATATGTAATACCTGCCTACATTATTATTATATTCTCTATTGTTCAATGAATACAACAATAGAACGAGGAAGGATAGAATCTTGGCTTCCTAATACTTAGTCTTAATTTTACTTACATAAGGTAGTTACTTAATTGGATAACCTAGGGAGTATCTATAGGATTCATCTGTTAGAGACATCATTTAGTTATCTATAGGTATACCTATGTATGGTTTTGTAGTCCCATCAACTTCATTGGGTTCTAAGGAATGGCTTTTTACGACATCTTGAAGATCGATTACAGTGAGTAAGTTTACATTTTCAGGATTTTCATGAATAACATAGTTCAAGCCTTGCCCTCTTTAACCACAATGTACGTTAAAAACCTCTTATCTCGTGTGTTTTAATGTTTTAATGATAGTAATGCATTTATTTTTAATAAATTGTACTAAAGTAATTAAGTCAGGTACCTATTTACATATGTCTTTCTTTATTAGAGACCTCACCCATAATGCATTTAAATGCCGTAACTAAACCTTTTTAGATGATCATAATTACTTAAAATAAGTACGTAGATAGATTTAATTAATGTTTTATTTGAAAACATGACAGAGTTCCGATCTGTATCAAATACGGATCCATTCGATCCTATCTTTATTTACATTCCAGAGACAGCTAACATGTAGGTTACAAATAGTAGAATCGTCGTAGACAAGTGTTTTTGGTAGGTACTTATCCTGCAATAGTTTAGAAGGTATTTGATCTGGAGATAATGCCCGGAACTGTTTATTTATGGTTAGATAAGTCTTTACTATGCATTGGCGAAGGCATATGGCCAGCAGTGATCGTCTTTCGACAAATGGATGGTATTACACAAACGAAATATAAAAACGAGGATTGAACAGAATCGTAAATAGGGTGGTCTAGCTGCGAGCTTCAAGACAACCTTTGGATGCAGAGTCTCCTATCACCTATCAAAAAAGCTGCGGTGTTGTTATCCCGCAAAGTCGGTAAATTCTTGTTCTAACAGAATGACAGTAGGTAAGTAATTCCATAGACCATCTTTTATGATTAGAGCAACGTTGGAATTTAATTGTCTGTGTACCATTAGTTACCATTAGAGGTTGCGTCTGCGGTCAAATGCTAGCCTATAACGAATAAAAACTATAAAAAATGTACGGTCTTCTACTAAACGTGGTTGTTGAGTTTCACGATTTTGTAAGTGAGAAAACGAATTTATTTAGTTCAATAGTTTTAATATAGGTACTACTTACACTACATTTATACCTACCTATAAATGTAGTTAGGTAGACCTAGGATTGCGTTACTAATTTGAGTACATATTTACATACTGCAATTTAATTTTTGAAGAAGGAACATATTATAGTGTTCCACGGTCCAGTGTAAATATTAAAAGCCATTCTAAAAATATTTAGTTATACGGAGCTGCCTACACGGTAGGTATCTGTTTAATTATTCATACGATAGATCTATAAGATATGTTTAATTGCTTACACCTATAATTTATTTGTCTGTGTATTGTCAGCTATGTAAGAGGTATTTATCATTGTGTTATGTCAATAGGTACATAATGAATTTATGTGTGTGTAAATTCGTAGGCGACGATTAGATACGTAGTTACCTATCTACTATTTGATTGGGTTTGTACGAGATGTTAGGTAGGTGTTTCGTAAAATTATTTATGGGTAAAATAGACAGCTATCTACATATTTATTATTCTTAGCCATAAGTAGAAAGTAAGCATGTTAGTTAGCTTTACTCTTAGATGCGCTTATTAAGCAGGTAGCTTATTAGGTACCTACTTACTTACCTATGTAGTCTTTTAGGTTTTAGTACATAAGTAGTTCACTCATAGGTACCTATTCCTACATTATATATATTCGTAGTGTAGTTTACCTACCTACTAATCTTAAGGCTGTGTCCCCAGTAGGCAAACTGGTAGCGGCCGACTGAGTTTGCGGCGTATCCCATACGCCGCAAACTCAGTCGGCCGCTACCAGTTTGCCCTTCCATATATTTGAAATGGAGTGTTCACAGTTTGCTAGTTTGCGCTCACTCTACGCAGCTTCTAGCGTTACGCGCGCCGATTGATTCAGTCAACGGCCGACTCACAGCAAAACCGGTTCTAGTCGGCGGCGGCGATATGCTTGTTTGTCGGGCGTAGGGAGTCCGTTTGCCGCAAACTGTTCATGTTGACAGTTGGAAAGAAGCTATTGACGTGTCCTGACGTGTTTTTTTGCATCGCTTACATAACTAATCTCTTCGCACACACACCACAGAAAATCCAAGATGCCCTTTGATATAAAGTCGAGCTAAATAAGCGGCTACTAACTCATAACAGTTTGCTTGCGACGCACGCAAATTGATCTGAGTTTGCAGCTATCTCGAATTTAAATTTTCGGCTCACTCAGTCGGCCGCTAACAGTTTGCCTACTGGGGACACAGCCTTAGTTAAATAGGCATAAATTGTGATTGGGATGGGTACTAGCTTTCTCTAAATGTTGCGTTCATGGGACCTGAAGTCATAAATTTGCTTCGTTCCACTATTTGCCTTGATTAAGGCTCTGAGATTTCTTAATTGCAGTTTCACCTATTATCTAAACAATTTCAGAGTAGATAAATAAGCTAGCCACGGGCGAAGAAATAATAATTATGTTTTAATTTTAATTTATTATGGACAGGATATAAAAAGTACCTAATTAGGAGTGTCAAATAAGTGCAATGTTATTAGTCGAAGTAGGTATTCATTACCGACATTGTACCCGGTGTTAGGTACATGTTAAACTTTAGATTGTATCCCCATTGTCCTATTTACGAACACCATTACACTTCATAATGTCCATTTAAATAAATGGCATTTTTTCCTATCTATGTTCATTATATTATTATGTTATGTTTTAGAAGTCTTCTTTTTTTTCTTAACGACATGTAATGTGACGAAACAAATTGGAATAAGCAACAATAGCAATGACAAATTCAATAAAATAGGCCCCAAAAAGTAGTTTGTTTTAAAAAATTGATGTGAGAGAAAATATGAAAATTGTGTGTCTCAAGTAGCATGTTATAATAGAACTGGTTAATTTTGTCATAGCATGTTGCATGTTAATTCCAATATAATAATTTTGGTTATTGCCTAGGCTAGGTCACTCGACTAGGTACTCGATTCTATTCTTTATAGATTAGTTCTATGCGAAACGTATCAAACACCAATGGGGCACTGGAACGCATTTTTCACAGATCCGTTTGACGCAATATGATTATATTATATTTATAGAAGTATATATATATATAAAATATAAAAATATAAAAAAATCCAGAAAAAAATATATCAAAAAATCCAGATTTCCATCACTGAAACCCTGTATAAAAATGAATCACATCTAAATTTATTCTCATTTACTGCAGTAGCAGGTAAATATAAAAGCTTAAAGATTCATCATTCAATAAACTTGCACTATGCTCGAAATATAAGGCTGATACATACTACTGGCAAAATACATAAAAGCGTGGCGATGCCAAACCAAAAAGAAAATGAAAAAAAAGTTGGCATCTAACTCTTTGGTTGGCAACTGTCAAGTTTTTATTTGTTTATTGTGTATATAATAGCAAAAAAATTATAACCTATTTAAATTAATACCTTTTTTGGGCTAACTTACGTATTATTAATGATTTAATGTTATGTTGTGGATATCATGACGCTTAACCTAAACACCAGATTATTGGACAAAATAGTACAAGATTGCTTCACTGTGTACAATAAACTACCAAAAACTGGTAAACCTATTGAAGGAGAATGGACAGTTCTCTCATGTGTCGTGAAATATGACTTAGATACTAAAGAAACTGAGGTAGTATCATTGGGAACCGGTTCCAAATGTATTGGCGCTACAAAAATGTCTTCGAAAGGCGATATAATGAACGACAGTCACGCCGAAGTAATCGCACGTCGTGGACTTTTATTATATCTATACGAAAATATTGAGAGATCATTGAATAATGAAACGGCTATATTTACTAAACAGAATGGTCAGTTCAAATTGAAAGACAACATAGAATTTGTATTCTACTCATCGCAGTTGCCTTGCGGAGACGCATCTATATTATCTAAAAGTGAGGAAGAAGAGAATTTCGGTGACATCCTACAATCTATCAAGCGTAAACCAAGTGAAGATATGAGTGATATTGACTCTAAGAGGCAAAAAGTAGATGTGGATATTTATAGAACAGGGGCGAAATGTTTGCCTCAAGCGGACCAAGATCCTAAAGAACATGGGGCTAATTACCACCTGCTTGGACAAGTGAGGACGAAGCCTGGTAGAGGGGACCGAACATTGTCCCTCTCGTGTAGTGATAAGATTGCTAAATGGATTCATATTGGTATTCACGGCAGTCTCTTAGACTTGCTATGTGAACCCATTCATATCAAACATATGATATTTGGAGCTGGAGTTCCATATTCTGAGGAGTCATTGTGTAGAGCTCTTTTGAAAAGACAAGAAATGAGTTTGTCTTTAGATGTAGTACCTAAGTTTTATCAGAGTTCTTTGAAATTTCCTAGTGTTAAGAATAAAAGTAATATAAGACCAGCTCCAGGAAGTATTATATGGAGTAAAACCACAAGTCCGTAAGTATTGCTTGTTAATACACATCAAATGATTTATATATAGAAACAATATATTTGGAAAATAAATTTTGATTTCTGCATATAGATAATACATTCCAACAGAGTCAATATTATCAATAAAGATTTCATGCATACAATAGATCCCATATTCATTATTTATGTATTGTTTGATCTATTTTGCTCTATGGCACAAATCTCAATAGTCATAAAGTGATCATTGGCCTTAGGTTTTGAGTCTAACCATTGGCTATATAATCTAGTAAGTATAAATCCTGTTAAATATAGGCTGCTTTTTTCTATGATGCTTGAACAAATTGACACACATACAAGAATGTTAAAAAAAATGTGTGTTTGGATTCAGAGAAGTCCTAATAGCCTTCACAGCACCAATATTTCTCGTAGTCTATGGCACCATTTGTTAACAAAAATCTTTAAATAGTATACTGGCAGGAGTTTACTCAATATCTATAATTTAATAAACTATTTAGAACAATATTGGACTTTATTGGTTTGTGTAACAATGCTTAATATAATGCTACACCAACATAATTTTGTTGTTTTTTTGTAAATAAAAGCTTGTTATTATTTACAGAATCTTTGAAGTTGCAGTCCAAGGTAGAAAGCTCGGTGTTACAAAGACAAAGGCAAATTTACCAAGCAACAGCTTATCTATAAGTAAATACAACTTATACAAAAGATTGTTAACTATTATTCAAAAGAGCAAAGCTATCAAACAAATGTTAGTTGGTGATGACAATATAAGCTGTATTCCATACAATCAAATGAAGAAAAAGTCTACAAGGTACATGAAGACATGGTTAGTTGTTAAACAAACATTCTTTAAAGCATGGACTGTTAAACCTGACATGTGGGATTTTTGTATCAATATACAATAAAAAGACAGTTCTGAAAAACAAAAATTTTTGAGGGAAAACAATGATTACACAACTTTACCGGTTACCTTAAATATTGGAGAGCAACTTTAAACATTTATTATTATCTAAATAGATTATCATCTTTCGTAGGTACCACATTTTATCAATATGCAATAAGCAACTGTTAGTTTGACTTAACCTGCCTAGGCTCTTTTTCTCAGATTACTTTATAGTATATGTTCGTCTATAAAGTTGACTACATGGCGTATTGTTTTATGCCCTATAATCCTCTGTGCAATTTGTCCATTTTCCAGATCAAGAATTATTAATTACGATCTTAAATCACGAATTTGTTTATCTCTTATCGCCTAGTATGAATCCGCTACCGCCGCTCTCTTGACGTGAGTGCGGTCCCTCCATATATTATCAGTTGACGTTTATTAATTACCAAGTATTTTGCATTCATTGAGTGACGAAATTTAGGTGGTAACCCACTTATCATTGCTACCAGCTGCTGCCTACTTAAATTTATTTAGAAATCTGACGCTTTTAACATTTGCAACACCTAAAGAGATAGCTGACGAACTGATGCGTCGTTAGATGATTTCAATAGTATCAGGGTCTGTACTGGATTTTAAATAACGATTTTGTACTCAAATATTCATAAATGACTTGTTCAATTGAGGATTGTTAGAGTGTACTATGTGGATGATTTTGTTTTTACTGGGGAGGATAAAGTCCAGCCATTCCAGCGTTATTCTTGGACTTTTTTCAGCTGATCATACATAGATTACTCTTGAGTTTTGGAAATTTAAAACAATAGATTTAGCATTTATGTTTTCCTAAGGACAGGAACGTTATAAAAATATCTTATAACTGATTCCATATCGAATAAGTCACCGTCAAAGCTTCAACCGCGATTGTTTAATGGATTTGCATGCAATAATCCAAATTAAGCAAGTTTAATCTTCTCAGTGTTTAGTCAACACGAGAAGTGGCACATCTACATGCTTCATTAAACACAGCTTAATTGTATGGAAATCACCATAACGCTCGACGGCCTAGATATCCATATTTCCTATACATCATTAGAACGAATTCATCGTTCTTAACTATTAGAAACTTGTACAATTTTATCAGCTCCTAATTCTTATTTACAATGCATAATATAGAAACATTTTGAATGACCTTTGGTCTATTCATTACCATTACTAATTCCAAATAATGGAAATAGATTCCAATTTACGTTTCACTATTCACATGTATCTATGTAAATAAATCCTAAGTTATGTAAGCACACGCAACCCGAGGGCCAATTTTCGTAATAAATCATGACGCCCACGAGATAAGCTCTTTTAAAAATCCCGGAAAGGACCACCTTTAAACAATGAACGGTCCGTAGGACCCCAGTGAGTGCGCTTGCGCACCGCCACCGGTGCATAAGAGCATTAACGTTTAAGTAAAACAAATAGGTGCCCGTCAAACCCGCCCACATATGCGGAACAGATTATTAGTTATTGATTGTGGATTATTACAGAGACGAATGACTCTGTTATGTTTTTTGGGCCAAATGAAGTAACATACGTCTATATCTCGTTTTGTAACCTCCCTTTTGCGTAGCTATTGACAGGCTCAAGATATTGCATGAGAAATGGGCTTGTTTATCGCGAGACTTAATTCATGGGTGTTTCGTGTGTGCCGAAATATTCATCTTTATTGCGAAGTTGTCGATATCAACCTACACATTTAGGATTCGTTATTATGACATTAGTGTTCTTCTAAACTTCTAACATGTGTTGCTTTTAATTTTATTTTATTATGTATCTACTCCTTTTGCAGTGAGTTTTTTTATGGGCTAATCACAGCCCTACTTTTTGACGTCTAGAAAGCAACTCGTATAAATCTTGTCGCAGTATTCGGAGTTGCCTCCCAGTTGTCACGGGCTCAGTGCGAATTCGACACCAGTCTTTGCCGCTTTGTCATTATTTCGACAAGAATCAAACTGATTCGCCCGGTCCGTTCCGTGTTCAGGTTCACCCACTTTCTACCGGAAGGCAATTAAAAATAATTTGCATTTCTTTCTGTGCGCATATCAATATTTTTTGGTGGATTTCTTGAGAGTTAAAACGAGAGCACTAGCTGATTTATGCTTTGATGAAACAATAATAATACAATCTATCACGGTGTTATAATTTTATAGTTGCGCTTTGTGCTACTTACGTATTTATAGACACTTAGTTGTAATCAAACCGTAAAAGCTAACACTAAAGAAATAAATTAACCGATCAGTTACGATGTGAGTGTTATAGGATTAAGCTACCGTTATGTGATCATAGACAGGCTTCTGACTTTTTATTAAGTTGCTTCTAGCTAGCTTCAGAACATGTGCTCTGTAAAAATTATGTCGAGGTCTTTTTTGTAAATAGTAATTTAAAAACTTTTAAATCGTCAGAAAGCATATGATTATCTAGAAGATATATCTAAAGATTTATGAGATACAAACAGCTGTACATATAGATTCATCTGCTAATGTGGAACTTCAACCTAACGAACATATTGACACTTCAGTCAGTTGTAAAGACCTATTTGTGGAATGGAACCAGAAATTGCTTTGGATATTTATCTTAACCAATGCGGTTTATTAGGATTTGTTAGGACTTGTAAGTATGTCGATGTATACCGATGATACGATTTATTTCTAAAGACATTTGAAGTCGGATAGTTCACAAGTTTCCGCTAGCCGGCCGCGACAGGACAATGGCGGCGGCCCGGTGCATAAATCATGGCAGGTGAGCGTGCATAGATCGTCCTCGGGCTCCGGCAAGTGTTTGATTTTCTTCGGTAATATGTAGATTTTGTTTGTATTATGAAATATGAATTCGTTTTAGTAGGCTTTGATTACGTAAAATGTAGGTACATAGATACAATAGTTTTTCAGCAATATTTTCCTATAGGTTATAAATTCAGGTTGGTTATGAGTGCTTCACTGTTATCCTCTACGTTTTACTTACTTTTCAAATGGCAGAGATGGAACCAGGGTAGTATGTTTGCAATGTCGGTCAGCATGCGGCAACAAGTGGTTTAATATATTTATTGTCCAATGAAAACATAGGTTAACTATGTACCTAGTCAGTTACATGGGCCTAGTCTCCAAATCATTTGCTGATGCTAACGGGCTCACGTAAAATCCGTCAGATTACGCCGCAATCTTTCAAAAGGTCATAAAGGTTGCCGTAAGAATATCGAATGATAAGAGGGTTATTGCACGAACATGAGCTTTTGTTCTGGTTGATGTGCATATTGTAAAGATCACAGTTAGGACTCGCGGATCCCGCTGTAGGAGGCGGAGGGTGTGTTCTCTCACGACTCATTGTTTATCCACAGCGAAAGGCTTCGGACAACTTCTAAGGAAATCTGACATCACCCCACTTGTAAAGGTGTCATTGTTTCACGCTATCTGTAAATGCTTCCAATACGTAAAGTATACGGAGATAGTAACCGTTGTGATAAGTGGTATGCCTTTAATTGATCAATTTATGTTCAGATATGGTTTCGACGCTTCAACTATTCCCTTCCAGACACTGTTGCGTCTCATAGCTCCTTTCCCGGTACGTTAATAGCCACATCATTAGCTACGTTGCATACATCTACTCTACAATGTAATTAAACTAACACTTACTTAAAGACATCTATGGTATATACTTGTATAGCGGTATCCCGTCGCATTGCTTACCATCTTAAGATTAACAGTTACAACAATGATGGAGGTTCATAAACATGTACGGTTCATGGGCGCAGTGAAATTATTTAATGGAGGGAAAATGTACAGGCCATCTTACTGGATCGTTCCAACACTTGAAGTTTTCAGGTTAAAGGATTTATTTACTTGAGAATCATATTGCGCGATAGCATTTTTCCAGCGTGCCACCCGCAAGCAACATTTTACATTAACACCGGTACTCCATTTATCTGACTTTGGAAGATGTTGAGGATTTATCGAGCTGTAAATAATGTTTTATTATTGAAAAGGCTCGTAAGTTTTTACATCGTCAAAAGGCATTACGTTAACTGTTAATCGCGTTTCAATACGTTATCTTTATGAATTGCCGTTGTGACTGAGAGAAACCCGTAAGTAACCTCTGTAAGTCTGGTCTGTAAGACCGGGCTTCGTTTTTTTTATTTGTGTTCCATAATTACGAGTTTCTTTGATATTAATGCATTACCAACGGCCAACAATGTCATCCCCTCAACATGTACACTCGCTTTATGGTACTATTTTTCTGAGTTAATTCATGCAAACATAGCATTAAAAGTCTATTCTCGTGAGATTGCCAACCGATTATCCGCAAGCGTCAAACAAAATCCAATTAACTTTTTATTGATAGTTCTCTATTTCAATCAAGGCGGCCGCAATGTCTAAATTATAATGTGCTTGAACACTGTAATCATATTGATGATAGGCGGGCACCGAGCGAGTTTTGTGGCGAGGAGCTAATCGGCTCAGACTGGTTGGCGTCAACATTGTCAGACTATTCTTATAGCCTTTTTTGTAGTATGTGACTAAATAAGACTAAGCTATCTTTATGCCATTGCACCTGTCTTAATCCTGTATACAGGACTTGTGCATTATGCAGATTTAGATCAGAATTAGGAATATTACTATCGACCTCTCCTGTCAGTCTAATAATCTACAATTTATAAGATTGCAAGTATACCTATTTACTGGCACAACACAGCAAAAGCTATTTCATTTACTTGCATGAAAACAATAGTTCTTAAATTAGCCGCAATGTAGTGCATCCGTTGATAGTTTTATTGGCTATTTCTGTGCCATCGTTTCATTCCGTGACTATGTTCGCGGGCGGCTTTTCCGGTACTCTGTATTTAGATTAGCTTTAATTGACGACTTTAATCTTATTACCGTTAAATCGTTAGTTAATGTTGTTAAATTATGTTGGCGCACGATATCGGCGATGGAAATCGTCGGGTTTGTTATACGTTCACTAGGACTTAACTCCGTAATTTTGGAGACATAACTGCAATAGTCTTGAACAAACTATACTCGTGCGTCTTCGATAGAAGTCCTTTGTCCTTTAATGATGACGGAAACTAGATTTTTTGAGTCTTATTAAATAGGTTTTTGGCTAAAATTATTACCACGGTTCATGCTTGCTCTGTTTTCTTGCAGTTCGTCGTTGCATGTTGTATGTTCGCAAGCTATCAAATAGGTACTCAGGTACTTAGGTACCCGATAGGTACGTAAGAACTTAGGTACCCGAGACTAGTCTCGGTCTTCGATGTAAATAGCACAATTACACAGTTAATGGATCGGTTGCTCGTTAAATTCAGCGTTAATTTATGACTGTTCAGATTGTGATTAATTGATCGAGTTAAATAGTCTACGTGTTTTATGTTTATTTATGAAGATTAGAAAATGGCAGTAGGCGATCGATCCGTGTAAATATTGGTAATTAGCTTGATCAGGATGAACTCCAGCCCACTCTTATTTGGCTTCTAAACCGATCCAATTCAAAATCGAAATAGGATTAAGACTTAGGAACATGAATAATTTATGTAAGATAACATTATTATACGAGTGTTTAGTAGGATAATTACCCTTTCTTGTCCTACAGCACTCGCAGAGAGTTAAACCCCGTGTTATAATAATATGCGACCTTCCGTGTATCTGTTTTGTATAAGATGTTTTTTTTTTATTAGGATAGAAAAAAAAAATATTGCAACATTGGTTCAGACCACAAAAAGTTATAATATAGGAGTAGGATTTCCTAATAATTGCATGTCGTTTCAAGAATCTAAAATTTAATCTCGGCGCAAATTCCAGACTGATTACTTTATGCTCTCATGTGTCGCGCGAAATTTCGTAGGAATTTTATCTTAGATGCCAGGCGGCGGATTATTAATGGCATTCTTATTTCTTTGTCCCCGACCGTGTGTGGAGCAACCGATGTAACTTTAATATTTATTAAGTATATTGACAATATTACATAATCATCGACCGTGGACGGAGAGATCCGCATCGGTATCGAGGACTCCTCACTCCACAGAATCCGAGGCCCGTACCACAACGTGTCGACGTGTTTTAAATGTCTTTATCGAGAAATAAACGAACATAACAATAAAATCATTCATATAATTACATTACTTACATGCGTTTGCGCTTTATGTAACTGCGAATAACGATAACGAAACTGAGCGAATTTTGGCGAATTCGGTCGACGTCGTCGTTAACTCGAAAAAATTACGGTTTCAAAATTCAAGGAGCGATACGTAAGGATTTATTGACGTCTTTATTTGATCGTAATAATATGACAACGATTTTGGGCGCCGCGTAAAAACTAATAATAAATAAAAAATATATAATAAAAATTAATTGGATGTCTCGCGCAAGCTACGCAGTCTTCGTTATGAAAGTTTATAGTATCCTTTGTAAGGCGAAAGCCAACGGATATGTGTCTCGTTGTCGGTCCTGGTGGTGTGATATATGAGCTCATGGCCGCGACTGTTGACAGTAATTTTAGTGTTGTTAGCCCTGCCGATATATCACGATCGTCCAACACTTAAATGTAATTAGTTAAAAAAAATGGGGCGACGAAGGTCGAGTTTAAAAATAACCGCATGCTTTCCTTTCTTCAATGACTCATTGTGCTATGATCAATCATTACAGAGCTGCTGATATTTTTGTAAATTCGTTAATTTATTAGCATCAGCGCTTTATACTTGCTTATAAGAGCTCATTGTTAAAATATGTGTTGTTGAAGATGTCTCACGGCCGTAATCACCACGATGACCGACACCGACAAATATTTATTACATTACACACGAGATGGGTTTTTGTAATTTGTAATGTTTCGTCCGTGAGACTTGTCCCTTGGCCGACCCTTATTAGCGACTATGACGTGACCTGTTCACGTGAATGACCTTGTTAATAATTTGAAACCAGTAAAACATGTTGCAAAAAGACCCTATGTGAAGTAAACGTTTTAATTAGTTGTCGAGGGAGCGAAATACAAAGTGTCTGGTGCCAATCGGTGACCCCATCTCGGTGTTGGTACCCATTGGGTTTTATTTTGTACGGCGCACCGGTGTCCTTCGTGTAGCCAAGAAAAAGTTAAGAAAAATAGGACAGGTGCCTGTGAAAAATGGGAACATTGGCAAAAAATCATTAACGTTACAATACTATACACACCATTGTTATAGGTTTCGTAAGGGTATTCCCTACAACAGCTGAGTGCTGTGCCTACAAATTAAAACATTAGGCGTCTTGGCTGCTGATATTATGCGAGCCCTTAGCGCGCACATATTTTCAGGTGGGTGATGTCCTGTAAAATAAATTGAATAGGGTCACCCAGAAATTCTACCTGCACCCCTTTGTGTTATACACACTGAGAGGTGCAAGAGAAATGGATAACGGTTCTGAATTTGCACGTAATAAGGAACGAAGCTCAAAAGAAGAACGAAATATTTTTGAAGGAGTGCAAACATATCTTTCCTTAATTTATCATAAATATGCAGCGAATATAATCGTGAATAATGAACAATACTCCTGACTAATATTGCCTATAAATTTTGGGTGCGAAAGCTTTTAAAGTTATTAACCTACTCATGTTGCAGCAATAAGTATCCGAAATGAATGGTGGTATACATCGTGTGCATCACCATTGTTTTCTTGCCTGGAGATATGTAGTCTTATAAGAAGTAGTAATTCCCCATGGATGAATAGATTGATTAGAAGGAATTGCAGTTTGTTTTTCATATTTAAATCAACTTGTAGAGCTTCCCCATTGAAATAAGATTACGCTGTTTTGTTTATAGGTCGATTTTAATTAATTAATGCAAAAAGAGCCCTGAGAACACCAGTTCCTTTAACTTGAGAATGTTTCGCAAATATTTTCAATCAGTTGGGAATCTGTTTCAACTCTTGCGATACGAACTATATCTACCAAACAACAATGTCTGTCAAGTTTTGTGCGACTAACGAAGCATTCACACTAAAACATTTGAATAAGTACCTACTGAATGATTAATGAACGTGAACTATGAACCTAATATATATCAGATACATACCTACCGCCTCATTGTTGCCCCATTATATAACACCGTACCGTTAATTAAGCACCATTTTTGATACAGTTTAGCAATACTGCAGGTACAAATCAGTGCACGCCATCAAATTTTTCATTCGACCGAACGAGAAACAGACTATTGTAATTGTTTAGTAAGTTTGTACACAGCACCAAAGAGTTGAAAGATGTAGAGATATGGATCGTTTAATAGGCAAGTGTGAACAGAACAGTGTTGCTATTGTTGGACCCATTAACAAACGAGTTTTGACACGCGAGTGTGCTTGCGAAACGTACGGCTCACGACTAAATAAATAAATGCTTATTTACATCGTTACCCAAGCGGGCTGATAAGTAATTTAATTAGAACGCGTTTAATTGAATATTGGAAATAATAACGAGACCGGCGCTGTAGTGGTGTGGTAACAAATTAATCAGAATTATGATTCGCGCGTGCGTCCACCGAGCTTTGTTGGGCCACGGTCTCAGACTGCTCATTTGTTATTATTGCCAAACTCATTTGGGTGGTTTAACAAAGGCAATAATTTGCACGCAAATGCAGTAATCTGGATACGCACTGGAGTAATCGATTTACGATGTTTTGGTGATGCTCCTGAATGGGCAAATACTTTACATTTATTTATGATCGCGTCTTGTTCTCCTTACAACGCTTCCTGAATATTTGTTAGATCAAGCACACATTCCCTGTCTGCTCACCATGATTTATATTAATTCTATGTAAAACAGTGATTCTTGCATAGGTTGTTTCTATCGTTTAGGTATATCTTTTCTTCTTTAGATCTTTTCTTTCCCTTTCTTTTCTCCTGAACATTATGTATCCATACTAAATACTCTAACAACTCAAGTTTTTAAATATTTTCTTGTGTTTACCGGGGCGTGGGCGTGTGTGTATTTGAAATTAATTCAGCAACGGTTCGGAGACGATGGATGTGTGGTTTCAAGACAGTATTTTACTCAAGATACTTATTCAATCTCGTCGTGTGCTTTCAATAACATGTACATAACAACTGCATTTAAATTTTAAGAGCCGTGTATTTGTGTTATGACGGGGATTGCATCAATACGGGCAGAGGAATAATGCCTTTGTAATAACGATGGTTTTGCGTTGACTATATGCGATGCATTTTTCCACTATCACAAGCTTCCTTAATCAGCAGAGAAACCTGCGCACCGATCTAACTTCTATGCAAATGCATTTTCTTCTATATTCGAAAGTATGCGAATATATTGTGGGATCGCTAATGAACGCTGACGACTGACAAGTCAGGCCTATTGGTAAATCAGGGGGTTTTACTTTTGAGCGCGTTTGTTGATCTAATCAATTTGATTTTATTTAGGTTTTGAATTAAATTAATCATTGATCACGATCATTACGATTATAATCTTCTAAATTCGACGACGATTAGCGCACTTGGGAGTAACCCTGTATTCTGTACCGAGGATCACGGGTTCAAATCCCGGTAGGTGCAACCATTGTGTGATCAGCACTAATATTTGTATCTGCCTCATGGACGTTTAAAACACTCATGGTGGTCTTATTGAAGTAACTAATTATTGGGATCACCGCTAGTCCATCCAACACAAGCTTTGCTTAGTTTGGAAGCGTGTATTGGTGTAATTATTTATTTACTTATTTGACCTACAAATTAATACTAAATGACATATAGGAATCAGGGTAGCTGCAGTGTAGGCGGGCGGATCCAATTATGTCTCTCAAGAATGAATTTATTGCAGCGTCTGGCGCGCTCTCGCCTTGAAATGTGACTGATGAAGCTATTCTGGAAATGAGTAAGAATCCGGACTTTCCAGTCGGTACTTTTTCCTTATTATTTCATAGACATCCGTCGGTCCTGAATATAGGATACTCACATTTCAGCTGAAAACGGCAAGGATGTAGTTACTTATTTATGGATTGACTAGCTGTGCCCGCAACTTCGTATGCGTGAACTTTAGCATTTGGTTTGTCATATTTTATTAAAATCTACCTAATGGATTTTGATCACACTAGTATTTTAGCTATCCCGCGGAAGTCGATCACTTGACCGTTCCCATAATACAAGCATAGTTTGGGACTTGGGAACGCACTATTGGTGTGTTCATCTGGTGATATTAATTATTATCATGCAAAATATCCAAGATATTTATCTTGTTCTAAGCTATCACCTGCCATGTTTTGTTAAAATCAGCATAGTTCTTTTTGAGAAACATGTGTTGGCTATGTCGCGCGATCCCATCCATTTATCGGGCGTGGATTCGCCGCCCGTCATTTGTTTTCATCATAAATATTCAATGTACAGATATGACCAAGTTACAGTCAACATTTTATGTAGGTAAAGATGATTAAGCTTGATTCGGATCCAATGTTTTGATAGTCGGCATTGGCAAAGGTCCAATAATTATTATCATACAGTCTTGATTGAATATGTGACCACAGTATCCTGCCTGACGTATGCACATATATCGATGGAGGTTCAAGCGGAGGCTGCGTACGCGCTTTTGATCCGAGCACCGGCGCGAGATGCCGGCAGTCGCGCGCGAAACATCGCGACAGACAGTCGTGCACACGGCCCGTCAGCAGCTTAGTGCAACATTCTCGATCATATTTACGATAACTCGAATCGATTTTCAACGATATCGACGTGTACCGTGAATATTTGTGAACAAAAATAACGTGAATAATTGATATCGTCTGCATTATGTCTAGATAAAGGGATTTTTGTTGTTGAATTGTGAAAAATAACGCCGTCCAAATGAAGATGACTGTGAACCGTATAAGGGTGGTGGTGCTAGGGAGTCCGCGGAGCGGTAAATCTGGTTAGTATTACATGTATATATCTTTTCCGATATTCAAGTATTTAACATAGGCAATATATAAAAGGATACTTATTAATTGTCGCACATTTATGCAACAATCAACTTTGATAGTATGAAAACTATTGTCTACTTTATTGGATTTAAACATATTTTTATTAATTTAATCTTTAGAGGGCCATGTTTCCCAATTGTATCTTAGGTAATTAATGATATAATAATCGGCTTGTAATTAAAATTGATTGCAATTAATGAAAAGATCTGATCATTAAAATGAAATTAGCAGTAAAATCTTTACCAACTTATTTTATGACAAGCCAAATTTAAGTAATTAAAAGCATTAACAGTACCATTTCATAAGTACAGAGAACGCATTTTAATTTTATCTTGCACTTATTTGTAATTACCTTCGGTAATAAAATAAGGGAGACCCTATTAACGTCAGCGAAGTGTGAAATTTTAAGTGCAACACACTGTAATATTGGTGAACCACAAGTGGTTTTTGAACTCGGATTGTAGCACTTGTATAACGGGAAAATAAAATAATAATCCTTCAAACCCTGTTATGCTACATTGAATTAAATTAAAGTGACACCGTTTAACAGCTCTGTTAGTATTTAATTAAATAAAAAAATAAATACTGTTTCCATTTTTAAAAATCTTTATTTTTAATTTCAATTTATATCCCCTTTTTTGTAGGTCTCAATTCCCTTTAATATTAACCAAAACCCATTGATCTCTATCAACCTCATGATAATGATCATCCGATAAGAAATTCAAAACATCGATATTATGCAAAAATATTGATAAATTAACATTGTTTTCCACCTAATTGTAATTTAACGTATCTAAATTGAAACCACCTCATATATCAGTAATTAATGCTAGAGGCGTAACAATATTTTACATTGGTAACTGTACCAAAAATCCTCTATTCCAATTTTCTGCTGCATAAATCAAAACTTTAAATTGGATAAATTGTTACACCTTTTAAATGTTAATTAATCGCACATGTATAATTAAAGTGCGATGAAGTTTATAGCTTTATAGCTAGTATATGGCTTCGAATTAAGGGTTCCGAGCTTAAATGATCAAAGGCTCTACAAAAATAAAAGTAGAGTTCTGTTGTGTAGTGGTATTTTTATTCTGTACAATTATTTTAATTATTTATTGCTAAAGGCTCCATGTGGTCGGAACAAGTTTCTTCAAAGCCATCTCGCCCTATAACTGTTTGAGATAAACCTGACTTCATGTAATGTTAGCAAGTTCACGGTCACTTCTTATTTTGGCATAACATATAAGTCACTCGTATAAAATGCTTGTTATCAATGTGAATCGTCAGGTTTGTTTAATTAGACTAATACCTAGTAGTATTCCTTTAAGGTCTATTTTTAAAATGTTCTGTATAAAGTTATCATCGTGAGAGAGACATATACCTACTTGATCGCTTTCCATTTAGAGGTTGTTAATAAATATCTAATTTACATTGCAAATTGACAACAAATTGTACTTAGAAATATGCACAAATGTTTGTTGGTTATCAGTACATTCCATACGATGGAATCTCTAAGCTATTATTTATTCTGAGGTATATTTGTTCTATCCCATTGTTTAACGTGAGTATTGAGTAAATTAACGATTTCTTTTCTCTTCACTAGTGTGTGTATAAATAAGCGCCTTGTACACATTCCAAGCTATCTAATCCCCTTATCTATAAATTTTCCAAGAAAACGTACGAATGGTGCCTATTAGTATTTCAGGAATGTGGCTGACGTACCTACTTAAACATGTTTCTGTCATCCTGTGTCACCCCACTGCGGGGTATAGACCAGTCATCTTATACTCCATTCTCTCCGGACCTCTACATGTCTTGTCCAACATGACCTGATGTCATCGGTTTATAACTCAACCGACACTAGAAAAGCAAAAGACAAAAAGGTCCAATAATTTTTGATAAAGCAGTTATACCGGCTGTAATATTTCGTTGTTAAAACATCATTATTAACTCGTGATATACATGTGTAGAGCATCGACCTCCAACGGCAGCGGCGTTAATGCCTGATCGGACGTTTAAGAATTACACAACGTGGTCTGTTGGCGCCAGGCGTCGCGTCGCGGACGTCGGGAAATCGCGCCGCTGACCCACCGGCCGACTCGCCGACGACGACTGGTTGTAATTGCACCGCCCTAATTGTCGGCCGCCCGACGGCTGACGGACCGGCTGTGACCGCTCCGAGACGCATGCGTTTGCAATTCATTATGGACGGGAGCGAGCGGACGACATGCGAAATTGTTTTCCAAGTAGATCCTGTCTACGGCCGGTGGGAGTGGCGCTCATCGGTCGCGGATACGCCGCCGAGACGTTGTAATGCCCTCGGGAACGTTATCCGCTATTAAAATTACCAGCCCTTTTATTCGAAATCTCAGAATTTACGAGAAGGTTTATTTACTCGTCGTAACAGACTCCGTTACAGCGAATTCTCATTATGCCACAGCGGTCCCCTGCACTTATCTCGCTCCGCAATATCTAGGTCACACTACTGCTCCGCTCGCAAAATATGATAAGTATCTTCACACCCTGTGGTTATTCGAACGGTTCATAATGGGAACACTAAAAATTTTAATTGTCTGAACCCAATAAAATATATCAATCGACTCCGCCGCCCCGCGCCGCTGAGGGCTGCATGTCTGCGCGCTATTTGTCCGAACTTCGAAATGGATTCACTCCCGAGAGTTGTCCAAAGTAACGAACTTTTATTTGAATAACGACAGAGGAAATTTTTAAACGAATGACTTATTGCGTTCTTTCCTTGTCGTATTTTTTGTTCGATATTGTCGCGGAGGTGCCAAAATGCGATGTTAATAACCGCGTTGGGCTGTCGGCGAGCTTTAATCGTCTGGTGGGATGCGCGCGCGCGTCTCCGTGCGTCGACCTTCTCACGGCATGATGTATGGCTGCAGCGCCGAGGTATTGAAGCGTCGCCGACAATCTCACCACGCCGATTCTGACATATTCACGTGTAATATGTCTGTATTATTGAGATGTAATGAAGTGAAATTGGCTTTTAATTTTCAACTGTCATCTTTATGAGTACGTAAGAGGAAGAATAGACTATTCTAAGGGTCAGGTAGAGAACTGGACACGCTGAAGAACTCTCCCACAGGTCGTCATGGCCATTTTACCACATGATCGACGAGCCCAGTATTCTATTAATTACACTAAAGATCCCTGTCGATGGCCCATCCATTGTTACTGATAGATAACGCATAATCTATCAACCCACGTGGTGCCGTGTTGTTTGATCACAGTAATTTGTCTTATATGCTTCGGTGATTATAATTTTATGATATGATTTTTTATCAGAACAACATCTTACTAGATCCCTTTAACGGTTTTTTAGAATTTTAATAAGTAGATACCTGTTACATTTATTATTACTTTGTTTTTTTATGGGTTACCGTATATTGTGAGAAATAACTAATTATTTAATATTTACGTGTTCAAATTATGACACTGAAACGAGAAATCCTTGTTTATTTAATATATGTTATATTATAAAATCTCAATTTATCTCAGTAATTGAATGACCCTGAATATTTATAGCAGATAAAGTCTCTCTCATTTAATAAGAAGTCACAACGCTCTAATATCGGCATGGATAATTGCAAAATGAACATAAAATTGCTCTTAAATTGAATTCCGCATATTTTAGTTAAAAGTGGACCGATGAAACTTTATCACAACGATTTCATACGTAATCGGATCGCAGAGAAAGTAATGCATTTAATACAAACTGGGCACGGGGAAAAAATCGAAAGGAAAAATGAGAGTGAGGAATTTCGCGTGTGTTTCATAAACTACAATATATTTTTTTATTTCGTTGTGTGTAACGTGTTATAATATTCATAAAAGGTTGAAGAGGCTTATAAGACACGGCATTATTCACGTGGCGAAGACTTTCGTGCTATCTGCTGTTAGTCGTCACTCACTCCGAAATCAATCTTTGTAATATATATAATAAATAATAATAATACCAGCCCTTTTTAAAATCCCATTGCTGAGCACGGGTCTCCCCTCGGGATTAAGCCATAGTCCACCACGATGGCCCAGTGCAGTTGGTGGACTTCACACATCTTTCGAGGGTTTCTCTCAGACATGTAGGTTTTCAGAATTCCAGAGGTGCGAGCCGGGGTTTTGAACCTGCGATCCTCGTTACCGAGGCAAGCGTTCTGCCAACTTGGCTAGCACTGCTATTATCAATCAATCTTTGTTAGCAATGTATTAATGTCAGCATCAACTATCGATACATCTTACACAGACTCCCATTCGGATTCATATTCTAATTCTTTTCTGAAGTTATTTATATACTGTGAATATCACCGTTGAATGTTTGAAATATTTATGGAATGCGATGTCTCGTGCTATTTTCAACTGTCTTTAATTTTAGAAGTGCCTCTGGAATTCTGTATAGCTTCGACATTAAACTTTGATAATTTATTGTCACTAAAGTTTCCGATAAGTTAAAGAGGATGAGGTAGTCAAACCTCATCGACTGAATTTAATAGATTCTTCAAGTCATGCAAAACAGAATAATAAAAACACTCTTTCGCTATCATTTTTAACACCCACTTCTAAAATATATACAGAAACTAAGTTGATGAAAACAATTATAAATATTTATAATACATGAATTCTTGTTAGGAAAATATTTAATAGTATACCATACTATCTTATTCTTTACTAGCTGTTGCCCGCGACTTTGTCCGCGTGGTATTTAACATTGGTTTTAATTTTTTTTCGTGAGATCCTATTTTTTTTTTCTAAAATAAAAGCAGCCTATGTTACTCCTTGTTACATCAGCTATCTGCCAGTGAAAGTCCCGTCAAAATTGGTCCAGCTATTTCAGAGATTAGCCGGAACAAACAGACAGACAGACAGACAAAAATTGTAAAAAATGTTGTTTCGGTATAGGTAACTTGTATACATCCAAATGCACTTAGTAAAAAGCGGTTATTTTAATATTACAAACAGACACTCCAATTTTATTTATATGTATAGATGAAATCGAAGCAAATAACTAAGCGACGCGTGAGCGTCGCGCAAGTTTTCTCGTACTAGCCAAGATAAGAACGAATAATGGCAACAAATATTTAGTTTTGAAGGAGCACAGGTATACAACAATATACCGTCAACTAAAAAAACTAGGCTCATTCAAATATAAACTGGCTCAGCATATACTTGAAAAATACTCATAAGTATCTACCTAATTAACGATTATAAATGAATGTGTCCGATGAGTACCCATAAAACAAAAAAAACACGACAAACTTATCCTATACTTATAAAACTTGTTATCATATATGTGACTATTGTCTTTTTTGATGATAAATTTTCTTTAAACTGAGGATGAAGGTATGATAGCGCTCCTTTCAGGTACTACAATAATCTTTATCGTTACACTATCGTGCAGAGAAATGCGTTGTATTTGTAAAGTTATAGATTTCCCGTCTGCGCCAGAATGCGTACGGTATGCATACCAAGTCCATTGTCATGCGACACAGTGCAGTTGCATAAAGGTGCCGTGGACTCTTGTGTAACGGCTTCGGGTCAAGATTCTGACAGAAATGGAAGCAGCTATAATTCATTCGGGAATTATCCATGCGATGTTGTAAATGATTCTCGATGTGGAATTTTAAATACCATTTGTTAGAACATGTTTATGTCTAATGTGGGGCTACCCAGTATCGTGTAATTTGTCTCTTTTGTGTATAGAAGATAAAATAAATTGTGTACAACCGCACTTGAGGTCCAGCGATTCTGGAGACACGTTATTGTGTTTTTATTTTTTTTAATTTTTCTAACCAATATTATGATTGGCTTTATTATTATCATGACTGTGATCCATAGGCAATCAATTCCAGTTTAAATTAATGGTATTTTTCAATTTTAAATTATATATTTCCATAATTGTAATCATAGAAACTCCTCTAATGATTCCACATCATAGGGCTAAGTACCGACGTCATTTGTCGGACAGGCCGCCGGGTTGGCGGACAAGCAATCAGCCTTTTGAATAGATCCACTGGCTCCTTTTGATGGGCTACAGGATTCTCCACAGTTCATTTTGTCGGTAGCCTGTCTCGGCTCTATTCACCAACTTGCTTTGTCATTGTTGTTGATAACTGTTTGTATTGTGTACAACCCTCTGATGGAAATTCCAGGAGTGAAAAGGCTAATCAATGATGAACCACTCGCTTCTAGAAAGTTGGGAGTGATGACCTCTTAATTGTTCGCTTATTTACAATATGTCTTCGATCGAGACGTGACGCTTACGATGTTATTCATATTGATTTTTTTTTGTTGCAGCTGTGGTCGTGCGTTATCTAACAAAGCGGTACATCGGAGAATATAGCTCGACAGGAGGTGAGTAAAGTTCACCGGATGAATAATTATTAATCTTCGGCATAAAGCTCATATAGTGCTGAGTGCGGTGTCATTATTTAAAATATCTGTTATGAATAATATATTGACATCTTTAACAGATTATAATTTCTAATAATGATTATCACTTGCTGCACTGTAAAGGCACATATCGAGAGAGAGAAGAGAGAATTTCGTCATCCCGCACTTCCCCAGCGTGGTATTGTTTTTTTTGTACGCTTTATAAACTAGTAAACAAAGTGATACTGCCGTCGCGTCGTTCAATAGTGTCATTCGTAACAACTTTGTATTTTATGCACAAGCATTTAAATTAAAATGTCTGCTTCCTTCCGACCTTAAAATTACGTGTCTGCGACAGACTGACGCCTTTTTCACAGGAGTCGGATTAAAACATTCAGGAAATAACTTTCGCTACACTAGTAAATGTTCTCGTTGATATGTGACGACAACATTATCGGAACAAAAGCCATTACATTTAGTTGTAAACCGTACTTTCTTGTTACAGATTTCCTTTATCAACACAGAGTGGCTTTCGACGGTGCTGTTTCAGAGGTTGAAATACTAGATACGTCTAATTGTGCGGTAAGTAACGACTCCACCAATGTTTCTCTCGGCGTTAACATTGAAATAGCAGTCACTACGAACAAAAGCCTCGGCGTCTTCGATAAGATAAAAGCTCGAACAGCAAACGCAGCGATAGAGCCAAACTTAATTTACCAATAAACAATGGTGATGTTAATCTACGGGTTGCGTTGGTAGCGGCTGATGCCGCAGTACAATTTAATTAGACGAAGTTTATGTGGCTTGTATCGGCTTATCAGATGCGATCGGGCTTGCCGCCGGGCGAAATCCTACGTTCGAACCGGCAGAGAATAGACGAGAGTGCTCTCGTTACGTAATCGTTAATGTTTTTATTATTATGTAGATACGGTTAAACAAGTTTTTTTTTCATTTGCGTCTAAACAACGATGATTGTTTATTAAACACATCGATAACGGAACTAAAAGAACAAAACGGCTTGGATGTTTCGTGTTGCGCAATCGTCCATTTTATTTGTTGCAGCGAGTGGCCCCGATACCAGATTCCGAGTACCAGTTGTAGCTTGCGTCTTCATTATACCGAAGTTCACTGACTTTATTTACAATTCAAGCTATTTTTGAGATGGTCGTGGGCCATTAAAATTTAACCTCACATTATTATGTAAAGTATTTGTGAATATGTAAATTGTTATTTATGACATAATTTGATGGGCGTCTATGTACGTTCGTTTTAAAGCAGTTTCTTGGTTCAAACTTTTGTGTGTAGGTCAGAGTTGTTTAAAGGCATCCGTGGAACTTTAAATGGCTTTTATGCCAAGTCGTTAGCTCGTATCCGACTGATTAACCTTAACGATAGTATGTCAAGTTGTATCATTCAATACTGCAACAACCTTGTAATGTAGCACGTGCGGCGTAAACGCTTGTGACGTAAATGATATATCGACTCGCACACCTTAGCGTGTAATGTCACCTATAGCATTATAATAGCGAATTAAACAGTAAACAGTAGTTACTGCAACATTGCAGGTGTAAATAATTGCAAGACTTACATAAATGCAACGATGCATTTCCCGAATGTAGTATTGTAGAATGTATAGTATACGAGATGTGTAGATAAATAGTTTAAATCCTCCGATACTGAACGGTAGACCCATAGGCATGACCCCATGTCCCCCACTGGGTCCGCTGTCCTTAAGAATCAGGTTGCCTCCTCGGTCCTTCTTGACCGATACTTTCCTTGGTTCAGATCCGTGGGTGCTTACCCGAGCACGTGCGGTGGGGCGACGCGTTTGCTGTGGTGTACTCGGTGTGCGAGCGTCGGTCGTTCCTCGCCGCCGCGGAGCTGTTGTCGCTGCTGGAACGTACCAGGCTGCCGGGATGTGCCGCCGTCACCCTCCTGGGGAACAAACGTGACCTCGAACACGCCAGGTATGTTCCCCCAGGTTGTATAGGTGCAGGGTTATCTATATTCCTAGAACGATCGGATACCTTACATACTAACTTAATTCTCGCTGACCAATGATCTGTCATAGAAGTGTGGCGTGAAGTGATTGGCGTCGGCTTCCAATATTTTTTCTTATCTACAAATTTTAAGGAATACCAAAATGTTGATCTGGAATATTTTTGATTACAACTTATCTAGTTTTGCTTATTCTGTGTAGGTATATTTTTAAATGTTTTAATTTTGAATGAACTTTCAGTTTGATAGTATTTCGGTTAGTAATTTATTATTAGGAAACCCATTTCTATTCGAAACATAGAGGATATTCTTGTATTTTTTGTTAAGAGATTATAAGTAATGACCAGATTGCTTGATAATTACCATAATGTGTGTAATGGTTTAGGGAGGTCCACGCAGAGGAGGGTCAGGAGTTGTCGTTGCGGTTCGGCTGCCAGTTCTACGAGGTGTCCGCGGCGGAGTCGTGCGCCGGCGCAGCGCTCGCCTTCCACGCTCTCCTGCGCGAAGCTCGCGCCTTAGCGCTCCTATTACCTACTCCACGGCGCAAGCTAGCCGCGTATTCCGTTTCTAAGGTACGTTAATAATATGCCCTTGATCGTTAGCCTACATCGTTTTATTACTGTGCATAGGTCTCTCCTCCACGACTTTACAAATATCTCTATCATTGCTCATCTCTAGCGATCCCTTTCGAATGCATCGTTTCCTGGGCCTGTCCTGACTTGACATGTCGTCATGTCTGATTTAGCGCATTTCTTAATATTTGCTTTAGCAGCCATAAACATCGTATTTTCATTTGTTTTTTTTTGTAATTATAAGGCTTGTATTAATATAATCGTTTATTTGCAGGTAATCGGCACGATATTCGGAAAAAATAGCAAGAGCGTCCGAAAGAAACGGCCATCGCTCAGCATTTGAATGATTGTTAATTTATTTTTATAAATATTCTATTTTATAGGAAACCCAGACTGCTTTGTACATAATTATTTTTATTTAGTTCGGTTGTAAGTATAATTTTATATTCGTAATACAACAGATTTATATGATGATTGCAAAGAGATTTCTGAATTCGGGCGTGCGTACATAACGAATTGCTATCATTGTATAAATTACGTGTGTAAATAATATCCCGTTAACTCATTGTAAATAAATACAAATTGTATGTTTTAATACACCTCGCACTAGACTTATGAATTCAATTTAAATATTGTAAATATTAAATTAAACACGGATGTACTGTGCTCTTTACGATTTACAGTTGAACTCTTTACAATAAAGTTTTATATGAAATTATAATATTATGGCTATTTTATTCGTCTGCGCAATATTGAATATATTTCCCATGTGATATTTCCCAGAACGTACCTTTGAAAGTTGCCTTATTCATGAATGTTTGAAGAAAAGCCGTTTACAGTCCAACATAAAGCCAACGAAGTAACCTATTTCGCACTATACTTACATGGCTATAGTTACAACTCCGCTATGGCGGAGCTCATTCACTAAATATTGTTAGTGAACGAGCTCCGCCATAACTTCACAATTATATCGAATTCCCATTAACCCTACGAGGAAACATCGCGTCTCTCAAAGTGGACAGTAACAAGGCGCAATGTAGACACCGTACAAGGCTGCGTCATAAAACTAGAGTCGATTGTCTCGACTCCTCAGACGGTGAATGAATACGGACGTCAGGCACTTTCTTAGATTGTGGCACAAAGATACCGTCAAATCGATCTTAGTGAGCTGCACTTCGTATACATGTCGTTAAAAGCTCTATAATGAGTTTCTGTTTTCACTGGCGAAGTGTCGGGGTGTCACATCGGTCCGCGGCGGACGAGCGCCGTCGTTGTCACAGTAATATCGTTCGGACGGGGCGCTCGATCGATACGATAACCAGAGAGAGTTCAGGGGCCTGTCTCGCACGCGCCGCGCCACTCCCGCGCATAATGTCTAGGGAACCAAATGTGATCGCGCAAGTCCAACATGTGAAAGCAACAAGTGCAAATTTCAAGGCCTCGGAGAAATTATACGCTGGAATCCGCCTCGATGTGAACTCGATTGATCCGACAATAGGGTGGTTGATTTTTTTTCTAATCATATAATTCATTTATATTTTACGATTAGTAACGGTAGGTATAGAGTATAGGCGAGTACCTAAAATGATTTTCGAAATAACTAAATAACAAAAATATAAAATTAAATTTATATAACTATTTAAAACTGCCGATAAAAAGAAAATACCTTCTTAGGTAGGTATTTTATCAGTAACTTCACTTGGTACTAATACCAAGCTTGTCTGACAGATAAACAGCACCAATCTACTAGCAACTTTTTATATATAAATCGCAAATACAATATATTTTGAAAACTTGTTCATAGTATGTCATACATAAAAGAAATAACTAAGTAGTGATTTATAATATAATTCCAAAATATGATGCACTACCTGATTAGATATCGAGCCGCCGGAGCGGAAAATATCAGATAAGTAGATGCTGCCGATAATGCGATCAAGTTCAAGTGCACGACTATAAATACGATACGATTTATAACGCCAGACAGTTTAGAAATGAATGGTTATACGGGCAATGAGTGGGCGACGGTTACGCAATGAGCAATAAAGTGTTCCTTCGATGCTTCCGATGTGCTATTAAATCGGGCACGCACAGGTGGATCGGTCAATGTGGAGATACGACCAATACATCGGAGCCCACGATCGCATTAGTGGCGCCAACGTATCGCTCGGCGCAGCGAAGCAGCCGATCGGGGACAGCAACGGCTATCTGCTAGATCAGGGTTTCCCAACCTTTTTTGCATGGTGCCCTCCCGGACTATAAAAAAAATTAAATGCCGCCCTATATTTTTCTTCATTGCTTCAATAAAAAACATAAATTATTATTACGAAATTTATTTCACACGATTAATTATTTATTAATGGGATGTTTGCGCCTGCATTTTGTGAACCAGTTGGTCGATATTAGGTTCTGTTTTTGACAGAGCTATCATCAAATCATTATCGACTGCAAGACGATTTCGCTTCGATAAGTAACTATATTAAAATATCCGAACACTTCATGCCCCCCCTAAGATCTCTGTACGCCCCCTTGGGGGGCACGCCCCACCGGTTGGGAAGTCCTGTGCTATCATAGATTCCAATGCTACAAATACGCAGGTGTCGCTGCATCTTCTGCGATAAGCGACACCATTATATTTATAAAATACTGTTACTACATCTGCTACTACAATATTGACTAATGACTGTTGCCGAACCAACAATAGAATAAATCAGATTGAATGTAATGAATTTGAAATAAATACTTAGCCGATAGGTTAAGTATCTAACATCAATTCAACAAACACTCAACAAAGAAAGTGTTAGGTAAACACTCAATGTACAAGAGCTTTGTCACTAATACATTGGAAAAAGGTCAAGAACGGATGACCTCGCGCAATCATTGCAATATTTATCGTCAATTAATGAATTTAATGAATCGGCAATCGACGGAGCGGGTGAAAGCTTTGATGTAATAAGACAGGACACTAAAATTGCGTTAATGATGCTACAGGATGACGTCCACAGGAGTGTAGATAACTCCTCTCGTGTTCCGTCCTATAAAATACTATTGTAATTAAGAGTATGTAAGCACACCTGACACACGCACAAAAGCACACCTCTATACTACGGTAATAAATCTATGCGGGGTTTAAATTAATTTAAAAAGTTAAGTCCAGGCTCAGTATTATTCTAGTAACTTGAGCATGGTACCTATCCACTGCCTGTTCACACACATGGCGTCGATGTGGATAGGAATGCATAGTAACATTTTTTTAAATAATACTAAAACACTGAGTTTTTCGACGGCTCTTGTCAATGAAACCAACATTCCAAGCTGATAGTAAGTTCTGATTCATAAATGCTTTTTGGCCGAAATGAATAAAACTAATCTTACGGATTTTATCGCGTTTATTATACGTTTTTTTACGTTCCCGACGTTATATAGTATTCGCGTACGACGTACGAAATGAATAAAAATAAAAGGATTTTGATTTTTATAATGCTGGTTTATTCATATTTGTAGATGTTCGTTTTATCTAATCAGGTTAGATGAGGCGTATATAATTGAGCATGATGATGAAACGGAAGAAAATAAAGGAATGAGGCCATTCACGACATCCTCCGATGCGGCGTCAGTGACAAGAGTATGACGTTTAGTAGTGGTGCGCGTGCGCCGGGATTCTTGATCTAGCAGATAACCTATCAGGCACTTTCATCTTTCGCTTTAGATTAAACGATTACTAGCCTCGTCTAATTGCTCGTGTTTGTCTGGGATGGCATCGGTCATTGAGATTTATGCATGACTGAGGATCAGACTGGTAAGTGATAGGGATCTAGTGATCGATAGCCGACACACGAGTTTATTGTTGAGTTATATTGCAAAATAGAGATGTAGAGAAGCCGAGTGTTAAAGCTAGGTAGATTTGGCAGTTAGGTTACAATATTAATATTAGTCCTTTAACAAAAAAAATATTAGAATAATTAAAAAAAACTCCAGACGAACACACCAACGATAGGGTCCGCACTAAGCTGTACTTGTATTATGGGTACCGTACAATGGACCGAAGGTGAACCCAGTATATAATACTTATGTAGCGACCACTTCAACCGCACCACAAGCTACGCAGATGCACTGCAGAAGCATTCAGAACAATAGACAATTGACGTCACAATCCTGAATCGCGCAATAAGAATTTTCGGAGCAAGTAACATATATACAAGATCCGGACAATACCGTCGGGGCATAGCGGCCGCCCCGCCAGGCATACCACCCGCCTGGCTGGAAGATCTTCCCTTTACCGTTAAACTTATATAGACATTTTACATCCATGACTCGGTTACAAACATCACAAAAAAATGTGTCCATACCAGGATACGAGCCCAGGACCCTCAGTGCATTGAGCTGGGTGACTATCGACTGCGCTTATCAGGTCGTCATTTATAAGGGGCTTTATCAATAGCTAGCGTATTGGTATTTACCAAAGATGTCCAAATATTTAATTTTATTATCTATCCAATAATGATCAAAACCATTTTCCAAGTTCTACCCAAACCTCACTAATCCAAACCAGTAAGTATTTTATGTGATGCTGATGATCATTGAACAAACAGACACAGAGACTTATTATGGATCAAATAGCCTATTCAACCATTTAAAAAAAATAACACAATCAATTTTTTAAGTACTTAGCATCCCTAAAACTTTTCAAGTAGGAAGGAAGGTAATGAGGTGAATATCTGTAAAAGCGTTAGTATAAGATGTCAACTAAAACATTCTAAGTCAGAAGAATTAAATACTGTTGACGGCATTTCTATACTTACAGCTATTACATGTGAAAGAGGCTGCAGGCATCTGCTTGCTTGTAGGTGTTAACGCATAAACCGCGATGTGGCCTTACAATCTGTTTGCAAGTACAATAAATACATTACGATGTTCATAAACGCTTACAAAGTTTTGTTTTCTTACCCGTCATTAAGGTTTTAATACACATATTATTTGGTATACACATAAAATATCAAACATATATCTACCTATGTTTCTACGCTTCGCTACGTAATATTCTACGATACTTATAAGGAATATATTTTAGTCTACAAAGACTAAATTATTTGTCGTTTTCAAATTGTATAACACCAAATATCTCACTAATCATAAATAGCGTACACATATGTTACAATTATTATACTTAATACATTTAATATGGATAAATATCGCTTTCGTGTTTCGTAACACAAAAAAATATAGTGAGATTAAATTGAATAATCGTTGTACAAGAAACCGGTGTGTGATATCGAGTTAAATACTTAAACGAAGCTAATGCTGATAATCGATGGGGCACCTGTCCAACGGTTGACGAATGTGAAGTCGTCGAGGACCTATCGGACCCATCGGAGAAAGTGAAGCAATTTTTAAAGAGTCATATTAGCTAGAAATGTTATGACCATGCAGAGAATAAAGATGAAATAAATATTAGATGTTACTTTTTTTATGACATAAATATTTTTAGTATTATCACCGGATTAGGTGACAAACCTAAAAAAAAAACTACATGCCCGCTGAGTTTCTCGCCGGATCTTCTCAGTTGTGGTCGCGTTCCGATCCGGGTGTAGAGTTAAGAAAAAAAAATGTTAATGTAAATTTGTAAGTGCCCCCGTAGGCTTATACGAAATAAATTATTTAAAAAACCTCTTTAACAATGACAATCTTGCCTAAACATTTAAATCGGTTAACGCATAAAACAAAAGCAAATACAACCAAACAAATATTGACATTTACAGGCTATAAATAGAATATCAATTAAAAAGTGGTGGGTCTCGTTAAATTTGAAATCAGCCTAGCTAATGCGTAAAAGGACAAATAGAATGTTTCACCTTTACAAATCCGTGACATTCGTTTAAATTGTCGAATTGGAATGAAGAGATTACTTAATTAAATTATTTTGCGTAATGTGACGGCCCCGAACATTACATTTGCAAACTCACAGACCTTCTAAATTCCATACAACACGTATGTAATGTAATAAATTGTAGATGGTAAACTTAATACACACATCGGCTTTAAGAAACTTATGTAATCTACGCCTAAAATCACACCGACAAAAAAAGAATCATAAGCATAGTGCCGGTTAAACAATTACAATATCCGATGTCAATAGACCATTAATCAATGATCGCAGTCGCTTCCAGACAAGCTCTATACAAACCGCTCGTCCGTTGGCCGAACCCGTCCGCAGATAACACTAAACGGCTAATTTGTAAAGCACATATTGCGTAAATCAAGTCACGTATTGCGTGGCTAATGAGCTGGGGGCTACTGTACCACTGTCAGTCGCAGTTATGTTATGACGATATGAAAGTGAGATTCATAATGCATGTTATTTTGATACACGTTATATTGATGGCGTGCCGTCGTATTGCGGTAAATATTTTAGTGGCGGCTGCAACTGAAATAGATGAATGCAATGCTAGGTAAGTGATTTTGTAATGGATCGCACGAAGATGAGTATATACTTTTTTTGAAGGCACATTTTGTAAGAATATGTTAGTTACATGGATCGTGTTTATACGAAGCATAGATAATACATAATATAAGAAGTGTTTATACGAAGAACATTAAAATGCACTGTCCTTTAATTTTACCGTTAGTAATAAGTTACCAGAAAATTATACCTTAAGCTATTTATTTTTTCTGCCATGAGAGAGAGAAGTTACTTGAAGCATCTTTCTCACACAGCTTATCAAATGAGCTATGACGAATTTTTTCTTAAGAAATGATAATAATATCGAGTACAAATGAGTAGCAGAAGAGAGACGACAAAATGTTGAGAGCAAATAATTAAATCACTGGCAGACAGGTCCTCAAGGTAGATCATGTGGAGGTGACAACGAAAATCGCACATAACGTTACGACAACTCGTTACACCAATACAGCAAATCTTGAACGAGACAGTATCATCTATTAAGTTATAAAATATTCATTATGTATATGCCAGCGTCGGCTTGTTATAACCGACATCTATGGAACGTCGCCGGCCGACGGTGCGTCCGATAGTGTCACTCAAACGCATGTAACACGTTACATCTGAATCATGACTCAAGAGATCATGACTCAATCTATCGATACATAACGTGCACTCGTACTTAAGGCACCAAGTATTAGGGGTATTAACGTGGTTCGTAATTCTAATCGTGAAGTATGTACTGATATGTTTGACGCTAAGACGAATCTAGCAACACCTAATTTGTGTCGCTGATTGCTCTCGGGCTGCGGCATTCAATCATAATAACATTATCACTTTAAGCACGACTAAGGTTCAATAACTCTTATCTCCCTATTTCAAATCGAAACGGTAAATCATAGAAAAAAAAACACAAATAGGCTAAACGTTTTAGTGGGAAAGATTTTATCCTCGATTCAATCAATTAAATACATTAGCTAAAAGTTTAATTAACTAAAACATATATAACAATTTGGAATTGAATACCGAAGTAGCTATATATAGGCGTTGGTGTGCAGCAACATTCAACTAACTACAAAAATCTCTTGACTTGGTAGCATTTTTAATTTTATTGTATCCGCAACTATCCGATGGACATAACTATTGAAATAGACTCATGAATGAAAAATACAGAACAGTATAATCATAAATTAATTAAGTTAGTAATCATTCAACGGATTATGAATTCTTCACGGTAGGGTTCGTACATATAAGAAATCCTCATATTAAATAATTGCATCGCCACATAATGACAAAAGTTGTCAACCCAGATGCTTTGTCGGTCACTGCGTACGCTAATTAATCTCTCCATGAATACTCGCAAATAATTTCTTTGTTCAAAAGTCATCCATAAATACCACAAGGAAATCCTTATCAACAGTTAATCAAAAGCTCCTCGAGTGAAAAATTGAGGTCATGGCTTTGCAAAATTTGCACCGCACAAACTGCGTTGTCCAAACACTGAATGTCTTTTAATTATATTGGCGCATCTTGGCTTGTTTGAGCACAAACAAAGAGCTGATTACTCACTTGCAGTACACGGAACGCCACTCTTATGTCTCCTTGAAGCTTATGCACACATGTAGTTCTTCTAAGACCGGTATACCTTGGTTTATTTTTGCCCTCACCTAAAGCCATGCGACGTCTCTCTCTACATGGATGTCACTGAGGACCCGTTTGATGGGTCAATTCGAGGATGGATTTATATTTCCTGGAATGATGTTAATATATCACTTTAAGGACGGAAAGGTCTTGTAGTAACTCGATGTAATAAGTGTGCCTTCATAATATTTTTTGGTTCATTTAGTTTTTATTTTCAATCATAATGGGTTCTCTTTAGTCGAATTATAGAGGCTATCCAGCATGATGTTATGGTTCTCAGTATGCATACTCACATCAGAGCTCTATAAATTAGTGAAATGTTAAACAGCCTCGGCGTTGACGCCTAGGGGTGCGATTTTATCACGCACACGTTCAAAACGGCTGGCGCCTGCTTCTATTAACTATATTTATTGCATGTCTCCCCTGAAGAAGTTGTAAATGCAACCCCTATTACAAAGTTTATAAAGGCCAATTTTAAACCAACTTTGTACATTACGGTTTCTTCTAGTTACTATAAAGTAAGATTGTCTTCACACGAGATTAGACCTTCACTGTATATTCATATAGCTGTATTTTGTATTGAACAAGTGATTAAATTATAAAATATGCCCACAATTTTGCTATCGATTCCCGACATCCGCTCATTACAAGGTGCGGGAATGTTGTTCAACACATTATAATAACGATGCATGGTCGATGTACTATGGGAAAATGAAAATAATAGAAATCTTGTTTTATTTCGTTTATTATAATTGCAATCGTCATAATATCTTTATTATATTGAAATAAGTTCCGATATAAAATATGGAGATTTTCCCAAACTGTCGTTATCTTTATATAAATTCGCAACATTTACCTACCTAGCTATAATGTATACCTATAGCGATGTTTCCTATAATAACATAATCGCAATAACCACGACTAAGGTTAGACGACTCCACCTCCCTATTTCGAGCCAAAACGGTATATCGATAAAAAATCCGCGAACAACTATATTAATGGCTAAACGCTTCAGTGAAAACGATTTTATTTATCCTATTAAACCCAATATATGTAATGAAGATATCAGATATGATGACTGTGTTATTACAACTAGATTTATTTGATTAGGTAGTACGCAAACAAGACTTAGTAATTAAGATAATATTGATGATTATAATCGATCCGAATTGCATGTTCGGTGCAAAGAGTAGACGTTAGTAAGGATGTAGACTAACTGTATCGATAGAGAATATTATTCAAACAAATCATAGCAATTATAAAACTTAATTGAATAACGGTTTTACACGGCTAACATAAAGAAGGACCTACTGACAGAGATGATTGACATGAAACGGGCTATTGATAAAATTGATAAGGATGGCATCTTGGATGGGTCCTGGTAAATCTTTTCGATTTCGATTCGATAAAAGATTACATTCAAATTCGTTCTCTGTAGCACCATAGTCAGTTTGTGGTAGCTTAATATGTACGTAGTCTCCTTCTGAATGCAGTACCCAAATGTACCTAAGTACAACGTGTGTACATATACACACCTTATTTATTACCACATACAAATTTTGAGCCATCGGGATCTCACCATTTCTCACCACCACCACAGCTAAGTTCCAATTCCATCCAATTTTATCTAATATAACCACACACTACAATGTGTCATTGCAGTATTTCATGTTTAAGTTTTCCATTAAAGAGTTGTTATATTTATAAAGGCAATACAAAGCATTTAATTGAAATTAAAGTAGGTAATTTGTAATACAATTGTAAATTGACTAGTGTACATCTATAAATTTGAGCGTTAATTTATACTTATAACAAATTTGCACGCTTATGCCAAAACCCGTACCTTCCTTTAGCCAACGATGACAGTTTGAATTTGAGTAAAAGTTCACACGCCAGTGATTGCAAAGTGATTTCGTGTAAACGCAAACAATTATCATCTATTGTGCGTAAAAGTTGATTGTGAATTAAGATGTCTATTGTCAGTGATCCTTTCACAAATCTATCGAAACATGTTTTCTAACATCCTGTGTAGTCAGGGCTGGCAGTTGAGTTTAAAAATAAAAAAATAAAATGGGAATAATCGGTAACGTAAAAAAAAATCGAAATTCAACCGGAAAGTTTTAAAAATGGAATTCAAAATCGGGATCTAGCGATAAACATTCTTTACTCGAAACTATTTAATGAAAATAATTATATGCTATACTTAAATAATAAATATTGCCAGATGAACACATCAACAGTACGGTCCCACAATAAGCAACGCTTGTATTATGGGTACCGTATAATGGACTTTGGTTGTTCCCAATATATATAATCCCTTATGAGTACAAATACAAATTCGAACCCATCACACAAAGTTTGCTTCTAACGAGATCCGAGTTGTTTATTTTAGGACCGAGATTCGTGATAAAAAAAAGTTTTTATAATAGCCTGTAACATAATCGTATACAGTCCTATATCGAGATGCACTATAACGGTAGCCCCGGGATATCCCGTGGTCCGGGATGAGATGCGATAACGTTCCCAACACCGCGGTCATCCGATACGCATCGCTCCGTGTTTCCTGTCGAATAAACTAACAAGTGAACTTGACATTCAAATGGTAGGACTTTTCTTATGGCAGTATTATTGATGAAATATATGATCATAGATGTACACAAGTGTCAATCGCTGCTGTTAAAGGGGTATTTTGGGGTACATGATATCTGATACCTGTATACTTGTGTGATTATATCGCCCAATATATACAAACACTGTTCGTTTGTTGTGTTTACCCGTTTTGTAATGTACTAGCTGTTGCCCGCGACGTCGTACGCGACTTTAAATTGTTTTTTTTTTTATTATGAACTGATTGAAATAAAACACGCAATACATTTAAAGTGAAGCTTACCACAATACATTAGTGAATACCGCAACCAAACAGTTTAAGCCGCTGCTGAGATTAGCGCGCACAAACGCATAGACAACCAGATAAACGGACTAACAGACAAAAATCTGGCAATCATTGTTTTAGTTTCTATTGCATGTTTAAAGGCCACCAATATGTTATTCTCATATTTTTTCTGTTTAAAATAGATGATAGATTTGTAAAATAAAAATGTAAAATCGATAATAGATGAATACTGTTGTAAGTTAAAGCGTTACTTATCTATTTTAGTGTCTGCTGTTACTCAGTAAATCATATTTACTTCTACACTAATAATATAAATTGGTAAAGTGTGTGAAGTGTGTGTGTTTTGACGGCCTGATTAGCGCAGTGGTAGCGACTCTGCTTTCTGCGCCGAGGGTCCCGGGTTCGAATCCTGGTAGGGACACAAGCTTTGTGTGATGAGCACGAACGTTTGTACCTGAGTCATGGATGTTTAATATCTATATAAGTATTATATACTGAGTTCGCCCTCAGTCCATTGTACGGTACCCATAACACAAGCGTTGCTTAATGTGGGACCGTATAGTTGGTGTGTTCGTATGGCGATATTTATTTATATATAAAAAAAAATAAGATGTAGGGGGTAATCTCTGGATCTACTAATCCAATTTTGACAATTATTTCACTAATTGAAAGCTACATTATCCCTGAGTACTATAGGCTATGTCTCATCAAAGTAGAACAGATGGAGCCGAAAACGAAAACTAGTGGTAATTATAATTCGCACATTACATGACAGATTGCGCTCTGACGTCATAAAGGTCTTCCAGATAATTTTCAGGCGTCATCAATATCAATCGTTGCGTGGAATTTGCGAGACTGCCCGCAGCAATGTGGCCTTGCCTTGCCAAACACTGGCCTTGTTAAAAAAAAACATGTAAGCCACAACCTCTTCTACGCAAACATTACATCTCACGAGGGTACTATCGCAATTGTAGGTTCCTATCACCGAGTCAAGGTGAGAGAATGCGATGTGTTATGATGTGTACTACATGTTTGACATTATGATTAAATTACACCTGTGTACCCAAGGTGCCTTAGAGCGCATTCACACGCTCCACTTGCGGCCTATCCGGCGCCGGATATAAATAAATAAATATCGCCGGACGAACACACCAACTATACGGTCCTTCACTAAGCAACGCTTGTATTGTGGGTACCGTATAATGGACTGAGGGCGAAACCAGTATTTATTACTTATATATAATATGACTTGGGTACAAACATTCGTGCTCATCACACACAGTTTGTCTCTACCAGGATTCGAACCCGGGACCCTCGGCACAGAAAACAGGGTCACTACCAACTGCGCTAATCAGGCCGTCGTATATGCAGCAACGGTACTTGCTTACGGCTATGGGTTGTTCTTTAATGCCTTACTAGGCCAGTTTCTTGTTTTGTTATCAGACCGCTACGCTATTGATATGGCAATAAGCGACTTTATGACTACAGGCATGTGTACTTAATTAACAATAAATTATTATTTTGTTATAGAATGATGGCCATTCTAAGTATAAGCAGTGTTTTTCGTTACGTGGAAATATATAGAGCAATGAAATGTAAGCACATTTTTTGTCTGTTGTATTTTATTTATCTGATGCTGTATATCCGGACCGTGTAAAAGGGCTCTTACGATTATTACTGAGAACGTTGCGACAGAAGGCAATTTGAACGGCTATTAATATTTTCTATATTTTCACGTTCCAACCTTGAGTCTATTATGTGTATTGTCTTTTAGATGCAACTAATATTAGTGTGGGATGTAATCTTACTGGATGTGATATCGAATGGATATTCATACTTGTAGGATTCATCTGCTGTTGAGCCGCTCTCAAGGTAAGAGTCAGGGATAATAGATTATTAATACTAGAAGCGTTTGGTACTTGCTGGAGTTAAGATAAGAATATTATTATATCATAAAACGTCAAAACGTTCCTTGACAGGATGAAAATACTTATTTACTTTTAACTCCTAAGATGTCAAATACAAAGTACGAAAGGTACAAAAGCTATGAACGTTTTATATATATATATATAAACCGTTATTCTTTCAATCCAACCGTCTGGATTTTGTAGGTATGTTTATTTTGGAGGGAAATCTTCTTTCCACGACTAGGTATAAGGGATTACTAATTCTTGTTTTACTTCTCTTGTATATGAAATGTATGTTGATAGTATATTGGCACTTCCATTAGCTCTAAGCAACAAAATTTTCGTGCAACGAATAGTAATAACGGTGTATCGATGAATAGCCGCGGCTTTGTTGCGCAATTCTCTCATTACGTTATTGATTTCACTAAGTTTTGGCTGATGACTCCCCGCTGGGACCCCGCCGGCTCGCGCTGGACCCGACACTCCTACCACCTGCCAACTCATTAATAGGAAAATATTCTAATGAATTGCGCAGACAACACGATTAAAGGATTACTTTTCGTTGCATAAGAATTTTAAAACCTTCAAAAAGGAGGTTCTCAATTCGGTTGTATTGATTGCAATTTCAAAACGAAACTCCCAAAAAAAAACCGGTGGTACCCATTTCATTTTTTTCTTCAATTTTAACTAAATGTACTGCCGAGAATAGAATGCAGATAAGTGTAGTTATTTTTAAATCAATTTACTATTAAAATCCCTTGACTGGTTCGCCATAATTAGTGAAAAGTCGTATATGGAAATTGTATCCTAGACGTTCGCGTCGTCTGTATACACGTGCTATTATTATGTGACAACACGATTGATGTATTGATGTTTGTTTTATTGGTTATACTTTTAATTGCGCTCCACTATGCTCTTGACCTCTGCTGGAAATGTACAGTGACAAACTCTACGTTCGAGATACACGTAACTCTATTGTAGATACGCTTTTAAATGTACTAGGTATATGCATTACGAGTAATGTGAAGTACGTATTTCATAGACTATGTGTGTGATATTAGGTTGGCATCCATACAAATTGAGTCCACGATAGGCTAGGGTAAGTCGGGCTAGGCCTTCGCCTAGTCTGAACAAGGCTTTATGTGCTTGAACAGAGGTCATATCAGCTGATTGCGAATCGATCTCTTAGCGAGATTAAGCTAGAGATTCATTGAAAGAGATGGTGGAAAGTATTGAATTCCTAAGCGTAAATGAAAATCTTGCGTTGGACGTCGTGAGTTTTCTGCTATTTGTTCTGAGGTTTATATATAAATACGAAATTAGTGGTTTTAGCCGTGACCTAGCATGATAGACGATAGAGTAGACAAAATTAAAATATAAATGGACTACCAAATAGGTTGAATATAAATATGTTATCTATATCTTAATATCGTATACGCACGAATAACACGTTTTTATTTAAAGTTTTTAATTACAGGTCTTCGTCTATAAACACATAAAATAAAAAAAGCAATTAGCCGATGCGATAACAAATGGCAAAACAAAGAGTGCTATTCGATTTTTCTTTATTATTAATGTGCACTGATATAATAGATAGATCATAGATTACTTAACAAGTACAACATACAGTCGGCATTGTGGAAATAAATCATTCTCAGAAAGATTTAATTGTGCGAATGAAAGTCGATAATAGAAAGCTGTATATTATTAGATTATTAGATTATGTTATTATTTATGTTTTACCAAAGGCAGATTAGGTTCTGCATATATTAAAATCACACGGTACAATATCAAAACAATTATGTCTGTATAAAGACTGGTGGACACTGGCGGAAATTTTCTTGAGTACACAAAAACGTTTAACGCAAGTTTCCTTTGATATTTTTATTTTAAGACGGTAAGTCAATATTTTGTTATTTTTTTGTGTAGCTAATCACGTCTTTGTTGAAGTTGTATATTCTTAAACAGTTGGTATCCAGTGTGTACCATATCTTAGGCCGTGGACAGCCTACGCCAGACAGAGTTAATCCCTCGAGATTTTTATATAATTACAGCGAGGCGTTGAGTGGAGCCCATTATAAACAGATCACGACCGACTCGCGCCGAGACAAACATGTTGCAGCTTTCGTTCGTTCCACGCTATTGTGTGCTTTGAATAACCGGAAATAAATCATGAGGGGTTTTCTTTAAGATAATTAAAGTGACACTGAATAGGACTAACACAACTGTCACAATTGTATTAAGTTCCACAAATAGTTTACAAAACAGATATTCATCAGAGATGTGATGTATGAAATACAGTGATTTAATATCATTAGGCATACAGTTTCATACAGATTACATGTTTCATAACTTATATTTACTGTATATTTTCACAAAATGTATTTACTACGCCATCTCTTTCATATTGCTCTCACAGGCTGACAGTTGCTTGTATTGTAATTAAGAGATTTGAAACTGGTTAATTAGAAATGTTAACGTTTATTGTATATCTATTGTTATTGTTTTATGAAGTAACCTTCTTTTAAAACGAACTAGCTCATTGGCTATTTCCCGTAATGCGTGCACGCAACCCAGAAAAATACTGTTATAGCGAGCACCTTAAAAGGCCGACGAAGTCCGATCCACCAAACTTCTCTGTCTATTTAATCCAAATATAAATTTTGTTGGTCTCATTCATAGTTTCAGAGGTGTTATGATAGGAAATCATTCAGACGGAGGGTTTCGCTTATATGGAAAGATATAAGACCAGATTACAAGAAGAAAGTTACTTAATAGAGTTTATTTAATCAATCAATCGGCGCCGTTTAGTCATACAATATAATACATTAGTGTAATTGTAAGTACCTACTCCATCAGTATTTGATTCTGTCAAACTGGTTCTAAGCCCCCTTAAGCACTAGCTATGAAAACAATTATCACTGTTTTCGCGGAACCCTAAAATATAAGTACACCACCAAACACTCGACACGTGTACGATAAGGCACAAAAATGGCGGGACTCGGTTAAACAGATCACCCCATTTACGTCCACGATAACCTTTGGCGATGCAACTAATGGCGAAACTGACGTGGAACTCGTCCGTGAGCAATATTTCACGAGGGATCCCAGATAAGAGATCACAAAAAGCTGTGACACAACGTGAGTTCAAGTATCGCGGAAAGTTTTGCAAGTATATACTCGAGTTACCATTGTTTGAGATGCCAGGGTTCGCACTCCTTTCCTTTAGCGAAAGGTGAAGGACGGCCTCCAGCCGGAATGTGGGATATCTGAACATCTTCTATGGCTCTTGTTTATTATGCAAATTGATTTGTCGGCGTGCACGCAGATGAAGCTGCGAGATAATTATGTTAATGCAGACAGAATGCACGTGAAATTTGGACGGCTCCGTGGCAAAGATCGCTTTACTTTCCGAGCGATTTAGGTCGTTTCTAGGCTAGTTAAGTTAAATTATGCTGTAACGGTGCCCGAGGCAGCTCACGGACGGGTAAAAACAGAAACTGTAATAGTCTTCGCTACCGTTTTCTAGAAAATATCGTTTCCTTGGTGAAAGTTTGTTAATGACGGGGCGCAGGATTCGAGGTGATCCAAGGGCGGTATTACATAAGACTACTTTCTAATGCTTGATTCTACGAACGATCCGTGTGGGATGTGATGCGCTCGTCTAACTCGGTTTAATTATATCTATTGATTGCTATTAATAAACTATCCATACGTAATTAATGCGTAATATCGAATGAATTAATAAGGAAAACGGATCTAGATATTATTTTATTACATCTTAATGGCTATGTATATTCACAGAGAAAATTATTTCTCTTGTCTAATATGTTTGTACCATTTATGTTAGGAATCAAAGTTGAATAGGTGATGCCGCTAATATGTGTAAAGTAATGATTTGCATGAGCATTGTGAGTAGTTATTTGTCAGTGAGATGAATGAACTCTTCGAATTTTTCCTTCTGTGATATCAGGGCGTCTTCGTTTATGGGCCTGCAACAAAAGGTCGTTATTATTTTCATTCCAATTATGGTTAAATAATTATCATAGTTATAGAAAGATCTTACTTGACTCGGAAAGATTCCGTATTGGAAACGAAAGTTATCTTAGGAGACAAATACCATTTCTCAGGTTTTTGACTCCTAAGAAAACATTTCTTCCCGATACGGAATCTTTCTGAATGTATTAGAATCACGCAGTACAAGAATTATCGTTACTTATATAATTTAATATCAGGGGTTGTCAGTCATCCATCAAAGTACATTATAGGTTTTTCATTATAAGTCACGTTTTGCTGTAAGTAATGTTGCCGTAAGTAAATAATTCTACCACTTTTTATTTTAAATCTATTATAGCGCCAATTTTCTACCATTCTGAAACCGTACTTTTTTCACGGCAATTGTGTATAGCATGACTCTTCGTATTATAGAAAACACACACACACACACTATACACTTGTGTTGGTACGGAGAGTTAGTTCAGTATCTTATGAGATCTATCAGTCTATCAGATAGTGGACAGGAAACCAAAGGACATTATGATGCAAATACGAATTCTTATCAAGGTAGGTACTACTTTATGCAACTTATACCTAATAGTAAACGTACTTAAATAGGCAGCTTTTAGTAAAAATGCAGTACTATTTGCAACTTGCCGCATATATTTTAAAGACATAATGCTATAAGATAAGGAACTGGTATCGACGCTCTATTTCTTTATCAACATAATAATGTTAATTTTATTTTTATTATTTATGGCTGAAAGTGGAAAATAAATTTCAAAAAATAAAGCAGATTATGGTAATACTGCATGTTTGAAATAAATGCCGGTCGAGACAAAAAAAGTAGTTAAGTAAAATTGTTTGGGTAACTTGATACGTAGAAGTGTCGTATGGACTTCATACGTTGGATGAATTATTATAAAAGGTACTAAACGTGAATATACAATGGGTACACCGGTATTCTTTCCCTTTTTGAATATTATTTCATCCTAACAGCGCGTAAGGGAGCGTTCAGGTATTAACAAAATGTTTCGATGCGTTACAGTGGAGGGGTTTGAACTACGCGTTAGGCGAACGGTCGCGCAGATACTTTACGTTTTACTAGGGGGGGGAGCGTCAAGAATCTCCAAAAATTGCGTTACGTAATACTTGAACGCTCCCTAAGTATCCATTTCTTAATCTATATACCTAGAGTATAGCTCGTGTTTTTACCCACAGCTTTCTTCGGCGCATACTAACTGGCCCACGATGTTACTTTGTCAACGATGACATTTATCCGCCGTATCAAATGTATCGATATGCTCTTTGCGCGGTCATTTTTATCGATTACTGCGGGTGTACAATTGCCCCTCGATTTTATCGAATCGGCCGTTATTTTTAAATGCCAGCACTAATAGATGTTTTTGATTAATTGTATATAGTAATTTATGATCTTTAACGTTTATATGATGACGCGGGGTGGGGGGCACTTAAGAGTAGGTTCACTTTTTAGGAATAGCTTTTTTAGTACATAAATATATATTTAATAATTAATACGGAATTTTTATTATTTAAGTTATATTAGATTGAGTAGGTATCAAATATGACAAGATAGATCTTCCTAAACCATATGTGTGGAGTCATCTGTAACCTACTGGCTGTTTGAAATATTTATATTAGTTTGTAAATACTGAATAGGCGCTATATATAAGGTACTAAGTAACTCTTTTAAATAAATGAAAACTTTGTTTTTAACGATGGCTTTTTGTTACAATTAATAGTTTTAAAACTTGTTATTGTTAACATAATACGCATGCTACAATTAATAACTTGATAAACCGCTAAAGAACGGTTTCACGTCACACAAAAGCTCACGAGTGCGCTTGACAGTCTTTTAATGGACTGATCCAAAATCCATTTCACGGTAAGTGTTGCCAGATTAACATAATGCAACTCGGGATCTGTGTTTTGTTTGGTTGAAATAAAAGAAAGAGCTTAAACTCCGTAACATTTTTAAAGTTATCGTTATGCCCTTTCTAATAAACGTGAAATAATGTGTGTTCGCAGATCATGGCCAAATTGTCGGCCTGACAGTCGTCGGTGAGAAAAATATCCCGCACTTCAAAGCACATGAATCAGAATCAGAATCAGAATATTTTTATTCACGTAGACCATTAAGTACAGTACTTATGAATCGTCAAAAGTTACAAAATATTATGCTTCTACTTTACCACCCGTTCGGAATGCCGTTCCTTTGGAGAAGAACGTGGTGTTAAAATGTCTGTAATTTTTTACTGATATTTAAGCATAAGCACAGCATATTTGCTTAAGCAAAGAACGCAGGTACGTGTGCGGTCTCATTTATATTGACAAGTTAGAAATTACCTGCAAAATATATTTTTAACCACGATTATTGACTTGGTGAAGGAAAACAGCGTAACGTAAGGAGATATGCGAAGTCCAACAATCCGCAGTAAGTCTCTCCCTCCCATTGAGAGGAGGCCCGTGCCCAGCAGGGAGGCATTAAAGGGCTTATTATCATTATTATGAAAGGGTACACTAATCTTTGTATCAGCGCGTCTTCAGTGCATTTGCAATTATTATAATAAGGTCAGAAATTTTTATACGCCCAATAAAAAAAAAATTCCCAACAAAATGACAATTGTGACTTTTGTGAGCATTTTTTTTTTTAAATTGACACATCGAATTTCGGACTTAACATAATGATTAGAAATGCGCTAAAGATGCGCAGGTTCAAGTCTCAGTGTAGCCTATTTAAATCATCATGTAGATGTTACATGATTTTGAACATCAAAGTTTTAGGATTATCGATAGCACAATTAATTGGCTCGTTGTGCCTCGTTACTGTTTATGTAAGGCACCGGTGGATCCGGTTGCTGTGCTCTTTACTTCCTAATGGCTGTAATTATAAATTATTTAATCAGTGTGTTGTGAAACGACTTGCGGTTTCGATCGCGAATCGTGACGATCGGTAAACGTCGGCAAAGATCGGCCATTGTTTCAAGCAATACCTACCTGTTATCAGTTTGAAAGGTATTAAGATTGTGTACTTATTTTATATTTTTGCTACCAGGAAACACTAAGCAAACACTAAGCTTATTGTTGCGCGATATTAAATTTTGTTTTTAGATATACTTTGTTGCTTACATTGGTTTGTAGGCTAAAAGGTAGAAAGTTTAATGTAGAAATCTTTAAGGATTAAGCACTTTGAGTTTATTGATAGCTATTGTTTTAAGAGTGCATTCCAATGTTTGTAATGGAAAGTGTTAGTGATTAAAATTAATTGAAAATTATTATTTTTTTAATTAAATGTGCCCTTTTTGCAGTTTAATAGTAGCTGATGCTTTTTATTTAAATCAATTAAAATTGTCCAGTAAAGTACCTAATCTACATGAACCATAAAACTGCAAAGATTGATGAATATAATCTGTGTAAGATATAAATAATTGCTCATTACAAATTGTAATTTAACGGAAATGCGCGTCGCTTTGTTGCTGTTAATGATCATTACACATGGTCTGAAATCATTATGTTTGGCGCCTTCTTTTTAAAACGCATTCAAAACGAGATATTAATCGTTATCAGTTCTACATCTATAAACCTGTCTTATGTATGTTGCATATGATTTCTATGATGCTAATCATAATATACCCCTAAGCCGCTCACGCCAATGTTGCTCCTTATCCAGTGTGGCTCTATGACGGCCTTTTTAGGGGGCTCACCTAATGAGCGGCGAGTCGCCACCTGCCAATAGTAATTAGGTAAAAATACCTAAATTAAATTACCTCACTGTGGTTTAAGAATATGGTCAGCTGTGTTGACGATAATGTATTCGATACCCACGTAAGTCTTACGCCTGCCAGGGGAATAGTTATAATACAGGCCGTGGTTCATTGACGCGTATGCATGTTTGTTTTAAACACAGCCGGTATATACACGGTATCCAACAAAGGAAGATTTATCGTTGTTACCTGTGACGTGTGAAGCGTGTGATGAACGGTGCTCATTCCACCGCGTCACACCATTTATTAAACGCATCGTTCTAATAAACGATTTGGAAAGTGAGTGCAGCCCAACGTATCTACGTAATGCGATGTCTTTTTGTTTTTTAAGGTACTTGTAAGAGTCTGTCAGCAGTGTTAAAAGGATACCCAGCTATTGCAATAAGCCTAAAGCTTTGTCGAATTCCACGTTATTTTTTTGTGCAAAAAAATGATTTGATTGACGGGACCCTAAAAATATATGGGTTTAACATTATATCTCACACGGAATTGGAATTTGTGTCTGTTCACCATTCTGCGCATCACAAGAAAAATCATTGAACGGACTTTGATAAAATTGTGCAAGCTTGTAATCGTGCTCAATTTTATGCAGTTATACTACTGCGGTAAGTAATATAATCCTCACTTTATTGCCATTCCACGCAACTATGTGACATTTTTATAGATCAGTAACCATAACTTTGTCTCGCAAAAATATCTATAATAAACCACTAATGACCAATTACTTTCTATTTATAAACATATAACGAGTGGTTTTACAATTGGAAACCAATGGCTAAGTACGTGTTTAGAGCTAATTGTCATAATAAATAATGTATGTAATAGTGATCGTAAAGCATCAATGTAAGAACCAACTTGGCTGGTATTCCCCATGAAACATTTGCTTATGAAGTAATAGTGTTCGTTTAGTTGTAACAATAGGTGGATATAAAAGAAAGTAGCTATTACTGTGCGTTTCACTGATTACTCAACAATTATTTTGAAGGAGACAAAATTATAGTCAACTTGTGTTGCCTAAAGTCTTTGTCTTACATTTTAAAACGATCAAGATCAACACCAGACCACTTTATTATAAATAATTTTGTTCTACTAAACATTATTACAAATTCTATTTTTTTTATAAATTTAGGGTTTAATAAGTATTCATTTATGTACTGATACCTAATCGAGAACGCTTATTAATTTACGTCAAGTGCGAGATAATTCGTAAGCTAGTTTAGAGTTTACATATTTAGACACATTGTATGGGTAATTGAACAGCGCCTCTAACGGACAGAATTTAAAATTTGTAATTCTCCATGATGTATCTAAATACGTAGACTATGAAGTATACGGTTAGCTTACAAATTATCTCGCTCTTGACGTGCTGAGATGTAAAATCCGCCACGTAGGTTGACCAGACGGATAATTTATACAGATAATTTACGCTCAAGTGGAATTTCACTTGACCGTAAATTATACCTGATGTTAACTATATATTTTTACGTAGTTAATGTAGAGGCATACCCATAAGTAAAGGTGTAATATTTTTATGAACGCCTCATAAGGAGCTATGTAATCTTACATCAAGTCAACCCACGCTTACCTTTTTTGTAAGTCGTTAGATATAAAACATTTGTGAAGTCAAAAACCTCGGTGTAGGTACACCTCACGAATTTAAGACAAATTGCTTACACAAGTCATGTGTGATAGTTGGTAAATAAGTAACAAATATTGCTTCTAACATAGCCTACCCTGACTATGACAAGCAATTTTCTTAAGGTTTTTATTCGGAAAAAAATAGATTACTTCACGAAACCGTTCAGTTGATACCATAAAAATAATAATATGGCGCGTCGCAAAAATGTAAGTAGATCACATTTTTGTAAGCGTAGTAAACCTTTTATTGCTTTTTGCGTTCTCAGTTACTTTAAAATTATTTGTTTAAATTATTTTACAATAATTCTATTGCATTTTTGAGAGTGACATCTCTATATTTGCCATAATATGTAGGTAGTTGAGTTGCCAAATATAGAGTACCGAATATATATTCCATTGAAAATCAAAAAGCAAAATTAATTATTAAACTGCTCGCTACGCCTTTAAGCAATTTCCACATCTTATAAATTAGTAGCGAGCAGTTATCTCTGAATGCGATCTAAATCCAGGTAGTTTCAATTTAGAATGATAGTTAATGGAAATATCATTGTTGTCGGTAATTGTAGATCGAAACCGGTAAAGAACTCCGCAAAGTGCTTTCTAAGAAAGGCACGATCACAATTGGGTAGGATAAAGTCTGCCGCACACTGTCTACATGCAATGCCCACAAATTCCGACATCCACATATCATATAGAAACAAGGTTTGTTGTGTTTGCCAGTACAATTTAATATAACATGATTTTTGATTTAATTGTACATGAATAAAATATATTTATTATGTGATGTATACTCATAACCATGTTAAGTTAAAGTCAAGTCACATCATCTAGTGTTTTATTTTTAAAAGTCTACAGCCGGAGCGGAACGCGACGTCAAATGAGAAGTCCGGCAAGAAACTCGGCGGGCTTGTAGTATTCTTTTTTCAAAGTTTCAATTAATTAATTTGTGAACGATAAAACAATTGTATTGCAACTAGCGTTTAGCTCCAGACGATCAGTCTTGTGACTGTCGCCGGTGGCTTGTGTGCGGGCAGCATTATATCTGCAAGCTTCGATCATATCACGGTTGGTAGTTATTAGTGGGTGATTTAGTGCGGTGCCCAGACCACCCCTCTATTTACCGATAGAACATTGGCGCCGTCGACTCGTTACGTAGAAATCTCTATTTTCTATATTTAATAAAAAGTTACCCGGAGTATTTTCCAGTGAAATTTATGAACGGCATACAGTATACAGTAAATTATTTCTTACCATCCACAACCGCTGACGTCCGCTTGGTGTAGTGCTTTGATCGTAGGCCGTGCGGTTCACTAATTTCGGTAATGGTCTTTTCGTCAGTGAGATCCAGGCTGTACGGTACGCATAATACTTGCGATGCTTTATTATTTATAAATAGGAAATATAGATTTATTATAAATAGGACAAATATTTCAGTAAGAGTTATATATTTGACTTTTAAGTTGTTATTTTTATTCAACTGACGTACCTTTACGATTTACTACGTACAAAGCCAGATTAAGGTAGGTACCTAGTGTTAAAATATTGTGCAAATATAAGTCACCAGCGACGTCCTCAATTGAGGTTTCATTGAGCAATTACAGACTGTCAATACATCATAAAATGCACGATCTTGTCTCTTGGGGAGATATCGCAGCAGGCCTAGGTCGTGCAACTTGTTGAGAAATTAGTTGTGCAAAATATGACACTTATTATAACCAGCCCTATCGTCTTGCGTCGTTAATTTGGCAACGACAACAATTCTGTTGTGTGCAAATTGTACTAAAGATACGACAAAAATATCTTGCTCATATACTACGGACATGGCCGCATAAATCTCCTCCCAATCTCATTATATAAGTAGAGGATAATTAAAAAAAAAACTCAAATTCTTGGGAGAACTTGAAAGTCAAGTTTTACGCATTTATAAACATATAATTGTTTAATATTCCACCAAAGTTATAAGTACATTATAATTCAAAGCAATACAATTTATAGATAATACAAATAGATTAGGTATCTGCTGTCACTCCAAATACCCTCATAAAGACCACTACAAACCTTATCGCACAAATTTAACCCACGCTTCGAAGTTAGAATCATTTAAAATTAATCGTTTTAATATTCAGCGACCATCACTTAACACGGTATTAATTATAAAACATCCTTCTCCTTTCCTAAACGCATTTCCGTATTACACAACCGCTTATCTGTCCGACAATCTATTCCCGCTTGTACCGCAACTACACAGAGTTCTTTTTTTACAGTTTCACGAGCCGTCAATTAAAAAGGTCAAAACAAACGTTGCAAAAGTGTGAACATGTCTATTGATAAGTTGTTACTTGGCACCCCGTTGACGTGGAACGTTAACTTCACGGGACAGCTGATCTCGAGTTACACACTCCGCCGTACATTGCATAACCCATGCACAAATTAAACTCACACACGGTAATGTTCTTATGCTCCAATTATTGTACATAGACCGGTTATACTCTAAATTTGTTTTATGTAAACATTAGACACGCCCCGCGAGCTCGCTCACTATCTCTACACGGTTCTTATTTGTATTTTATAACTCTACAATTGGTCCAACTGAAGGAATTATAAACCACATTGTGAAATATCACAAATTATGGATCCATCAACGTGGTTATTATAAGCAGTTTAAAAAAGGAATGAATGAGGATCGTTATAAATCTATTAAACATTTTGTTAATTTTCCACGTATTCTGTTGTATATACTTGTTGACGTAAATTGGCTGAAAAATATTGTTTTAAAAAATTCACACTCTCCTAGCCAAATACTAGGTTTGGCTGGCAATAGCCGAAACAATAGAAAATGAAAAAAAAAAAACAAATTCCTAACACACCCTACCTACCAAACCGGTAGTGTTATACAACATAATATATTACAGATTCTCGTTACTATAATGCGGGGATATAAATTAAATAGTATCGAAATTCGTTCATCCGCTAACAGATTTATTGCAGTAAATAAGCAATATTTTTGGGGCCTACATATTACACGGAGGCGTTGGAAAGTGTATAAGCCGGACGACTTACGCTAATCATTCAAGTGTATTATAGCCTGTCATAAACTATGAGATCACACTGTTGTTTTATTGATTGCCGTTATGTAAGGTTATAGAATCTATATAATCCTATACATGACGACAGCTCGCTTGGCTTCAGGTAGAAAGGATATTGAAATTAAACTAATTTTACGGATTTTATTCCGTAATGTGTTGCGTTCCCGTTTCGGCTGCTTGCAGCAACCGTGGTCACGGGAGGACTAAATATCGCGATCACTATACTACATGTATTTGCGTAAATAAAATAAATAAATATAGAAAGGATTATGTTTAGAGTACATGCTAAACGCTGAATAGAAAACATCGTGAGGAAACCTGCATGTACAAGAGAATACCTCAAAAGACGTGTGAAGTCCGCCCACTCGCACTGGGCCAGCGTGGTGGACTATGGCCTGACCACCCTCATATTGCCGGGAGGCCCCGTGCCCAACAGGGCTTAAAAAGGGCTGGTATTCATATATTATTTATACAAGTAAATGTTCAAAGTGGTCATCGGCAAAGGTCGTCGTGGTAACTGGGCCGTTCACGTAATCACTCTTGACATTTGCAGGGCGCGCGCGCAGGAGTGCGCGCCGGATGTTGACGATGTCGACGTCACCGCTCAAGGAATGCCCTGTTACGTCATGCGTTATGAAATTTGAAATTAATATTTGTCGATATTTATAGATCCTGTTTGAATTGGCGCGCGTGTCCACATCTGTCGCTTAGTGCACTAATTACCAGAAAACTTTTTTTCATAAAAAACATTATAGTAAGTATTTGATCTCGATCTCATCTGATGGTAAGTTACGATGAGATCTACGATGGAGCATACTTGCCTGGGTAGGAAGGCGGCAGTAGATCGAGACGCTACATTCACTAGGCACATGCAGCGCAACTGATCTGACCCGCCATCCATGAATGGCAACACCGAACATCATGCCGGAACACGGCTAGGCCGCTTGGCGATATGGCTTTGTTCAGTGGGTGGTGACTAGCCACGGCCGAAGCCTACCACCAGTAACTTGAAATACTTATTACTATACGAGTATAATAGCGTAAACATCTAGGATAACTTTTAATCTCGGATGATAGGAGGGGATTCTTAGAGTAAGCCAGAAAAACTAAAGCCCACGCGTACGCAGTCGCGTTCACTGGTTATGTCAAAATAAGATAGAAACAATCAAATTACCCATCAACCATTCACTTTCTTTTGAGAAATATTTCGCACCAACATTCAGGTTGTTTCTATAGTGTTTTGATTGTGCGAGTATGCGCTTGAAGTGATTAACTTGCATAGCTAATAGCTACTCGTGTGTGGCACCGTGTTCGAAATCGATACGATTTCGTTAATTAAGAACAACACACGCCTCGGAATGAGGCCACGTTTGTCACGGTCGATGGAGCTTATGGAAATCATAATGTAGACGCTTCAACTTTTACTTGATTTTTATTGTTGGCTTTGTAATAAAACGCTTTGTGAATTGATTATCAATTGTGGAGTCTTCATTTTATATCTCGTAAAGTAAAAGGATGCGTTGGCCCATTTTACATTTTAAATTAATGTAAATTATGTTCGCTTTCTTTCAGGGTTAGTGTTAGTAGTTCGTGTTCAGTATATTGAGTACATAACTGAATAGTTACCAGAAAACTCTCATAATATGTATTCAACTTTTGAAATTTATAGGCTGACCGACTGTTTGATTGATAATCAATGCACAACATGCGGGTCGATTCAGAACGTATCGACAAGTACTTACCCGAATTGATTCGATAAGAAATTTTCTTGTTTCGATGATGACCTTTCTGAGCATAACCGAATCGAAGATTCGGTACGACTACGCAAGCGAATGTATCGATTCGACCACTCGCTGTGTTTACCTAGAACATATCATAATGCAAGTTTCAATTAATAAATTAATCGGTCGATACAGGACTTGTCGTAAGGTTGTGAATCAAGGGCCAGAGCTGCTTGACGTATAAAATTTATACCTCAAGCAGCTCTGGCCCTTGATTCGCAACCTTAATGAAAATAAAATATGGAAGGTTCTTTTTATCGAGTAAACACCCATGATAAAGATTTTTTGATAAACTAAACTCTAATACTGATTACATAAATAATAAAATACATGTTCAACTAAACCAACGTTTCGACGGTCACAGGTTGTGAAACACAATTCGCACGGTGTTTAATGACTATTTGAGAAGAGCTGTAACAATTAAATAACATTTTAATGGGTCTAACCATTTAGATTTTAGGTCTATGGGTTAAAAGAACTGAGTTTCTAATAACTATTGTCTGGGGTCACGTGTGAACGATTAAATTATTCCTTTCTATTTTTGAAGGCTTCTGTGTCAATTGTTACATCAATGAATGCACCTTGTATTCTTTATGCTAAATTGATTCGTTTCATAAATATTAATTTGCGCAAATAATATTTGGTACCTGTATTTTATATAGACCCAGTAGGAATGAACTACCTGGCTGGGTAGCTGGTAAGTTGTATTACTAGGTACTTACAGAATTTTAATTATGCTATTTTCATACTACAATTACGAACTTAGTATCAGATTCACGTATCGCGAAATAATATCAGGAAATTAATATTGAAGATTTTAAAATATAGCAGCTTCATTCAATCACACTGAAAACGCAAATTAATCGAACTGTTGGGATCTTAAGTTTATTTAAAATTAACTGAACATTGATTATTATTTACAAAACTGATTTGTAAATAGCTCGCTAGTCACAATATTTGTGTAACTAGTTGTGAAAATGTTTGTAAATTGTGAGCAAATTTTTTTTTGTGTATGGTATAAAAAACACGCAAAGGACTTCTCACCTACGTTGGTAAGCATTTGTCCGGAATTTAAAAACAACTACTACTTACACTGTACATTGACCGCCGTTGGTAATGTGTATTTATTGAATCCAGATTGACATCAGAGGTGTACGTAACTACAGACAGCAACACATTTTAATCCTCTATCTTGTAAGATACAACACATTGTTGCCACAAACAAAGCCCCGCATACCGCAAAACAAAAACAAAATGCGTTTCCTCCATGTTTAGACAGGCTCCACAACTTCCGATCCTATCCCCATCGGATGGAATCAAATAATGTGTAGGGCAATCGGACGTCCCAAATTAATACGATCACCTTACAGATTATCCGATTTTATCCAATAATTAGGATCGGGTAGGAAGGTGTGGACCCTGTGTTAAGATAGGCAGTATCATGTCTATCTATCGTAATAAATGTGCCTGCTGACTGCATTGATGGGGCAGGGAGCCACTGGCATTCTACTGGTTGTCTTTTATGGTCGCGGATGAACCCTTCAGACAAATGTTTGTGCCATAAAGTAGGATATGGACGAAAAGATAAGGTTAAAACCTCAGACACCGGGCATCACGATATTAGTACAAAACTGGTGCATCTCTTAGTACTCCAGGGGCGCTATACCTATGGTTTTTTTTATAAAGTTAGACCCTTATTGAAAAAAAAAGAAATCATACCAAGAAATATTTTTTTTTTATAAAAATGAAAGTTTCTCTGTTTGTTCCCTATGCGTTCCTACAGCATTCATTCGATTGCGATTAAGCTTTGGTTGGTGACTTGTTGTGCGCCGTTGTTCGCACGCCCGCAATGGTTTCTGTGTCATTGCAACGAATGCCGGGTTCTTGTTAGTAGTAATTCAATAAAATAATTTTATTATAGTACTTATTATCTTTCTATTCATTACAAAAATCTATAATAAAACTCAATTATCTGACATGGTTACCTGTATCACTTTAGACTTACTCAGTGTTTTATTGCCTATAGTTGCTAGTCATGAGGGTTTTATATCTAGTATCAAGTACTGAGAAAATAATAATGTGCCGTTAGTACCTCATTCGTTTTTGAATAGCACGTAAACTCGGTCGACCCGCTTTAGTTGCGCATGGCAGACTTTTAGTATCATTAATCCATCTTGTTATTTAAACTTTATTAGTTCATTCTAACGTAGGCTCCATTTACCCAGATACCTAGCTAATTAACGTTTAATTGAACTCGTACCATTCGTCGTACTATTAATTACATTTCGAAAAGCGACTTAAGTATAGTTTTAAGACCGCGCCTGTGCATCGCCGCGCGAGTGAATTAAAAAGGGATAGCGATAAATTCTACGTCTAATTAACGGCGACAAAGAGTGTGCTTCAACGATTCGATTAAAGCGCGGAATAAAATCTTCTTTGTTTGTAAGGACACCAAAATATGAATAAAATATTATAATTTTCCTAATATATCTTAGCATGTCCGTGACTTAGCCTATATAAAGGGAACATTTTCATTTCAGCAAACTCTTAGCTCACTTAGATACCGAGATCTCGATAAGCAAGACCAATATGAGCACATGCAGACTCTTAAACGCAACACGCCCTGATGCTATGTTTAGTTTCTCTTGGAAACCTGCGCGGTGTTTTTACGCTGTTCAAATCTTAAGAAAGTAGTAAGCCAGGTGAAAAACCTCAGTGATTGCCATATGCAGGTGAGGCGACGCCTGTTTTGGTGAGACAACATCCCGTCGTATGTCAGGGACCGCTTTATTTCGCTCCCGGCGCTGCCCGTGTTAGGAAAGAAGACTTGCAGCATTGCAACCGCTCCACATTACGTTATTTATTGCATCACATCAAAATATCACATTTTTTTGTTATGTATACTGGTTTTGGGAAACAATGGAAAACTGGTTGTAAATCAGATGCAAGAGTTTACCGTTATGTTGCAGTGGCCAGTCACATTAAACTTATTTTAAAAGTATATCTTTGACAATATTTAATAAAATAAAAAAAAACACACATATTTTACAAATATACTACGGTGCCCTTTTAAAATTTCGTCGATTATACTACATTAAGTATAATACCTGTTGGCAACAAGAGTTGCGTGTTAAGAATAATAAATGCTAGGGTGAAAGAAAGGTAAAAGTGTAAAAAGTGCTCAGCAATTAACACCGCGTGAAACGAGCGATAAATTTAATGACGACAGCTTACAAAACGTATCCAGTCAATAGGCTATAAAGGAAAGCATAAAGTTTTTTTTTATAATAGTGATGCAAAGTCGTGCGGCCAAAACAACAATTTTGCTGTCCACTGCATTAAATTTACGGCTCCGCGAATCATCGTAGGGGCGTGCATAATATGAGCAGCAACCTACGAATAATATATATTAAAGCTCGTTGGTAACAACTATTTTATGTACCTTTCGTAGTTCCAGTGCAGTTGACCATACAATTTCAACGTGTTTACGCAGATTAAAAGTAGGGATGCCATGTATATGTGGAAAAAGACGAGACAGAAAGACCCTTAAAGCATGGTATACAAATATGCTTCACTAGGTATTATTATCCGTGACAGGTCCGTCACGTGATTGGCCAAAGACTACGTTATCGGCCATCTTTGACCAAAGTGCGGTGTCAATTCAATCAAAGATGACTATTAATAGCAACACTGACCGTGACGTAGTCTTCGGCCATCGTCGGAAGAGAATACTTGGCGTAGAATAATTCACGCCTACATGGTATCTGAACCAGAGAACTATACACGAACGTCAAGCGGTATTACTTACCTAAAATAGTAGGGCGGCGAGTCTCAGCGACTCTCAAAGTCATTCCGTGGACCCCAAAGGTAATAATGTCCTAATTAGAGATACAGGCGTGGAATAAGGTTCATTACACCCATAACCTTGTAAGTTATATTAAAAACATTACAATGCGTAATAAAATTGACGCTGGCAGACCAAATATGGTGTTGAATATCATATTTAGACATTGTAGGTGCACTTCACCAAGTAGGTACGTGAATGTCAGCGTGTTCCTGATGCCAATTCGGGTAAACCAGAGTTGAAACGTCCATATCAGTAGATCATAAACGAATGGATCGGCTAATAAAATTAATCGTTAATATTACCTTTAAAGGCGTTAGTTTCTATGATGAGGTGATGACAAGGCAGGCTATTTATAGCTTACTAGTGGACCCGATAGGCGATGTTGTGATGTCGTTTTTAATTTTTCTTTCCCTAAAATCTTTATTTATAATGTGGTTAGATAAGTTGGGAAGTTTGTCTGAAGACTATTTACGAGTATATATAATAAAAATGTAGCTGATCGCTGTCTGTATACGGAAGATATATGAGAAAAACTATTGTTGGAAGCCTTTATCAAAGCAGTAGAACCCAAAACAATGATGAATTGTTGTCTGTTTATCCGTTTGTGAGCGCTAATCTCAGAAACGGCTTAACCGGTTTGGAGGTCGTTTTCACTAATGTGTTGTGGCAAGCTTCGCTTAAAATTTCGTGTTGATTGTTTTATTTGAATCAGTTCTTAAATAAAAAAACGTTATATCAATTAAAAGACCCGGACGAAGTCGAGGACAGTGAGGGAACAGCTAGTTACGAATATAGTTAAAAGAAATTTGACAAATCGGTTCAAACGTTCTCGAGTGTTGCGTTTATCAACGAACTTTATTATTTTTTATTTATATAGATTGAATTTTCTTTGTCCTAAGCACCAAACTTGCAGTTATTAAAGGATGCATCATAAATTGTGAGAAAAATCTATTAATTTCACCGACCTATCCCTCAGGGCACCGTTTCAGTGCACAGACCGTTAACGGCCCAAAAACAACGGATGATGGATGTGTGAGTTGCGGCAAAAAAATTACAAATTTCTCGCCTTTTATCTGAACATATCGTTATTAAGTTAACGGTGTATAAATTTATGAACAAATCTGTGATTCGTGTGAGGTTACTTTAAACAAATCACTTGCAGCGCAACGAAAGTTAATGTTTCGTGTCAATATCACACATTTAACAATTAATGGCAGTTACCAGAATAATAAATGTTGGCTTGAAATGCTCAAATTGAATAATTCGATTATCTTTTTATGTGTTTCAGGGTTATGTATGTTTGAAGTGATCATATGATTGTGGGAACCGTAAGCGCCTTGGTATGTGAAGAGATAGATTGCTTTTTTTAATAACTGCGAGACACTTTTTTGTCATTCTGCTATGAGTGAGCAATACGTACACAAGCCAGGTTTTTCAGTGAGCGCTTGCAGTGACTAAGAGAGAGAAAGTGAAAGAGGAGAGACAGAGAAAGAATGACAATAGACCTACATAACGAGTTATTAAATTAACGCAAAATCGAAAACGAATTCATCAGTACATGGTATAATGATATGTGGCGCCAGGCTATTATCTTCCCGCGACAACCCCAAGACTACGTCATCGGCCATCTTCTGGTCTTAATTTTATTGAAGATGTCAATTACGCGACGTAGTCCTCGGTCATTGTCCGAAGAGAATTCCTGCCGTAGCATATTATTATGCCATGATTGAGAACTTCTCCAGAATCAAAAAAGTGCAGTATTTTTATAGGCATGAGTTTCAATAATTATAGTATAGAGTATCTCGTAGTTGTCTATTAGTTGTTGCAATGCAGGTATTGCGATTCATAAGATCGGCAAACGATTAGCGTAGCAGTTCGAGTGTCAAGCTGTGAGGCCGAAGGTTGCGATTTTAATTTCAGGCAACGATTTCAGTCATTCATTGTCAATTTCGAAAACGATTTCCAGAGCCTTGCTGTGGTCTGGTTACGCCTCTAGTCTATTGTACAGTGCGGCAACTTGTACTGTTGTATTATACTACGGTCTATATTTTTTTGAGGTAGAGATACGACAGTCTCTGACCAAGTGCGTGTTGGACTATTATTTTTAACCGCCTTCAAAAAGGAGGAGGTTCTCAATTCGGTTGTATTTTTTTTTTATATTTGTTACCTCATGTATTGTTCAATAGCTCAGTGTAGAGTGAAGGAAAGGGAGATAGGAAAGGAAAAAAGGGAGATGCGGACACTACAATAGCCGGAAACAAAAATAAAAAAATATACATTTTAAAAATAATAAAATAGAAAGTAAGCCTAAAAGTATGTCTAATTTAACAGTCTTCTTAGAGTGATGACTTAACAAGAAATTTATTTTAATTTGTATGACCCAGGGAACGACCCAGTACCGCATGACCAATGAGCAATCATAGTCCGATATTGATACAAATCATTCAACAGCAAAATACGCCGTGCCAATTTTTTTAACATGCAGCCCGATTTTATTTCTTTTATTCCGCTTTTATCCGACCTCCAACTGTCAATCACAGGTTTTATTACTCTAAACATATGATAATGACTGGTGGCCTCTAAAAATACAAAAGGCATACATACTAGGCGTTTTATTCGGTGCAATGTACGTATTAAGTTTGAGAAGTGTGCCGTGATGTTTTGTAGTCGAACACGCGGGGTTGTTCACGGGAACTGGATGAGAGCATCTTAGCGACGATGAAGCGAACTTCTTTGACCAGGGGAGATACAGATGTGCAATTTTTTTGCGAAGATGTTGGTACCCACCCCTTTTTTGTCGTGCGTATGATAGTATATATATTTATTGGCCAGCAGAAGCTGTCTTCAAAATCTGGGTACAATTCTGAGCTGGCTCGAGTGGCAATGGCTATATAAGCTCGTCCCCAACCGAATTGACCAAAACTATTAGCGGAATGTATACATTTTAATCCTCGGATGGTGTCTTTAATTACAGTAAAAATTCACACGCAATTTTGCCATGGTCCACATTCCCAGCTAGTTCCACCTCATTATTCAAACTTATAAAGTAGCGAACCGTTACAGTATGAATGTGACAGGTTGCGCACGAGTTTGATCTACAGTAGCCAGTGGAAGACATTAATGGTGCAATAATGGCGATATACTTGAGATGGCACAGCGGGGCGCCGCGCTCGGACCAATCCGCGGGGTGTACGCTCTGGAGCAGTTTTTGTTTAAGAAAGATTTATTATAATGGCCGACGATTGCGTAGGCATAATGCCTTTGGTTTATAACATTGTTGTTCGTTTCGGAATTGGGTCTTGTATAGTGTAACGGTTATTCTTCTTAGTTATTACTCTTTCAAATGTATCATATAGTTATATACCAGCCTGGTATTGTTATTTGAATATTGGAAACAATATCAACGAGAAAGTTGTAATCGCATGTTTATATATATTTTTTACTAGCTGCGCCCCGCGGTGTAACCCGCAGTTAAAAGTATGTACCATTTACCGGGATAAAAAGTAGCCTATGTGCTATTCCAGACTATAATCTATCTCTGTGCCAAATTTCATCCAGATCCGTTCTGGCGTGATTGAGTAACAAACACCCATGCATCCAAACTTTCACATTTATAATATTAGTGTTATTATATTTGAAATAGGTCTGAATATAGACGGAGGAGCCAAATATAGACGAAGATCTTCTGCTAGTACCTACCTTACTGAGAAGGTTTCATTTAAAACATTTCAAGTTCTAAGGCCAACTCAAAAAAGCATCAAGTCATAGAAAGAGAAAACTTTCCATTTTATAAGTAGATACACAAAAACCAGTAGCTACATAGTAACGAGGGTATCTGGCAATTATTTGTCGATATTAACTAGTACAAGGAGCCATCGGCACTCCCGTGTTTACATTTCAAATATTTAAGTCGTGTCGGTATGCCAATGAAAGTATTTTTACACATCAGTGTCAAATGCCTTTCTTGAGAAGGATATTTGCCGAATGTGGATGTGACTTGGTCCAATATCTCCGCGATTTCCAATCAACGACAAAAAAACAAAAAAAGTAACAAATTTTCAAAAGCTATTTGTTTTTTATTGTTTAAAAACTGCAAATTACTACTGTACCGGACACAATTATAAATCTATTGATTTCTTATATTTACGCGAATACTACACATTGAAATAAAACTATTTTATAAATAAAACTATTACTGAGGGTAGCCCGTCTCTAACTATGACACCAGGACGTCAACCACCTCAGTCCTCCCGTGACCATGGTTGCTGTAAAGCAGCCGAAACGTCGGGAACGTAAAAACGGAAAATAAACGCGATAAAATCCTTAAAAAAATAGTTTTATTTCAACAATTATAAATCATTGAAATAAGTGCGACAAATAACTGTTTGTGATGAGATGCTACAATTTCACTATCTTCCTGTGACATTTGATTTCCATCCAAACATGTTCTAACGAATCGTCTTCACATGTAACAAGACACAACAGTGCTAGTTATTTAATGATAATTATAGAAATACATGGCGGATGTTGCCAGTCCATACTAGTAATCTAATCGCTTCTAGGACAATTTAATAGCAGTCCGGATAGAATTTATCATTTCCATAGAAACTTGAACGTTGTATAAGAATATCTTACACACATTTAGTTACATATTCACACGATTTACAGACGTGTAATTATTTTTTGTGTTTTTGCCTCCCCGGGAGTTACAAAGTACGTGCTTAAACTACTCACTAACTATAAGGTATATAATTGAGAAATAATGCGCTCAAAACAACAATTCTTCATGAAACTTGGACCTCAAATATTACATAAAATATCATTCATATTGTAGCATCAAAAGCGCAGTAAAGTTTACAAGCAATGTTTGCATGTACACGTCGAAGTCTCGAGATTTCATGGAACATGAAAGGTTCCTCATTTAAATCACTGCTGCGTAACTCCGCAACGGTTTCGGTGCCTATCCGTTGTATTAATGACCGCGTTGGCGATATATATCAGATTGCTCCGTGTTTCTGGCGAAAGTTCTGCGAAGTCCGAATGTGTCCCGAAATTGATGGGCCCGTCTGTAAATAAGTGCCGGAATCGGATCTCGTATTGAGCGTGCACGCGAACAGACCTACACGCGACGCGGTCCTTAACCTCAGAAAAATTAAATATTGACTGCGAGGCGATGGGTGGTGAAACTATTTCAGCGCGCGACGCGAGACCTACTTTCCATATGGGGGGTTGACTTAATTACCGGCAACACGTTCGGTCTTTATTCATTTTTAGTGGAACAAAGAGTACCTATATGTTATGTAGGTACTCAAATTATAATTTAATTATAATATTGCTTTTAATTTTTTTGTTTACTTTCAGTATGGTCATTTTGTTTAGGGTTTTGACTGTTTAGATCGAGTTTATATTACAATAATATACTAACTTATTATAAGTGCATTTTAATAATATTTTTGTTAGTAATACTCACCGCCTCCTGGTTTTTATTTTTTATTATTTATACATTACAAGAAAATGTAATAAAATATATATTTTTTTCTATGTGTATATGTATAGAGTTTTATTGTGTTTGGCTTAATGGACTAATTGTCTTCGTCTTAGAGGAAGTAGCCACTTTTGTGCACTAGAGCATGAAATGTAGTTTTATTCCGGTACACCCAACATAAAGAGGGCTTTACTAGATTGAGGAGTGAAAAAGAAGGTAATTTTCAATAAATGTAAAGCCATACTTCGTAAAAGTTGGCTAACGGTTCCGTGCTTTGACTTCCTCTATCGTGATTGACAGAAACAAGCGGGTCAGTAGTGTTCGCATGTATTACAAGGTATCTGTTACATTTCTCCAAGTTATTGTATTGATTGAGGCCCAACGGGACCTTTGACCGATGTTTGTATCCCATGATTGACAGGATAAATGGTAGAAATTACTGGTTACTGTTATTTTTGAATAGGATCAATGCTCCTGGTATGAGCTTTGGAAGATGGCACAATACTCCATGTTTGAATGAAGTTTCGATTTGCGCTGCGAGATTTTCTTTGTTAACAATGATTGAGTACAATTATTCATAGCAATCTCAAAAAGATACAAAAAAAAAATTGTGTATACCTATATTCCAATTTCACTTACGTGTTAAATATTACTTTTATAATAAATAAAAAATATATAATGTGTTTTTGTTATCATTCAGTGTTATTGTTACAACTTAAAAGCTAATATTTTAAGAAAACGACATTAATAATCAATTTACTATTACAGTAAGTAATTATACAATTATTGGATGAGATTATAAAGTTGTTGCTTAACTATTTCGAGTTTCTTGGGTCTCAAAAAAGGATAGAAAATTAAAAATATTCTCAAAATTTAGAGACACTATACATATTATGATATCGACTGAACAATATAGTTGCAGTTTACTCAAACTTATTTCATCACAAGTGTTAAGTGTGAGTGCAATAATATCCGTGCTAACTAAACAACCCTCATTTACCTAACGACGTGCCTACCATTGCACAACCATAAAACAAGAACAATGACGAGACTTGATGTTTAAACATGTTAATTAATAAGTACCTAACATAGGTAAGTACCTAACATAACTGTTGCACATTTCACTCACAGTAAAAGCATCGTTACATGATCCGCACAAATATTCGTTTGATTTAAAATAATGCCCTTTTTATTGCCACTTGAAGTTTGTCGCGCCGTCGCATCGTAAAAAGCTTAATTTCGCATATTGAATTAAGATCCTTGTAGACTGTGGCCGTATACCAGACGCTCCACGGATTTGTATTACTACCTATGGTTCTCTGGTAGGTAAACTATTTACTAGGACTGCGGTCCCAATTAACCAATTTCAATGGAGTTTTTTTAATTGATTTGGTTTGGTAAATTAAGGATCGGTGTCATGTCGTACAAGGAGGTGCAAGAAGCTGCTCTAGATAGAGACAGATAGAAAGAGCTTCATCGGCCACACCGACAAGGGTCTTACCCTTAAATTACAAGAAGAAGCAATTGATTTGGACCGCTTGCAATATAAGTACTATATTTAAGTCAAGTACCTAAAAAGTAATTGTATTTACTGTAGTGTCTCCTGTTGGTCTCTGTAATCCTAGTACAGAGTTGACTAGGTACACTACTCTCTGTCTTACCAAAATATGGTTCCTCTTCTGAAATAAGAAAAATATGATCCAATAGGAAGCTCTGTCTGTCATTGGAAATTGACCTATAAATACTCATTTTCCCAGTTTATATATAAATTAATTTAACAAGGTATATTTATTATTTATTTTTTACTTGACGACGACTGTAAAATTATAAAAACTGTTGAACCAGCCAGTTGATTAAAAACATTTAGTTAATTGGGCCCGCGGTACCAGTAGACCCTATGTGCTATTGTCGAAATAGGAAAGTGCATTTACCTCACATTCTATACTTTTGTAGAGCTCCTATAAATAGTGCCTGAAATATACGTAATCTGATTTTGGAGCGTAATAAAGAAGGATTAAGGTAGATAGTGTGATACCATCATATAAACACGGCATAAGTCATTACCGATTCTGCAATGTTTACAGTAACGTATCTCAAGTGTATGCTTTATTTACATTATCATTCGAATGCAAAGTCCAATCCTAATTGCGCTTCAACGTGAAATCCAGGAGGCGTAGCTCAATCTTTGTTTGCGTTAGGAAAACATGCACCGAATTGATTTGTGATGACTGTACGACGATTTCGATTCGGGTTTTGAAAATAAGCTGCCATATTTATTAATGCGTATCTAAATATGGTAGCGATGTGGGCTTTGTTTAAAACAATTTTTTTTTAACTTGTTAAAAGTATTGTAGGTTTTATTTTTACTAGGGACGTGCCTAATGGGATTTCCAATGATTTCAGTAACCAAACGATTTTTCTTAAATGTTAAAGTAATTTGGTAACCTGCTCTGCTCCGCATGCATGCAAAATTTCGTCCCGTAAGAAACAGATTTTTCAGAAACTGGAAAATAGGTGTTCAATATTTATCCAAATTTGAACTTAACAGAACTATTTTAAGATTAATCATTGTTATTATTGATGATTATTGATAATTGTTTAGTAATTTGATTGGAGAAATACTATTTCTCCATACAAAGTTTGGCCCGTCATTTGCCAATTTCCAAAAAATCTTTGTCCTCACATACGTTATCTAAGGAACTCTTACGCAAAATGTCATGCTTCTAGGTCCACGGGTCCACCCCAGTTCACCCACTCAAAGCATACTACCATAAAAAATAGAATTTAAAATAAGAAATAAAAAACATTTAGCCCATACATACGGTAGCATATACAAATGCTGGTCACTGAGCGAGGAAATGCCCGGCGCTACTTGGGTCAACAATTATTTTGATAAACTCTTTATCAAATCTAGGGCGCTTGGACCCCATGGACCTAGGGTCTTGCTCGACTCCAGACTAATTATTTCATAGTTAATTATTCTATCAAAAAATACACATAATTATAATCCCAATAACGTTACGAACGAATAGTATGATTTTTTCAAATACAAAATTGCGTCACATATGTTAGGTATTACACGTATATTATGTACGCCGCAACACGACACGTTCGAGAGATTTGGCACAAAAACCAACACTTGATTTATTCGCAACGTAATTAGTACAACGGCGTTAAGAAATAAACACTTATAAAGCGTAAATGGGTGTTACAATGCTGGTGTTACATGTTCGTTCAGTTTAAAAAAAATAATGTATCTCTTGATGGAATGGTATATGTTTATTATAGGGATGTTCTGCTTAAGCCGAGCCTGTTTGATTCACCTTGGCTTTATTATTTATTATTCCACTGCGATAAATAAGTGAGCTTTAGCGTTCGAGCGCATATAAATCGGGCGAATCCTAATCTAACTCCATCTCTGACACGTGAGATTGAAGTTGCTATTTTTAATTAACCTCTGGCATCTCAACCGTGAGTTATTACTTCGGTCGACGTCTGGCTTCAGATATAACTTATTAGATTAACTCTATCTCAAGTTTCATCTTAGTGCTGCCGCGGCGTACTGCGCTCATGAGTTTGCAATATTTTATTTGTTGCATAAGTGGCGAGGCAGACTCGGCCGGCATACGATTATCGGCGATAGATATGGAGTAAGTTTGACCGACTGTTTTGATCTATACGTGTCATGATCGATCGCAAAAATCGATACCTACACTCCGGTCAATAAATCGATATCATTTTTGCGATTCGCACGTACACATGCCTACCTACCACACATTCCCTTTAAATGTGACAATAAAACGGATTAAGAAATAAAATATGAGCCGCTTTATGTAACTGTTGTTATACAAATGAAAGTAAGAGTGGAGACGTAATTTGTCCCTAATTTCCATACGGGTCCCTTGGTGGCATTTACCCGCGACTTTTAGCTGTGGTTTTCGCTAATTACCATCTCGTTTGCAATTTAAAATCCCGTGTACATACGCTTATGTGCCAGGTTGCGAAAGTGAGTTTGTATGGGGGTTGTATGTCGCGGTAATTGGCAGTTGTGCGGTGTCTAACAAGCGATATGTGAACACGGCTTTACTGAGTCTGTCAGCTGGTGCAACTACCTGGTGACTATTCAGTAACACGACGGAACATTCCATTCATAACGTAATGAACCGTCGTTTATACTCTACCTCACTTTTAAGAAAATAATACCCACTAATTTAACCTTTAAAACCGATTCTTTTAGGTTTATTTTACTACTGTCACTACGCAAAAAGGTGTGTTAAAACTTGGATTCAGATACATCCTTAGCTCCATTTTTTTAATACCTTAAATGTATATAAAGTCATGGCCCTATTACCGTTTTATAATTGTATAAATAGAATCTATATAGATAATATATTAGCCACGTTCGATAGAGATCGGGTTCATTCGCTACAAGATACCAAGAATACATGCACAGGATGTGTAAACATTTTCAGTTTTGCTTGCTAATTAAAAAGCTAAATGCAATTAAGAAAGAAATAATACGTCAATGTCAGGGACAAATTTAAATACCCAAGAAATGCCCTTATAAGTATTTAAAAGACTTGAAGGTAAAGGATAGTGTGCTTGTTAGGGAGTGGTCATTATTCATTCTATACGCCATGTTACTCAGTATTGTGTGAAGTACGGTGTCAGTAGCGGTATTATGCAAGCCCTTCACTGTAAAGTCTATCCAGTATATTAGATACAGCGCGACTAAGCGCAATGCAATTGTTTAATCTATAGAATAAGTATTAATATAAAGAGTCAATATGAAATGGCTAAAACAAATTCGTGGCTTAAGCTTGCGGTCGTAAGGCTGTTTCCTAGACCGCGTGACAGGGTTGGTTGGCGGTTGCGGGCAGCGTGACACTGATATATTCTTGATCGTTATGCTCTTGACTTAGTTCGCGGTCATCACTTAAGGGTAATTAAAACGTTAAATAAACCGTTGCCATCCCTCCCGTATTGTTGGAACCTGTCTAGTATACTCAGAAAAAATATCATAGCATCCTTAATTAGCTCAGTCCAACGAATAGGCGATTCGCGCCTTACACATTTGCCTTCAACAACAAGGTCCCACAAGGTGCTTTATAGAGAACTCTAGAGGGGGCTAATCATAAACTCTTATTTTCATGCCGTATATGCTGAATTGTCTGCACATATTTATTCTAATAAAAAAAAAAACTTGTTGCCGCACGTTCTTAGTAAAAATTACAATTACGGACTAAGTGCTACCTTATTAAAACTTTAATTGTTTCCAGTATTGGAACATACTAAATATTTTACAGTAACTCTATAATCATACAAAAGAAAACAAAAAAATAAAAATATTACGTTTGGTTTGTTCTCAACAAAGTGACAAGAGTTCATGGTAAGTTCCATGGTATCGACACGCGACCGAAGAATGAAAAAAATAAAAGGAACTTGTACTATTATAGTGGCCGCACTATACCTGCATAGTATTCGCTACCGTGCAATGACATTTCCTGAATGTTTAGAGTAATTGAGTTACGATATTTGAATTGACTTGTAACAACGCGTAATTACCGTCGAGATAGGTACCCTATTATGTAATGGTGAGTTATTATGACGGTGACCAATGGGAAATGAATTGTTCTATTCATAGCGATGGGGCCAATGGTGCAATGCAAATGACTGTTAATGTAAATGCCGTTTGAAGACTCTACTAAAATAATTGAGCTTCGTTTGGAGCCAAAGGAACGGAACCCTACACTGTTATAGAGCCGTGTCTTTTAAATATTATATCCACATAAAGACCATTACTAACATTTTTACAAGTTCCGTCTTTATTCGTCCGTCCGTCGATTCGAGTCCGCCCGTCGATTGTAAGGGAACTCATCATGAAATAAACGTCTTCAGTATAATTATATATTATAGATTTAAAATAATAACATACTCCACCCGTACAACTAACTTGTGATATTTACCCAAAATACATTTAAAATCCAAGTCAAATATCTAGAAAATTATATCTTTATTGAACTTAAATAAATAAGCAATAACACAGTTCAACGCTAACTGCATACATAAACTGCAACGTCAAGTAGGTACCTACAAAGACGCCGATCCATGCAGTCCATTGTGTCTTGATTCAAATAACTTCTGCGTGGTGTCTCGTATAAGGGAGATAACATCTCTGTACACGCGACGTGATACCAATGCGCCGGCCATCACTCATGCAGCTAGAAGGTCAGGTAAAGAGGCTTCTTCACTGCGGATAACCCGATACAGATTTTATACAAAAATTTATGGGTAAAGCTACTTATAGTTCTAGATGTTTCATGTTCTCTCGACTTGTCAGTTGTGACGGTGACGGGAAACATTGTAAGGGAGTATAATCGTCAAGCAGCTTTCCCTGCGTCTCGCTAAGGATCAAATCTTGATGGCTTTTGGACATCCCACAAAACAACTTAAAAAAGTAGCATTGATTGTAAGTATGTCGGAGTTGAGTTCTATTAATACTATGGGTTCGTTCTAGTCATATTATCATTGGATGTCGCACAATTTAATGAGAATAAATATTTATTTTATTTACAAAACAAAAAACGTCATCTTCATAGATTATACACTATAAGGAGGGTCCATTTTTTAAATCTTTCTTTTTTTAAATTGCCTTACCCACCAAACGGTATTTTGCCAATGTCAAGTAATTAGTGTAATTAATATCATGTAAATAGCCCCATTATAGTTGGGTCTCGGAGGGCACATATAGTATATGTACCTATGCTTATTTATTTATTAATGACTATTTTGCCACACATAAATTCGCCAATGCCGATCGGTGTAACAGCCGCCTAATAGGTCCTCTTTGTCAGTGCCACGGTCGTGGTCGAATGATGCTGTCAAGTCGGCCGTTTGTTGCGGCCTCCCCGGACGGACAGACGGGCGATTGGAGTGACTGATTTATTGTTCAGCTTTGATCCACTTAATTGTGTCCTATCATATATCTTGAGCCTAAAGTGGAACAAACTAGTGGCATAATGGTTCCGTTTGATAATGCGTGCAAATACGAAACATGACCACTCGTGGGTAGAGGTCTGTACGTCAAGTGCGTTTATACGTAAGCTAACCTATACTTTATAGTGTACGTATTTAGACAATTTGTATAGAGAATTGAATGTTTCAAATACTGTCGACGAGAGACGCTGTTCAATTTGCCATACACAATTACAAATCCGAAGATTTCAAAGTATACGGCTAGTTAATAAATATACTAGCACTCGAACCTCTGTAAGTTGTAAGTATGTAGTAAATGTTTGGTTATGTACATACATAAATTACAAAATAAATATGCCTAGTTACATATATGTATACTTTTTATTCGTTGCACTGATATACAATGCTATTGTTATGAACAAAATAAATCCGTCTACATAGCACAAGGACTTGCATTTCATTCGATTGTCCATCGGTCGATCTCGTGCGCACTGACAACGCATTCACACCGATGAATAGCATTGTTACACTGCGCAAGCGCAGAATAATCGCACAAGCGATTTGATAATGGCAGATTGATGTCTATAGATCTTAATGACCTTTTTTGTTGCAAACTTATATTAGTAAAGTGTTATTTCGTTGGCATTCATAAACTATTAAGCCCAATACAATGGGTGCTTATTGTAGCCCACAATAAAAGTTCGTGTGTATCTCGATTTGACCTATCTCTGTGACCTCAACTGTAATCTATCAAAATGTTGTATTAATTAGCGGATACAAAAAGTGTCTTGAACGCTACCGGCGCGGCGTCGTCTTTGTCCCCCGTTGACTTCAATCTGGGTGTTTTCAAGTTGAGAGTGAACAGGTACCTTCTAGGCAAGTATGCTCCATCGTAGATCTCATCGCCACTTACCATCAGGTGAGATTGAGATCAATTACTTGCCTATAATGTAGTATAAAAAAAAATAAAAATGTCGCAGTCAAATTCGTACTGAGAACTTTATTGTTTTTTAATATCTGAGTATTAACTGACCGCGTAGCCTCACGAGGCTGCACATACCTAACGCACGCGGCCGCCTCTGTATATAACCCAACAATCAATTACGTAAATTTAACATTAACAATCGAGCTGATAGCAAGGCAATCAGATGGCAGTGCTCCGGCTACGTAGAATAAGGGTTTGCCTGGGGCGGGCCGTGTTCTAACTGAGCGAGACAAAGTAGCCTCGCAAGGCTGCTACGCCATATTAGTACGCGCCTAATAAGAGTTTTCTACTGAATTAAGTTTTTTAAAGATAAAACATTGAATGTGTTACGTTAATTAAAATTGAAAAGCTGTTCTCTGTCAGTGTCAACCGTAAATAAAAATACATTGAAAAGGTGTGAATATGTCTTTATCTTCCAAATTAGGAACTGCAGTGGTATTGGTCAATTTAATTTATTGTTTCGTAAATGTTCGAAAATTGGTATTGTATAAGTTATCTGTAGGTATTTAAAGCTACTATTTTAGTACTTTTTATTGTTATAATGTTTGGTATTCTAATTGGTTAAATAGTATTTGTGTGGTTATGAAATATACATACTATATTATATTATATTTGAACTTGATGGTGGTTTATTACGTGCAACTGAAAAATATAGAAATCGTAGCAAATTGGTCGAACCTATTTACTTAGAAAGTGAAATGAAAAGCATCGCTAGCCTTGTTCATAATTTATTGGCTACTGGTTCAATTATCTGTGTAGCGTATCGCCCTACGGTTTTACTTGGTACATTTTGTTAAACTTTCCCTTATTATTAAATTGTATACATAATAATGTATGAATATAATAACCAAAACAATTAAAAAAATGTGAGAAGTGTTCCAAATATTTCTAACGAGTATTTGTAACCAACTTTTTAAAAAGTCCCAAGACTGTAAGATTTGGAGGCAATTGATGATTTGGCTGAAAAATAGTAATGTGTAAAAAAACGTACGTAAGTATATAATAAGCACTCTTCTTAGTTGAAATATCTTGGAAATACCAACTCGCGTCGATATTGTCGTAAGGTTGCCTCGTGCCTCCATGGTCGATTGCAACAAAACGCCATGACAATTAAATGAAAAATAATCATCACTGCTATAAGTTAGTAAATGTTTTCATCATCAATAAATATTTTTTATCATAGTTGTCACAATCATGAGAGCACTATAATAATTTTAAAAACACCAGCATGGAATTTAACTTAAGTTTGGCAGACGTGGTTAAAGTTTGTAGTCTTGCTAACGAACAAATTGAATAATCGCATGCACAGGGTTCCTTTTGTGCTAGAATTACTATTTTAGTAACATCTACCCCCATTTCAGAAAGAAAGTTTTCGTACGTATAAAATGGCATTTCAAAACACTTAATCCTCTGAAAATGCTTTGAAATGCCATTGTAATTCAAAAAAAAAAAAGGATTTTAAAATTGGGGTCTTTTCCCATAAGTACCAGAGAACTGCTGAAGTGGGCAGATGCCTATTCACCAAACGAACATTACTTAACCGTGGTCTATAAATATATGTATCTACTTATACCATCGTGTTATTACTATAATCTCAGTCCATTTTAACTGTTTCATTTCTCAATTCCAAGTCGTAGTCATAGATCAGTAATTACTCCCGAGATTTAAGGCCTATGGTCTCTTTGTCGACACTGGAGGGAGGATTAACTATTTATTAATAGCTCGGCCGCGAGCGATGTGTAATTATAGTATTATAATAATAACGACCTGTCATAAGACGGAGGCATCCGGGGACGAGTACAAATGAGCCCCACGTGCTGGTGAAGGTGATCCAGGCGCGGTATACCTATGTGATGTAAGCGATACGTTGTAGTTTTAGTTGTGTAGTTGTAGTGGGTTCGAGTCACCTTCGTCCGTAGGAGAATTAAATACCCTCGAGATACCCTACACGTGACCCTGGGTGGTGCCAACTAGGTGACATCTCTACTGGTCGTAGGCTTCGGCCGTGGTTAGTCACCACCCACTGAACAAAGCCATGTCGCCAAGCGGCCTAGCCGTGTTCCGGCATGATGTTCGGTGTTGCCATTCATGGATGGCGGGTCAGATCAGTTGCGCTGCATGTGCCTAGTGAATGTAGCGTCTCTTATCTACTGCCGCCTTGTAGTATAAGTATGCTCCATCGTAGATCTCATCATCACCATCAAGTGAGATCGAGATCAAATACTTGCCTATAAAGTAATAAAAAAAAAGTATGTTTTATTAAAACAGAATACGATCGGGGATCGATCACCCATCAAAGAGAGATTGGCTGGATTGAAACGGCTTCTGGCCCGATTTGAACGCACTTTTTCTATTCGATAAAAATACTGCGATGTTATCGGTGCTATCGTTTGGGAGCTACGATGCCACGGACAGGCACGTAAATTAATTGCCAAACTGATACCGCTCTAATTAATAATTAGGGCACCAGTGAAAACGCTAATCCAAGGTCGGACTAGGCTAACTTACTTAAATTCAGCGATACGCACCCGCCCATATTACAGTGATTCAGAAACGGTATATGAAACTTAGAGCCTGCACATCGTGAGCGCATTTATAATCATTACGTGAAATAAGAATATCGATAATATGGATAAAAAAAAAATTCTGCGCATTTTTTTTATAAATCGTCTGTGTCACTCATGATGTTTTATTTAATTAACGGGATCTTACAAAACTTGAATTAAATAAAAATTTCATGTAAAGGAATGTAATGCACAGAAAAAATCTCCTTCGCTTATGAACCAAGGTAATTTTAAGACACAAATAACAGGACAACCCCTTATAAGTCAAGCCGGTCCCGTCGCAAGAATGGTCTGTCGTTAAAACCAAACTGACATTAAGAAGGCCCAATCTTCTTAACGCGTGCAAAAATATAATTAGGTTTTTTGCATATTTTAATGTGACATAACACATTCTTCCCATACGTAACCACAACGCAGGCCGTTGACACGCGATTGCGGAAAGGTCAAACCCTAGTAGGTAATGCATATTATTTGTCATTTTTCAGGATAACAATGACCTCATCGTAATAAAGACATCAAATTGGAGATCTACAGGTAAAACATGAAGGAGGAAACCAAACCGGCGGATGCCACTCACAACTGCATTTCATTTAAGCATTTATTCGGTGTATATAGGGAAGTAACTCCCTTAGCAAAATGTGAACGGAGAAATTTTGTTCCGTATTTGTTTTTTTTAATCTTGTTAAATGTGTCCTATCTTTTCACCTTTTCAACATGGCATTGCGAGTCAAAGGGCACTGCAAGGCTTTAGGGCTGTCCGCATAATTGCACATTGCTTTCGCATTATTTAACATTTTTAATTTATTTAAACGGTGTGACGTCAGCGCATAGTGTAATTATCGACACGCGCCTTCTGACGTCATTGTTTAAGTATGTTTTACGTAATTGAATCGTACGAACGTGTGTGAATGCGTTTACATTGTGCTAAAGGTACAATGATAATTACTTTATTTATTCTACCTTAAGGTGCATTATCTTCACTATATTTTATACCAGAGCCTAGTAATTTACCTACAAGACAAGGGTACTGGACAAGCATGTACTGACGACTAATTATCATAACACCAGCGTATTTTTAAGTAGCCATAATAAAATATACCTAGTAGGTAATGTCACTAGAAATAATTACCATAGTAACTTACACTACAATCGACGTCGTCGCGTCCAAAGACGTAACGAACTACAAATAGTATACTCGTCCGCGGATTGAGATACATAATAGAGTTTAATTAGCCTAACAATTATCTCCATTCATCCACTAACCGCAAGTGGTTAAATGTTAAATATCCCTACCAGGATTCGAACCCGGGACCCTCGGCACAGAAAGCAGGGTCACTGCCAACTGCGCTAATCAGGTCGTCGTCCTGTCATGATCCCATTGAGACCGTTTTTCTACCAGTAGATATCTTGTGTATGTAATCAACAGAACAATTTCCTAGTCATGCAAAACTGGCCAAGTCTAGTATTCAGTCATGGAGTTAGGTTAAATGGAATGTGATCGCAAACTCGCCCGCTATTTTACGATGTAGATTGACTGTTAAAGTGCAATTGATCTATTGAGAAAAATTGGCAGGTACTAAGAAGCAATTTGCTATTAAAGTACCGTAAATACAGTTGTTACAACAACTTAACTTTATATGTACAGTGAATATTTGATGGTATGTTTACCATTGCTTATTAGTATACTGTACTGGTAGTTGCCGTTTGTTGGAGATAGGGAATGGATAGGTTATAAAAAAATAAACCGGGCTCCATCAATATCTTGTTAAAAGGAGATTTTCGTATTTGCATTGTTCATTTAAAACTTTGACATTTAAAAAAGGACTTGGTTACAGGATTTGAATTGTCTATCTAAAAAAACTTTCAAATGATTTCTAGACGGAACGATATTGTTTGGAACCAAAAAACGATATTGTTTTAAAAGTCTGCAGACAAACTACTTGAGTTCGAGCCAATGTTTGTAGTAACACAACTATATATATAGGAAAACATAGCGTTATGCACCTTATTCACCTGTAATTAGGGGTCCACCGTAGATAAAAAAAAAAATGAACAATTTCAAGCATAAAATTTCCTATTTAATTACTCATAAGCAATGTTTTTGTTATATTTATATCCGCAAGTTGAATGAATAAATGTAGAATTTATTTTTTAATTACAATCTGGCAAAATAGGCCCAATGATAACCTAATAGACAGAAGACCAATTTACAAAGAATATAAAACGAGTTTTACATAGGGAAAGTTTCCCTATATTTCCCTATATAAAACTAAATAAAAAAAAAAAAAAAAAAAAAAAAAAAAAAAAAAAAAAAAAAAACGAAAAACTACACCAATTTAGGGAGTTACTTCGTCAGCTTCGTTCAGCAGAGCGCCAATATACAATTCGTGCAGGTTAAAACTCTCGACCAAGGGAGATGGATTTGACTGGAGTCTCCAGTCTTGATCTTGTGCCCTTTAAAATAATTTGATATGCTAGTGACGGACTGGAGTCAGTGTGAGATACTTGTATGCAGACTACTATTTGTAAAACCATTCTATAAATAATTAAGTTGTAGATTTGCATCTAGACAAGACGCAAATGCCCTCTAATGTGAAGGCTACAAGTGCTACAACAGCGAATTTCTAGCAATATAAAGGCTGTATATAATGCAATCGGCACGCAGTGACGCGGCGCCGATCACCCGCACCGCGGAAGGTCACACTCGTCGATTTATGGAGCACGAACTCTTTGTACTGCACCGCCAACAACGCCACTCTTCACCCGCTAACGGGCCCTGTTCGCGGCTGATATACGAATACACCAGCGCCAGCGAAATATATGGATACGGTTTAGAATTGCTTGGATTATGTTTCTTTAATCTGGAAAATATTAAGCTAATTCTTATATATTTTTAATGTGATCTCATCAGGAGAATTCTGCTGTATTGTCAACCAAGATAGGCCTCGCAATATTATACGTTAGGGCTTATTACGTTTGGAGGGCCAAAAGTTTTTAGGTCCCCTTCACTGTTTCTATTTAGAATATTTTGCCAGCCGATTCCTAACTTTATTAAAAATGTTTATTTTAACGTAAAAATAATTTATAAAGAGCTTTTCCGTGGATGGGTGAAAACTTCTTGGAACATTTCTACTAAGTATAATACTCGTATAGAACTAGGTTGAGATTCAATAGTTGCGGGCAATGGTGGGTACTCGATCCTATAGTCGTAGTAATTTTGAGGTCGACGGCTTGAGCCTTGGGGTTGACGACTTTATACAGCTAAGCTAACACCGTTAATAAATAATAGAATTGTATATTTTATAGTTATATATATTCTCTAAAATATATGTGTAATACTTTATTCCTCTAAATTAGTCGTTGGGAAGCCTTCATAAAATTTTATTTAGTTAGATACAGAAGTTTAGTCAAAATATTAAGAACATGAAGGCAGCTAAAATTCTATAAAATGTAAAAGATCTTTTATAAAAGAGCAAGCATGGAGTTTCTTGCCCGTTCTTCTCCATAGGAACGGCATTCCGAACGACTAGTAAAGTAGTAGCACAATATTTTGTAACTTTTGACGATTCGTAAGTAATGTACTTAATGGTCTACGTGAATAAAAAATAATCTGATTATGATTCTATATTATGATAAGTAACTCACTCGCGGTTGAGTTTATCATATAAGTACCTACTATTTTTAGTGGATTTGAATAAATAAATACTAACTTCCTAAAATACATTTTATTATGTACGAAATTAGTTTAATTTGTTACAAAAGTTTAAATGCCGCTGGACAAGTAAGTATATGGAATCACCATTATGATAGAGTAATGGGAATCGGTGTTCAGTGTTAAATTGATTTCACTGGTCGTTGAACATGCCTGGTAGAGCACTTAGTCTACAATGTTTATATAGAGCTTTAGTGAATATTATTCGCAAGATAGCTTACTGTGGTTTTCGTTAGGAGATTATTTATTTACCACAAAAATATTTAAATTATTATATACGTTCAATGTTTGAGTAGGGTTTTTTTAAATTGCATCTCGTAAACTGTACCTAGGTTGAAATAAAACTAATTTAAAAATCCTTAAATATCGCGTTTATATTATGATTTTTACGTTCCCGACGTTTCGACTGCTTTACAGCAACCATGGTCACGGGAAGACTGAATATAACCGCGATAAAATCCTTAAATTAGTTTTATTTCAATGTGTAGTATTCGCGTAAATATAAGAAATCAATATGTACCTAGATTTAAACAAATAACATTCAGATATTAAGTATGGTTTTATAGTAAAAAAAACCCACCAAACACATCAAACGTACCGTTCTAAGCTTAGCAGTACTTGTCAAATGGTTGCTGTGCATTGAACTAGGGACGATCAAAGTATATAATACTTATATAGATATTAAACATCCATGCCTTGAGAACAAATATTCTTGTTTATCACAGAAAGCTGGCTCATGTCGGGAGTCGAACCGGTGACCCTCGGTACAGAAAAAAGGGTCACAACCAACTTTGTCAATCGGACCGTCATAACTTTAAGCATAATATCACTTTAGCTAAATTTAGTTTTTAATATTATATATCAAATTATACTTATATTTTTTGCGAAATAAATACAAACGCGTCAGTCACCTCTATTCTACCCCGTCCTACTTTCCGAATCCGTCCGAAAGTCCGTCGAACTACTTACGGCAACATTGCCAACGATCGTTCAAGTAAAACAGTTCTCTTGTACTGTATCGAAAGCACTCGTGATCTGACTTAAATGTTGAAATAAACATATCGGAAATCGAACCCGAATGCGAACAATATTTATTGGATTCGAGAACTAAGCTCGGTAAAGGTAATTTCACGTAACGATGTTTATAAACCGACTTCTCAAAGGAGGGGGTTAATAATTTAAAGTTATTTTTCCAGCCATGTTTCCGGATAAGTGTACTTATGTGGAATTTATTTTTAATTTCATATAATATATTTTTATGTCAACTTACGAGTATAGGTGAGATTTATAGCGTTTAGTATGGATGAGAAAATGTGTTCTAAAACACAAAAAGTAGTGAAATAAAATATTTTTTTTATATACTAAAACAAAGGAAACTAACTTTAAAAACATCCAAGCACCAAAAATCTAAAAACATTTTTCTATTATATTTAAATAAAGATACTATTAAAAAAATACTCAATATTCTTTCTAAATGACACAGCATAAGGTAAGTAGACACTATCTGAGCAAGATCGTTGCGAATAAGCAATAATGGACGATGACTGGTGGGTCCCGGGCCTTCAAGTGTCATATTACCCACGGTAACTTTATTTTCCGTGACGATGATCTAGCCTTTAGATAGTCACGGTCACAGGGAAAAAAGCGGCCAAGTGTAAGCCGAGTTTTAAAGTGTGGAGAGGGTTCTTTATATTGAGACATAAAAATATAATATATTTGAACAAAAAAAATATTTATGGCGTATCCTTTTGAGTACTTATATCACGGAATTCCAATAAACTAAGCATTTTTTTGCTACGATATACTCACCTTTAAAGAAACCTACTTTCTTCAACCTCAACTAAACGATACACGGCGATGGTTTTATTGATATTAAATGCAATACAATATCTGTTTTGTTTGTGTGTCCATAGGGTTCATTAAGACGCGACGATAGTTCGCACTTTATAGGGAATTGTAATAATATTCCGCTATTATTAGTATCGTAATGGAATATAATAAGCGCAGAGAGCGTGAAGATCTCAATAAGAGATTTTGCGAAAGCAATTTTAGTATTTTAACGTAAGTTATGGGAGGGATCTGATAATTTCGCGTTGCATTTCCCGGTGCGGTGCAGATAGAGTAGGTGATATACACCCCTTGGCAACCTGCGGACTTGCTAAACTTTATAATAGTGCTGCTATAAGTCTTGCTTTCTTGGTCTTACAAAAGTGCAAGAACAATACTGATTTTGTAAGACTCACAGCTACACTCCTTCAATAACTCTCGTCACAGTTACGTTTTTTTATTACTTATGTTTAATAGAACAGAATCCTATGACAGTCTATTGTTATTTATAACTAAGTGAATCTGGTCGTCAATTTTAGCGAGAACAAGACACAAGACTAAGGTCAATATTGGGCAACACTAGTTTATGAAACGTTTAACCTGAACGGGCAAAAGTGCTTGACTTGGGAGTGTAATGGGGAGATAACAATACTGTCTTAGTGCCTATTACGACTCCTCAACTGCTGGCATCTACTTTTCGCTAGAACATAGATGTGGTTTTAATAAAGTTGTATTAACCGTACCTAGTAGTACGTAAGTACGTACGTAAAGATAAGGTTACATTGAAATGAAAATACAGTGAAGAGCACAGATTTGGCGCACTTTTGAAACATTTAAAACCCGGCTTTACAGACTACCGCAATCGTAATAACTGAACCCGTTAAGCCGTTTCCACGACCTTTTTAAAAGCGCACGTCAATTATGATTATCATTACAGATAGGTTTTATAAAAAAAACTAAGTTGACCGCTACGCGTCACGACGCAAATTTGATTTAGAGTTAATTATATTTTTTGTCAATGGCGGTATTCGGATCAACCGCGCAGTTTTACGAGGCATGACAGCACTTGCGCGTAGACGCAAAGGCTCACGCTGCCTCACCCGAGGACTGTCATCTAAAATTTGTCCTCGCGTCAGTCCAAGCCTGCCTCGCAGTACTGCGCGGCGGGTCTGGTGACGGCCAATTAACATTAATGGACTTAACTGTCGCTGTCGCTAATATTTATTAATTGATTTTTATGAATTCGCAATTAGGCTATCTTAAGATGGAGATTATTGGTATTGGAGTTAAATGACCCGTTGACTGTTTTTTCGGTAAATGGTTTGCCAATTGACATCTAGTAAGACCAGAATTCATTACAGTTCAAATGAGTTGCATGCATGTTACTTAGTTATTTATCAATTTATATTATATTTTCAATCTTTAAAGGTTAATTTTATGCTTTATATAGGGCATATTTCAATTTAAGTGATGTTAAACTACAACTTATTTGGGGTTGTTCCATTTTCATTGAATTTCTTCTCATCGTATCATATTTTTTTCAATTCAACCGATTTATATTCCATTTTCAAAGGACTGCAATTATTTGATCTAAAAAATACGGAGGTTTAGCAATTGCTCGAGTTAGTTATTTGTTAGATGGGCCATACAATTTTGACTAATAAGTTGTGGATAGGGTTTACAGCATAGAGTGAAACAGACCCTTAACATAAAATAGTTAGGCATTTGCAGCAGATCATATAAACTATTTTATTGTAAAGCAAATGCTATAAGGCCCGCATAGTCTAGTGTTACAACTGCAAACGCGTATAAAATAATGTTCAACAAAAGCTATAATTAAAAATCAGTTTACAGCGAAACACAAGATGCTCTGTACCGGTGTAGTGTTTATGGCCTACACCTGATACATTTAATAAATATTTCACTTACTCGAATTGCATTCCAAGAAATGATCCAAGTTCGTTCGATAGCGTAGCATGAACAGTATTGCCAGCTGCGTGAGAGCAATTTTACAACTAAATAGGGAAATACTTAAAAATATTTTTTCAGTTCTTCTTAAGAAATCGCAAAACCACTAGGTATTGCAATAATAGAAGACAAGGCAATGGGTCCACAGATACATTAATGTACCGCAAAGTTGATACCAAGGAAGCAAATCTTAAACATTTAAGGTGTCTTCCCTCCTCTTACGGCTATATAAAGCCAGTATTACCATTCGGTTAAACAAGGTTAAATATTGTATACCTTGGCAACACTGAGCAGGAGTTAAGCTACTCACGTGTTGGCTTCTTTATCTCTTTGTGTCACTCCCCGTGCTGGTATCTCGTATTGAGTAACGAGAAATAATCGTATGACTAATTGCAATCGTACACAGTAATACGTCATGTTGTCCGTACCGTTGTTTTTCATATTCCAAATCGCACGCGCACGCACGATAAAAAATATGTATTTGTTCAGACCGCTTCGTATTCATCAAATGTCGTGCCAAACTTATTTGTTCGTTTGTTTATTCAATTTATGCGGCGAGTTATCTTCAAACACTTTGTTATGTAAATTAATATTGAGGGTGGTTTTGAATACGTATCTGCTTTATATGGAGGTAATAAATCAGAGTTATCCTTTATTCGTTTTAGTACTTAATATATATTATGATTTGTAGGTACCTACTTATATTAAAGTTATAATGAATAAATCATTATGAATATTAAGTGGCAGACTTCATCTTCAAATAAAGTTCTGAGCCTAATGTTTTCCAAATTTCCTATCATTCAATTTCCTATAATATACGCATACACCTACATACTTTCTGTAATAAAATAGTTTCTTGCTTTTATGCCATTTTTGGGATACTATCTCACTCTATCGAGCTATACATCCGTGAGCCGTTTTCCGTCTGCGTTTTGACGTCATCCAGCACAGATATAACTATTAAGTAACTCTGCAGTCAGCCCAGTAAATCGACTTAACTTTTATTACATCAAGCGTATTTTCCATATGAAGTAACATCGGCGAACGCGATACAGCAACTCCGCGAGGGGGCGTGAACGTCGATAGTGTCTTGCGCCGGCGCCGAGTGTATTTATGGCGTTGCTTACTCGCGCGCCACTGTGTAATACTGATAAACATTATCTGTTAGAAAAAGGAACGGTTGCGTTTTCATAATGTTATATTTATTATCTTTATAAAGTGTTGCGTCATAAGTAAACAAACCTCAGGAACCTGCGGCCCAATTTGAGCTACAATAATTATATATTTTGTTAGTTGGTTAAAGTCGATGGATTGCATTAAAAAAAATAAAAGATCTTGATGTACCTACTCTGATATTATGATATAATGTTCCAAATTAATAAGCTGATATTTTTAGAGACAGCATATAAGAGGTCACGAATCGGCTACCAACCATAAAAAAAATAAAAGATTATCGTTTACTTATTGGATAAAAAATAATAATAATATAATATTGCCAGACGAATATACCAAATATACGGTCCCACACTAAGCAACGCTTGTATTATGGGTACCGTACAATAGACTGGGGGCGAACCTAGTATATAACACATATATAGATATTAAACATCCATGACTCGGGTACAAATATTCGTGCTCATCACACAAAGTTTGTCCTTACCGGGATTCGAAAACGGGACCGATGCACCTTTTAAAATATTAAACTATAGATAGACAACAGTAGAGTTACGCTATACTAAAAATACCTAGAGCTCATTTTATTTGCAACATTAATTCGAGTTTATAAATAACTAGCTGTTGCCCGCGACTTCGTCCGCGTGGTATTTAACAAAGACTCAGCCGTTGGTAACAGCCTGCTCGCGTTCTGATCCCGCGGGACGCATTGCAGATTGTTGCTATCAAACATTAATCAGGCGCAGCGCTGCAACATTGGTTTTAATTTTTTTTCGAGAGATCCTATTTTTTTTTCTAAAATAAAAGTAGCCTAAGTTACTCCTTGTTACATCAGCTATCTGCCAGTGAAATTCCCGTCAAAATCGGTCCAGCCATTGCAGAGATTACCCGGAACAAACAGACAGACAGACAGACAGACAGACAGACGGACAGACAGACAGACAGACGGACAGACAGACAGACAGACAGACAGACAAAAATTGTAAAAAATGTTGTTTCGGTATAGGTACCGTGTATACATCCAAATGCATTTAGTAAAAAGCGGTTATTTTAATATTACAAACAGACACTCCAATTTTATTTATATGTATAGATATCTGATCCATCAAATGAAAAGGACTCTACACTTACATTACAGATTAATAAGTATGAAATATTGTATGTGTATAGTGCTGTAAGTAAATTGCTGTAAAGTTTCCTTTAAAATTGACATATCGATTGGATTGATTAATTTATGGTGAACATTAAAGACATAAGAGAAATCAATTTCTCCAGCATAAAATGGAAAGTAATTCGCGGTACTGGAACCTTGTAGAGTTAAGAAAATGTGCATGACAATTTGTAAGTTCCCCCGTGGGCCTATACGAAATAAATGATTTGACTTTGACTTGACTTTGTCAATTGTGATTGAATTCACGAATATCATGCGACAGATCAATTAAATCGATTCGATTGACTTGATAAGCGCAGTAAGTAGTAAACCTGCTTTCTGTACCGAGTGTCGGGTTCAAATCCTGGTTGGGGCAAAAGATAGCACGAATGTTTGTACGAATTAACTCATACAGCTCTTATACAACTTAAGACGACAAGACAACTTAAAGTTTCCCAAACCCACCTGCTTAAATCGATGAGAATTTCGGTTACTTTATAAAGCAAATAAGTACTTTGACCACTACAAAGGTTTCGCATTTTAATTCAACACAAACTTCACATACTGCGTGTATGGCGGACGTATTTATCGATGTTATCGTGCGTGTTTATCAGAATGGACTCCATGTTGAATAAAATGTATCTATCGACTGTTAAGGTGAGACAGAACCTACTTATGTTAAGAAAGTTAAATAACCCTGTCCTACCCGAAAGGGTAGGCAGAGGTGCACTAAAATGCGCCCTCATTTCGCCGATGGTATCCACCAGATCTTCTTAGTTGAGGTCGCATTCAGATCGGTTGTAGAGTTAGGAAAAAAATGTAAAATGTCAATTTGTAAGCGCTCCTATAGGCATATACGAAATAGAAGATTTGACTTTGGTGCTTATTTGCTTTCAATTAAATAAGGGTTCAGCCATTTGCCCATACCAGGCAAACCTTCAATGTGAGGTGAATGCGCGCCATAGATAGATAGATATGATTAAATACTAGTCTTATATATGCCAAATTTTAGGACTTCAAAAAAAATGGAAGAGTCCCGCTTACTCCACTTACCTAGCGAACAAATACTCAATCGTCATTCAAATATATGTAACTCATACTTAACTGCTTGGGATATTCTTATCCTGCCCTTTGGGAATGACGTGTTTAAGTTAAGCATCTGTCAAAATTGTGAGTTACGATTGAATACTCGGTGGTATAATCACGTTCCTTATTCACGTAGATCAAAAAGCTCCTATGAATAATGAGAATGTACCACCGGTGAGATATACTATATAGGTGATTGAAACATAGTCGAAACTAAACTACATACAAACATATACTACATACAATGCATAAAATTAATTATTCGTTTAGTCGTGGTCCGCCTTTAGTTTGAATAAAAGTATTGACAGTAACCCAAATTTTTTTACGTAAAATTCCCATAGCACCTCTCCTTAAAACACAAGTCCGAGAACGAGGTTCGTTTTGGTTGGAGACGTCCGGCAGTTCGCGTGATATACTCACATTACGACTTGCATCACATCACGCGTGGGACTTCGGCTCTTCTTCTTACCTTGCCTTGCTTTGTGCACAAATTCCATTAGTCTTTATGGCTAAAAAAATAAAAAAATATATTGACAAGGGTGGTGTGCTTTTGTACGCTAAAATATAACTCTGTGCTGTAAGTAATCTGTACTTAACAGCTTAGCTTTCTTTATCCCTTAGATTTTTTTTTACTAGCTGTGCTGGTGTACGTCGTCCCGACTCAGAATCAAATGTATGAGAAAATGAGTTATCTTTAAAAGAATTCCCATGTTTTAATAGTTATTCTGCTGTTCGGGGCGGAGATAAATTCAATAAATCCCCCGTTCGTGCGTGAGTGTAACAATACAACTTTGTTTTATATATACCTATAGTTTTTTTTGTAATGCGTCAAAAAATAATAATTTACCGAGATCAGATTTAGTGTTATGGTTTTTTCAAATAGTAATGTTGTAAAACATACATTTATTGAGCAAACATAAATATTTCCTCAAGGATTATTGGTACTTGGTTATCCCGATATATGATTTTGTTGCGAAAATCAAACAAAAAATGTGACGTACCTACATATCAGTACTCATCACGTGTATTGTTTGTGTAGTCTGTCAATCAGTATCTCAGAAATGAAAAAGACCACGTCATCATATCTTCATACAAAAAATTGGCAATGTGTCCCAAAGGGTTCCGTAAAACGTGGGAAACTTCGGTAAAGGAAAGCTTAAGAAAACATTTTGTGAGTAGGTTTTCCTTAGTTTCCACTCGCGGTATAACATGTTTGTATAGCTATTTAAGTATACTTATATACATCTCGCTATTTAAGGAAAGACCCAGAAGACCTTACCGTCTCTACTCCAATAAAATTACTAGTTCATTATAAATTTCTATAAAGAGAAAATATAATTAAGGGCCGTTACTTTAATAACACGTTCGAGCTGCAAAATGGGAGAGAATTAATTTCGTTTTAGGGTACCTGCCACGTAAAAATCGTCTGATTAATGTGTAAACGAATAACGCTGTGGAACTTCAGGAGTAGGTAACCAAGAGATCCCCAAGCATCCACAAATCCTAACCACAATAGATAAGGTATAACAAAAGTAGTGTAAAATATTTGAACCAATGAACCAGTAAGATACAAGTTGATGTATAAAATAATTGAGTAAATGATATTTTTTGAAACAAGGCGAAGCAGCAGCGTTTGGCCACGCGCTCAGTATAGGGTGTCGTTTTATAAACGTCTAATATTTTCTCTGAGAATGTTATCTTTATAACCCACTGTTAGCCCTGTTAAAATATTTCACACTAATATTGTCACACCTTATATATGATGAACCATAACAGTTGTAACCTTGTAGTTATGGTATTCCTAACGGCTTCATGAGAAAACTTTAGTGAGAGGAATAGAGTCATTAAAAAAGTCACAATAAATAATACAATATGTACGGAACCGACAAGTAATTACAATGATTCCTCTTAACAGGTAATTTGCATAATTCAGTTCACGTATCTGACGAAGTGATGGAGATAAATGCATGTGAGATGGATGACCCGTTCATGAAAAATCGCCGTTCAAAATTAGGTCAAGTTTCTCACAAACGATCTGCCTACTTTTTAAATATGGTAACCGTAAATGCAATCTAATAAGTGTAAACGGAAGCTTACTAAGCTTGTTTTTTTTAAACTAGTCATTTAATATGTTATGAGAACACACATAGATCTATTAACTTACTTGCAACATAATAAAAAAATCTAAACTAATTAGATTGTTGAGAATTTATAATATTGAAAATGCGGTATGCCGTCGATTGATTCTCGATTTCATAATACGTCCAATCAAATTCCAATAAATCACGTAATTGGTTACATTTTATTAATATTCATGAGATCTAATAAAATATGATAATATCACGACACGATATTCTAATGTATTGGATATATTTTTGGTCATATTGAATTAATTTCTTGGGTAATAAAATTACATAACGGCCTTGGCTATTTTAGATAACAATCGGTAATATACTTCATAGATTGAAGTATTTCACCTTTTTATAAATTAATCACATTACGTACAACGGTAAAGCCGTACATTACGATGTATTTTTATAAGGAAAATAAATTAAAAATGAAGTGATGAACGCCGACTTGTTGAAAACTCGTTCGTGCAACGGAAATTAGTTTCGTTCGAAATTGTGTTGGTCCTTTTTCATCGGTGATTAAGATCGGGTGGCTACTGGTAACCGAATCATTGGGTAACAGGATCCGCGGACTCGCTCGCCTCTCCCGGTGGACTCACTGTCCGTCGGTACAGTGGGGATGATGTATGCTGTCATCGATATTAAATTGACAGCCACTCGCCACTGGTTTTGAGTTTTTGTTAATTAACGTGTTCCGAATACCTGGTTTTGTTGTAGCATGAATGATGACAAGTGTCCTAGTTACTTCTTTTTCATTTTATTTATATGTATTAATATTAAATTGTTGTATAGGTACCGAGGTAAGTTTTGGGACAGAGGTCAAAAGATTAATTATAGATTTTAGTTTTTTGTCCCATGTAACTTCCAATGGATATTTACATGATGATAGCTTATCGACTAGTCAACCTAGATTCAGGGTTTTTTTTATATCAATCAATCTTTATTGAAATACGGAACATGTTCAAAGATGGCAAACAAAAATAAGCTTTTAATCAATAGACCTATGCGTGGGTATAAAAGTAAACAAGGCGTATCAATATAGACGTACGGTGACAAAAAAAAAATGGGCGTGCCAGTTACTTAATAGATATGACATTCATGATAAGATACATCCCATTGATGGTTTGTAGGGCAACACGAAACCAGATATATATATATAAAAATATTTACTTATATTTGGAATATTTTGATTCAAACAGTGTTAACAATATTTTTAGGCCTAGCTTAGTTTGTAATATTCCGGCTTCATGTTCCGAGGGTTCTTATCTTGGTATTTATAAACCTTGTGTGATGAGAACGAATGTTTGCACTCGAGTCATGGATGTATAATATGTATATAAGTATTTTATTCCGAGTTCGCCCTCATTACATTGTGTGGTACCCATTATACAAGTTTTACATTGCTTAGTGTGGGTTCGTATAGTTGGTGTGTTGATCTGGCGATATTATATTTTTTCAGTAATTACTATACTCGTATAATCTATAAATACTTTATAACTACTTTACTACTGCAACTTAACTTGTCAATCAATTAAAAATTGTGTTAAACATGAACACTATTTCCTAATAGAATTAAAGTAAAGTTTAATTTAGTAATGTAACGTTCTTAGAATTACTGTTGTATAAAATAATTTCAAATAAATCCAACAAAATTTGTACCTATGCAAATAACAAAGTAGAGTGAGAGATTTACATTTTTGTTGGGATTATGTTCCACGCTCTGCTATCTTAAATCTCTACACATTCAGAACGTTGCGCCGTCATACTCACACAATACAATGTAGGGAACGTCTTTTTCGTATAAATTCAGAATAAAATCTTTTCATAGGCCATTGTTCACCGAGTCCACTTTAAAGCTCAGAGCTGGCACCGACATTAAAAGGGCGAGAGGCTTCAGACCACAAAGAAGACTTACAATCTCCGCAGGTGTCGTCTGCCCCGCATCTCTGCTTTCATTTTATTTTCATGCTTTTGAAGATCTGTTTAGATATAGGCCTTGTTCAGCTCAGTCCGATATCCCCTGCTATCGACTGTCTACTGTTTAATCTGAACCCCATTTACCTCGCAGGACCCAGAATTAGGATAGATAATTAGTATTATCCTTGATGTAGTTGCACCCTACATCTGCCTAAACGACAGACGCTGGGGAGCACTAAGTACTCTCATTTTGTTTAGTTATATACACCATTTGCGGTCGATATTCCCAATGGTGAGAAATAGTACTTTATTATCCTGATAGATGGCGCACAGTCGTTGTTGCTGTTGTTTGCTGTGAACTGACATATTTCATTGACATACATACATTTAATTTACGATATTTAATGGTATTTATATCATTCAAAATGCCTATATATAGTGACTTCCAAATATAAAATAGTCACCATTTCCCCGTCGAACAAAAAATAAGTAATCTAAGTATTTCTAAAACGTACGTGTAGTATCTGTTTTAGTCATCTTAATCAGTTATACAGGTCAGTTCTATTGATAGCACGTTCATCATCATATTAAGAAACCGCTGTAACTACCTACTAATGATAATTTTTAATGGCATAGAACCAACGATGCTGTCGCCATCTTTGATAAGCTTTTCCTGTGCCACTTAAACTATAGGCATGGCTGTATGCATGCAAATCTCGGCTCGGAGCGAATACCGCTTAAGTTTGAACGAGCTGTTAAACCTTTGTAGGTACCGTGACAAAGTTGTGTTGCCAACCGAAACGATAACCGAGGATTCAGTTTTGAATTTTATTTTTAACTATAAAACGACAACGTGAGTGAGAGACAAATAAAAGGAGTATCTATGTATTTACTTCTAAATTATATAAAACATTTCAATACGATAAGTTACTGCTTTTGGGTTCATTTGTTTGAAGTTTACTGTTACATTGTTGACAGAAAGTGGTAACATTTGATTAAATATTATTTAATCGATGTTAGAATTAAAAAGTAAAATGTTATTGTATAATTTGAGTATATACTATATAAGTACTTATATATTACATCAATATTATTTCACCAAAAAATTGTCGCGCCAACTGTTGACTTAGTATTTTTTTATGTTGGGTAACATTTGAACCATTATTTCTGTATATATTTTGATAGCCAATCAATCACGTATCAGACAGCTAGTCTATTCTGCTAACTAAGGGCACCCGGCATTAGGACCACGTTAACAAAGAGCTTGTTAAAATTCTTCCATAGAGAACCGTTAAGGCGCCCTATTAAAATGAAACAAAACTGTAGAATGTATCTAGACGGACCAACGGATCTTTCCTAGTCAATGTTTTTGTGGGAACGTTAACCTTTTTTATTCTGCACTACGCAGCAACAGTCTTCTGTACAAATACGTTCTCATTTCAAAATTCTAGAACAAATCTGAAGGTTTTTGAGGTGGAGTCGACACTGACAAATGAAATATTGGCAGTTTGTCTATCCGCGATCTAGCTACTAGGGCACGCGTTATGCATAATATTTTTGTCATTGCGTACAGTTGGCTATATAAGTATTTTCGTAACGCTTTACAAACCGATGGAAAATAATATGCACAACTTTTGTTCGTTATTGTTGTCTTTGTGACTGTACATTTTCTATCTATAATATTATTTTATTTGTCACCCACTAGACGATCGGGTCACATCCGCATTAACTATATATTGAACATTTAACAGCTAGTCAGTAACAATAAAATTTAATATCCGTTTGTTAATAAATAGAAAACAATGAACTGAAATAATTTCCAATTACCGCCGTGCGTTATTAGTTTTCTCGCCGAGTGTACATTATATCATATCACATGTCGAGGCATATTGGCTGTTGGCATACATTCTGTGGATTAAGCGCACAGTCTGGTCTCGTAACCGCAATATTTGTTGATAGTGCCGCGACAAATACTTACCCTACAGTTTTTGCGCACCGACTGTCAGGAGATTAGTGTCCATTCCTATCGAACATTTTACTTAAAGCTATTAAACGCTTGTCACATTTTTTTGTGCAACCATCAACGTTATAATTGAATCCAGTGATTGAGTTCGAGCAACAAAGTATAAAAGAGGATTATTGCAGCCAATCATTATTAGCCTAATTGTAATTACGGTTGCCTGGTGTGCTTGAACTTTCAATATTGGAACCCACTTATTTAAGTTTATCCAGGGAATAATGCTACCAGTGACAAATTAGATGCTTATTGACTCACGTAAATATGCAAGATGCCAATAGCCAAGTTTCAACGAAAAAAATGCAATTGCTTTCACATCGCTGCTATGGGAACGGTAAAAGCAATGCTCTTGTTTACAGTAACAGCTGTCAATATTTAGGTAAGTTACTTTATAGGCGACTTTTTGGCGGGAAACGGAAAAGTCATGGTGTCAGTTGTGTTTTAATTTCTAAAACTAGTGTTCCTGCGAGTTATAGTGAGTGATATAAGTGGAATATTAACCATTATGGGTTCGGTAAAGTGCACAAGTGTAGGTAATTGAAACAGAGTGACGAAACATGGCTTTTCAGTTTCTCACAAAAAATCCATGAAAAATCCTTCGGTAAAGTATCCATCACTTTACTGATTGAGGGATGGGGGGTATTTAACTTGAGCCTAGCCTTTGGGCCTGTTCATATGCTCAAAAACAGAAAAAAATATATTACTTGACACTGGCAAAATACCTATGGTGATGCCAAATAAAAATTTAAAAATTTAATTTTTTTTTACTTTATAGGCGCGCAATGTGTCAAAGGTGGCTTCAGTCTTTGTATAGCTTATAGTTAGATATACTTTCATAATTAGACCACCTACATCTGGCAAAAACCGCGGTCCACATCTCAATCAAAGCTCTATTGTGATTGATAATAACAATTGCAATATTTGCAACATCATACCGTGCAGATTGTTGAAAATATAATTACTGCTCTCATCTTAGGAGCACATTATTGACGTTTTGAGTGCAGACTATAGTCGGGACGAACGAGTGATAATGAATGGTGATGCCATTAAATATTTTGCCGAGACATGCACTGATTTCATCAACATAAAAAAAAACCCACAAACGACAAATGAGTCTGTATTCAAATGTCTCTCACTCCTCACTCTATAATAGACGTGCCTGAATGCGCCTTGCGCCAATTTCGTTCGACGGCAGTCGCTCGCAAGCAGGTGCGTTGTGCGCGCGTGCCTCCGCCATTTTGAAATAACAGCTGATATTGCCGCCAACGCGATCTCGTACATCTAAAAATTGGTATATATACGATAGTACGAACTCCAGTTGTTAGATGCGCATATATTATTGAGTGTTGTGATCGTTAACGGACAAATGAAGATGACAGTTAATCGAATAAGAGTCGCGGTGCTGGGCAGCGCACGCTGCGGCAAGTCCGGTAAGAATAACCATATGAAAACATTAAACTGTTGTTACTAGTGACTAACGCGAACTTCGACGCTTACGATATTTCGATACAGCTTTGATACACCCACTTTATATTAGGTTAACAGCGTAGCGCGTTGATCATTATCCGCTGTTTTATTTTTTATTGGAATGCTCGAATCAATTATCTCTAATGGCCCAAGAAAAGCTTTTTGTTTTATTTCGAGAGTAGCCCGGGGTCGCAATTAGGATTATATTTAATTACGGTTCAGCGTTGTGGTGGGTTTAAAAAAAAATATGTTGTTGATCGGCATTTGCAACCAGATCGCCGACTAGTTCTAATTGATTCTTGATCGGAACGACTGATCGGTTATATAATTTATTAATAAAGAAGATTATTTTATATATTCTTTCGCAATGATGAGGTGTAAAGCATTAGTGCAACGCTGGAGAACTTGCACGTTTCATATTATAACAAGTCGATATACCTATTTTGCATACTCGCATGCATGTGGTAACTTTAACAGATTTCATTTGACGCCGTAATAAATACTGTAACATTTCTAGCTTCAAGTAAATGCGCAATAGTCTGACAATATTTAGCAAATAGATACCTACCTGTTTGTTATATGTGCGTCTTTGTTGTTATAATGTTAACAGGGTTTGTATTTGGATTAGTTAAGTGGAATCAGCCATGTGTCGCAGTCAACCGGTTGGTTATCAGCTTGTCGGCGTCGCCTGATGGTGACTGATAAGTGACATTAACTGGGGCTTGCGTCTGAAATGCAATTGAAACAATGGAAATTCCGCAACGATTGCGAGTCCTAGATTTATCTTTGATAGAGATAATATACATTTATTTTCTTTATTTACGGAGTCGCACTTCACAGATGTTATTGCAATATACATGACTTCGTAAGACCTGTATGTACCCTATTTATTCATGATTTGATATGGCATTTCAGATGCCACCTGATCGTTTATTATATTATTTATAGAAGTTTTTTTTTCGGAAGCGTTTAATGTTCCTAATTAATTATTATTTATTATTCGATATGATTTTGGGTATATTATATTTCTATGTAGTTTTTAATTTTAGATTTTCATACAACCTTTCAGATGCTACCTAATCTTTTCATGTATCAGTTATAGACGTATTTATTTCGCCATTACACATATTTTTTTCTACAAGAACAAACACTCTGGATATATTATAGCGTTTATAACAGTAACGAAGCAACATAATATATTACTATAAAGTTCTCCAAGTTAGATCCTACACGAAATAGATAATATCCAACGTAGTAAGGACACAGTAAACATTAAAACGCAATATCAATAAAGATGTCAATTACAACTAAATGTGTGTTTAGCAAAAACGCCGATTAGATTATCGCATTAGCCGATTAGATACCGCCATTATATAACTGTGCCAATATATTGATATAACTCGTTGACCGAGTTACCTGTCTGGCTGTCTGGCAGATACTAGCTACATGAAATGTAAGAACATCGTTTGTACGCGGACGCCATTTAATTTCTGTGTTGTCATTCTTTAATGCCAGATACCTGTTGTGAAAAATGTCGCTTTACGCTATTTTCTAATATTTTATTTATATTACACATTACAGATTTGTAAATTTAAAAAGGAGAATAAACATGCCCCGATTATCACGGCATTACAATGTACTTTCAGGGTTAGTAGATCCATGTGTGGAGACTCAGAATTTTCACTTTCAGTAGTAGTAGTAGTCAGTAGTACTAAATCGGATATCTATTGCTAAAGGAACTCATAAGAGCCCAAACGCATAAGAGATAGTCCTATATTCCTATATTTGCACCTTTGGGAATCGTGAATTTCGTGTGCGTATCACATTTTCAACCACATAACATACCTAACGTCTTGAGTACTTACTGTGTTTTTAATAATGATTATCACTCGCTAAATGGTGAATGCAAACATCGTGAGCAAATCTTATGTCTGGGAACCTAACCAGTTTTCAAAAGACGTGTGAAGTCTGTGCCCAGCAATGGGATGTTAAATTGTGCACTGACTTGACAAAGTGCACTGACTTGATAAAGTGCACTGACTTCGTTTGTCTATCGGTATTCGAACGCACAATAGAAGCATATCACTGACGTGTGGTGTGTTACTTTAATGACGCATGAATGGGTCACGTTACACGTTAACCGTCTATTACTAGATAACAAATTACAGTTATGTTCATAATATAAATTTTCTATTTTTTACTAATTAAGCTCCTTAATATAGAAAATTGACGAGTGGGTATACAGTCGTTAATAAACATTCTACTAAGGAAAACTACTGAGTGATTTCCTGCATAATATATTGAAACATACCTACCATACTACATACAATTGCAAAGATTTGTATTGTGAATTTATTGTCTTCCTATTAAACATCTCAAGGTAGAAGGCCATGCGCCTTGAATGAGATATAATCTATGAGTAGGCTCCGATAGGCCGATTACGCATCTAACCATATGAGGGAAGAGCATTGCCAGAGGTTCACAACACTACAATGTAGGTAGGTATTAAAACGCAATGCACCTTGAACGAGGTCTAATCCACGAATAGGCTCCTATAGGCTGATTATACAGCATCTAGCCATACAAGGGTAGTGCATCGCTAAATACACACAACATAGTGTGACTATGCGTATTCGTCAGCTCCTTCACACATTCATCAATAGCAGATAAACAGAAAGGGTAAGCGCCTGCGTAGGATTACCATGTAGGTGGTAGAGTCTATGACAAGAACTACGTTAGTCAGCGACGTGAAATACTAACACTGAAAGAAATACTAGTGTGTGATCAGTGCTACGTAATATTCGTCATGGAATATCGCACGTAGCAGCTGTAAATAGAGGCGCCTGCTCTAACACTTGCGGTTGCCGTTCATTGGAGAGTACGTTATAAGTAAGTATTCGTAAGAGTGCTCTTTTAGGATAGGTATAGTTGTAAATAGTCATTAGAGCGTTGAGATAGGTTAGTGATCTTTAAAACGATCTTTAAGGATAGGTAGACTTGTGAGTGGTTGTTTATACGATTCCCGCCTGGGTACTTTTTGGAAATTATCTTTTCGTAATTTACTTTGGTGCGTAGTACTACAAGCGTTGCTTAATTTGGGCATTTTTTTAAAAATTAGCAACAACTTTAAATATACACAGTTGGTAGTTCAAGCTCTTGTATCTTGAAAACAATGCTTCAATTTCAGATTCACAGCTTTGGGAATCATGAATTTCGTGTACTTAACTCATTTTTGCAATTATTTTGGTAGAGGCGAAAACATTCGTCTGTCCAGGACCGATATTGTTCTGCTATTTTAGGAAATCCAATAAGGGTCTAACTCAATGAGTGTTTCCGCGAACGTCTTGTTTAGAAGCGAACCACGTGTCGATTAACCCATGTAAATGTTTTCTGTTTTGGAATAGGACTTCCTCTTCAATTGATACCATTTGATACCAAAAATAAATTATTTATAAATAAGCAGCTAATGTTGCAATGTTGAATATGATAGAAAGTTATCTTCAAAATATAGGAGATACCTTTTTAGTCCCAAGCATATAGTAATAATGCTTTGAGTTTTATAGTACTATTTTTATTTTATTGTTAATATTAACATACATTTACATCAGAAACTCCTACGCACTTGGCGGTGGTTATTTTTAAAAGAAATAACATGAATAAAAAATGGAACTACAGCTAAAACTGTATCAGTGTAGAAATAAAGTCGCGGTATTCGTCATCTCGCCGGTATTCGTGCGTGGCCGTGACGTCACGTGCGCGTGCGCCTGCTTACGAATAAACGGAATTTTATCGACAATGCCGTCAACAGCGTACTATGAAAATGAAAGTACTAATTAAGAGTACGAAACGTCGCGACCGTAAAATCAAAATATAAACGCGATAAAATCCTTAAAATTAGTTTTATTTCAATACTAATTAACTAACTTAGTTCTGGAACTAGTTCGCTTATAGGTTTTTCATTAATTCGGTAAGTTGGAGAACTTTTAATAGACTAGGATATTAACTCATAGGTACTAACAAAATAAACTAGAATAAAAACAATAACAAAAATCATCAAGTTTAAACCAACTTATAAAATCGCAACTCTACATTTGAATTTATAGCAAAATAACAAGACAACATTAGTCATTCGTATCTGCTTGTCACCGAGTAGAACGAACAACGAGGGAATTGCTCTTATAAATCCTCTGATGTCAGATCAGATGGGCAATGTTTTAAAACAACTATAGGCATTATAACATACTTATAAGCATTACAATTTTGAAGGAATTAACAGAAAATAATTGCAAGTTGACCGAATCAGTAATCGCGCCCATTAAGTTCACATGCAATCATTTTCGCAATTAAGCCTTTGTACTTTTATAGTCTTTCTGCATAAAACCATATTTTAGTCCTAAAATTACATATAAATCTTCGATAATATTAGCATTATCGCAGACATATTTACCTATGTATTAACGCGATTGGAACGACACGATAATTTCAAGGATTAAAACGTTATCAAAACGATGTTTTTTAATTGGAAATATTTAATTTAAATAAGAGAAAGATATGGATTGAAGCTTCGAAAAAAAAAATTGCCTAGAACGTGTGCATGACCTGTTGTATTAAAAAGTATTTATGTGTTGTAAGTATAATTAAAATTAAAGTTCTTCTGAATGTGTGGCGACACCTCCGTTTATTCACCTTTTTCTCAAATGCGTGACGGATGACGTTGACAGCAATTCATCATACAAGACCATAAAGCTCTGTTCTACATGACCTGCTCGTTGCCTAGTTGCAGGTGAAAAAGTTACGTAACACATAAGGAGTATTGACCCCATCTGAAAATATCAGTCATCTCTCGTATTGCGGTTTATTGCACGTAGACGCGTGTTCAAATATTAAGACACCACTTGAAATATGCCAAACAAATCGACCGGCTAACAGACTCCACCGGAATGTACTAAAGATAAATCATTCCGGGGCCATTAATGAGTCATTCTATACATTCAAACGTCACTAATCGCCAATTAATATTGGTTAGGGAACTGTGAAATGGTACCATTTGATATGGCATTATGCAGACGTGTTAGCTATGCAATAGAAAGTATAAACAATAACCTAGCGAAAGTTAACATGGTGAAATTGATTTATAGCGTCGTCGTCAGTCCGATGTCGTTTTTGGAAACACTCCAATATATTAACATAACAATCAGAGAATGATTAGGTAATATTTGACGGATGCCACGGCCACCGGCCAGCCGTGCTGACGACCACTCGAGTCAGTAGTAGATAGAAGACATATTTTTCAATAGCAGATTTTGATTTAGCCGCTAAATTGAGTTGGAGTGTTTAGAAATTTCATTTTTTTATAGCTTTGCTATTGACGTAGAAATTAAATTTAACTATACGATAGTTTAGTGTGAAGTTGACACCATTTTCAATATATGAAGTGATGAAGCTTTTAATTTGCGTGTGTAGTTTTATTTTATAATACCTACTCGTATTTTGAATTCTCAACAGCGCGCATATACCTAAATATACTTACTGGGAAATGTTATAAATATTGCCTTATCTGGGTAATTAAATAACAAAAGATTATCGGCGTTATTGTGAACGTCTAAAAATTAATCAATTTTGATTCATTATAACAATACTGAGTACTATAAGTCTCTTTGTTTGTATAGTGGGTACTTCATTTCGACCGCCTTAATTTATGAAAACTTAGTCAAATCTTGGAGAGTTGCCCATAAAATTGCGTTCTGCTTTTAAGATCTCGACATGGGGAATTCCGTGTTTTGTCTGGACTTGCATTTTGCTCTTATTATTTCTTCTTTTCACGACGTAGTTTCATTATCGCAATCCTCACACTCCGTTATTGGTTTGCTCATTGAACTCTACAATTTCAATCTCATTTGATTAATACCGAAGTTTCGTAATCGACTCCAAAAAATAAGGCTCTAGATTGTTTTCTTTAAAAACTAAAATGTGGTTTTGATTATTGGCATTGAATATATTAGATTAAATTAAAAGCTATTTAAAGAATGGTTATTGCAAATTAATTTGTAGATTACTATATTTTTAGCATTTGTTTCTCGCAGCATAGTTGAAGGTTGAACATTTAGCTAAATTAATCACAGTCTGTTACGCAATGCAAGAAAAACCATCCATTAAGCATGAGCGCACCTTTATTATAAGGCCCTCGACATATTAACCTGGGGCACAGGTCCAAAGTACTTTCAGCCATGTACGAGGGCGTGGTAATGAAATTTTAATACTCGGTTAGCTGTTTAGTTGAAATCAGAGAATGTGAATCTGTAAGATTTATGGCTTGGATGTGGCCTTTGATGACTCAACGAGGTAAGGAACACGAGGATAGAAATATTTTGAAATTTTGATTACACTTACATTCTTAGTGGTTCGTTAAAGGTACATCGCCGAGAAAATTATATTGCCTCGCTCAGATAGATCGTGGTGCGACCGAAGCTAACACTCATCTATGATCTGTCACTCGCCTCTAGTTCACCTTGACTGTTTCTGTCAACATCGCGTGAACTTATTGATAGTTTTGAAATTGAGGATGCCGCGTGCGGCATGTACTATCAGTAGCCTCACAGCTGCCTACTGACTCATCGCGCAGATCAGAAAACACAAATCATGCGCCTGTTACATAACATACAATCCAGCTGCTGTACATATACCTAATGATAACTGTCATAACGTTTAAAAGATGACACGGGTTGCGTTTTGGGATCGTAGATCGAGAGCGGGTAAATGTCAACTGCGGTTGTATTTATAGGCTTGCGCGCGCGCAGCTCAGCCGCATGCCGCCGCGCACTGAGTCACCCGGTCAAACGTCTGCCGGGACACCCGCGAACGCACCCACTACTAACACTGTAACACTACCAACCAAATTATTCAATCGTACCGTCATCGATTTAAATAGAGTTCTGAGTTTATTAGCAGCATTTGTAGGACAAGCACTAAAGTCTCTAATATACTCATGACATATTTCTAGATTGAATCTTGTCAAGTACTCCAAAGCTAGAAAAAATACTAGCTACTCTTACAGTATTAGTAGCTGTTAAACAGCTTATTATAGCGCTTCTCGCATCAAAACTAGTAGGTGTTACAAAACCTAAATGTTGATATATGTACTGTTTAGTGTGAAAACCTTTTATTTGAACTGGATTACGAGGTCGAACTTCCAGACTTTCGGGTCAAATAAAACTCATTATTGTTACCTGTCAATAATAGCTCTACTAATTATCGTATGCACTCAGAAAGTTTTGGAGAAAGCTAGATAGAATCCTTTCATCTTAAAGCAATAAAAAAAATGTCCATACTTTTTCGTTTTATGAGCCTAAATAAAGTTGAATACCAATAATTATTGACGCATAGAAAGAAACTTACCTAAGCCTTAAGGCTAGATATTATCAGAAATTGTAGTGGGTTGCAAGCAGCATTGCATACTAATAAAGGTCATAATTGCAGAGCGCTAATATACATTCAGGCTTCGCGGTTATTTTATTTCACGAATGGATTTTTAGTTTTGTATCTTTATAGCCTTAGGGATGTCGAGTAGATTTCGAATGTAACAGCTTAGTTGAATAGTATTTTTGCAAGTAAATAAATATTGCCAAATAAATACCGACTATAGTCCCAAAGTAAGCAACACTTATGATGGACATAGTATACAATGGACTGGAGGCGGCCCAGACTAATGCAATGACGCAAGATATTTGTTGTAATTTGCTCAGGCGGGAATCGAACCCGCAACTTGGCGGTGCCGCGACCCGAGTGGTCTACGCCCAAACCACTAGTTCAACCTGTTTTTATAGGTGCGAAGATATGATGTCAAGACAAGATTTTTGAATATCCGAAAGCTCAGTCAATCATTAATTAACTCCGTCTACGGAAATAAAACGGACGTAAAAATGTAAATGAATCTGTCCGTTGTCCAATTACTGGTACCGTGGCGGGCACCGGGGCCGCGGCAGATCGCCTCCGCGATGCTCTTAATTAACATTTAACTGCCTACTGTACATTGGACTTCATTTCAATCCCCCTGTTTCCCTCAGTCCCGTTATCAGGTCTCGATACCAGCGTTCCAGTTTATTCATGAAATGAAAATAAAATTTGCAAACTCGCGAAAGCCCTGAGCGTTTCACGGTTAAGAACTTAATAAGTGGCTCGCCATGTCCGTAAAGTTACAATACTTAATACGGTGGCTGAATATGTCATTGTATTCTTATCTATATATATATATGTAAACAAACTAACTTACTAACTAACTTAACTTATAAATGGTGTAACTAACACGAGTTTGTTTTGTAACAAGGGCGGGCCGATTTTTATGATCTTGATTTTTTTTAATTTGCCTCCGCGCCGAATAGCAGAGAACTATTAGAACATGAGAAGAATTAAAATAAAAAATAATAAAGACAACTCATTATCTCCTACATTTGGCGGTACAAAGTTCCAAAGGAGAACGAGTCACTAATTAATGGGGTAGTTGTAGCGATTGTGGTTAATATACCAGAATTAATAATCGCAGAAGAGTTTTATAATATATACAAAGGGGTTTTCTTCATTCAGAACCAGATTTTAATAAAAAAAAAGATATTATAGAAATAATGTTTTTTTTCTTAGCTACGACTGAATTCAAAATATGACCTTTTTTTAAATGTACTTCACAATTTATGGAGTTGTGTGCGCAAATCAGAATCAGAATCAGAATATTTTTTATTCACGTAGACCATTATTGTACAGTACTTATGAATCGTCAAGTTACAAAAATATTATGCTACTGCTTTACCACCCGTTCGGAATGCCGTTCCTATGGAGAAGAACGGGCAAGAAACTCCATGGTTGCTCTTTTTTTTAAAATAGATCTTTTACATTTTTGAGCAATACATTGTTATAGGTATGTGAGAACAATGTAGGAACGGCTAATCAAACTTTAGCAGCAGGTCAAAAAAAACAAAAAGTACTAACTAAGTATAAAATTACAGTTAATGGCTACATGGTTCCCACATTTACAAATTACTTATGTGAATGAAAATAAGAAGGAAGAAGAGACATACAAAATCTTAATAGTCTGCTCAAAACAAGGTCATTTATATTCCTGAGGAGCCGGACCAGCATCCAACCAAGCATTTTTATCCTTAAGATAAGCATCTAGTGTATAGTATGCCTTCTTACATAGCGTACGTTTTATGCACGCTTTGAATTTATTTTCACTAAGTTCGGTAATGTCAGAGTGTATTTTATTATAAAATTTAACACAATACCCCATGAAAGATGTGTGAATCCTTGCTAGTCGAAAGTGTGGTTGATCTAATTTGTTTCTATTTCTTGTATTATAACGATGTTGATCACCGAGCCTTTTAAAGAGAAATAAATTTTTCCTAACATACATAATGTTTTCATAAATATATTGGCATGGTACTGTCAAAATATTAGTTTCCTTAAATAATTCTCTTAGGGATTCGCGACTGCCCAAATTATAGATGGCCCTAATAGCCCGCTTTTGTAAAATGAAAACCGATTCTATGTCAGCTGCTCTCCCCCACAATAGTATTCCATAGGACATAACACTATGGAAGTAGCTGAAATAAACTATTCTTGCGGTGTTCACATCGGTTAGTTGCCGAATTTTCCTAACAGCGTAGGCAGCGGAACTAAGTCGTCCCACTAAGACTCTGATATGAGGACCCCACTGTAACTTAGAGTCGAGCGTTATCCCTAAGAAAACCGTGTCGTTAACAAATTCAAGCTTCTCATTATTCAGTACTACATCGCAATCACTACTTTTGACATTTGGTAAAGAAAACCTTATACATTTAGTTTTCTTGCTATTTAACGCTAAGTTATTAATAGTAAACCAGTTATGTACCTGAAGAATAGTGTCATTTACGTCGTCAAAATTATTTACATGTCGTCCCACTTTAAAAATCAAGGAGGTATCATCAGCAAATAACACTATTTTCATCTTATTTTGAATTATATGCGGTAGGTCATTTATATATACTAAAAACAGGAAAGGACCTAAAATCGATCCTTGCGGAACACCCATTTTTACTGCAGAGCCTAACGATTTAGTACCATTTATAAGAACACTTTGCCGTCTGTCTCCTAAATAAGATTTTACAAGATTAAGAGCATTATCTATAACACCGTAGTGCTCTAATTTAAGTAAAAGGACTTCATAATTGACGCAGTCAAATGCCTTTGAAAGATCACAGAAGACGCCAATAGCATCCTGTGAGTTCTCCCATGCATCATAGATATGCTTTATTAGGGTTACACCGGCGTCGGTTGTGCAACGTCCCTTGGTGAAACCATATTGTTGATCGTGCAGGATGTTATTTGCGTTAAAATGATGTAACATTTGTGTAAGCATTATCTTTTCAAACACTTTACTAAAAACTGGCAAGATAGAAACTGGCCTATAGTTGTTAGGATCTTTACTATTACCGGACTTAAAAAGCGGTATTACTTTACTGTACTTCATTAAATCCGGAAAGACTCCCTGATCTACACATTCATTAAAAATTAAAGCTAAATAAGGGGCTACAGTATCAATAATAGTTCTACATGCTTTCACAGACATTCCCCATAGATCTTCTGTTAGTTTAATTTTTATATCATTGAAAGCTTTAACAATAGTTCGGCCACTAATATGGTCAAACTTGAATTTAACAGGGCAATCAGCTATGTTTTTTTTAAGAAGTGAAATTGAGAGACGGGGGGAGCAGTTCAGAGATTCTGTTGTTTTTACAGGGATGTTAGTAAAAAACATTTCAAACTCCCGTGCTACCTCGGTATCTGAGCATATGAGACCGCGTGGAGTCTCCAGGGTATAATCTGTACTGCGCTGTTTCGTCTTCCCAGTTTCACTGTTAACTATTTTCCAGGTGGCCTTTATTTTATCATCGGCAGATTTTATTATTTTACTAATATATATGGCTTTAGCTGCCTGACATACTCTCCGAAACATTTTCGAATAATTTGAAACATACTGAGTGAAGGCTGGATCACTAGTCTGGACTTTTAGTTCATAAAGTTCAAATAACTTTTCCCTACTCTTACGAATTCCTCGTGTCGCCCAATCACTAAAAGTAAATTTAGGTTTGATAATTTTAGTTTTGAGTGGGAAAATATTATCAAACTCAGTGTGTACAATTGAAAAAAAATCTGAGTAAAATCTATTAGGATCAAAGTTACAACTGGGAAAACCTAATTTACTATTCAAAATGTTATTATATTTTTGCAAGTTCCCAGCTGTTACAACCCTACCTTTTATTTTTATATTTTTTAAAGTGGAGGTAGAATTGATGGCGATCGTTTGTCCACTATGATCTGATGGTAAATAATTAACAACCGCTTGATCTAAGTATTTACAACTACAAAAGATATTATCGATGCATGTGGAGGAAGTTGAAGTTATTCTAGTCGGTTCAAAAAATACATTTTTCAAATTAAACGATTTAAAAAGGCCTAACAGTCTATCACTATAACAAGTATGTTCCAAAATATTAATGTTAAAGTCACCACACACTATAATCGACTTCTTACTAACAAAGATTTTTTTCAACACATCTTCCATTACAGTTTCAAATGTATTAAAATTCTGAATGTGTGGGGGTCTGTAAACACTCAGTATGATGTGCTTATCCAGCTCAACACAAGAAATCTCGATAACTTGCTCAATCGAGAGCCCAACTATTTCCTTTCGTTCTCTTGACTTAATATTTTTCCTAATTAATATTAGTGTACCACCATGAAGCCTGGACTTGCGGCTATAACAACTTACGACCGAATAATTTTCATAGTTTATTAACATTTCATGTTCTTTAAGCCAATGTTCGCAAATACAAACAATATCATATCGCATTCTTTCTAAAAATAATTCAATTTCTAATGTTTTGGAAGCAAATCCTTGTATATTCTGATTAAATAATGTTAAAGTTCCAGGCCTCTCTTCCTTCTTATTACAATTATAATCTGTACATTTTTGTGAAACGCCAGAGATACGAGTACTAGGACGTATCTCTATTGTCAGTCTCGGTAGTTTAAACAGTCTATCACAGCATTATTAGAATTACTAGATAATACTGACTCGTCTCTTATTCTAGGCTTTGTTATATTACTTATAACAGAGTTAATATTATAGGCTAACAATGTAGCAATCATGTTTTTAGATTTTTTAGGAAGAAACATTGCTTCCTGAGTAAGTTTAAATCCACTAATAAACTTGTTAGTGTCAAAAAATAAAATATTGTCATTATGACATGATATCGTGTGCATTAAATTATTAATATACTGAATGCACTTATTATGCCCTTCTGAAAGAGAGTCAGAGTAAGGAAAGGCACATAGCATGAGTTTTCCTATATTTAGTTTTAATAAGGTGTCAACACCAACCACAATGTCCCTTTTCCTAATTCCAAAACTATTACCTAATAAAACAATTACATTGGTTTCGCTATCAATTTCTGCTTCAGCTATTTTGTCTATTAATAAATCGAAAGGCAAGTTATTATAGCAGAAATTAGTTACATTATGACTAAGCTTATTACATAATAGTGAGCCGAAACCTATACCAAAACTATCTGAAAATATCAAAGTTTTGCTTTGACTTTTTTGTTTGGAACAGCTTTCTACCGGATGAGTTGACTCTGGCAAAGGTAGATCATGCTGAGGTTGAGGAGATGACAAAGGGGCGCAGTTGCACGAGAGATTGTTAGTCAGCGACTCGTATCTCTCGGCATTATACCGCACCAAGTCCATCAGTTCCCCGGCCTGCTGCATGTGCTCGCTTAGTTGACTTTGAGCAGCTTCATATTTATTAAAAATATCCTTCATAGTTATTTCCCTCAGAATTAATTCATCCCGTAGATGCTGTGTATCTATATCATATACAGATTGACTGTACTCGAGATCCGTTGTACATGACTCTAATTGATTTACTAGTTGTGCACGCTCTTTCATAAGGCAAATATTTGTCTTAAAATATCTTTGCCTTTTCAATGCCTTCTTGGTTTTACGTATGACATTTTTGATTCTAATATATTTTTTTATCTTATTACTGCTTTTGAAAAGCGGACATATGTTGGAGTTGGTGTCGTCACCAGTCAAGTCAATAGTGATGGCTCGCGAGTCACACACAGCGCTGGACCCGCCACATACAACTAACTCATCATACAGGCTTTGGGTAGTAGCAGCCTGCTTACAAATTTGGATGGATTCCATCTCGGATATAGCCTTATGGGCTTCACTCAACTGAGTTTCGAGCTCAGTAATACGCTGCAGGGCCCGCCCGTGTGTGTGACTGCATTCTTCAAAGCCGGATACAATAGCACGGAGTTGTTCATTTTGATCAAGTATGTCCATATGTTGAACATGTAACTCCGCCAGTTCGTTCTTGAGGTTGGTGTTCTTGTCGATGATCTGCTTAACTTCCACCTCGCTGTCATCTCTCTCCTGTAGCAGTTGTTGGCAGAGGTTTTTGGAGGACTCCAGTTCTTTAAGAGTTGCTCTTAGTTTGTCCTCCATGTCACGGGTAGTTGCTCTGCGGGTCATCATTTTGTGATTATTTGGTGTTAATCTGGAATGTGAAAATAAACCAGCAGAGTGATAATGTACAAACAGTTGGGTAAGCGACAGCTGTGAAGTAAAAATAAACAACAAGTTAGTAAATTGTTGAATTAGTAGATAGATTAAGAATTAAGATAAAAATAAAAATAAAAATGTGGGTAGATAAGAATAATATAAGAAATTATTCAGGCAGAATACAATAATTGGATAGGACTATAAAGAATGTTGTGTCTTATAAATAAATAAGGATATTTGTGCAGTATTTTGTAGTGTAACAATGTCTGTGGCGATTCTGTAGTCGTCGCTTTCGTTTCCACCGTATGTCAAACAAAAGGAGACAAAACTATGCCAATATGTGTACTGGACGTAACTCACAAGAGTGAGTTGTGGTTTTTATATGTTGTGGAGTGGTTATAAAATTATAACAAAAGTAATAAAAACAATACTCCCCGTGAGAATTTCAAATTCTGTCCGTTTGTTCACTTTGTTAAAGCTGACAGCTGGTCCAAGTTTTAATTTCAATAAAACACCAATAAAACATATCACTGGGTCTTGAAAACTTATAGTATACGTATTTCAATTGAATCTAATTAATTTGACACTTAAATAAAGGGATAATTTATTTTTTTACAATTAATTTACACGAGAGGTCTTTTTAAGCGACCGGTGGCTAATGTTGCCAACACCAACATAACCAACAACAAAGGTACCAGTCTTATGTTTATGAAGTGAAGAACGTTACACATTACAAAATATTTTAACCCAGATTTGTTGGTTCGCGGCGCTATCTCTAGAGTAAAGCGTCTGCAGATCACCTTGAACTGCTCGCTATAAGCAGCCGAGTGAAAGTACTCGTTAGTATAATTGGTATACGACTCAACTGGCATGCTTATTTTGCACGAATTGATAAGGATTTTCAGATTCTGCAACGCTAGTCCGTGTACCTACGCTGCTGTGTCGGCTTGGCTGTTCAATTTGTTAAGTTATGAGGTGGTGAAACTAATAAAGGTTTACTCACATAAATAACAAGTGTTAACTATAACAGCGTAACATTAATCGTTCTTCTTTAACCATTTGGCTAATAGTAATCTTCTTTATAACTCAATCATCACTGATTGAATCATTCTTCCATGCTGACCGTGCTTCCTTAATCATCATTGACCTTAAGTATTATATAGCGGAAACATTTTTTTTTTTATACATTATAGGCTTGTATTTGATCTCGATCTCACCTGATGGTAAGTGACGATGAGATCTACGATGGAGCATACTTTTCTAGGTAGGAAGGCGGCAGTAGATCGAGACGCTACATTCACTAGGCACATGCAGCGCAGCTGATCTGACCCGCCATCCATGAATGGCAACACCGAACATCATGCTGGAACACGGCTAGGCCACTTGGCGACATGGCTTTGTTCAGTGGGTGGTGACTTACCACGGCCGAAGCCTACCACCAGTAGAGATGTCACCTAGTTGGCACCACCCAGGGTCACGTGTAGGGTATCTTGAGGGTACTTAATTCTCCTACCGACGAAGGTGACTCGACCGCAATATACATCGTGTTAATTACCGGCGTGAGCGAGAATGTAAATACCAGCATCCAGCAATTCAAATACCTATTGTAAGAGCATCATTATCCGGGAGAGTCCACATAAAAGGATAGCGATACAGCCTCAATGAAATCCGTGAAATCTCAACTAACGTTCATCCATTGTTTTGAGCTGTTTCATTGAATCATTCGAGAACACTTCGTGCAGTATTCAAGCTCCTGACCTATCGTCGTTCGTTAATTTACACATAGAACACATCTAAGAATTTATTGTCAACTACCTACTCGTAAACCGGGAGCTCGACAGTAAATCCGTTGGAATGACATGTTTATCGTTTTGCCATAGGCCTCCTCACACTAACCTCGAGGAAGCAAATCTCAATAAAACTGATGCGATGCGAAGTTAATCTGCAAACCATTTGCAGCTTTATGATCATTCGTATTCCTTTGATATGGAGAAGATTTCCTAGATTATAATCAAAAAATACTTTTCAGCCCTGCTGGTAGGTAGTGTTGGCCGTTTTATTTCGCGAAACTATTTGATAGCGTTTCTCGAATGTCGGAAGCAATAAGGACTTTAATATTTATTGCAATTTCATCGAAATGACTGCGTGAAATGATTTTGTGGTTGATATACTCCGGTTTCACGAGGTCTCACTTTCAGATTTCAATGATAATAATAATTTCAATAATATTGGTAAAATTTTAATTGGTTTAAAGAAACAAATGAATATATTTACATGAATTTTTAATTGCGATTGATGTGGCGGATCACGAATGGAATACACACTTGCATACAAGATAATCGTCATAATGGAATTGCCTATTTCGCACACAACTACACGTTTATTAGTGTCAAGTTTAATTATAAATTGATATTAGATTGTAGGACATTTATAAGGTTTCCGTTTGCCAGTTGGTATTTCATTCATTAGTTTAGAGTTACTCCTATCGTGTTTCATTGCGGCAATACCTAGCTTTGTAACTTGCACGCACTGACAACATTCATACTCGGAGTTGTAGAGTGAGAATTGTGCAACGCACTATGTCGCTTATCCAGTTATATTTTATAACATACCAAATTAATTAATTTGATTTAATAGTCTGAGAATGTATTTCATAAGAAAGTGATATATGTCCGAATACATTTGGATTCTATTTGGAATAATAAAATACCATACCGACCGTTTTAATAAAAATAACTGTTAAAATAATCGAATTCTTAATTGTTCAGTTCTCAAGTCCGATAAACTGGATCCGAAATTTATTTGTGTGGAGAAAAGCGATATATATATTAATTGTTACAATGCTACTACGCTTAATTGGGTAGTTGACCATTCGTGTTGTACCTTTAGCCTTCTGCTTTCCCTCTAATTGAGGCTTGTAGTTATAAATTCATTGAGGGGCACACATTTTGTAACACCTCTTACCGACTTGCTGCTAATTGCGGCTTTCACTATTACCGACTTGTGTTTCAATTAATCGATGCGTTTTATCTGGTTAGATAAGGTGTGAACGAAAAGTTAAATCAAATTCACTTTCTTGGGATTATTGATAACAAAATAAACGGAAAATCTTGTTGCGCAACTGGGTACTTGCGTCGTGTAAAATGTGTAGTTTGTGTGATTACTAAAATTACCGTGACAAAATTATAATTGTTATGGCATTAAAATCGATGAGACAAACTTTCTGTTGTGCATGGAACGAATATATAATTTGATTTTACACATGCAGCTGACAATATTGTATTTGGAGATTTTCACTAAAGCCACTCTTTGGATTTTATCGTGTTTATATAATGTTTTTTACGTTCCATCTATCCCATCCCATCTTTTACGTTCCAGTCCTCCCGTGACCATGGTTGCTGTAAAGCAGCCAAAATGTCGGGAACGTACGAACATAAAATAAACGCGATAAAATCCGTACAATTAATTTTATTTACAATATGTAGTATTCGCGTAAATATAAGAAATCAATAAACAAACTAATAATTAACTAGGCGTACATAAATCTCAAAAGAATTTCATCTTCAGACGCCTTCATTTTTTCGCATGTTACTTCATTTGTTTAGCGACTCACTCTCGTGAATTTTCTTTCATTTAAGTATATACATGTTGATGTACCTAATTGGTCATTGATGAGTTATGATGTTTTATGTGTGAATGTGTTACATCAACATGTTTCAATGGGTTTTGTTTTGTTACAGCGGTGGTCGTGCGTTATTTAACCAAACGCTACATCGGCGAGTACAGCTCAACCGGTGGTGAGTTACTTCACTACTATGTAAATATATTGTTACAATGTTTATCATACGCTTCACTATAACTGTTTCATCACAAAACAAGATTTTGTTTAAAACAATTTTTTTTAGAATCCGACGCTATTATTATACCAGAAAGCAAAGATATAGCACAATTCCACGAAACCCAGTGTTTTAAGCATTATGTTTACAGTTGTAAAAACACTGGCAAAAACAGATCTTGATAGAAAGGTCAATTTATGAATGTTTATCCGATGATTCCTTAGTTTCCATGTACGCCAGCGAGGTCATTATAACAGTAACCATTTCCATAATTCACTGGCTTTGCTCCCGCAACTGCGATTGCCTATTTGATATGCCGAGTTTGTCAGAGGTGTTTGTAAGACAGAAATACCAATGAACATGAGCCCTTATGGAGGGCACTTACCAAATGCCAAGCATCGAGTGCCAATGGACGGTTTATTTGCGATATTGGCAAGACGCTGCGCGGGAGTGCCAAGGCTGGTCCACGCCGGCGCCGGAGTCGGCAGGACGTCGACCTTTCTCATTTTCATCAAAATACTGCAATAATATTTTCCATGGAATAATAGTATTTTGATACAGTATTATTAGCGATATGGCAACACAGTTTGACAGTTCACGCCTTCGTGCCTATATAAGGCGCGCGCATCCCGACATTGCTCTTTTTTGCTGTCCGAATTTTGTAGCGATAAGACGTGTTATAGCTCGTTGGAATTGTTAAATTTGAGTTATTTATGTTGGATTCTAATATTGAAGAATTGAGTTTGTTCGTTGTGTAATTACATGTTTTCATGTGATTTTATTCTTATTAATTAATTAAATCTACCCTCGGTTCCTCGTGCATATATTTTTTTAATACAATTCGATAGGAACCGCTAACATCAGAAGTGGGATAGGCTCCTGTAGCCTACATCTGCTCTGGTCGCAAGCGAAAACAATCATTAGTTGATTAGATAGCTTGGATTGAGTTTTAAGTGAAATTTTAAATTTGTTTGATCATGGCTGATCTACCCTTCACTCGAAGTAGTAACTAGGAATAGGCGTGGTGAAAACAGTGTTGCAGGAGATCTTCAAGACCAGCTCAGCATTATTCTAGCGCGCATTGTCGCGCTAGAAAATAGCAGTCTACCCGCAACAAGCAACGAGTCGGCGAAGGTATCGTCGGCGGAGCGTGCAATCGTGGCGCCGGTTGATGCCATCGTGTCTGTACCTCGACCGCCCGCGCCACTACCAGTTACTGCCAGATCGAATAACGGCACCATCGGTGAATCGCACGCAAGTACTTCGACTTCGTTGGATGTCACCGACCGCCTCATTGGCGCAATGAGCGCGTTGACTAAGGTCAGATCAACCCATTATTATATTTCTAATTTTGATCAGAGTGTCGCTAATTTCAAAAGCTGTACTTAAATATTTTGAATGTACACAACTACCCACATATCAAGTTTTAAGTGGTATGGGTGACCAAAATATTGAGTGTACTAGTTTTGTTACTCATAAATGTATGAATGTACCTGTACTTGTTGGGACCGATGTCTTAAACCGTGACGATGTGCAATACATTCGTGCAAACAATGAACAACGAATTACTCGAATTCCTAGGTCGACATTAAGTAGCGACCGCAGTGTGTTCCTCATTAACTTAGATGATCAATCACGAATGAATACACTTCTCGAGGGTAATGATCGCGAAAGATTATTGGGTATCATTCATGAATTTGACGAGTTTCTTATCGTTGGCACTGCGTGGACAATGGCAACGACTGGTCATATGCATTTTGAGTTAATGAGTGGAACACCTATTTATTATGGACCTTACAGACTTCAATCTCTCTGGGAATTTCCCTATGCCAGACAATTATTCTTGTAAAGAAAAATGACTGTAAAGATCGTATGTGTCGACTATCGTGCACTAAATGCATCACTGTTATGGATTGCTATCCATTACCGCTGATGGAAGACCATATTGATCGCCTTGTACTTTTGTAGCCACGGAAGTGGAGTGGAGTGGAAATATTTAGTTCGTACGATTTTAATGGGTCAGGTTAGACCGAGCAAGTGTAAAATCAAAACCCTAGTAGATTCACCAGTACCCACTAACGTATGGGAGGTCAGATAGTTTCTTGGTTTGGCAGGATACTTCCGTAGATACATATCCGCTTATGCATCTATAACCGTACCCATAGCTAGGTTATTACGAAGTAACGTTATAGTTGCTGTTTTCGATCGACTATTGCCAACGGAGCTGCAAACGGACGCGTGCTCAGTCGGTTGTGGTGCAGTTCTCATTCAGATGCATGGGTACAGAAAAAGACGGGTTGTGTTATATTTTAACAAAACAACTCAAGGTGCCGAGCCACGATATCATTCATACGAGCTTGAAACTTTGGCAAATATTAAAGCTTTACAAAACTTTAGTCATTACCTATTGGGAATTTCTTTTAGAATTGTAACCGACTGAATAACGCACTTAAATTAACTGAGCGAAAAAGGGACTTGTTGCCCCGTGTTGCGTGTTGGTGGATGTACATGCAGGATTTCAACTTAAAGTCGGAATATCGTAAGGGCGTAATGATACAACACGCGGGTTGTCTGGGTCGGAGTCCTGTAGATGTTTACCAAATTGATAGACCACGAGACTGGGCGCGGATGGCTCAGTCGGCGGACGAAGAGACTCGTACGTTGATTGACAAAGGCCTAAATAATGAGTTAGACTCGTCCCGATAGTTTGTTAGAAATGAATTGCTTTATTACAAATGCATTTCTGCTGGGAGTGAACCCAGATTTCTATGCTTCATACCAAGAGGTGATAGGTTGAGTTTGATAAGGATTTTTCATGGCCAACATGAGCATATAAACTTAAACAGGTAGTTTCAAATGCTATATCACTATTTGGTACTCCTAAACTTATGGTGTACGATGGAGGGCGAATGTTTGAAAGTTTGAGCTTTCAAGGATAGGCCTCTGATATGGGGTGTCAAATTAATTTTATTACTCCAGAAATGCATAGTGAAAATGGTCAGGTAGAACGCTACTGCCGCATGTTACTTAATATGTTGCGCATCGAGACTACCAATCGTAACAATCGATGGTCAGCGTGTTTTATGGAAGATGCAGCTCATTATTAACAGTACTAAGCATAAAACCACACAAATATCACAATCACAATTAATAATTGGGGTAGAAGCAGTTACGCCAGTAATAATGTCACCTATCCGTGACGTTGCCTTGGACAATACACGACCGAATCGTGAGGGCCTAAGGGAGCTATAGAGGCAGCGCGCTAGTGAACTACTTGTTGAAAATAGACGTAAACATTAGTAAAATCGGAATGTTGTGCGAAGTTTTCCGCTAATGATAATGGTTTTGTAACTAAAACTTCTCAAGTTACAGGCAAGCTGGACTCGGGGATGCGAGGGCCTTACCGGGTCATTAAAGTATTACCCCATGGCCGGTATGAACTACAACTAACTACCACCACTAGAACCACTAGAAGTGGTTCGTATGGCAAAATCACTCAGGCGGCCGCCGAGCATATGGTGGCCTGGCGAGGAGAGTGGACCCCCGAGGCTTGTGCCGCAATTTTGGACATTAAGCTAAGTGTGCTTTCATTATTATAAGCCGTGTAGCAGACATGTTAACTGGGTCATGTCTGTTACGTTGTGTCCATTTGTGTAGACATGATAACAGGGCCATGTCTGTGGTGTCGAGTTTAGTCCCCGCCAGTGTAGACATGATAACAGGGCCATGTCTGTGGGGTCGAGTTTAGTCTCCGCCAGTGTAGACATGATAACTAGACCATGTCTGTGGTGTAGAGTTTATTCTCCGCCAGTATAGACATGATAACAGGGCCATGTCTGTGGTAACGAGTTTATTCTCCGCCAGTGTAGACATGATCCTCAATGGACAGGCTAAGGAGAATATGGAAAAACAGGAGCATCACCAAAGCCACTAAAATTCCGCTAGTGAGCACGTTGGTCTTTAGAAGTCTTTCGGAGAGTCTTTCGAGAAAATGACTCCATAGAGCGGTTGGTTGTACAAGGCAGAGTGGAAGGCACCAGACCACGTGGAAGGTCGCCCATGCGATGGACCGACCAGATTAAGTCTGCCATTGGCGGCCCCTTGCATGAGTCAACCAGGATGGCATCCAATGGGGAGAGATGGCGAGACATCGTGAGGCGAGCAACATCAATCCCCAGAACCAATACATGACGACCACGACCGCTCTGACCGGAGCATCACGACTTGGAAGAAGAGGAGAGACATGATAACTGGGCCATGTCTGTGGTGTCGAGTTTATTCTCCGCCGGTGTAGGCATGTTAACTGAGCCATGCCTGTGGTTTCGAGACATGTTAACTAGGTCATGTCTGATGCGTCGAGACATGTTAACTGGGTCATGTGTGATGCGTCGAGACATGTTAACTGGGTCATGTGTGATGCGTCGAGACATGTTAACTGGGTCATGTGTGATGCGTCGAGACATGTTAACTGGGTCATGTGTGATGCGTCGAGACATGTTAACTGGGTCATGTCTTCGAGATGATTCTCGTCTCGGGATATACGAAATTTTCAGCGTATATCCTGAAGTAAGTTATAGGGAAGATATTGATATTCCTTATTTTCTACTTTCAGCTGAAGGTGACTCCCTTGCGGCTGATCCATCTACCAGTTTCTCTAGCTGCGAGAGCCAGTTACTCTCGAGCACTCACACTGGAGATGGACAACGGGGTTCAACAAACGTCGCATCCGGCCGGCATTGAAGACTGCATTCTCCCGGAAGCTTCCCGAGCCCACTAGCCGAGCAATGAAGACTGCCAAGCAATGAAGATATGTTCGAGGACGACCAAGTGTCAGGAGAGGCCGTATTAGCGATATGGCAACACAGTTTGACAGTTCACGCCTTCGTGCCTATATAAGGCGCGCGCATCCCGACATTGCTCTTTTTTGCTGTCCGAATTTTGTAGCGATAAGACGTGTTATAGCTCGTTGGAATTGTTAAATTTGAGTTATTTATGTTGGATTCTAATATTGAAGAATTGAGTTTGTTCGTTGTGTAATTACATGTTTTCATGTGATTTTATTCTTATTAATTAATTAAATCTACCCTCGGTTCCTCGTGCATATATTTTTTTAATACAATTCGATAGGAACCGCTAACAGTATAACCAAACAGCTTAATAATAAATGTTGTCGAATTAAAGTGTCAGCTCGAACCGAACATGATCCAGCTTGGAACATTACCGCCAACTGCTATCATTAAGGCAATTTGTCCAGTTATCAACACCTAAATCTTCGTTCTCAAAATCTCTTTTTCGTTTATTTATTACACTCTTTTTGTGTATTCGAGGCGCTTAATAACTCATTTGGCATATCAGCCGGCTGCATTATAGGATGTAACCTAGATTCGCGTAACCGATAGCATCTTTCAGAAAGGCAATACATTACGAGGTCTGTATCGGGAACGTGGCGAGTGCGTGTATTGTGTTGTGCGAAATCAAATATAGACTTTGTTTCAGATTTCCTATACCAACATCGGGTTGCGTTTGATGGCGCCACGTCTGAAGTGGAGGTGCTAGATACGTGCGGTTGTGCGGTAACTGTTTTATCTTTTGTTTATATTGCAAACGGATTTAACGTTCATTTATTTACAAGGCACTTAAAATCTTATCTGCAACAAAATATTAATTGTGATTTGTGACTTGTGTGTAGACATGAAAAATATTTTTTGCGATGCCAGCGAATAGGGCGTTGAAAAAGAAACAGTATGCTCGTCGAAATTACCTACAGACTCCACATACCACTGAGTTATTTATTGTACAGCAAAATAAAATTCTGCACTAAAAAAAAAAATGTTTCTTGGAGAATTACATATTAATTGGGGTCTCGACACTCGTGACAGACAGTTTCTCGACTAACATATTAGAGTAGTTCGATGTTGTAGGCTTTTTATAGATCAATTTGTTTCCTTTATAATTGGAAAAGTTGATAAGCCGAGGGTCAGTGGTGGGCTTCTCTTTCCCCGTTTGTTTAGTAATGAAAAGGTGAATCAATTTCTTGAAATTGGAATCAGTTGGGTTATTAATAGTTTTCGGTATACCATGTATACGGTGTATAAACAATATTAATTATGTTCGTACAGAAACGTGGCTGCTTAGCGGAGCACCTGCGGTGGGGTGACGCATTCGCAGTGGTCTACTCGGTATGCGATCGACGATCATTTCTGGCCGCCGCTGAACTTCTAGCACTACTCGAAAGGACCAGACTACCTGCATGTACTGCCGTCACTCTACTCGGAAATAAGAGGGACTTGGAACACGCCAGGTATATACCAACGACTACCCAAATTTTTTGTCCTAGAAAATCTACGAGATTGGCCTATCCATACATCAGCAAAAATACACAAGCCTCCCCCAATGACTTCCTAACATCACGATCCTCCACAACTGGCATCCAACGGCGTCCTGCTATTATCGGTCCAATTTGCGGATGTTTTCCTAGACTACGTCTGCCGGCTTGTGGCCGCTATTCTAGAACCTTCTGCCCTTGTTACTCTAGATAGATGGAAATCTACAAGGGCATGGTCAAAGGCCTTATAGGTACCGAGTAAATGTATTGATTAAACTCAATACTTTTCATTCAAGGAATGAAATGGATTGGGTTATGGGATAATTTTACCTTAACACCTCACTACGAGATTGCAGTCATAGCCAGTTTTTAATAAGGCTGTTCTATACGTGGGCTACTTAGTATAAGTGTTATTGTATATATTCTTGTATAATTGAAACCTATTTATAACGTTGACTCCGATAAATATAATGATGTCGCATTGACGGCTTCCGGCACTTCGGTATTCAGGCTAGTTGCTTCTGTCCCACTGGGTCGGCGAACAACGAACAAGTCGAGAAGCAATTTTAAGTCGTCAAGCTTGTTAATCTTTACCTTTTGTTACGTCATGTAATGGACGTGTGACATTTTTCTGTTTGTCGTTTTCATCTGTTTGTGGTTAATTTCCAATTACGGTTTGAGGAATATCATGAACTTTCTGAATTCTAAATAAGGATGGGGAAAATGACTTAGACATACATACCATGCAGATACCATTAGTTGACGAAATTAATTATATGTATATCAAATCGATCAGTTTATCTGCCGCATATGAGTATGAAATTTCATTTTAGTTATAATATGTGCGAGGTAACGAGAAGCATTTTTTCATTAAAATATCAACACAATGGAAGGTGTCATTCATTCAAAGATCAACACTTTGAAACGTGGAATTCGAGCAACCTTACAAGGAATACAAAGTTATATAAAGTTGTTTGTTTTTTAAATCAGGGTTGTCAAAGCGGAGGAGGGTCAGGAGTTGTCGTTGCGGTTCGGCTGCCAGTTCTACGAGGTGTCCGCGGCGGAGTCGTGCGCGGGCGCAGCCCTCGCCTTCCACGCTTTACTACGCGAAGCTCGCGCTTTAGCGCTTCTATTGCCACCTAGACGCAAGCTCGCGGCGTATTCCGTTTCTAAGGTATGGTTATGGATTTTGAAAATCGTTATACAGTGTCCCATTTCTAAGTGTTTTATGAGACAGTAATACCTAGTAGAGCCCCACTATTAGATTAAATGTTGGCAATCCTACAAAGACCTCCCAATATCGGTATAGATACACTAATAAATACTACACTTTTAACAGTGTACTGAATGAAATACCTCTTAAATATTTAAATCCCGCTTGACGGTTAGAGGCGTCCTTAACTTGAATTTTTCATAAAACGCATTGAAATAAAACAGCTATTATAATATATGTTTTGTGATGGAGTAGTCGGCCAAACGAAGCCTAAGTTGGATAAAACTACTTGTATTGTTTTACTTACGAAGTGTGGTATACATTTATATATACCCCAAAATGTAGGGAAAAAGTTAGGCGGATTATATTTTATGTCTTTTTTTTATAAATATAAACTAATACAAACTTTTCGTTGTACAGGTAATCGGCTCGATTCTCGGTCTAAGCAACAAAAGCGTAAGGAAGAAACGTCCATCGCTCAGCATATGATCTGTCGGTCCAAGCTCAGCTGGATCTTGTTCACTCCGCGATTGGAGTTTTGTTTATATTTCTGTAATATAACAGAAAGCTTTTGTTATCCCTGTCGGTGCGGATCGAGGGGATTTGTTGGCTGACGGAGCCCGGAATGGAACTAAGGCGTGGATTTACGATGGTTAGCGAGAAGCAAATAAAATACAAAGACGAATACTAGAATGCAATGTACAAGCAATTTTGTCGGATTATTTTATACCAATTATTTTGTACGTATATAGCTACGTTTATTGCATCTAATGTTACTAGGTTTACTGACGATGATGGTCATACCAGAGCGGTAAACTGCATACCAAGTTTGCAACACAAAGTATTGACTGTAAATGTATATAGTTTAATAAATACGCAACGGGATGTGTTATTTTTTTATGGACTGCATGGTGGCCTTATTGTTAGGAAAAATAATTTATAAGTTTGAATCTACAGACGAAGCTCTCCGAATGACTTGCGTAGTTCTTAATACAGACTTTATATTTATACCTACTTCAGTAGAGACTTTGTTTAAGATTTATTGTTATCGTATTACATTTTGAATACGATAAAACGTCAAAAGACATTAATAATTATTTTTTTAATGCATGTTATCAATTTTGAAATGCTTAATAATGTCATTGTTTTAATTTATTTTTGAATCGACAGATTTTTTTTATATTAATTTCAAAACCTAATAAATATTGTCTCCCTGTTGATATCATATTAATTATACAAAAGTCACATAAGATACGTTTGCATATCGTCAAAATGTGAAAAATAAAATATTTTGAATTTTCTTACAACGTGTATCGTGTCTATCGTACGTTGTATAGATTTAATTTTCAGTGTTATATATATCAAGATGTAACAGATATATATTTTCCATTTGTAAAATACACACAACTTTGTCATCTAGTACCTAATAGAAATAAGACTGTCCCATTTGAAAACTTATTGACCAGTGACCGTGTTGAATGAATTGTTGTTAATACATCATTTCTGTATTTTTTTCGTATGACGATCTTATTTGTATCTGCAATAAGATATATATTTATTTGAATAAAAAGTATTCGAGTTCATCTTGGATTTTATTTACAAGAATCACCAGAATCCTGCATATATTATGTTGTTAATCATGTTTTTTTAATCATAGCTGCTCGATTTTTTTTACTTTGACATTTTAATTCATAATTGGGGTCGAGTCACCTTCGTCCGTAGGAGAACTAAATACCCTCGAGATACCCTACACGTGACCCTGGGTGGTGCCAACTAGGTGACAACTCTACTGGTGGTAGGCTTCGGCCGTGATTAGTCACCACCCACTGAACAAAGCCATGTCGCCAAGCGGCCTAGCCGTGTTCCGGCATGATGTTCGGTGTTGCCATTCATGGATGGCGGGTCAGATCAGCTGTGCTGCATGTGCCTAGTGAATGTAGCGTCTCGATCTACTGCCGCCTTCCTACCTAGGCAAGTATGCTCCATCGTAGATCTCATCATCACTTACCATCAGGTGAGATCGAGATCAAATACTTGCCTATAATGTAATAAAAAAAAAAATCTATGCGGGAAGTTGTACAATGACGTTGTAAATTTTGTTGTATTTAAAAAAATGCTTCTTTGATAAATAATGTGTAATATTAGTGGAATATTAACCATGGTATGTTTATAATAAATCTGCACAAGTAAAGGAAATTAAAATGAAATAGTACTTATATCTGAACTTTTCAAGTTCTTCCAAAGTGTCCGGTAAATTTTCAGTAAAGTATCCACAGCTTTACTGATTGGAGAATTCATAACGTCATGATCATCATCATTATCATCAGGAGTACTTATTATTTTAATGCAAATCAAGAAATACTCGACGCTGGTAAGAAATGCTCTATTTTGAAGGCGATTGCGAATCTAAAAAAGCGAAGAAGAATTTTTCAACATACAGAGAAATGTATGATTTAATTTTATTAACCGACTTCAAAAAAAGGAGGAGGTTCTCAACTCGATAGTATTGTTTTTATTGATAAATGAGGTCTAAGGAAAATGAATGGTGTTAGATTAATACGACCCGAATAGTTCGGTTGGTAGTGACTCTTTCTTCTGCACCGAACGTCCTGGGTTCGAATCCTGGTAGGGACAAACTTTGTGTGAAGAGCATCAATGTTTGTATCCAAGTCATGGATGTTTAATATCCATATAACTTTTATATACTGGGTTCGCCTCCAGTCTATTACGGTACCCAAAATACAAGCGATGCTTAGTGTGGGACCATATAGTCTGTGTGTTCGTCTCGCGATATTATTATTATCATATACATGAGTTTCCTGGTTCGTATAATATTTTAACCATTATCTATTAAGTAGTTGATACGAACTCCATTAGGCATAATAAATTGGTGCATAACATACCGTGGTATGGCGAGAGAAACTAGATACCAGAAGCATATGCGGCTACTTAAAATATAAACAACACATTTGCTTGCTAACTCACCACTATTTACTATACATAATCGAGAAATGTACTTACACACTCCTTAAGGCTCATGTACATGTGCTTACCATTATTAAGTAAGTATAACAGTTTCGTAATATCTATAGTTTTCAATTCAGAGCGATGTAGAGAGTAGAGAATATAGAGATTAGTGAAACTAACTTTTCGGATTTTATTGCTCGAAATCGTTTCCGCCCAAGGATGATACGTGAGGCCATTGAAATAAAATTAAAAACATCCTAATTTCAATAGGCATGATGGCTGGGTGCTACCACTGACTTGGGATCCAGCCAAAACTAAGCGCACCCTTGCAAGGCCTCAAACACTGTGAGCACTTTTTACGTAGATCGGATCGCAAGCAACAACTAAATATATGGGTACCCCAGTTCAAATTAGGATACTAGGACGTCAACTACCTCAGTCTTACCGAGACCATGGTTGCTATAAAGCAGTCGAGCCGTCGGGAACGTAAAAACATAAAATTAACGCGATAAAATCCGAAACACTAGTTTTATTTCAATGTGTATTTTTCGCGTAAATATATGAAATCAATATATTTACCCACTTACAGATGTTTACAATACGGCAAACAACCAGCAGGTAAAATGACACAACACTCAGACCACCTACATTAAAGTACCCGCTGCAGGTTCATGACCACTCTGTATCATCATACCGACACTTAGTTTCGGTATAACCACATAAATATGTCACTTTCTTTAATTCGAAGTTTCTATATCTTATCAAAGACCATCTCGGATTACAACGGACTATTATATTCGAAGAAATTTCGGGAAAGCGTATGCTTTCAATGAATAATGCCCATTCAACCGACCACACGCCATCCGTATGGAAATCCACAAAAGCATGACTATCGAAATTTATAAAAGGCTGTGTGCAACTACGCTAAAGATCGGCTTATCTCGAGTCATGGCGGGTTGTTGCCCTGCCTTCAGTCACCTCGCCCTAACAAGCATAAATTTGAACAAATGTGCCCGGCTCCCCACGCCGACAGCTGTAATGTAGTTGCCTATATGCCGACGCCTTTCACCGCTCAATAAAGATCCACTTTTCTATGAACATGATTCTTGTATTAAATTGAAATCGGGGCCTACTGTCTGTGCAACTTACACGTAATTATGATTTTGATAGCGAATAAACTATAATGGGCTTTCGTGTAATAGGTATATTAAGGCGTTTTTCGGTCGACTTATAGAAGGTACGCCCCCACGCATGTATTAGCGCCAACATTATTGTCTTCTTACTTTAGAAAACAATGTTGCAGCAATATTTTTCGCGTATAATGTACAACATGATGTTATTTTTATTATAATTTTATTTTTTTTATGACCTGAAGAATGTTTATTACTATTTCAATGTGTCATTACGACCTTATATTTTTTTGTAAATAAGGAAAGGATACCGATCCATTTATTATATTAAAAAACTATGTAGTCAGTCAATTACAAAACATTGTTTTTAATCGCCGATTACTTTCGTCGTCCATAATTAAAAGAAAAAATGCAGTTACAACCACAATTTTCATCTTGCAAATTTAGAAATTTCTATGTAATCATGGACACTCCAGTGGATCGTGCACAAACAATCACAGAAACGGTAACTCAAACACAGGATAAATGTTTCATAATTAACTGGGCTGCAGTTCCCACAGGATTTATGCGTTACCTACCGCCCACAAGATTTCAACAAGAGATATTTAAATTACAGCATATTCATCGCACGTCTCGCGCATCAATGCAAGAATGACGGTAGTGATAAATGCGACTCTTTTCAGTACCTGTCAGGAACAAACGTGGTAGATAGAACCGGTAATTGCTGATGTATGTATAGAGAAGTTCGTGCTCAGGCGCATCATTCATATAAGATTGCGTTGGGACGGATGCTTACTGTCGAGCGATCATGCTCACGAACCGGCGTCAACCGCTACTGTGTGTGTTGGTGGTTACGAGAATATGTTGATGTCCTATTCCATAACTGTAGAAAACACTACGGTATATATGATTGAGACGGCGCGCCATCTTAGGTTAACATAACATTTTTCATCTTCTTTGGCGGCACTTTTACGAGATTGGATGTGTGTAAAATAATCATAGGCTCGCGATCAATTAATAGGTATTACATAAAAAAAATATTATACTAACTTTTGCTATAAATATATAATATTACTAGCTGTGCGCCCGGCGGTGTTACCCGCGATAAAAAGTATAAAAAATTAAAACATCTATCCTACGGGAACAATACATTTTACCGGGATAAAAAGTAGCCTATGTGCTATTCCAGACTACAATCTATCTCTGTGTCAAATTTCATGCAGATCCGTTCAGCCGTTCGGGCGTGAAAGAGTAACAAACATCCATCCATCCAAACTTTCACATTTATAATATTAGTATTAATTATTATAATATTAGTATAAATACTAAATAGTTTTTGCTTTGCAAATACTAGGTAGTCACGTAGCACATGGAAAATGTGACGAATAAAGGTGTGATCACCGAATTCCCAGCAACGCATCATTGATGTTAAACACCAACCATGACCACGGTGGATGTAAAGCAGCCGACACGTCGAGAACGTTAAAACATTAAATAAAAGCGATAGATCCTTAAAATTAGTTTTATTTCAATACTCAGGTATATTTTAAGGTACCCGCTGGCTCTAAAGCCTATGGTGATTGTCGAAGCATGCACCGTAAGGGACTTCAGTTTGGTTTAGATAATGTAGCAATCACAGTCCACCTTCTGTCTTAAGCAAATATTTGTACGGTTTCCGGCGTATTACGTTGGTCATATGCGTCAAGTGACCTGCTCTGAATGGCTTAAAATAGGCACCTGATCTTTACAATATAATATAATACCTCAATTGGGAAGTCAATATTTACCATTCAATGGAATATAATGTTTGAGTAGGTCGTCTGCCAGGTAAATATTATCATGAATGTGAGTGCGTTCGGCACCCAATATTTAGGTAGTTGACCTGTCAATCCATACCTGGTAAGTAGATATTGTTGGATTTTTTTAAATATTAGTAGGCGATTGTTAAGTTAGTTACTAATAAATATATTGCTTAGAAATGACTGATGAACCAATACACGTGAAATGTTAACCTAAATTCGTCTCTATACTTAGTACCGCATTTATTATGCGTTCTTTGAAAAAATCACACTGAAAGAAATTATCCAATTGAATGTCTACAGTGATATGCATACTATTATAAATAGTAAAAGATATTGATGAAAGGTTTACCCCCGAATTTATAGGTGTTCTATAACTTTATCAAACGTTATTTAGTACTTACTGCGCACAAGAGTTACGCGCAATACTATATGGCGTTTGATAAAGTTATAGAACGTCCATAAATTCGGGGGTAAACCTGTCATCAATATATTTTCCTTGTTAGGCCATTCCTATCATCCAAGAACCAGATTGTACTTTGAAAGATAAGATTCATCTCATATTTATCTTGTTTGATTCATCTCATCATTCATAATCTACCAAGTATCTGGGAATTATCACTTGTAACGGAAAATTTACATATTGGATTTGAGACTGAATTAATTTAGCGTAGGTATTTCTAACATAATAATACTAATAATACTGGTATCAATTATATTCTTTCACCTGATTCAAGATGCCCAATTATATTTTTTAAATGTAATAATTTGATTTATAGCTATGGGAATGTTATTTTTATAACCTACTGTTGACCCTGTTAATATATATTACACTATTATTGTTACAACTTATATAACCAAGTAAACAACACTCGTTCAATCATAAAATAAAATCGAAGATAGAAAATTTACAATCCGATGTTTTGAAATAACACATTGTTTAGGCGATTTCGCTCCGTCCGTCGCCGCCGGTGGAAGGTTTCTATTGCCGCCATAACATTACCATAAAAACACCAATCCACATCCCACACGCGTGACTTAATTCCAAATATTTCTGATAAACATCTTCGTAATGTATTACTGCTCCTATTATACTGTCACTTTCGACACGCAAGCTACAATAAAATGCAGTGATATTAATAATAAAAATAGCATTCCTGCATCTCGCAATGTGGCAATTCCACGATAATAACATATTTACCTAGAAAGTCAATGGACCCAACTTGAGCTTTATTGTCTGTATTGGCATGAAGAGTTTTAGGGTTGCGTGCAGTGCTATCTTTAATACTTGATTAAAGGAAAGACTCACTTACGTTGTTGTTTTAAAGACGAAAATCAAATTAGAGATCCGCTGTTGTGTAAGCCCTTCTTGCTTCCACCATAGCAAGCGGCGGCGCCAGGGAAGGCGCGTGCTGCGGCGCGCACGACTACGAAGCGCACATTGAAAATGGCACATTATCATAATGCAATACCGGAATGCTAGTGATGCCCCCATAAGGGGTACCTTTAAATATTCAAATATTACTTATTGATGAGGATACACGTAGGTATATATCACGAGCGCGCCATTATAAATATATGGGAAAGCTTTTCTACAGCCATCTCGAGTGAGTCACATATCTTTACAGCATGTTTATCAGGAAGATATTATCTCACTAATCTCACTAATATTATAAATGTGAAAGTTTGGATGCATGGATGGATGGATGGATGTTTGTTACTCTTTCACGCCAGAACGGCTGAAGGGATCTGGATGAAATTTGGCACAGAGGCAGATTATAGTCTGGAATAGCACATAGGCTACTTTTTATGCCGGCAAAATGTATGGTTCCCGTGGGATAGATTTGTTTTAATTTTTCATAGTTTTTAATCGCAGGTAGCACCGCGGGGCGCAGCTAGTATATCATATATCTGGACATAGAAATTTGCGTAAACGCTACATGCTATACTGGTACAACATATACCGCAGAATAAAGAACACTTGATAGTACGAATGTCTACCTTAATCAGATGATAGGGTACTTTAATCACACCGCTTAAGTCCAGCAGTGGATTACTATAGATATTTCGTAACCCATGTTACAATCGATTTGGCAGAGTCGTTGGGTTTTGTGGAGCGGAGCGCACCGCGTTAATTTTCGTCACTCGTGTGTCGGGGAGCCATTCAGCATGTAACCCGCTACATGCGCGCTGTGGCAAATTGTGTCACGGATATTCATGCGTTATATTACGCAGCAAATCTCATTAGACATTGACTCAGATTTGAAAAAAAAGATTGCGACACTTTAAAAATACATTCATTATGAGTGACGATAAAATTGGAATGATTCATGAAACCTAGATAGGATTATGATTATCAAAATAGAAATTATAGCACTGAAAATTTATTTTTATATAAAAGTTAAGATAGTATTAACGTGGAAAATATACAGAAGAGTGATTTCTGATACCAGATTAATTTTAATTTAATTTTAGTTTGTATATTCAAGTAAATCGAGTCATTTATGTATACTAAAAGAACATACGAGTTATTGCAATAAAGTAGAAAGTAACGATGATTGCCAACTTATTAATACTTACAAAATAATAATACTTAACATTTTATAGATGGATAAGATAGGTATCTTAAACAAAGGAATAATACAGACGGAGCGTCACTAACAATATATTGAAGCATAAAAAACCAATTCGATTTGTGTAGTACACGCAAATTACGTCCTTACGCAAATGCGAATTGAGGTGAACCACACAAATCGGTTTAGATTTTCGTGCTTTGCGGTACCCTGTCTATATTATTCTTCGTCAAAGATACCTTAGTACTGAAACGATCCCACACTCTGTAAATGAAATTGGATTTAATTGCATAGGCACATAAATTTTAATTTTCTTCACCTCCAATCCATAACATATGCCACAGACCTAAATCCATGACAAGTTCATCACATGATACATCACCGCTTTCTACCTAATCGCTAGCATTGTTTAGAGAATCGTAAACCACATGTCCTGAATCACCTGTCGATGTTATATGTGAGCGGTGCCCATAAATCATGGCGGCGAAAATGGGACGCAACACCGTAACTAACACAAGGTGAGCGATCAGACCCCGGTTTAAAAGTGAAGCGAGGTGTTTTTGTTTCACGGTTAAACTGATGAATGAAATTTTAGGTAACAACCTGTGCCGTCGAGTTTTTTTTTAGCGTTTGCTTGAGTTTATTTAATGAGATATAGACTGGGTTTTAAGACTAATCTTATCATATTGAGGCAAGCATCGCGTAAAGTACCTTTTACGTATTACACGGTCCAAAATATAATGATGTAGTATAAATTAATAGATATTACAAAAATGATATACTATGTAAAATATTTTAAGGTGTCTATCAGAAGGTTGTACTTACAGCAATTAATGAACACATAATGCAATTATAATATACTTACTACGTAATATTATTTTGGTACTTCATGTTAAAAGAAGATCGTTATGACACATTTACCTAAAATATTCTGAAACGATAATAAATCGGAGAGTCAAAATTAATTGTTTTTACTCGCGAATTTACCATAAAGCTTAAACCCTTTGTAGTGATTTCACTCTATGGAAAGCCACAAATCAAATGTTGGTATAAAAGTAGTACATCTCAAATAAAAAAGCAACAAAATTTTAAGTTATGCAGAGTTTTACAGACATAGCCGCCGGCAAAGCTTAGTGTGTTAAAATTATTTCGTTCTAAGCTTCGCGCTGCGCTTTTATTGCAATACCGTTTGAGTTACGACCGTTTCAGCTTTCTTTGTTGCTGTTAAAATTAACTACATTTTGCTATAAATTAAGTGAAGTTGTTGCCTTCTTACTTTGAAAAGAAATTAAAGTATAATATCTATTGTTTTTGTTAAATCATGGCCTGTGTTGCTCATCAATGCATCTTTACTCTATACTAATATTATAAATGTGAAAGTTTGGATGGATGGATAGATGGATGGATGGATGTTTGTTACTTATTCACGCCCGAACAGCTGAACGGATCTGGATGAAATTTGGCACAGAGATAGATTATAGTCTGGAATAGCACATAGACTACTTTTTATCCTGGTAAAATGTATGGTTCCCGTGGGATAGATGTTTTAATTTTTCATACTTTTTATCGCGGGTAGCACCGCCGGGCGCAGATAGTATTTTTATAAATAAAAGTACCTATGTATTTAAAAGCGTACCAACAGATATTTCCTATTGAATTTACCTATATTAGGGTTGTGTGATCCCAGATAAGTAGTTTTCGTGTTTCGTCTGCCTGCCAGGAATGTCGACCATTAAAAACTCATTACAACATACAAAAAACAGCGTCGCATTCTCGTAAAACATGAGATCCATTGCGAAGTTTTTCTCAGAAGTTTATAATTGATGCCTTCGAAGCTTTCGAGGAACTGAGTTCAAATACTAATTAGAAACAATAGAGTCGGATTCTGTTACAGAAAATACAATGCAACGATCGTGTTTTGTTACTAAGTCGCGACAACGAAAGCTTTTCTCGACTTCTAGCTATAGCTTAGATAATATGTTATACCTATTAGCCATCCATACAAAAAATGGGGGCATTCCAGTGAGAGCACGAATACTAATATAATTAATAGTATTCCACTTAGAGCACGCGACAGGCGCGCTAAAAATAAAACTTATAAATATGTCAAATCTATTCCACTCACCAACGGTCATAATGTATATGGTTTTTTCGGCAATACCCTTCCCTATATGCACAACATTACAAAAACAATGTTCTTAACAATAATTCCCTAATACCTAAACATATTGGTAGCTAGAACTAAGTTCATTAACGTATATAAACTTGTTTAAAATCAAATAAACTATAGGTCTGTTTTTGATCATTTATAACACTCTAAGAATTATTTATGTATGTCCGTTTATTTTCTCTAAAAAAAAAAATACAACCGAATTGAGAACCTCCTCCTTTTTTTTGAAGTCGGTTAATAAATAAACTAGTTTATTTTTTTAATATAAGCGCACCCGTTGGGTGCTCTAAATGGTATAATAGTGGTGATATTCAAATCCAAAAAAAATTGCTGGATAAACCTTATACAAACTTTATTATGGCTGGGTACTAAATTAATTTATACGTTTTTACAATACGAATTCATCTTAATATTTTTGCTAGCAACACATACAGTTCAATGTAGTCAGCAGAGACACTTCAATTATAATAATGCGGCATGAGTCATAGCGCCTAGAACATAAAGATTATATTATGCGCCTGGTTCAACTCGCGCCACAATAAATATTCTGTTAGATAATCTTGCCAGCGAGGTGGACCGTGGCCTGTATTCATATACATTTTAATGGGAAGTGTTCTAAATAACAAGCTGTTTATCTCGCACGCCTGAGAATATTTTGAAAAAATATATAATATACCAGCCCTTTTAATATCCCACTGTTGGGCACGGGCCTCCCCTCAAGGAGAGGGGGAATAGGCCATAGTCCGGATTGGCGGAGTAACAACCTAGGCCAATAGACCTAACTCCCTAGGCGGTCTTAGTCGCGAGTTTGTCTGTCATGAATGTTAGGTCAATTAGATAGAGTACCTATTACGCAATTACCCGCGGAGCGAAACGAATAAAAAAAATCAATAGGTATTTCGCCTCTATACGCGAGGCCAAAGAAAAAAAAGACGATGTAGAAAAAAAGAGTCAAGTAGCGGATCCTTCCCCAAATCGTTTTACAATCAATCTCCGCTAAGTTACATCTGATTACATCAATGGAGCATTAAATGATGCTTTAGTTCGTATGAGTGTACCAAACCAAAATAGTATCAATATCGAGGTTCACGTTGAATTTCAAAGTAATGTGACTCACACGCAGCTTCTGGTTACTGCAGATACAGTCGTCTGACAACAACGTATAGTACAGACAACAATAAATAAAGAGCGGAAAAACAGACCGAGATATATCAGCAAGTGTGAAAGGTACACTAGCTATAAAAGAATTCTTTAGTTGCTTGTTTTAAATGTTTTTGGCTGAGTTCAGACCGCCGTGTCTGTTGAGGCTAGCTGAGTGAGGCCATTGATGGATAATAGGCTGCGCGATTGGCTTGGGGATGGCCATTTGCGGTTTTGCAATAGCTATAGGGTAAGATTAGAATGGAACTCAGATCACTCAAGAAACATTATTTGTGCAATCTGATATATCTTTTAAATATATCTGTACATTATAGAGTACCTATTTTAGTACGAAAAGTAGATAACCTATTGTTGGAACTTGGAACGAAACGAAATGTTGGCATAATTAGTATTTATTGAATAAAAGCGATGAAAATTAAACATTGAAGTAAATCATACGTGACCTTAATGTATCGGCATGATTCAATTTTCAATATAATTAAGTGAGCATTACAGTACCTACGGCATAAGTTGTAATTTCTGAACCCGAAATTTGTAAGCGATAGCGACTCACAATCGATAAAATCGATTAAAACTCGACAGGTCAAAATATAATGGTGTGATTTAGTGTGTTCAGGTGTGGTAGGAAGCAATTAATCCTATGTCTTATTTATCATGTTATGTCGCAGCGGGTGAGTGTCGTTGGGTTCCGGGAACGCGACGCGGGCCGTGCGGGAGAGCTGGTGTCACAGTGGTAGAGCGGAGCGGGCTGGGAGTTTAATAATATATCCGAACACACCACCGGTCCCAAATTACGCAACTATTAAACATCTGCCCGCGACTCCGTCCGCAGTACCGCGATAAAGCATAGCCACTAATGCATTCAGGGATAATGTAGCCTTATAATAGTGAAAAAAAAATCAGATCAGACGATCCAGACATAACTCTCCTAAATCCAACCTTAAAAACGAACAAACGTTACCTTTTTATAATATTAAGTATAATCTTGAAATAAAACTAATTTTACGAATTTTATTGGGTCTATATTATGTTTTTTTACGTTCCCCACGTTTTGGCTGCTTTACAACAACTATGGTCATGGGAGGACAGAGGTGGTTGACGTCCTAGTGTCATAGTTTGAACCCCGGTACCCTCATATTTAGTTGTTGCTTGCGGTCCTTACGCGGGAACGTAAAAAAATAATATAGACGCGATAAAATCCGTAAAATTAGTTTTATTTCAATGTGCAATATTCGAGTGAATATAAGAATTCAATATTTAGATAATCTTATTCCTACGATTCTATATTCACCATAATCACAGCCTAACAATAACAGTTGTTCACAAAATATAAACAAAATAAACACCGGGTACTAGTTCTAAGCACTAGGCGGGTACAGTAACGGGCTACCGTTCTCACCGAGCCACCTGATAAGGGGTCATGTGTGTTTACATCCCGCGTTCTAGGAACCATGGTTTTGGCGAGCGTATACCAGTTACCAAGAACCGTGTACCGTTGCAACAATTATTTCAATTTATTGCAACGTTTATATACTTAAAAACTTTAGTGAATAATATCATAGAGTAACTGGAAGTAATTTTGTCGTTTTTTTTTTATTACATTATAGGCAAGCATTTGATCTCGATCTCACCTGATGGTAAGTGACGATGAGATCTACGATGGAGCATACTTGCCTAGGTAGGAAGGCGGCAGTAGATAGAGACGCTACATTCACTAGGCACATGCAGCGCAACTGATCTGACCCGCCATCCATGAATGGTAACACCGAACATCATGCCGTAACACGGCTAGGCCGCTTGGCGACATGGCTTTGTTCAGTGGGTGGTGACTAGCCACGGCCGAAGCCTAACACCAGTAGAGTTGTCACCTTGTTGGCACCACCCAGGGTCACATGTAGGGTTTCTCGAGGATACTTAATTCTGCTACGGACGAAGGTGACTCGACCCCATGTGTGTCCAAGCATGTAGGTCATGTTTGATTATTTATTCAGTTATAACAGCTAGTCTAATATTTTTTTATAGAAGACGTTATTATATATTTTGTTGGGGTTTTTGTTTTTCATGTGAGTTATTCAGCTGTTTGGGGCGGAGACAACTTTAAAAAAATCTTAGATCATAAAAATCGGCTGACCCGTTTTTCAGTTATAAATGGTGTTCCTAACACGACTTTGTTGTATATATTTATATAGAATAATACAGCAGCATGAGAATAAATGGACCTCTTCACGCTGTGTTTATTAAACTACACTAACATAAATAGCTAATAATAGTACAAATATTATTTTTTAGAAAGCAAGTAAGCACAGTCTTTTTTTGCGAATTGCCTTTCTCAGAATAATAGAAAATAAAATGGAGCAAATAGATAAGCGATACGTTTAAAACTCCAAGTTATCACCTTTAAAATATTTTACACTACATTATTATGTATTAGCGGTTTCCTGAATATGCTCGTGTTTAGTGGTTGGGCGCTAAATATTCTGACACCGGCCTGATAACTGATGGGCTGACCTTGAAACATACACTATAATGTTAAAGTAATATCTCTGAGAATATTTTAAATTAGTTTCTACAAAAATAATCGCAGGCAATGAAAGCTTTTAAATGTAGGTATATAAATACAGTACATGTAGTCAATGAATTTAGTGGGTATTTGGGCAGAGGTGATTTTATATCAATTGGCATCTACCTACTTAAAAATCCCTGCTCTTGAGACTTTTTATATTCCAATTGACACATATAAAACTTTCAACGGAAACACAATTATAACTTCCTAATACGACGTTAAAGCTCAGTGCTCATATAAGTACTTAATTAGTTCTGTCCGATACGTGCATGTACACGCTTGTACGTGAAGGCTACAGTTTTTCAGCCATACCACACATCAGTAATTGGCCATGCATCCTATTCTTAAAGCATCCGGCTTACATCTGCGTTCGTTAGTGCGTCGGTCTGACAGAGTGACAACGTCTGAACTTGGAGTTTGCGTCCGCATTGCGTCTTGCAGATTGACATCTGTGGCACAGGAGATCAAAGACGGTGGATCGAATTTGCTATGTATCGGCCGATCGTGCATACGGTACAAACTGATTTGGTACCCGTGACCTCGTAGTTGTATGATGCATGGTAGTAACGGTATCCTTGCTTGACTTAGGGCCTTCAAGTCGCTCGAGTAATCGCTTGACTAGATAAATGGTTGCAAATCGCGGCAGTGGGCTTTCCATAGTTACTTTAGAGGATTGCAAACTTCTTAGTTAGGATGATAAGCATTGTTCTAGGGAGGGCTTTTAATTTTTATATATTAATCGTAACACATGTAATTCTCCAGTTTTAAACTGAAATCACCAGCCTCGCTTTGCGTAACACTAATATTTATAATCCATAATCGCTTTGACGACATAGAGGAGGTCTTAGACGCTATTGGTTATCAAATACACTCCCATCAGTCACAATATGATCTTTATAGCTCTTCCGGTCAACTTTATCTTCCAATTTCAAATTCTGTTATCCTAACGGTTATAGTTTCTCGAATATCATCGCTTTTCATTCGCCTACGTTGCATACCCATGACAAGCGTAAATATTTTCCATAAATTCCCAGAAATAATTGTATATTGTTTTTCTACGGTGCTCATACAAGCGGTTGTGTCGTAAAAGGCGAAAGTGTGATCTCTGTTAGTAGGTACTTAAGGAAAGAACACTCAAAGTTTCCAAGTGTTTACTTCTCGTCATCGTTGTTTACTTCCATCGATTGTTGTTTTTATGGTTCGCGTACACAAAAAAAAAATGTTGCAAAACTACAAAAGCAACGGCTGAGTGTTTGCTATGATAAAACGATGTCTTAGCATATGTATATAACGTTTTGACCCGAACGAGGAGATGAGTTGTCAAATAACAATAAATAGTCCTCGGATAATTAACATTGATGTCTTTTATTTTCTTTTGGTTATTAATTCCTTTAAATTATTGTTTTGTCGGCGTCGTCTTAAGATCCGTTATGTGCTGAAATCGAGAATATCAGAATCACATACGAAGAATTAAGTTACATTATGATGTGCCATGTATCACGAACGAATGGCTTATTACTTTCAAATTTTATTGTCGGCCTCCTTTCTTCACCTACTAAGGAATTGTCTAAAAATACATTTCTTGGTCTCATTATGAATGTTTCCAATACAAAAGATTTCTTTTTTAAAAACTACTTTAAAATCATGACAAAAACGTTTAGTTGCATTCATATCGTTGAAATTGTCATTAATATTTAAAAAAACGAGGAGTTGAGCGCAAGTTATGCAACTGCAATATCAATTTATAATTATTATAGAAAATGATTTAATAGGTTAAGCACACGGATGCTTATTAGGGCTGGCGCTCGTGTTTTTTTTTATACGCGGCAATATCATTGCAAACAATGCAATATATTTAATTTTTCGCACTCGTACAAACAGCCGAAATATTTTATGGTTGGTTGTGTATACATTTTATGCTATACCTAAGAATAAATAGTGTGTTGGAGTTGTCATAATATTGACGTAGCATTATTCATTAGGGAATTATAATCTGAAACAGACACAACAACTCACCGCCCTTTACAACCACATCATCAGTAAAAAGCAAATCCTGCAGATCGTCAAATAAAAGACGCTGCAGCCCTATACATTACGGTCGCGCAAGTTCTGTGACAAGTGCGTGATGCTCCTACGCACCATACCGGGCAACTCGTAGAATGCGCGGGCGCCTCCCGAGTTACCACGCAGCCGCATAATACTGCACCATACCTACGTAACATGCAACAAAACATGACTCATAGCCACTATTTTTGGACGTTTCATATTACTTTTTATTGGACCTGTCTTATTTTTATTATGCCAATGATTTTTACATTATTTATTATTGGTATTAAGACTTTTAAGCGCGCATGCTTTTTATGTTTTCTTTTGTTGTTCACAGAAAGTACATATTAATATTGACATATAAATAATATGCTATCTGTTAAATTACCAACTCACAAACTTAATTTATAACCTAGCAAGGTATTGTCAAATGTTGGGCTACCATAGACGATTTAGCAAAATCTATATTTATTTGTTTTTACTCGATATCTATGATAATGACAATACTTCTATGCAAAGAAATGTCGCAACTGTTTGTCTACAAACTCTCAACTCGCAACTAAAAGTGTTACTAACACTAGTTCGGAATAACAATGTGTACATTATTTTATCTTCATTATTATATTATTGGGTTCGTTTTTGTTTTACTAAAATACAATTATACTTTCTCGATGACGTCACAACGACATTAGAAGTACTTGATTACCCTATAGGTAACCCTAGTAGTTGGGTTACAGAGAACGGACGTCTATCACTTCGTGTAAGTATCGACAATCTAGAGTTGCACTAGAAGACGATCCGACTGACCCGAATATAAGTTACAATGATGAGCGTTGAAGTATGCATCGAAAGTGTGCCATTTTTATTGCTACCTGTTTCAAATTCAAGCCCAGGCTCAATCAAGGCATCAAATGATGGCAAAATTGGGAATGAGCCGTCAACATGACTAATGATCTGGTATCGAGGTGACGCGACCCACATGCGTCTCGACGAGACGGTCGGAAGTCATGTAAACTTGACCTCTGTGTCTATGAAGATAGTGAAAGTCAACGGTAGCTCCGCGTTCAATGCTTGCTTACACAAGAATGCGCAACGTATATACCGTCAGATACACCTTAACTACCTAAAGCCGATAAACCATAGCGTCGAACTCGACGCACGATTCATTATACAACGACGGACTACTTAGCTGTAGTCGCGTTTCTAGGGTGAGCGCGCATTCCGTACACAGTGCGCGTAGCGTGTGGGTTGCAATGGACTGTCGGCCTTATGTAACTAGTGTAACGGAGATGTCTCTACATTTAAAAAAAATATATTTACTGTGTGCGATTCGGCTCTACCGTACACCGAAAAAATTATGCCGTACCCTAAAAAAATGTTGGAGTCAATATTTCTTTGTGTTTCATGAATAAATTGAAAAAAAATGGTGAAGTTAAATATCTCCTTCTTAGGTATGGTACCTACACGGTACGTAAAAATTTACACTGAGCTAATAAAGTAATACATACAGTTATCGACTCTAACAACAATAATAAACCACAAATCCTTGCTAAACTTTCTACCTTCCCACGCACCAGTGCCCCTGAGACCGCGCCCTTGAGGGATAATAAATCCATTCGTAACCCGATCATTGAGTAAACTGGGAAAATGCTTGTGTTTTACTTTAATCCCAAGAAGTGTGTCAGTGTGGCGACGGCCGTAGGCGATGCGACTGCAACCTGACACGAAGCGGTCCAGTATATCGTAAAACTAACGCGTTATTGCTCTGACCACCTTCAAACGGTATCACTGCCAACGTACGAGAAGAGTAACTGATATTGAACTTGTGATATCATTTTAGTTATCCAATTAATGTTAATAAAATGTCGTTTGATATTGCTAAAAGATAAGTAGGTATTGTCGCGGCTAATAAAAATCACGTAGAGTCGACCATTGAAAATGATGTAACCTGTGAATGTTCTACCTTAAAGCCCTATTATACTCATGTCAAGAATTCTCGGCAAGATTTGCCAGCACCATCGTTCATTCTCATTATGTTACCTTCTTGGCAAGAGTACCTGAACGTTGTGTTTCATGCTTCTCATTATATAGTATATGCCAGTAAATATTAAACCTGATTTTTATGTAAACCGCATGACGGATTATTTTCGGTTGCACTTACAAAACAATCAAGATTTTATCTAACCAATTGCGGCACTCGAGGCTATGTTAAACACGGAAACTTCCATCGCATGGTTTACTATAGGTAATAATAAGGGGAGCTATTTTATACCGGTCTACCAAAAAACAGCACTTTTCACCGAAAATAATGTTCATGGTTATCTTCTTGTTATTAATTAATATGTTAAATATACAGTAGCCAATATCAGTATGGAATAATTGCCCTTGATTCTTATCAAATTATTTTGATTCATGTTGTCGTAGCTATATTTGGGTGCGACATGTCTCCTGATATTATGTCGCTCTCCGCGTACATTTTAATGAGATGTTTTGCAAGACACCTACTCCATATGCTTCTTGTATATTGGGTATATAAGTAAATTGCTATTGAACATTAGTAACTCACAAATGAAAAAGTATTTAACAAAAAAATCTGTCTTCAAAAAAATAAATTGGCACAAAATATTCAAATCTTAAGTAAATTATATAAATAATGAATGTGAAGTTGTTGTTGGTGGAATATTATCATTGAGGATTTCCAGTATCTATGTGTGGTCTTCTTCATCAGATCCACTTCAGCAAATAATACTTTCGGAATGCAAATGCTTGACTTGTTGATGAATATTCCAAACTCGCTATATGTATGTCTATCGTATTTAAGGAGTCCACTCACTTCCTCATGGATCCCATAATCAGGACTAAATTTGGAAAAAAATAGGACCAATCTGGAAGTATATCCTTTCAAACAAAAATATTTTCCAAATCGGTTTATAAATGACGGAGTTCTGAGACAACAAAGATTTAAAAAAAAATACAACCGAATTGAGAACCTCGTCCTTTTATGTGTTCGGTTAAAAATACTGATGTTTGACTACTCCCTTCTACAGACCTTCCATTACACGGTAATCAATGCATAAATCCTAAAGACAATTAAGGTAGGAATAATGCCGTAAACCCTAAACTAAATATTATAATACAACAATGCAAGTCAGTATTTATATTACATTGATTGGAGCATATGGCTTACATACTAATATAATATGCAGTGACGCGAAGAGCCACGTCACTGGATGATGAATGTTGATCAATGCCCTGTAGTTTAGTCTGGTCGCATTAGTTTTGTACGGGGTATTCTGGGCCCGGTATGCGCTAATGACGGCGAGGTGAAGCGACTGCATTCCAGCATCCGCAACAAAACTAAACAAACTGCTAACGCTGATGTCTGCTCATACAAGGTATTCAAAGCAATGTCAGTACGTAATTATTTACAATGGAAGATATTAAATATAGCACGCGGGAATCTTTTTCGATTTGTTTTTGTGCCAGGATTATGTGTTTGAAGATGTTATTGCGAATTTAGATGGAAAGCATAGTCTGACAGCACATGATTCGTACAAATATTGAGATGATTGATTCGCAAAATGTATGAGTAAATTAATTCTCTTTATTATTTTTTTCATTGATTTTTCATATGAATACTATTATATATTATACTATTAATTTAATACTCAACGTGCTATATATTTTAACAATAACTACACCAAGTATAGTGCCGCGATTATTATTTTGCGAAATTTATTCAAGGTACAAAATTGAGTCATCCAACTATTAATTGCAAGAACATAGTAAAACTTGGACAGTTGTCAAGGGTCCTTGTATTCTGTATCACCAATTAGTTGTTGGCAACGCACTGTTAGCAATAATGACAAGGAAGACCATAATTTTAATGGATGAAGGTGTGATGACTATTTTATTTGAGTTTTCAAAAAGTTTTCATTCTTGTTTAAGGGTATACAAAAACAAATAAGTGTATGAAATCATAAACTTATATCTACGATGAAAATGTTCTGAAGATAATTAAAAAGGTGGCATTTTAATTATTAACGGTGTGATAGGTGTGAAGTATAGGCAGTATAAGTCAGCGTCACTACGACGTCATTGGATTTTGAACGTTTCAGCACGACTTTTAGGGCACAATTTGAAGTGTTGTGTAAAGTTTTATTAATGAATATAAAATTGTATTGCAATAACTCATCCATGTCAACTGGTGGACATAGGCCTCCCCTAATGACTTTCACACACCACGGTCGTCCGCCATTAGCATCCCCCGGCTTCCTGTGACGCGTGTGATATATTTAGTCTAGGTTTAATCAATTCTGGTTCGTGGTTGCCATACTTTAATCTTAGACTAAGCAAGAGTAGTCGTGTAGTAAATATAGCTATAATAAAAATGTAATTAATCACGGTTCGTTAACTTTTTCGATACTTAGATCAAGTTGTCGAGCCCGCGATCGCTGTAGATAATTGTCTTAGGGCGACGTCGTATCTTAATCTTGTTCATAAGTGCCATTTCTAAGCTTGTTTAACAAATCGTAACGATGTCAACTCGCCAATTTCGTGAACACAAATTTAGATAAGCATAAATAGTTCAGATCAAGGTGAGATTATAATGTTCACCTTTTTTTGGCAGTCACGATTTTTATTTTTATTTTGATAGACAACTCAGAAGTCGTAAGGTTTTTTTTATTTCTTTGTCGACGGTATTCTTTTTTTTTTTTTTTACGATATACTTTTTATATTCTACTAATTAAGTTAGCGTAAAGCAATAAATGTTGCATTTGCTCGCGAACTTAGAAATCGATGTAAACTTGAACCCGCGTGTGTCAAGACCATAGTCTATAGAGGCGTAAACACCTGTCATTGTGCGCCTACGTAGGCAAGTACCGTATTGGAATGACAATAATTATATTAAAATTTAATTACGGCTTGGAACCACAACAATTATTTTATTATAAAATATATTCCTAGTGCAAGTAATTATTAAATACACCCACAAAATTATAGGGTGACCTAATTACAAAGTGCATCAAAGTTCATATTTTAATTATACGATACTAATATTTCCGTTAACTCTGCGATTAAGTTAACTGTGATTGTATTTAAAAGTGAAGAAGACAAAATATTATGGTAATGCGGTGTGGGAACATCATTCTAATGTGGTAAGAAGCCATAATAAATGGCTGATTGGTTGACTGCACTGGTAACCGCAACGATGCTGCTGATGTTGTGAGCATTACAGATGGGATCAAAGGTCTGAAGGTAATGTAGCCTTATAGAATATAAATAAAACGCACAATCCTGTAATTAAAAAGTCAGTAATAATTACTTATATACATATTTGTATATAATGTACATATTTGCAACATAAACTTTTGAAATTGTTAATAATCTATGTTTCGCAAGAACCTACCTAATGTTTGTTAGTCTCTAAATCACACTGTTCTCTGTACTAGTATAGTAATGTACGTACTAGTATCCGTGTAGTAAATTTTACTTTAATTTACAAAAAGATAAGGTAAATTAAAATAACATTTATACGACACGAAATCTAGAAGATTTTAAGATCGTCAATAAATCTATGCAGGTATTTATTATGTTAAAGACAATTTTATAATTTTGCAAGGCGAGTAAGTTAACTAAATGTTCTGCGAAAAGTCAAAAACCTATGTGTTGTCTGCATGTTAATAAATCATGTGACCAATAACTTATTATGCGACACGAAATCTCGAAGATTTTGAGATCACTAATAAAGCTATAAATATTTACTATAATGAAGATGGTTTTATAATTTTGAAATGCTATTTAAGTCACGTTACCAATGTTTCACTCATTTTGATTACCATCTATCCCACTAATCCCACTAATATTATAAATGTGAAAGTTTGGATGGATGGATGTTTGTTACTCAATCACCTCAGAACGGCTGAACGGATCTGAATGAAATTTGCCACAGATATAGATTATAGTCTGGAATAACACATAGGCCACTTTTTATCCCCGTAAAATGTATGGTTCCCGAGGGATAGATTTGTTTTAATTTTTCATAGAGCAAACGATCGACATATTTTTTTGCATAGGTAGTGGTAGTTTAGGGGTCAGAAAATGGCATAGGGACATACTTTTTACTCGCGGGTAGCACTGGGGGGCGCAGCTAGTACTAAATAATTTAACAAGCTCTTCTTTTGCCCTTCGAATTCGTCCCTGGCATACCAGACATAACCGACACGTTATAATAAAATGTAAATGAATGCACCCGATTCTGTGCACCGTTGGGATTTAGCCGCGTTCCTATGCATGTCTCGGGGCCCGTCATCTTTAACTGTCGTTTGATCACTACCACGGATACAAACATTTATCGATGCAATTTTTTTTTATGTACGTGTATTTAGTCAATTATTTTTGCGGTTAAATAATTTATAACATGGAACTTTTTTATGTATAAAATCTCTAATCCTGGAAATAGTGGTTAAGCAAGTGAGTGTACTAAAGCGTGATTCCGATGTGACATCACATCTGGGAACATTAATTTAAAGTCTATTAAAATAAATAACTTCAAATGTTAAACACATTTATTTAGTCTGATTATTCTCACTACTCCTCCATTTGTCTTAATTATGTTAATTTCATCTGGCAAGCAGAAACTAATGATAATGATTAAAGATGTTTATATATAGTTTTAGCATTTATAAAATATGAAAGCTGCCCGAGATTCATATTACTAGATTATAAAAAATCACCGCAAATAATTCGGCACGCGAGCGTTGACGACATTTACATGCCAAATTGATTGTATCGAGTTTCATTTCTTTTGTAAACTTAATTCGCTGCTTATAATCAGCATAATATTACAATAATTCGCAATCAATTAATAAATTTGGAATGTCTTCAGATTTATCGCCCATAAAATGTTGCGCAAAAAGCTGTGTCCAATAGCGAAACGAAGAAATTTTTTGATTAGCATAATCTATAAATTATATTACGGTAATCATATAAGTTGGTAATATGTAAATAATGTTGTCATAGCATCGGATATCGTTATTGTCACATCCATATAGGAAACGAGGTTTCACCCACTACAGCCGCGATTAGCGATCGTTGCTCGATCGTAGTAGCTGCCGCTCGTAGACCGGTAACGCAGAGACTCAATTAGCATCCTCAGTGGGACCGGATTGCTCACATTCTTCCTGTTATATCCGTGATCCGTTCCCACATGAGCAGAAAAGAAAACCGGCGCCGACTTGCGAACATTGAATAAACATAGGCGCCTACTATGTTTTTCTTTGAATGACGCAAGGAAAGGCGAATTTCACGAGTGTTTCGAAATATTTAAAAAATCGCCAAACAGTGCGGCGTTTGTCAGCGAAAGTGGCTCCTTCAGCGCGGTGACAATGCCAGTGAAAGCCGGCTGCACACGACAGATTTGTCGTCTCGGTAATGACTGTTGCATCTTTTATGTGCTCGCGCCTAATACATGCATCTCTCATACGCGCGCAAATAGTAGTTTCGCAAGTTTATGATTGTACATTGTCACGGTGAACAGTAGCGGTTGTAAATATATCACTTGATATCTAATGTGTTGGCAAAATAAATTATTTAAATCGCCGGCTCGATGTTCTTGGATATTTTCTTCTTAACCTTATTGCTTCTTTTACTGCTTTAATTCCAAATAACTGGCGCATTCGGAATTTATTGCTATCTCGAGCAACAAATAAAAGTTGATTTAATTAAGCAATAAATAGTTGTGTTTAAAACAATAAAATGGGTACGATAATCTCTCAGGCCGTGCGGAGCGATGTCTCGACCCTTACGCAATTAAGATGCACTGATATCGAACTCTTGCACTATATTAATTACGGATTGTACTCGATTTTCAACCTTATTCTTTTATATTTAAGAAGACAGATTATTATCACAGCATCGACTGATGAAAGCGCTGTCCAGGGATAGCGAGGCAGTTTGAGTGACAGCGCAGTCTCCAGCGGTCACGTTCGATGGATAGCCCTTCGATACATTACACATTGTTACTTAAACTATGTAGGTACGTACCTGCACGTCGTGCCTATGATGACTTTCTGTTGTTGAGTTTGTTTGTAATCAAAGTTCAAACTACTCTTTAAAACCTGTATTAACAGGGTTCTTTGTACATCATTACGTTGGTGTTATCACTTTTTCGATGATATTTATACAGAGATTGAGTCCAGAATACGAATAATAATAAATGAACCCATTGCCCCTCATTGCCCGTCCCCTCTGGACAATACAGGACGCATGGAGTTGGTCAATCTGTGATTGAGCCCGTACTGAGTTTGATGGTCTGTTAAAGACAACACCTGTCTGTTGAATGTGAGTCTGTAAACGTTTTCAAAATGCAGCATTCATTGTCACCTATCTTGAGTTGCAATTTAGTGTTGTAATCGTCACCGTTCTAAGAGAATATTTAGGTCGTTATGACAAGATATATCTCTTACATTTTAATTAAGAAACAAAGACTTACCGTTGTTGTTTTAGTCAGAATTGAACGTTCTAAACCTTGAACTATTTAACGTTGATTACAACATTAGCAAATCAGTTTTGATTTATAGACCGTAGAGAATAACTGGCAAGAACATGAGAGGCGTAGCAATCAGCTGTCTTCTGTGATATCAAAGTCGGTATGATCGTATTAACTGACTCTAGTTAATCTCCGTGGCTCGAAGCGAAACGAAAAGATAATTTCTGATTGTTTACCTGAATGAAATTGAACCTGCCCCCACCAGATGCAGTAATCTGAGTTGCATACCCTCAAAACACAATATCAAGCTACCGTCAATGGTTTAGGATTATACACAGAAATATACTATCTATTGATTAATGTATATTTTTAATTTACGAGTATATTCTAATCGTAAAAAATACGTAAGTATTTTCTCAGAGAGATTGCAATTAATTCATATTTGTCACGGTCCGCAGCCTCACTGTTTTCTTTTCATACCGCGATACTTACGAACCGCAATGATTAACGATCATATTATTACATTATGTTACGACGCTAATCGTTGAGCAAACAACGCAATGGATTCAATGGGGAACTTTCTTCCGTTATATGTTTATTATAAACACTGACACTGACAAATCTGTATACAATTAACGATTAGTTATCATCGCGGCTAATGATCGAGGTAATTGTAATTGTTTGCAAACAACGTAAGAAGCTTTCTTCTGACGATCAAAAGGCCGCTTATTTATCGTTTAATCACAACATCTTCTATTTACAAGCTTCGGGCAAATCATGCCATTATTAGGGTTGTCCGTCCATTAGATAACATTTAAACAGTGTCAATATTTTCTAAATGAAAATTGCACTAAATTTAAGAGAAATGTGTCAAATACACTTTCGTATACCCACACGCAACATATATCTAAATTCCACAAATTTTAGTGAATATCATTAAATAATTTACTCAAATTAGTGACTTTTAGAGATGAGTTGCGCGCGGGAATACAAATATTTATTTTCAAGTTAATTCAATTTAGTGTTATTTGGATTTCGAGAATTCTGCATAAAATCTACACCATTAGCAAAAAATCTATTTAAACTAATTATATATCTATTTTTCATAGTTGTCATTGGAAATTTTGAAATAAAAAATATGCAAGTGCTTATAAATACCTACTCACCGAAAACTGCAGTCCTATAATGCCTTCTCAGTGTTTTTATAATATCGGATACAGCAGCAGGCTTGCTGTAAAATTATTATTTAAAAAACAACACAATAAATTTACTTCAAGAATGAATTATTGCGACATTGAATTTAAAAAAAAATATGTTTACCAAAATGATATATCAATCTGAAAAAAAACAAGCAACGACCTTTACCAGCCCTACGATTATCATCTATAAGAAATAGCGGGCTCGTATTACGCGAATTGCGCAACATAAATAGTATCTTGTAATAATTCCATTTGTCAGGGTGATAGTCGCTACCACGGTAACAATAAATCCACGTAACAAAAAGAGAAAACAATTAGTTTATTCAGAGATCATCGCTTACTTTCGCGGAGATCTTATCGAAGCTAGATTAAAACGCTGCTGAAAGTTTCTAACTACACCATAGAGTAGATAATAAATAATACCAAACTTATAAATGTTGAAAACCTGAACTCTGAATCGTTTTTTTTTTAAATTAAATTAGACGAAATATGTACTTAGACAGACATCACGAAAACGTTTAATAGGTACACATTGCAACTCAGTTTTCGAAGTTTATGGTTTACTTAGAAGATAGGGTACATAATAATGCGCTATAACAACTGGGATTTGAGCTGCAAAGCAATAGATTAGCAATAGAGTAGTAGTGCGGGCAGATCCACGGGCAAAAGCTAGTTACTTATTGTTACTAAATTACCCACCTTTTAGTTTAGTTTATGTACTCCGCGTCATAATGCGTGTTAGTGCGATAAGCATTGACAGTTGGAATTAAAATATTTCATTGGCGCGATCTTATCACCCACGCCATACTAATTTCCAATCAACTTTTTGCATGTTATTTGCGATATTGCCTTTATTTAATTAAAGGTTGTTGATCTCTGTTTTCGAATGCGGACTTTCACGCTCGATCATTTTATTGGATCGTTAGTGCTAATTATTTGACGTTTAATGACTTTAACAAACGTAAAAATACTGCGTAAATTAAAGTTAGAACGTAAAAATACTGAGTAATTGTCAATTCGACCAGTAAAAATGTTTTTAACTTGGGATTTGACGCGGTAGTACCTACACTTTCTTTTAAAGCCTTTCTATCCTCACTCAGCCTTATTGATATATTTTATGAATAACGCAGGAATAAATTCCTCACTGCCATGCTTGACGACGTTAGCGGTGCCAGTAATCTGAGAAGATAAAATAAATATTCATCGTATTACTCACTCGTAATATAATGGGCTCCCAATTGTTCTATTCCAAGCTATTAACATCTCGCATCCAATAAAGTTTAACAATAATTTATGCGTGTACAATCATCGGGGTACAAGCTGTAAATATCATTTTATTGCAATCGTAAGGAATTCGAAGCAATTTTCGCGAGAAATCCAACAAACGCGCGCACTATTGCGAGCGATACATCTGTGGCAGGGATCCGGATGAAACAGGTACTGCATCGATTGTCTAAGCATATATTGTGGAAAACAACTGGTTTTACTCGGAGATAAAGCATGGCTAAATAAAAACAAAATACTCATTGAAATAAAGAAAATATATATTATCGCGTTTATTTTATGTTTTTTGAATTTCGTTTATTAGTTTTATTTCAATGTGTAGTATTCGCGTAAATATAATAATTCAAAAATGTACTCACTTAAAGAAAATAGAATAAGGAACTGATTAAACCCTAGGAAAACGATTGTATCTATATGTTTCGAGACAAATGAGCCATCGCAATAAATTTATTCAACAAGTTGACCTGTTACAAAGATAAGTACTAAGATTTAAATCCTGTCTCAAGAAATTAATCTCTATCGATTCTATTTTAAGGACCATTACTAACGTCTTATATAAGACGAAAACAAAGTAGTTTCTGTTTTACTAGTTAAACTAGTAAATACATAACATTTATTAAACCCGGGCCATCTATTTACTGTCGAGTGTCCTGTTACCAACCAAGCAATCCTGCCCCCCGATTCACAATCTTACAAGTCTGGTATCGACCGATTCGGTTATTAATTGACCTTGCATTTGAAATCTGCCATTTAAACACAGCGCGTGGTCGAATCGATCTATTCGGTTGCGTAGTTATACCAAATCTTCGACTTGGTTTGAAGATTGGCTCTGAAAGATCGTCGTTGAAACGAGAAAATTTCTAATTGGATCCATCCATTCCAAATCCATTTGGATACTTGCTGAAACGTTCCGAATCGACCCGCGGGTAAGATTCCAAGCCTACAAACAGTGCACTACACGCTCCCTTTCTCTTTCTTAAGGTATAGCATCTGCGTTTATGTACACCTGTGTAAGAATTCAGAATAAATTAATATTCAGATTTATATCACATTAATTGTTTTCGCAGTACCCCGCGACATATAGTCCGATTTGATCGAGCATTTCCAATAGGCGCGTAATTGCGTACACTCTGTCGATATATCAAACAAACTCATTACCGGAGGCAGAACCGTCTCTATGAAGGTCCAATGTGAACAACGTAGAGGTTAGAGGTGGACGGGAGGATACATATATTAGATTGTAAGGAGGTTTTGCGTAGGTAGGTATAATAGGTGCTGGTAGATCGAACTCGTACGTAAACAGGTTGAATCAAAAAGGTTTTACTATGCCTGGAACCTGGGCTTCTTTAACGCATTTGTAAATACTATGGGAAGTCAGTCATATGTCGATTTCATTATAAATATTGTTTCCTTTGTTTTCTTGCGATATTTTTTTCCTTTATATTAAAAAGATCGAAAAAAAATCGTCTTATCCGAATTTTTGTTTCATATAATGATTACAAATGTGCTAAATAAGCGCAGGTTCAAGAGTTATTAAAGCCTCTCTGAATCACCTTTTTTACACTACACAAGGTGTTTTAGCGCAATAAAAATTATCGCGGGTATAAACTAAGTTTTACATAAACTGCTGGAATCGAATTAATTTTAGTTTATATAGTAAAATGGCTTCCTCTGTCGAATTCTATTCGAAACAGAGGTCATAATAAGCACGCTCAACGCTAGATCGATGTTCATTCCAGATCGGTATCAAAATATTTCTCACGCAGTCATGTATAACAAACGCTAATCTAGGCTCGCTAATCTGACTTTGTTCTATGCTCAGCAAGGTTTTTTATAGCCGATTTAAGAGACCCCAATGGCAGCTCAAAGACGGTCCTGTCGGGAGTTCAATATATATCACGTGGTCTTTTTGGCGCGTCGCAGCCTATACGTGTAATAGCGTGAGTGCTCTAGTAATTGCGTTTAATGTCGCCCCAACGGCTATTCAGTCCGTCTTCAATGCTATATATTATTTTATTTCGTCGGAGGACTCCGTAGATTTTATCTTGTCACGCCTTCAGCTCATTGTGAACTCAAGCGTTTACCGGCTTTATACGTTTTTGTTCAATGAAAAGGCATTTCGAGTGCATTCGTGCATCGTGTAATAGGATAATGATGTACATGCTTGACAAGAAAATTCTTTAAGTTTCTCAATAATTTAAGATTGTAATGGTTACGTATTGTTGTTAAGAGATTTAAATTATTCATAATAAGGTAAAAACCTTGTTGTGTCATATTTTTTTACACAATCCTGAACATAACGGTTACGTGTTGACAAAAAATAACATTGTAGGTACATGATTATTTACATTGTACGCATATAAATGATATACAACAACCTATTTGAATTATTGACCAAATAATCAAATAATAAATATTGGTTTCTTATTTACAGTTTGAATTACATGAAGCGTGGCATCTTACCTTGAACTATTCAACTCCATAAGATTGAATTGGATTTGGCAGGAGGGCATTATAGATTGTAAATAGCTACACGATATTATGAACATGGCAGAAAGTCCGTTTATTTCAATATTTAAAGTACCTATAATGTATAGTTTACTGTTAAACACGGCACGGAAGTCAGAGGCATAGCTCCACGTAGAAATGCCGCGGGACGGCTGTCGAAAGCTAAACATCGTACAATTTATGAAGCCGTTCAGGCTCTGCACTAACATAACTTTCGGCCCTTTTGCTGCCATTCACGATGCACAAAGGGAAATGTTTGAGACTTAAGTTCTTGTTAATAAATCGATCGGAAAGTCTTCGGGGATCAAATCGTGTACTCTTGACTATCATAATTTTATAAATAAGTATAGGTATAACTTTAAAAAAAAAGCAGTGACAGCCACGTTCGTAGAATGCTTGGTAACGAAGGTCGCAAGTTCTGACTCCGGCTCACACATCTGGGGCTTCTCGAATCTTATTTTCAACCACGATTATCACGTGCCAAGCGGTGAAAGAAAGCATCGTGATGCAACCTGCATAACTTAGTGAACCCCTCGAAAGTGGTGTGAAGACCGCCAACCCGCATTGGACCAGCGTGGTGGACTTTGTTGTAATTCCCCCTCGCATTAAAAGGGCGGCTCTAGCCCAACAGTAGGACATTAGAAGAGCTTATATGTATTATGACTACTTATATTTTTTTTATAATGACATTCTTTTACTGAGGTCTTCATCTCTGAGATATTTCAAGCTATCGTGGGGAGCTCTCGGTCAGATAAAAACTGCGTTGGCAATAATCGACGAAGCCCATACCTCAGAAAAGTCCTACTAATGATGCAATAATATATTTATGACGGTTAAAAAGATGATATTGATCGGACGCCGGGCACAAATTAATTATTATAGTTGCATCACGTCTTCTTTCAAAAACCTGACACTATCTAATCTAATCCAGACACGGATAAATAATAATTAATAACCATCGCGAAGTGACTGGCGATTAGCGCGTTACGTACCATAAGTATTCGCAATAGGCTAGCGATAGATATTCCAATAGATAAGGGCCAAGTCAAAAAAGGATAAGCTACATAACATTTGTCATATTTAATTTCGTCAATTAGAAATTATGTAAATATCTTGTATAACAAATGAAAGTAAAACTAGTAATGCCATGTCGGTTATAATTAATGAGTAGCGATTTCGGTACTCGGTGTACGGTGGCTCGGTTACGGGTGGCACGTCAAAATATTTTGACAGACATCGTGGAGCGCAACACGCGAGCAAACCGACGACCGATATGCGACTTTTGTCGCCTTAAGTTATATTTTTTTTAAATATCACCATACGAATACACCAACTATACGGTCCAACATTAAGCAACGCTTGTGTTATGGGTACCGTATAATGGACTGAGGGCGAACTCAGTATATAATACTTATATACATATTAAACATCCATGACTCGGGTACAAACATTCGTGCTCATCACACAAAGCTTGTCCCTACCAGGATTCGAACCCGGGACCCTCGGCGCAGAAAGCAGAGTCACTACTACTGCGCTAATCAGGCCATCAAATAGTAGCTATTAATATTATTAATACCAGCCCTTTTCTATGTACCACTGCTGGGCACGGGCCTCCCCTCAATGAGAGGTGGATTAGGCCATAGTCCACCACGCTGGCCCAATGCGGGTTGGCGTACTTCACACATCTTTCGAGGGGTTCTCTCAGACATGCAGGTTTCCTCACGATGTTTTCCTTTACTGTCTTAAGTTATTTTTACCGAATTTAATATTGCACTCACAATACGAATACTTACTATTACTCCCGATGTTACCCACTGAATCTCTTTATTTGACCATTTATTATTTTTTTAAATTGCTAATTTAAAAAAAAAATGGTATAATGGTGGCGAGACACTCTACTGTCGTGTTGACTAGCACTTTTAGTAGTTACATTAATTTCTACCATTATATATCGACTAGATTAGTCAACTAATGTCACTCACCAAAGTCTGCAATTGCCTCACAAAAGTCGTTTTGTAAAACGTTCGTCTACGTCATACGGGAATCACTAAACACCCGTGATACTCGCGTCGATGACGTCACAACTGAATGTTTATCTTTATTCCAATAATTGTTTTTCTTCATAAAAACAAATTCGGCTAACCGACGTAAACAAACACTGTTTATCGATGTTTATGTGTGCAGTGCTGTCAAAATATTTTTTATTGAATCGCCTGTTGACTATGGAGGGTTTCTAAATCAAAGTCAAAGTCAAAGTTGACCTCACATCTATAATTCTGAATATGGATCAGTTACACTAAATCTTTTGTTCCTTACGATACTTTAAAATTGATAAATTAAGTAAGTATAAGTATTAAATATGGCACTAAAATCTCATGTTCTTAAATGTCATAATCAGGTACTTTACTAATTATTTTGGATTGCCGAACAAATGAATAAATGAAGTGATGAATTTTCAGATTAAAATAATTCTGTAAATAAAAATCCTATATTTATAGCCTATCGTGGCCTACTGGCTACATAAGAAAATGTGTTTGACAGTACTTGTACAAGGTCGTAGTAATACCTAGCGGTATTGTCAAGCGAAAATGACCTTAAAGTGTGCAGGCAGTTTTGCATACGACAACTCCCCAACATGGTGTTGTAAAGCCTTAAACACGTTATCAATATCGATACAGAATATTCCATTCTAATAATACGACATTAAAATTAATTGCCGCGGCATAATCACGCGAGGAGATCATCTAAAATAATATTCGTTTGCTTAAGCACATTACAACACTTGGCTGTCACATTATCATGCATACCTAATTAGACGTGAAAATATTCTGTAATATTTCTAAAATAATGTGGCAATATTACTTTGACAAATGGCCGCGACTGCGGATATTGCGAACCATAATGTGCCAACTATCGTGTTGTGTTTAGCTAAATAGCATATAGATTAAACTGTTACCTCACGCGGTATGCTAATGCCATCTAATTACCAAAATCTTTATCCTTAAGACATTGATCACGAATGCGACTCGTATATTACATAACGTGAGAAAAAAATCAATCTCAGTAAAAGTAGTTCGAATGTTGCGAAGGAATCGTTTAGTGGCATTATGAGGGTGTATGTTAAGGTTAAATACGAATATAAAAAAATAAAAATAAAGCCGGTTAATCTATTAAACGTGTTTGTGGGCTTTTTGGCGGGAAGTTGAACCGTGAACTTGTATATTTTGTTTTATTTTCCTAAAAATGTGTGTTCTTTGATAAATAATGTGTAATATTTGTGGGTTATAACCATTGTGTGTTCATAAACGTTAAATAAATTAGTATAACTTGACTATTCAAGTTTTCCCAAGATGTCCGGTAAATTTTCAGTAAAGTATCCACAGCTTTACTGATAGGGGTAGGGGATTTATTTCATAATCTACATCGTCATCAACATTATCATTATCATGAGTGGTACATGAAATTCAATAACAATTATCAAGAATTATTCAACACTGGCAAAAATGGTACTATTTTGTAGCAGATTGCCGACCACAAAAAAAGAAGAACCGTGCTTGTTCTGTAGTTAAACATGGCTGTAGTTCGGACCAATCCTGATCATCTGATTAACGAACGTAGGCATATTATTTGTGCAACTGTACGGTTAACAAATTAGTCTCTCAGTATTTATCTACACATAAAATTATAAAGTTAAGGCAAGGCAACGCAGTGCTTATTTACCACATTCTGAAAGTAGTCTTCTTCTTTCTAAAAAGAGAATTACCGATCAATAGGTAGGTGCCTTATAATCAATTTTAATATTTTGTTACACATTGAATTGAGTGCCTTATAATTAATAGATAGTGTTATCTATTCATTCAAAAACAAACAATAACAAACGAATTGATTTAATATTATATTCGATTATTTGCTAAAGGAGGCTGTTGTCAAAGAACTAAATTATCTTTTGTTGTGTGCTTAATAATAAACGCTCAAAATCTATAGCAAGATTGTATGTTTAAATTAAAGTTTAAAAAATACAATGGATTAAACTGCTATTGATATTACGGCCCTATACTACCTATAATAAGGTACATCTATGAATATATCATGTGTCCTCAGAGTCTTTAGAATACTAGATACAATTATAGCCGTGATAGTTAAGTTAGTAGAACGCTTGCCTCGGTAACGAGGATCGCAGGTTCCAACCCCAGCTCGCACCTCTGAGATTTCTGAATTTCATGTGCGAATTCAACCATGATTATCTCTTGCTAAACGGTGAAGGAAAACATCGCGAGGACACCTGCATGTCTGAGAGAACCCCTCGAAAGACGTGTGAAGTCCGCCAACCCGCACTGGTCCAGCGTGGTGGACTATGGCCTAATCCCCCTCGCATGATGCGGGGACGCCCGCGCGCCCGTGCCCAACAGTGGGACATTAAATGGGCTGGTATTGTTATTATTATATTATTATTACTAGATACAATATAATAATATCAACTGTGCCTTAACACGGCAAACTTGTCACTTTCTCCGCTGCCGTCGCCGACAGTCCTCGTCAGATCTTCTCCCGCGATTATTTCCATTAGAGTCCATTAGCCGTTTAACTCGATATGATTAGCCTCCGTCACGACGCCCCACACAGTTTGCTAATGCCATAAATCAAACGTTCTGATTCTCGGATATCCAATTCGCACGCCTTTTACGTAACGTTAGATAAGTGACGGAGCTATGCGCTCGTGAAATGCTCGTTGGCAAATAGATGAGCTTTGTTTTTCTTGTTGGTAAATTGATATTTTAATGATTGGGAAACACTGGTAATGCTGGCCGCGTGGTAGGTTAATTAGATGCCCATTTAGATAGAATAGTTTGTTTTTTGTAGCTATCATTAGTTATGAAGCAAGGGAGTGTGTAAGAATTAATAGCGTTGGCCTTGTCTTGTATAGCAAATACGAGATGGATGCCTTTGGGAAAAATATGAACGATACTTTGATAATGCTCTAAAGATAGATCGCTTATGTTTACAGAACTTGATAGATTATAACTAAAGCAAAAATATGTATGTACCGCTTTTAACTATCTCGTCTATTAATAGAGCTTTGAATGTTTCAACTTCCAACTAAACTAAAATCAATTGAAATTATATTATAATAAATTACTTTTTTCTAAAACTAAAGTCTTTGACATACCGAGGGCACATTTTATTTATCGACATATGTTCCGAAATTAACATCGGCTTAACAAGTTACTACATATTTATTCACAAATCTGTGGGTTAAATCATATGTATTGACGAATTAAAACGAACTATGTAAATCGGGTGATGTAGATATAGTTTAATATATTTTGGAGGTAAACACAAACGAAAAGGTTAATTATAACCGAGTCTAATTTCGTGAAGGCACTTCAGCGTCATCGAGAAATAAAATCGGTAAAAATATCGAAAGTGCTGTAGAGCAACAAAGATAGCTAATCAAGCATCTACCTGCATTTGTTTTGGTAGTGAAAAGTAAATGTCACAATGGAGGTAGTTTATCAGAACCTTTTAATGAATATGGAACCGATAAAATAGCTCTAACAATCATAACGATATGTACGTAAAACCACTTCTTGACAATCATCTTATCGTGACAGGGCCTGATTCATCAGAGTCCACTGTTTAACATAGGCCTCCACAAATATGTTTTAAACAAACACTCTCACTGCCAAAAATCCCGTATCCACAAATCACATTTACGTCCGTAATGTCAATGACACCACACGGATGCGCTTGCGCAACGCGCACCTTGACAGTACTTACTCTGTTACACAGATGGCGATCACTGTGACGTAACATCGACCGGACTACAACATCCATTGCTCTTTATATTCGTAATATGGAATCAGGGATTCCTTGTTCAGCGTCAGTGTATAAAATCGTAAGGTAAAATGTTATGACAATCGCGTAGGCCGGTATAATAGAAGACGTTCACGATGAGATGAAATGCGATTGATAGTATAATTGCACAATAAACTATTGTTCAGTAACCGAACTCAATTCGTATGAATGAACTATCATCACTGACGATTGTTATCAGCACTAATCTTGCGTCTGATTAAAAACATTGAGAGTGATTTCATTTTTTAAAGGTATCATAATTTATTTTATAATTACACCCCAGTATGTCTTCGGCGAATGAGTATTAGTACCTATTCAGTAAATTTTCAACAGGTTCAGGAAATGAGATTACTTTCAAATCTGGAATATCCTGGTCGTGTCGGTACGGTGAGTAAAAAAAAACTATATGGCCTATAAAAAAGTGTATGTTATTTTAAAAGGATTTAACATATGTGAAATTATAACAAATACCGGCCCTTTTCATGTCCCACCGTTGGGCACGGGCCTCCCATCAGTGTGAGGGGATAGGGTTATGAAAAGTGAAATTATGGTGTTTCGGTTTTTTTACACAATATAAAGCTCGTGATAAGACTGACACTTAAAATTCAAGAAAACTTATGTTAAAATATAGAACAATACATATTATGAACATGCTGTTTGACCTTTATTTATGATTGGCAATTATACTTTGTTGTAGACAACAACAATTCTGTAGAAAACTATAAGTACTCACAAACCTTATTTGTAAGTAGATACCTAATACCACAGCTTTATAGCTATTTGAGTCTTATTACTGTGCTAATACAGTGATATAAGCTGGCGTAAATGTACATATTTAAAACGTTAAAAAAGGTTGGATGTTTAAATGCAAACAGCATTTAGTCATCATACAACTTTATAATTAAATAATAATCTGTGCTCAGAATAATACAATCTTTAAAAAAATCAGGGCGGGGAATGATACCGACACGAAATACAAATACAAATGACAAACTGGTACTTTAAAATTATTTATCAAATCGTCCACGTATAATCGATCATCGCAAGTGAAATTTTCTTTTTATAGAATAATATCTAACTGGTATACCACAGGGAAAGGGCGATATTATGCTAATAGCGGAGCCCAACATGCGCGGGCGCAGCGACATGTCGACGGCGACGTAGGCGCCACCTGCCCACACTGGACTGAACCATGTCGGCCGGCCTTTACATCACCCTATTAGCATCTTACAAGAACTTTCTTGTAGCTTACCACGATTTTAATGGAGAATATCGTGTTGGATATGGAATACTGAATTCCAATACTCTGGAGTATAACCATCGAACGCTTCCAATTCAATATCCACCACAGTAATTCTCGTAGGCAACAAATTTTAACTTTCGTATTTTTAGCTGTCAGTTTGTTTTGGCTAATCTCATAAAAAATACTGCCGCATAGGTGATCACAAGAGATCTGAATACGATAGGATATCGTTATTATAGGGTCATAATTGAATAAAAACCATCTTGGTTTGCCCGAGTCTTTTACCAATTGGTATTTATAATCAAAAGCTTAGCAGACTTCGCACGCCTTTCGAAACCTACGCACTGTCGGTAGCTACTTGCTAATCGAACATTCAAATATTGTTTATGTCAAATGTAATGACATAAATGACATTATCTGAATTATTATCCACTTGTAATGAAAGTGTACACTGATCGGCATTCTTAATACCTACGACAGAATGAATCGATTCAACCCACGCTGTTCTATTGTTGTTATGTAAACGTTCTCGCTTGTGTTCATTGAATGGCGATCTTCACCGTGTAGTAAGCGTAATGTAGATATATTGTATTTACGTCTTTAATATCTACAACTTGTTCCCCCGTCTCCGCCTGCGCGTCTGTCTTTTTTGGTTCTTCATCTAGATTCTAGACCTTCAATAGTCAAAGCGTAATGAAAATCATGCCTAACATTTATTATTATTGGGTTTCCGAGATCTACAAAAACGGGTTAAACACAAGCGTTTGCTGTTTTCTTACATGTTTTTTGTATTGCGTTTTAAACTTTATCAGTTGTAAGATGATGATTTCAAGTATCATGGGTGCAAATATCAAACTCGATAATCATCACCAAAATAAGACCGATTTCTAAGTAAACACACTCGCAGGATCCACAATAACTTACGCAACACCGTTCGTAAAATTCAGAGCTCCTCCGGTGTTAAGTGTCTTTATAAAGAACACAATAATATTCCACGAATTCACCCGAACACCGCTTTGATTTATACCAATTGCATATTTTAAGGCAATTGTAATCTTAAATATCACGGTCCCAACGTGACCTTTTTGTAAAAGAATTTCCATTTACACTTTTATGTTCCTTTGTTACTCTCCCACATATCTACAAATCAACACGTAATGTTTACTCACGCTCAGACGCGTGTACGTCTTTACTGAAAATGGCATGCAAAAAGTTATTTACAAGTAATCTGATCCTTGTTACCGCAAGCAAGTTAATTTTAGCACGACTGCGGAATGCTTGATTGATTTAAATTGCTGATGTCGTTACAATGTTACTTGATAATTTATAAATTCCTCATCAATTAAACTTGATTACTTATTTTCAACTTACAATATAGTCAAGTACTAGTGAAGTTTTGTGGAATTAAAAATATTGAAACAGATGATTCACGCGAGTCTAATGTTATTTGCAAATGAATCCCACAAATTACATTAAATTCAATTGGTAGTAGTATGTAGATACTTTAGCGGAAAAGGGAAGATCTTCCAGCCAGGCGGGTGGTATGCCTAGCGGCGAGGCCGCTGTGCCCCGACGGTCGGGAACTTGTATATATGTTACTTGCTTCGAAAACTCTTAGAGCATGATTCAGGATTGTGACGTCAATTATCTTTTGTTCTGAATGCGTCTGCAGTGCCATCTGCGGTAGCTTGTGGCGCGGTTGACGTGGTCGCTACAATACCATTTATTTATCAACCCGATTCCTGAACAAGTTCAAATAACTAAACGTTGTTCTATCGTTCTTAGAACTGTGGAAATTAAGTGGTTATTTAAAATTAATATATCAAGGGGAAAATAAGCAGAAGAGTTAGATAGTGGGCGGCGCGTGTCTGATCGTATCAGCATGGTTAAAATCATATCAAGGGATCTTGTTTTCTTTGAACGGGTCCGAAATTTTTGAGTTAGTAATTTGAGCTGCTTAAAAAGTTTTTTCTACTATATCTGAATACCAATTTTATATCATAAACTAGCCTTCATAGAATAATCAAAATAAAATATATAAATTTAACTATTTTGTCATCTCAGGTAAATCAAAAAGTACAAAAATAAAATAACCAACAAAAATAAATATGAAATGTCCGAAGTTCTTACTGCAGTTGATGCTGCAACTGATGACAATAAACTACTTATCAAGGAATCTACGAGCGTAGTTAACACAACTTATACAGGTGATTCAGAAAGGGTATACTAAACTGTGGTCAGAAGTCAGAATTTCCGAAATGTCATTTCAAATCGACACATCAAAATTCTGACTTCACTATTACAAATGCGCTAAATAAGCACAGGTTCATGGGTATATATATACTCTTTTTGAATCATTCTGTATATGCAGTGATAGCATCGATCGATAAAAATGGAGCTATGGGTATCTTTGGAAATCAATAATTAGGTTCACAATTAAGAATATATCTAGACTTAAGTTAATAGGCTATAGAGATTAGATAGCTACTCGAGTCTCCGCTACTTCCAACACATGATAGCCGTGCTATAATGCACCAAATATTTGTCGTAGCGTAATGGTCAGTGAGTGAGATTAGTGGCCATTACGTTGTGGCCCACTTACTTTGGTCACAGCTGAATGGTTCGTCTCGGGGATTATACGGCGGCGCCTTCACACCTCGACCTGAATACCAGAAACCGCCAATATTTGTTCCGTACGCAATCATTAGGCACACTTATGATGGTCCCGAAAGAATGATTAGCATTCTATGGATGGATGATTTTACAGACGATAGATTTATTGACGAAATACGCCGGAAATAATGTTATTTTGTCAGAAATTAATTACAAAACCAGTATGTCAGAATGAAAATAAATTTATTCAGTAAAGCTTGGACTTCATAATAGTAATACATAAAGCCTGAAATTCTTCAGATATTTTTCCCACAATGTGTACCTACCTATATCACTTACTTAAATTCCCATGGCATTTTAGTAATCACCTTGTTTTAGTTTCGTCAATCATGTCGGTCAAGACGAAGGTCGTTGGGTTAGGTGATTGCTTTCTATGTTACTCTCGTGAGGCTCATTCCCCCAGTGAAGTATGTTGGCCAGATTTTCTTATTGTTCAAGAATATGTAAATAGTTATCAGCTTAATTTGTTGGTGTTTTAAAAACCTGCCCAAAAAGACTTCTACTTCTTCTTCCTTTTTTTAGGGATGGCAATCGGCTACAGCATTGAGCCATTTTTTCCAGTGTCCAGCATTTCTTGTTAATTGTTATAAAAGCATAAGTGCCCCGGATGATAATGAAGATGCTATTGACAATGATACTAATGAAATGAAACCCCTACCCCTATCAGTAAAGTTGGGGATACTATTGAAAATCGGCTGACATCTTGGGTGAACTTGAAAAGTAAAGCTATACCATTTCATTTTAATATCCTTCACTTGTGCACATATATCAAAACATAATGGTTAGTATCCCACTAATAATACACATTATTTATCAAAGGAACACATTTTTTTTGGAAAATGAAACAAAATTGACCACTTCACTGCTCAGCTTGCCGCCAAAAAGCCCCACACTCGTACTTATTTGAAAACAAATTAAAACAAAAGAGAGTGTTGCAACTTTAAACAGCAGCATGACGAATGATGCAAGAATTTCGTATCTAATTGTTAGCGAGAACTTGTAATGTTGCGGATCTCCGGAACGGTGACAGGTAGTGTTGCCCACAATAGTTCTTGGTCTTGACGTCTTGAATATTTCCAGACCAAGACGAAGTCCAACACCACCCACCATCGATTATAGCAAAACTTGGACTAATCCCACGAGATTCTTGCGTATCACAGTTCCCTCAAACTGTTGCGTTTTTTTAATTAGTGTTTATTGGAAATAATCCTATGATCGTTTTTTGTTGTGTAGAATTAGGTCGTCTTGATCTTGGTCGTGCAAAAAGGCAAGACCAAGACCAGTTTTGGGCCTCACTAGTGACGGGATACTAAATTCACTACGTATTTCGCACACTAGTGATGTAACCATTGACGCAGGCGCTGGCATGCTTCGATTATTTTTTTTGCTTACCGCAAACAAATGAGGATCATACGGCGGGTTACACTTTCACTCTAAACCGCAATTGTTGATTAATTGCGATCTTGTGATAGCATATCCGCGATAATAGAAGCTATTTCTATTGGACCGACGCTAGATTTCAGTTCGTGCTTAGAATTGAGACCATAGAACAAATTGAGCAGTTGATAACTTAGGCTATCAAGATGTTACAATGCCCATTGTATGATTGGTTCGACAATATCTACTTGATATCGCACATTAGTTATGACAGTGACTTCGTTAGAAATCCATGAATTATAGTCTAAGCAGATTAGATTGACATTCTTCATCAGTCAGCACTTAAGACTAGCGTTTGAAAGTAGCTGATTATTTAAATCCTACAAAAAAGCCGATAAAAGGAATTAAATTACGCAAAACATTAATTAACAATTCATTAATCGCTTCCTATAATCACGTTATGTACGAATACTTGTCTACATCCGTGAAAAATGACGGCACTGATTTTGTAATTAAAGCTATTTGGGCCACTCACTGACTGTAAGTGCTTTTACCAGATGAATCATAAAGATCCTACTTAACATTAAAAATTGCTAATGATATGCTAATTATATAACTTGCAAATTGACTGTTGACAGCGCATGATGTATGACTCTAGAATGACCGATGACCTCCAATCATCATAGGCGCATATTTACTAAATTACGTACATGATATAAGCCAGCGATTACCCTGAATACTTTACTGACGCCTACCTAACAAGTGATATTAGCGATGCTTATCTAATATGTGCAGGAAAATTAGGTTAAATTGCCAAAGAATGCTATGAATGCGTACAAAGATACAAATTGAGAAGTAGATAAGATAATGATAGTTACCCATTTGCTCGTAAAGGTCACTGTTACAACGTTAATAACTCAGACAGTGATAGGTATGATATTAAAGCAACTTGTTGAAATAGAAAGGTAGGTTAATTTTTGCGAGAAGCGTAAAATGAAATATATACCGAGCATTACAAATTATTTATAGTCTGTTAGAGGTTAACAAAAGAATTCACGATAATCAAGCGAATGGGATGACATAGATAAAATGGTTTTTAAAATCTATAAAGACATTAAACAAAACGAGTTTTAAGTGGAGTTTAGATGATTGCAGATAAGTAAGAGGTGTTCACAAAACGCTGTTTCCCATTACACCATAAGTAATTGATCACGTAGATAAGATCCATATCTTCCGATGATCGATAGTACAAATCGGAAGAGACCTGTGAAGTGGGATAGATCGTGATTTTACTAATTATTCGTATTACGTTAGCCGTTGCGACAAACATTTGTCTCTTCATTGCAAATACGACAAGATTTACGGCTATTAATCAGGCTATACCGGTAACCCTGCTTGTTTTATTACGTGACCGAATGGACAATAATTTGTTTATCTTGAGAAATTTCGTTTCGTAATGACCTTTTAAGTGTTTTATATTAGCCAACGCTAATGTTTACCCCAACTGTGTCGCAACTGTGGCGCGGTACGTCCCAATCAATGCACTTGATGCTGCAGTTAATATTTGCAAGTCATATATCAAGGTGTTTTACGGGTGACAAAGAAATAGCTAGGATCAAGGTTTACAGCCGCACCGATTGGTGCTGTCGAGACCGTCATTGACTCGAAGGGACAGGGGATTATTGTGAATGTTCTACATTTTTTTTAAGAACGTCTCGGACTATTAAATTGGAAACACGTTAAGCAGTAAGGGACTCACAAATTAGTCAAGTTGCCATGCTCAAGTACACGAGACGGCTGTTTCGCATTAATTTAATGGTTCCATGGAGCTGTTTAATAAATTCTATACTCGCATCTCGTAAATAGTTTAATGGTCATGTTTCTGTTTTACTTTTTTCGATGATGACAGTCTTGTTTGACGCTAAGCATTATTTTTAGAGATGGTTTATTGCAGTAAAGTAATGTACGTCATAATGGTAGAACTAATCTTCATTAAGTATGCAGTCAGTTTTCTGAATGGGAACATGATTTATGGGCTAGCACAATACGTATCGTAGGTACAGATGACCAATAAGACCGCCAATGTTTGAGCAGGTACATCAAAAGCTAACTTTATATATTCTTATAAACCTGCATATCATCTTTCAGCATCACGTCATGTCAGTGTCACAGTGAAAATCGCCTCATTATGTACCCACGTAACATTTCCGCCATCCCTACAAAGATCGATGATTTGATCTATTCAATGCCATCAATACGGCTAACACAGATGTAATTTATGCAACGGAAGGGCCAAGTCAACTATTATAAGTTTTACGTAACCAGTAGCACGTAAATTTTATTTAAATTGTCTGTTTATAGAGTTGGTAGTTTATTTACGGTTTACCTTTTGCATACGTCGATTTAAATGATAATAATTACCTATTAGTAAGGCGAGGTTAATTAGAAGTTTAAGTTTTGGCTCTGATTAAACCTGATCTAGTCGCGCGTGGCATGTGCCCAGATCAACTTCGCGAAGCTTTACAGTCAATATGAAGACGGCCATTGTAGATGGTTATTAACTAAGTACTGCCTTTCAATAACTTTTTTAAGGTTACTGTGTCGATATGCACTAAACATTCGCTTCGAGCTATTAAATTTTAATGTCACTTGAAAGGACCAACTCATGGTCGCTCGTTTTATTTATTATATTTGTCATTGAAGTCCATCTTTGCCTTTGATGTACCGTCTCGGTCTTTTCAAGTGCTTATACTTAGTGTAAGGAAATTTAATTAAAATCTGTCTAGAACTATCAAATCATTCGTTTCTCATGCTTTAGGGTACTTTATCAGGATTCAATGACCGATGATATCATACGCGTAGCAAGAAGCCGGTGGATGCTCGTGGCGGAGGATCGTGATATGTGGAAGTCATTGGGGGAAGCCTATGTCCAGCAGTGGACCTCTTTTAGCTGATAGCATAGCATAGCATAGCATGATTGATGAAAAGTACTGTCAAAAAAGATCTAGAATTAGCATGAATTTGCAGCGCTACGAATTTCAGCATGGCTCTTAAGAGTACCTGCATAGAGATACAGTAGAATTAAAATCCAACAAAAGTTACCAAATCTCGTGATTATTTAATTTTAAAATCGCTAGTTTTACAAGTCATTTTCTATTCATTGATTCGATCAGCTCTGGAGTTTCTCAATTTCAATAAATCTTCTAATCACACAAATAGAATCCGTTTATTGGAACGTGTGTGTTACTGTTATACTTAGTTCTTTCTCAGATCAGATGACTCACTTTGCAAATGGTTTCAACCCTATGTTTATGTATAGTACACGTAGATTGGTTTATAGAGAGCAATAAGTTAAATGTCAAGAGCTTGTCCACATTAGGCGTTTTACATCCTCTTATCCCTTTGGGACCGGATAGCGATTTGATATCGATTTGAAATCGATTTGGATAGGGATTAGCCCTCAAATTTTCAGGATGCGTTGAGACGAAACCTGGTAACTCGCGGCAACTATCAAGCGTGTACTGGACGTAATTAAGTCTTATATTACGACTCGCGCTTGTAAGATTTTCAAACTTATATTGAGGAGAAGCTTTGAATATTTGAATTTCAATGTTTGAACAATATCATTTTATGTAGTAATTCGATGTAAAACATTTTTTTAATAAAAAATCTTGCAAATATAAGTATTTACTAATTAATAACAATAAAATAATTATTAATGTGTATAAACATTACGCGCGAGTCGAGCGGCCGGCGATTGCACGCGATTTACGCGCGGGCTGAACATTCGCGCTATTGTGCGGTATCTATTGGCTGCATGTATCTTGTAATCATGCGAATTGATACGCGCTAGTCGAGTCAAGCGTAAAACGCGTCATCTGGACAAGCTCTTAGAAGGTATGTTTAGTTTCTTTGTATATTATTAGCGTTTCTGCTTACTGTGGGCTTTCAACCAAGATTTATATTTATAATGATTTTGTTAGTTAGGTGCTTGCGAGGTCTATTACTTTTCAATCCAGGCTCTTAGTAGTGTAAAAAATCAAATTATTTAATAAGTAGGTATCGATTTATTTACTTGGACGTGTCTTAAAATATAAATAAAATTTCGTCTGTGGCCATCATAATGGTCCACCGTAAAGATAGCACTGTATGATATTTTCTAATGTTTGTTTGTAATTATACGGTGCGCTTTGCACTAAATATATCTGTGTAAAAGATATACCTACCAACTCCCGCCGTCCGCAGTTTTTATACGTCCATTATCTTTTGTTTGAATCGCAAGGGAAAAAAGCTATTTTTAGGTACACCAGTGTGCATATTTGTGTAAGCGACATAGCGCGGTGGTCGTCGCGTCGGCGCCGGCGCCGCTGTGACATTTACACGGGACCTTGCGCGCGGCAATTTGCGAACAATGCGCGCGCCTGTCACAATATGTTCCCGGAACCCGTAAGGGGTGACCTCAGCTACCGCGACCTCCGTACTGCGAGAAATGCGTTACATATTGTCGTAGGATCAACACACGTGTTTATGATCCGCATTTTTTAAATATTCGTGCACAGACTGAACTCTCGGGGTCTGTCACGCCTCCCGCCGTTAGTAGCCCGTACGTGTGTCACCCTTGGCACTTGTCTCGCCCGAACGCTGTCATATTTCTTGTATCACCATCTTTACCCCTTAAAATAGCGTCATATCTAAATAACAAAATAATAAAAGTTGCGCAACTAATCATTTCACACCATCACAATTCACAAGCCCACCGTGCGATAGAGATCAGCCTACGAAATCCTCTCAAATGTCCGTTTAGTTGTGCAACGCTTGCTTATCATCCATATAATTAATTATCCGTGGTGATTCGCGTAAAGATAATCAGACTCGTAGACCACCAACGAGCTGGGCACCTAAATGTTAATGCTCTTGTAAAAAAATTAAAACGCATTGTCTGCGCATTTACAATATTCGATTAGCCAGAAATATTTTATTGATATAATAGATTTTGAATCCAAAATTAATTAAAGTAAGGAATATAATTATTTGCACTCCCTTATGTTATATTGTACACTTCTACCGTAGACATGTGACTACACTAGTCTGTATTGATATAAGTACGTAGATAGAGACTACATTATATTTGCTATTAAAAATCGTCTTATAAACAACATCGTCCCTTACAGCTAATAAAGTATTTCAAACCAAGTTAAGTACTGATTTTATCACTTCTCTTAACATCACGTGGTTATCTGTATTATGAGACATTTAGTGCCAAGTGAAAATAAGATTTTTTGCATAAACTAGTGTTAGGGTACCTCAAGAAATTAAAAAATAATCCAGCGCAAGCAAACCCACTATCAAAGACTAGCTAAAAGAAATTGCCTCATCCGATGTTCCCACAAGTGCGTCACCGTGGATGATTAGGTAACGATCAGCCGGATCTGAAGACTCATTAAATGAAAAAAAAAGATCATATCGCGGACAATGGAGCACTCGCGGCCGAAAGTGATAGTACTAATAGATATTAAATTGAGACGATGACGATACCGAATGGCCGATGAAATTCCCTATCACTATGGGCTTCATCTTTGAATGTGCGTGTCTTTCAACTTCACACGGTCATAGGAGTTAGGAACTGCCAAGGCCACAGCGAGCAATTCACTTCAGAGGCTCGAGCTATAGACCATAGACAATAAGGGTTTTTTTAACTCCCAATCCTCCAACTGCCTGCGGGCTTATTTCGTAGGTAGATCTAGCTATTCATGCCATCAGTATTAAACTTAACCACCATACATATACCTAATACACTTAAAGTGACGCAACCATTTTTGAGATCACAACTATTAAGTTAAAGTTCTTTATTATTTCAGTCTATTAAAACTGAAAACTAGATCTGTTTACAGGGACAGCTAGCCTATCGTGCTCTTGCTATTGATTTCATTAATAAATATACCTACAACACTTAGGCCTTAAGCTCGCTTTCGCTCCGAGTAAATTATCAAAATTATAGCTTATTATCTAATTCAAATATAGCAAGAAATAACAAGTCCATTGCTTACACCTGAGTGGCAAACAAACAACAGAGCATTCGTCATTTGCTTCTAAATTATAGGGAAACGTAAAACGGTGGCAGTTTATGCCATTTTGAATGGCAGACGGAACGCAAACCTCAGAATTGCAGCCATTTGCAATGCATCAAGGTGCGCCGACGCAGCGCACAGTGGTTCAAAAATAGAATTTCATCACGTTTTAGTCAACAAAAACATCAAAGCTAACATCCATGTGTATTTGGACAAGCTTACATTTTCCATGCATGAAAATAAAACTAATTATGCAGGAATTCGGTGGATACAAGATACATTTTATTATAAAGCTACGTAGTAAGTACCCTACTAACATGCTTTTTAAAATAAATAATAGGACTTGCGACGTGACATTTTAGTAAGTATCATAAACTGGAGAGACTTGACACAAAGTGCCTACATTGTATCGTGTTATTACGGACAATGTTATGCGAAACTAAGGTTACTCTTGCCTATAATGCGTCCTATAAACTAGCTACATTACACTTTTCACACTGTGTGAGGCGTCGCTCGCCGGTCTGACAAATGAAGTTGTTCTTCCTGCGCACGCGCATGCTACCGACTGTTGACTCGTGTGCATACTTGACTTAGAATTACCGAGCCAATGTTTATGGCCTATTGCATTGTTGGTTGTCTCTCTAATTTTTCGTTATATTGGAATAACTCATCAATAATGTGGATAGAAAATATTTTATGTACGAAATACTAAAAATAAAATTATTAAAGTTTTACAGGCTGATTCAGAAAAGGGTATACCTACTAAGCCTGAAAATGACTAAAATTGTTCCCAACAAAATGTCCATAGTCACATTTTTAATGTTTTTTTTTATTGTCATATATCAACATTCTGACTTGATAAAGTGGTTATCGTGTAATCTATTATCTATATACCTTCTCTAACATGAAAATGAAATGATGTAGGTTGGTAAGCGCATCCCTTATATCGGTTATATCGGTAGGTACCGTTAGTTTTTAATACATTTGAGGTATTTTGATATTTTGTGGGAGTTTTACCACTGCAAATAATGGGTAAGTAAATAATGATGTTATTTATAATTATGTGACCGGGATTAGGTCTTGCCTATTTTGCTTATTACGCCGCGGAAAGTGGCAGTGCGGCGGCGCGGCGCGGCAACACATAATCGACGTCACTGACCTACCGTAAACATTGCGTCTCTATTCAAGGTCAATAGCCTTGATGCTTTATCGCTACCAATAAGATCGGTAGTAGGTCGCTAGGTAGGCTATATATGTAAACAGTGCGAGCAAACTTTATAGATAAGTAGAAATTTGAAAGTTAGAGCTACAGTCTAGACATAGCTATAAACTAGAAGAAAAAGCATTAGGTAATACCGAGAAAATTGTTTGGTAGAGTACTTACTTTGTGGACATGTCTCTTGTTTTTTTTTGTATGTAACTAATGTACAGATATGTTTAACTATACTCCCTACATATATGTATATAGTACATGTATATGTACTTACAAAAACAACAAATTTTGTATTTGTACTCGGACGCATCGGATGGGTTGCTAATCTACAGATTTTATAGACTGTGATGTTTTGGGTTAAATGCTAGGTACTATGTTTTACTATGTGTATTTTAGTTGTACACATCGTGTAAATAAATGCAAATATATATCACCAATGCTTATAGGACTTATTCTTATTTCAGATTAGGTACCCAAAGCTCAGATAAAGCCAAACCACTTAAAACGAGGTATTATTTTCATAATAATATCATCGATCTCAAGCTTCCGTGTGTAGTCGTACCAACATTAAAAGCTCCATTTATATTATTTAAGTCCACGATAGCGTATCTGAGCTATCCATCTGCGGCCCAGTGTATGTAAATGTCTGTTGTATTAAATGTCCAGGATACTGAAGATTTCCTATCGGAGTCTTTGTTTGTTCGTTCGTCTCCAGTGCCGGTTCAAGGGTAAATTGTTTTTGTGTGAGTTTTATTGCCAGCTACATTTCTCGTATCATGTGTACAGTTTTTAATAACACTTGGGTAAGTTCTTAGGAGCGAGTTTGGTGTGCAGAAAATGTAGAAAAGACGTTACGAGGCTTAATGTTGAAGACGATATTGGATCTTCGGACGATGTTTCAGATTTTTACGGAAACGGGTTGGACATTCCACGTTATTTTTGTGTGTTGTGTTGATGTGTAATAATAAAGTTCTCAGCAGTCCATTGGTAGGTTATAAAGATCACTTTCCAGAAAAAAAAAATCAAATTGAGTATTAACGAGCTATTATTATAATTAGAACCGCAAAATAACATTACTTACTAACTAAGACGCGGTGAAACGTTCCCTTCCACATTGAACGGTATTCGATCTAAGCGCAGTCTTCTCTTGCTAGTCGTGTGTCAATATATCTAAAAATTATACTAGGTAAATACCCATAGGTTACTAGGATCTAACATTTATTTAACTTATACCTAAGTAGGTACTGGGCACCGCATGTAAGATACATATCTAAAAATTATAGTCACCTGATCAATTACTCATTTAGGTCCCTATTTACCTACCTAATAAAACAAAATGTATACAATAGGAAAAGAATAGATTGACGCTTCTTGTAGTTAGCTAGGTATAGTTGGTACTTGTTGCAAGGTAGGGATGACGGGCGAACCCGCACATGCGCACTTACCCTCATCGATTTTTCTCACTTTGACAGTTCGACCTGTGTTGTGAGCTCACCCTCGCGTACCATCAACAAAGTAAACAAAAAATGGCTTTAGATTTTTCCGCAACATATAAACTTCTTGTATTAGGCGATTCGAACGTTGGGAAAACATGTATTGTGCACAGATACTGCGATGAGAGATATTACGATATATACATATCCACAATAGGTAAGTGAAGGTATTTACTTTTTGTTTTACGAGCCTTTGTCAGACAGGTGATGCAGTGTTTAACTAAGCGCGTGTAAAATAACGAATCCAGGATTATGTTTTATATTGCGGATGTAAGTCGGGAACAATGGGCATGTTATGTGTAATGGCTATTTAAATATTTACATAGACCATACCCGGACTTCCCTTTTCATAGCGAATTACCTACCTACATTATTTTATAGCTAAAGATTAAGGAATAGCTCGTTACTTATAGTATATATTTCGCCTATTTCGTTTCAATACTTACTACAGTTGATGCTTAATTAAATACGAGGTAACTATGCGTAACTTTCTGGCGAAGAAATGTCCTTGTCACCTTAAGATCGAGTATCATATCGTAATTACGAAAATAGTACTACCCCATTCTGGTAGTACTATTTTCGTAATCTCAACACAATATATTCTAAATCTTAGCGTGTATTTTTTTTATTTATTGCTGAAAAAAACCATTGAGTTAATACTACTTCGCAATTCAGCGCTCAAAACTGATGAACCACTTTTATGGCTGACTTTACCTGCTTTCCGAAAGTATAGTAATGTCCCAGCGTAGTTACGGAAACACAATAGCTGTAACATTCAGCATAAAATTTCCATGAAAATATGAGTAGATTGAAATCCGCTATGCAGACCTTATATTATACAGGTCAGATGTTCTACCATAATACATAATGACTTGTGTCTATTGTTTTAGATGAGTAAAATCAATAAGTAAGACCTAGGTAGGTACTATGCGTAAAGGTATGTATACATACCTATTCGTCTCGTTAGTTTGCTCACGTCAGTAGGTAAAGGTATTGTGATCCCTCATTGATTGATGAATCGTTTGAGCTCGAGACGTCTCGTGTTTCGATGTGTTTTATTTGTGACAGGCGCTGATACTATACAAAAATTATAGTTCAGATGTTGGCTGTAGGCGGCTCTATTTGTTAAATATACTCAGATTTTGCCACCATATGCATGCCCCACAAAATTTATGAATTTAGGTCATAGTCTACTGAGCGGGATCGGTGCAGGTTGGTGAACTACACATGTCTCTCGAAAAACGTGCAGGTTACCTATCGATATTTGCCTCCATCGTGCAGCAACGTGTAAATCATGATTGTAAATGAGATTCGCACATGAAATCTGAAAATACCAAAGTTGCGAGCCAGGATTTAATCATGGTTCCTCATAATTTATTCACACATTCCAGGCATAGATTTCAAGCAGAAGATAATAAATTTAGACGGCGTGCCAATCAAGCTTCAGATATGGGACACCGCCGGCCAGGAGCGGTTCCGTACTCTCACCACAGCGTACTACCGCGGGGCGATGGGCATCATACTAATGTACGATATCACCAATCTGGAGTCGTTCAATCACCTGTCATATTGGCTGAGGAATATTCAAGAGGTGAGAATTGATAACACTTAAGTGCTTCTAATCTATTGGGCAGTGTCGCCTTGGACTTTGTCGTCAGTGTTTTGGGAACAAAGGTCGCCGTCACCCGGACCTACACCTGCACGCGTAAGCGGTGAAATTGGTAACTTCACATTAACACTTTCACTGAATTCTTGTTTCATTTATAGAAATTATAATATTGGTTCTCACATGGAGATTCGGCTCATGGATATAGGCTAGAGATATTTTAATATTTGTCGTTTTATATTGAAGACTAGCTGTTACCCGCGACTTCGTTCGCGTGGTATTTAACAAAGACACAACCGTTGGCAACAGCCTGCTCGCGCGTTCTGAGCCCGCGGGACGCATTTCAGGTTGTTGCTATCAAACTTAATCAGGCGCAACGCTGTAACATTGGTTTTAATTTTGTTTCGTGAGATCCTATGTTTTTTTCTAAAATAAAAGTAGCCTAAGTTACTTTTTTTTTTTTTTATTACAGTATAGGCAAGTATTTGATCTCGATCTCACCTGATGGTAAGTGACGATGAGATCTACGATGGAGCATACTTGCCTAGGTAGGAAGGCGGCAGTAGATCGAGACGCTACATTCACTAGGCACATGCAGCGCAGCTGATCTGACCCGCCATCCATGAATGGCAGCACCGAACATCATGCCGGAACACGGCTAGGCCGCTTGGCGACATGGCTTTGTTCAGTGGGTGGTGACTAGCCACGGCCGAAGCCTACCACCAGTAAAAACTTACTCCCATTTACTCCCGTTACTCCTTGTTACATCAGCTATCTGCCAGTGAAAGTCCCATCAACATCGGTCCAACCATTTCAGAGATTACCCGGAACAAACAGACAGACAGACGGACAAAAATTGTAAAAAATGTTGTTTTGGTATAGGTACCGTGTATACATCCGAATGCACTAAGTAAAAAGCGGTTATTTTAATATTACAAAAAGACACTCCAATTTTATTTATATGTATAGATGCGCTTGACAGTACCTATCTACGAGTATAGTTTAAGGATTTTTTTATAAATGTAAGAAATTGTATAAGTACCTACTATATACAGTTGAAACTTTAGGTTTCTCAGACAGAGAGCTGTAATATTGTTTCCGAAAATGTATGTAAGTACGACCCTATTGCTTTGTATCCTCCCTGCCGTATTTTAAAAATCTTATTGATGACTTTTGATAAGTTCAAAGGTATGAATAAGTAGGTAATTTGGATACGTTTGATAAAGTTATCTGGCTTTATTTTTGTATTGAAGCCATGCATATACGTGAGTAAGAGTTCATGTAGTCATTATTTTGGAGTTCTGAAACCAAGAAAATAACTTTTTAAAATGTTTTAGGTGCGTTTGTACTGCTTGGTAGTTTTCTTATAACGACGACTTGTGGTAATAACCTTAATATTTTTAATTTCCAGTACGCATCTCCGGACGTGATTAAAGTGTTAGTTGGCAATAAATGTGATGTACATGAAAATCATAGGGCTGTCCCTAAAGAGAGGGGCCAAAAGGTAAACACTAATATTAACTCAGATACATATCAATACCAACCTAACAAATATAATAGTTAATATTTATCAGGTATTTATACGAGTCCTTGTATACCTTACTGTTGATTTTCAGATAGCCGACGACTTCGATATGCCGTTTTTCGAAGTGTCGTGTAAAAGTGACATTAACATTGAAGATGCTTTTTTGACACTAGCCAGGAAAATAAGAGAATATAGAGACACTAAGGTAAGAGGCTTTACAGCTCTATGGATTTTGCAATACGTTAAAATACAAGATTTATCTATCTCAAGAAAACAAGGTATTGAGATTCATAGAAATTCGTCATTGACGAATAATTACGTAGATATGTGATGCTGACGCGTTGTCATTAATGTCCCAGCTGAAGCACACATGAGTACGTTAAAATATTACGTATTTTGGTCGCACACAGTAATGTCCTTTACACTGCCACCGTATCCTACATTGGCAGTGTAAAGGACATAACAGGACAATTAGCAAGAGCAAAAGAACGACAGACATGTGTTGCGTTGCGTCGTTTCGATGTAGCTAGACCAATTACACTGAGTAGCAGGTGCGCTGCGCAGCCCAGTTTTTGTAGGGCCATTTCGCGCAAGAAACTTATTTACGTCTTTCTTAATACACATCGATGGGAATGCATCCAGTAAATTTCCCCTAATGCTACCTTCATAATACTACTAGCCTACATAATAAAAGGTGCTCAAATAGGTTATGTGTTCCAGGCGGACGCTTTCGAGTTGAAGGAGCGAGATAGCGTGATAAAGCCTTCTGAATCCGAAACAGACGTGTCAAAGTGTAGCTGTTAGCGTGAACGTATTAACGCGTCAATCACCAATGCAAGACCAGTTGAAGATATTGATAAAGACATCTAAGGTTCAACTTACTAAAATACCATAAAATAACTAAAATAATTTTGAGACAAAATAGGAAAAAAAGCAATACTTAGTTGTGTTTTTTTTCCTGTTTTGTGTCAATATTTAAAGAAGTTGATTACTATCCTAAGTCTGATGAATCAGGACGTTATTTGAATATTATGATCAAGTTTCTTTACATATGAAACTTATTGATTAGTGTTTGAGTACCTAGGTACTATAGTGATTTGTACCTCAGATGTAAAATAAGCAATCGCTCAAAATGGAGCATTAGAAGCAGCTAAAGCGTTATCTCATTAACTTTAAAGTTCACTTATCAAACGGTGAACGTCTCTATTGTTATGTAATGGGAAGGAGAAAAGAAAAATCCAAATTTATAGAAAGTTTCAATTCTTTTACAAATCACTTTTCTACTTAATAATGTAACGTAAAGGATTAAGGTTTCTATATATTTGGGGAGCAAATCGGTAGTGATGAAGTGGGAGGGTAGGTGTTTTATAGCTTTACGCATTCTGTGTGCTACGTGCGTGTACCAACTGTCGCAGCTTCCAACCGCACCTAAGAGAACCTATAACCTTAAACTAATCAATTTTATATCACAATAGTGTGGAGAATTAGTAAATAAATTAATTAGAAACATACTTGATGATTCAAGAAAGGATACACTAACATTCTAACATGCGACTCTTTAGCGCATTAAAGTTGCAATCATTATGTGATGTTCGAATTTCGATCAAACAATATTATATATAATAAAATCTAATTTACACATGCGCTAAAGAAGCGCTAATCAAAAGGATAGTATAGCCTTTCTGAATCACGTTGTATAAGGAGCCAATTGTGGCTACAATTATTGTGATTACCGTTTTCTAATTTCACTTAATAATCGTATGGGTAAAGCAGTGATAGCCAACGTGGTAGACCGCTTGCCTAGGAAAAAACGGATCTTAGGTCCAAACCCCGGCTAGCACCCGTTAAGTTTCTGGTTTTCAAATGCGATACTTTTAATAAACTTGTTTTGATTACGTAGGTATGACTTATGTTGATAGGTAGAAGTGGGAACTAAAAAGTAATAAACAATTACAAACATACTTTTTTATTTGTAAAATTTGACCAACGTTACTCGAATAATAAGCTAGATTATACAATAGTGAGCGAGATTTAGATTTCATTATTACTTAGCGGTAGGTATTTTAATTCTTTGAATTAACTATAGAACCAGCTAATAGGAATGTTATAAAAAAAACGTGTTAATAAAGGTTGATTTTCATTGTTGGTGAATTACCGCAAAACCTAGATTTTATTTGTAAACGAGGGAAGTATCTGTTGAACTAAATAGGTCTAACTAAATAGGGTTGATATTTTTTTTGAAATGTAGAATATTAAATGGAGAGGGATGGGAAATTGATAAATAAAAATATATGGGGGCACGGCGCAGTGCCCCCGGCATGTTCGATCTAAAATGTCTATATGTGGTTAAGATCAGTTCGGAGGTTTTGCATTATTTCACTAACACGGTGTTTATTGCTTGAAGTAGGTACCTACCTAATATACAGATTAAATATAGCTCGTTACCCACACATATTCTGTGTGATTCTGTAACTAGAAACACATGTAATTAAATCTTTACAACTTCATAGAACCTTGTTATTTATACCTAAAGATAATTTAAAAAATAACAGTCATACCGAGAAGGCTTTTAAAGTTATGGGTATTTATATTATAGATAAATCTGCAAATTAATAGAAGTTTTAATAAATTTATGATGGATTTCAAAGCAGTTTCCAATACAAAAGTGCTTTGTATGCCTTTTGAAATGGACAAAACCTGCCTATAAATTTAGGACAAAGCCAATGCGATTGTCAGACTTGCTCAGCAATTATTATACATACATAGAGTCAATAAAAAAACACATTATATGTAACGAATTTAAAAAAGTAAATAATTAGGAGTGGTTTTGTATTAGACACGTTTGTCGATATGCCGAAAAGGTTACAATTAATGCGTTTTTATTGGAGAGTTTAAAATACATTTAAAAGTTTTTAGTTAAGCGTTTGTGCATTGAGTGTCAGTGTTTTGCGACTTCGCTATTATTCTTAAGGCTTTTAGTAACGAGTTGGACATTCCGTTATGCTTTTGTTTTATAGGGCTGGTCCCAAGAGTCTGCTGGTCAGTTCAAACATTGAGTATAATCATAGCCGCATACACAACGAAGCTAAAATTAATTTGTTATCAAAGATTACATACATTTAATTATGAACATAATAATTAGCATTTATCGCATTAAGTACTCATATAAAAAATCATTCACATAATAATGAGAATAGTTTATTGACTCGATGCCAATTTTTAAACAACGAATTACATTCTGTAAAACCTTTTTGATATACTCAAATAATGATGGCTGTAGAGAACTGATTATATAAAACTGCATTTTGTTCATTGTTCGATAACTTAGTGTTATTTGTTACTTTAAGTAGGCAATAAACATTATTTCATGAATATCATTAATTAATAATACAGTAGAAAGTGTTAATTAAAAAAAATACAATGTGTTTAGTTTTGCCTCCAAAAAAATCACATCAGCTGTAATATTTTACACCAGCACAACTAGATAATCTAAAATAGATTTTAAAGTTCAATGTATAATAAAATTTTATTATAAACCATGGTTTTATTTAGGACTTATTTTTTTTAAATAGTTAATCCATAAAACAAACATTACATCCAAAAGTGAATAATTAGGAACTTATCTATTTAAATTTAATCTTTGCCATTCTATAAAATTCACACATCAATAATCGCCTATTGAAAAATAAAAAAAAATATTCATGGAAATAAAACCAATTTTATGGATTTTATCGCGTTTATTTTATGTTTTTTACGTTCCTTTTTTTAAACGTAAAATAAACGCGACAAAATCTATAAAAAAATAGTTTTATTCCAATGTGTAGTATTCGCGTAGATATAAGATATCAATATGTGAAATAATCCCACGATATAATATACATCTCATACCTTATAGTGCATCAATAATTTAGTTTCTTCATTCTTTTCCTGGGACTATTTATATTGGATTTAGGTTCCGTTTTAATAGCTTCTTGCTTGCAACTGACTGGTGCTGATATAAATGGTGTGCAGACATCTGGGACCGGTGTCGAAGACTCCTGTTTTATATGTGGTGTTAATACGGGAGTCTCTTCTACATATGGCTCTTGTTTCCTGAAATTGTTAACAGGTTTATGAATAATAATAAACAATAATATAAGATAGGGTTTCCATTTTCAATTTAAATCAATAAATAAATATCACCAGATAAACACACCAACTATACGGTCCCACACTAAGCAACGCGTGTATTATAGGTACCGTACAATGGACGGGGGGCGAACCCTGCTATAGACTTACGCGAGAAATAAATTAAACACTAGTTACTTACACAATCTCTCCAATATATTTTTCCAGCAAGCATGTTGGTACATCAGCTCCACCAAAGTTCATTTCGTATAGCTTATACTTGTCCATGTGTACATCATCATTAAAAGCTACAGTTTTCAAGTGCCCTGAAAATATTTTCAGTGGTGGTAAGTATAGACTTTATTTTGTTTGGTGACACCAATTAAGATTCTTGACAGAGTGATCGGGCTTGAAGGAATAACATTAAAAAACGTTGATTTAGTTTTTCTAGTCTAAAAAGATCTGGTAACCTAACTACTAGCCCTTTCCTTAATGCCTAACAAGGTGTCAATCTGCCCAGTCTCTGTTGCTTGACAACTGTACCTATTTTATTCACAACATTTTACGACCAGTCTGCTAACACAATTGACTCTCAGGGGAATGACAATGGCAATTATATAGTTATTGTCAGTCTTGTTAGTCTACTATCACAATAACATTGCGATGATCGACCAGTGGTCACTCATTGAAACACAATTGTAAGTATATTATGTAGTCCCATGGTCAATGGACCTCTGACAGTAGGGTCAAATATATTTCAGTTTTCTTATTGGACTGAAGGCTTAAGAATGTGAGGATATATATTGAGTATTAAGGAAACTAGCACATGCAAGAAACCAATCCAATCATGCTGGTACAACTATACCTGTCTGCATTGTATGGAAACTAGAATGACTTAAAACCGAGTGCAAGAAATAGTACAGTTTGGGATGACTCGTGCAAGCAAATTGTTTAATCAGTTAGGTGCTATTGGCTTAATTATTGCCTGGAGATGATGGAAGTTTACACATGCCCCATGGCACTAATACTACACTACACACTAGTACAAGCCCGAAGCACTCCATAGTTCAGGCTTATACCAGTAATGTATAAGCAGAAAACATCTCTAAATAAGAGGGCAGGGAGTAAAGTTTACACTGCTACATCAGAATCGAGAATACCTTAGTAGTAAGGCAATTATAGTAGTCAGATTGAAATACTGGTCAACTTACTGAGTACAATTTCACCCCCCTCCTCTTTGTATTCATCTATTTCTTTGTCCTTTTTTTTCAAAAGATTTCTCAATTCAGTTTGGCTCGATCGCAAATCTTTGATTGTTTTCAAAAGATTATGAGTAATTTTCTGAAAGTACTGAAATAAAAAATATTATACAGACTTTAAATAGTCATTTACTTTTGTGGTTGGGCTCTTGTCAGGCTGATTGAGATTGTGATAAGTAAATTATTTGATAGGAAACATTGCATGAACATATCTATAATATGTATTTGATTTCAACTATGATGTTAGGTTGCAATAGTATCAGCACCCATTACTTATATCTATAGTCCCATATATGATTCTAGACTTATATAATATATGTTCATGTAATTTTTCTCATCTTTACTGATATTATGAAGAGGTAACATTTGCGAGTTTGGATGTAGGGGTACCCCCCTATCTCTGGATCTATTGATCAGATTCTGAAAATTATTTCACTGATATACGCTATGTTTCATCAAGGTACTGCAGGCGGAATCATGGGCAGAAGCTAGTATGTGGTATACTTTAATTGTATGATAATGCAATTTAGACATCATTCTATTGATAACCATCGTTCCCGATAGACCTGGTTCATACATTTTATCTATGATCATGTTTATGGTTATATGATCCTGGAGTAGTACCATAAATGGATGGTAATAAAATATAAATGAATGTTAGAGTACAGGCTATTTCAATTAAGTGTTGAGTACAATTGAATTTAACAATACTTTTCATAGTGTTCATACTTACAATTTCATTAGCACTCCTTGAAACTCTACATTCAAATGTAAAAGGATATCCAAATAAAACAGTCATAGATACAAATAGTGTTTTACCATTGTCTTCTGTTTCAATTCTAAATTTTTTTAATTTCTCTGGATTAGACAGTATTTGCACGCCTTTCTGTATATATTCATTATCACTAGTTAATTTTAATATGTCATTACTTTCCTGAAAATAACAAAAAAAAACCATTTGGTATACTATTACTTATCTATAAACTTAATGTGGGGAACCATTCTACTAGGTAAGATAAAATAATACCAGCCCTTTTTAATGATCCACTGCTGTTGGGCAAGGGCCTCCTATCAATAGGAGGGGGATTAAGCCATAGTCCACCTCACTGGTCCAGTGTGGGTTGGCTGACTTCACACGTCCTTCGAGGAGTTTTCTCAGACAAGTAGATTTCCTCACGTGTCCTTCAGTTTCTTAAAGTCACTCACTGACCGGAATGAATTACTAAGTTATTTATAACATATATCTATGTGGTTAAAAAGTAAGAGAGCTGTATTTACATCAAACCGTAACTCTATTTTAGTGGTGAACACAACAACAAACCTTTAAACTAGCCAGGAACGAAGATTCCGTGAAGAACGTGCTCCACACAGTAACGTAGTCTGTTACCCCGATTTCATAACCATTGACATGTGTAAATAATATAAAATATGAAGAATCGTTAATATTTTTCCACATAATTTTATTGTTCTTCAATTTGATTTCTCCTTCTTCTTTCTTTACGAAATTAATGTATAAACAATCCAAGGTAAAAATAAACATAAATATAGAAGTTCTGACGTTTCTTTGTTGACATGACTTTGACATTGACAGATTTTGACTATCTTTTTGCGCAAAGATATTCTTAAGCATTATTAGATATTACTTGTAACTTGAAATTATATAAGTATAAGATTATTAATCTAACTACTGTTTCTCGTCATAATAATAATGGTTCTAGATAAATTTTTAATAAGTTTAAATAGGATTCCTACCCACATACCTAATCTTTACCCACGTTTAACCTACCGTTTTTGTTAGCCAAACAATCTGTTGAAAACTATAATTATATACCTATGTACCACAACATGCCATATCCATCTACTGCCTGCCTTCTTAAATACACGCAATGCCAATTTGAATTATTTATATCCGCTTTTTATGATCGAGTCGACGCTGTCGGCTTAAGTTATAGCATCGCATTCACCTAGTCATTTTTCAAAGAGCCGAAACCATTATCTTATCAGTTGATTTTTTACGTGTGCTACCAATCCTTAGGAAGAACATCGATGAGGCAAAAGAAGGTAGATATCTACCTATTAGTATTTAGTAGTAAAGTAGGTTTCCATAGGTACTCAGTCAGGTATCCTGAAGGTCCCGAAAGTGTGGGCTGTTTCAAGTACTGGGTTATTGGTAACATTATAGGATGGAAATCACGCATGGTTTATGGGAAATATATATGTTAACCTAGTATTTACATTATAAATTAAACTGCACTGCTACCTAAGTGCTGCTGTCGTTTATCAGCACATTGTGGAACAGCCCCTAAAACAAGTAAAACATGGTGTGGACTAAGTACATATCAAAAAAACTACAGCCAGTGTAAAAGTACCCTTTCACACTGGTCGTTGTACCCTGACTGCCTGGAATAAATGACGTCATATTTTATCAACTCGTATGCCGTATCGCGAGCAGCAACGAATGACACCGGTGTGTGTGTCCTGTTCATAAAGCTATAGGGGCTATATGAACGGTATAAAAAAAGCTAGAGGGATTTGGAAACAGGTGCTTTTAGCGGCAACATTTCACGTGCAGCAATTAATGTGTTCTGTCCAGATTTAAACAAACGGGATGAAAAATATTTCATGTAAGTATTTTTCAATGACAAAAATGTATTAACTTTATCTGCCTTTCTAGTGATATACCTACCTACTAAATAAGCACTCCAGTAGTTATTATATTTTAGCGGAAAAGGGAAGATATTCCAGTCAGACGGGTGGTATGCCTGGCGGGGCTGCCGCAATGCCCTAACGGTTATTGTCGAGATCTTGTAGGTATATATGTTACGTGCTCCGAAAACTCTCATAGCGCGTTTCAGGATTGTATTGAAAATTGTCAATTGTTCTAAATGCATCTGCAGCACCATCTGTGTAACATGTGGCGCGGTTGAAGAGGTCACTGCAATATAATATGGTTACTTGCTATATCTACATTTAACGACGCTAAAAACAGCTAGACATTTGCTGTAGCACAATGCGATACAAATCAATGCATTGTCAAATTACACATCCAAGTAGGTAAATATAATAGTGAGAATGTATGCATCAGAGTTTCAGTTGTTTTCTCACGAAAGTGGTCCCCAACTGAGTTTTTTATTGCTCCATCCGCTCCAGTATAAACTTTCATAATGACACATCACATTATGACGAACGAATGTTTACCGACGTTTTCAAATGCTATAAAGCGCCGAACAATGTGACGATGTAACGTCGGGGTCGTATGTATCTGCGGAATGGTCTCGTGTCATACGTCTGATCGAAAAACGCTTAGGCGTCACGGAGTCATAGGGGCGGCGTCGCATTGTTCCAACGTTTAATTGATGTCTGTCGCTATTATGTGAAAACCTTAAATTCTACTTGGATAAGGCTTTACGACTGAATATATTGGAGACGTAAAACGTAAAAGCCTGATCCATGTAATAAAATCTATTGGTAAGTCCACACGTTATTCGGAAACTAATTACAAGGGTAACGTAGGCAACGACTATTCAGTTTATAAAACATGTTTCTTATAAATTTAATTTGAGGCCATATATAGTATTTGTGAATATACGTCACAAATCATGTGCGTGTGCGGAAATCCTAGTGGTCAAAATAATTAATTAGACTAATTACGCGATTAATTTATACCAACTAACCGCGTTCAATGTGACCGCGAATCCACAACATTGAGCAATCAATTTATATACTTATACACACGGTACTACAAAAACCTCATACGTGTATTAACGCGATAAGCCGTCGAATGAAAATTCTATTAAATTGTTATTAAGATCCAAAATTCATTTTAAATTAACTCTCCACGATTTCGTTCCAAAAATTAAGGACTAATCTTGGCGGATTATTAGTCTGTTGATCTCCGGAAGCCAGTAATTAATTTTAAATAATAACGTTAGATAAGACATGAATTCGGAGTCCTTATTTTGAATTTGAAAATAGCCATCGGGTAACCAAATTCACTGTTAATAGTCTAGTGGCTCAAAGGTCAATCATCGTTTTGGCCACTAAACTATTAACGTAAGCTCACACACACAAGCTTTAGCTTAGTTTGAGGGGCTAACGGGACTGCTAGTAATGGGTTTATCACACATTATACAATACTTAGTACTTACATAATATTAAATATAAGCTTCCATGCATTTGCGAGTAAAGTTTAACGTCATAATAGGGACGGATAAAAAATAACTGCACTGAAATCGGTTTATCAATTTGGGAGTTACGATGCTACAGGCTGACACACAAACAAAGGCTTCAATCCCTTGTTTTGCGTCGGGCGTGAAAAATATAGATACGATATTCGTACGCGTATTCCCCCTTAAGGTGGAAGCGATCAGTCGCATTCCCATACAAATTTCAACATTGTAATACTCGATACACATACAGTTTTTTAGTTGTACAAGCATTGTTATCAATTCTCTATAAATTAAAGAGCTCGCAGAATGAAATATCAGGCAAAATCTTATAGTAATAACATCATAAAACGATATTAAATTTTAGGCTTGTGTGCGTGAATAAAAGCGCCTCTGTCCAAATTAACCCGTAACTAATAAAGCATCCGATTCTTTGTCTTTCAGTATTTACGGCGACAGATGGCAGCAGGAGTTTTTACTTATAATACATAAAGACATAACATTATAATATATAGAGAGATATAAATTTTCTATAAATAAGTATAAAGATTCATAATAAAAAATTAAAAATAAAAAATACATATAAATTTCGTTCGTCCATCGAACCTACGAACAATCGCATGTACCTACGTTTTTCACTTGAGCCACTTGGGGTGTGTTATTATCTGTGTGTGCAGATCGTCATGTATCCCTATTTCCTGTAATCCAAGTTTTTAGGATTTGTCTGCACCCAAAACATATTTTTTCGGGTTATTATAATAAAATAACCTACATACCTACATAAGGCATGTATTTATTTTTTTAAATAATCAATGAATGAATGAATATGTCATGTTTCAATTGGTTGTAAATATCATTGAAACCTATCAAAATATTCGTCGTCTTGACTAGTGGTCTACGTAGCCTAATGTTCTACACGGTTGATGCAAACGTGTACTATAGCAAGTTCAAATCTTGCCGGTGGGCTTGTCTTTTTGAATGATTGATATTGTTTCTGTAAGTGAATATTAGATTTCCAAAACACACAGCTCGGCCGTGTTACTCCAACATGGTGTGGTAGTAATATAACGAAAATATATATAGGTAGTATGTACACCTTCCAAGGCCATAGCTAGATGATGTCGTGTTACGAAATATGTCGCGCGAGTCTTTGTCGATTTATTGATCAATTTATCAAACATTTTTTTAGGCACTGCCGGGTGTGCTACTGATATATATATATATATATATATATATATATATATATATATATATATATATATCTATATATACTAGATGCGCCCGGCTGTGTTACCCGCGATAAAAAGTATGAAAAATTAAAACATCTATCCCACGGGAACCATACATTTTACCGGGATAAATAGTAGCCTATGTGTTATTCCAGACTGTAATCTATCTCTGTGCCAAATTTCATCCAGATCCGTTCAGCCGTTCGGGCGTGAAAGAGTAACAAACATCCATCCATCTATTCATCCATCCATCCATCCAAACTTTCACATTTATAATATTAGTATAGATATACATATATATATATATATATATATCAGTAGCACAGCCAGCTGTGACTAGAAAAAATGTTAGAATACATCGACAGCGACTCGCGCGACATATTTCGTAACATCGGTTTTTAGTAATTATTCAATATTGAATCAATCTGAGAAAATCTACATAGCGACCTATATGTGTACCTATCTCTTCTTCTTACTTACTGACTAGCTATAGGAAGGTACCAACCAGCAAGGCATGTATGTATATATATATATACATACATATATATCCAACCAACTAACCTAACACGATTGGCGATACAAGAAAGCAAGCCCCGGCACCTAGTATGAACGGGTTTTTCGAAATTATAGGGAAGCCTAATGAATGGGATACCCCTTGAACGTTTGAACAAATCAAGTGCGACATAGCTCGTAATTGAATAAATCTAAGAAAACATACCTATGTGCACCTATTTCTCTTCTTTTTACTTACCGATTTATTATAGAGTAGCTATAAATTGGTACCAACTAGAAACCTACTTAGTTTTAGATATATTGATATTACTTTTTTTTTCGTTTCTGAACGCAAAACCTTATACCTCGGATACGAGTACTCGTCTACATAATAAATAGGTGCCTAGGCCGAAAATAACTGGTTTTGATGCACATACATTCTGTACTTAGATATTATGTATGTGCTTACCTACTGTTATATTTTTTAAAATTATTCTCTTTGGATTCTGTTAATCTGAGGTATAGATATTTAATAAATATAAAAGTCGGTAAGCACTTACCAAGTTCTTAGAATGTATAGAATAGTGTTACTTATTTTGTTCTGGGTGTCTACGAAGTTAATTTATTATATCTTGACCAAATTGGCAGCATGTCTATGGTATGCTGATGCCAAATTCCAGAATTATAAAAAAAAATGGACTCACTACTCTGCTGCGACCGATTTCATGTTGTTTGTGATTATGTATGTAAAAACTTACTTCAAAATTCAAATAATAATTGTGTGGGATTTGCGATTAGTTTTGTTTTAATTTGTGTTTTGTTTGCTATTTGAATTGTAATGGAGATACTGATGGAATGTGACACTGGTGAAAGTCGGGACAACTTGGTAACAAATACCTTAGAGCATAACTCGTATTGTAAAGTGGCTACACAACACAAGTTCAATTTCATGATTATCACTTGCTTGTGCTTCGGACAACACAGCCCGATCTCTCTGATTGTACCGGATTGCCATCCCATCGTATTATGAGAGTGAAGAACATCAGCGCATCTAGTGGAATCTATTATATTAGTATAGATTCCAAAGTTGTACAGCAGTGACAGCCTCGTTGGCAGAACGCTCGCCTTGGAACGAGGTGTTCAGGTTCAAACCCTGGCTCCCATCACTGAGATTTCCGGATTTTCATGTGCGAATCTTATTTTCCACAAAAAATATCACTTGCTGTACGATGAAGGCAAACTTTGTGAGGAAACCTGCATGTCTGTCAAAAGTCATGTGAAGTTCACTAAACTGCACTGGGCCTACGGCCTATATGCCCCTCATATTGAGGAGGCGTGTGCCCGATATAATGGCGATGGGCTCACCCTCTATTACATTGGTACCAAAATACCATCGGTGAAATGTGGGTGCATTGCAGTGTGACGGTGTATGTTGGCCCGTCTCTGGAACGATGATTGAATGATTGAATCTATACATGTCACAGCAGCATTTACCTTATAATAAGTATGGATACAGTAATAATTATTATTGGACTAAACAATTATTTTTTTCTTTTTAGCGGAGGAATGAAGCACAGGAGGTTGCAAGAATCAAGATGACTGTAAATTGTATAGAGTCGATTCTATATCATAATATTAGTATTTGAAACAATGTTATATTTACCTAATTTTAGAATACCAACAACAAACAACATTGTTTCAAAGAAATTTGGAAATGTAGCTGTATCCCTTATTAGGTATAGAACTACATTGCCAAATTTCTTATTCCCTTGTAAATTATAATAAATATTGTTCTTGTTGTTGATCTGGTATATTGTAAAGCGTAATACTTTTACAGTTATCATGCAAACCTTGCTATATTTATAAGATCTATACAATAAACATTATATTTACGAACATGAAAGTATACATTTTTCTTTTCTATCTTTTATTTCTGAAACTTTTAATATTGCAAAGCTTGCAAAAGTATTTCTATTATTTTACAACCGATAAATAAGTTTTTTTATGATCGCTCTACCTGGTGGCATAAAAAGACAACTTTTAGTATGCGAGACTTTTAACAAGTGCTGCGCTCTAGCGGCACAAAAAAGACGTGTATTTGTCTATGTGTGAGTGCCTATTTATACAAGGATTTTAGAAGCCATGGTATCTCATCCATTATAAATGATTTCAGGTTAATGTTTTTTTGGATATTTCAATGCAATGTCGTAGTAGTGCTCGCAATTTGCAACATCAAGTCTCATAGATGCTCGATGTTCGTGTAACTAGTTGCAGAAAAACAGGACCATCTATCGAAAATGTGCGGCAACCGACCCTGAGCATTCACCTTAATTAAAATCGTTAAAGTGCGTGTTATTTTGACGTACCTATTCTTTGATAAATTCTTCTCCAAACTCCGACATAAAAATCCACACAAAAATATACCGGTAGAGGTTATAAATTTTTCATACCGACGTAAATACCGTTTATGAACGACCTAAAATTTTATGGGCTTAATTTATTTTGTAATACCTAACCATTTTACCGTACAAATGTATTTTTGTTGAGGTTTTTATTAAAATTAAGTGAGGAGGTACCTACGTTTATGCTGATTTTCAGGATATTGTACTGCTTCAAAGCAGCACCAGTATAGGGGTTCAATGTGGGCTCCTCTCATACTGGAGTGTTAGACCATAGTCAGTCCAACACCGATATAAATGTAATGTAACCTATATTTAAGTACATACTAGCTTATTCCAGAAGTTTAGATTTTTGAGCAGCTCACTCCACTCAAGATGACTTATTTACTACCTACGATGATTTTAAGTTAAGTTTTAGATAAGTACTATTATACATATTCTTAAGTTAAAGAAAAAAAAATAGGTGTATAATATGTTATTACTAAAATATTATCACACTTGAAATCTGCAGGGGAAAGCAGAGATGAACTAAATTTTGATTCCGCTAATACAGAAGGTATCAAAAATGGTAACAGGTTCTAATAAGTCCACCGTCTAAAATCCGCAAATACCTAATATTGGGATAACATAGAAAAATAAAATCCGTATTGAGGAAAAATATTAATAAACCAACAATATGGTTTATTAAATTTAACAGAGGCTATTTATATTCTAACAATGAGCAGGGAAATTGCCCAAAGGTGATTACATTTTTCCGTTTTCCTATTTCTTAATAAGAGCCTACCTTTTCTTAGCGATTCAGTTTTTTTTCCAAGAGTACCTACTCTAGCTACTTAATTTAACAGAACAATACAGGCTTCATGGCTTTGGTATTTAAGCTCTATCATAACATTTTGATTAATTCTTGTTGTTGTTCTTTTTACGATCAGACATTACAACATACCTAATTGGAGATACAAATAATTCTAATAATAGAACTACATAACTTTTGCTCATATCAGAGTTGAGAGTTAAAGGTTTCTCCTATGAAGTCCTCTCACCATATTAATGGGAAATCTCGCTATTTCATATAAAACAAGTCTTAATACACGTAGGTAACTACCTAGCATATTTTCTGAGCTCCCATAATGAAAGGGAATTAGGGAGTGGCGGATGTAGGCACGCCGGTACACGTAACTACGGGATACGGATTATAAATCCCCCGAACAACGTTCCTGAGGTGAGCTGAGCGCGTTGTAAATAATAAATGCACGTGAACATCAAGGTAATGTTATATATTTTCCGTCTAAATGCGTATAAGTCAGTCAAAAACTTTTTACTGGTGGTAGGCTTCGGCCGTGGCTAGTCACCACCCACTGAACAAAGCCATGTCGCCAAGCGGCGTAGCCGTGTTCCGGCATGATGTTCGGTGTTTCCATTCATGGATGGCGGGTCAGATCAGTTGCGCTGCATGTGCCTAGTGAATGTAGCGTCTCTATCTACTGCCGCCTTCCTACCTAGGCAAGTATGCTCCATCGTAGATCTCATCGTCACTTACCATCAGGTGAGATCGAGATCAAATACTTGCCTATAATCTAATAAAAAAAAAAAAACTAATTATATTCCAATTTATAAATAAATGATCAAGTAGATTTAGTTATTACTCTGTTGTGTCGCATAAATTAGGCGGAATTTATAACGTCCAAAACTGTGAGGCAATATTGCAGCTATATCTCTTAGTTAAGACCTACCCAAGTAGTTTTACGACAATAATGTATAATGTATGTTCTATACCAAAACCAGTTGGTACTGATTACGGTACCAGACTGGATCTGGTACAATCAGGCCACCAACCCTAAGAAACCCAAGTTTAACGACCACCAGAACCAAAATATCAAAAGTCAAACCAAAACAACAAGAACTGATCAACGGATTTCAATAGTATGTATTAGTAAGTACGTAACATTCTAATATTATTATTTAACTTAGGTTAATATTAACCTTAAAGTTCACGAATTCAGGGCCGCGGGTTAAAGAAAATTTGGCGCTTCCAAAGCGAGACCATTGAACGAAAAATAGTGGATCCCTTCCTTTAATGTTATTTCGGACATACATAATTTCCAAACTTCTAGGAGAACACGGAACATTAATTAATGCTTTATTCTTGCTAGCACCCTAGTATTGTTTGGAGTGACAGCTACTTTAGTTAGAGTGACCATTTAAGTTGAATAAAGGGGGTATCCCGGGTTGACATAAATTACACAGCGGAACGGTAGTATTGTGGTGTCCTTAGTTTGACGAAGGTGCGACTAAAGTCGTTAAGAGTATCTTGAAGTAGATCGAACCATTCAATTGTTTACCGTTTGTTGTACAAGCCTTGGAACATTAAAGGCATGTTTGTCAAAACTTCTTTACCTTATCGATATAAGGTTTATGATCAGTTATTAATTCTCGAATAACGTGTGACGTTGACGTTCTGAAATTTTTGCACCTATTTATTCTTCGAATTAACTGTCTTGCACGGTTCGTGGTTTCAACATGTGTTTTTTTTTAAAGTCACGGTTTTTATGTGAATAGTGTACGTATACAGGACAAATATGCAAACCATTTTACAGATTACCATAAATCCGTACTGTACCTAAATCTGAACAGACCACAAAATCCCTTTTCAATTATAAGTAGTTAACCCTTCGTTTCGAAACCCATAACATCTCTGTGAACGTAGTTGTCACCGCATTTCCTTATCTCGTTGATTAAGTGCATATCTTAAGGGACGTTCCTTGGAGACTTGCCTAAACGAGGTACCATGTTTTGTTGCTTGTGAACAAGCGCCGGGACACAGGTGACATTAATATTGTTGTATGATTGGTACCTTTCTATAACCTGTAAATGTTTATTGTTTGAAATGTTGTGTTAGCCAACGAATTGATAAGTACTACTTAGTAGCAGCCGGCCGTAAGATTGACGAATACAGTGTTTACAGTATAAGTAGTGCTGTTGCTCATTTCTATGTATTCTGAAAGCGGTACACATACCTACATTCAAAAATATTACAACAATCTTGGCCAGTCTCTCGTATTTTTCCTTCTACCGAATCTGCTTTAAGTCGACCATTATCTCCGCTACTGTGCGTTACAGAGGAAATAACGTATAAAACACATCAAATTGACTAGGATAGTTATCTGGCCTCATTGTGTATACCTTAATCAAAATAGTTTTTGATTAAAAAGACTATATCTCACCCCAACACGAATGAAAACCGATTCAACCATCTGTCAGCCACTCCAGACTTCTTGAGTCCGCCGATTTTTTATCCACCAACCTAGATTTTCCGTACCGTTTTTGCGTCGGTAATTACGGTTTATTTTTGTAGTAGGTATTTATCAAACCGAGACAGGTACACGCACTAAAAAGTAAACGGTTCATTACGGGGATCGTAAACGTAAAACACCACGACCACCGGCCCATGAGGTTGTAATGGTTTTAAGAGTTGTTTTCGCGTTGATTATTATTGCTATAAATGAAAAAAAAAAAACCTCATTTGGGTTACTAATTTATGTTTATGGCTTTTCATCCTAATCTGTAAAATCGTTAAGGTTGATGAAGATGTAAAAAGAAAAATAAGTAAAAAAAGGAAAGGAAAGATGTATAAAAGAAGTAACTGCGCTACATGTGAGCTACAAAAATTGTTATTTCCAGGAATTGTTAATATTTTTGAAAAAATTGAATACTATTAATATAAATATATCAAAAATTATGTGAGTAACATGAGAACAGTAGTCTTTATTTATCATGAGTAAAAAAAGGCAATTGGTACAATATAGAAAACTAACTTATTTGTAGGTATTTATTAGAAGGACACTCAAATAAAATAGAACACAAATGGACATGTAAGAACAACGTAATTTATGATTGTTCTTGCTTCAAATTTAGCTGTTAACACATTTCTTTAATATATTCTTTGCTCTATGCGTAAGAGCTAGAGTAAAAAGGTTACCGCATTAAAGGTTTTTCGTTACATAAAAAACCTAAGACGGATTTCTTCCTTCGTCTTAAGTCGTAAATCAAAAAAGAAACACTAGCTCTACTTTATGGACAGATAAGTATTCATACATCTTTTCTAAATCATCCCGTACCTATTTAGCATTTAATGAGACTAGCATATGTGTATAATATTTTATGTTCGCCCGTATGTGTACCCATATTAAGTATGCAAAAATATATTCCCAACGGGGGACGCCTTTCAGCTGATATGAATGAAAAAATATTGTATTTGCGCATACAGGTGCTTTTGGCATAGCATTAAATAATTCACATTTAAAAATCGCGCATTTGTTCTGTAAAACACATTGAAGATTAGGTTGATTTAAAGGTTTGACATTTAAAAAAATACGATGCATGTATTTCGCTGAGCAGACTATACCTACTTTAAGCACGTGAATGATAAAGCACGCTGGCTGATAAATGACCGCAGTGGATACATAACAACGCGGTTGAACACAAAACTGGTGACATAAATAAGGATTAACGGTTGTACAATTTGTGTGAAACATGCCATCAGGAAATATTTCGTTGTGTAAACATAACGATTTTGTTCGCTTATAAATATTAGGCGAGCAATTTCGTATTTATGTGGATTCCCTTCGGACTAAGCAAACTGCCTCTGTAGTGGTAACCTATATTCCTTTAATTAGTAGGTTTCATGCAACATTTGGCGTATTTATTATTTTACTTTTTGTCAGCCTTTGTGGTATCTCCATTTCATATGAACACTTTACTTAATCTACAACAATTACTATTTTACGATCCCATGTAAAGTTTTATTTTCAGAACTGGACAATAATCTATGAAAAATGCTCTATGGTTTTCTCTCACTTCTCTATGGAGCCTCCTTGACATCGTTTGTTTTGAAAATTCTTCTGAGTATTTAATTAAGTTCTAATTATATAAACCTCAAGAAGTCTATAATTTCCACCCCAGGGCCCCATGGTGGTAGTTCGATGATATAGGCATCCGAGCAACGAACCCCGAGAGGTTGTCGGCCGATTATGGGAAAATTTAACGGAGCGTTTACGAATTTCGGTTTTCCGGGTTGGCGCGCACGGTATATAACAGCACGTCCAAGTTGACATATAGAGTGTATACATAAACAAATAGTGTTAGTAAATTGTAGGAGATAATATTTATAAAATGATACTAATTATGCCTTTCTATTGTAGCTACTGTCGTAAGGTATGTTCTATATAGTTCCATTGCCATTTTTAACTTATAATAAGAAGTATCGAGAAGTCCAACTCAATATTACTTGTTAAGTTTCACCACAATCGGTCAAGTAGTTTTCCCGCAATGCGCAAAGAAACAGACACATATCGGTAAAATCGGTAATGATAAAAATAAATCATTTAATATCTCGGCAAGGGAATTATACAAGCAATTTTACACAATACTGAATAATAGTGATAAAGTCAAGTTTATTGCTTTCTAACACTTAAGGTGGAAGCTCAGGGTCAGGGCGCGAAATTCAAAATGCCAATGGTTTTTATTTTATTACGAAAAATTTGGACATCTTTACGATGTAATATAGTGTTTTGCGATATTAGCATTCTGCATTGGATGTCTCGATGTATTAAGTTTGCTTAAAAAAGTACCTAATCCGATACAACACCATAAAGTTAGTAAAAGTAGCGGTTTTTACAAACCTTATGGTATTGTATCGGATTAGGTACTTTTTTAAGCAAACTTAATACATCGAGACATCCAATGCAGAATGCTAATATCGCAAAACACTATATTACATCGTAAAGATGTCCAAATTTTTCGTAATAAAATAAAAACCATTGACATTTTGAATTTCGCGCCCTGACCCTGAGCTTCCACCTTAATTATTTTCTGTAAATACCAAGAAACTCTACCGAAATGGTAAACTGTACTCGAAATGTACCAGCTAAATGTCAGAACAGTTAATACTCCGTTATTATATTTGAAAGCAATTTAGTTGTCCATTCACTACCTAGCTAATAGGGAAACTTTGTGAAAGTGATTTTCCAAAAACGAGCCCCACAAGAAATCCGCCCGTCGTCACCTCTGGGGATTCTCGGAATACAGTCTCTCTGTAGAAAACTTTTAATTAGGTTTTACTCCTGTAAGCCAAGTTAAGGAACGAAGTGATGTTTAGATATTACATTTATTTTCATGAGATTAGTTAAGTGTAAAATTATATGATTCAGGAAGTTAATACCTATTCTGTTTATCGACGTTTAGATAGCTACATTCACTTATTGTTAACCAGTAATCCCTTTTTTATGAACAGGGAAAGAACCGCACATTTAAGGAAGAAAATCATACCGAATTAGTCGCATATCTTCGTAAGTAGTCATTGTCCAAGTCATTTTGTATGGGGAAATTGCATTCAGATGTTAAAAAAATCAGAATACTCCTTCTTCTAGCCTTGGCAAAAAATAATACTGATTCTTAAGAATACACAGTTGAACTTTCTCGAAGACTGAAAGAACAAACCCCGAAAAGAAGTTAGTAGCAAATAAAATACGGAATAACAAGCAGGTGTGTAGCGTGGTGGTTCAGAGCACGCCGCATCGAGCCCTCGTTTATTAGCTGCCTTCGGCCCGTTTAACTTTGTGTGGTGCTTAAGTGTATCGCCTTCGAATACGTAAGCAACATAAAGTGCCGACGAAATGTGTTGAATTCTTGAAACAATTGGCCGTAGAAGTTTTTGCGCGTACTGTTCGGAATGTTTTATATCGTTCTTGGCTAATCTAGAAAAATCTATTATAAATACGTTTGATTTATAAATGCCAGTTATCCGCGTAGAGGCTCATTAACGGTACTATAATAAGTGAACATTTATTATGTACCTCATCTAGGCAACGACTAGTAAACAGAATTATATTTTGTACCTACAAATAGATAATAAATCTAAGTGTTTCTAGCTAACGCGTCTAAATGATGTATCACTCTTACACGAGTCTCCTCTTTTTTCCATAAAAGCTGTCTGTGTGAAGCATCAAAGAGAAAATAATTGGCAGATTCCAGCATGTGTCGTCCGTAAATGTTTTCGCTTCCGTTAGAAATTCTTTGGTGTTTAAGAAATATTCGTGAGCAGGGTCCTCAAAGCTGTTAGAAAATGTAATATCTTTGTGTTTGGGAACGTGGCGGATTTTATTGTGAGGCGAAGGGCGACAGACAACAGCTAAAATCGTTATGTTTTTCAAATTTCAAAGATTATTTACACCAAAAATATTATGTGAATTTGCATACATTATTTATATAAAATAATCATTGTGACTAATCGTTGAAAATTAATTAATAAGATACTGTACTGTATTAATACGTTTCGGTATCAATTATACTATCTATTGTTTTCTCCATATTAAAATGAAGAATAAAAATTGATTGGGTGTTCAATCAATTTTTATTCGCAACACAACATTGTTGAAAATCCGAAGGGTTCTAGAAAATATTCCTTAAAATAAAATCACCATACCCCTGTTAAATTTAATACGTGTCACTCACATGGAAAACGAAATCTTTATTGAATAAGTATAAAGAGATACCATCAGTTTAATACGGCACCAAGTCTTTGGAAGTAACCAAGCAAGCGCGCAGCATGCGCTCGAGTGCTAAGCCAAATGGGTCGTGAAAAGATAACGGGTAACGCGAACATAGCTCGAAATGCACCAGCTTGAAATAACGCAATGTTAATACATCAAGGTTTAATCCCATAGGAATCTTATTATATATAAGCTATTTGCTATCACAACGTGATTATAAATAAGAAAACCATAATTGATAATTTAGAACCAAAACTGCAATGTAAATGAAAACACGACACGCTTGAGCGCGTTCGCCACTAACACGGGTCGGGTATCGCGCGGTGCGTGGTGTTGTGATCTTGTTGTGTACGATACATTACGCGCTCAGAAAAGACAACATTGTTGACCCATGACTTTCGGCATAAATTAGTTCTATAATTTTATTATATGCATTAAGTGTAACCTTTACTGAAAGCTTTCGTAGCGATTTTGTAAATTCGTCTCGGGAAGTTTCCGATTCCTTTTACGATATAGATTTCGAATTATTTCAAATGATTCCGCTGGGTACCTAAACGTCCCGAGAGCAGTAAATCCCCGAGCTAGCATCGCAAGGCTGCTCAGTTGGTATGGACACGGCCGATAATAACAAGGAATTGTAATGTAGCTCCTTGTCAACTGCCAATAATTGCTCCTCCATGATTCAGCAGCTCTTTGTTGTTATTCGCTCTAATTGACAAGGCGATGGATAGGCCTATTTCTTATTTGCTTACCGTAACACGGTAGGTAAGCAGTGATAGCCATATTAGTAGAAAAAGGGCACAAGGGTCGCAGGTTCAAACCCCAGCACACATGTCGTTCAGCTGTGTTCCCATAACTAAATTATAAGGTAGTTGTGCGTGAAATTCGTTAATAAGGTACGATAGGGTTGGCATAAACTGATTGGATAAAAACTACAAATAAATTATAGATTAACAAAACGTCTGGAAATTTTAGATTTTATATGCTAATGTGATGTTCAACTGTGATTATTAATTGCTAAAAGTTGAAAGAAAACATCGTGCGAGAACCTGCATGTCTGAGAGAACCTGGCTAGTTCTCAAAAACGAGCGAAGTTCGCCAACCCGCGCTGGGCCAGCGTGGTGGAATATGGCCTGAAACCAAAGTGGCACATTAAAAGGGCTTCATAAAGAAACATGCTAGGTTCGTACCGATAGTATTTCGTCTGCAAAAACAGCGCCAGACAGGGAACGAGGAGGGGCGAGGGGGGAGGTAAGGACACATTTTCAGCATATGTACTATGTTATACAGAAGCAAACATGCGCAAAGCCCAATGACACTATGCCAGACGTTGACACGTTCCTTGGTTTTGTATGAACTCGGTTTTTTGACATTGAGTCAGGAGAATAACCTTCAACGACAATTAATATGAATAATAGAGGTTCACAATTGTTTTAGGAGTATCCATTAATTTTTCAAATACAGAAAAAGGATTACTTAGTGTTCTCAAAGTAGTAGGAAGATTATTTTCTGTGCCATAACATATGCTATGATATAATTCTGTTACTTTTTATTATATTGTAATAAACTGTGATAAATAGTGTAACTAACACGACTTTGTTGTATAAAACGAGATTAACGTCACTTTAACTTATCCTATAAGAAGGGAAAAAGTTTGGATATTTCCGACAGTCAATCTACTGTTGACTTGACGATTAACCACTAAGTTTCTTGCCGGTTTCTTGCAGTGGAACGAACATTCCGAACTGGTGGTAACTTCTATCTATACGTTAGTGCTTTTTTGGCCTATATGAATAAAAAAGAATGACTTTGATTGACGTTCTATTCAACTCCCAGGATACAGCGTACTGTTCTCTATTCTATTCTATCAGCCGAAAGATGTCCACTACTGCTCATAGGCCTCCCCCAATGATTTCCACACAGCACGCTCCTCCGCCATCGTTATACATTGTACGTATTTTGGTAAATACCAGAAGATGAGTTATATTTTAGTTCACTGGTTATAAGTGCTGCAGTATTAAATTTCACACCAAATTCAAAAGCTTTTACCACTGTCGACCGCAAGTTCTATTATGCCAAACGAACTTAAATTGCATCGGAAAACTACCAGTGACTATTCAATAGAGTGCGGTCCACATCAAAACTTTGTTCCGTCAACACTGTCATAAATCGTTAAAAGTTTGTCAAAAGCATTGCACTGCAAGTTGGTCGTATGCGAATCCACGGTTCGTTAGGCAAAATATCGCTAGCATTAAAATCGAGGATTTAGATTTGATGTTACATGTTTTTCATTATTAACCCCTATTTCAAGTTTCACCGCTATGTGTGTCTGTCCGGGGCATCATAGTTCCTGAACGTTTGGACCGATTTCAATGATGCAATCTTGTATCAGAGTTTTACAACCTAGACATCACCCTGCTTTGACGTAAACACAAGAATCCAGCGATCAACACCTGTGTTTCTATAGACAGCGTGTGCCTTTACCTTAAAGCGTACTCTTTGTTTTTGCTCTATCTTCTCTATAAATTCCTGTTTCACGACAAGCTTGAACCACAAAGGTATTTGTGCCATTTATTCTGGTTGGGGGTTGAAAACCTTAGTTGAATGTGTATTACATTTTCTCTCTTCGGCTTCTTGAGGTATTTGACATGCGGAGCTTCTCGTAACTACATACCATAAAATGTTTCCCTATTAAAAAAACTAATTATGTATAAAGTATTAATAACTAGCCTTTTAATATCCCACCATTGGGAACAGGTCGCCTCTCAGACATTCAGGCCCATATTCCCAGTGAGTAGTAATTTTCATTAAATTCCTACGTGGAATCCGTAAATCTCAAAGGTGTGTCTCAGACCTTAAACCTGCAACCTTTGTATCCAAGGCAACCGTTCAACTAATAAAAACTTATTTAGATAACATCTCAAGAGTTGTATTTTGTTTAATTTATTCGTCTCAAAATATGTACCTGTGAAAAAAATTGCATAGTTTTCAAAAGACAACATATTCCATGGCTATTATAATATGACCTATGTAAGGTGTCTACGATATGATCCTCGTGAACATTGTCTTAACGTCGTGTTATAATATTAATTATCATTAACCGAGTCCCGGACATTAAACGTTTAATCTCGGATGCAATCTTAATGGGTACCTACTCTCTACATTAATTAAGAATACGTAGGCATCCCGAGCCATTTTCATGACATCCAATTTCAATAAGGTATCGATTCAAAATGCAATATCGACAATTCAAGACTTTGATGTTACTTGGGAACGTTAGATTGCTCATCTCTTTAATTTTGTCTCATTATAGATATAGATTTTTTTAAAGTGATTTCACTATCGCTTCATAAAACATTTCATAGCTAGTACACGATCATTTTTGTCTTTTTGTTTAAATAGCCTTTAGATAAGTTAAGTAAGAACGGACCATTTAACCCACAAAATGTGGGTCAAAGTTTGGGGTTGGAGCATAAATAGCGGAAATATCCAAGATGACATGAGCGGGTCAGATTAGGGCGATATAAATTTGAGTTTAGGGACGCGTTGAGTGGGATAGTGACCCACGTTAACTTTGATGTTATTCTTTGATTAAAATCAAGTAGGTACTAGCAGATGAGTTTATCTCTACATAATGTGGTCGTACACTCACTGCCAAAAATAATAATAATAATTCCAGCCCTTTTTTTTATGTCCCACTGCTGGGCACGGGCCTCCCCTCAATGCGAGAGGGGGTTTAGGTGATAGTCCACCAAGCTGGCCCAGTGCGGGTTGGCAGACTTCACACATCTTTCGAGGGGTTATCTCAGACATGCAGGTTTCCTCACGATGTTTTCCTTCACCGTTTTAGCAAGTGATAATCTTGGTTGGAAATGAGATTCGCACATGAAAAATCCCAGAGGTGCGAGCCGGGGTTTGAACCTGCAATCCTCGTTACCGAGGCAAGCGTTCTACCAACTTGGCTAGCGTTCTACCAACTTGGTCAAAAATACTTCTTGGTTATATAAGAAAAAAAACGACGAATTTCAGTGTTCATATCATACCTGAAACTATCGAAAAAATAATAATGTGTATTCTCCTACCTGTGAACAATCGTATCATTGAGTGACTTCTAGTATTTGCATCGAGCTTAGTGCTTTACTAAGCCTTATTATATTATATTAAATCAATTAGGTGGCTCGAGTGCACCATTTATGGTTATATTTTACCATCGTCAAATCGTTTAAATTCTGTCGGCTTGTCTATATTTGATTTGACTGTAGATAACTTTAACCATGGATGATGCACTCCCCACTTAATCTTTATACCTACAATTTTATTTAGCTACAATAATGTGGAAAATATTTTTTAATGTTATATTTTCTCTATTGTGCTTAGAGCGTGGGCATTATTGATAATTAATACAAACTTTATGAGTGAAACAATAGAGTTGGATATCTAATGTGTGTAGTATCATTTCACCAGCTTATTTTTTGTTTTTGTGTAAATTTGTTTGCGATGTTAATTGCGTATTTTACAGTGGATGTCTTACGAAAAGATAACAGGATGACTGAGCATCTCGGTTGATGAAATGGGCATTACCATTTTATGGGTCCATCAGAACCGAATGCGCTGTTTGAATTAGCTGGTTGTAATGATCCCGTTCGGTGTAGGGCCACCATTGACCCAGTTCGAGGGTTAGTTATTTGTTTTAATTATGCTCTTGAGTCCATTTATGGGGTATCGCTATATTTACCTTTTGCAATAAGCTTGATTTTCTTGCTGCAATTTGGATTGTGTTGATTTGATTAGTATTTATACCAATTGTCTGGCCACAGTGGCTTCGTCAATTGGAGATATCCATGGAGACACCTTTGCTTTTTCTTCATTAGCGCACACAGATTTGAAAAAATAATATAGTTCTGAAATTAAGTTGAATCTCAAACTTTTAGTGATGTGTATACTATTTCGGTTCTAACGAAACGTCAACCTGTTGTTTTCACTGACCATTTTTATCGAGCTTCAAAGCATTGGTTAACTTTTTAATGGAATCTTTGGAGTACATCGAGTTCAACAAATCTCTAGGGTACAAGTGAATCAAACACTACTTTGTGAGGATACAAAGATCATCAGTATACTCATTGGTACATTAAAAAGTTTTTATGGATAAGAAATGTAGCGCGTGCGACGCTAAGTGCACGGCTCCAGCTAATTAACCTTCGGAGAGTCGTAACGCGAACAATGACCAACCGTCATTATAATAACACAAACTAGAGATTTTAATGCCCCCCCCCCCCCACAAGGTGGACCGATGATATCACACGTGTCGCAGGAAGCCGGCGGATGCGAGTGGCGGAGGACCATGATGTGTGGATGTCGTTAGGGGAGGCCTATGTCCAGCAGTGGACGTCTATCGGCTGATAGATTAGTTATGATAGGTTCATTGGGATGATACATGTCGATAGGAGCATTTAGAAATTTTTATTGCACTTTTTTTCTTAACTCTATATAGTTTTCTTTGAGCTCCAATGTGTTGCTCATTTAAGAGTACCCAGGATACACTTTGTCATTTTTATTGACGCTAAATATATTGCCGTTCATTTACAGACATGTTCTATGAATTTATTCAACTAAGGCTAATAAGGTACACCCATAGTTACTGATGCCAATGCAGCACACACACGGACATTTGGTTATTTGTATCTCAGTCAGCAAGAAGTACAGGAACCTGGTTATTTTCTATATAGAAATATATAAGATTTTATATTAGCCAAGAGTCACTCCGTTACGACGAGCATAAATTATATACAGTGAAACGACGACATAGTGAAGGACTGGCTTAGTTCAGTTGATTGATGACCCTGCCTTCTGCGCCGAGGGTCCTGAGTTCGAATCCTGGAAGGGACAAACTTTGTGTGATAAGTATGTATGTTTGTATCCGAGTCAAGGATGTTTGATATCTATATAAGTAGTATATACTGGGTTTGTCCCCGGTCCATTGTACGGTACACGAAGTACAAGCATTGCTTAGTGTGAGACCGTATAGTGTGTTCGTCTGGCAATATTAAAAATATTTTATGAGTCGTGTATTTATTAAGTAAGTAGATAAAGCTACTTATATAGTTAAAACTGTCATAAGAGATGAAGCTGCTTTAAAAAAAACAGCTCATGAAGCTGATCTGAGATTTTATAAAAAATTTGCAAGATATGTAGTTCGACGATATCTGTTAAATAAGATTTTATAGATAATTCCACCTTTTTGACTTGTGTTCGACTTTGGGTGAAATAAAAACTAGGATCATTTATTTGTAATACTGATTTTCGTTTCGTAGTCGATGAAAAAATATCGCAGTTTTAATAATATTCAGTTATTATACTTTGATTGTGTTAATTCCATCAGAATAAAACATGAGTGCGCTTCAGTTTAATGGGATTTCATTTTTGCATGGAAACAATTTAACTTTTGCAATTCATTATACAAATGATTGCACAGTCTGTTTGCGTAATATGCGATATTTATTTAAAGATAGGTTGTGCATAACGAGATTAGTAAAATTATGTTTTTGCTAGATCAGATCAAAATTTGGAATTATTTGGTTAGTTTAAAATAAGTAGTTATATCATGTCTCTATGGATAGTGTTAAAACAATAATGCCAAATTCAAGCTTTTTCAAAACTAAGTATATATTACCTAGCTGTCCCGAAAACAAAAATATATATAATAATTTATCTAACTGTCCCACCGAACTTAGTACCGCCTTAGTATGAAATGTATAAGAAAATTAATTGACTTTATTATTATTATTATTTTACTATGTTTTAATAGTTATTCTGCTATTCAGGGCGGAGACAAATTAAAATAAAAACAAGATAAAAAAAACCGGCCCACACGCTGTTGAGTTTTAAATAGTAGCTAACACGAGTTTGTTTTATATATATACAACATTATGTAATCAATTTGTCATAGTTTTGGACTTTAATATCATGATAATAAATATCATTGATTTAATCGCATTATGAATTTAAGCCTAAGCGAGCATTTATCTTGTCTGGAGTACAGTTTTTTTTTTGTTTTATAATCCTCCCTCAAATTTATTCCCAATACCCGAGCTGATTTGTTTGGCCCAGTTACAGCCTTCATTATTTACAGCTAACGGCTTTTATTAACAACGTTATAAAGATTTACGATCGCGAATCCGAACTCGATCGTCGATAGGTACCTACTTTATATTGATAAATCATTTATCCGATTGCGACCACCTATGATTGGCTTTTGCGTAAGTTTAAAAATCTGTGAGGTCGACATAAGATATTATATTGATTTCTTATATTTAGGCGAATACTACACATTGAAATAAAACTAATTTTGTCCTCGCGTGACCATGGTTGCTGTAAAGCAGCCGAAACGTCGGGAACATAAAGAACAGAATATAAAGGCAATAAAATCCGTAAAATTAGTTTTATTTCAATAACATATTATAATATTTTTAAATCTTAAAGAATCATAGGAAACTATTTGAAATTAAACTACTTAGCTAATCTTACTTCTTAAATCGAACCAATCCCAACTCAAAAATATATTTTTTTGGGAATTTGCAATCACAGATCTTTCCAACTGAACGGGGAGGACAAAAAGTACCGGTGTAAAAGAGACGGAAATATAATAAGCTTTTTCTTTCATAAAAACGCCTTTTTTTAATATTCATCGTATAGAACATACATTAAAACCATAATTTTGAGTCATACTTTTGAATTCATAATTTTGAGTTGAGCCCTATCGTTCTCAGGGTGTGAAATATTGTTTTTTTTTACATCGATAATTGTATGAAATGTCCTTCACGGTCGTAGTCTGTTAAATACTTTGATAAAATGATTTTTCGTGGTACACCATGGTTGGTATGTGAAATTATTTCCATTAAATCGTAAGTATCAAAATCATCGTTTCTAGTAACGAGAACTGTTGTTATCGTTTAAAATTCACTGCAAGAGTCAAGTCCCCTCTGAATTTCACAATTATTCCCAGTTTCCCAACAAAGCGTCATTTATGCACACATGCAGTTTGTCTTGGAGCGGCGGCATTATAATAATTCTCTGTGAGGTGTCACGAAACTCATGTTTGCTGTGTAAGCTGATTCAAGAACTTTGCTGAGATGCAACGAACACATTTCAACTTATAATTAACTCGAGCTTTCCAGTCCCGACTGTACCTATGTCCACAGTTTTGTTTCCAGCTTTTTAAAATGTAGGTACCTACCTAAGATTTTCTGGTTATGACTCAAATGTAGTTCCTTTCGTTAAAACATGAATTAATTACTAGTATTAACTATTACAAATTATATTCTCACCCAATCGTTTGTTTGCAAAGAACAGGCAATATTAAATACACACTAAAATAACAAATCTTCATTATTCTGCTGATAGGAAACCTAAAATAAAATCTTTAAAAATTTAAATGTCAAAATCTAATAAAAACAAAACTAAACCGTCCATTGAATCTTGTTATTGCACATAAACGACACGTACTGACAATAAAATGGACGAAACTATTATGTAATGTGTACAAACTGCTGTTACAACTATAAACAAATACAATAAAGCCAAATTGGCCGCGGCGCCTGACGCTACTGCAGTAGAATTTTACTGTACACTGAACATCATAGTCGTTTCCTGTAAATCTGATAAGATTTTAATTCAACTTTGAATGTTATGATAACTATAATAATAATAATACCAGCCCCTTTTATGTCCCACTATTGGGAACGGACGTTCCATCAATACCAGGGGGATTGGGCTATAGTCCCCAACGCTGGCCCAGTGCGGTTTGGCGGACTTCACACGTCTTTAGATCAATACACAGTTTTTTTAATATTGTTGGATAAAAATATTATCGACTGGTTAGAATCAAACTAACCATCAGAATATTATCTATTCATTAAAAATGTCACACAATTATATTAACATGAAATTCTACCACCCGGAGCTCACCATTTCTATAGCGGATTGGAAAATATTGATAAATACTGCGTTGCAGAAAGTATAATTCAATTCCAATTTAAAATTTCATTCCGAAAACGACATTGGTTACAATGTTGTAAGTACGAATGACAAGTACTCTACAATCGTGCCAACAGAGAGTCTGATTAAATGGATTAAATGTCAGAACTCATTCAGATCTCACGACTTAATAGCCAGTGATTTTAAAGTTCTCTACCATTGGTACTTAGGAAGATTTGCTGCCGAGATAGAAGAGATAAATTATCATTTTTCTCTGGTTTAAACTTCCGTTAAGTGTTTTATTTTTAAAAGTAAACGCATTTGTATTTTATTTTTATTATTCCACATGTCAATGGGTTCGATCCTAGTTCCATCCGATCCGGTGGTCCAAAAAATAAAAGTTAAATAAAAATTCGGACAGCTTGCATCTACAAAATAGATAACTTTACTTCGATCAGTTCTCCATAAAGTATTATTATTACATTATATTTAAAATTATGAGCATGCTAGGTCCCACTGCTGGGCAAAGGCTTCCTTCCCTCTCCTTGCTTTATTCCTTTCTATCTTGGGCTATGATGGGTACTACTTACTTTACTTTCACAGTGCAAATTTTTGTGGTCCTGGCTGGGACTTGTCTGCTGGGTTGCTGCGGTTTCGTCCGGAATTTTCCGGGAACCATTCATTACTTATGTTTGCCCATTAGCCTGCATGTGACAGATATGTCCCGCCCAGTCCCAGTTTAGCCTAGCATATTTTTGACCTACATTTGAGGCTACATTTAATTTATTAATATACGCATGGGTGATAATTAAGTATGGTTAATTACTTACTTAGATAAAAACCTCGTTGTAACGGTAAAGGAAAAATGTTAGGAAACCTGCATGTCCGAGAGAACCCCTCGAAGGACGTGTGAAGTCTGTCAACCCGCACTGGGCCAGCGAGCGGACTAAGGCCTAATCCCCCTCGCATTGATGGGAGGCCCGTGCCCAACATTAAAAAGGTATTAAAAAGGTATATATTATTATTTATATTGGTTTTGTGAACAAAGATGAACAGTGATGGCCAACAATAGTCTTTGTATGCATCCATCGAATTCATGTTCACAGTACATATTTGCTCTTTTCGTATTCGATCGGACCATTTGTCATAGCAACACGTTGCACGGGAAACACGGGGTTTGTTTTGCTTTTCAGTTTAAAACGCTGAAATAATGCTGTTTGCTGTCGAATTCAGTACAATATTTTAATCCCAGAACCATACAGAAGTACCTCTATGGCATATCGTGATTGCATTATTATTCTAGCTGGCTTACAGAATAAGTTTAGTTGTGTAAGTCAATGATAATGATTATCGACTTAACAGTTCTCCGCACCAAATACATACCATAGAATGTGTGTGGTTTCAGGACGATTTCCAGTACTTATCTCTTGCCATGTCGTCCGCTAAAGCTATTAAGGCCACCTGCGCCGAAGAGATCCCAATTTAAAAAAAGTAAAGGTGTAGTTAATCGTACTGCTGCCGCGCTAATCTACATCCAATTATAAAAAAAAATATAAAGAGAACAAAAGCGAGAGACCAAACCTAGAAACAATCAGAAGGAGTTCGGAATAAAATACTTTTGGATCCAATTGTTGAAACTCTAAAGGATTTATTGAACCGCCGGGACTTGTTCAAACAACGATAATCGTTGAATTTAATGTCATATTCCTCACGGATAATGGTTAAAGTTTTTTAACAATCCTCGTTGCCTAAATCCCCGGAATGTATTGAAAATAATGGCACCTAAGATAATTTGTTTTTAAATATTCAATGAACAAACACGACCAAATAACAGTATTATTATAATAATATCCATATTATAACAATATACAGGGTAAGGGGCATAAAATTAAAGAAATAATTATTGTCGAAGGTCATGAGATACAAAATGTTGTAATTTTTTAGCGCGCAATGTATTGTAAACAATACGATCCCAACAAAACGCTCCGCTCGATACCCGACGCGTTGCGAATGACAAGCGCGGCCGAGCGTATCAAGTTCTAATTTATATTGCAGTTTTAGGTCCAAATTAGTCATTTTTGTTTTTTTTATTTAAAATCACATTGACAAAGACTTATATTATGATTTCAGGCTAAATTCAATTTAAAAAGAAATGCAAAGAATGTTTGAAATTAATGAAATAATCAACGGAAAATTCCATGTCTAGGGGGTTAAAAATCATTAGTTGAATCCATGGTATCAGTTTTCATTACGAAGCTACTTACACCTGTATTAAGTCCGTAATATTCAATACTAGCTACGAACTTTGGTAATTAAGTTCGGACACAATTCAATATCATGTTTTAGATATTAAACAAATCAGTGTAGCGGAATCCTTTGAGTATTAATATCAAAAGCTGAACCTACTCAATACCCATGGATACAATACAAAACTTTGTGAAGGCGAGACGACACTGATATAAATTTAAAACTTTCTTTATAACGATACCGTTCTTTGATCTTCTGATGAAATCTATAACAAAAATCAAAAGGTCTATGGATGGCCAGTCTTGTTAGGTGTTCTAACAGAATTCTGTCTGTGTTCATAAAATATGTAATATGAAGAGAATTGGTTCTGGCGTTCGACTCCCGCGGGTGAGCCATTGCCAACGAGATACAGGGGAAATACACAGTACGATACGTATTATTACCCCTATTTATCTCAACATAACCATTACAGTTAACTTTGTTATCGTTCGGGTTGTTATTTCAAAAAGTTATATATCGTTTTATGAAGTAAGAACATTTCAGATGCATAATGTATCTAGGGAACGAGAATTGTGAAATAGTACCTACTTTTTAAAACTTTCCACTTCTAGTCAACGTTCAACGTTAAATCTGGGTTTCTTTAATTGTCACATGTAGAGCTGAGTATGAAAAAATGATTGTTTTTTAGTATTAAAGATCGGGTTAAAATGTTCTGTAGATTTTTTGAGACTACTATTAAAGGACTGCCCTTTTAAAAGGTCTTAAATGCGAAATTGTTTTCTATTGCACGTAAACCGCTAGCCTGTATTTTTCCTCACAATCCAGAGTGGAAATGTGAAAACTGGGCACGTTCTGAATCGCTAGCAATGTGGAGGCATTTTCATTAAATAAACGGTGTCTCTTTTTTCTTGTAAAGTCGTTTTCTTTTTAAATGCTAGTTTAGTTGAATGAAGTAGGTGACAAGTACAGACTATATACACATATGTTTTTATATGTAATCAGCTGGGCACACTAACTGTACGGTCCTAAAGTAAGCGATACTTGTATTATGAGTACAATGGACTAGGTGATCCCCGTAAATAATTTCTTAGATATGAAACATACATTTTGGCCCTACCAGGATTTGAACACGACACCCTAGACATAAAAAGCAAGGTGGCTTCCAACTGTGCCTATCGGTTGTCAAATTGTTTGTCTAATTTGGTAATCGACCGGTAAGGGCGTTTGTGTGTAGTCCGCCAGTGTGTACTCCGCACAAATTACAACGAAAGTTTTGCTTTGAAGTGGTCAGTCCACACAAGCCACTTTGAATACCGCAGCACGTGTACTCTCGGGTTTAGTTAAACATCAAACTTTGACTTTGGAATTTGCAACACACCCACCGAGATTTTCATTAAAAAATTGAATTTTATTATGTTATAAATAGATGAGACCGTTTGGATGGCATAGTTTTCTACGTAAACATTTTGAATGCAATTCAAGATCGCTATACTAACCTATAAAGATTCTATGTTTATAATAGGAAATGAACTGTTTACAAGAAAATGTTTTGTTGAAAAGTTAAGGCACTTACAAACAAAGTTTTGTCTCTGTCTACAACATAAACATCACGTATAAAATTAAATGAGCTAGTCTCATTTTGTCTGCTATTGTAATTAGTTCAGTAAACTCAGCGAGCTTCCCGTTTCTGCTCTCGTGCGCACTTGAAGTTCATTGAAGTGTGTTTGTTTATTGACTTTATCCACCAATACTTAGTCTGGTATTAAATGTCTTATTCGGTTGAGTTGTTCTCTGCTTATTCACTGACTCGAGAGTTAAATCTTCTTATTAATATTAGCTTTATATTAGTTACGACTTTAGTCAGATGAAAATGAGAAGTGGATGGAATTTTTATTAAATATGGCCAGAACACCATCTTTGTACTTAAGGAATGGTATTTTCATATCAATGATTATACAAATGAGCATGATAGGGATAGCATTTTTAGATTTGTTCTACAGTTTTGTTTATAGTTAGGTCGATCAAGACTTGAAAGGTAGTATAACTCATGTACTGCACCACTAATTCCCGTAGCTTGAAAAGTAGCTAAATGTAATGAAAAAACTTCCGACCTCTGTCACTGTCAGTTAAGCTCCCGGCCGACGGCTATGCATGCTTTGCGCCAGTAACGGTAACGCTTTCAAGTGTAGCTTTTCAGCAATTTATCCGAAAAAAATACGACAAAACAGAAATATTGGAAAATTTTATGCCAGCAACAATTGTTAAGTAACGTTAGAGTTTGTAGTCATTGCCTTGGCTTCTTAAAATTATAATGTACCTAACCTACCCATATTGTTAGTGGAAAATCAACAATTGTGGGCTCATAAAATAAAAAGGTTGAATGTTGCTTTTCATGTTTTTCCTACATGTCAGGATTTTTTCAGTGGTTTTTTTTTGTAGAAGTACTACGTTAAGTTATACGACTATAAATTACCTGTGCCTCAATATTTTTTACTTATAATGTTAATAACACAAAAGGAGGTCCACTTTTGTATTCTCGGTAACAATAGGAGCTTTCCGCGGTAGCAAACATCATCCTTAACACGCACTTTTGATTATTATTTGGCTCAGTAAAATCTATTCAGCCGTGTTATACAGTAACTGAGAAATATTATCTTAATAAATCATCATTATAATGATGAGGATCCTAAATCTCAATGAAATTACTTTTATAAAGTTTTATAAAAAAATATGAAGGACTTAAGAATTAAGCTCAATTGGAGTTTCAGGATCTTTCAGGCTCACTTTCGTAAAATGTCCTTTTGGGACAAATATCCAAGTGAAGTCGAGGCGAGGTACTAGTGTATTATAGTATCCTCGTATATGGTATGGAATGCTCTTTATCACGTTAGGTGTAGTAAGAACGAGTGCAGCTCCAGTCAGAAACTAACTTCACAAAACTAAGCAGGCTAACCAATTTTCGTAATTGAAAAAGTTGTTCGGAGTTTTTGGTCAAAAGCGGAATTCTCACTAGCCGGGTCCTTTCTGTCCAGTGTTATCTGCATTTAATCTGGATAATAAGTTTTCCTTTTCCAGGCTCTTGGCCTAAAATAGTTGGGTGTGCTTTAGAGTAAAGTTAGTTGTTGTTATCTTGATTTAGTTGATTTACTATTAGAATTTTGTTAGAACCAAAACATAATAATAAGATATAGTACTTATATACGCATATTAGATATGTCTTGAAATTTTTAAACTTTTATTTAGTATGGATAATGAAGTCATCACCATTATCAGCTAATTGCTGTGCACTGCTCGACATGACCCCCTCCGATTGATGGTACTGAGATTGGTCTAAAGATTTCTGTATCATGCATCATTTTCCCAGCCCTTTTTCGCAGCTTAATAGTCCCGTAAGCCGTAAAGTGCTCTAACGTTTACCTAGTTGCGGACTTTAACTCAGAACTCGTCTGATTAAAATTAAAATACTACAGGTTAAACTTAAAATCGATGCAACAAAATTTATTAAGGACGAAAATCCCAATCACGTATTAACCCTCATGGGCGTAGGGTCGGATTATGAGTAACCAGTATACTCTCAGCGATGTAAATAAAGTTTATATGATGTAGCTTTTAATTTCAGCATAAGTTATTATGAGATTTATTCGTTCGAAAAGTAAACATAGAATAAGTTAAGGCCGTATTCCGAGCAGGTGATAAAGTATTTTTTTGAAGTGGCTTTAGAGTATAGTTTTGGTTTTCGGTAGTGTTGGCAGAGAGGATTAGATTTGTTAGAAGTACAAAGAGGCTGATATGATATTTCCTACGTTTTTTTCGCCAGACGAGCATATCTACTGTTTCAAACCAAACAACGCTTGTATTATGGGTACCGTACATTGAATTTCATATTATCTTAAACAAGTTTAATTTAGAGCGCAGAAGTTTAACTAACTACTCGTAAAGTACATCCGATCTAACATCATCTTCACGAGAAAATTGGATCTTGGAAATTAATAGTTTTCAATAGCACAGTCTCAAAGGCTCAAGTTTAAGTTAACAAAGCGTCTTGAATAAACACACAGTACGTTTCAATATTAGGTTACCTGGCATGGCTTAGCAACAGGATTCACTTTGAGTTGGCGTAAGGTCCATATTAAGTCAAACCATCTGTAGGCATAATGTGTTTACGTCTATATAATTACGTTTCCTGGGTTGAGGCTGTTGAAGTTCCTTCTTAGACCGGTGGTTATATGTCCTTACGTAAAGCAATCGGTCGTAGCGCGATCAAGACACAGTCGAGGCGACGTAGCGCTGCTCAAAAAGGTCACCTCCAGGCCTGGCGATTTCGCCTTAACTACATTCTATAATATCATTGCGACATCAAAGACTTTCGTGGCGATTAAATAAACTACTTAAGGTTAGTGTTACTTAGATTTTCTGATAAAACTCAAACGTTGGGTAGGTACCAGTTTTTAATTTAAATAGGCCTACCTATATGGTTGCTCTATTATACATTAAAGTTACACAAGGATGAGTGACAATATGTTAACTAGCCGTCCTGTAGAACTTCCCACCGCTTCAGAATCAAAAGTATGATAAAATTAATCATATTTTATTTGTGGTTTTTCCCATGTTTTTATTCTGTTATTCGGGGCACACAAATAAAAAAAAAGGATAATAAAAAAAGCCTTTCCTGTTCTTAAGTATATAAATGGTATAACTAACACTACTTTGTTATATGTATATACATATAGATGAATATAAAAATTGTGTGTATTCAATTGTGAAAAAATCTATTAAGCCTGTATAAAACTTTCAACGATATACGTGTAGCAAGGCATTTTGTGCAAAATATTGTCCCATAACATCTAAACTGTTTTATATTATCTGTGTGTTCTGTGTAACTACACAATCCACTTACGGCGGAGGCCGAGCGTGCGAACTTTCCGCTATCCCAATTATCTGTATGCCAAACTTTGATTGTACGAATTGAGATGAACAAACAGGTAACTTCGGAAAGTTTTCACTATACGAGTACAACTATGTTAGATTATTTTAAATGGTATCTATTGTTATTCAGGTCGTACAGGTATATTTCTTTACAGCTAAAATAATTCAACTCCGATGCGGCAGTCCAAACCGCCTTCAAAGAGTTTATTGATTCTCGCCCCCATGGTTTTTTTAGTAAAGGGGTCAATGAACTCCCTATGAAATGGCAAAAGTGCATAGATAACAACGGTGCATACTTTGATTAATTAAACATATTTTACAAAAAAAAAAGAATTTATATTCCTCCCGTACAAAACGCCTTGAAATAAGGATAAAACGAGTTTCTTTTAATCAATATTAATTAACATCTAACGTAAGTATATCTACCGTACCGGTTTAACAAAACTAATTGGACTTATAAGAGTCTTTTCAAATGCTATTAAAGTAACAAAATATCTGGATACTATTAAAAAATATGTAAGAAAGTATTAAAATTAGAAGGAGTCCAAGGTTCCAGCTGTCACGAAAGTAAAACGACGTTTTCTTATTACTGTCGCTTCCTTCCTAAGTTAAAATTGCAACGTCGTATTGTTGGTTCTTAAAGAAACGGGAGGCGACAGCGTTGCTCGTAAATAGGTCATAGAAATGAGCTTGTTTTGCAAGCTCATTCTGGTTTATGAAGAAACGGAATGTTAAGTGTTGGAGAAATAGAATTAGGCCACCTTCAGACGACAATAATCAAAAGTGTAAATCTATAATATACTAGCTGTTGCCCGCGACTTCGTCCGCGTGGTATTTAACAAAGACAACCGTTGACAACAGCCTGCTCGCCCATTCTGAGCCCGCGGCATTGCAGGTTGTTGCTATCAAAATTAATCAGGCGCTGCGCTGCAACATTGGTTTTAATTTTTTTTCATGAGATCCTATTTTTTTTTTCTAAAATAAAAGTAGCCTAAGTTAATCCTTGTTACATCAGCTATCTGCCAGAGAAAGTTCCGTCAAAATCGGTCCAGCCATTTCAGAGATTAGCCGGAACAAACAGACAGACAGACAGACAGCCAGACAGACAGACGGACAGACAGACAGACAGACGGACAGACAGACAGACAGACAGACAGACAAAAATTGTAAAAAATGTTGTTTCGGTATAGGTAACGTGTATACATCCAAATGCACTTAGTAAAAAGCGGTTATTTTAATATTACAAACAGACACTCCAATTTTATTTATATGTATAGATGTATAGATATTGACGACCTTAGCGCAGTTGATATTGACCCTGCTTTCTGCGCCGAGGGTCCCGGGTTCGACTGGTAGGGACGAATTTTGTGTGATGAGCACGAATTTTTTTACCCAAGTCATGGATGTTTAGTATCTATATAAATATTACATACCTACTGAGTTTGCCCTCAGTCTATTATACGGTACCCATATTACAAGCGATGCTTGGTGTGGGACCGTATAGTTGGTGTGTTCGTCTGGCGATATTATTATAATATAAAACGAAGTAATTTAATAGAAAAATTAAGATTTAGTGAAGTACTTATAAGAGAGGAAGCTCCATTTTAATATATGTCTCAATCCTGTAGATCCTATGGAAATTATTACAAAAGGCCATTAAAACAAAACGACATTATTTGTTTCTAGATTCTAAATAACGGACATTACGCTAACATAGGTACCACGGTTCAATGGCAGACAAGTGAATTAATAAAGCATTTATTTTTGAACGAAATGATCCAACTTTCCGAGATATTCCCACTGAGAAATAGCCAGATTAGGATCTTGTTTGTTCAACTGCCTTTCTTAATCCTAATTAGCCATTTAGCTAAGCCCTTATCACTGGACCTGAACAGAAAGTCATTGTTATAAACCAACTCACTTTCTTATCTGCTGGCTCGAGACAGTTTTATTTTATGAAGCATTCCTCCGAGCGCAGCAATACTCAGACTCGACTCGGATTGAAAATGTAGCTACTAAAGGGTACTAAGATAACATGAAATGGAAGAAGGACGTAAATGCAAGATCTATCTGCGCATACCGTATACAGGGAGTAGGTGGGTTCGTACCAAAAACTGATACCTTGGATCAAGCTCATGATTTTGCTGTATTTTTAAATTGATTTGAACATAAAATCATAATAGAAGTCTATCTTAACGTGTTTTGAAATAAAAAATAAAAAATATAAACAACCACTTACCTTTTACTTACCTTTAGGTATAGTGCGGTATTGATTGTTTTATCGTTCTAAGCTTTTAAATCTTGTCTATGATATTTGATGCTACGCGGTAATTCAAGCATTAGACTTAAAAGTGGACGGGGACTTATTTTATTTTTCAAGTGGCTTCAGCCAGTTTCTATTATATTATACGAAAAAATATTCAAGGCTATATATCGTGCACTTTTTTTTATTCAAACTACAGGTACCTACTTACTATTCTATGTTATAATTTGAAGAATAGAAATACCCTGCCTACTAAGTCTTAATATGCTACTGCAAGTGCATTGGATCAGAAGAATATCTCGGGGATAGAAAAGTTATTCCAACCTGCTTTTGAGAGCGGTCGGGTACAGAGTCGTGAGTTTCAATCCACTTTAAGCTTTAATGTTAGAAAACAGAGAACAATAGTTTTCTGTGTGTGTTGTGTGTTTGTTGACCCCAATATTGTTTTAAATTTAAAGTAGGGTAAGTACCTAAATTCGGATTTATAACTGGAATTTATTGACGTCACTCTAACATCATTAACAAGTATCTGAGTTCTGAGAAATTAGACCATCAATAATGCCCTTTGTAAATACAAATATGTAGGTATGTACTGATGAAATTCGTTCCTTTTATTAATAATGTTTTTTTTATACCCAACAATTATAAAAAGACATATAGCCAGTTTAAAGGGTAAGATAGATCACTTGTAATAAATAGAAGAATCTTATAGGTATGTCCAAAGTTATTTTTAATTTTTATAATTTAGTAAAAAAATATACATTATATTATTTTATTGATATGTAACAAATACGTGTACTTTTTCAGATTTAGACGCTCAATAACACATACTTACATAAGGAAATAATATTAACGTCATAATAAAGGCCGGTATAATGTAATAAGTCATAATGGAAATCTCCGTTTTCCAGTCCTACTCTTGCGGGACATTTGGACACCCTTGTCATTGTGTGGCTAGCCGGCTGTAAAATTAAATCCTCATTTCATTTCATTCGCTGTTGTTTTCTTAAGCTTTATCTTTTGCTTGGTTAAACCCCCAAGGATATCTGCCCACATGGTTCTAATGTGGGCGATATCCCTCATTATAAGCAATGTTTATGGAGCAATTAAAGCCTTATCTTTAGTGAATTATGTGGTAGGGTTTTATTGATAAATGCTAACTCCATTTGATTAATTCAAACCTGTTAAGTTGGTTTTAAAGTAATTATTAGATTATTGGTTACATCTCGCATAGTTGCATTCTTTTTAAATTAATATAATATTGGTCTGGTAGTTTCCAATAAATTTACTGGCTATTTTTGCACATACGTTATTAAACATATTATGAGCTATAAGTGCGATATATAATATGATATTTGATCAAATGTGCAAATAAAATAAGCTATAACCATAACTGACACGTACAAATTAATATCGTAAACCTTTTGTAGTTGTAATAAAGCGTCGATATTTTCTTGTAACGTCCGTCATAAGATCTCTTGAAAACCGATACAAGGCAATGTAAGGGATGCTATTAAATACTTATTACCTATAAAGTATGGCCACTGTAAAGTTATAGGCGGATTTTTCAGTTTCACGCGCCGAAGATTTTGTTAGATTATTTTCTCATTGAAGGTGAAGATGATAGAGAAACGCCGCCAATTGTCGAAACTTAAAATCATTTCATGTATGTTGTTCATCATGATCCCTGACGACAGCTTGGTCTAGTGGCTTGAGCTTAGGCCGGTCGGGTCACTGCACCGGGTGGTTGCGGGTTCGATTCCCGTCTGGGCAAATTTCAGAAACGCTATTTTCGTAATTTGCCCTGGTCTGGATGTTTCTGGGATCGCCCTCAGTCAATTTTACGGTACCTATAATACAAGCGTTGCTTAGTTGGTGTGTTCGTCTGGCCCTATTTGTTATTTATTTATTAATTATGATACAATACTAAGGGTAGAGCCAGTAGGGATATCACAACAAACTCCTGTATTTATAAAAGACTATAAAATATCCAAAGTGATCGCAGAACGTTGAAAGCTCTCCATTTATTTGCGCTCTAACACGCTTTTATTTTTTAAAGTATTTTACGCTCAGCACTTACCAGTAATGTCCAGGCCAGCGCAAAAACTTGCTCTCCATCCGCAAGTTTAACATGCCCACTATAAATTATAGCATAGAGCCTTTGTGTGACACTTTTATTGCGACCTTTAAGTTTGGAAAAAGTTTGGTGGCACCACTCGAAGTGTCCTTTATGAAATTACGGCGCTATTATTTTTCCTTTATTCCACTAAAGTGGTAACAAGTGGCACTGTCGTTATATGATCTATCGTTCTTATACACACACACATTTTTGCATCAGTTTAATCTTCATACATTAATTTCAGCAATGGAGTAGTGATCACAGTTAAACAAATTTTGACCAAACATTAAAGCAGCGGGGAATACAAATTTGGCAACCCATCTAAATCCAGAATGTATTAAAATTTACGCGGTTTTTACGAAATTAATTCCGCATGAGCTAGTAGTCCAATCTGGTGTCAGGTGTTTTCAGGACGCCTGTAGGTCTACGACTTGGCTTATCGACTGCTTTAGCTTGGAATGACAGCTTACCGTGCCCTACGGAGTACGCACAGAAGCTCAGTCGAAAATGCCTCTAATGGTGACTCATCCAGGTATTTACCGCCACGAGCGCTTCTGTTCTGAGCACCTGCTGCGCATGTAGTTGTTTTTCAAGTGTAAAACTATTGGTGCACGCTACCGAGATTTGAACTCAAGGCTTTTAGATGGCAAGGTGGAGCCATTGCTGGTAGGGAGAAACTTCGTGTGTTGAGCACAAATGTTTGCACCCGAGCTATGGATATTTACTATCTAAGTATATAAGTATTATATACTGAGTTCTGTGACAGTCCATTGTAGGGTACCCATAATACACGCGTTGCTTATTGTAGGAACGTATAGTTGGTTTGTTCGTCAGACGATATTATTATTATTTTCATTGGGTTCCCAGGAATTATTTATTTTTGTATTTTTTTAATTTAGTCACCTTGTCGTTAACCCCTTATCAATTACAGCCTGATTAATCGAAAGGGTGATACGGTCACACACAAAGTTAACTGAGCTTATCCCAACGCCGATGAAATTGGAGACCTTGCCATAAACTTCTAACGAATTCCATCTTCACCCAACTCTGTTGCCGTTGTTTTATCTATTTTAACCCCTTGTAAATGAGATGTAAATCCCAGGTACCATTAACCCCTGTAAACTTCTGTTATTACTGGATTTACTTACCCCAATTAGGTATTACGATCTGCTTAATTATGTTGGACGATAATTTGATACTCTAACCTGTGTTGGCTACGTTTTTATTTGCCTATGCCTGAAGAATAAACATTGCCACAAAATTCTGTAGTTTCTGGTAGAGGTCTACTTAAAGAAAAAGTTATTTATATTAAGAGAATATTTACATTGCAGCTGTCTGCAATAGCTGCAACTGAAATCTGTCAATTGTTGATACAACACGCAACAACTCAAAGTCCTTTTTACCCTACTACGGAAAATCCAAAAGGAAGGGTTATGATTATAAGCAGTCTATTTGCAATTATATTTTTACTGCAATGATATAGAGTACAAATAAGGTCTTACTTAAAACTCTTGTCTATTCATTAATCAGCCGCAATCTGAATAAGCGGTTCAGCAACAGTGAGCAATTCTAATGATACTGTTTTTCTGTTTTATCGGTTCAATTAAAATTCCCTTTTCATGTCATTCATACATTTGTGAATCTTACATCTTATATTATTTTTAACCTAATTAGTGTAAAAATAAGGAGGTAAGGATATTTATAATATGTAAACTCTCCAATATATCCATAGTTATGTGTTTAATTTGAAAAAAAATACAGTTTAGTACTGTACAATAAGGTCGTGATATTGTATTGCTGTTAATAATTTAATTTGTAGAGTGTACAAACTTACAGGTATAACGGTATTTGAATTTATGAACAAACATTACATACTTCGATGTGTTGATTTGATATAGAAATTTCGTCGGTGAACATCCATAGGGGAATAAATTAAGGAAATGTTATTAGGAAATTCCACCGTGTGTCGTTGCTAAAAGCCGAGCGTAGGCCCTTTGGCCCAAATGAACGTGCACGAAATTTATAACACCTTCAACCTTTCAGTTACTTAGCAAGGAGCACAGGACGTTCACCGCGTTGTAATGCGTGATTACTTTCTGTTTCACGTGTTTGTAAACATGCCGCTCACATATATAGTCTTGGGCGTGGACAAACAGTGACCAACAGTGGCTACCTATTTAGATGTTTCTATAGATAAATCTGTCTGTATAAGTACCTTACATAAACTCTTCTGCACGGGTTAGGATAAAGAATAAGCTTGTCATTATTTCAGTCAGTAATTTTATTACATTTAAATTCTTCCGAATAAGCTAAACTACACTTTATAATATAGTTTGTTTTTTCAATAAAAGATATTGAAATAAAACTTATTTTACAGCAGCCATGGTGGCCATGGTTGCTGGAAAACAGCCGAAATGTCGAGAACGCAAAGACATAAAATAAACGCGAAAAATATGTAAAATAAGTTTTATTTCAAGATGTAGTATTCGCGTAAATATAAGAAATCAATAAAATATATTGGTAAACTTAATGATTTATTATCAAGTACTTAGCCTTTAGCTTATAACCTTAACAGATATAATTTGGACTAAAACAAATATAGTCCACATTGCGATGTCGACTCTGAAGGTGTTCGCTCCTCCAGTCACGCTTCGAATCCAGGTAGTGTAGTTTGAAACTCGCGTGTAAAGCTCAGGGTAAGATGATGGTGCGCAATTGTTGGTCAAAAATAGAATTCCAGTGAGGCCACCGTTGCATACCAATGCGTTTCCTTCGTCACCCTAAAATTCAGCATAATTAGAAAAAAATTGAGATAATAGATAAATCATTCCATAAATCAAAAGACATCCCTACTACTACACAACGGTATATTTGTATTAGTTTGGTGGTATTTACGATTAGCACACAAAAAGGGTGATGGGGTTTAAATAAAGTTATAGGCTACTTTTTGTTTTATTTTTCAACCTGGATATTAATGCGGATAGAGCTATCGGTAAAAGAAGTATTAAAATAAAATTTGGAAGGTATTAATATAACAAACCATATCTGTATACTATATGTTGGAAACAGTACAAGTAGGTACAAGTAGGATTGGGTGCGGTACTTACAAAGCAACCAGAAGATATGATGTCATAAGAAGCGGCACAGATCATTGACGGGAAGACATTGGATATATAAGGTATGCCAGCGTAGATATTGGTGCATAAACTCTGGCTGTAGATATACTTCGTCGTGTACCTCAACTGAGTGCTTGCCTAGAAGAAAATATATAAAGAAATAAATAAAGTTTATTTGGCACAGTAACAAGGATACACAAATACATAGAAAAGAACATAATGAGTTATATTTAAAAGATATGCGAGTGTTATTATTGATCTCAGCATGAGCTGGAGTGTAACGGAGTTCTCAGCTAAATCCTCCTCAATCGCTTTTACATAATTTGCCTGATAACCAAATGGTGCCGCAATCGCATATGGGCACCTAGCAGTATAACCTTGAGTTGATTTATAAAACCAGGGCAAGATTCTTATATATCCATTCTAAGGCACTCAAGACAAGATAATGTTTCCAAGCGTATACCTACAAATCGATTCGCTTAAGTATGGCAATGATAGTACATTGTATGTAATTTGTAAAGCGTTTGTAACAAATGAACTTACATTTACAGTAGCATCGGGGGCTCCCCATCCAGCAACAGTGCACAGCGTGAAGTCAGCTGGTATGAAATTGGCTGCCGGCAATGCTATAGGTGTCACTGTTGTATTTAAGAATGGTGCCGTTAGCTGTTGAACAAATGTGAATATAAGAATATATCTTTGTAGTGAACACTTGAACATTTTAGATTTCAAAGATACTCTGCAACATGGAAAATCATATCTACAAAATATTGAAGATATATTTAATGTCATGCCTACTCTGATAATATTTTAGTACAACGATAAACATTTTGGCTGTCAAGACGAACTGACCGACTGATATATGTATTTCTGTTGAAATAAATGAAAATTTATTGAAACTATAAGCAATAACTTAGTGATGGTTCTCAATGGTTGCAGGCAAGGTCTACTAGATAATAAGATAAGATTGTTTAGATTTATAGGTAAGGTAATGTCAGAAAAGATAGACAGAGATTACTTACCGTGATGATAGCAATATCGTTAAGAAGCGCTGGTGATCCAATGTACTCCGGATATATTGTGGCATTCGCTATGAACCTTACGCGATCTTGAACAAAGTCGTTGGTCAGAGTTGCTGATCCAGAGAATACGCGGTATTCATTTAAATTTATCTGCACTGGAGTTCTGGAAATCACATATTATTAGGTTTACAGCCACAATAACATTTGTCCACAGCCACAGATATTTATCTATTATATTTTATTTGATACTCTATATAATCTTAGTTTTACGATTAGTAACAGTAAAGACAGTACAAACAAGGATTTGATATCATGAATATTAATCTATTGATTTTAATTTTCTACAACTATGTTAAAATAGAATTAGTAAGTAAGTATTTATGATTTATATACCTACTAAATTCAATAACAGTCAAACACCCGATGACGGCTAAATTCTAATATGCAGCTCAAATTGGACGGTATTCTATGAATTATAATTGTAATCTAAATCTGTAAATTATTTAAAAAGAAAAAACCTGCAGTACTAACATGTTGACTGTGTTGAATAAGCAGGAGGCAGCAGTCAACACGTGCTGCAGTGAGATCATCACACCGCTACATCTGTGTCCGCGTGTTGCTAATCCAATCTGCGATGTTTGTTGCAGCGACACCTGGAAAGAAAATTATTCAAAATATTGATGAGGAATGTGCCTGCTATAATAGCAATAGGCTCGCCCCGTATAACATGTAATGTAACAATGTAATAAAAAAACCAAGACCAAATGCCATGGGCGTAATGTGAGTGCACTGCAGTATACTTCAGCATATCACTTCGGTGGTTACAGCAACGAGCCCAAGGTTACAGGCGCGATGTTGGTGTATGTGTTTTTGTATTCATCTAAGCCAAAATAGTACTTATGAATAGTCAGAAATAACTACCGGTTTGGAAGGTTCCACTAAAAGAACCAGCCAGAATTGAGTTTTTTGCTGGCTCTTCTTTTTTTTTGTAAAAATGTTATAAGCACATACATACCGAGAAACTATATATATATAACGATAAAATTGTTGTAATTATTTTTCTAATCCTTATTTACTATGCTTACACCAGTTAAAGATACAGAAGAGACGGAGGTGAATGTTGCTAGTTACAATTACAAAATAATTTTGGATTTAGTTTTTTTAAATATTTACAACAGGAAAATTAAAAAAAAAAACTTAAAAATGATATTAAAACAAACTAGGTATCAAAAAGGCTTTTTTAAAGTTGGTTACACTTGCATGAGGCTTAGCATAACAGTGTAACGCTTATTATTATAATTCATGAACGGTAAGTGAACGGTATGAAGACATTCCAAACAATACTAAATATTTGGAATATCCACTGAAATGCAGTGGAGCATAGTAATCAACGCGAAACATTCGCTATGTTTGAAACTTTAGTAATAAACTGTTATCTGCTGACACACAAAATATTTTCCTAATACGTGGAGCCAAAATGATGAAATTCCAAAACCACTCAAACTTGGGTAGGTAAGTTAGATAAAGTTGACTAAAAGGTTGGTTGAGATAACGTTTTGAAGATACTCAAACTGGCCAAATGCGTGTCGGGTTACGTAAAAGGTGGAATTTCGAAGTCATGTCAAGAACAGGATTTAATAGTAAATAACTAAATTCATGAAATATAATACCATATACGAACGTAGACTAAATTCATGAGTTACAAAAAACAGCGTTGAATTTGTCGTTCTCTCTCTCTATCTTTTGAGTTTGTTCAGCAATCAAACTTCGCATTAGCTTGGTCTGCTGTAGATCGTTATCTAATTGATTAAAATAGTATTGACCCAGACAAACAGACATGGCGAAAACCTTCTGACTTAGTATAATTATAATAAATGTCTTCGTAGGTACCTACCATAAAATTAAATTAATTACTCGTTAATTTGTAGTGTAACGCTTGTACTCACCATGTATGGGAACTGAAAATCCGTAGCGAGAATCCCATTGGTAATCCTCTCTACTCCATCGGCAGTTAATGCTTCGGAACATGCTATCCAAATACAAAACGTTCAAAAAGATGAATGTTTAAAAAATTACAGATTATATTCGAGTCAACAAATTATGTGGATTCTGGCAGATTCGTGCAAATATAATTTTTAATTGGATTTAATACTTTTTTTTCTGTTTTTAAGTTAAGAACTTTACGGAAAATCGGTTCGTTCGTACACAAGTGATTCGTGAACAAACGAACAATATTTAATTTTTATTTAAATAGATTAAATAGTGAAATATTATGAAATTCGATCAAAACACTCACCACCACAAAGGGCTATAAACAAAACTATGAAAACATTTTTCATTTTGTTTTATTTTAATTAGTTTCTGAACACAAAATACGACACTTCATACACTATACTGAATTAGAAATAATGCGCTCTGATTGTATTGATGTTAATATGATTAATCACTTACAATCTTATCAATACCAGGGATTTTTATTATCTAATCTTGTTTTATTTGTGTGTCTTCGTCCGTTGGTAATATTGGATAATATTTCTGCAATGAATCATGGAATTTCTGCTGGTCATGCGCCTAGGATTAAGGTGGATTATCTGAATAATTGTAAAGCTAATACTGTTTCTCAAACTGGCTTACAATATAGCAAAATTAAGTCTTCACTTTGAAATAATGCAGAATTATTTTTGTAAACTGAATTCAGGCATTAGTCGAGTAAACATCCTGAAAATGAAATCTACTTTTCAATAAAATAGAATAGTGCCGTCGAAGCGAGGAAAACATCTCATTGTGCGTACTATTCGTATGCTTGTATCGGGCCCTAATAAAAATAAACGGGCTCTCGGCTGATCTAAATATTGGGATACAAATTTGCGCGCGCCGAATAGATCGTTCCACACTCATAAACCATTCCAGAATTGATAGAATGCTCTGTTTGCTACCTCTTCTATTTTATTTTAAAATACTTATATAATCTAGGTACGACATCTTGTATATATACTAACATAATGTAGGTACGAGATCTTGTAATACATTACTATTTTTACTTTACGATCTTGCATCAGAACGCAGAGTTCTATATAAATTTAATGTCAGCATATGTATTTTTTATAAATGCGTAAGACGTGATATGGTATTATTTCTACAAATATTTTTATTCGCATAGCCAAATTTCACTGTAACCGTTGACATTGTTCAGATTTGGCTATTTACTAAGTTATATTAAAAATAAATATATCACTGAAAAGAGCGTTTTAATGTGCTGTTGTGGTGTTTCTTGAAAGTTCTAAACTTTTACCTGCAAAACACAAAAAATGTACTATTCATTATTATATAATAAACTTTACACTCTTATTGATGCATTTACTTAATCGTAAAAGTACCTAGTTTAACAAATAAATATTATGCACGTACACATAATATCTAGATGAACAAAATTTTAACTTTTTTTTTGTCAAATAAATGAAATTGTTCTACACATTTCAAATCAGAAACTCTTGTAAATGAAAGCATAGTTACAAAAATTCAATGAAAGTGCAGCCACAATTTCAGCAGCCAAAGTGGGATTGGACGCGCGGTCAAGCGCTATCACACTTTGCTCTTAGCCAAATAGGTACTAAAATTACATAACTATTTTCTTATTTAGTTTAATTATTTTTGTAGTCGTTAATTTAGTTTTGATGAATACAGCTCCGAATGCAAATTATGAAATAAATAAATGCTACGACAAAGACTTAAATATTATCATTTACCGTTAATACTTTACACTTAGCAAGGATTTGTTCTGTAATGACTGTCTCAGTAATAAATCGTTCACGGATTTTTAAGGAATGAATTAATCAAATGTTTTCTACTTCTGTGATTTTGAATTGGTACTTAGCTATCTTCAGGTAAGTAGTGCAAGTAATGATGAATGACAACAATGTTTATCTTTGTCCACGAGCTTGGCGAAAACTTTGAATTTCTACGTCAAACAGTTTCCGAGAAAACGATCGTTTGTGAGGTACAAACCGAAGCAAAAGGTGACCATGATTATTACTTTAGTACCGTAACCGGTAAAAAACGTTGCCCGTATACGTCTTTTTACCGGTTAATGAACCGGAGACGTAATGGTATATACTCTTAAAAAATGATGAACCTTCCATTACGTAGCCGCATGGAACGTCCTCGGCAAGGCGCGACTAAAAATTGTCGGCCGCTTATCGTTATCACTGAAGTGCTATGACTGTATCCAACCTTTGCTTAATAATTACAAAGAATATACAAAACATAACGATACTTCAGAATAGCCTGCATTATAAAATTGGTTTATCATTTTACAGTAATTAATTTTACAACAACAAATTTCACTAAATCTGTTCTATGTTTAAATTATAATATCTATAATATTTATATTAATTATTATATATCTGAGTTACGTATTAATATAAAGCACGGCACAAGTAACATTTACAAAACATGTGACCTAATTAAAATCAGCTTATTCAAATAAGGTATGAGAAGGGAGTGTGATAATTTGGTATATTTATTGTAGAAAATATAAATGTGTATACAAGGCTTTAACCGATTAGGGGCCATAGGCTGTTTAGGATAATTAGGGCCTTTACAACCATGGCAGGGACTATTAAGGAAAGCAAACTTTTATTGTTCATTCTGTAAACTTATTACTTTACTAAACCTATATAGATTTTTAAACACTAGCCTGCGTGTAGAGAATTCTAGAAGAGACAGTTTTCCGGATTATAACTACCGATACATTTAATGTAAATAATAATTGTAAAGAAATAATAATAACACTTGAATAAATCTAGAATTTTGCTTTTTGAAAAGGAATCCTGGATCGATGGACCATGGGCACCAGGCCAGAGAGGTCGAAAGAAAACAGGAAATTATATTATTTAAAATTAGCATTAAAATATTTTTTCAGATGAAAAGATGTATTTTTATTAGACAAACTTTTTCTTCTTATATTTAAGTGAGTCAACACCAAAACAATGTAAAAATAAAATATAATTAAAGAATAGTCAAGATTACTGGAAAACGATATAAGTTATGACCTACACTCATGAACTAGAAGTTTGAATGGATATAGATTGTTTATAAACATTGTTTTATCGTATGTGTTTATGAACACGATATTGTACGTATGTACCTTGAAATTATTCACATATTTATCATACCATATGTTATTCCCTGACATATTATAATAATTTTATTGACATGACTCGAATTTTTTTCCTCGCCATTTAATTACTAAAATTTATAGATGTTCCGCGGACCGACTACCGGCAGACTGATAACGTATTTTCATTTAGATAATAATTGATTCATAAGCGCGAGTTTATATAAACCCTTTGCTTTTAGAAACGTGCCAGTATATATCCTATTACTAATTCTAATCTACTATCAAAATATTATTATTAGGTTTAAAATAGTATTCATTTACCGGATTTTATCGTGTTCATTTATGTTTTACGAGCCTGACGTTTCAGCTGATAGCAACCATGGTCACGGGAGGACTGACGGACGGATGTTATTTTAGTTTTATTTCAATATGTAGTATTCGCGTAAATCTAAAAACAATCAGGCATTCGTTCAAGCATCGGCTTGGCACGCAATACCTTATTATGTTTATAGCAATGGTATTAATTTTAGCTCTCAGGGTTTCAGTCATTATGTTACTATTAGATTGGTGTTAGACGTAGACGTTGTTATTAGAAAAAAGTTCTGAACATCGTCTCTTAATAGTTATTGAAGTAAGTACACTAATGACCTAATGCACTCAAGTCAATCCTATGAACTTATTATTTCGTATAGTTGTTTTTCCCTGTATCGCCAAGCATAAACGATGAATAGGGCAAAGAGTCATTGGTCTGAGATAACATAACCTCTAGTTGATTTGCACAAATAATAATGATCGGCACACGGTAGTGTACTGGCCAAGTCATGGCTATAAAATGTAACAATCATATCCTAATTAGCTACCTATCTCTTTGTGTGAAAGAGGGTTCAAAGTTCTGCATTGCACGTTCTCCGTGCTGCGTTCCACGTTGCTTGTGATTTATGTGTTTCAATGCGCCCACACTAACAGCAGGCGGTCAACAACGCTTACAATTCAAGGAACGCGAAGCGCAGAACGAAATCCAAATAGTGAACATTTCTCTCCATGTGGAATATTCTAGAAGTATTTGCCAGATATTTGGAAAATAACTGATCCATTTTAAATTTAAGGTTATAAAATGTATGGCATAACTTTAAATTGAATGATGAATATGATGAAGTAAATGATTTTGACAAAGGGATGTAAGTCTGTTCTTAGTAAATACTCTACTAAAAGTGGTTTTGATTTCTAGCCTAAGTCCTATTTTTTTTATTTTTTTTTTATTGTTATTTTTAATTAAAAAAATCATACAGTATGGCCGACAATCGCTTACTTGGCTTGTAACGATAATTATCATGTTTATTGAAACGACATGATGCCACAATAAAATCTGCACTTCAATGTAATGAAATTTTACATTTGTATTTACTTTTATGGACTTGGCGCGAATCAAACTCATTTCTTTTATGAGAAAGCTAAATAGGTACGGTGGCTGATAGCTCGCCTCTTTATAAATAGGTAAGTGCATTATAGTGCCCAGACTAGTAAAGAGGTTACATTGCACAGTTACACGGCGTTACCGACGGCGGGGATATAAGCAAAGTGAGTGTTTTATTTGTTTTGTACGCAAAGTGTTTGTTCTTCGACTGTACTTCTTTCGTTCTTCGACTGTATTAACTTAAAAACTATATTGATTAGTCTGTGATCATAATACCTACCTAATTAGTTTATAATGACTTCGTCCATCTTACATCTATTAAGACGAAACATTAATCGAATTTTAATGTTTTCTACGAAATATATATGCCTGATAATAATGTCTTAGCTCAGTACAATCAAGTATGACTTAAATAAATAGTTTTCCTATTCAGTTGTATACCTCAAAAGAAACATTTTAAGCCAATTTCTAAAAGATTATTTTCTAAATAAAATGAAACCGCGTATTAATATTAATATTTCCAATTTTCAGATGAAGATCCTGATATTTGTCACGCTGCTCGGTTTCACGAGAACCGAATTGACTGAAAACTTTGAATGTGTCCGCAACATCAAATATGAGAAGGAATTATTGAAGGAAAACGTTAGTGGCCCATACCAACTGGCGATCGACCACGACACCAATACATTATTCTTTAGCTTCGCGGCCCGAGCCGACGAATACTTCAAAATAGCCCATCTGAGTTTGAAAACGAAGCAATATGGCCTAGTTTCTGGCATTCGCGGAGGCTTTGCTAACGCTGTTGATAATTCAAAACATACAGTCTACATGGGCGGTGAAGAAGGAATACATGAATATAACTACGACACAAAATCAGCAACGAATTTAAACATCCCCAGAGCGAAAGCAAATATATGGCAAATGTTTTACAGCGACGGCTTATATTTTACCACTTATCCCGACGAGAAACCGTTTTTGTACAAAGACGGTGTGGTTGTCGAAGTGCCCGGAGTAGCACCGAATCGAGCCATGACATTAGCTGCAGATAGAAGTGGGAATATTTACTACGCCAATTCATCTGGACTTTTTTTCTATGATAAAGTTTCTGGAATAACTGTTCAACGCGGTGAATCCACTGCTAACGGGTTCAGTACCGACATTCATGGCAATCTGTATTACTCAGTCGCGGATGGTGTTCATTTTATTAATGAAAAAGAGAAGACTATTGAAAAAATATTATCTGTTGATAATTGCTATGGTGTTGCTATAGAAGGAAATGGTGATATTATTTTTGCGCAGAGCGACAGTGTTACTAGACTTAAGCAAACACGCGAAGAATGTTCGGATGATTTGAAAGAACACACACATTGAAATAACAATACAGTTGAATATTTATCGTAGTCAAGATCATCCATTTAATATAATTAGTATAACAATGATATTATTACAAAATAAAATAGATATAAGCTAAGTTATAAAATATATAATAAATACTTTTTATAAAATATAACGATTTTATTTAAATAATATAATTACATTATATGTAATTTAAAACGAAATGAAAGCGTAGGGTTCTTTCATGTGCATATATGTATTAGTCCTATAATAATTATTTCGGTATTTGAATCCTTAAAAGTAAAATTGTAGACAGCTAATCTTTTGAAATATCAAAAATACTTAATTTAACAATACTCTATAGGAATTATAATGATAAGTACTTGTTAATAGTAACTAATAGTTAAGCTTATGAATATTATTCCAAAAAATATTAAAATTAAATTTTAAAAAATCTTCTTTGTAATATATATATTTATCAACATTTGATAAGGGTAAAGACATATCTTAAACATCTTGAAGAATAGTTATAGACATTATTATTATACTAGCTGCGCCCGGCGGTGTTACCCGCGCTAAAAAGTATGAAAAATTAAAACATCTATCCCACGGGAACCATACATTTTACCGGGATAAAAAGCCTATGTGCTATTCCAGACTATAATCTATCTCTGTGCCAAATTTCATCCAGATCCGTTGAGCCGTTCGAGCGTGAAAGAGTAACAAACATCCATCCATCTATCCATCCATCTATCCATCCATCTATCCATCCATCCATCCATCCATCCAAACTTTCACACTTATAATATTAGTATAGATTATAGCACTTGAAGTCGGGAAAAACCTATAAGCGCCCAACGAAACAATTAAGTATTAAACACTTCATAGACCTACGCGTATTTCTTAGAACAAAAATATTGAGCATGAAAATAGAAGCTCAATAAATATTTAATATCAATTGGAAGGATTCCAATGAAGCTCTCAAAGGCGACCCCGTTTTGAGCTTCCAGCAACCTACACTCACTTAAAATTCAAGTTGTTAGTTAGTCATCAATTTTCCATCCCTAACAAAGTCGCTTTAATTAAGTTATTGTGACTCACATTCTGACCCCATTATTCGCGTAGGCCAATGGTAAACTAAAACAAGTACCCACATGTAAATAATTTATAATTACATACTAAAGCGGATAACATACGAAGAGTAAAGTAAACATACACTTGTTTATCCAAATTATATTGAAATATTCTCAGTAACATGTTACATTCCGTTGTTTGTTTTTTAAATTGTAAATATATCTATAAATAATATGATAGCCTAATGATATAGCTAGTGATTATATACATTTTTACCTTTAAAAGGTATATCAAAGTACATACATAACAAAATAACATACCCAAACTATTTGTCGGGTCAACGGATCTAACTCCATCCTTTAACTCCATGCAGATTCACCAAAATAAGAAGATACAATTTATTTAAATATTACAACGGCTTTGAAGATCCTCTTCACAAAATTATTTTATAAATATATAAGAATTTCTGACGATTGAAGGAGAAGAGAGAATATTTTATTATTATGCCTCCAATTTTATTGAAATTAAATGGGAAATGATCTATTTAATATCTACTTAATAAAACTCTTAGCACTGACAGACAGACAACGAACGACCTAAACCAGTGGACCTGTACGGAAGTATGATTTTTTTCATTTGAGTTTCTTATATAACGTAGGTGAGCAAACGGGGTTAAATAGGAGTTCAAAGTTTGAATTAAGATACATTACGAGTATTTTTATTGCTAGACCTCAAGATACTGTGAGCACTTTCTACATATATCGGACCGCAAACAACAATTTAATATGAGGGTACCCCTGTTCATACTTTGACACTAGGAAGTCAAACACCTCAGTCCTCCCGTGATCATGGTTGTTGTAAAGCAGCCTTTCGGCTGCTTTACAGCAACCATGATCACGGGTTGTTTTTACGATCACAACGTTTCCGTCGGGATCGTAAAAACATAAAATATACGATAAAATCCGTAAGATTAGTTGTATTTTCAAGATTATTTTTATTCATTATTTTATGTTACAGTCGGGCACATGACTAGTAAAATATAATTGTTGATAAAAACACCCAATAATTTTCCCAAAATTATCGGGCTAATTTGGTGATGTACGCCCACTATACGATAGCTTAGGCGCAGCCGCTATTACCCAGCGCGCCAACCCGGAAAACCGAAATTACGTAAACGCTACATTGAATTTTCGTATAATCGGCCCACAGCCTCCCGGGGATATTGCCTGTAGATATTATTTTGTGAATTGAACGTGAAATAACACCTCCGACATGGCATGATGAAACATACATTTAAAGGAAATTTACATGCTGATGATATTATGAAATGATAGTATAAAAACTGAAATTCAGACGGAAATTCTCATACAAAATGTCGGACTCTAGGAGACTTATGGACTTGAGATTTGGCTCGGTGGTTCCTCTCTACCTTAAGGCTTGATATTATTTTGCACGCTTGCAGTCGCGAGAAACGACGAGTTTTAAAAATATACCTAAGAAAAGTATCATCACAAAGTAAGAACGTCCTCAGTAGTATGTATAGTGACAGTAGAATTTATTTTACTGAAATATTATGTATTCTATAATTAGAATACAGTAAATGTGCTTATTTCCTTTGCAAGTCGTAAGCATATTAGAAATTGTAGAAATAAATTCTATCTACACTATAGGCTCAGCTGCGATCAATAGATAGCAGCTGACATAAGGGATAAAAATAATGGCATTTTTTTCACATAAAAAAGAAGATCGAATTGCAAGATTAAGGCTATTGCACACTTGGGTATACTTACACATGAAGACTGCTTCATGTGTAAGTATACCCAAGTGTGGGAAATAAAAACTGGGAAATAAAACATAGTTTTGATCTGCCTGTGCGCTGCAATGAGCTGTCAAAACGATACGGGACTATTGTTTCCACTTGCTAGTAATGTGAGTATCTATGTTCAAAACAAATGCGACGTGGCTTGCCCAAGTGTGCACTAGCTTTAAATACGCATTTTTCTATCAACGCCTACGTAATTTTTCAAACAAATCGACGCGCACAGTCACATTAAAATAAATTGGTAATGAGCCGGCTTATCTCAAGCCTGGAGCCATAAAAATTGATGAAGTCTCCAAAAACACCCCTGTTAACCTCATAAAATGAGAGCGATAATTGAAAACTTTGGTTTAATCTTGGGGGGGTTGCGAAAATTGAAAATCATTCGAGGAGAAAAAAGATAAAATCATAATCGCCAAAAACCGTTTTGTTTTCTCTAAATCAAATTATTTGCTTCATACAAACGGTATAAATAACTGATATTGAAAAAAGTCGACCATAAAGACAGCCTTGAGTGTGTGTAGAGAAGACCAAAAAAAAATAGTTTTGGCGAACGTTTTAGTGAACTAGGTTTAGTCTTAGTGAACGTGAGCATGCTTAAATCAATGTTCGCTAATACTAAATCCAGTTTTTGTTATTCAACTAGAACGTATATAGTTGCATATATTATTCGAAATTAGACCAAATACAGAGAGGGTAATCCATTTCATTTTTCTTATTCAGTACATATTTAGCTATAAAAAAAGTAGTTTAGTTGTCAGCCTGCCCTGTTGCTATACGAAATTCCAATTTTCCCCAAAGATTATTATGGTTTATGTTGGTGACCCGGATTCATTGCCTGCAAGTGTAGTACTTATATCTTGTGAGTTACCCGAGACAGCGCATTCTTCCCACGAGTTTCGAGTGACGAACTGAATCTACTCAGTTCCTTAACTGGTAGCAGCATACAAATAGATCCAAGGCTTAACTTTTACTTTTACCTGTATAAATATATTTATAGATCATTACACAAAATATAGAAATTAAATTAAGTGACTGCAAATAAATATACAGTCAGTGGTAATAGTATTAACACAAAAAATGTATAATTTTCTTAGTCAGAATCTACCGAATAAGATATTATAACTGTCTTGTAAAAGTTACGTTTTGTCGCGAAACTCGGTAAACCCTTTGACGGCTTCATACGACGACCAGTTAGTACTAAGTTTTTGAGTCGGTAATTTTGAAACGGTAAACTTTTATAGTTCTCATTAAAAGGAATTTAATCTCGAATAAGTTTAAACATAATGAAGTACCGATGTAATGGAAACCCTTAACTTTTCGGTATGTAGGCACTTATAGTCTTGCAGATAAGGGCCAAAATATTAAAGCAAAAAAAAAACTGTTTTGAATAATACACTATACAATAACTATCACACTAATTATCATAAAAAAATACTTACACTTAATTCAGTTTGTATTTAAGATAAATATAGCCGATACTCAGGCAACATCCTTAAATATATATAAGGGGTAATAAATATAATAATAAATATGTATCACCCAATTTTATATCCACGTGTCAGTCGTTTGACAACATAGTATGACAACAGAACATACAATATGACGATAGTATACCTAATGTACGTAATTAATAACCAAGCACTGACAGCCGTAGATAAGGAAGGACTGGCATAATAAGGGACGAAGAATGTTACCCACTTTATTACGTAATTATCGTTAAGGGAAATTGTTCGCGATCAACGTAAAACTTCGCGTGTACCTACCACAGAAGCGTAATAAAATTAGTGTTACACGATGCTGAAGATTTACGAGGACGAAATGCCGTTCAGTTGTGATGGAAATGTTGAGTGCGTGCGAGAGTGATAATTATTTTCAAGCATTCCGAAAATACGCGATAATATTCTAAAATTAAAAAAACCGATCATGTTCTAAACTTAAAAATGGGCTGAACTTAAAAATTCTAAGCTTAAAAAAATAGGCGATAATATTCTAAATTTAAAAAACACCAAAAAATTCAAGCTTCAATATGACACAAAATTACAAATGTATTTACAACGTGCTGGTAAAAACATGTTTGTGCTAGCGATACGTGAAGACGTAATATGAAAATGTGCAGCTATAGGCACAACCTCCGAACTTTCAACATAATGGCTGGATTTTTGAATTTCACTTTATGTTTTCAAAAGATTCTGGTATTTGGATCGGCTGTTACAAATAAAAGTAAAGAAACTAAACAAGGGTAAATACTAAAAGTGATAAAAAAGCCTTGAGAATTCGAGATTTCCAAGACGGAACTTTAGACCCCTCCAATCAATATTCTAAAATTGTTGTAAGGCTTATAGCCGTTTTGTTAACATCACTCCATGACTTGTACCCCGACCGTTGTCGAAACATTAGAGAGTCACTGCTTTGGAATCAGTGCCGAAGAGAACAAAGTCCCATGTTAATCCTAATTCTTGAGTTGGGTCACTTGATATTATCAATAGACGACCGGGGATATGAAAATGAAATTAAGCCATTCACCCTGAAATTGTAATTTAGAGTCCCTCGACGTTAAAACATCCTGACTTGGTTTCTCCACCGTAAGATTAACTATATGATAGGGTCAACATGAAAACTACACAGAAATTCACAATATTAAACGTAAAACAATATAATACCCACTACAAATTATTCTTAGATCTCATTAATACATTTCAAACTGATTGATTTAAGTTGAACAATTGAAATTCTCAATAAATCTTGACTAATCGCAGGGAATTGAAGTTCAATTTACTTATTAAACAAAGAAAAGTAAACAAAAAGTAATATTGAAGAAACCAACTCGTATAAGCTTACAAACTTGTGCAATGTTATATGAGTTTGCTTATATACTTTGCGATTAGCTTACAAAAATGTGTAATGTTATATGATATTGTATAGCTTTAAGATATATGCGTATAGCTCAAAGCTATACAATCACATAGGGGGGTGAGTATTTACCTACATCCCATTTAGGTGTTATGGGCAAAATATATCAGTGGGAGAAAATAAAATAATTTCTAATGGTGCTATGTTGCGGCTTCAAGGCAGCCTCCGCGAGTCGTCGACCCTTTAGGTAATGTGAGGAAAATGCTAATTTTATTCGAGTGCCTAAATCCAGGGTGGTTACACTCAACGCGCTTGAAGAAGCTTTGCTCGTTTTTTATATTGAGCCATTAGTGAAAAAGTTTCAAATAATATTCATATATTTAATAGGTTTTTTAGTCACAGTCAGTGAGCACACTCCAGGTTTACTAAGTATTACTATCTTATTTCCTTCTACCATTGGCGAAGATTCAATAATATTTGTTGGATAATACAATATCACCTGCAATAATACAAAAGCCATATCTTATATTTCTTTAGGATAAATCTTATTACCCACCCACTATGCCGAGGAAAAAATACCTTTCATTTTCAGCATCAATATTTTTTTCCAGGCGTTTCGCCGAGCACTCCAGTTTTAATCGCACTGAAATTATTCTTACCACCCGAACTGAGGCACTTTAAATAACTCAAGATGGGCTATATCAATACTTATGGTGGATATTGCTATAACTCAGACAATAATACAGTATGTAGTACTTTGACTAACTTGAATTAGAAGGGGATATGTAATACGAGTAGGTATGTGGCTAGTATCCTAGTACTTTTAATCAAATGTTGTATGTGTTTTCGGTGTCTTATAAGATAACGCCCATCTCTAAATACATAACGTCTAATGGTTATTCAAATGGTTGCACTTTGTGGAATGCTCCATTTTTGTGTATAAGCTCGGTAAGTTAATCAATGAGAAACGGAAAAGCTTGAGATGGATACTTTCACCGATACGTAAAAGTACCATGAGGCAAATCTTTTGAAACTAAAGTAAACAAAGCTTACATTTGTACTTTTAGATAGACATTTGTACTTTATATAATACCTATACTGGTGGTTATAATATAATAAGAACAATTCCTATAATACCAGCCTCTTAAAGGCTACTATATAGGAACTAATTTAATATATATAAAACAAAGTCGTGTTAGTTAGACAATTTGTAAATCAAGAACACGTAGGCTGATAATGATCTTTGATTTTTTTAATTCGTCTCCGCCCCGAACAGCAGAATATCAATTAAAACAAGGGTAAAAAACTAATGGTATGTGACTTGTATGTACAAGATGATTTATATAGTCCATTATTTATCCGATATTTTATATAACTTAAATATTAAGAAGTTCGTCTACTTAAATATATTAAGGATGTGTATATAACTGTCATACTATCAAAAATAAACCAATATGAATAATATGTTAAAATATTATTACAAGAAAGCGAGGAAGGGACTCACGCAAGGCAAAAATGTGAGAACTCAGCAGGTGCCATGTGGAATGTCATATTGTCTATGTTATAGATTTTGCTCGTATCACAAAGAAAAAGGCTTGACTAAAACGGGTATTTTTTATTTATTTGCTTCCCAAAAATACTATAAAAATAGTGTATAAATATACTAAAAATACTAATAGTGGAGTGTAGTAGAGTCACAGCTTCAAATCGGTTATAAACGAACAGATATTGGCACAATAAAATCACCTGTGTAATATCCCCTGAAATACAATACAAGATCTTGTACAAGCGGCTAGTCAATCACATTTTATTGGCAATAAGCGAAGACCGCCGCCGTATCGGCCGGCGGTGCCAGCAAATCTAATTTGGGTTGTGATCGACCACGGGCGCCTTAGCGAAATAAGAGCTACATTATAAACTTTTTTACCTCTACACCCCATCTTCTACGTTCATTTTTTATGGCAATCAACTACAAAGAGCTACTTATGCCAGGGTCCAGCTACATTTCTTTAGATATTTTATGTCTTTAAAGATGTCTATGTTATTTTTGATACATAGTTTGTTTTCATATTATTTGTAAGTTTTTTTTTTTAATTTCCTGTTTGTAAATATTTAGTGAGATGTAAAGCTAATAATATTTTATTTATACTACTCGAAATATAATCTTGAATTAAAATGTGATGTCTTTGAGTAATTAATTTGTCTGAATTTTAAGAATAGTACTTATGATAATGATAAATGAATCCAAAGTCTTCAGTAAACTTTTGGATACTGTACTGGTAATTAGTCGAACTAGTTTCTGTACTAAAATAAATAAGGTTGATATACCAGTTTCAATCATAAAAAAAAATAGGTTGAAATATCCGTTCATCTCAACAAACGCAGTGAGTTCACATTAAGAATAATGGTAAATATTACCGGGCCTATCGAAAAGCATCGCAAGGTGAGGACCGAAGAGTTATTCGTATCCGAAGAAACCTTATATTCCCCTAGAGCAATCGGAACAGAGCCATAGAGCAAATATTCAGAAGACACCTTCTGAGATCACCTATATAAAAACTAAATTATATTTCTGTGTTTTTTTCTATTGAACTCAGGTCAATGAGTTTTATTTGCTAGTTTTGATAATTTATTATGGAGTAACGGGAAAGTTTTTAGGTAGTTACCTACCTACTCTAATTTGGAGATACCTTGATAAAATCAATTAAAAAAAGAGGCAACGGTTACCTGTATAAACTAATAGTCTAGCTGAGAAGTAGGCGAATGCTTATCATAACCAAGCGACGCATCTTCGCATACCTGTCTGAAGCAGTTAAGATTATTCCCCCTTTTATCGTTTCCGCTGGGCTAGTTAAAGCGGTGTCCGTTACAGCGATAGCTGGGCATTGTATTAATTTAATTGTGTCATCAACATCTGTAGCTACGTTACTGCTAATTAATGTATATAATTTAAAGCCCTCCGTAGTTATGATAAAACGTAATACAAGATAATATTACGTTCACCTATTAATAAAAAAATATCTTAAATAATAAATAGGGCTAGAAAAAAGTTACCTGTATTTAAATTAAAGTTATATTTCCAGTCTCTTTTAGTTCTGCACCGAATGAGGGCCAAAAATTATTATACAAATCTATATTTTTAAGCACCGCTACTCAACCAGATAATACGTAGAATAATGCATGTAATAATGTTTATATGGGGCAAAATACTCCTTACATAACAGTTTACTTAAGCCGCAAAACGGAAACCTTTCATCGTGCCTTGAACGATAAAAAGTATGTCTAAATGTTTGGAATAAAAAGGTTTGTGTAGTGAAAATTAGATGCCAGTTTGCCGCATGGATAACATAAATTATGAAAGGTCTGGTATCCAAAGCTTGCTCTATTTATTTTTTACTTACTTACTTCTTTTGGGGTTAGTCGTAAATATAAGGAACTTTCGGATACAATGTTTATCCACTTTTTGACCATAAATCAAACACTAATCTATCATAACGCCAAGCCAGACATGAAATCATATACTCAATCTATACGTGTTTGAGGCCTGGCCGATGTAAACACGCCAAATGCTGTCGAGCCGATTTAAACTACAGATTCACTATAAAATAGGCCTGCCACATGTCAGGGCCTCAAGTCTGCTAACACAATCGATTCATAATCGAACAGCAAGCGCATAGTAACTGTCACTTTTGACAGATATACCGTACAATATCTGTCAGAAGTGCAGGTACTATGCGGTTGCTGTTCGATTCTGAATCGATTGTGTTAGCAGACTTCGGGCCCAGGTTTCTGCACAGTAATAATTTATAATCCAACTCTGTCAATAATTACATAATTTGGCAAACGAAGAGTAAGAAAGAATGGGATGTTCAGAATAACCGGATATTTTGGAGGAGGTTATAATCAAAGTGAAAAATCATAGCACATAACTTCAGCTACGGTTGACGTAATCACTATACTTAATCCTTTTGTTTTTGGCCGGCGATTCCACGCCACGCGCTGGTAAATGCCATCTGTCTCTATATCAACACGGCAAGTGCCACAGTCAGCATCGCGCGACTGCGCGGACAGTCTGAACATGGCTATAGGCAAGTCGTAGAATACAATACTAAGATGGTAGTGGTACGAAACCGAAGGACCGATTTATCCGGAAAGCGTGTCGAGTTTCAATTGCAGGGTCGCTTCGCCAGCTTCCTCTCCGGAAATAATAACTGTACCATGTCGATTTCTGTTGACTTCACTATATGAGCGGCTCGTGTTTTTATTTTAAGCCCCAGTGTTTGTTACAGCTGCAATATGCGGTATCTGTGCGGATTACTAGAGAGCTTATCGTGCCGTTTCATTTCTAGTTTAGTTCATAAAATTTTATAGCACCTGATGTATAGGTAGCTAGGTTAACATGTTACTATTTATTACAGCTTTAGAGAAAGCGAGTGTGCGTTTTAAAATAACATATGGTTAGATATTTATTTGTAGATGGTAACGGTAAAGAGATCTTTAGATTCAGGTTGTCTGTTTTTTCTTGATACACTGAGAAAGTATCCAACAAATTTAATGTATACAAAATATCTCCAAGTAATTTTTCTTTATTTACCATTGCCGTGAGAAGCAGTTATTGTTTTGGTTCAAGTATAATTTATAGAAGGTTCATAAAACAGCTTCGTATTAACAAATTATATTGTGTTTGGAACAGGCTTGGTTAAATTTTGTTGGTACGCTCGTGTTGGCCGCGAGCCTATTCTGGCTTAGTTACTACTACTTGCACTCAGTTAGTTCCATTTGGAAAACCGCAAACCGGACGACCGCTTGTAACAAACCCATGGTATTATTTAATAATAGATAGAGATAGATAGAAAAACAAATAATAAACGCGATAAAATCCTTAAAATTAGTTTTATTTCAATAAATTTAGCTAATCTTTTGTGTTTGATAGGGATTTCAGATCGGTTTTAGAACAACAATAAGCTGATACGCGAAGAAAAAATATATTATACAATAAAATAAAATATAAATCCTTTGAAATACAATGTAAAGATAATCCCATTGTCGGTGTAAATAAAAAAGCTCTTTTCACCTGTCTCTCTCTAGAGTAGCTTCGTTCAGCTCCGTATGTATAACAACCCATTCTTTTATAGGAATCGTATAGCCTATTTTTAGTCTTTCTCCCCCTCCCCTTTCTTTTACTCTGAAACTGTCTGTACCTTTCAGTAATATATTTTTTGTACAATTAAGGTAGTACTAATATGCTGTGTAAATAAAGCTCTCTGACTCCTGACAAACAGCTTCGCGCTAGTTTAAGAGCCTGAGAATAATTATTTTAAAAAAAGCTCGTTTAGTGACTGCAAATATAATCTAATAGTTCACTAATAAACACAGTTTATAAGCATAGGTGTAGAGCTGGGTCCACACGCAACCACTTGGCTGCGTAGTATGTCTGTGCAGCCAAGTCGGGGTGTGTGGGCGGCGTACAAATATCGTCGCAGACTTCAAACTCATCGTTCACGCATCCAGACTTGGCCGTTTCTACAAAAGAGGAGCTCCACTATCGTGGAAACTGGTCTTACGTTTTGTGCAGAAATACTACGCAGACCAGGTCGGTGCTGTGTGAACCGGCTTTAATCTAAACACGTACGTTGGCCACGCGCCTAGCTCCAAGTTTACTTAACAGCCAATTGGCCGCAGTTGGGTAACCGCAGACCGGTCGGCCGCGAACCGCTATTGCCAAAATGGCCATACATATTGTATGAAATCATGAAGTTCAACTAAAACCTGAGCGGTGAACATACACGTGCTAATCTTGGTATTTATACACACGCGACAACAGACGCGCAATATCTGATATTGATTTGGGAAAGAAGATGAACGCCCTTACGTTTGGCCGGCTTGTTGTCGACAGGCTGCTAATCCAGCTAATAATATTTTGGATATTTCTCTAGTATTTTGTAATAACGGATATTTTAGTGAAAGTGACAATTTCAGGGGGGGATAGGGTGTCGACATAAATTCCCCTGTCGACGTTATTGCGGTGTCCTTAGTTTGACGAAGGTACGGCTCGAATCGTTGAGGGAATCTCGAAGCAGATCGAATTCCTGAAATTGTCTATAGCCCTTTGTTCAATGGGAGCATTCCGTACTTAGAAGTAATTTGAACGACAAATAATGTGAAGTATATTTTAGAAAAAAAATATACATAGACATAGTAATGAATTGAAAGAAAATTACTATGCAGAGTCAGTAAAAAACGAACATATATTTAAAAGACTCAAATACCGATGGGCGAACTTGCATCATCTTATTTGTTTCCTACTAACTTGTCGTTCCGAAAATATCCAATACACAAACAAAATTATACGGTACATTTCCTTGAAAAAGACCTACGCTATACAGACAAATACCATTGTCTCGTCTTTATTAGGTCCAACATAGCTTAAGTCCTAGAGTAAGCTCTAGGCAGTGAGAAGCATCACGAACTAATCTTGAGTGATATTAATTTGGTAGCCTTTGATAAGGGTCCAGAATTGGAATGTACTCGGAATCTTGAGTATTCTACTATTGTTATTTATTCTGGATGATGTAGTTATTTATTGACAACGCTATCTATGTATATAAAACAAAGTCGTGTTAGTGACACCATTTATAACTCCAGAATGGGTGGATTGATTTTCATGATGTTTTGAATTTAAGTTAACAAGCTATATTTTCATAAACGTTGGCATTGTGTACAATGTCAATCCTGGCCTTCCCGTGATGAGGGTCCAGTCAACGTGAACTTATAACGTAGAAAATATTTCTTATAAAGTATCTATTATACGCTCCAAATGTTTGTGTGAGAGATTTTTGCGGACGTGACTTGACAAAATAATAGCTTAGCTCTATGATTTTGGTCAATAGATGTGACGTGAACCATTATCGGTTAGTTTGCAAATAATTGGACCAAGGTTAGTTGAGCTATCGTTAACTCAGATCAAATATCGCTATATACAACTGTGAAGCCAAAAATAACCATGCCAATTTGCAGAATATCCGAAAATAACGATCACATACGCATCCTAACTTTGCCGATTGCGTTCAATACCAACTTTTCTTTTGTGAATGGTTCAATACACCTTTTGCCTATACGGCCTATGCAGCGTCACGGGTTTTATGGCAAACGCAGAGTGCGCTCCAACCGGAGGGGCAAAGGGGCAAGTAGTTCAATGGCGTCACAGAGCGCACGACCTCCGTTTTCAACTATTAGTAGAGACATAGGTATACTTTATGTAAGCCCTGAGTATGGTACCTAGCGTAGTACGAGTTCCTATTCATAGTTTTTAGAAAATCATATTCGCTTTTGAATCACCAGTAATACCTGATTTGATTCACAATCAAATAAAGCTCGTCATAAGCTGTCTAAGCTTTTATTTAAATTAAAGTGTGGAATCCTCGCACATTTTGTTATTTAATTCTTATCCCGTAACCCCAAAAGGTGAAACTCCCAAAGGTTGGTTGCAAATGGCTCTTGTCGATATATACTATAGGTAATGGATTTCTTATATTTACGCTAATACTACACATTGAAATAAAACGAATTTTCCGGATTTTATCATATTTATATTATGTTTTTTATGTTCTAAACGTTTCGGCTGCTTTAGACCATGACCTTGCTGTTAAATAAAATCCGTAAAATTATTTTTATTGCAATCTATAGGTAGTTGTTTTGTTTAAGACAGAAAATTCGTATAACTCTATATGGTAAGTATAACAAATATAGCCGTCACTTTGTCGTTACCATTAAGCAGTGATTAATGTTCGTGAAGAATAATGACATGTCGCCGGAGTTCCCACGAATTACCTTCGTACCAACTTGACTTAGTTAATTTATGTATTTTATTTATTTGAAGCCGCTATATAAAGATATTTCTTTTTAGCTTATCGATGTGACGTATTACGTTAACCATATCAAAACATATTTTTTTTATTAAAGTTCGATTTTCAATTTAACTATTGGAATTGGCAGCCGGGTTAAAAGTGTGGTTCGTGTCATTAATTCAATAAGATGAGGTTGCCAGAACACTCGCTTAAATAATTAGCAGTGTTATCGTGAAGTTTAAAAGCTTAATTAGTTTTTTGAAGTTAAATCTAATACGATTTCGGTGTTATCTTAACAAATAATTATAATTTCGTATTAAGTATAAACTTACCTCTCAAAGAGTGTGGTAACAAAATGTACTTTGTTATTGTAATAAATTCATATTTACATGTTTATCGTTTATGATCAATAATAATGTTATTAAAAAAAACCTCCGATGAAGATGATGTTAATAAATAATCCTCAAGCTGTCTATTGTAATATGAAAACCAAAGGAAATCACAATATTTGATTAGTCTTACTTATGTAATAACAACGATGGTGTTATTAACAAACGGTAACAAACCATAACGATAACAAAACACTAAGGGTTACATATACAATTAATGGATTCAATGAGGTTAGAATCTTCATTTTGAACTTTTTGGCGGGAAATTGAGCCGTGAATTTGTCATTTTTCTTTTATTTTTATTTTTTTATATAAAATGTGTAATATTAGGAGGATATTAACAATTGTATGTTCATAAACGTGCACGAGTGAAGGAAATTGAAATAAAATAGTAAAGGTTGATTTTTCAATTTCTCCCATGATGGCCTGAAAATTTTCAGTAAACCATCCAAAGCATTAATGATAGGGGAGGGGACTCGTTTCACTATCATCATCGTCACCGTCATTATCATTATTTGGCACAGAGATAGATTATAGTCTGGAATAGCACAAAGGCTACTTTTTATCCCGGTAAAATGTATGGTTCCCGTGGGATAGATGTTTTAATTTTTCATACTTTTTATCGCGGGTAACACCGCCGGCAAAAATTGCCCTATTTTGGATTATATTATAGCAAACACAAAAAAAGCACTTTGCACTAATACTATGTGCTAAGTTATGAACACCTAGATGAATGTATCCCTATAAATTTGCGTGCTCAAAACTTAGCACTTAGTCATAAGAAACCAAAGTTTCAGACTAATTTTCTTGAGACTTTAGCAAATATGAGGGTAAATTCCGACAAGTATAACTCATAGTCTAGAAAAACATGTTAGCTCTTCTGATTAAATTGCAAGTTCATTGGTCTGCAGAGTGAACCTAACATGGATATAAAACAACTTTTTACTACTAAAGTTTATGTCAGCAATTGCTGTCTGTATTTGAACAGTTTTTTTCAATATTTTAGAAAAAAACCAGTGATATCTGATTAAATATCGTGATTAATGGATTAAGCCGAAATGTATGGTTGTTTTTTTAAGATCTAATGTTTAGTATAGGAAGGAATTATACCTACCTATATTTTAAGATCTAGGTGTTAATTAGTAACAATATAGTTTTCGATACGCTATAGTATATTTTAGTGAAACAATATTTCTAAATTTTTTTCATAGTAGGTTAGCCGGTTGTGTAAATAAATATCTATACATATAAATAAAATTGGAGTGTCTGTTTGTAATATTAAAATAACCGCTTTTTACTAAGTGCATTTGGATGTATACACGGTACCTATACCAAAACAACATTTTTTACAATTTTTGTCTGTCTGTCCGTCTGTCTGTCTGTCTGTTTGTTCCGGGTAATCTCTGAAATGGCTGGACCGATTTTGACGGGACTTTCACTGGCAGATAGCTGATGTAACAAGGAGTAGCTTAGGCTACATTTATTTTATAAATAAACATAGGATCTCACGAAAAAAAATTAAAACCAATGTTGCAGCGTTGCGCCTGATTAAGTTTGTTAGCAACAACCTGAAATGCGTCCCGCGGGCTCAGAACGCGCGAGCAAGCTGTTGCCAACGATTGTGTCTTTGTTAAATACCACGCGAACGAAGTCGCGGGTAACAGCTAGTCATAAATAAAATAAGTTAAGAAACATTTATATATTAATATCCAAATGTTAAAGGAATTTGTTCGAAAAGCGCGCAATGTGCCGGAACTCATCTTGCCCAGTGAAACGTTGCCTAAAACTTTCAGAATACGGTTTAAGCGCCGATGCCACCTGCGGCCTTGTACTTCAACCGTAAATTTTAAATGTCATTTTCCGGTCGTAAGAACAGCTGTAGGTACTCGCAAAATTTATTGGTATTGTTGTGTCAATTAATTATTTTCTTTGTTATGGACCCAATTTTTTTTTTTTCGGATATATTATCAATCATCATCAACCAAATTTTATCTCTGGTTGTATTCATTCATGTGCTTATTAAATAGGTTTTCCTAAGCCTTGTGAAGATTGGCCTTGCATGATAACGATTTTTTTTCGGATTACAACAGCATATAAGTATGTACATAGTTGATTAAAGAGAAAAACTGATTGTAAAGCCTTTGTTGTTATCCATAGGATTTAACTAAGTTATTACTTATGAACGAATTAGCCATTCATAATTAAGATATAAAAAAGTTGAGATACTGGATAAGCTGAGTAGATAATCATTTTATATATATATTTGGTAACTGGTGATTTAATTAAATTTAATTCCTAAGATTTTTTCAGACCTCGGCTGGCCGTAAATACTGTCCAAGACGTTAGCGTGACATCCGGAGTTTAAATGTGTAACATCTAATCTGATCTGATCATTCGGTCACCCATCCTACGTCCTACCAGAGCGACGTGCCTATGTATCGAATGTTTTACCAACTACAATCTCCTGGGAGTTAAATCTATTAAATTTATAATATTTTTGTATTAACTGAAACAAAATATTTTATTTTCAAACCGGAAACCGACTAATTCGCAACTTAAACAATATATACAGTTTGTTTGTTTTTTATACATACAGTATTGTCTACAGACTAGCGAAAAATAACGGAAAAAGTTACATACCTTACGAGTGCAAAGTTTTTGCTTAAAATATATTTGTTTGCGAAGTACACTCAACAAATCTCTTCGCTCTACACATTTCAGCGCTTATAACAGTTTTTTTCTATTAAATATGTGCCGTAACATTTTATCCAATTTGCGTAAAGCTTGCTTTAGTAACGTTGAGAATAAAATTACGACAAAGGAGTTTCACTGTTTGTTTTATATTACACTGTAATATCATTCCTGTTTAAATACAAAGAGCATTTTAAAAGACTTGAAATTAAATTACAAATGTAGATATACAACTGAATAATAAACTCATCTCATGCAGAGCTCCCTGTTATCGGTAAGTTATATGATATGTACATGTTCTTTTGATAGAAGCAATTTTGATTACATTTTCAAGTTACAAGGTTTTGGAGTTTAAGTTTTGTCACCAACCTACAAAAAAGCCGACACAAAAAATATATTTGCAAGGTGATTTGTATTCAACATATACCACCCTGTTATTTCAAATCGTTAGTGGCTTGAGGCCAATATATCGCAGCTGTCCGTCAAGGATTCCTTACCTTAACAAAGCCACTATCAGATTCAGACGGATCCATTTCGCGTGTATCTCGTTGGCGATCACTCTCACCCAAGGGAGTCGGACGCCAAAATCGATTCTGATCAAATTACATATTTTATGAACCCATGGAGAGTTTTATTGGAACGCCTAACAAGACAGTTCTCTTAGACCGCCCTTCTTGTATCAAATGACAATGAGCCTATAAATATGGATATATTATTTTCTGCACATGTTATCTCCGGTGCCGAATAAATATGTCATGTATCGAGTATCTACGGAATATGACTGCCGCTAAGGTCATTTTGGGTGCGCCCTATTTCATTTATTCAGTTATTTATTTAGGCGGTCATTCTACTTATACTTCTATTCGTATTTAAAGCGATGATACAAACTATTATTTAATACTTAATAGATATTGATATTTATCTTAAAAGATGTTGCGCCAAAATCAAACCGATCAAAATGTGTGTGCAAAAGTATTGCACATAAAATAAAAAGAAATGCAGTTTTATATGAAAAGCAAAATGCATAATTAAAGTAAATTTTAATGTGTCCCTAACGGAATACATTAAAGTGTGTGAAGCTTTTACCAACACTCTAAACTTTAGCACCCCAGTAATTTTCCAACTGTTGAGACTAATTAATATAGAGTAGTATAATGTACGAATGTTAGATGAACTTAAGTTACTTTATTAATTATGATAATAAGGTAAACTGACCAAAATAAACAAAACACTGAAGTATGCATAAGGTTATGGACGTACCAGACAAATATAATTAGGTTGTTATGTTACATCCTAGTTCCACAGCCCTTGATTAAATTGCTGACTTAACAACTTTGGATATACAGGTAAATCAGTAACATTGTCCAATCATGATAATATTCTTGTCGCATCATCGGCTAGACTTGTTGATGCGCCCTTCATGGCCTCCATTGAAAAACACCAAGTGTCATGTCGGTAACCTTACTGTATGAATAAAATACCCTCATCCGTTGTCACTATAAGTTATATGCGATTCGATGCACAAGGCTCTAAGATCTACTAAAAAGTAGATCTTAGAGCCTCCAAACGGAGCACTTGTATTTTTAATTATTTTTTTTAGGTTTAAAAATATTTTTTTATCGAACCGAAATTTTACTATTAGGTAAGTTTGCATAATATGTAACAATTTGTGAACGAACTTTTGATCTATGTGTTTTTTTTTATAAATAGGTACTGATCCCATACAGCTTAACGCTCTATGAAATTTAAAATGCACCAATTGTTTTCTCCCTTTATAATCTAAACGCTCAGCTTTGTCTTTATTTGTTGTACTTTTACAAACTTTTACAAAAACAGATATGGGTTTGTTTTTGTTAATTGCTTGACAGTTTGTCCCTAATTAAAATAAATAAAATAAATAGGTCCAAAAGACCTGTCTGTGGTGATGCTGTGTGGAATTAAATAGATACGAAATAATATTAGAGTAGGTATAACAATAATCATTAACGTATAAAGTGAAAGTAAACTCTTCGAATGCGTAAAAATCTGTAATTTACAATCAAGAACGAATTTTACAATTTCGATACAATAAATTTGGTTCATTAAAAATATTTCGATAGAACAGGACTTCTCATTGGCTTTTTTCCAATCTTAGTGATGCCGAAAAAAGCTGATAGCAATAAAAACAGTTTGAAAGTAGGGATCGTGCTTCAATTAAAGATTAGACGGGCCTCGAATACCAAACGGCAATAATAATATACCTTTTTAAAATTCATTGTAAACTGAAATATTTAGTCATATAATCATTTTGATATTGCCGTTTAAAATAGATTCGATTAAAATTTGTTATTTACCTAACTTAGTTTATTCAAGAATATTTTTATCAGGTACCATTTATTATTTTTACGAGATCGACGTTATAAATTATTATCTTAATTTACAGCAAAAATAATTTACATTAACAAATTGAATTATGATAGCAAGTGTGTAATCACATTTTTATTATCTTCTACTTGTAGATGTATGGCACAAAATTAATGAAACGATGGTAAAAATACGTGCCATAGATAAATAATTGTGACACCTACAACGACTGTTTTTTTTTAAATAAATTATCATAAATAGTAAAGGATCTTGATCTATCAATATTGTATACAAAAATAGAGTCCTACTTAACGCACATGGTATGCCGTTCAAAAACATCCAGAATCGATTTTCCTTTTGCGCAATGAAAACAAATAAACACCATGATAAATGTTTGTCAACGTTTTCCAACGGGACGCGCAGATATTGCAAGGCGTGACGAAATTTTGTCAAATGTAGAGCGCGGGGTCGCGCGGGAAAAATACCCGCACACGGGAGCCACCCGTTTGTAAATTTGTGAAATAGAGATTCGCCAACTGTGGCACTATGCACTGGCGCCGAGCCATAATCAATTCCGGCGGTAGAAAATATATTTTACATGCGAATACCGCACGCTCACTCAAATCATGATGAGTATGAAACAGTGTTAAAGCTAATTTGTCATAGAAAAAAATAATATAGGTAACGTATGAATGATAGTTAAGAGAACCACAGGATAAGCGCTGGATTGGCCCCAGTCCCTAGTATGGTACCGAACACTACCAATTTTGTAGTATGGTAATGAAAGCGTTTCCGATTTTGGGGCCATATAATTGGAGTGTGGGATTGTCTGGAGATTTTTTTTGTTTTATCCTACTTTTATATGATTCTTTTTAGCTTTAGCTAAGCTGTGCCCTTCAAGGAAACGGAGTAGCACATATTTTACAGAACACAACAACAACACATACAGAATTTGATTACCCATCCAAGGTAAAAGTATATACGAATATTTGTAGCAAAATATAAACCTCTATTATACGAATGCGAACCAACCAGAGGCGTATCAAAGATGAAAACTTTCGATGCTGCGATGTATTGATTGCTCCGTCCAATATTGCACAGTTGCGGTTATATACCCTCACTGGATGTGCGGTTGAAATTGCGCCCGTAATTAATCTATCTAACCAAGGCGCATGTGGTTTATCTAACTACGCCCACCATGGCACGTTCAAGACCTATGAAATAAGGCTTCTTTATACGTTGAATCAGAATAGAATCAGAATCAGATTCAGAATATTTTTAATTCATGAAGACCATTAAGTACAGTTCTTTTGAATCGTTAAAAGTTACGTTACTTTACCATCCGTTTGGGATGCCGTTCCTATGGAGAATAACGGGCAAGAAACTCCATGGTTGTTCGTTGTATAACATTAATTAATTAATGGTGACGTTAATTCATAGTTGCTTGATGTTATCTTTTGGGCGCTGTAGGCGAGTCTTTCAAACGCCTGTGTAATCTCTCTTTTATATACAATTATGAATGGTATAAAAAAACTGTTTTCAAATTTAGATTTTCAAATTAAATATTTCAAGTAAGTTATTTATAACGTTCTACTGAAAAAAAAATTTTTTTTTTTGATGCCTGGCCGACATTAAAATTAAGCTTAACAAATCCTCTTAGGATTAGACCGTCGGCAGCTTCTGGTAAAAATTTCAAAAGTTAATGTATACTCGGGAAAAAATCTGTGCAAGCATTTTAGACACGATTAAGCAATCGCTTTCCTCGTTTAATTAAAACACTTTATTTACGCTGCCGGGTCCTACGGCGACTTTGATAAATTGCCGGGAATTAAAAAGATTCGGCTTTCCTATCGCCTCTTCTTCATCAAAAGTGTCTGCCGTTTATTTATCTGATTTTGTTTCACAGTAACTGGGACGGGATACAAATGTTGGTGTCTTGGGACGTATCTCTTTACTAGAAATTCATAAAATAAATTTAAACATTACCAAGGCACTTTATATTAGGTACGCCGGGAAGTCAAGTTTTTGTATAATGTTTTTAACTTTATAACAATAATATAATGCACCGTTTGATTCTTTTGGGAATTCAGGTCTAAGATTTAGAAAACTACAAAATAACATAAGTACAGAATGTAGAAAAGAAACGATTTCACTCGAGTATTTGAACTAAAAACGAATAATCACAGTCAAGCAAATGCAAACCAAAGGGCGTGTCAGAAACAAAATCAATGGGCAGACCACCCCATCCGGTCTCTGTGCAAAGGAAAGGTTAAATTAACAAGGCATCATTGGTCTTCATGCATCGTCGAGTTCGTTGTGATTTATGTCCAAAACTTGAAGCGAACCAAAGAAGACTTAAAAATATTTGTAGAAAACTATTTATTATCTATGTATATAGTAGCTAGTGCTCGTTGTACTACGTTGAAAATTATTTTTACGATTGGAAAAAACGAAAATAAAATATATTCTCAAATAAAAGCAGTGATTAGCGAAAACCTCGGATATTATTATAATGGTCACGGATGCGAGAAAGACAAATGCATTCGTTATTTTACAATTCTAAATTTGAAAACTGGAAGACAATTCTATTTTCAAATGTAGGTAAGCAGTAGTAGTAGTAGGTACTTATTTTAGTTGGTTCGACCTCTATATACTGTGCTCACGCTTACCTATATACTAGAGCTTTTCCTCTTGGACCGCTTTTACCGTAACCAGTAAGAGAGATTGTAATCGGGCTCATACGTTCCAAGTTCAATTTCAAATCTGATCCAATTACAAAACGAAAACGACGATCATGTTCAGTGTACGCAAAATGCAGGCCCTACTTGCTTTATTTATTGTTTAAATATAATAATCAGGATTTCGGTGGATGAGAGTGGCGGAGGACCGTAATGTGTGGAAGTCGTTGGGGGAGGCCTATGTCCAGCAGTGGACGTCTATCGGCTGATTGATTGAATCAGCATTTGCGAAGAAGTTTTTGGCGGTCAACCAATCTGGGGTATTTAATTTTTTATTAGGTAATCATAATTCTTAGTCAGTTACTATATCTAATAAGAATTGTGACTGTTCTTTTAGACCGCTTTCGTTATCGTATTTAAAATTGATAATAGCAACCCTTATTTTTTTTATAAATATTGTACGAAAGGGAAACATCTAGGTAGGTTTAACCATTCAAATTGTTGACTTCTTATATTTACGCGAATACTACACACAGCTTTCCCCGTTCAAACTATGACACTAGGACGTCAAACACCTCAGTCCTCCCGTGACCATGGTCCCTATTAAGCAGCCAAACGTCAGGAATTTAAAAACATAAAATATGTAAATTAAGTTTTATTTCAAGTCAAATTGTTATTTAACCTCACATAAACCGACATTACCAGTCCATTTTTTGTAAAGTATGCTTTATGTCAAAGTGTGAAGATGCATGAATTACTTTACCGACGTGAACACGATAATAAATTGTGTTCTCGTACCGTTTCGGGTTTACCAACGCACCGATGGGCGGATGATTCTGTTAATTAGAATGTTAATCTCAGACCCGCGTCACGTTTGCAATTCTATACGCTATTTAGTCGAATATCAGGTTGGTACCTGGTTAATGATCTAGACTGATAAATGAAGATACTACGTTGTGGTCTCTGGGTCTTATTTCTCTAGTAGCTATTTATTTTGGAAATTACCCCCCAATGTATTATTTGTCATCATGCCATACATTTATTTAATTACTTATGTAGGTATAATAATTACGTAGTTTGTAAACACCGATTACTACTGACTGCGTCACGATTTATCTAAAACTATAAAGCCTATATTCGCTTGCGCATTGGTTCTAAAGACATAGGAGCATGCGTGCTAAATTCCTAATGGCTGCTAGGTATTATGTAAACATACATAGCAGCCATTAGGGTATAGGTAGTGATAGCCAATTTAGTAGAACGCTTGCCTCGGTAACGAGGATCGCAAGTTAAAACTCCGGCTCGCACATCTGCGATTTCTGGATTTTATGTGCAAATCTCATTTCAACCATGATTATCACTTGATAAAGGTGAAGAAAATATCGCGAGATGAACGAGAGAGACGTGATCGAGATGAACGAGATGTGTGAAGTCCGCCCGCCCGCACTGGGCCAACGTAGTGGACTATGGCCTAATCTATAATAATGTTGTGCCCAACAGTGGGACATTACAACGAGCTGGTATTACTATTATTATGGGAGTGGGAGACGAAATCATTAAAGCTCTTGTTCCAATCGTTCGTGTTCGTCGTCATTATTAAATACAAAATGGTTGCTAGCTTCTACGGTTAGTGGCGCCATCTGCCGAAGCAGCCCGGTACCACTTGTAATTCGCCGATATTAGCGGTACCCAGCTGCGACAGCAAGAAATGCCATATGTCATCTACAGATGGCACTGTTGTAAACACATCTCATTGCGCTTTTTGTATCCCATTCGTATGCTGATATCGGGGCCCTAATAAAAATAAACGGGTTCTCGGCAATAGGTATTAGGATACAAATTCGTGCGCGCGAATAGATCTCTCCGTACTCATAAAGTATTCTGAAATCAATGAAACGTTTTTTCGTCTATTCTGATCTTTTAGCTCTCAACAGTGTATCGTAAATTGCAAAATGTGTATCTCTTTCTATCTGTGTTACTTTATTTTTAGTTTGATATCCATTATGACTAAAGCCACCCTGATAGTAATTTATACGTTAGTTCACGTGTGTGTAGCAGTTGATAGCAGTTCGCAATTGTTGTATAGAATGTATGCCTAATCTTAATTTTATTTTCATCGATAACAATTCAAGTTACTTACTTTTAAAATGTTGGACAGCGCATTGCAGTCTCATCTCTTCTAATTATTCGCAAAGGCTGCGCTCTCTGTCGGCTAATCCCGCCGCTCTAGAGTATTTTTACAAATTTACAGCGCGACAAAGTAGACAGGTGCGCTATTACCATCCATTTGGTGCACTTACCCCGCGGCTCTTCCGCCGCTAAATAACAAAGCACGGCACGAGCTCTCACGGCGACGGGGGTGGAGTACGGTACGGTCTCATTTATGAGTCCCACGCGACGTGACTAACTGTCCTCCTCGAGGTACTCATGTATAATAAATGTACCTAATTCGTGTAGTCGAGTGGATTTCTAGTGTTGTTTGTGAGAGTTTAATTAAAAAGATCGCGTGATTTTTTTATTTAATTAAAAGCTTAGAAACTCGCTCGAGTAGTTAGTACACTCAGTCTTGTCTAGACATTTACTTCAATTAAAAACCCCAAATGTATAGAAGTTTTAATCAATTTACAACGTATTTTTCAGAGGAATAGTGCTTTGTAATCCCATTGTTAATGGATGAAAACTTTCTACAAACTTGGGGAAGTGTTTATGCGTCTTTCTTATTTACGATCTTAGTGTCTACAGTTAGGTTTGGAACTTTTTATGGGGTACTTTAATTACGCGGTGTTATTATATTATATCGATAGAAGAAAAAGTCGTACACAGCTTGATTCAGAAATGGTATACTAAGATATATACCTGCGCATCTTTCGCACATTTGTAATCATTATGAGGGTCACAATCGATATGTAGATTTGTAAAATAAATTAGTTCTCGACATAATGACAGTTGTGATTTTTTAACAAGATGGTACAGCCTCGTCGCAACTCCAAATTTAGCTGTAAGCTTTATCTACGGTTAATATCGTGCTCATAGCGTACTTAACCTTTTTAATCTCATCAATGAGATACTTAAAATATATTTTTTCCGCTATGATAAAGAAGAAAAGTTAGTGGAATAATGAAACCCACTATTTTGACTATTATCGATTTCTAAAACATGGTAACTTTCACATGAGAAACGATATATTGTAGTAATAGGTAGTGCAAAAGGGATAGCATGAATTACTTTCGCATGGAATAAACAGCGACGAAGAGTGTGCTCGCGGGCTTAGGGTGTTACGCTGAATAAAAATATTGTTATTCATAAGAAATCCACAGTATTAATAAAACAAGTAAACTTATAAACATTTACAATTTAGAATTACCTAGTTAGCATTTCCCCAATCATAAGTTTCAAGATTACGAGATTATGTTTCACGGGACCCTTAGCTCCATAGATAACGAGTGCTGATAAATAAACATTAGTCAAATTAGCACCGACCTACCTTCCGATACGTTACCGATTTACCTTCACCTTTTGACATTGTCCTGAAAAGGAGGACAGCTGTATCTAAGGTGATCATGTAGAAGAGCTTGCATTCTTCCCACGAGTTTCGCATTATGGACCGAAAGTGTAAAGGGTAGACCCAAGGCCTTTATAACTTTTACTTTGATGCCATACATATCTTTCAAAACTTGTAGTGTCAAACCTTAACGTTATAAACTTATGCCGTCAAAGTGTTGATCGATTACCTTTCAGAATAAGTTTTGTTGAAAAATTATACGATTCAGGAAGAAATATGAAACGAACTTTAAGAATACATACATGTCAGAGATTTATGATTTAGATACCTACATGTAGTACCTAAGTGCAGTTTTCAGCTAAAAACTACTCTCTTCGGAATCAAATGTAATAGATGCTTTTTGAGTATTTGAAATGATATAACAATAAATTATTATAAAAAATCGCAGTAAGCATATTGATTTCAGTAGACGTTGCGCAAACGTTAGGAAAATTTTAATTCATTTAATTGTGTTCCTGGAATCGTCTTGTGTTTAAATGGGACAAAAATATCCGAATCAAAGGAATCGTTGGGGTCAGCTCTTTTTGGTATTTGACAGGTCAACGTGATTTAACGCTATCTAAAACAAAAGAAAAATTTGGGGTCTTTCATAAAATTCGTTCAAACCTTTTTTATTATCATTCTTGGTATCTAGTGTTGTTTAAAGAAATAACTCCATGGAACTTTTTCTTAAGGTACTTTATTCGGTGAATCAACAATTTTATTAATAAAATAATTGCGTATTTTTATGCTTGCTTTGATTCGATTGGTGGATTTTATTTAGTTACCTTTCAAATGTCCTTGGGGATATCGGTGGTATTTTATATTTACCATTTCATTTGCAAATACTTACTCGTTCTTCATATTTTTTAACCAAATTGAATCCTCGAACGAATCTAACCCTTTTAAAACTCGTTTAAAAAACCACGAAGTATTTTTTTTTTGGTTTGCCTTTTTGTGTGAATACACAACGAGGTACGTAAATAAATAAAGTCTTTATTACACAAAGAACATTCCCGTCGCCCGGCGGTCGAGACCAGGGCCCTTGAATGAATTAACTGGCTTTGCTCCTGCAATTTTAAACCTCGAAGTCCCAAGTTAAACCGTTGTTTTGGACGCATCGGCTTAAGCCAAAACGGATTAACCGTTGCAGATTTATGTTCGATGTGCCTACGGAGAAAAAACATTCAGAGCACGTTTTTTTTTAATCGGCTCTGGGAATTAATTATTGAGGGTTTGAACTCGGTGCAATCATGAGAAACTCTGCTCAATATGCCGCTTGGGACCGGATTGAATTGAGCCTTTGTAATGTGGTCATAATCAGCCATTGCACACTGCTCGTAGGGCATGATTACGACTTGTCGTATGCTGATCGCGATATATCTTACTGCTCATTATAAATGTAAAGGTTCATTCTTTATTACTACTACTACTATAAGGTGCCTATAACTAAACTATACTAGTGGCATTAAAAAATCACGTTCAAAAACGAGTTTTTCTCTCATAAACCTATCGCAACATCTCTATTGAGATTGAATTAAGACAACAATACAATAGTTTCCTTATTTCTACGATACATATGTATATTAACTAACTTTACCTAACTTTAGTAAATAGGTATAAGGAAAGTGAGCAAGATCAATAAAACCTGCCGAACATCAGGTTGTAAGATATTAATTTATCTTTGACGTGTTTAAGTAGCGTGAAGAATCTCTGGATGCGAAAAATATAACAAATGTGAGAATGTTATTCTGATAATAAGAACTACTAATACAAACTGATTTATTATATTCTACCTTATTTACACAATGCATAGATAATTAATTCACTGGTATTTTCATTTTATTAGATTTGTGATGACAACCTTTGATATTCAACTGGAAGAACGATAACGTTGGAAATTAGTCGGGGACGCACCTTTGACCTAAATGTCAGGAGCATCGAGCGAGACTGCGTCTAGTAGGCAGTCATTATTAAGGCTAATTATTTATGTAGAGATTATAAATGATTATGAAGCGATATCTAACAGTATTCAAATTAACTTATTCTATGTGTTTGTTAAATAACGCAATTTCATATACTTTTTAATTTAAAAAAATCTATTCCAAATTATGAATTATTTTAGTAATGATTTTTTTATTTTTTAATATTGGTGCGTACATCAGTTTTGTAAAAATATTCATTTCAATTTTAGATTCTGAACGAATTTATTTCAGGTCTTAAACCATCTACTTAGACGATATCGATAGCGTTCAAATTCAAATATGCTGTAAAACTTTGTGCATTCTACTAGTTTTTGTATTGAGGCGTTTACTTGAAGCATATTTTAAACGCGTGTCACCTGCAAAAGATTGATCGGTAATCTGTAATCCTATTCGCAATGACTGAAAGGAAATCTCGCGGGTGTATTTAGTTATCGTATGATTGATGGTCGTGGTAAGTGAACATAATTAGTTTAATGTCGCAGCAATGACGTCAATGTCGAATTTATTATCAAAACGTATAAAAAAATGTCGTTATATATTTATATAATTCTATGTATTTCAAGCTCATTGGTTGAGCTCACCGTATCTTAAACTCTATATACTATATATTGACGGCCTGATTAGCGCAGTTGGTAGTGACCCTGCTTTCTGTGCCGAGGGTCCCGGGTTCGATTCCTGGTGGGGACAAACTTTGTGTGATGAGCACAAAAGTTTGTACTCAAGGCATGGATAATATTTTGTATTTCCGTAAAACATTCACCACTCTATTCATCAATTGATATAATCACGACTTGTGAGATTCTAATTGCCTAAATACATTCAGAATAAGACATTTCTTAAGTGTGCTCAGAAAAATATTGAGGAAAATAAAAAAACAAATTAGATATGGGTCTCTCTCATATCAAATCCTGCAGTGAAATTGGATTCATAGTTGTTGGAATTCTAAGTAACAACCCACAGGCTCGAAGGGAGCCTGGTAAATTGGTAGGAATGCATTTTTCTTTTATTATATTTCTTCTTGTTAACCTTAGCACAACTTTTATTCTATTTCAGTATAAATTCCACAAGCTGGTTTAATATAAATTCATTGAACCCACACGCTGTATCGCTTGGCAATATGTTTCCTTTTTTGTCGACGACGGGGCGCTGAATATAAAGGCTATATCGTAAAAAATCCTCAGATTTTTGTCTACAATTCGCAAAATAAATCAGCGTTGTTTTCCAAAATCAGCATTTGAAAAAGTTGTTCCAGATCTACATAATTCAATTCGTATTTTGAATTGCAAATTGTCTGACAAATTAAATTCATAAATTTTGTTTAGTGGCTCGTTTAAAATAGCTTTCAGACACATCACGGTGGGTTCTAATAACGATAATTTAAGTCCTTACACGTGCCTTAATACCAATTAAAACTACTTAATTTATTTCAATGGGTCGTATTTCTAAAGTAATCAATCAGTCTTTGCACATAAATTCTTACCTACCCTTAATTCAATCGTTTTCTAAGAGAATATATACCGAGTACCTGAGACTTATCAAACAGTAGGTACCTATCTGCCGAGTCAATAGAGATTTATTAGATGGCAGATCTATTTTAGGCTTTTCGCTTGTTTACAGTAGGGTCCAAGTTTTGATACTTGCCTTGATTCCTGTAACATAGGTTAGATCCTACTTTGCAGTGGATTTTGTAGGATGCTTTGTGTATGCACAGTCATGTACAAATAGTTATTGTTATACCAAAATATTGACTTCGCGAGATGTTTTATCTACAGTAATTTGTAACTAGAGCTTAGGACTGCTTTGTAACTATAAAGAAAGTAAAGAAGTATAATAAGTAGTGACATTTTACCTCTAAACTATAATGCACAGATTATAAAAGTAGCATTGGAAAATTACACGCTCTTGCATTTTTTTTATTAGTACCTGTATTTTTGGTAAAAGAATAATTCGTAAATGTCGATGGCCGCCACAATTGTTTAAATGTTTGTCCGTTTGTCCACAACACAGTTTAGAATATAATGTATGTATTTTAATTAAATTTGGCAGTTGTATCTTGACACAATATTAAGTTGTAATCTCAGAAAAAGAACACTCAAATCCCTCGTAGATGTCGAGGTGAAGACAATGTAAAGCCAAAGAAACTTAGTATAATCATTTGAAAAGTTCCGAATTTTGTGCTAAGATTGTTTTATTTTTGTTACAATTTACAAAGTTAAATAACTTTAGCGGATTTGGTGAGACCGTTATAATTTTTACACAGCTTCTCGATGGAGCATCTCATAAAAAATATGATGTTTATGAAATGTACTACCTATAATTGAAATGATATAAGGTACCTAAACTGCGCAGGGGATATACACGAATTTAGTCTAGTCTACAAGCAAGGTATATTATATATAATATATTTATATTAAAAATATATTATTACATAGTAGAGGTAGATAGGCTACCCCACCATAATCACTCAAATTCGATCAACTAGCAGCACTCATCCCAATCTACAGTTAAATTTTCTTTACAAGGTGTCGCAAAAGTGCCGCGAATTCGATGACGTCATATAGTACCAGCTTTGTGACGGGAACAAAGTCTGTTTGATTAACTTTTTATTTAAAATTAACAATTACGGTTAAACTAAATAGGAAAATAAAAAAATCTTAAAAATAGTATGACAACAAACTATGTATCAAAAAGACCTTGCCCACGTGGAATGGTGGCAAGAATGCTGGCTGCATTATTATTTAATGCTGCTGTTTGATAAGGTTACAGTAACTATAAAATTATTTATTATTCATTAAAGGTACATATTTGATTTCTATTTAATGAAAATTTTACTAAGACTAAGATTTGGAATGTTCTAAATTCAAATTCATAACCAAATGATGCTTGTAATAAAGGACTTAGGCTTAAAGTAATAAAGGAATTCCTTGGCTGACTTAACATAAATACTTGTAAATAGAAGTAAGAATACTTGAATAGTTCAATCCCGCTAATTTGCTTGGCTGTGCGGACGGGTCTGAGTCAAAATAACCACGGAACACTAATTAAAATAATGAAAAAAAAAATGGCTCATAAATCGCTGTCACGTATTTTGATGCATACTAGTTATTTGCCTTTGACTGTTTTTACCGTTCACGTGAATACCGGCGTTAGGATGATTAGTTTTTACTATCGTATCAACTTAAAAGTGTTACTTAGCACGTGATTTTTGGTTGATATTTGTCTGTGAATCTGCCTATTTTCGTAAATAAATATATAATAAATATTGCCAGCAAACACACCAACTAAACGGTCCCACAGTAAGTGACGAACGAAGTCTATATTATTTATATAGATATTCTACATCCTTGCCTGGGGTACAAACATTCGTGCTCATCACACAAAGTTTGTCCCTACCAGGATTCGAACCCGGGGCCCTCAGCACAGAAAACAGGGTGACTACCAACTACACAAATCAGGCCGTCCATTTTTGTGTGGTATATTTTTTTTATTTCATGAATAACCTATTAAATTTGAATTTTATTTGAGTGGTTTACTTTAATAATGGGGTTAGTGACAACATTATGTGGAACATTGTATTCATTAACCGCTCCGTATCTATGAATATGAGCAACACAGCAAATGTGTTGAGGGTCCCCGAAGAAACCACTTTGGATTTAGGCACTCGAATAAAATTTGCATATTCGTCACATTACGCTGACTACTTGGGCTGCCTTGAAGCTATAGCAAGGAAGCTTTCATAATAGATATTGCTTTGGCTATCTTTGTAAATGTATAATAGCCAAGCAATTGGCTTCAATCTACCCTGGCTAATAAACTGTTGTAAAGAATACTCCTAGTACATGCTTTGGCTAAGTTCGGCGGTTTAATGAGACTTAACACATATTACACCATCTAAAAACATTGAATAACCCATTCATAATCAATAAGGTTCCCACACATCCCAATTATCAGCGTGAGAAGAGAATAATGTAACATGTTCACATTTCTAGGATTAGCACCAGTTAAACGCTATTAAATTACTTTTACTCAATAATTGTACACAAACTTAGCACAACATAAAACAGACTTTAAAGTTAAACCAATAATACCGATTATTTCATAATAAATAATATATTTTGAATCTAAAAGGATAATTTGTTTAGTACGAAATGTTAATAAGAAAATGTAATTTCATTCACGAATTTTCATGGTAACTTTTGTTATATTTTTTTTTAATATAGATGTGCTTATACTATAATTACAAGTTTAATATGTGTGAAAAATACTTTGCTGTATGTTTATTCATAGAACTTTTGTTAGTAAGTAACCAAAGTAATTTCGCTAAGCTAAGTTTCAAGTTATTAAGTAAACCATTCTACCGGAAAAGCCACTCAACGTAGGACCTTTGAAGTCGAAATTTACGCCACAAAATTCATCAAAACTTGTTCGTGTATTCCGGAAGGATTTATAATGCTATCGACCCCTATAGGAACCAACTAGCTTTTTGGCTTGCGATAACATGCCATCACAAACACTGTCAAGTTGTTAGCGTAAGAACTTAGGTAGGCTTATTGGTTTAACTTTTAGACTCAAGTTTAAGTTAACTATCACTAATTAACGTGCAGCAAATCAATTATTGTTACTTTTAATGTGTAATGATAACGAATATTTGGCACAGATTCATGGACGTTTAAAATCTATAATAGTATATAGGTACCGAAATCACCCCCAGTACATTGTACGGTACCCATAATATAAGCGTCACCAAGCTTGGAACCGGTAACTGTACGGTACGGTGTTCTCGTGACGATATATATTTGTAAGTATTTTATCTAAATGAAAAAGGGAGATAAGTAATTTCAGTTTGTTTGTTTTCAGTTACATATACATCACCTAATTTGACTAATCAGGGGGCTCGGTAGCGCCCCCGCCATGTCGCGCAAACGATACAGGCACACCCGTACTATCCTTTTCTCGAATTTACCAAGATTTATACGGAATGGGTGCCGTCTGCTCTCTGAGCTCTAACTAGAAGTGCTATCAGGAACGGTCATCGGTAATCAGTGCATCTACTTGCTTTTGCTCAGTCTTGCTTATTTGCATTTCATCGTACTTAAACCTTTTTACACTCCTGTCGCTTCACTCGTCCCTTAGTCTGCACGAAATTAAAAATATTTCATAATATAAGTCACGTTTAGACAATAAATTCTCGGATCCGATTATTGATAAAATTTATATCGACGACTTTCTTGAAAATACGATTTGTTTTGATTAATAGGCACGAATGCATCTTGAATTTATTTTTCATGGCTATTTAATACTTCGTTCAATATTTATGTTTTTATATATTGGAAATCTCAAGAGGTATAAATCAGATAAAGAAAAGGACGACTACAATATTGTTATCATATTTTTCACATAAGTAACTTCACATCGAAACATTTTTATAAACATACTAGCTGTTCCAGTGAAATTCGTACCGTTGTCGCCGTCGCCGTTCGTCTCAAAATCGAATGTATGAGAAAAATAAATATTATTTTTTTGAATTTTTCCTATGTTTTTTAAGTATTTATGCTATTCGGGGCGGAGATAAATTAAAATATCATAAAAATCGCACCACCCGTTCTTGAGTTAATATTGTGTAACTGACACAACGTTGTTTTATATAATTTATAGATGGACGGACTGGGGAGTGGGCTATTGGGACGGATTCAGACACCTGCCATAATCAGCATAGACCAATTATCTTCGGCAGGTCTCGCACCTCACTGGGTGGACCCCCAAAATTCCCATCATAAGATTGTCATTATTAAACATACTTTTTCATTTATAACATTTTTAACCTTTAAAATAGGTAAATTTGTTCTTTAACATGTATTTGATTATTGATTTCTTAAATTTACATTCAAATAAAAAAAAAATACGCATTTTATGGCGTGCGTTCGTTGAAACGTTGGGAATTTAAAAACATAAAATAATCGCGATAACATCCGTCCAATTAGTTTTATTTCAACATGTATTTGATTATTTCTATTAGTATATTATACAAAACGTGTATTCGAGAAGGACAGGGTGTCAACATAAATTCTACGAAGCCGTTATTGCGGTGTCCTTTATTTGACAAAGGTAACGGTCGAATTGTTCAGGAAATCTCGCAAAGGAGATCGAATTCCTAAAATTGGCTTTTATTTCATTGTTTAAGTTTGTACAAACTCGAAACAAAGAGCTTTTTGCAGGTAGATATTTGATCTTAGTACACAAATTTAAATGAAGAAATATTAATACGACTTAACAGCCAATTAATCTACTTTAATTTAGTTTATATACAAAGGAAACTATAAATAAATAGTTGATTAAAATACAAAAGTACTATGTGTACAGTCCGCAATTTACACATGTAGTAGGGAACATTATTTTCGATACAAATGCCGAATCCACATTTTTAATAATTTATGTTTCCGTCGGTCTGTCCACACATCATGGAAAATCTGAAATACGGATTTTAATCAAACTTGCATGGTTAGCTTATAAGCCGGGTAACGTATAGCATACTTTTTATCCCGGGAAATGGATGGGTTCCCACGCCGGTAAGCTCTAAAACTCAATAAGTGGATTTTACTGAATCATACAGCTAGCTTATAATAAGAACAATATCTGAAAGAAATATGTCCGAGGAAATAGAAGGATTCTCCCAATCAAATGGGATGGCCAAAAAATTAATCCTCGCGTGCGATCCCTCGAAATGTCGTAACTCGGTCAAATAATTTTAAAATTTCTTGCACGTACTTCATCAAGATTTTTCCTTTTATAAGTGCCTGTTGTGTAATCTGACTTCGTTGTTCCTCTAAAAAACTTCTTTTAGTCGTATTCAAAAACGTATACTATGTATTTTCTATTAACGTGCTTTTCTTGATTATTAAAAAAAAACTATAATGAAGATTTGTCTCATACTTGCATTATGAATAGATTTTTGTTACTGTTTTTATATCCTGATCTAGTCTAATGTTTAAAAACTCTCATAATTTAAAGTTGTTTAATTTAATAAGATCACTCTTTTACGAAAGACTTCCAGAAAACGGATTGAAATTTAGTCTTAGACTTTTCATCTTATATAATAAGGTTTTAAAGTTAAAATCTCTGAAATAATATTAAAGAATCAATGTTTGAAGATATTTTTTACTAATTCAATAATTATGTTAGGTTGTTCACAGAAGACATTTCAAAGAGATGCAGAACTTCAGCGCCTAAGAGATTTTTTTATAATCCAAGCACGATTTCACTTTTGTTGAAGACCGTATATTATTCTTCTTTAACATTCATCAATATCATTACAAGAGCGTCTATGTGTGTGTACCTGCGATAAATATTCCAATGTGAAAAATGCATTAAAAAAATTTAGAACTACATATTTTATTCCAAAGGTCTTCATTATCAATCAGCTTTATTGTGAAGATTGTGGAACTAGCACCGTTTAAACGTTGACAAGTTTAAATCCAATTTATTACGTAGCCAATACAAAAGATAAACGTGAAAAAATTACTCCGTAAAATTAATAGTATCATTAGACGTTTACAATAAATATAAATCTTTATAGGTAGGAGTATCTAAATCATGAATCCATAATACTTCAAATGAATACTAATTAAAGGAAGGAGATTCATTTTCTCGCTTAATTAAGTCAGTCATGACTAGAGGTGAAAATAAGCTTAAGACAGTTCGTAGTGTACTTACAAACTAATTTCGGTTGACACAAATTTACTTATCCTTGATGAGGGTCCAATATTCGAAGGTTGAGAATCTCAGGACCCATAATGTTCTTAGTTTTGATTTAGGAGATTCTGAAAATTACTGTACTTATGTTTCTGCTAACTGAAAACTATTCTAATATAGATATGGATACTGTATTATAAACCAATTACATCATACCAAATGGTATCCAAGAAAGTTTTGTGGACAACATCGACCAATAGGATCGTTTCGTTGTAACGTCACTTTTATAATACGTCATAATGAAGCGATCTTATTGGTCATTGCGTTGCCCTGCTCATTTAGCACAGGTGTGATGCAAATTCATTTGGAGGTATTGATCTAATATTGGGTAGGGAGAAATAAAAGAGGCGTTTCTTTTATATATATATATATATATATATATGTGTATCTGTCTGTTTCATCTTACCAGTCGGTTGTAAATAAACGGTTGTAAATAAATTTCAAATCTATAAAAAATGTAATTACGTTCAAACCACTACCGTACTCAGAACGGTTATACCATTTTTTTATTACGTGTAATAAAGGAAATTAAACGTGATAGCCCGTCACACTTTGAAAAGGGTAAGTACATAGATCATTTTCAAGTTTATTTTGCTCTTAATCGTGGGTCTATAATCACTACCCTTTAGTTATCTGTTTTGATATGTTATTTAGCTCATTAAAATGTTTACTCATATAAGTAAGTATACTCATAGACAATTGATCCCCAATACTGAGGATTGCTAGCTTCTATGATTAAATGTGTACAAAAAACTGCCTCCCGCAGAATTCCTTATGACGTTATGACGGGTCGAGTCGCATTGAATGTTTATCGCGTAATGTATCAAACTGCACCCATTAGTGACATGTTAAATTGAATCGGTTTTTTTTAATTTTAAGTGCATCTGTCATTGACGATTATATAAATAATTTACCTTTGATTATATCAATGTCTATTTATATACCATCTACATTATTTATATAGTAATACTTGCGCCTACCTACTTGTATACCCTTTGCTTTCCGTTTGAAAGGCGATACTGTCTCAACAAATCTGAATTCGCTTTTTGTATAAATAAGGTCGGGTTTCCTTCCTGGGGGAATGTTTCTGCTATCACAGCATTATATCTTACATTTACAGCGGGAACTTTTTGTGTACGTTTTAGGTTCTTTTTATTCGTACTTTGTAGCAACAAATGGGCCTCTTTGCAGGTATATTTACAGGTTACATTACAGGCAAGGACATATTGTGGTGTCAATATGCGAAGCTATGTGAAATAATGAAATGTGAATGATGGTAAGGTTCCTAAATATTCAGGTCGGTAGCATGTCTTGCAATGTTGTTTTTAAATTAATTAATTTAAAAAAAATAATAGTAGCTCTGTAAAAAAGTAACATTTTGACTCCGAATCTAAAACAAGTGCCTTAGAATTCTTGTCCGTGTCCGTTCTTCAAGCGTTAATGAAACCTACTGGACCGATTTCACCGGGGCTTGCACTATTAGATAGTTTAGGGTTTGACATAAAATAATAAGGTAGTCTTATCATGCTATAAATATGGGAGCTTAATTTGCGGAGCAAAATCTATGGTTTAGCGGGCGGAGCCGCAGGCAAAAGCTAGTGTAGTATATAGTATACTTTATGATAGAGCGCACGGTTTGTCCATTAGCAAAATCATGACAAACGATCACCATGATCACATCAGAAGGCTATTTACTGAAATATGCTCGGGGTCGTGATTCAAACACAGCTTGTAGGCTACCAACCCGCCCCAGGGAAATACATTCCAATCTTGCATTTCACAAACTTGTTTGACTTAAAGGCCCCTTTTAAAAAAAATATTTTCCTCAGGGCATCTCTAGGGAAATTTATTTTCATAATAGTCATGCAATACATGCATGCTCGGATGACACGTGATCAAACTTTTAAAAATATATATGTAGAGGTTAGTGACCTGTAAAGCTGAATAAAATTAATCATTTCACTTGTTTGTACGGAGCACAAACTTTAGCGTCAAGCAGCGTCTGCCTTCGGTCAATGTCGTATCATGGCTTTCATTGGTCACGTGTCGCAAACAGGATACGTCTGCATAAGCGCCATTGAAAAGGCGAAAGCACCAGAACGTACGAAAGATCACGTAGTAGATGGATCGACCAAATTAAGATATGTCGCCTTTAAAATCTGCGCCAGAAATGCGACAATAAAGGTTTGATATCGAATTGTTACGCTTGCCACCAATCCTGTCATGATGACTGCGACCACTCTGTCAATAATGTAACGACTGCAATGAAAAAGCACAAAGTAATCCTTAAAAAAGTATCATACAATATCGCTCATATTGCTAGTGTAGGGATCGTACTATAAGGATAACATAAATTCATAAAGCCCAATACTCATTTTTCTTTCACGGCATCCACTATCGCGTATTGGGGGAGTATCAAGAAGGCTATAAACAGTGACGTGACGTCATCGCTCTTTATCCGAAACGTGCTCAACACCTCATTCGGTCACACTTGATGTGGCAAAGAAATAGCCACTTATATACCACATGCGGGGAGCGAAGCACGTTTTGTTAGCTTTGAGAAATTATGAGGCTGATTCGATAATACCTAACTACTTCTATCGTGAGTTATCGAGTATAAACATAGGCGAATAATTAACATGATTAGTTAGAAATAATTAAAGTAAGTCCGACAGCGAAAAATGTATTAGTTACTCGTATCTTGGACGGATCTGAATAATAGGGTTTGGTACAATGAAAAAAAATAAACTTTGATAGTGAGATGTTGTTTAGAAAGAAAATACTTGTATTTTCTTAAAAAATACGATTTCATAACATAATTTTAGAAAAACCCGTAAGTCTTTCCTAATACCGTCACGTAGACGTTTGCGGTCACGTTATATTTATTTTGAATTAAGTTAACCTTATTTCACGATTTTCATAAAAAAAATATGTAATATGTTTCTCATCTAATTAACGTTAAACATTCATGCTTTCATGAAATAACGAGCGACGGATTTCAGGTAAAAGCTTATCTACTTATATATTTTCCTAAACTGCTGATTAAATACTACTTTTAGATATTTAAATTTTTGTATTATATTTGAGAAGTGGGTGTATTATGCCAGTACGTTTTTTTTTCATGTAATATGGATCTCATTTTGTGAAGTCAAAAACATTATTTATACATGTTTGTCCTAAAAACAGTTTTAAGAAATACGCCAAAATAGGGGAATAATTGAGAAATGGCAAAAAAATACGTTGAGTATAAAGAGATTTGGAAATTTAATAAAAAAAAAATATTATTAAAACTTAGTTCGTTACGGATAAAAAACCTAACGTACATTCATGTTTATAAAGTGTAAGCTTTACTGGCGAGTGCGAGTAATCCCAATTTTTCAGCGATTAATTGAACAAAGCGATTGAACTAAACACACCAATGTATTATATTTAACTATAAACATATAGGCCATAGATATAGACCACACATTTATAGATCCATAAAACCGATACGCTGCAAAGGGCAATATGTTGTACTTCCCTAAATAACCGTAACACAGGGCGGAATCGATTGCGAGGCGTATCGTAAAAGTTCCTTAGGCTACGTTTACGAGTGCAACTGCTGTAATTTATGATGTATCTGTATCTATATAGGATAGAATCTTGAACACATGACAACTAGTAACTGATACACATTTTTTTTAACAACAACAGAAAACAAAACACTGTCGTTTTAAATAATGTATAAATGTTGTATTTGGCATTATATAATTCGAATTTCATATTCAGTTGAAGGGTTTTTATATCTGATTTCGAAATAAAATTTTACCTCCTTTGAATGGAATATAGTTACCTATATTATAACCGCCCAGTATGGCTTGAAATCAAGGACACAAATACTGGCACCTGAATACGTTTCAGTTTTCTGATCCAAAAGTGTATTAAAATTTTAATGTAAGGTATTTTTATATTTATTGTGTTGGACTTTCAACTGAATTACTACCTACCTACTTATATAACTAAGGTTGATAATCATTTATGTTCAAAATTATCTTAAAGCACATGAGTGACCTTCACCTCCAACCTTACACGTGTTACTCCATCAACCGTACCTCACCCATAGACGTAAATTTAACCTATAACGTGTACTTCAAACAATATGTATTTCCGCATATAGTTGATTAACCCGCCGAGAGTTGAACGGTACAAAGGTAATTATGATGTTACTTGAGACACAAACATTGTGGGAGCATGTTTATTTGGGTTACTAAGAAAACCCATTGGTATCTACCTATTTAGGAAGTATGTACTTTAAGTGCTTGTAAGCATGGTGGGCGGGACTTAAGGTCTTCATGCAATGTCTCGCTTATATTAACATCATCATATTCTTTGAAATAAAACTAAGTTTACAGATTTTATCGCGTTTATTATGTTTTTACGTTCCCGACGCCTCGGCTCCTTTAGAGCAACCATGGTCACGGGAGGACGGAAGGAGGACAGTCCTCCCGTGACGATGGTTGCTGTAAAGCCGAAGCGTCGGAACTGTAAAACATAATATACACGCGATAAAATCTGTAAAATTAGTTTTATTTAAATGTATAGAATTCGCGTAAATATAAGAAATATCATAATTTTCATTATAAGAATACTAAGTTAAATAAGTATCTTATGTAAGTATCATAAGTTCGTAGTTATATGAGGTGTAACATAAATATATATTTTGAGAGGTTAACAAGTAGGTAATACACTTTTATGTAGTAAATGAATGTATACATATACACATGGATTACACTGTGTGTTTAAAAAATATTTCGTCATACATTCTTTGAGAAAACTTGTTGGGTTTTATGAGTAGGTAAGTTCTTCATCTAAGAAATCATATCACACTTTTGTTACAACCTGTATATGGTGTATGTTCTTTTAGAGTACGTTTCACGGCGCACTTACAATATTTGGTAATTATAAATTACAATAGTTTTTTTTTTTGTAATATGTATTTATATATTAACATATTGACTTGATCTCTTCTAATATTTTCCACTATTATTGTTACACGTTATACTTGAGCTTAGAAAATACTTTTAGATTGCAAAGCGAGTGATTCCGCTGTAATTTTAAATGGCGATTCATTACTATTTTTTAAAATTTTAAATACGACCTCAGCGATTAGAAAAGTTATTTAGAACCAAATCACGATTATAACGGTTCACAAACATCAGACAAATTATTTAAATTAAATACCCCGATGGGTGGATCAAATACAAAACTTTTTTATTATCAACAAAAACAAGCTATGGCCGTGTTCATTGTTCACTGAATCTGAATTTACGATAAACTCATATAATATTAACATTTGCCCTAACATCGCACCACTAGAGGATAAACATTATTTTTAATCGCATTTACTATCGTTTAGTTGGGGTTGAATTAGTCTACCTAATATTTTTTCACGATCTAGGGCAAAATAGAGCGACTGAAAAATACTGCACTATAAAAGAAGTCAAACCTACTGACTGAAAAATCTATATAAAGAGAACTGAAATCAAATGCTGACTCTGTTTATTTCTAGCTGTTAATTTTATATTCGAACTCTACCTGGGAATGGCGTACTCCTAAAGGTTAAGTTACTTATACGAATGAACGGACTAGGTGATCTAACAGGGCTTCTTTGTACGAACCGTGGAATCTTAAAACCGTGCGGCCCGCCTCCGTATGTTTGTAAGTACCATGAAATTTAAGTTAATCTATGGTAGTACTATTTCGTGCAGCAAGCAATAAAGACGATATGACATTAAACCTTATTTTTAATATTGATTTAGGACGTCATATTTCTATGATAATTTTAATTAGATGTATGACTCTATGGATGATCCTAGGTATATATAATATCCCCTATTAGATAACGATGCAAGGAATGAAAGGAGTAAAAAAGTAAATAAAAATATGTTCTCTGGTTACCTAGTTTGAGGTTCAATTAACTTAAAGGTAGGTGTTATAAATTTTGAGCGCGTTCATTAGGCCCGCCTGGGTCCGCACCCGGCTGTTAACAGCGACGCACGGTGGAATTCCTTAATAACATTTCCTTAATTTAAGACTCCCCTACGTAGATGTTCTCACGAAATTTCTACATCAACACATCGGCGCGTGAAGCGAGTTACGTGAGTTTGTTCTTCTCATTGCTTTTGAATGTTAAGCAGTTAACGTTTAGTTTAATATAAACACGCGATTGGTTTCAAAACAAAAGTTATTGAAATAAAACTAATTTTAAGGATTTTATCGCGTTTAAATTATGTTTTTTACATTCCCGACGTTTCGGCTGGACTGAAGTGGATGACGTCCTAGTGTCATAGTTTGAACTGGGGTACCCTCAGATTTAGTTGTTTAGTTGTTGTTGGGAACGTAAAAACACATAATATAAAGGCGATAATATCTTTAAAATTAATTTATTTCAATTCGGGTGAATATAATAAATCGCCATAAGTATATATTATATAAAAAAGTTAACATAAGTAACGTATGCATATACTAACATTATTACGTCACTCTTACTTTACACAGAATAAAAGAAACATATAGTCGCGTGGAATGAAGATGAAATTTACTAGAAGTTTATGGTGAGGTTTGAACCGACGTCGAGTCACGCACAGTTAAGTGTGGAAAAGGGTCGAAGAATTACTTTCGATTGGTCCGGACCATCAGGATGGGGTTAAAATGGTACAGTTTATTGTTCATTGGAGATTACCAGGCATACGGTAGCCCTTTGCAAGGTGCTGAATAGGTACGCTGCAACACAAGAAAAAGTACATTCTGTAATTTAAGTAATATACGATGACTAGATTTGTGGTTGTCGATTTTGTGTGACTATTTGGGATTTGACTGACCATACACTCCCACCCCTGGTACTCATATAAGAATTTATCTACAGCGGCGGCATCCAACAAAGAAGTCACGAAGGTTTGAGCCTTGGCGATTCCCGGGGAAAAGTATCATAAAAATAGGAGTTGAAAGAAAAGTAAATATTTCTCTTCATTGAAAAGCGGTATAAAAAATAAAATACTGTACGAGTATAATCAGGCTTGTTGCTACAGAAATAAGGCTCTTACTCGTACAACTGGACTAAGCCCAGTTGTAAAGCACCACGGAGTTTAGTAAACTGCTTGGTCCTTATATTGTGATCGGATTATACTTGATTCCAGTAATATATATTACAACAAATAATAATTGTACTGTTATTAGAATAAAGATATTTTATATAAATACTTCTAGTAATATTTGTATATATTTTTAACCTATTTCATATTTTATCACAACGTTCGAACATTGGCCAAATTAAATTTATTGCCGCTGGTCCGCGAGATTGCCGTAACGATACAGCGGTCACAATTTTATTGCCGATAAATATTCTTTATTAGCAACATTACTGGGGACGGTATCGTTTTTAAGTGGATCTTATACATTTTTAAAATTTCAAAGGTATTCTTATGGTGGTAATATCATAGCGTGGTATTAATTTATAAGGATTATGTTTCTGGAGAGATATATCTAAGTACGAGTATATTTACTTCTTTTAATTTTACCAGACGAACACCAACTATTCGGCCGCACAGTAAGCAACACCTGTATAATGGGTACCGTACAATGGACGTTTTTTTATTTTTTTATTACATTATAGGCAAGTATTTGATCTCGATCTCATTTGATGGTAATTGATGATGAGATCTATGATGGAGCATACTTGCCTAGGTAGGAAGGCGGCAGTAGATCGAGACGCTACATTCGCTAGGCACATGCAGCGCAGCTGATCTGACCCGCCATCCATGAATGGCAACACCGAACATCATGCCGGAACACGGCTAGGCCGCTTGGCGACATGGCTTTGTTCAGTGGTTGGGACTAGCCACGGCCGAAGCCTACCACCAGTAAAAGGTGGGGAGAACCTAGTATATAATAGTTTTATTAATATTAAACATCCATGATTTGGGTAGAAACATTCATGCTCAACACCCAAATGTTCTCTACCAGAATTCGAACCCGCTAATCAGGTCGTCCTTATCCTCATTTCGTACTAAGATTCAGATTCTCAAAAGATTAATCATGGGCCTTATTTATTTCAGTTTAAATATATAAAGGCCACAGACCAATTATACCAACTATACGGTACAGAACAAGGTGAATAAGATAGGTTAGGTACACGCAATGTCATGGATCTTTCTCACAGAACTTCAAACATTCAAACAAAATCACCACCCATTCATTTGCAAACATATTTAAGACCGTTATGACATTATAAGATTACTCTTGCACCTTTCGGTCACAGCCATTTGAGGTTTAGAAACTTAGCATTTGGCATAGTAATGATCTAAGGGAGTGCGCGAATATGCTCGTCGCAATGTCCTTATATTTTTCGAACTGATTATATTGTTACCAGCTGCGCCCCGCGGTGTTATCCGCGATTAAAAAGTATGTCCCTTTTACCGGGATAAAAAGACAGAAAGAAATTCCAGACTATAATCTATCTCTGTGCCAAATTTCATCCAGACCCGTTCAGCCGTTCTGGCGTGATTGAGTAACAAACATCCATACATCCATCCATCCAAACTTTCACATTTATAATATTAGTGTGATTACATGACAAAACAAATAACAAAACCGGTTTCGCAATGCTCCCGCGGCTCATCCACCACCCTTGTCATTCAACGGTCATCCGACTGTAAAATTAAATTCTCTTTTCATTCCGTCCACTGTCTTGTTTTTATGCTCTGTTTATTTTTCACAAGGATTATTATTGTATAAAAACAAATAACTAGGTATTTCGGAGAGTAATGAGCTTTATAATTTTGTTGACAGTATTATTTTAGGTTAGGTTGTTTTACAGCTTTTTAAAGAACAGCTTAATCTGCTTATTCATACTTATTCATCTTGTTTCTATCAAGAATTTGCAAAATAAGTTCTGTAATTATTACAAACGCTTGCCATATCCCGTTTCTAATTAGTCTAAGGTGGTACTTACTCTTGTAATTATGTTTATAAAATCAACAGTTGTCAATGCATGTGCTAAAATATGTTATCGTAAGTACAATTTCATATCAGAATAAACACTTCCTCGCAAGTTTAAATCAATTTGAAATTGTAATACAAATGTTTTCTTCAAGAATTGTAAATTTTGATGCCAATGATAAATATAAAAATAATTTGTCTATAAATTTGGGATTAAGTTACGTAAAAATATTAAATATTTTTTTGCAACAGAAAAAATCCTTCGAGATCCGCCACTAACAATTTGCACAGAACAGTAGCGCGCGGTTTAAAAAGGTTCAATCTAACCGTGCGACTGGTAATTTCCGGTGGCCTGTAAAGATTTCCATTTTACCTACATATCGATAGTCCTGACTAATCGAAAGGAAGAGCTTGACCCTTTTCCGGAGTTAACTGCCCGTGGCCCGACAGACGTCTGTGGAATCGCTAAACCTTGCCGTAAACTTTTAACGAATTCTTTCTTCACTCTCCAACCGGTACCTTTGTTTTATGTACACCCTTGCAAATGAGATATACATTCCAGGTAATTAACCTGAATAGTACTGTCATTACAGCTTTAATTCACTTAATTAGATTAGGCTAATTTCTTGAAGTTAATGCAATTGTTTGTTTGGTTATTTCACTAGGTCTTATACATTTTTAATCCAGATAAGATCGCCAGACACACACTCAAACTATACGGGCCTTTTTTTTTTTTGTTGACGGGGGGGGGAAATCTTCGATAGATACCCGGCCTCTGTGAGGGAGAGGGCCGGGTTATGTGGGATTCTTACCCACTAAAACCCCCCCGGTGGCCGCCTTCGACACATGTTGGAGGGGCTCCGGGATCTCCAAACGGAACGCACCGGTGCCCCTCTTGTGCCTCGCCCCCTTATGGGGGCCCGTCTGGGGGGAGCGGATGTTTGCTCCCCCTGCACCCTCGCTGCGCACGGCGGCGGGGAGCCACGCCCGCCGCCGTCCTCCTCAGGAGTCGTCATCGTCACCGCCGCACACCCCAGTCGTCCTCGACCCCGAGGGTAGCCCGTTATTTAAGGCCCTGGGCATCAGGGCCGAACTATACGGCCCTACACTGAGCAACGCTTGTAATATGGGTATCGTACATTGGACTCGGTGCGATACTTTTATAGATATTAGACAATGATGACTCGGGTACAAACATTCGTGCTCATCGCACAAAGTTTACCTAGATCAGGATCCAGGACAGAAAGCAGAGTCTACCCAATGAGCTAATCAGATGCTCAGTTTACTTAACATGAATGAAAACTGGCTATGAGCAACTCGGGCTACGTAAAAAGTAGAAAAGCAATAAGGTTTCTTGTACACCAGAACATATTACAGTTTTCCTTCATGTAAGTAGATGAAGTTACCATAGGTTATTATTACAAGAGACGGGCCCCCATAAGGGGGCGAGGCACAAGAGGGGCACCGGTGCGTTCCGTTTGGAGATCCCGGAGCCCCTCCAACATGTGTCGAAGGCGGCCACCGGGGGGGTTTTAATGGGTAAGAATCCCACATAACCCGGCCCTCTCCCACACAGAGGCCGGGTATCTATAGAAGATTTCCCCCCCGTCAACAAAAAAAAAAAAAAAAAAGGTTATTATTACAAGGAACAAGGAAGTCTTATTTGTGAATGTTTAATCTTTACCTTTACCTATTAGAACGTATGAAGTACTCACATTCATTATACAAAGGCTTTAGAAGACTTTGGAAAGACTTATCGGATTTTCGGAATCCTAAAACTCATCATACGTGTGCTTTTTTTCGTGTTTAATAGTAATTGTATTGGGATCTTTTACCTATTATTTGACCTATATGTCTCATGTTATATATATAAAAAAATCTATAATACCCAGCTTACGTAAATGCCTCCGTCACTGTTTAATTTTATTGATACCTATAAGAACGTATAGATTAAGGTTGAAAAGGATAGAACGGGCTAACCTGAATAGCTTTAATATTCTCTAGGCTTCGTCTGACCCGATGCAACGATTCGAGCTTAATGGCCTCGTTACTTTTATGTTTCTGCTTCATAAACCATTCTCCCTTGGCATAGCTCTGAGGTGAAGCATACCCAATACGGACCGAAAGTAGTACCTAACTACTAAGCAAGGCATGCATATTACCTTACCTGCCTTTTTAAAAACCGTTTATTTTATTTAAATATAAATACTTATTTGTTACAGACTCATAAAGACATTAGGAAAAGTTAAGTCTCAGTTATTTTACGTTTTTTTATAGAGGTACCTGTGCTTTACTGAGACTTTTACTAGTCAATTGTTTGTTTCTTCTGTTTCAAGTTAAAATAAATAAACATTCCATAATAAATCTCTGAATTTGTACCTACACTGTTAGTTAAGTAAATATATTTTTTATATACGAAACAAAAACAAATGTGTGAGAAAAACGACACGCAAAAACAAGCAGTGGCTTATCAGAGTAACCCGCCCACTGCCACGCGCCGCTTTCTAAGAAGTGCTGATCCACAAATAATTGGAATAAGACAAGGCCGAAAGACAAATTTGTGGGATTTTCTTTTATACTATCATTGTGGGGTTTATCTTTTCCTGTGATGGAAAATAATGATGTTGATATTTTGAAAAATAAATGGGAATATATATTCATTAAAAATACGTTATCGATTAGTAGATTCTAATCACACTCAGTCGATAAAAATATGCTGTGATTGAAATCCAATGTGCAGTGATTGACAAAAATTGATTTATTTTATTTTATTAATTAGTGTTCTTTATTTTTTTAATCACTCGACTATTTGGGTATTTTTAGCAGACTGGATGCCAAACTTAATTCAATTAAGAAGGATTAAATAAAAACTTCTTCATTGTATAAATATTGGCATCAAGACTGCTCAAATTACCGAAATAGCGAGCTACTAGTAATTAATCTAATCACTACAACTTCCTACATTTAGTCGCACGAAATTTACGTAGACACACAAGCACTTAATGAGCTCATGATTAAGACACCGTTGCGAACTTCACACCGTGGAATTAACTCACTAGCTTCACTTTCAAATTCAATTCCAAACCACTTGTGACGGATCTCTTAAGGAAACCCTCGTTTCAAGAGCTGAGCTATAGTAAAGTCCCACTTAGAATCATCATTTGGTAATGGTGCCTTTGTTAAAATATTTTCTTATAAAAAAATTAAAAAGTAAAATAATTTATTAATCACATTATTCATTTAAGTCTTGACTGGTATAAAACAAATTAAAACTTTGCATTGTAGAATAATTAAAGGTTTACTCAGATTAGAGGCGCGCCGGGTTGCACCCTATTTCTGTAAAACAGTTTGAACTCTAAGAAGTTGAAATAAAACAAAAAAATTGATGAAATAAATGATTCTATACATGTTTTCAAAAAAACAACATTGTGCACGCTTTGAGAATCGCACCCAAGAGCTTCGATATTCAAATATATATGAAGGAACGTAATATATTCATGCCTGCCATTATCAAATCAAACACGTCCAATCACTTACCGTGTTTATACAACCGATCGATCAGCTTCTTAGTAAAATATCCGGCGTTGTAATATCTTCTACGAGTGAGGAACAAACATGTACTGTATTAACGGTGCCCAATAACATACTCCTAATACGTGTCTGCCGGTGTAATTGCGCTTTCGGCTTATTGATATAAGGGCGGTTATTTATTAGCAGCACCTTTTTTTCTAATTAATTTCATTGTTCCTACGTGAGGGATTGCCACGTTTCTGGGAGATGATTAAAATGAGGACTTAAGATTTTACTGAATTAAAAAAATAAGTGCTTAATTGGATTATTCTTTCACTGCTACTGCTAAAATTCGTACTTTAATTATTTTGAAAGATCATTTAATGTTACGCGGAGACGCGCATGGGTGTACATGACATGATTTGCTTCAGTCGTAGCGGTGAAGGACGAGTCTTAAGGAAAAAACCTTGAGGAAATTCAACGTGGCAATGTGGCCAGCGTTCCAGACGCCTTACCACTCAATAGCAGTGGAAATTAGCTGGGTACTTTTCACATCAATTTAATTTCGTTTTAATTTGTAAAAACATAAAATTATTATTGTGTATTTATAAAATATCTAGTAGTTAGGTATTTGATCGGATTACCTTCGATTTGATATTAAATACACCAAAAAACACTACTAGTTATAATCGAGCTATGTAAGGTTGCCTGTTGTAACGGGTATTTAAATAAATGATGTCATCAACATCGCAGCGAAAAGATTTTCCACGCAAAAATAATTTTAAGATAAAATTGATTGAGCGACGCCGTCACTGATTATTTTCTCAGATCATGTTGAATGTGAAACGAATACAAACATACAAATATTGGAACGTTGGCGCGTCGAGGATCAACTTTTCCTCGTATTTCATAATAATGTATTTGAAAAGTTTCCCGTTTCGTTTGCCATTAAATCTGAGGCGCTATTTACAAACAAATTTCATCGCTCAAATAACAATAGCAGTGTCACGCAATTTGTCGGCCAGTCATTTTGATAAATGAACAAATAAAATAGAAGTTACAATGCTTTTCAAGTAACACTTGGCAGCTGACGGAGCGATAATTCGATCGCCTAAGTCTTAAATCAAACAAATGGTCAAACTTTTCTTACTAACGGGTACCGTACCGTCGTGAATAAAATATAACAGTATAGGGGTTGTACAAAAGCAGCCAAAATAACTACCTACTATACATACTTAGCTTCTATTGCTATAAATCCTATTAAGTATTCAGGACTAAAATTAAAAACAATTGAGTACCTGTTTTTTTCGTTACAAATAATTACCTTGTATTCACGAAATATACAACTAAAATGTTAACAGCTATCTGGTACAAATTGCAAAGGGACCGGCGAAATGAGTTCCATTACCATAGTATGCATGCCCGTGCCCATAGATCCATAAATATGTAGACACATAAGAAACTCTTATTACAACATAGCCAAAGGGTATTTTGCGTCACTGGTTTGAGAAAGGTTGTTACACCCTGAGGGCAGAGGTCCGAACAAAATAATGAAACTTGCTTGTGCATTCACAACAGTGTCAACACTGTTCCTTTGTGAAACGGGGTCATTTCAATAGTGCTTTATGTTAATAGGACTAAAGCCTGTTTCACTATGTTCAGATAAACGACTATACAAAATGTAATATAATAATATCGCCAGACGATTTCACCATCTATATGGTCCACTTAGCAACGCTTGTATTATGGCTCCATACAATGGACTGGGACACTCCCAGTATATAATACTTATATAGATATTAAACATCCATGACTCGGGTAAAAATATTCGTGCTCATCACACAAAGCTTATCCCTACCACGCTTCGCAACTAGGACCCTCAGCACAGAAAGCAGGGTCACTACCAACTGCACTAATCAGATCGTGGTCTCAAAAGTCTGTATTAGCAAATAATACTCATTTATTGAAGTGTTGACAGAGCATCGTAAAAGGAATATTAATAAAATTGTATACGATATTTATGTTTATAAGTCCCGCTTCCAAGGTTTGCTTGTGTTACCTGCCACATTGGGTTTGAATTATCGACGTTTAGCGCATAAACAGAGCGCCAAGTGAAGTAACCAACTATACGGTGCTGACACTCCTTAAAATATCTTCATACGTTCTGAAACCAGATCTTTATGAACAGCTATCAATAAATATTACATCATAAGAATATTGCGTTTTCCACATTTTTCAAAGATTTAAAGATGTTTTGTAATGAAACTAAATTTTAAGGATTTTATCGCGATTTTATTTCTATTTTACGTTCCCGACGTTTCGGCTGCATTACAGCAACCATGGTCACGGGAGGACTGAGGTGGTTGATGTCCTGGTGTCATAGTTTGAGACGGGGTGCCCTCATATTTAATTGTTACTTGTAGTCCGATCTACGCAGAAAGTGCTCACAGTGTCTTGAGGTCTTGCAATGGTACGCTTGGTCTTGGATTTAATAATATTAATTACTGGATCCCAAGTCGGTGGTAGGACCCAGCCATCTTCCCTATCCAATTAGGATGTTTTTTAATTTCAATAGCCTCGCGTATCATCCTTGGTCGGAATCGGTGTTCTTTTGCGAGGATCTGTGGCTTATCAAACCTGATATAATGGCGGGTGCGATCTTGTACATGTTCACAGATTGCAGACTTCGTGGAGCGCCGGTGTTTTACATAATATTGGCGTAAATATAAGAAATCAATATTTAAAGATGTAGTTAAAAATGTGCTCTCACGGGAATAGTTCAATGGTAAAGGTATATAACCCAGAATCTGTCGGTTACGACAGCGGTCTGTTGAAACCAGTGTCTCCAACTCTCTTTGTCAAAATTACGGTGTTGACTGGTACGGTAGATGGTGGAAAATTACGGCAGACCAGTGTTTGCAGCTAAAATACCCATGCAGTGGGGATGTGTAACGTAAAAAAAAAAAAAAGGTCATTCTTCCAAACAGAAGTAGCAGAATGACCTTTTTTTTTTTTTTTTACGTTGCGCATCCCTGCTCTTCCAAAGTGAAGCAGCAGAATGACCTTTTTTTTTTTTTTTACGTTACGCGTATCCCAATGCAATGTTGCAGTAATATTTTGCTAAATCAAGTGTTCATTATAGAAATATGGACACGGACGAAATTACGGTAGAATATGTCACCGTAATAACATGTCTACGGTAGGTGGTAGATCTACAAAAATTACGGTAGATCTACCGTAATTACGGCATGGTTGGAGACACTGGTTGAAACATTGAGCTATCAACGCTTTACATTGACTACCTATCACATTACAGACACTCACGAAGGAGCAATGATCAGGAAGAATTATCTCTGCTGCTTCGTGCTCATATACATTTAAAAAGATACAGAGTATAAAAATAAACTTAACACCGTAGACAGGATGTGCTTAACGCAAAAAAAAAATATTATCTGCGTACAAAAGAAAAATAAGAATAAACCATGACAACGTCCAACCAAATAATCCGTTGCGTTCCGTATAAGGAGGAATTAGATTCGGTCGATTGTATGAACAAACAACTCAGGGTGGGTTGCTTGGCGGGCGAATGAACCGTGAAGTTATCAATTTTGTTTTATTTTCCAAAAATATGTTTTTTTTTTGATAAATAATGTGTAATATAAGTGGGATATTTACGATTGCAGTGATAGCCAAGTTGGTAGAACGCTTGCCTCGGTAACGAGGATAGCAGGTTCAAACCTCGGCTCGCACTCGCGCTCGAATCTCATTTTCAACCGTGATTATTACTTGCTAAACAGTGAAGGAGAACATCTTGAGGAAACCTGCATAGCTGAGAGAACCCCTCGAAAGATGTGTGAAGTCCGCCAACCCACACTGTGCCAGCGTTGTGGACTATGGCCTAATCCCCCTCGCATTGAGGGGAGGCCCGTGTCCAGCAGTGGGTTTGATCATAAACGTGCACGAGTGAGGGAAATTAAAAAACAACAGTATAACTTGACTTTTCAAGTTTTCTTTTCAATATATTTATAGCCATATCGTATAAATTTTCCTCTTAAAAATGTTTTGTAATTCCATTGTTACTGGATTGTTATTTCAAAGAATTTGGAGTCAGCGATTATATATATACCTATTGCCAAAAGATGCATACTAGAGAAACACAAAAAACACTAAATTAATTGTATAATAATCGTTATATATAACGTTGAAAACTTGTTTTAATAAATATCTATAAATTTGACTGTACTATGTTTGTGATAAGCGTAGGCCGACTTTCCTTCCTTGAGTTAGCAATGCTCATGATAAAATGCTTAGACCCACGGCACTGCACACCCTTTTCTCTATGTCAGCTTTCATTGTTCTAGCAAGGAGATAAGCAGCTAATACATTACTATGTTTCCTTTACTACTGAGATAAGCCGAATAAAGATTTAGAAAAACGTAACAAAACGTGAACACGACCGTAGGCGACAGTTATTGCAGAGGTTTCCTTTTACGCGGCGCTTGCAAACAGCTATACCAAGCTATGTGTACTTAGCGGAAAAGGGAAGATTTTCCAGCCTAGCGGGGCGGCCGCTATGCCCCGACGGTTATTATCGGGAACTTGTATATATGTTGCGTGCTCTGAAAACTCTCATAGCGCGTTTCAGGACAATTGTGTTTTGTTCTGAATGTCGTCTGCACGCCATCTGTGTAGCTTGTGGCGAGGTCGAAGAGGTCGCCACAGTATGTATTTGCGGGAAGTACAATATAAGGAATAATAAATAAATTAATAAATATAAATATCTCCATACGAACACACCAACTATACGGTCCCACTTTAAGCAACGCTTGTGTTATGGGTACCGTACAATGGACTGAGGGCGATCTCAGTTATATAAATATCAAACACCCATGTCTTGGATACAAACATTGTTGCTCATCCCACAAAGCTTGTCACTACCAGGATTCGAACCCGGGACCCTAGCACAGAAAGCAGGGTCACTACCAACTGCGCTAATCAGGTTGTCAGATAATAAGTAGCATGTCACAACACGGGTCATCAACTATTGTCATGGCAAGTTTCATAAAAACCCTTGATGTAGTTTCCCCGTGATGGGCGAATAGACAAACAGATGCTGACGTTTACCCTAAATTTAAAAATTCTTGTATATATATATATAGATGATTATATTTATAATTATATATTGGCAACGTATGTTCTTTGATTTTGCAACATTTTGAACATCAGGTATAACCTACAAAATCGTCTCAACGATCGCTTTGTGTACCGCGGGACCAGTGCCTAAGTTGTTTGTTGAGAAAACAGGCTCCACTTAATAGCTTTTATATAGCACTCGAGTAGTTGTTTGTACATTGTCTCCGGGTGGTAGACCGAACACAATGTACCAAGTTGTAAAATTAAAACAAAAAGAGGCTTATTTAGGATGTGCCGCAAGTATCAAGATTTATGATCTTGGCAACACACTAGAACTTACTTTTTTAAGTTTTTTTTTAAATTATGACTTTTAAAAAAAAAGCAAGCTCGCTGAGTTTCTGGCCGGATCTTCTCAGTTGAGGTCGCGTTCCAATCCGGTTGTGGAATTAAGAAAAACAGTGTTAATGACAATTTCTAAGTCCCCCGTAGGGCTATACGAAATAAATGATTTGTCTTTTACTTTGTATCAAATTTATTTTCATAATATGTTCTAAAATCTAATTCATGATAGACATGTTCATAGGATAGATTTTTGCTTTTTTAATCCGAGAAGCGGAGTGGACCGAATCTGGGGACAAAATACGGTATGCAAATGAACTGACTGAATTGGGTTGGTTATTATTTTCCTTATTATCTCTTACACCGTTTCCGGCATTACTCTACAAGCACGAAGCAAAAAAAAAATGTGTTCATGTATAGAATACTATGAATATGTAGATATAATTTTAATGTCAATCTCCCTAATTTATTTTTAACAAAATAATTGATTTATTTCACTCTTCCCGTTCCAAAATGTATGTCACAGACAGACACCTACCATTTGTGTCATAAGGAAAATTCACTTTAATATTTACGTTCTATATCTATACATATAAATAAAATTGGAGTGTCTGTTTGTAATATTAAAATAACCGCTTTTTACTAAGTGCATTTGGATGTATACACGTTACCTATACCGAAACAACATTTTTTACAATTTTTGTCTGTCTGTCCGTCTGTCTGTCTGTCTGTCTGTCTATCTGTCTGTCTGTCTGTCTGTCTGTCTGTCTGTCTGTCGGTTTGTTCCGGGTAATCTCTGAAATGGCTGGACCGATTTTGACGGGAATTTCACTGGCAGATAGCTGATGTAACAAGGAGTAACTTAGGCTACTTTTAAAAAATAGGATCTCTCGAAAAAAAATTAAAACCAATGTTGCAGCGCTGCGCCTGATTAAGTTTTGATAGCAACAATGCGTCCCGCGGGATCAGAACGCGCGAGCAGGCTGTTGCCAACGGTTGTGTCTTTGTTAAATACCACGCGGACGAAGTCGCGGGCAACAGCTAGTCTGTTAATAAATAAAATACGAGTACTATGTTTTTCGGTGAAACAATAAAACTCTCCTTTGTCAATAAGGAAGAAAAAGAAAACTTGAAGTGCCGCCGTAAATCAGAAACTTTAACTGGTACGCGTAGATATTCACTGTATTAGCATAAAGTATGTACTATTCAAATGGCAATGTTTCATAAAGAAACTTTAAGATGTTATGAATGCGATTCTATTAATTTCGGTAGGTACGTATTTTAAATCAAAATGTACGTCGCAAAATATGTTGTGGGTACTGTTTTTAAAAGGAATCAAGACTTAAGTGCAATGTGCGGGGTTATTTTGAAAATGCAAAGTGTCCGTGCTGTGAGCTGTTTGGATGAATTTATGCAATATATTATAAGTAGTCACGTATATATTAGTACATGAAATTCAAAATACAAGGTTCCGTCCAAATAGTGAAATAGGAACTTACAAATATTAAAGGAAAACGGAGCTGTGATTCAACAAAATAAGCTGTTTCCCAAATTTATATAAATTTCAATTTATTTATATAAAACTTTTATGCGTGATTTTATCGTGTTTATTTTGTTTTTACGTTCCCGACATTTCTGATGCTGTATTGCAACCGTGGTCACGAGAGGATTGACTAAATTAGTTTTTTTTCAATGTGTCATAATCTCGTAAATATAAATTCAATTAAAATAGCATCACAATGCATTTTTATATGATAGATCTTGGTCTTGTCATTGTAAACGGATTGTAAATTATTTAAATTCAGTTTAAATTCACAAAATTTGTAGACTGCAATGAAATTATCGCAATTTTGACGACTCCTCAGCTTCAACCATTCAAATATTAATTCACTGCTTTCGTTCAGTTTCGCTCTCGCTATAATTTTCTTGAATTATACATCAGTACCATCCTATTTATTCCACTCCCTCGTACAAAACAAGCGAAGAAATTAATCATTTTACATTAACACTGAATCGGGCGTTCCTCTTAATCATTTAAAATTGGATTAAAACCTTTTGTGTCTGTCTCTAAGTTGATTTACTTAAGGCAGCTTTATTTGTAGGCTTTGCGAAGGGGGCCGAGCAAGCGATTAACTGTAATCCCGGCGTAGCTTTACAAATTCTTATCAGCTAATTTTAGATGTGGCAGGCGGCGCTTTGTGAGACGTTGTACGTATTTAATCTATGAACACGATTTGTTCTGTTTATGATAACGATAATAGACTCACACGTTTTCGTTCTTAGTATGATAGGTGATAATGATCGACAATGTTAAGATTTTTACGAATGCAAAAGTTCAGACTTATGTTCTCAGACAACTCTAATAGATGCGCTTATTGAACGCCAGAGTAATAATCGCGATGTCAAACGAACACTTATATTCTTTCCAATCAAATTCATTAATTTGTTCTAACAGAAAGATTTTGATTTTGAACCTTAACAGATAAAATACAGTAGGTACAGCGGTTACTCCAAGAGTTTTTGTAAATGGCTTCAATATGTAATTTTCCGTACATAGCTTTTACATTCCCACTTTGCGAACACAATATATAGGTGATAGGCTACAACCAGTCTGTTCGCAATACTGAGTAACTTTGAGTAAAAAGGATTGTGAATAACTGACAAGCCCATTGCACTAGTAGTGTTAAAGTGTATTTCTACAATATATTGTGAAATTCAATGCAGTTGTGTTATACAGTGAATTTATGTTAACCAACCTACCTAGGTAGTTTTAATTGCACACAGTATTCATGTTTGATATGCACGAGGCAGTGCCTTTGCCAAGTCAATCTAAAAGGCTCTTTCCATTTTGCATTCCTTTTTTCTTAAATTATTAATTTTATTAGTTTTTATTTTCCTAAATCCTTAACATGAATGCTTAACTACTTTAATATCTTGTGTTATAAGGTGTGTGTAGCTTAATAGCTTCATTCTTCTATCACGCTATTATGGTAGATTTTGTCCCCTCTGGCTGTCTGTAAACATATACTCGCAGTGTTGAAGGCACCTATTTATGCTAAATAACATAAAAAGAACACAACGCACTGTGCCAGCGTGGTGGACTATGGCCTAATCCCCTCGAATTGAAGGGAGGCCCGTGCCCAGCAGTGGGACATTAAAAAGGGCTGGTATTATTATTATAACATACTTACTCGTTCTTGGTTATTTCACGAAAAGCCTTTTGAACCTGTAAACCATGGTTACCATAAATATATTGTTGGTGCACAGGAAAGGGAAGTGAGGATGATAACGTCTTTCGCGGGTTTACAGTGCGCAGAGCTAACAGAACTTATAGCTTACAAGCTCTAGTCTTTTCAGTGTTTGTAGCTTTATATACGACTTATTTAAGTTCTCTTGCATATATTTTTTTGGTTAATTAAGTTATTGAAGTCGAATCCAATTTTGTGATAAAGCTGTTTTTACTTTTACCAAAATTATAAACACGCAAAGGTATAAAAAAAAATCTTTTGAATGTGCCTGACGTTAATCTACGTATCAAAAGATGCTCCAACAAATTCAGAACGTGTAACTTTATAATTGAACGCTTCAAAGTGTATACTCGACTCGCTTTTGAACACTTTTTGTTATTTATTAGTCTCTCCTGACAGCTTTTTGAGCCACCTCTCGTGTAGGTCATCAACGAGATATGTCACTCAATGTTAAACGAGATATTCGTTTGAAATTTTAAACATGTTTGTTGTATTGATTTCTTATATTTACGCGAATACTACACATTGCAACAAAACTTGTCCCCGTCAAACTATGACACTAGGACGTCAACCACCTCAGTCCTCCCGTGACCACGGTTGCTGTAAAGCAGCCGAAACGTCGGGAACGTAAAATCAAAAATAAACCGCGATAAAATCCTTAAAATTAGTTTTATTTCAATGTTTGTTGTAAATAAGTGCCTTGAAGTTTGGGGTGGGGTACCCAAGAATTTTGACAGACTTGGTTGAATTTTTTTTTGATTGCTATTTACCAGTTATGATGTTTGTAAGACTTATCATTAAATAATTATATTAGTTCTTAGAGGTACTACTTATTAGTTGTTACTTCATAGCCTTTAGGAAACATTTTTTTATACATACAGCAAAGCTATTTAACACATTCAATATGAGCGCACGGCGGTGCCATCGCCAAGTCGTGCTATTTTTAATGCAGTAAAGAAAAACTCAAATTTACAAATTGATATTGATACTTGGTCCTATAACACAATTTTTATTTTTATTTGACAATTACATCTTGTTACTTAAGTTGAAGCCATAAGGTTACATGATAGATGTTACAAGTAACAAAACAATGAGAAAGTCCCGGAACTTGCTTTCTCTTGAAGTCTGTCTAATTATGTAGGTATTAGTAGGTAGATAATTTATGTAATTGAATTCATCTCTTTAATGTAATGTATGAAAATTTAACGAATTTTAGTGTTCTTTAAATATTTTTGATGTAATGGAATCTGCGGTAGTTGTATATGAATGTTCATTTTACTGTTCATGTGATGGAGTATTTCGAATGAAAAATTTTTTTTTCAATATCGTATATTCATTTTATTTTACCGTACAGTAATAATTCTAATGTTAATGTAACATTTAATATCACAGTTCAAAAATATTACAATTAATTTCTTACGTTTTTAAGTATTACAGCTATGTTACAGTGGAATGTTACCGTGAAACTCTAAAAACTGTAAATATTTCGAAACACCTACGGATTTTCTTTTATTATCACACCTTATGTTATGTTAATTCGAGTGTTAACTTTTTAAATTAACAATATCAGATTTTCAAGGTAACCAATTATTTTGAAATTTAAAAAAAAGTGTAAAACTATGTACATTTTTCATGTTTAATGTTAAAAAGTTCTCACAGAAAGTTTGTGTATTTTAGGAAAATAGAAAATGATACTTCCAGAAACACCCAATTAATATAAGAGATCCGGCTTAGTTCATAGATCTGAGGTCGAGATTCGATCCGGTATTAGAATTAAGAAAAAAAATTGTAAACACAATCACGTCTACAGGGGCACTAAAACACACAATTGATTTGACTTTATTAAATATACAAAAAAACAAGTGTTTTTATTTTCAATGTGAGAACCATTTAATAAAAAAAAATATTTTCACAATAATATTCGGGACGATGAAGATTTACACCGGTCACATTTATTATGAAATTGATATTTTGTAATTACGAAACATACATAATTATTAGTTTTCACTAACTACTGATCAGTTCTTATCGAATGGTAATTTTAACTGCCAGTCCTCTGCTACCTGTAAAGAAAATTTGTCGTTATATTATTGAACATAAAATAAAATATAGTAAGCCTGACAGGTATCGGGAATTATCAAACATATTCTACATTACGAGAAAATAATACTTATTATATGACACATTTTCTTGTTACACGTTATTTTCAAAAATCTGTCATTGTTCAAAGCTCAATATGCATGTCGCATATCAATCCAATTGCTGTTTGAGGTCTACCCGAATTAATAGTCTTAATCCTGAACCAATCGGCTTGACTTATGTCCCAGCGACGACAGACTGACGAATGGATGCTATTATACGAAATTAATTCCGCCAGTCATGGTAGGAAGTATATTTGTCAAACACCACAGTCCTCCCGTGAGCATGAAAACGGCGGGACCGTAAAAAAATAAAATATCGCGATAAAATCTGTAAAATAAGTTTTATTCCAATGTTTAAGTATTTGCATAAGAAATCAATATTTTTAAGTTATTCCATGAAATTAGATTACATTCATAATAAAGTTATAAAAATCTGGATTTTCTCGTAGTGCTTTTAAACTAAGTATGATCCCAAAACTAATTATGTTTGTCAATTATGCTATGTATTAATGTATAAAAAGAACTGCCTCACATTACAAATATTACACATTATTTATTTAAATTATGTCATTTATTTCAGCATTGTAACAAGGCTAATCACGCAATGTTATAAACAGTTTAATTGTCTGGTTAATTCCCAGTAAGCTAATCCAAGTATATCGAAAGTCCCGCAATGAAATCACACGTTCCGGGTTCCAAGAATTTATGGTCCCAAGACCGCGACAACCTTGTGAGTTATAGCCCGACAACAAGCGGATAGATGGAAGGTAATATGCAAACAATTATTATTCAAGCATTCCTATTCCGCTATTGATTCATTTCGCGCACTGAGTCATTATCAGTCCGCGTAATTTTAACATTTTCGTATGAAAAAGATTTACGTGATATTAGGATACGAAAAAAAAAAGAGTAGATTAAAAGACATATAATAAAAGTGATTTAAAAAAGTACATGTTCACAAAATAATGTTTAGCTTACAATACCATACAATACAAACAAACCGACTCAAAGTACATAAATAAAAGTTACATAATGCTATTGTTCATTCGAATAAAATATTCAGGCTTTGCAAAAAGCTTTGAGTAGGTACGAAACGAAGTTTGTAAGATGTACTAAAAATGACAAAAAATATTTTACGAAAACAGTAAAAATAAAGGTCAGTTCGTAAAGGATAGAGAAAAAGCAGGACCACACTCCGTCCCCACTACTTACTTATACCAAACAGCAAATAGCTTTGAACTCAATAAGGTATTTCGATGTTTTTACATCATAGTACAAATAAAGGTTATAATTCAATACATATACTTTCAATAATGGTATACATAATACTTAATTGGAGAACGTTGTCATAAATATCTCAATAAGCTTATCCTAGCTCAAGGCAATATACAATGCTGAGAATAGCCTAACAGTAACAAGCCTTAATGTTTTGTTCATAACATTCTATAGTTTATTTGGGTGTTACATTCTGTAAATAGCTATGAGGTATGTCTATGCATATTTTAGTGACCGCAACCCAGCAACAAAACGTCAATAAATAAAATATTAGATATTTTTATACTCATCAAAATCACTTTGTAACTAAGTAGTATTATTCTTAATTCGCCAAGTAATATCACCAAGTAACAGTCTATGTAGGTATTGCATTACGTATATTTGGAATCATATTAACAAAGCTAACGTTTAACAATACAAAAGATATTTCAATTATAGTGAAAAATGGCATCAAAATGTAAAATAGTCCGTGAAATATAGCCAACGGCAAATTGTAGAATTACTAATGAAGACCAATTTCCTCGGATGCTGGCCTATCGCCAGCAATCTAGTGTTCGCGCTAGGGACAAACGAATGTTCGAATGCACAAACCGTTGTGGAAACCGATGTACGAACTGAATATAAATTATTTGTATTGTACTTAATCAAAGGAAAACTACTAAAGTAAACGCATATTTTAACGACCCGTATTCAAACTCAAGATCAAGTTATCTAGTTTGGGGTCGGCACATTTTTAATACTATCTTTGTGCCAACATAAGCTTGCAATTCAATTACTGTTTGAATAAATAAATTATGCAGCAAATAATTTATTCAAAACCCAAAACTCATGAATTTGTACAAGAAAAAGCTATCCACTGTTTAACTTGTTAAAATAAGACCAATAGGTCTTATTTCACTACTGACATTTTTCTATTAAGTAAATAAATTGTCATAACGTTTGAAATTATTATGAATAAATAAACAAATACTCAGAACGTTGCGTTCCGTGCCTAATTATGTTTTTTCTAAACCTAACATTACCCAAGTAATTTAAATCAAAATATTACCTTTTACTTAATACATGTAAATAACTTTTATTTTATTAACATAATCTACCCAAATTAAGCAACCCAAGCATTTACTCATGAAATAACTTTTTTTAGAAATATTTTTCTTTTGTTGTAATCATTCTGAAATTACAAATCCTAAAGCAACTTGTCAAAGTGAAAGATAAGTGAAAGATAATTGAAAGATAATTGTAAAAACAATTAGTCTTATACATCAAAGAAACTTTAATGATAGCTCATAACATATTCACCTTAAATGAATTATTGACAGGAAATTATATTATACCTAACAACATATTAATAAATTAAAATTAAAATAAGATAAAAATTAAAATTAAAATTAGGCATGTTAAATAAAAACAATTGCGCCCTTTTTCAAGTTAGATGTTTGTTACAAAAATAAATGATGGGTATTTTTGTAATTCATGAGAAATATTATTATGTTAAGTTAGTAATATTATGGTTTGAAACGGTTCCATGTAAGAGAATGATACCGATATTCTATGTAACTATTAAAAATACACGTATCAGATGAAAGGTATTTCATATAAATGAGCGAATTAGAAAAATACTTCTATTTTCTTTACAATATATTTTCAAAATGAAACAAAAGCAGTATTTATTTGTTACCGCCACTGTGGAAGTAGGACAGACATTTTCGTTTATCTTGAAACAAAATTTAAGGAAATGTATTCTACATTCGTTCCTCTAGGGGGTCAGTACGTGTTTATTTCCAACCGATACAGTACCTGAGACAGTTTGCTGTTTAAATAAATACCTACAGAAACGGACACTGGGAGTCTTATCTATTTCTTACACTTTCGTACAATCACCAATAAAATAGGAAGTTTCAAGTGTCCTCAGGGGTTTTATTCTACTGTACAAATGGTAGTATTTTGCTAGATTAAGCCTTGCCTGATATCAAATAAAGTAGGTAGTTAGTAGTTAGAGGAACAGTAGGAAATTATAGGACTATAATTCGAAGATTTATATTAACAGATGAATCTGTAAGTTATAGAATCACGTAGGTGTATAAAATAAATGCGTATATTATGTATGAGTTTTTAAACAAGGCGAACCAGTCGTATTTGGCCATGCACTCAAATGGGGTTTAATTTTTTAAATGTCTAATAATTTGATTTATAACTTTGGTAACTTCTAGATTGTGGATATACTACCTATTAGATAGATTGCCTAGAGCGGTGGAATTTAAAAACTAAAGCAATGCCTACCACCAATCCCATCACACCATGTCCATAAACATAGCATTCAAAGTAATTAACGATTTGATAGCGAAATTGTTCACATTGCCTAATAGCAAATGCATCGGACCAAAATCTGATTAGTCTGATTTAGATCGGATAAATTTTAGGTTGTGATACTATTCAACCATGGGAGCGCCAGAGAAATTGGCAATAATATTACCAAGTTTTGTCTCCCGAGTGCCGATTTTCATAGTCAAGGTACTTACCAACTATTGGCTTTGTGTTTATACTCAACAGAATTACATAGGAAATTGTGAAAGTTGACAATATTTGGTTATCACTCGCATCTAAGTTGATTATGTTACAAATTGTTCTTTCACAGTGAATTTGATATCGTAACGGGTAAAGGGGTGTTATATCAACCATGTTTTACCATTAGTACAAAAGCATAAACATTTGCAGAATAGATGCTGAAATTTTGATAAAATAACTGGTTCTACTCGACTAGCGACGTTTAATAATAAGGTAAAGTATTATTAAACTGGGCCTTTCCACAACGCGAAATTTCAAGCCATATAGCTCCATAACTTACGAAGTAATGAGAAGCTAACCTTGGGTACATAGCGTGTAGATCAGGATGCACAGGCACGTGTTGGGAGTGCGCATGCGGGGACATGGCGGCCGCCGCGTTGATCGCCCGGATGCGCGCGCGCAGCCGCTCATACTTCTCCGGCTGATATTGCGCCGCTATTGTCACCGCCGCGCCTGAGTACTGCTAGGTTTGTAAAGAAAATAAACCATATTGTGATTACGTTGTACACCTGTGGCTGTGCTTTGCTTTTTAATAAGACATTCCCATCTCTCTTACTCTGTTGTCTGTACTATGGTGAATTAATGATGACTCTGGTTAGATACTTAACGAGAGAAATTGACTATTTCAGAACCCGCAACGAACTTAATTAGAGTTGAAAGAAATTTTAAATAACCCTTTCGTCCACTTCAAAAGTGGGAGGCAAAAATAACTGTAAACGTAGATAATGCTAGTTCTATTTGAAGAGTTACCTTCAAAGCTGCCGCAGCTTGTTCGTGCGTCGCTCGCGTCAGGTCCCTGCCATCTACGCTCAATATCCTATCTCCTCGATGCAGCATCCCATACGCCGCACCTCCCACCGACACACCTGACACGAACACACCGCAAGCATCTCCTTCTGGACTTCCTTCAGCTTCTCCACCCAGTCCACCAACGATATCCATGCCGAGCCGCGACCCTGAACGTACTAGCCGTACCATGCGGACGCATCTATGTAACGATAAAAGTGTACCTTTACATCTGGATCCAAAGAAATTTATTTCTCATTTCTTCAGCACACCGCTGTATTTCATGGGGGTAGGTAGAGACTTTGGATTATTTGTATAACTAGAGACAAGCATGATTCTGAAATATTTTGCCTCTTTTATACTGATAGTTCATTTTATACCCCGGCAGGGATTGATTTGGATCTTTAAGAAGACTATAAATTTGGTCACACGCAATTAACTTAATTTGTTTGTAATAATTTCTTGTTGGACGTAATAAGTTCTTAATTGTTCAGGTGCTTATCGGTATGTTTCTTTTATTTACAATTCTGCTTAAGATAAACTTTAATTGTATGTTTATTGTAGTCATTCATCTCAGCATACCTCCTTCAACTTATCATCCGTTCTGGAATCCGTTGTTTGCTACCATAACAAACTTTAACCAGTGACAGGGTACAAGGCACAAGCAAGTTCTGAAGTTTAGCAAGTATTTTTTGAGAGGGTTAAACGCTCCGAAAACTCGCAATCGCCGTCTAAGTTACCAAGTGTTCCGGAATTACGAGTTGCGAAGACGCATTTAGCGGTTTTGCAGCGGCGGGAGGAAACTTTGGTACGTTTAAAACTTACCGTCTTTGTCTGAAGCTCGTCGGATAATTCGTCTAATTAGTACATTATTATTATAATTAAACTTTTTAGTGTGTAAGACGTTTGAAAACCGAATGTTGCTTACCTCGGGATTTCACTAGGTTCCTCCTCCAGCAGTTCATGGAGCGTCGAGCACGATGTAGCTTGCGTTTTAGCTAAACAAACAAAAAAATAATTAAACGATCCCTATCCTAGACCTAGTTCGACTGACTGCCTCAAGAAATGGTGTACGATGTATCGATTATGTTTCGTTTTGACCTCCTAATGATTTTACCATTCATCAAAATGTATTCAAAACAATAGAATAGGCTCTGTATCTATTTATAATTTACAGACTACAACATCTCATCTGCATGTGAATGTTATCGATACAGACACGACCGACATATTGCTCGTGTCAGTTACATGAATATCAATCACGTTAATTAAGCTTTGAAACATACTGTATTATATGGATTAATTAGTGAGACAAAAAGCTATAATCTATACTCTATTAGACATAATGATTCAGAAAGAGTATACTAAGTCGAGAATTTATGTTTTAACAAAACACATCACATTTGTCATCACTATTTCCAGTCAGCAAATCAAAATAAAAAATAAATAAAAAAAAGTGCTCACAAAATATAACAATGTTGGCGGGATATATATTTTTTAAATGCGCTACAGAAGCACAGGTTGCAGGCTTAGTATACCCTTTCTGATTCACCGTGTATAGATCGACGTCCAATAAAAAGCTAACTGCTACCGGGAGTAGTTATTATAATATTTTTTTTCGATGCGATGGTAATAATTCTACTGTATATGTGTATTCTATATGGATTTCTTTGGATTAAAATTAGCAAAATTTTGCCACACAAAATGTACACTTGGGTATTTTGTTGTTAATAGCCTATTTTGTTACCCACTTCTGCGCAAGTCCCATTCCTTACCTGTCTTGGGCTTGTTGTGGCCACGATTTTTTCACACAACGCGTCGCAAAAATACCTACTTATACTTTAATTCCAGTTGATTTTTTAATAATAAATAAATATCAACAAGTTCTGGACATAAAATACGTTTACCGGCGACAAGAACTAGTCATAATAAGTAGCAGTAGCCGTTGCATACTAAATCTCTGCATAAAGAGCCGAGGCCTCGACTCTAAGTCTGGGATAAGAAGAGGAAGCATAACTAAAGTATTATAAAGGCGTGCTCACTTGAATAGAGCGGAGCGGTTTTGGCGACAGGCGGAAAGGAGCCAGCGGAAAGAACGATGAGTGTTACTTTGTCGCCTGTACTTCTTAACGCCGAAACTGCTTGAGCGTGCGTCGCTCCGACTAGAGATGTTTCTATACCCTAAGCAATAAAAATATATTATAATCTGTGTATCAAATAACAAAATTATTGACAGCCAATTTGAAAACAAATTAATACAATATTTTGTAGCTATCAGAAAAGGTAAGTATTTTTTTTAAATAATTACTTTGACACTTGGTTATTGATGACATCTATATTATTATGACCTGGTGGATGAGCCTATGTGACGCAGCAAATTTGCGCAAACTACACTGCACAAATTTGTTTGAAACAGATAAAAATAGTGAATGCCATAAAATACTTACATCCTTATCTCTAACAGCCAAAATTTTATCACCTAGCCTCAACCGGCCGTCATGATGGGCTGCACCACCAACGGCAATATGAGATATGAATATACCACCGCCGCCCGCCGCATCATCCGCTCCACCCGCTATCCCGAGGCCCAGCCCTCGAACGCCTCTCCACAGTGTCACCACCCTAGGCCGACGAGCTCTGCGGACCCTCTGTTGGGACACACAAATCATGGTTAATAGTGTGTGCATGTGTGTGAGAAGCGGATGGAGCTTTTAGGGATTACTTTTATGTATATTTGTGTAGCTCCGTGACTGTTTCAGGGATCAGCCAAAAATAGAAAGGTGCGGGTTTGTTTTCGCTAATTGGGATATAATATTTATAAGAAAGTTTCAAAGGCAGTGTAACTGTTTGTTAACTTACTAATCTAACCACGTTCCCTGCTTTCTGGAGAGCATCTACCGCTACCGAATGAGGAGCACCTTCCACTGAAATGTCGTTGACCTAGGCAACAAAAGAAATTATTATTTGTTTGACGATGTTGACTTCTTAACAACGGAACAGATACTCAAGTGGCAGATTCTCAACTTTACAAAATGACACGTATGGACATTAATTATTATAGTTAGTTGGTCATTAGGTTTGAATTGAGACGGCAAAATTTATGGATTCATTTAAAAAACCGTGTATTAAGGATAAAATATTTTTTTTTATCCTATATCCACCTACTATTGGGCCAAGATCTTTCCTATGCCTCTTCCCCTCCATCCTTTTGTGATATCGGCTATCTCTGGCCGAGACCAAAGTTTCCATAGAGATCTGTCAATTATGGTCAGATGGTTCTTAGCATAGCATAGCTTTTGTTTAGACTACGTCTTTCGGCTCAGCGATAGAATTTACATCAACGTAACAACAATAGTTGAATGATAAGTAGTTTACACGTTTATTTTACTTTTCTTTGATCAAGGTTATTGCTATCAATCATTAATGTATGTATATGGAACAAAACAATTACTTATCATATAATTGAAACACAGTTTCGCGTAAAACTAAGTAAATACTAATTGGCTTATTTGAATAAAACCAAGATTAGAGCTAGAATTTGCATATTTAATTTAAGTATGAAGTGGTATAATGGAGTAATTATTTGCTTATAAGCAGATAACTGTAGTTAACTGAGTTTATTTTGCATACAAACGTGTTTACAGCTCATCTAAGATCAGCTATGTAAAGCTGAATGCACAACCACTAAAGTAATTTTCTAGATAAAATTCAATGAAGAATATTTTATTTGGGTAATTTGACCCTATGTTCAAATTACCCAAATAAAATATTCTGGTGTTAAATCAAATAAAATATTATGGTTGTACTAAACACATATAATAACAGCTTTATTCATCCTATAAGGGAGAACATGTTAGTAAAATACCTACTAAAAGTTGTAGGGTTCAATACAAAACACTGTACCTAGAAAATAAGAATCAAGTAAGGAACATTTTAGTGTTGGAAAATCAATTCGGCAAATGGAATATCGTTTGATTGGTCTTGGTGTGTGAAGCGTTATCGACTTAAAAGCTTTTCAGATCAAAATATAGAATGAGAAAAGATAAAAAATGGGATTGGACTTCGGTTAGATTGGATAAATTGTTTTTCCTATAGCATTTCAGTCCTATTTGGATACCTACTTTACATTGTTTTTTTGAAACAGTTGATAGTAGATATCTTTGTAGGCGTCAGGACAATAGTTTTCTATTAAGTTTGTATGATAAACACTACAGTTACACAAAATAGAATTAAAAATTCTTTGAATATTATTTTATACATAAAATTTTGATATAAAAGGTCAGTATTCATCTATTTAAATCACAAACGTTGGATCAGATTTACTTTGAATGTACTAATTAACATTCACAAAGTTATGTCATTTAATTAATTGTTATATCTGCAGTAGCATATAGCACATTTATTTCCTTGATCTGTGTTAATCTACCCCTTCATTACTCGTAGTTTCGACATTATTCACATAGGGTTATGTACCAACTTTATCACGTTATTTATTAGTAAACGACTAAGTGGAAAAATAAACTAAAGAAATCCCCCAGCTATTCGACGACATCGCTGAGAAAATTAACCAGTCAAATTAAATAATGGACTTTATAAAGAATTTCAATAAAAAAGGAAAGTTCTGAAAAAACCGTTAAACTAAGTTCCGTGATGAGTTTCCCGATTACACAATAAATAAAGGTCACGCTAATTTTTTTTTTAAATCAAATTCCCTTTATTTTTCTTTCCTATCGTATACTATGTGAAAGTAAAATAAGTATTTTGAAATTTCATCATATTTTCTTCGTCGGAATAAACTACTGCACATTTTAACGACCTATTTGAACAAAATTACAGGTGTAATAATTTTATTACTCATCTTCCTGCGGTACAAAAAAGAAAAGAGGCATACAGAATATTTGCAGGCGACTGCCTTTCGGCACAATTAGTTCGAGAAAATACAATCTTTATACCTTGTACTCTAGATAAATCAATGTACGTGTGTGCTCAAATCCAAGTTTAGTTATGTTCATGAGCTGATCCATTTCCGTGTATATGTCACTCAAAAGGCATATCAAGCAGCATATTAAATAGGTGTTGAATCGTAGGCCATAATGTACTCACTTGTAACAATATATCTCCTATTTGAAGGCGGCCGTCTTTCTGCGCTGCTCCACTCACAGCTAATCTTGTTATGCTGACGTCGCCACCGGTTTCGCCCCCGGCTATGCTCAGCCCGAGCCCGCTCGCACCTCGCTCCAGAGTCACGTCTGTCGTCTCCCATACAGATTCGCTGTCAGATTCTGACGGGTACTGTGGAAGGTGTGTGTTCTTCAAAATGTCGTTTTGTGGATTTGACCCAGCGTGGGATTATAGCACTTGTAGATTTTTTAAGGTGCTCGAATAGTTTGATGTAAGATAGCCCATGAAATTGCTTATCAGTTTCAGTGACAACTTATGATTAATATTCTTTTTACGAAGCCGGAGGTTTTTATGGAATACGCTAACACTTATCTTACGCTACGAAAAAATATTTGCGCCACTGATATTACAAGTTACTCTCGTGTTTTATTATTGTTTTCTTAGTTCACACACGAAACAAAGTAGATTTCCCAGCAAAACTTTTCTACCTCGAACATCAAAGTTTCAATTAACAGAAATACTATTTCTTTTTGTACCGAGTTTGTACGGTTTTGTTTGGTTTATATTATGTTATAGTACCATAACATAATATATGATTTTCTTATGGCTTAAGGACTTTATACTGTAGTTTTATTTTGTGTATATTGCACTAAGTGATAGGTAATATACATCTGCCATATTACGCTCCCTCTCTAAATTCATTATCCCACATTATTTTCTAAAAGCTTTTATCGTATCACCAAATCACGTAATAAAGTGTAATGGGTGGATACAAAGGGCATAAATACGAAGCGGTGTGGTACATTAATTTTTAAAATCTTTATTCCGACCAAAAAATTCGGTATATTTTGTGGCGCGAATATAAATTTGCTTTGCACGTTATAAGTATGAGCATGCTTACCTATTTTAATAATAATAAAGCCTTTAACATCATGTGCGAGTATAAATCTCTATATATATAGAACAAAGTCAGGGTGGGTCGAGTTTTATGATCTTCGATTAATTGAATTTGTCTCCGCCCCGAATTTCTATTAATACATGTGAAAATATCACTGAAAAAATAATAATAAAGATAATTAATTTTCCTTTACATTTGATTTAGAGGCGGTGCAAAGTTCACCGGGACAGCTAGTATACTATATCTACATCTAATAAATGAAATCAATGCCCAGCATATTTTTTCAGGTATGTGAATTTAACGATAATTATTTTACTAGTTATAAATAATGTGTATGAGATTTTTAATTTCAGAGTACAAAACGTCATTGTAAAGCACGCACAAACGCGCTAGTATTTGTCTGTGGAATACCGAAGGCTCAATCAAATAAACGGTTATGCTGAAATGTTGTGCCAGAATATTTTGCCGGCGGCAAAAAAAAGTGATAAAGTAAAGCTTGGGGGCGGTAGATGGCGGTCGAAAATGTTTTGATGATGGAAAACATTGAGTAGGTACTAAAGTTCCCAAACGTGAAATGCCAGCAAGGAATTTTAATAATTTTGACGTCTGTTACCTTGGCAATATTGAACCACGTAGGTAGGGCGCAGTAGGCCTGTTTACTGGTAAAATAATAACTGTCATATTAAAAATAAATGCTTTTTATCGAGCTAAACATTAACGATTGCAAGAGAAATGGATAGAAATAGTTCTACAAACGCTTCGTGACTACATTGACTTTAGGATGTGCAAGTCCTATACTATACGACCAATAGCTAAACAACCAACAACTATACGACCTATGATAACGTATCCGTATCAAAAATGTCTTTGAGATGGGCATTGTTACTTCCGAGCATCGTGCCAAAGAATTCAGGTCAAAACACAATTGAAATTCACACACACACATCTATACGGCACATGTCTTCGTTACGCACGCAGTAAAAGCAGTCCCCATTTTACGACCGAAGAATATTACAGCCAGTCTGAAAATTAGGACATATTTATGCAACCAAGTTATATTTACAAAACAACACTGACCTGGGATGTTAAATTAGCATTGAAATTTACTATTCAAGTAATGCTCAGTGATATAAAGGTACAAATATTGTGACGACTCAATTTGTATGTGGACGAAGTCATCAGCAATGAAATGCGGTTGCGTTGCATAAACTCGTGAAGGCAATTAATATAGAGTTAATTAGTGTATTATGTTCAACGTTCATAGTCTGAAATGTATGTGATTGCAATTTGTTATATAATAGAAACTTCCAGCTAGAAGGTCTAAATTTGTTAGAAGGCCCTTTGTTAGAATAGCGTTAAAATATATTTGTATGTCAGTGAAAAAGTTCAAATGGATTGGTATAATGTGGGCTCCATTCATTGATTTACGAAACTTTAGTCAGATTCGAGCCACACATTCATTTGTCCATCAATGTCTTATTGCCGCCAAGCCATGAATACTACTATTCTCGGACAATGCGCGCATATTGAAACCTTAATATAAGTCTCTGTGTCTTCACTAAGCTCATTTTGTTAAGTCAATTGCAATAAAGTAATAGTAATAACATGCACGCTACATCCGCATTTTATTTGGTATCGAACGGGAATCAAATTCTAGAGCATGCAGCCAAAAACGCCAAAAATCTCTATGAGTATGGAAATAAAAATACCAGCCGCTGATAGTATGTTTTAAATATCTCGGAAAATGTTGTCTCAATAATGATTGAATATCCAAGTAGGTTTGAGACGAATAATAACTATACGGAATGCCAATGTTCATTGTATGTAAGATATACTTGTTGGCGTTAAAAAGTCAGACAAGGCGACAAGGCAACAAGGCGGTAGTTCTGTCGCGATAATATTATAGAGGACCTGGTAGCTTCCTGTTCCGCGTCGCACGCTTCCCGGGCTCCCAGCCTGCTCTCTCCCACACTCGTTGTTGCCAACGTTCGCTGCAAACAAAACAGTAACCGTTACGAAATGGAAGACAAACTTATTTATCGCAAGAGAAAAACTGCTGATAAAATATTTGACACCTCAATTGATTCTATTCACAAAGGCTTCCGTCAATTTTATTGCTATGTGGTAATACTACGTAACTATATATCTATAGTTAGGTAGTATTACCACATAGCAACGATATTGCAGTGATAGCCAAATTGGTAGAACGCTTGCTTCGAGGATCAAAGAGGACCGTAGGTTCAAACCCCGGCTCGCACCTCTTGGATCTCTGGATTACATGTGCAAATCTCATTTCAATTATGATTATCACTTGCTAAACGGTGAACGATAACATTGTGAGGAAACTTGCATGTTTGAGAGAACCCCTCGAAAGGTGTATGAAGCCCGCCAACCCGCACTGGGCCAGCGTGGTGTACTATGGCCTAATCCCCCTCGAATTGCGGTGAGGCCTGTGCCCAACATTAAAAAGGGCTGGTATAAGACAAATTGATGTTGTAGTTCTGTAAATACGATACGATAGTAGTATATAGTATAGGAATTTGGGAATGAAATGTTTTTGATCAATAAATTGGAATCTTCCTGTTTGTTACCAAAATGACATAAAATTCTAGTGTCAGCAACCGAATAATCATCAATCTTTTTATGACTTTGCCAAAAAGATGAAACGAAAACATCTATAAGTCAAGTCATTACAACCGAGGCCTGTTTTGATGTTTGCCGATCCACGATTGTTTGAAAATCGTTTTCTATGATATATAAAATTACAAAAACATTGTAATTTCATACCTAATACCGAATTAATACTTTGTTATATGTCTCTGTCCTCAAAATTACGAAGAATCATAGGATTTTTATCTTCTCACTATGACCAACAAAATTACTAGGATTACTAACACGATGAAGGGACATACTTATCATTTTATTGCTATTAATAGCTTAGATCTCATACACAGAAATCTACATACCTATAAAATCGTATACCTAATAGATATACTATAATTCCACCACCATAAAAGTACTAAAGAGAAAAATATGCAACTGACTACGTAAAGCAAGAATTACCAAAATAATATTTACCAACATCCTTGAATGGGTGTATAAAATCTCAATAGGTAGGTACTATAAAAAGGTTGGTAACCGCACTTTTATTCTTTGTTCAGGGTTCAGGAGCTTTTGTATTTGGCAAATTTGTGCCGTGATTTATAACCCTTTACACTACGCGCGAGTTTTTTTACGCTATATTTTTTTGGTCGTCATCTCAAGGCGTGGTCGTGATAAAGTAGATTTTGATCGATTTAATAACTCACCTCTTCATGCTACTAATAGGGAAGAAGCGTTTATATTTAATGTTAATACTTTGCACGATACATTGGTGACATACTAGGTCAGTAATCTAGGAGGTCGGAGGAGGAATCGTTCTTTCACGAACCACTTCCTTTGGCTTAAGTGATACTAAAGTGGACATAAATAGGGTATGTTATGAGATAGATGAACCACGGCGGTGAGTGATGGCCTAGAGGTGGATGTACAGAGAGCGGCAAACCACCAGCCAGATGGTCCGCTATGACATTAGAAAGGTAGCTGCTACATGTTGGACAAGAGTGAAACAGGATCAAAACGAATGGCGTAAAAGAGGAGAGGCTGAAAGACACGCTGAAAGAAGAAGGAGAAAAAGACTTAGGTCATTAGCTGCGTACTATCCGGTAGAGTAGCCTATAGTTAAGCTCCTTTACCTCACTGATTTTCAGCCCGACTATTTATCTGATTAGCTAACTGATTAAATATCAGGCTAACTTAAAAAAAGAGTAGTAGCGAAAATCTGATAGATAGCGTGAACACGCCATTCTCTAACTAGAGTTAATTTATTAATTATCCTGCTATATGAACTCGAAAGTAGCACAATTACATATAAAGCCCGAATTCTATATTCATTATTTAGCTAGTTGGTTTAGTAAATGATAACATTGATTTGCTCCTTTTGAATATTAATATGTAGAAACAAATCTACCCATACCTAGGCTGGACTAAAAGCAGAAAAAATATTCATTGTATTTCATAAGTTGTTTCCAAATCTCGTTTGTATTAAAATGTAAACGCTAACAATTTGGATACAGTTACATTTATGAAATTAATAACACAGAAGTACACTATTAGGTGACTGACATGTTGTCTAGAGGTCATAGACAAACAACAATGAAGAAAGAAATACATTAAATAATATTCAAAAATTCGTTGAGCTGGTTACTCTGAAATATTCATCTCATCGTTTATATTAAAATTGTTTCTATAAAATACCTAAGAATTATACAGTATTAAAATACTTGCTTTTACTTTCGAGATTTTATTGCTCTACATTATTAATAGAATGATTGAATTAATTAATCAATAATTTCTAAATTCTTGCGTTTTTGTTGATATATTTTTTTGTATCTATAATATTATGTTATTCTATCTTTGTTTTTAATTTTTTAATCGTAGGAAAAGGCTTGGTTAACTAGGTACTTAGGTAATTTAAATTACGAATATTTATTTGATCAGTCGATAGATATTTAATGCTATCGGAATACGTACTAAGCCTTCTGCCTACAAGTATCTTTACTTAAATGTACTAATAAAAAATATCTTACATTCTTCTGAAATCTGCAACTCGATCTTATCGAGGTCTTCAATTTCTTCGTCATCAAAGTCTGTCTGGACAGTGACGTCACGGGTGTAGTGCTCCAACGTGATGACGTCAAAGGGCGCTTGCTCCTCGGGGCTGGGCGTGCGCGGGCTGGGCGCGCACTGCGACTCGTGCGCATCGTGCCGCGCGCGCTTGCACGCCGCGCAGCCGCACAGCGAGCCGCGCACGCGCAGCAGCCACACTAGCCCAAACAGCGCCATCCACGTGGTCATGCTGTTACTACTAATGCCACCATAACAACACTACCCGTCACTAACTTTCACTCACTCATATTGGCAACATTGCTTTTTTAATCACTTTCACATTACTCGCACTGAGCTTAGGATGTGAGTCCACTGTTTGTATTGTCGTGAGATAATCGATCTTTTGAAACAAGAGTTAATTAAAGATCACCTGAAATTAAAATAATTTGTATGATAAAAGCTCCTTCTTACTTTATGATTTGGGGTAGTATTGGTGTCATAAGCTTGTTCACGTACAAGTCCCTCATTTATCGTGAAAAAGGTAATCTATATTACTACATATAAAAAAATGTTCAACGAAACCCTATTTATCCAACAATAAGTCCATTAGTGCCACTCCGGTATCGAAAATCGATAACTAATTAATACGATAAGTACAAACAAGAGGTTCAAATAAAAGGGTCCATACAACAGAAAGAGCTCTCCGTAACGTTCTGACACACGAACTCGATGGTATGATAAATTACAGCTATAAATTGCAGTCCCATGATATAAATGACAGTCCTCTGAGTGAAGGACTCATGAAAAATATCAATTCGTCACGACCGATCGCCGAATTTCGCCTCGGAGGGTAAATTAATGATAAAATATTGTAAAGAACATTTTACGGATATCATGTTTGAAGGTCTCAGGGGATTGGTAAACATCCCCCTAATACGTACCTCGATATCAATATTCGAAATGATTTTTCTTCATCTCGGGAAATGGGGAAAATTAAATGGAATAGGTATTTTTTTAATGTGTCCTAGTATTGAGTGTTAAATAGTTCTACATTTCAAAAGCTGTTTTAGGAGAAGTCCTTCCTGTTACCTACGTCTATTGGGCCAAGTCTTCCCGCAAAGGACCGCCGTTTTCTCGGCCTGGACGACCTTTGAGACTCCATTTGGTACTAATTGGCCCACTTTCGCGGGTCCATACGCACTAAGTGACGTGCCCATTTTCAATTTACTATAGCCCCACGTCAATAAATATAGGTCACTTATAAGTAGTAGGTACCGAAATTGTAGGTTAAAATTTATTTTAAACACAGTAATAATCAAAGTCAAATAAAATTTATGTTCAAGATAGTATGATCGTTTACTTGGAAAAAAAATCATCATCTGCTCATACAAATCAAGTTCAATCCTCATAAACATCAAAGGGAACTAAACCAAAATATAATAGTACCTATAGAGGAATAAACCTAATGTAACATACCATGAAAACATAGGAGTAGGTAATAAGCACGTGGCTGCAGATGGAACTGAGGTTACCCATAAACAGTTTGGATGAATGCTTGGTCCTAGGTAGAGCTGATGATATATTTGCCATTTCACTGATCATGACAAAAATACCGACGTGCTCACAAAAAGGGCAAATGGTATTGTATGATCTTGAAAATAAGCCGCACATTAGGTGGTGCGAAATGTTAATAGGCACAATTAAATATTCACAAAAGGTATTATTACCACTTTAAACTTGGACAACATTATATTTTATTGAACACTCGTTGGAATCTGGAGTACCTATATGAACTATAAAAATGACACGTCATCATTATCGTTAACCTTTTGTGCTCCTGTATTGGAAAATACTCTTTTGTGGTCCAATACTGGTCATCATGCTTCATGATAGCCAGTGCCTTGTTGAAGCCGCATAAAGCTATTCTCTTTTATATACTCGTTGGTTTAAAAAGAGTGTACTAGCCTATAAACCTACACTTTTTAGGCGCATTTAAAAAAAATGATTTTTCGATATTCTTACTTCAATTAATGATGATAAGAAATGCGCTTAAGAAGCACAGATAACATTTGGAAAACCTTTTCTGAATAATTCTTTTATATCTTTCACGAGAATTATTGTTATCAAAAATAGATACTTAGTACATTAAAATAAAGTGAGCTAAGTGAGCTAATGGAATACAATATACTAAAGCTACCAAACATTATGAATATAAACCTGGAAGAAGATCGCTTTTCCACTGCGTTCGATTTAAATCTTAGAAAATACGGATTGGAGTAACTCTGATCAAATCTGACTTGAAAGATAAAAAAGTCGAGAGTAAGTATTATTTATCACGAAGTTAACGTCACAATATAGCTTTTATTACAACTAGCCCTCGGTTAATAAGATTTTCTCTCTGATATAGGTAATGTCTCTTGGGGATTTTGTGAGATCCCACCTAAGCTCTTTTGCTAGTAATACTAAATCAAACTAATACTATATATTCATATCCGAATTTGTTACATAAATATGATACTATATATTCATATCTTTCATCTATGTTTGCTGTTTAAGAAAAAACATTATCTTTCTTTATACAGGATAAAATCCACATTTTAGGAAAAATCGATTGTCAAAAAATATATTTGAAAAAGCCTGCGTTTGAAATATACCAACCGTTTTTACTAAGGTAGAGTATTATTTGAAAATAGAACTTAATGGGGAATCCCATCACCCATTAATGGCTATTTAATAACTTATTTGGTCACCTGAGCAATCATTAATGTTAGCTCTCTGGTATTTTCACGGTTATTAAAATATTAATTTTTAATCAATCGATATGATTTTGAATAGTCCTATAATAATCTGAATGATGTATAGAGTTATAGTTCAAAGTATTGCCTATAATTTTAATATTATTCCGTATAACATTTAACTCTATAACATCATTAAAAGGATTTACGTTTTATAAAAAAGCTATGCTCGCTATCAAAGTATATTAATTTCACGGTTGTCGAAACGACGATGGCGCGTCAGGGGAGATGGAATATGAAAATATGTTTTTATTATTGTTTGAGCGAAGACTTTTCGCATCAAAATATCAATTTGTTTGTTCATTGCCTTTCTGTCAACATTATGGGCGACATTTATTTACGTTATGTGGGTTTCCGATAAACTGTGTTAACTTTATTTATGCAGAACGTTAATTGGTCATTTCGCGGAAAGCACTTTGCGATTCATTATTTTAAGTAGTAATTGAGTGAAAACCTGGTAGTATACATTATGTAGTATACTATGAGAATCAATATACCAAACTTATTTCGAATAAATGCAATGCTTACGTTTACTGCAATTTTTGAAAAAATATAGTTAAACGGGATTAGTTATTTACTTTCAAGTCAGATATACGCGTCATATTTGCCTGCTCCTCACTTGATTTACGGCTCAAGAGCAAATAAAAGCCTTTACAGACGTTTTAAGTATATTTGCAAACGTCGGGAACGTAAAAACATAAAATAAACGCGATAAAATCCGTAAAATTAGTTTTATTTCAACACTACACAGTGTTCGCGTAAATATAAGAACCAATATTTAAAACGTCCATATAAAAAAAACGAAAGCTAAAACTAATTTCTTTTTACAATAAATCTGTTTTTTTTACCAGATTAGGTGTTAACGGAGGTATAACCAGAAGCTCTAGATTTAGTGATAATTATTATTCAGTAATTTTGTTCACTAAAAGATTTATTATAAAAATCTAAACCTGGGCTTAATTAACTACGATTTACGCCAACACTACGACCTCGAATACTTTACTTTATTACACATCAAAGCACCTAAACATTCCAACAGTCCTTATTTACAATGGCAAGTCTGTCTAAAATTGGGTATAATCCTTCATTTTCGGCGGACGCATCGCACCAAAGAGGATTTGTGTAGAATTAGGAGTGAAATATTTGAAATATTAAATTTACGTGCCACGCCTCGTCGCCTTTATGCGTACACACGGTCAAAAAGTTAGCTCAACAATTAAACATGAGGTTTAAAAGAATCTTTAATATTTAAGTCAGTCACTGACCATTGCATTATTGTCGCATTGTTGACTGGATGTAACTCTCTGTGAAAAAGGATAAAACCTTTTATTTGTTTGCTTTTTTTTATTACATTATAGGCAAGTATTTGATCTCGATCTAACCTGATGGTAAGTGACGATGAGATCTACGATGGAGCATACTTGCCTAGGTAGGAAGGCGGCAGTAGATAGAGACGCTACATTCACTAGGCGCATGCAGCGCAACTGATCTGTCCCGCCATCCATGAATGCTACTGCTACTGCATTTTGCCCGCTTAGCTAGAACGTATTCTGTTTCGGTAAAACATTAATTTCAGACAAAGTCAGTTCCTGCATGCGGTGCTAACACGCGATAAGTTTTATCTTTTATAAGTAGTAGGCATAGATAAAATAATATAAAAATCTCTGGCTTTTAATAGGTGTGCAAAGAGCCTGTAACAGAAAAGACTTTATAAAAAGTAAGGCAAGAATATTCTGTTGTTAGTTTGTGGAATATAATATTTTAATTTATGAATTGGGTAAGAAAAAAAAAGAGCGGACTGCAAAAAAGGCCAATAATTTCTTAGACACATTGGCATCAAGCCCGGAAATTGTTAGTGAGTGCATTTGGAAACATTTTATTTCTGCCGACTGTACGAAGCTGTAATACGTTTACTGCAGAGATAAAGCAAGATTCGAGAATATATTTTATTGGTATGACAATATTGATGGCAGTATTTCACATGATGAAGGTCACCTCGAAAATCCAGGGTTGTGAACATCCGTCATCACGGATAGCACGATTTGTGTTCATTCCTTTTTCACAAATTTGATTCATGAAGCGCAATTATTCATAACCCTAATTTTGTAATGGTTTTATACAATTTACATTAGTATAACAATTACAAAGCATATTTCTGAAAGTAATTACCGTTGTAATGCTAATGTAAGCGGATAAAAAAATATAATTTAGAGTCAAAATCTAATGTATAATTACATACAAGTTACGCAAAGTATGCTCTAACCCCAATGATCTTATTCATATGTGTAGTCGCTAATAATATTCTGATTTAATTAGAAAAAAAATTACTCAAATAATTTTAGTTATTTACGTATAGAACCCTTTTTAAGACATGAAGCACGGCTCAGGTTGGCGCAACAAAATGAAGGATCTTTTCATACATCAACCAATTTTTCTATCCGTGAGGAGAAAAATATGTAAAGTACAAAAATGTCCTTTACAAAAAAATGCGACTCTACACAACTCGCTGAAATCAGTCCGCATTTTTGTATCTGCAGAATAATTTACAATACGGTACGCTAGATATTCCTAGGTGACAACATTTCTCCACATTCAACGAAAAAATGTGGTCCTACTGGAAATATAGCCGGGATAGCATTCATGGAATCACAATAAGTAGATTAAGGCGGTGATAAAGTAGTGCAGACGGAACGAATAACAAATAGGGGTTCACTTCGTTGGGCAAACGACCTAGGTAAAGCAATGACGGATGCCTAGTGTTAGGAAAGAAAAATCGCGCTCCACTTCTTATTGCGGCTTACCTACATTCTAGCAATATGCTTATCTATTTTCTTCACTAAGATAATCCAGCTGGTTTATGTATATTAGGAGATTAGAGATATACGTGTTTGCTATCTTTATGATTAATTGTCAGTCAAAGCTTTTGAGTTACTTACGTACAATAAAATCAAATTATATTTATATTAAACGAATCACATTAACGTCTATAAGTGATTAGATCAAATTAAAATTTAGAACATGTTTTTTTTAATAAATATAATAAATTCACTGTCAAGTTGCACTGTCTATTAAATCCACTAAAACTTTAAACCTCACATCATTTTAAAATGTATGTTAGAGTTTTGAGATCGCGTCATGTATAACTGGGACCGTTTCAGGGCCGGGACGTCTTCCCACCCCAAAGTCTGTTTGCCACTGAATGCTCTGATACGGTAGCTAGGTTTACGCATGCGATTTATAATGCCTTCAACCCTGATGAGCGAGCTTTCGCGGAGTGCCTGATAATGAAACCAAACTGTTAAACGATTTGTGTGATGCAAACATATGTCGTTCGACAGGCACCTGCTATATTAAATTATTGGATTTTCAATCAAATCTAAACAGTAAGATCTTTATTGATTTCGTATATTCACGCGAATACTACACATTGAAATAAAACTCATTTTAGGCATTTTATCTGGAAAGTGGATTTATTATTGTCTCGAACTGTCTGAATATTTATTTCCATAATAAATACAGAATTTTATATTATTCTACTTAGCCTTTGGAGTTAACCTGTTTTTTATCATACAGCTTTCATTTTAGTCTTCTCTGGTCTTAAAATTCTTTCGTCGCCCGCCGCTAATACATAAATTATTGAAGGTAATAAATTTTCGCGTAGCATGCAATAAAAAAATTAAGTGAAGAAGTATCATCCGTCTCTTCGGAAAGTTTTAAGCAAGCGTTATAAATCATATGGGAAATAAAAAGACGGTGAAAAACATTATTGGAGTCTTTAACAGTGTTCACATAATATTCTTTTATATATGATAGTATGGTTTATTACATTTTGTCTTAGTTTATTAGGGCACTCTAGCAGAGATAGTTTTCTAATATCAATGTTGCAAGTCGCACATTCAATAAATCTTGGGTGGAATTCTCACTAACATGGAATAGCGTTGGCATGCAAGTTTATTTCCTGTATAAGAGTCATGGGTTGGGTCTGATATGAAGTTTCAATTCTTTTTTTTTTCATGCATGTTATACTATATGTTAAGCTCTCGCGCTATTTTTTAACCGACTTCATAAAAAGGAGGAGATTCTCAATTCGGTTGTATTTTTTTTTTATGTGTAAGTTTTTAATTAGATAGACATTAGAAGTGCGAATGAATATATTTTGTCAATTTCTAAACAGCACCGACTACTTAATATTTTTGAGGACAATGTACTCAACTGGTTTGAGCGTAGGCCATTCCTCATTGCGCCGAGAGGATGCAGGTCAGCACAGAACATATACACACAAAATACAATAGAGTTAATTTTGAAATCCCACACAGCTTTCAAACTTTAATAATTTCCGTTCATAAAGCATAAATCCAACCAGGTTTAATTCAACAACGACGGACCTTATGCAAATTAATTCATTGGCTGCACTAAAAGCCGAGAGGCACGATTTCCCCAAGGAGTTAAGGCTCAAAATATCCAATCTTCCAATAAAATTGAAAAGCTTACCAGCACGGGCCTGTAACTTATAGCCGGATTACCATAACTTAGTTTTGCAACCGATGCAGATCGGTGAAAATTCCCGGCCGATCTGCATGTCTGCCATCGAACTAAAGTGCAAGATTGGAATTGAAAATGTTCTCATCATGGAAACATTTGTGAAAATTTATTTCCTTTCAATTTGAAGCCCGCTTTAGAATTCCCTTCCCCTAGCAAGAATTCTTGATATTGTTAAAATTGTGATTGGCTTTATTGTTATCTTTTTTTTATTATCTTTATTGGTTTTTATATCGTCTATGAAAACTGTGGTGATGTGTATAGTTCTATAAATTATTTCTCTAAAACCAGATAATCTATAAAATTACCAGCACACAGAGAACACGTTTTGGTCTTAACTTCGCTTTTAAACGCTTAAACTTCGGTTTACCCCCGAGACGACCGAAACTATTTGGAATGCCGCGAGACGTCTGCAAGGCAAGTCACCGAAAACCCGCCATAAATAGTTTTGGATGACTTCCAAAACTATCGAAGTTTACGGCGAAGCCACTTGAGAGACGTGAAAGCCTTTATTCGAGTATAAGTATCCGCTATGATGTTTTGATTTTTTACGGTAAACTGCGTAAATATATTTTGGCACATTGAATTGATGCAGTGAGAGATTCCTTTTTCCGCCACGATAAGGCAGACAGGTAGATGTAACGTAATATCAAACTCTATTTCCGTGAGTTATAAAAAGGCGTGAATATAAATCATTACCTCAACGTCTTGCCCTGATTTATTCATGTTACGTATGGGAGTGTCAGTCACATTCAACGTGTGCCGTGCTTTTATTTAACACCATGTTTATTTTTTTCTGACGTATCTATCTTAACTTTAGGAGTAGGTTAGTGTGTAGAAAATTATTTGTAAAGATAACCCTATGCTCGAGATTTTAGCAGCTCAATAATATATTTTGAAATTGTAATGTGACTAAAGGTGGAATTAATATAAAAAATATCAGATAATAATTTCGCGATCGCTGATGTAATGCATCTAGTAATAATACTTTTCATACTTATACCATACATCTAAATGTTATGATACACAAACAACAGATACAATTTAGCTATAACTATTCAACAACTTAAAAACAAACACGGATTAATAGGGAATACAGTTTGTCACTATCTTGCTGAGTAAATATTTAACTATAGCTAACGTCTCGCGTCTAGGCGTCAAGTTATAATATATACGACTATATTTTGCCTGCTGCTTCTCCCATTTAGGTTATACAAAGCGTATGTCCATATGGCCTTATAGATCTCTTAGCACTATTTTTTATTAAAAGATTGTAGTATCATTGATCTGTCTTTAAAAGCTAGGAAATATTTTTACTTCGGTAACCAGTCGTAGCAATCGATATTATCCATTTCGTAATATCTATAAAATGTTAGTTATTGCAATTGTAAGTGCAGATAGGTTAACAGTTACATAGTAGAGTACCTATTTAAAAAGTCATGCTCGAAATGGAAACGTGAAATAGACTTTTCAGTAGTTATTTGAAATTAACATAGGAACATAGGGTAAGAGAAGGGCTATTTCAGTTTGTCAATGTAAAGAATATAATACAGTAACTATAAACAAAAAAATATAATCAAAAATAATAAAAATAACCATAACTAATGCAAGTAGGTTCAATTCCCCATATTAAACACCCGAACTGAAATTTACTACGGACAAAATATTAAACAATAATATACTTCACAGAATTTACGAATAAACCATTTTTTTTTATTTAGATCACATTTTGCAATCTATTATCATGCCACAATAACTGGCTAGTACAAAGACCGCGATTGTTACAAAGGAAAATAATATTTGCAATGTCTAATACCTTATTGTCTATATGAATATGATATCTATTTATTCAACAATACACATACATTATTATCTATTTACATAAAAGCTAAATAGATTTAATCACTTATTAATTTAACACAAAATACTCAGAATTATAGAGTAATTTCCAAATTCAAGTGATGCTTCTTGTAATTTGATGTGTGATTATGTTTCTTGATTTCTAGGAGCTCAGTATGAAAGGATTTTTTTAAATTCATCCCCAAAATCGGGGTTAAACATGAAAGTATGAAATTTTGATTTGAATATACGGAATTAGGTTCCGAGCAATATATTCGTTTGTTTACAATCAATCGTATAGGAAGTAATTGTATAGACCGTGGAGAAAAAAATATCACTGCGGTATAGGCGTAAACAATTTTTGCGGAAATATTTTTTATAAAGGACGAATATTATTTTATTGCGGTGCAAACCCGTTCATATCCATGGAAGCCACAGAAGGTTATTTCGAAGTTAAAAGGCTATGATTGAGACTGTTGTATTAAATAGGTAAACACACCTGTGCCTTGTTTTAGTTAGTACAATGCGGAGCTCGAGTGGAGTCGCCCTGAACGGAGCACTTTTGGCAACTCTTAGGTGAGCGGCAATAAAGTGTATCGAATCGTGAGAGTGTGACCTGATTAACTTCTTACTATACCGCGTTCGCTCCGCATTTTTTTTAATATTTTTATTTATCCGATAATTCGTGTGTATATATAATTAATGATGCACGTCGTTATTGCATTTGTATTTTGCAGAAATATATCCGTGACAATGTCTAGTGTTTGTGAAAGGGAGTTCGTGTATTGAATATTGTATCTTTTAATTTAGATGTCAGCTGGAGATTAGAGCCCGGAATTAAATAGCACCAGCTGCACGCCTATTGCATTTGCGGTCAATTACCCATTGCATTGTTCATGAATATTTTGTGAACGGAGAACCATAGCGATTTGCAAATTGTAGAGATCGTTTATTTTTGAATATCGATGACGAAAATTATTATCGCGGCAATTATATCGATAAACGTTTCCACTGCATGGATTCCTCATAGTTTTGCAGTAATTAAGTCTATCAACAATTATAGTTTTTATTATATAACATTGTTATTTTTCTGTATCTTAGTTTATAGAATAATTTATGCTATGATTTTAGTACCTGATATCCTTATTGCACGATTATAAAATACCTTCTAGTATACCTATTGTATAATAATAATTATGCATTCATGGACTAGTGACAATTTCGATTTAAAATAGCGGCCATTGTATATATTATTTATCTTACCAAGGGCGGGAATGTCTCTAGCTAACCTATTTAAGTAGGTATTTCTATCGTTAAAATTTGGTCTAGCCTCTGATTCTAGATAATCACTAATTTATACATGGGTGCTGCCATTTCAAATTAGTCCAGTCTAGTGAGGTTACTCTGGATCTCGCCTGATAAATTATCGTTTGACAACTAACGAGTTGTTACTTACGACTAAGTTGTGAACTGCTAACTAAAGTGAAAATATTTGATTTGTTCATAGCTTGCTACATATAGCAAGGGGGAGTCTGCTAGGAGGGCAACCACGGGTGAAAAATTACTCCTTCCCTGATGACTTCATGTTTGGGGTCTCGTCGGCCGCATTTCAAATAGAAGGAGGATGGAACGAGGGAGGTAAGAGACCTTTCTACATATAATTTAGTTGTTTAACGATAGCCTATCTATATATTTAGGTAGTAACTATAAATATCAAATGGTGAATAATATATTAATCAACTAGAATCATTTGACGACTTAATTAAAGCAGTTGGTAGTGACCCTGCTTTCTGTGCCGAGGGTACGGGGTTCGAATCCTGGTAGGGAAAACATTGTGTGATAAGCACATTCGATATAATCATTATAATTATCCTCCAATGCCTTCAACTCCAGCTACTGTCAAAATGAGTCCCAAAATTAGTCTTGATCTAGTAGATTTGGTCATCACCAATGACTACCTAATTATAAGACAATAGACTTTTATAGGTTCTAATGATCATTGCATAAAAAAAATCTCAAAATATAAGTAACTATCTCACAGAATTAGTCCTGTTATTGCTATAAGTAGTTCTAGAGCAGATTTCGGTCTTGCAATTGAAAATCCAAGACACGACCAATCCTTCAAGACCAAGACCAAATTTTGGTAATACTACAGTCAAGCCAAGACCTGCAACTCTTTGCTTATACCTCCCCTAATCCCTAATCCTAATCCTAATCTCCCTTAGGCACAGGCTTGAGTGTATCAGTCACCTGCCATTTCCTTCTTTGTAGCTTTAATAGACATTGGTTAGGAATTTAAGAAAAAACTGGTTTTAACATATTATACCACAGACATAAAATAATTCACGCGCCAAACAGTTACGATTTTTTATTGATCAGCGGCTTTAGTCCAATCTGTCAACCTAGAGATAGATTAGCGCAGGCGTGCTGCATCCCGCTCTTACCACAGATTTCATAAATAGGAATGACATTGACAGTATGCTTTCTCGATGACTGCGATAGGTTTTCCTGTTAGATACACTGGTCTCGACTTCACGTTTAATACCTAGATATATCACTTATTAACGACTTACGTAAAGTAAGTAAATTAAATAGATAACTACGAGGTAAAGTAAGTCGTTGTTTTTATATAAGGAAAATTGTATTTTGGTATTTTAACTCATACGTAGGTATTTACATACATTGAGACTGGTGACGTCTTTCACTTTTTTTTTAATTTGGCATCGCCATAGGTATTTTGCCAGTGTCAAGTAATATAAATTATTTCTTTTTTTGAGCATATGCACAAACCCAAAGGTTAGGACCAAGTAAAATACCCCCATCCCTCAATCAGTAAAGTGATGGATACTTTACTAAAAGATTTTTCATGGATTTTTAGTGAGAAACTGAAAAGCCAATTTTCGTCACTCTGTTTGAATTACCTACACTTGTGGACTTTACCGAACCTATAATGGTTAATATTCCACTTATATCACTCAATATAACTCGCAGGAACACTAGTTTTAGAAATTAAAACATAACTGACGCCATGACTTTATAGTTTCCCGCCAAAAAGTCCATCTTTCACTTATCTATGCAATTTCGAATACATTACGCTTGGTGTACACGAGAACAGTATCCAAGTAGCATGTGTCCTTCTTCTTTTTTTACGAAATGAAATGCGATGAAATAAAATGTATATGCAAATGGCCTCACCCACAACTTAGCGGGTATTTTGCCAATGTCAAGTAACTAATAGCAATAAAACATTCAATAAATACACATTACAAATAAAATAATGGAAGTGACATGATGATATGAAATGGCGAATCCCCAACATGTGTCCTAGTTCGATAGACGGCCCAAAGTCTTATCACACAAATGACTCATAATGGCATTGACAGTTGTTCCATAGTAAGACCCTGCGCAGATAAAAGAGCGTTAACCGTTTTTGGATGTATATTATAGTAATAGATTAGGGTTCTTTATCAAAAATACCTATACACACTTTTTTTCCAGTAATTCAATGTAAAGACAAGACTAAGTTACATTCTCGTGCATATTTAACACAAAACAAGTTTCTCATGTCATTAGCATACCAGATAATATAGTTTTATAGACAATAAAATCGTTTCACCTTCTTTTTTTAACAATTAAATACTAACTGTTTTATGACCTACTACTTAATTATACATAAATTAAAATAAATAATAATAATACTCGACATACTATTTTGTATCTGATTGCCAACCTAAAAATAAGAAGAAGAACATATTATCATACAAAATATTTTTGGACTAGTAAGTAAGCAAGTAGGTAACCAACATTGAAAAATAATATTTTTTTAACCAGGCAAAGGCGAAAGTATGTGGGATACGTACATACATAAACATCCCAATTACACGCCAGACCATTCTAACGGAGACATCGCAGCTGATTCTTACCACAAATACATGGATGATATCGAAATGGTCAAGAATCTGGGCGTTGATTACTATCGAATGTCTATATCTTGGCCACGGTAAGTTGTTTAAAAAAACTTGCGTCTATTTTTTATTTTTTTTACCCTGATAACATAGAAAAAAAATCTATAGAAAAATATTATTGCTCTTTGAAGTCCCGAACGCAGTTGGTAGCGACCCTGCTTTCTGTCCCGGGCCCTGGGTTCGAACCCTAGTAGGGACAAACTTTGTGTGATGAGTAAGAATGTTTAATATGTATAGTAAGTATTATACTGAGTATACTGAGTTCGCCCCCAGTCCGATGTTTGTTACACATAATACAATCGTTGCTTGTGGGACCGTTTATTTGGTGTGTTCGTCTGGCGATATAAGTAGATTTTTACCTAACTAGTATAGCGTTAGATAAATATAATGAACTAGAATTTTATGATGAGACACTAACACTATGAATTAATTAAATAAATCAAAACAAATTGTAATGATGTTGCAGATAAATGTGTTTTAATTAGATAGTTTAAAATTATCATATTGGCTAGCAACACACGGCAGGTGGTATGAGCCAAACGAAATGTTCAGGGAATAATATGATAAATATTATGATGTCTGGTAAATTTAATTTTAGGTTATAATTTATATCAACTTTATGATTATAGTTATAATTTAATTCGCGTTATTAATGTCAGATATGAAGCTTTTTATACTAAAATATCTAATTAATTGTTGATACACAGATTTTAGGTACCCCACGATAGAAATTTGACAGTCACACTTTGATCAAAGCTGTGATACTTGGAAAAACAAGTCTATATAAATAGTATATTCTCTTGAATTTACAGGTTGCTGCCAAACGGTACCGACAATAATATAAGCCATGATGGTTTCATGTATTACCGGACGTTATTTGAAGAGCTTCTGAAGGTCAACATCACTCCTATTGTCACACTATTTCACTGGGATATGCCTACCCCATTTATGGATCTGGGAGGATGGGCAAATCCAAAGATAGTCGATTATTACGAAGACTATGCAAGAGTTGCTTTTAATTTGTACGGTGACATTATTAAAACGTGGACGACTATGAACGAGCCTCATCAACATTGCTATAATGTAAGTGTTAAGAGTTAGATAAATTTACTCTGTTGGTAGTAACGCTATCCTGAGTGCTGAGGATCCTTGCCTCCAATCCTGGTAAGAGCAAGCCTTGTAGAATGAGCACAAATTTATACCAGAGTCATGAACATTTAATATCTATGTATACATCGTTATCTAGTGCCCAAGATACACGAACTACGAGGTTGGGGCTAGTTAACTGTGTGTAAAAGTGACCAGAATAAAAAATAAATATATTAGTACTAGTGTTATGGTCTTTCAAATCAGGAATGTAATCCTGTACCATCAATACACCAAACCAATGATTGCAACCACTTCACAAGAAGCCGGTGGAATAGGCAATGGTGGAAATTCTTTACGAATCTACGCCTAACAGCAATCCTCATGCAGCATGCCATGTATTGATGGAGATATTTGACTAATGATTGAAAATGTTACAGGGCTACGGCAGCGACTACTTTGTACCGGCCTTATTGTCATCTGGTGTCGGCGAATATCTGTGTTCTCATTATATGCTGCTGTCCCATGCCCGTGCATACCGAATGTACCAAAGAGAGTTTAAACCCTTCCAAAAAGGTAAGGTAATTTTTTTTTTCGTCATTAATAAAGGTTATAATAATCGACTCTTATTGCATTGACTCTTTGATTGAGAATATAATGTTTGCTACAATATAATGATTTTTCAGGAAGAGTTGGTATAACCATGGACGCATTTTGGGCTGATCCAAAAGATCCATCAAGAAAAGAGGACAGAGAAGCCGCTGAGTGGTATCTACAAATGCACGTTAGTTTTTTCGTTGTCATTATAGATCATATTCTATTCTTATAGGTCTAGGTTTTATAATTAAAATTTTGGTGCATTGTTGCCATGTGCTTGAGTCAGCCTTGCAAGGCCAATCTAGACACGGCCAATAAAGCAGTATTTGAAATACGGTTTATTTTTAATACAGATATGTTTAGTGTTGTTTGTGTTTGTTTGATTGAACTGAGTAGAAGACATCGAAATAAAACTTATTTTACAGATTGTATCGCGTTTATTTTATGTTTATACGTTCTCGTCGTTTCGTTTGGTTACAACACCGGCGCTCCACGAAGTCTACAGAATTGCACCCGCCATTATATCAGATTTTATATACCACAGATCCTCGCAAAAGAACACCGATTCCGACCAAGGATGATACGTGAGGCCATTGAAATTAACCAAACATCCTAATTTTAATAGGGAAGATGGCTGGGTGCTACCACTGACTTGGGATCCAGTAATTAATATAATTTAATCCAAAACCAAGTACACCATTGCAGACACTGTGCACTGCACTCTGCGTAAATCGGACCACAAGCAACAAATAAATAAGAGGGTACCCCAGTTCAAACTATGACACTAGGACGTCAAACACCTCAGTCCTCACGTGACGTTTGCTGTAAGGCGGCTGAAACGTCGCGAATGTAAAAACATAAAATAAACGCGATCAAATCTGTAAAATAAGTTTTATTTCAATGTATAGTTTTCACGTAAACATAAAAAATCAATATAAGTAGATATCGTTTAAACATTATTTATTTTCAGCTGGGGCTATACGCACATCCAATATTCTCAGACGCCGGCGACTATCCTATATTCGTTCGTGAACGGATTAACAATATGAGCAGTCAGCAAGGTTTCACACGGTCACGACTGCCATATTTCACTGCTAAAGAGGTCAGTATGTTTCAAATTGTGTAACTATTGTTCAAGATTATTTGTCTAGCATATTGTTTAAATGTTAATTGGTAATAGATTATATACAATTAATCTAATAAATCGTGATTTAGTCATGGTATATTAATATTTGAACCTGAGTTTCTTTAGCGCGTATGTGAAGAATTGTCTTTATGTTAGTAGCAATTTGGGTTTAAATTTCATTTCACATTGTCTCTTCACATAATGATTTCAAATGTGCTAATGTCACTCTCTGTAATGTCATAGAGACTAATCTACCTATTCATAGTGCAAATATAAATTCACTGAGATTTATTTTATTTTTTGAAAAAAAATTTTTTTTAGTTAAGCAACTATAGTTACAATTATTAGAATAGCATTCGCTCACAAACCACTCATCTTATTGTTCATAGATTTGTAGTGATAGCATTTAATTTCTCTCTTGGATTCTACGCGCAATAATAGTACAACTGTATGGCGAATATCCAGTCAGGTTTTCGCTGTACATTTCTTGTTTTGTTTGGCAATACTACTGGCGACGTCGCCATGGCGCCCGGGGAGGCACCGCTCTCATATAGCATGTATTTTCACGCAGCTACGCTGTTCCTAATTAAGGCAGTGACTAAAAATCTATGTCGCCCGTTTTTGGGTCAATACTTGGCTCTGTCTGCTCATCTATGAGCCGATGAGAGTCGCGTACTAATATGCCCTTTCCAGTAGTTATTCCACATTCCACGGTTAGGATCTTGATTTAGTTAATTATTCGTACAGCTGCAAATGAGCTAGCTCATTAATCAAGCTTCGTTTTAATTAAAATAATATTCAAGCTGGAAATGAGGTACTTATTTCTCTAATGGAATAGTTTACAGTGGAGTGTGACTTAAAATCGAGGGCAAATATTAAAATAATAATAACCACGCCTGTAATCCACAAAGAGGTAGTCAGAGATGCAGTGTAGTCCACATTCCACTGATAGTATTTGGTCCCAATGGCGGCGATACTATTAAAAGTAGCTTATAGTATTAATAATAATGAAGTGACATTCGTTTATGAAAAATCTTTTCAGATTGTAGAGCTGCGCGGAAGCTCAGATTTCTTCGGTCTGAATCACTACACAACGTTCTTAATGTCTCAGTCATCTGGGGAAAAACAGTGGCGCACTCCCTCTATGGACCAGGATACTGGAGTGAAGATGGAACAGAATCTAACTTGGCCAAAGCCCGGCCCGGATTGGCTAACGGTACGTATTTGTATTGGCTATTCAAGAAAAACATCGCCAGACGAGCACATTATTTGTACGGTTCTAGAACTACACATCGATTGTAGTATCGGTGCCGTAAAATGCAATGGGAACGTTCTCAGTATATAAGTAAGGGATACTTCCATGTCAGAATTTAATATCGGTGTCATAAAAATAAAAAAAATCCCACCAAATTTATTGAATGATGACAAATGCGGTAAAGAAGCAGTTCTAAAGGTTAGGTTACCCTTTCAAAATCATCCTGTATGGATATTAAACGCCTGTGACTAGTGTACTAAAATTCGGGCTTATAGCACAAAGCTTGTCCTTACCACCATTTGAACCCAAAACCTTTGATATAAAGAGTCACTACAAACTGTGTCAATCGGATCAAGGGCCGTCTGCACTTTGTCTGAGACCCTAGTGGGATTATACGATAACCTAAAGTTAGATCAGTTCGTGCCCTACGTAGAGGAGGTTAGATTTTATAGTTCAACTAGCTGTTGCCCGCGACTTCGTCCGCGTGGTATTTAAGAAAGACAACCGTTGACAACAGCCTGCTCGCGCGTTCTGAGCCCGCGGGACGCATTGCAGGTTGTTGCTATCAAACTTAATCAGGCGCTGCGCTGCAACATTGGTTTTAATTTTTTTTCGTGAGATCCTTTTTTTTCTAAAATAAAAGTAGCCTAAGTTACTCCTTGTTACATCAGCTATCTGCCAGTGAAAGTCCCGTCAAAATCGGAACAAACAGACAGACAGACAGACAGACGGACAGACAGACAGACAAAAATTAAAAAAAAAATGTTTCGGTATACGTAACGTGTATACATCCAAATGCACTTAGTAAAAAGCGGTTGTTTTAATATTACAAACAGACACTCCAATTTTATTTATATGTATAGATGACTGAACGAAGTTAAGGGCAGCATGACGTACCGTGACTTTATGTATCCTAACTGAAACATAACTAAAACAAACAACATTTTAATATTTACTATGATAAAAGTAGGTATAGAGTAAAATAAAAATTTACCAGGATTCAGTGTGTTTATTGCAGATATTTATAAAAAAAGGAAATAGTTCTAAGGACGTCTCTGAATTCAGAACAATCTGTGAGGCTTTTGTTTGAGTTTCACAGAAAAATTACAACACCAATCTTAATAGGATTTTCACTATCAAATGCCTAAAAATGGCAAATGGCTCAAAAGTTACCGCGGCTATATCATCATGGTATGACTTTTGGGTTCAAGGTGCAGAGCAAAATCGATGCTTGCATAATCAGAGCTGATGGAAAAAGCTAGGTTTATGTTCATAAAATGTTCCAGGTAAACCCACCAGGATTTCGCCAACTGCTGAACTGGATTACAAACAGCTATAGAAAAACACTCCAACATGTACCAATTATTGTCACTGAAAATGGTGTCGCTGACCAAGGTCAGGTGAAGGATTATGAAAGAATCTCGTACTTCAACGAGTACCTGTATCAGCTGTTGCTGGCGAAGTATGAAGATGGCTGCAATATCCAAGGCTACTTCGCTTGGACCTTGATGGACGATTTCGAGTGGTCCGATGGGTATACGTGAGTATTTATTAAATTACATTATCATATAACTGGAACGTCCCACTAGATCTATGACATAGATATATAATATTTTTTACTCCAGAGATCTAGAAATCTTCCAGCCTCTCTCCCGCTGGATTCTGAGAGAATTTTCATCGAGAAAAAATGTATATACATTTGCCTAACATTGAGACATAGTATTCCTATTATCTTAGGCTATAAAAAATATTAATACTTAATTTTTGATCAAATATGACCTATGCCAAGGCTGTATAATTCTTACGGCAATGAAATGTGCTTATAATTTATCAATTATACGTATATATATTTGTAGATAAATACTGTTGTTCGTGACGCATACCAATTGTTTGTATCCTGATTCAAAGTCTATTAAATAATTGATATTGAATGAAGTTTTTTTCTTGAGTACATTTATACAACGCTCTTGGCATAGAGCCATAAAAAAATAAAAGCTGTTCTAATAGGAGCTATTTGTTTGTTTACGTTCTTTTTTGTTTTAGTTTTACTCCAATTAAAGTTCACATGACTATTTATAAACAGTACTTTATTCATTACCGATGGTTAAATAATTATCATCGAATTCAATAAACATAATGTTAATTATTGTAACAAAAACATGTGGGCTTGTAAGGAAACATATTCCGACGTCAATGAATCTTTACTACTTAGATACCTACCTATATTGAACTCAGTCGGAACACGACATAAGTACCACTTGAATTAACCTATCATTTCTTTTACAGAACAAAATTTGGTCTATACAAAGTAGATTTTGAAGACCCCAAAAGGCCACGCACTCCAAAACTATCAGTGAGGAGCTACCGGAAAATAGTGCGTACTCGCAAGATAGACTTCGACTACCTGTTGCCGCCACAATACCAGTTGAATCGACTATAATGTTTATAGTTGAATTCTTCTCGCTGTACATTATAGTCCAGTGGAGTATTAATACTAGTCTGTTGTCTGTGGCCCGTAAGAACGCTTGTGCATCGAGTCTATATAAAATCCCGAGAATACATTCCAAATTCGAAAAATTGCTTCTATTCATCTGAGTAAAATCGTGCTCTATCGACCAAAATTCGGGAAAGAAAACACAAAATAAATCACAATGAACCACGAATAGTAGCCACAAATAATTTCGAATAGTACAACATTCTTAAAGTTTGCTGACAATCATCACAAGAACACATTTATTTGCTTAGTTCTTGCTTGGATATTATCCTCAATAAGGGCTGTAGAACTCTTTATATTAGTTTTAAGACTGTGATACTGTTAGTAGTTTTTCAAATCACATGGTGTAAGTATTTAAGGTTTTAGATAAGATAGCTTAAGTATGTTAATAAACTACTAATAATTTATTACTTTCTTTTACTTGAAACCAAACATTATACGCATTTCCTGCTTCCAAAAAATATCTCAATGCAAATAATTTTACGTAGACATCATGTCTTTAATAGTATATAAGAAGGTGCAAATCTAGAAAACGTGAAAATATACAAGAACACACCTCATTGACGCTTTTCATATTCTTATTACTTCATACACAAGTCTCATATTAAAGTACAAAATAAATATGCACTATGAATACAAAAATATTCAAGCACCTATATTTACGGCAAAAATGCGCTCATCATTTTCACAATATAAATTTTCAAAACAAATATTTCAAAAGATAAGTGTGTGTATCATTTATTGATATACTCACTGTAATGCGATTTAAGTACACAGGTTTGAAATTATAAATAAATCAGTTTTGGCCTAAAGCAGGACCTTATTGGTTTACTGTAGGTGGAAATTTGAAAATAGAACATTACATTCAGTGGATCCATTAGCTCAAAATTTTGTGGAAAGTTCTTAACAAATTTTTTTATTGGTTTGTTGGTTTGATTGATCTTGAAGAGTACTTTGGTTGCATATAGTTGCCAGGGTCAACTTCTTGCAACTGACACCTATTATGTCTTGTTATCTACGGCGACGAAATTACGGGCAACTCCCTAGTTCCGTATATTACGTTTAGTAATTTCCCTTTGCTGTCATTAAATTTAATTAGTATAATATTTCACAGAATGGTCGCAGTCATTATTGTAAAAATAACATAAACGCAGACAAACATTATTAAATATCTGGTATTATTGCATCAACTCGCGACTTGCAATAAGAAATAATATTTAGTACCGGCCATTTCCTCATTTTGTCTGACCTTTGGTCTATATTGTTACCTAGCCTGTTTCTGATTCTACGTTTGCCTTATAGCCTACTTATATCCAAAATGCTTTCCTTTCAAAGCTATTATAGCGCGATCGAGCGAAGGTAGCGCTTTAAAAGTGTCTTAATTTAATATCAGCACATACAATATTGGTGAACCTAAAATTTACCGGCAATAAAATCCCGGGAAATATAATATTACTGACTTGATTAAAATGTTTTCTCTCTCTATAGTTTTCTCACTATATCACTATATATAAAGAAGTCTGAACTATTTTAATATTTCTCTAATCCTTATTGCAAATCAATGAAATCAATGAAATATAAATCTCTTATCGTATTATATAACTGGACTAAGGATTTCATAGTAAAATGTGAAGCTCTAGTAGGGTATTCCTTGTTTTGACAGCGTTTAATAGGTGACAGCGTCACCTATTGAAATAAAACTATCTTTATGGATTTATTATATGTTTTTACGTTCCTGATATTTCGTTGACGTTAGTTTTATTCCAATGTGTAGTATTCGCATAAGGATAAGAAATCAATAGGTGATACTAAATTAACATTACATTTGTCATTTCCTCCATAACATCTGTATGTTAATAAGTCTAAATTGGTCGTGTCTGTGAATTGAATATTTTTAGTACTTCACTTATTAGGTATTGTAAACAAGCGTTTTTTTTATTTGTTAAAGCGTCATGGAAAAACTTCTGTTGAGGGCTGAGGCTATCGGATATGACTAACGATCCGGAACAGCCGATTAAGATCAAAATTTGCAAGCCTTGCATGTCCATTAAAAATATTTAGTTAATTAAAACTTGAAATAATTGACCTTGAGTAAATTTTAACGCACCAACATGTTGTGGCAGGTCATGGATATAAATAATAATTATTAGCCGTGTACCGACTGACCGTACAACCTCGCAAGCCCAGCTCGAAGATATGAATCGGCTTTAGTTCGAGCAATCATATCACGCGGATTTGGCATCAAGGCAGATGACAAAGATGCAAGGCCAAAGGTGGGGCAACAAGAGCTATTGCTATAGGCAAGTTGTGGCCTGACCATACGAATAAATCTCTACTGAGACTAAACTAGCAGTAGAGATGACTCACTCATGACATCTCATCATACCGCAATTGGGCCAGTTTAGATGGCAATTGGAGTGGATTTGTAGCGGGCCGTTTGTGTATGATTCGGTCTTTGCAGGTTTTATAGATCTGGCTGAGCGAAAAGAGGCACCATTGCGAGGCGACTCGCTCAGTCAATACATAGCTCGATTAATACAATTAGTAACCATGTATACATCGGGCGTACACTTCTTTAGCCGGTCGACCTTACGAAAACAGGAACTGTGGTATTTTAGAAATGCAGTTGTATTCACCTTCCACCTACTGTGGAAACGGAACTCCCGCGCACGTGACTGCTTTTATAGGTTATAAAATCAGATGTTGATAATTTCTGATGGAAATGATAATTGATAGTAAATGATCATATCGCATCATCTTATTGATGCTGTCAATTTTAAATATCGCTTAGATTCCATATAATTGAAATGATTGAACATTACTAAGCAAAAACTCTTTATGTAATCCTCACATCATCGAGAAAGCATCGAGTGTAAACGGAATGGAAGACGCATACGTTACCGTAACGCTACGTAAAAAATACATTTATCAAAAAAATTAATTCTAATTTAAGTCTTAATTGAAAGAATTTGTCCTCTTGTTCTATAATTTTGTTTGTTTGTGTGAATTGAATTCTATTGTAATGCAAATACCACCACCACCCTCCACCTATTACATCGCGCATTTGTTTCCGCCATCTATTTCAATCGTGTATCAATTTGCTTGCACGTCTCTGTCTGGGCGTTGCAATAGACGATGTGGGATTCGGAATAGCTGACCTAACTAAAAGTTACTTCGATTGTAGCGGGTTTATTCTGGGACAGTATCGTTGAAATGCAATTGTTCATGAACGGGTTTTGTATAAAATAATGGTTTATCTTCTTTTGTTACGGTTTTCTAGACGATTTTTATACCAACTGCTGCAGACAATGATGATGGGCAAAGTACCTGGCAAAAGAATGATCGCAAGACGCAAGACGTGATTGCCAGTAACATCAGGGAGTGGACTGGCATAAAGACTGTAGAACAACTGGTCATACTGGCTTTGGACAAAATAAAGTTTAAGGACCTGACTGCTACTTCATTAATGGAGTGGCACTTAAAGAGAGAGAGAGACGATTTTTAAGATTTAGGCAGCTCATCTAAGAAATCTATGCCATATTTGTATAAATCTATATAAATAAAATCCTACAATAAAATTCTATGTTAGCCGCACCTTCAGAAAAACTCTGCCTTCTATTGATATTAGAACTCTCGGCTTACCACTACAAAAACTTCTTAAAAGCTTAATATATAAGCAAGAATGGGCTAACAATATGAACTTGTTGCGAAACTATTAACCGACTAACTAGTAGAGTAGTTCCTGGCATAACGATCTGTAAGCGTTCGGCGTTAAACCGCACTTGGGCCGGTAATGTGGATATTATTTCCAATGGTAATTAGGCTGTTTATGAAGACCTTGGAAGGTTACAGAATGTAAATGTTAAATCTATTATATGCAATCCATTATACAATTAGCTGAGCCGGCAACAAACAAACTTAATGTAAGCCACTTACATGGATTCAGTTTTTTACTACTCCGTTTTATAAGGGTAAAAGTATCAAAGCAATACCTTTTATTATAAAATTATTTCAATGTACGGACCAAGTCCTGATACAGTCATTTTATTAATGGACTTCAAAAATAGGAGGAGGTTCTTAATTCGATTGTATTTTTTTAGATAAATAGTTTTTTTTTTGGTCTACTGAATATGATGATTGGACAGAAAATATCAATTTTGACGTTCCTAATCCCGTGATCATGTTTGCTGTAACGCAGCCGAAACGTCGGGAACTTAAAAACGTAAATTAAACGCGATAAAATCCGTTAAATTTGTTTTATTTCATTGTTCAGTATTCGCGTAAATATCAATATTTCCTCTGTTTATTTCTTCCTTATTTGTGCGTTAAGTATTTCCCATACTTAGTATTTCTTCCTTATTGTCAACCGTTTTATCGGCTAGTATGACTTGATCAAGTATAGTGTTGCCAATTATAATACAATTATTTGCGTAGGTAGAGATAACTAGTGGCATAACAAGATACTTGCTTGATTATTTTAGTATAATCTATACATCTATACATATAAATAAAATTGGAGTGTCTGTTTGTAATATTAAAATAACGGCTTTTTACTAAGTGCATTTGGATGGATACACGGAACCTATACCAAAACATTTTTTTTTCAATTTTTGTCTGTCTGTCTGTCTGTTTGTTCCGGGTAATCTCTGAAATGGATGGACCGATTTTGACGGGACTTTAACTGGCAGATAGCTGATGTAACAAGGAGTAACTTAGGCTACTTTTATTTTAGAAAAAAATAGGATCTCACGAAAAAAAATTAAAACCAATGTTGCAGCGCAGCACCTGATTAAGTTTGATAGCAACAACCTGCAATGTGTCCCGCGGGCTCAGAACACGCGAGCACGCTGTTGTCAAGGGTTGTCTTTGTTAAATACCACGCGGACGAAGTCGCGGGCAACAGCTAGTTATGAATATAAGTTCCTTGACCGTGACTAAGGTAAGTGTGTGTTATAACAAGTTGTATGTAAAGAAATACATATGAAGTGTTATTTTGAAAGCTACGTAGTGTACGTTACGTATTAGATAGTATATATGTTAATCGCTATCTATATACATTATCGACAATATTAATGTTGCTAATGTGTTTGTTTGCTTTTTTAAAAAATATACTGAAATTAGCTAAGAAAACACTTGCATATTGGCTTTGCAATACACGAACTAAAAAAAAAGCGACCAAGCCACGTTTTTCGTATTTGATTAAAAACACAATTTAGCAAAAGCTCTAGTTGAAAATCAAGAGTGAGTATTTAATCCAATCAGTTTCATCTATAAGCAAAATGTGAAGTGATTTTCCGGTAACAACCTGAAACTTCCACCGCAGAGTGAAAGCTGTTTGTCTTTCCGAGTGAGAAATGTTTTATTTCTCACTCCAATCTTAATTAGTGGGTATTCTTAATTAGTGGTTGGGTGCGCTAATTAAACCGACCGTGTAATGTTCACAATTAAAACGGAGCTTCATTCGGTGGTTCTAAGTCCTTTATTGCAGAAAGGGTGAAAGTTTGCGGCGTGAATCCTGTTAATTTTGCGTGTATATACATATCTACAAGTGTAATTTGTTTTGGTGAGGCACACTGGGTTAGTGGGTAGGTTTTAAAATTACCTTTTCAAATTCACTGGGATTTGGCACGTGTAGTGGAGAAGATATCACACACGGCATATGAACGTTGTGAATTGGTGACGATATAGACCGCTATGTGTGGACATCATTGGGGGAGGTCTATATCCAGCAGTGGACGTATACATTTTTTTCTGATTGATAAATGGTAGTACGAAAGTAAATCAAAGTTATATGACGCATGCCCACTTGTATCAAGTCGTTTTTGTTTTTTTCATTCGTCTATTTGTATAACTGCACCTACATTTCACCAATAGTAAGTATTTAGTCCCAATGTATTAGTGGTTGAGTCTTTGACACTATCCTCCTGAATGTAAGGGGAATTTAGGTCATAGTCCACCATGTTGATTAGTGCGACTTGGCGAACTTTGCACGTCTTTCGATAAACATGCATGTTCCTTTACGATGATATTTACATTCACCAAAATATACCAATATAATTGATCTGAAAATCCCAGATGTGAAAACCGGGGCTGGAACAAGCTCACATTGTTTCCAAAATTAACGTTCTACCAATCAGCTGCTATACCGTGCTATAACTGCAATAGAACCTTCTGATGAATAGTAAACTTGTAAATATAGACAGACCAACTACTTAAATATAGTATTAACATAAACATGACCCACATTTCCAGTTATTCCCGACAACGCTAACAACGTGCCATCGATCATTGTTAGCAAACAGAGCTTGATTAATACGACGAACGTTAATGTACTCGTTATACTTTGAACATTAGCATAATACAAAGTGTAACTAAACGATATACCTATAACAATGTATTGCTCAATAATGTAAATGATCTATTTTAAAAAAGAGCAACCATGGAGTTTCTTGCCCATTCTTCTCCATAGGAACGGCATTCCGAACGGGTGGTAAAGCAGTAACATAATATTTTTGTAACTTTTGACGATTCATAAGTACTGTACATAATGGTCTACGTGAATAAAAAATATTCTGATTCTGATTCTGATTCTGATATTAAGTAGGGACTATGATATATGTTAAGGAGCAAAGCCGAGGTAAGCGCCAACTGTATGTCAACTTTCTGTGAACTTGGGTTACTCGGCAAAAATTATCAGTACAAATGCCGAATACGCCATTACTAGAATTTTTTGTCCGTCGGTCTGTCTAGTCTCACATCATGAATTAACTACTAGACGATTTTTTGAACTTTGGTATAGTAATAGAAGAGATTTGTTCCTGTGGGATACCCAAAAATTTTAGGTATCTTAAAAAAAGTTTATATCACTGAATCCGGGTATTGCTATTTCTGAAATTATTTCAAAAATAAAAAAAGACCCGACAAATTTAAGCTTGCACTTGTTACAAAAAATAATGTCTATGAAAACACTGTATGTATAAATTACATTCAAGTAAGTAGGTACGTTTAATAAATCCACAAATTTGTGTCTGATTTATTAACCGGAAACACTCACTGATTTATCGCGAGCCTCTCTCGCTCTGTGCCTATTCGATATATATTTCACCCAAAGCTGTATTTTTTATTACCGGCATTAGCACATCGGGTCTGATTGATGCTTAGTTTCATATTGGCGCGGGGTTTTTCAATTGTAGTTTTATTACTTTGAGAATTCCTACATTGAAAGGAATCTGGGCTTAGTGCGACGCTACACAGCATCAAATACCGATCGAGTGATCGTGTCTTGGTATTCGTTTCACAGCAGCGCCCCTAGCGGAAGCGTGGAGCTTTAAATGTATGGAAACATAGCAATACGCTCCAAAATGGAAATCACCGATGAGCAAATTATTCCGCCAGGATAAAAAAGTATTGGGTAAAGCCACTAGCACACAGCGTGGTAGCACACAGCCATCGTCCCTATTAAAATTAGGATGTTTTTTTTTAATTTAAATAGCCTAACGTATTATCCTTGGACGGAATCGGTGTTCTGTTGCGAAGTTTTATTTCAATGGGTATAGTATTCGCGTAAACATAAGAAATGGACAGTTACAATTTTTAATTTAACGGTTTTCGTATCGATAGGTATACTAGTTGAACACAGTTTATTTGTCTGTTACTCTCAGATCCATTCTTCATAATTACATATTTTGTATCTGTGCTCGCTAAGATTAATTAATTTTCCTTATTACACAATTCGCCATACATCGATCATCGTTAATCATATTTACGTGAACGTCTATTGGCCTTCTGTTGATTAGATCTAACGTTTAGCAATATGTATCCATTAGAGTAAATAACTGTAATGGATTTAAATAAAACTTGGTCACGGAAGGAATGGAGGAACTCAAGTCCCACCGTGACCATGGTTGCCGTAAAGAAGCCGAAACGTCGGGAACGTAAATCCATAAAATAAACGCGATGATATCTGTAAAATAAGTTTTATTTCAATTTGTAGTATTCGCGTTAATAAAAGAAATCAATAACTGTATTGCATACATAAAGTTACTAGTTTATTAAACGCGGTTAAATGCGCGACTATTCGATACTTTATTCCGTGTGTTGCGGTTCGAATGTTGTGTCGTTGATGCGCCTGCTTTATTTAACCGAGCTACAAAACTTCTGACGTCTCATTTATACTTATTCGCTGTAGTATAGGTTGCAAATTATACGTTCACGTGCTCATTAACAATGTCTATGTATTTCATTTAGCATTAATACTTAAACTATTTGTAGGTATATTAACACCCGAGTTTATTTAGTTAATTATCAATTTAAATTAGGTCTACAATATGATGCTAGATTATGGTTAGCTCATCAAAATACATATAATACTACTGTTTAGTGGGACTTGGTCCGCCACACACACCCATTACTGTTACTCTACAGCAGTGAAAATTTTTTTTATACTGATGTTATTTAACATAACATGCCAAAAACTTTAAGAACTTTCAGAGCAAACTGTCAGATTCATTTGTCTGGTGGCGAGAAGAAACGGAAGTCTTGTCGTCGATGTCTGCATAATGCAATGTGTTTGGAATTTCTGGAAAGAAATTTTCAAAAGCATCGAACAGCAATACGCCCGCTGAATTAATTTCTGGCTTGATACCATTAAATGTAACAGACTTTGCAAAATTCAGCTGAAATGGTAGGCATAGATGTTATGAGAACTATCAACCTCTGAGCCTTGGTGGGCCTTGGTGCCTTTACGGGATGAGAAAATACAAAGCCTATATTTTTATACCCTGAAAATGTTACGATGACGTCGTATTAGTAGATTACACACACTGTTTATAATGCGTGTAATATGTTATGTTACTTAAAAAAGGAAGGGGATCAACATGAAGATGATGAAGATCATATATTAAGCGTGTGTGCCGTAGACATGAAACCTGATATACAGCGCTCATAATTTACTAACCCACTAAATTATTATGTTCACACACAAAAATATTCCACATCTCTATAAATTCATGCGTTCTTAAATTGTGTATTTCACTTTAGGAACGATCTAGATTTGATGTAAAAAATACCCTCAGTTAGGCAGTTCGAGATAAAACTCGGGTGGGGAACCCGCATTTATCTCAACGATATTACTAAGACAATAAAGGGCAAAGGAGCCCGTGTCATAAACACAAATTCGTATAAAATCTGTTATCTTTTTGATTTGTTGTCGGCCGTAGAGTTGTTTCGTGGTGTATTGCAGTTAAAGCGTTTTTAGAGTAGGACAAGTGTATATGTTTCTTTTGTTTTACATATTTTTTTATAACTATAGAAAAAACACACAGCCCAGTTTCAGTTTTGTAATCTATACTAATATTATAAATGTGAAAGTTTGGATGGATGGATGGATGGATGTTTGTTACTCTTTCACGCCAGAACGGCTGAACGGATCTAGATGAAATTTGGCACAGAGATAGATTATAGTCTGGAATAGCACATAGGCTACTTTTTATCCCGGTAAAATGTATGGTTCCCGTGGGATAGATGTTTTAATTTTTCATACTTTTTATCGCGGGTAACACCGCCGGGCGCAGCTAGTAGTATAGATAAAAGGGTGCCTACACACATACATTTATGGGTTCTATTGTGAACAAGTCTTATAATATATTATTAAGTCACCACTATTTTAATTCGAGTTCAAAGAGCCCCATATTAGTCCCCAAAACTACATTTTTATTTCTTAACATAACATCTTAAAAAGAAAATATTATAAATAAAAATTATTAAATATTCATTTAATCGGAGGCTTCTCTACCAGTGTAGTTGGGTCGGTTTTCACAACCATCTTGAACTGACCGATGAGCATATCCAAACAATCTGTTTTTCTGAAGTTGCCTCTGAACTTTTCACAGTGCTCCAAAAACACAGGGTATAGATGGCGTAAGACGGCGTGGTCGAATGTGGGGAACATATGGTGGAGAGCATGATCCCCAAAGAATGTTAGCACCGTGAAGATATTGCTGCAGATGACGTGACGATCCATCACGGTTTCCAGTCCATGGATTCCCCAATCAACAGTTTCTTCCCTGTAAAACATAAACATATTTGAAACATGAAATGTTTAGAATGCAGAGAGCTGGAATTGCTGATAAAAAGTAAACTCTTCAATTTAAATATTAAATGTCAAGATCACACAGGTTTTATAAAACAATCTAAAACAGCAATTGAGTGACTAGAACTAAAAACAAAACTATACAATGAATTCATACTTTACGAATCACAAAACTTTTATATACAAATATGTTTTTGGATCTCCTAAGTGCCGAAATACTCGTAGTTTTAATGATTGAATGATTTTGAAAAATATTAATAATTTACTCACGGAACTTGATCACCGTCATGGAAAATCAGGGGATGATGATGTGCGGCATTGGCACCCAAATGACAGAAGAGAGCACTGGCCGTGCAGTTAATCCACATCCACATGACGAAGACGTCATATAATGAAGCCCCACTGGCGAGGTACATCCAAGTCGGCAGAAGGAGGCCGACGGCATCGTGCCAGCGGTAGTGCTCTGTGAAGAACCCTTTACGCACGAAATTGGCAAAGAATCTGAAAATACGTTTTTTTTTGTAATAATACAATCTTCAAACCATCAAATTTGTTTAAAATTGATCCTTTTTTCGCTACTAAGTAAGTAGTATTTGCCATGATTTCATGGTTATAGATCGTTTTTGAAACAATTAAAGAGGTCCATTACGCGGATAGAGCATTATCCCAAAAGGGAACAATATTAAATACAATTAGCACATGCACTACAACATTTAAATTTACGGAAAGATTTTCATGGAGCACTTCCTTTAAGATTTATTGTTTTTAAATGTAAGTATAATGATACACAACGTGGTCATAATAAACAACTTACCTCTTTAGGAAGTTATGCAAAAATACAAATGGGAAGAGTATCACTTGGATTAAGAACGTAGCTTTTACATAGAGAGGCTTCTTCCTGGGGTTCCAAATCACCAAAGGCTCAAAAGCGCTCACTTCAAAATCCATCAAGGTATTTGGATATTGATGGTGCGAAAGTGCATGGGCCACTCGGAAATCCCTGCAACAAAAATGTACTCGCGATTTATTAAGTAAGAACTGAGGCAGGTTTTTGTGCACGTTAGGATATTTTGTTTTACCTGTAAGACCATAAGCTCATGTTCCATAAATACATTCTCCAATTGGTTTTTCTATGGACATAATTATGTGACGCTACAGTCATGAACTTCAATGTAAACGACGCCACAACATATGATGCCATAACAGCCCAGTAGTTTTCGAGCCAACAAGCCAACGCAGATGATATTAGCAGTGTCAAAAGCAGTCCGTCAGTGATCGTATCACATATACTCCGACCGCCGGTGGGAATTTTCTTGAGCTCCTCCCTCACGGCCCTTTTCAAACTGCGGTAGAACCCATCGTCTTTGAATGTGAATGGAGAGTTTCTTGGTGTCTTCGCGTCTCTAACGTAATATTTCTCAAGCATTTTATCTACCACTGGATTGATATGATGAGACTCAAAAGCTTCTGTTATATCTGTGCCCTGAAATTGTAAATTGAAGACAATATTCGATTTAAGAACAATTAAATTATATGCTATACTTTTATAAACGAAAGCAACAATTAGGTAACGAGTCACCAAATTACATGTACATATTTTTTACTTAACTTTATTCATATCAAATATATATTTTCTATAGTGATTAAATTACCTTGGAAAGCTCGAGCCACTCCGCGCCTCCGGGATGTCTCTGAACGAATTCACTCAGGTCGTAAAGCCCATTATGCACCCTCCACAAGCCCTCGGCACCATCGTCCATGGCTTTCCCGGTGAGCCATTGTACCGGGTCCCTATACCCCTCATCCCTTAGCGAAGGGTATTTCAATTGAGGGAAGCTAACATGAGTTTTCTTTTCCGCTGCCCTCCGATGAGCTAGCTCTATGTACTCGAAATCTTTCGGAGCCATTTCATAACAAAACTTATGACCGAATTTCGATTAGATGCACAAGGGACTAAGCATAACGGACAATTAAATCAAATTTAGCGCGACTTGCCCTCTTATACAATAGGCTAAAACTCACACATAAGTGATTACGCATTATTGGTGTTTTGTAAACACATATTATTGTAGATTCATTGCTGCCACTTATCAGTTGTGGATAGCTTGTATAATAACAGTTCGCATAAGTTAATTGATAATAGGTATGCTGGTGTGGTTGTACGATCAAATTCATTTTCATGGTTTAATTTAACGATATGGAATTGTAAATGACACAAGGGTTGCAATAAAATAATTAATTTGCGGTATATAGCATACGAGGTCTTTATTACGCGCATTTAATGTATAGGCGAAGCAACTTAAAATGCGCTGGGAACACGATTGATGCGCATTCTGTTTTTTTTTCTGCATACTAGACTAGACTGCGTGCTCAAAAATTGTTGGGTACGAAGACTTTGAATCACTATCATTAGCGATATTATCAGCGCATCAGTATATAGATGATGAGCAAAACATATCCTCTATTACATAACAGCTTAAATACTTTAAAATTATGACATATACTGAAAAAAAATACACTATCAGCGCTCGCAACCTGAAATACTTGTTATACTCGGGATAAAAGATGGAAATTAATATTATGAATGGATATAAACACATGCCCATTAAAATCCGTCTTGTGTATTTTAAGATTAGAACAATTTTGTGTCTATCCTCGGAATCCCATCCACTTCCCGGGAAAAAAAACGTATCCTATATTTTAACTAGGATACGTATCTATCATTATGCCAAGATTCACTAAAGTCCATGTAATAGTTTTCCCGTGATTCACAGACAGACGGTAGACACAGGAACGAAAAATCCAAAAATTGTAATTGTCATCTTCATCGTAAATAATGACCGCTACAATTATTTATTTCCAGATAATTAGTTTTATTATTTTGTCTTACTAACTACAGATAATATTATCAGCAATTTAATAGTTACAATAAGTTGGATTGAATTGACTACTAAATAGCCTAACTAATCAAATTTCAAAGGCTATACCTAAACTTTATGCATTAGGCACGCAGAGCAGCCAGAAAACTGTTTAGGAAACATATTTTTGATACATAAACTAACAAGAAAATATGTACTTGCTTAAATTTTTAATTTATTTAGGTGTTATTAGGGTCAGTTCCATTATGTGCCGATAAGTCTATGTCCAAGTTTTTTAGCATATAGCTCCTATGCATACAAATAGGTCCTAAGTCTCTTTTACGTTTCTAAGTGGCCAGTGAGTGACGTTCTCAAAAAAAATTAACGAACATACATCATGAAGATGTAAGACTTTATTTATTCTGCTAATTATTTTTAAGTGCCGTATCCACGGTTAAAAATAAAAAACACACTACGGCTAGCGGATTCACTAATATTTTCTTGAGCTTCTCTAAAGCAGCCCTCTTTACCGTTTTATAAGACTATCCCCTTTGAAGTGAACGGCGAATTACGTGGAGTCTCAGTATCCCAGGCATAATATTGTCTAAGAAATTTCTCTTTGAATAGATCCAAGTGATGAGATTCGAACTCTCCATTTATGATATAATCCAACACTGAAATATCGAGGCATAAATTGAAAATGTTGGAGCATCAAATAGTTTCTAGAGAACGTCAAATTATGACGCACGATTCGGTAGCTGTTGAGATAAAGCATAAGCTGATAATAGTTTGCTATTATTTAATATTAGGTACCTAATTAAAAGAGTTATATTAAATAATATTAGCCCCTTTATTGTGCAACTGTTGAGTATGGGTCTCCCTTCAATATGAGGGGGATTAGGCGACTTCCTCTTTTATTAGTCATGGCCATGGTAGTGCTGAATGTTTTTGGTCATATCGATAACCTTTCTTATCGAATAACTTTAAGTTTCAACGTCACATGTGGTGGTCATCCCAAATAGCACTTAATTTTGTACGAACCGAACATTTTTGTTATTAGAAAAAACATTTATATTTGAAAAACAATCCAAGTAACAATATATGACAGGCTAGTATATAATTATATAGTAAACAAATGAAATAAAAATCTATATAAGGAAAGCTAAACACCGTGAAACGTGCGGGTTCGCGTAAACAAATAAATTATGTTCGGAAATAACAGATTCCTTGATATATTCCTTCGTCAAAGGTTTTCAAGAGACATTATTGTTGGCAGTACGCCTTCGGAACGGTCATCCTGCCCAAATATACACACATACATATGAAATAGTATTATTTAGTTTTCTACTCTCCACTGTAAGCGCCAATAGGCGTGAACGATTGTTGTAGAGTTTTGTGATGTACGTTTTAAATGTTATTTATATAATCAGTAGAAAACATAAAATAAACGCGAAAACATTCGTGAAATTAGTTTTATTTCAATGTCTAGCATTCACGTAAATTTAAGAAATTAATATAATACTTATATGGCTATTAAACATCCATGCGCATCACACTAAGATTGACCCTACTAAGATTCGAACCCGGGACCCTTGGCAAAGAAGCAAGGTCAATACCAACTGCCCTAATCAGGTCGTCAAATTGTTCTGGTAGGGGCCCGCTATAATAGAAGGTTAGCCCCGCCCACTGTGATATTATGTTCCTTCTTGTCTTTGTTCTTTTCCTAGTCTAAATAGGATGCACGAGCGATTATCATTATTTTACATTAGATCAGTTGATATAGTAAGCGAGCAGCTTATAATGCTCAGGCGCAGTAGCCTTAATTCTCTCTCAAAATATATAAACGTAAATAAATACTCGAGCTGAAAGCGCAAGAAAAAGCATTTTCTGTTTTTTTTAAAGACTCATCAATCCTATCTAAGTTCATTGCAGTAATTAAACTACAAACTCACACCCTCGTACATTCTCTATAATATATTATTACAAAGTTTTATGTAACAAACATTTTACGTTATCCGTGACTCGCATATTACTTACCTACCATGACTGCTTATTAATAATGATACAATAACACTCATATCACGTATTTTTTTGCTAAATCATTGTATTTATAGTGACCCGTGACCCTATTTTTATCATATCTTTAATGTTTGTGCATGAAACTATTGACTTGAACGCCAAATCTGTTTTAATTAAATGTCAAACTCACCAAATAACGTCATGCATTGAGTGCTTATAAGACTTGACCATTGAATTAGTTGATCAGTAAGGTATGCACCACTTTATCGAAAGGGTTACGGGGAGTGGCTGAATATAGGCCGGAATTTGAACCCAGAGTAGTAGAATCTTGAAATACTTGCTCGGCTTACATGAGCGCATACGCAGGTAATCAAGTAGCTAACAAGCTAAACATGATCGCAAGTAGCCCATTGGAGTAGATTTCCACATATGCAGGAGGTTGTCATCGACTCTCATTTCCAGGCAGTTACCTTCCAGGACTAAAACTTATCATCGCTATCATATCAACGACATTCATTCCCGCTAGATAGTACTTTAAATTTAAAATTGTCAGGCAGTATACTGCCTGGAAATAAGTAATTGTGGTAAGCTCCCAGGTTGACTAGTTAGATACACACGTATCGCGGGATTATAATTTGTCAACCATGACACAATTGTAAGTCGTTTTTCCGACAAGTAAATCAAATTGAAGATGGCCCAAAAACATACGTGCCGAAAAAATATAAAAAAGTACGCATTTTAAATGCAAGGATGTACCTAAATATAAAATAAATTAACGAGTCCCACAACAAGGTTATCAAAGCATCCTCACTCAATGTAACATTTATTTGAGCTCGGAGATATAATTTGAAGTGGAACATTTATTTTCATAGTAAACGATGTGCTAAAATATTTTTTTTATTTATTTTCTTACCACAAATATTCTACCCTTTAAATAAAAACTTAGGTACTATGTATAAGTTTTATGTAAGTTTAGTGTTTAATGACGCAAACTCCGATCACACCTATATTGATTGCTTTGAATAGTGTCAAGTAGTGTAGGTAACTAAAGCGATATTTATAATATTTTCTCGCACCTTATTTGACATCACAACAACATCGGCCGAAGGGTGATACTGCACTTTAATTTGAATTAACCTCGACAGGCTTATAAAAAGCCTATAGCCGCATCCCCGGCGACGAGACGAGGGTTCGCCCCTAATTTAAAAGGAGGCTTCTGTCGAAGCCATTCACATTGCCCGTTTCATAAAATTAACTTTGGAATTCGAGATGATAAGTAGGAGGAATGCTTGGTCTCTTTAAGTTGACGCGAAGAGAAAGTGACTTTAAATAAAAAGCCATAGTGAAAAGTCAGAATAATAATATAATATAATAATACCAGCCCTTTTTAATGTCCCACGGCTGGGCACGGGCCTCCCCTAAATGCGAGGGGGATTAGGCCATAATCCACCACGCTGGCCCAGTGCGGGTTGGCGGACTTCACACTTCTTTCGAGGGGTTCTCACAGAAATGCAGGTTTACTCGCGATGTTTTCCTTCACCGTTTAGCAAGTGATAATCATGGTTGAAAATTAGATTCCCAGAGGGGCGAGCCGGGGTTTGAGCCTGCGATCCTCGTTATCAAGGCAAGCGTTCTACCAACTTGGCTATCACTGCTACGTAAATCAGAATGCATAGGGGGTAATCTTTTGATTAGGAAGCTACAACATCATTCCTAAATGCTGTAAGCTTTGTTTTATCAACACAACACAGGGCTGCCGGTAAAAGCTAGTGTATAATAAAGTAAAAGCAGATATGGGGGCACGATTCGCACATGAATCTACGGGTTAATATTAATTCATAGTTCAGACAAAATAACACATATTCCGCAGGTAAATATGTGTAGTAAATATTCCGCTGCGAGGTAGGTACGTTACTCCGTCATGCAAATTAGATGCCTCCCCGGGGATTGTAAAGAGTTAGTTACCTCATGTATGACAAATTACCTCATATAACACGCAAACAAGGGATATATTCATGCATTAGACTAAAACAGAATAAAAAGTGTAACTCCGTTGCTGATGTAATATACATTAATGTTACAGTGCAAACAAAGTACCTGTGGCGACCTCTTCAACCGCACCACAAGCTACACAGATGGCGCTGCAGACGACATTCTGAGCAATTGATAATTCTGTATACAATCCTGCAACGCGCTATGAGAGTTTTCGGTGCAAGTACAAAAATTAAAAAAAGTAAAGTAAAAACACTTATTTTTTTTAAAGGGATGTTCCAAGCAGCCCTTAGAGATACACTAAAGTACATCAATGGTAATTAGTTCTCAAGAAAATAGGCGAGCCGAGTGAAACTTCTTATTTTTTTTTAAATTAGCACAATTCTAAGATGAAAATTAGTTTTTGGATTGCAAAATTATGGTTTTTCCACGATTGTTTATTTTCATTTCTATAATAAGAACTTTAAATATGTGCGTGCTAAAGTTCAGAATGACTTTGCTTAGTATTTTTTTTCCATCATGTCGTTTGATGTGAAAAGAGATTTTATTTTGTTTGGCACACAATAAAGAGCAGTCGCCGGCCGCCCTTTGTTCCTTTCAACTGGGAGGCTTCACTTGCACTCCCACTGCGTCTGTTTATTTTGTTAATATAGCTTTAAAATGAAAAAAAACAGGCTGTTAGACTCAGAATAGTTTAACTGAGTACCCATTATATTTCAAACTGTCTCATATAACAAAGAATACACTGCACTGAATATAAAAAATATAGATTAACCACCGAGTTTAAAGATAACATTCGTTCTATGTTTATTGCAATGCCCTCAATAAAACATAATTAAAATTCTCTTATTCAATCATATTATTCGATAGCCGTCACTGCTTACATATTAGTGCCCAATTCAAAAGATTCATTACTAGCTCCGCGGGACCTGTAAAATTAAATTACTGAAAGGCATGTAAGTTTTGTATAGGTAGTACATTAAAGTTCACCTGGCGCGCGCTACGCTGTGTTCTACGTGGAATGAAACGTAACATAGCGCTGGATTATAGTAGGGATGTCAGCTGCATAAATAAACCTTTTTTAACCAGCTACTCACGCCTACCTAGCCGTTCCTACATTATACCATTAAAAACATATAAGATCCTTTTTGAAAGAGCGCCCATGGACTTATTTGCTCATACACCTGAATCGAAACAGCGGCATTCTGAATGGGTAGCAAAGTCGTAGCTTATAAAAAAAATATTCTAAACTGATTGCTAACTTAACGGAATTATGAAATAAATGGAGCACAATTGGCGTTTTTATACAACACTTTTTGACTTGTGCTTCAGAGTGTGAGAGAGAACCTAAGTAGTTATGTTTTATCGAAGCAATTCGTGTCTCATTTTCTACAGCGCAACCAGATAAGAAGGCTTGCCTTAACCGTACTTTAGAGCTGGCTGGATGAAAGTCGATTTGTCAATATCCGCTTTCAAAACAAACTTCGAGGAAATGCAGCAATTCTTACGTATTTCAAAGATTTAATGTAATGTTAACAATTTGCAATTGTAAGCTGGTATTTTTATTAATTAAAACGTGGCAACCTTACGTAGTTGGTAGCGACAGCTGTAATGCGACAAAATGTTAAATCTCCGAAAGCGCGTACATACATATTTTGTTTGTTCAACGCGAATGACGCGCGACGATTTCATTTCGCACATGGCTTTATTTCTCGGATCCGACACGTTTACGGGATTTTGTTATAAGTATTCTACGTTTCTACAAAATATTGACCTAGGTATGTATGTATACAAATCATTGTATGGTAACTATTAATTTTGTTAGTTTTAATTTGCTCTTAACAGGTACGTATCGACATTTAAAACAGTATTTCAAGTGCGAGATTATTCGTGAACTAGCTATATAGTTTATATTTTACGTTACGTACGTTAGACACATTGCATGGCAAATTGAACAGTGCCTCTAGTGGACAGTATTTAAAACTTTCATTTCTCCTTATAAGTGTTATATACTTACCTTATTTATTTATCAAACGTCATATAGTACTGCGCACAAGATTTTTGCTATGCGCAGTACTATGTGACGTTTGGTAAAGTTATAAAACGTCTACAAAATCGGGGGGTAGACTATCAAGTTCGCGGTTAGCGTATAGTTCCGCACTTGACGTCCTGAAAAGAATACCGTGATACTATAGTATATACTTCTACGCTATGATTGAGTATGTGTGTATCTTTTTTTCAGGATCGCTGATGACGTACATCATAATATAAACGCACTTCAACTTCAGTTACCAAGAAAATTGTCATCAAATTTCATCACATTTTACTGGTGGTAGGCTTCGGCCGTGGTTAGTCACCACCCACTGAACAAAGCCATGTCGCCAAGCGGCCTAGCCGTGTTCCGGCATGACGTTCGGTGTTGCCATTCATGGATGGCGGGTCAGATCGGCTGCGCTGCATGTGCCTAGTGAATGTAGCGTCTCGATCTACTGCCGCCTTCCTACCTAGGCAAGTATGCTCCATCGTAGATCTCATCATCACTTACTCTCACCATCAGGTGAGATCAAGATCAAATACTTGACTTTAATTGAATTTAAAAAAAACACATTTTCAATATTGGTCCAATTTGTTACCGTTATGACTCCCCAAAGTACCACACCCGCATTTTCTTTTTAATTTATTGCAGAATACTTTTTTTTTATCTGCTTCACACTACCTGCGTCGGATTTCGAGTAATGAGAAACGAAATGAGTTCCGACGTTCGCTTGACGGCAAAATGTGTGAGGCGTTTTATTATTTTGTGTCAGTCCGTCCAAATTACTTATTAGGTAACAGACGTGGAAATGGAACTACAAATCTAGTGCAGGTTAGCTAGGTTACTATATTATATATAGGTATCTATCTAGTGAACTTAAGATATAATAAATTAATGTTTAACGTGTATCAGAAAACACTCAGGTTGAAATTACCCGGTAGATAAATGGTTTGTTATCAAGCGTTGCAGGCAGTTGAACAAGAATTACTTTGAATTAAATTAGGAGCTTGAAGATGCACAAGTTTGGTGAAAAAGTGTTATGACTAATAAGTACTAATAAAATAGCTATGATTTTACACAAAATAAAGTAAAGTTGCAAAATTTATTTGTCACAAGTATCCTTGTACGATAGTAAAAACTAATCTGCAAACTTATTTTTGTATATTTAAACGAATACTACATTAAATGTAAAAACATAAAATAAATTAAATAAGTTTTTTTTGTTAACAATGGCTGCTAAGCAATTTAATTTCGTAATAAGGAAAAATGTTAATTGGAAGGAGATTCACCTTTCGAGTTGATTAGCTGTTGTTTTGATTGACCCGTGAAATTGCCTGATGGTTATGATAACGGACTTTTGGATCAACTATCACGTTTTTGATACTTTATAATCCCCGGCGACCGCTGTCATTAGTTATTAGCAACTCGTTGTCATTAGTTATTAGGTGCGAATGTGCGTAAGGGTTATACTAAGTGCTTAAAAAAAATGGTCGCAGTTTGGAAAGTTCGCATTTTCAAGTAGAGATTATTTTTATGTTTTGAAATTAACTTTAATGGTAAAGATTACTACCCCATACGATGCTTGTCATTATATACATTAATATTCCCTAAACTATGTTAAAACCTTGTCAAATTTTTATGATAAAACAAAAAGAAAGTACCCGTAATTATCTATAATGCATCCCAATCTAAGCTCAATAGTCTATAAATTTTAATCCAGCCGTTTCTATCTTTAACGTCATATTGCTGACTGGACTTCTCTAAGTCACGTTTTTGCATCGTCATCGGATGCTGAAGACACTAGAAATTCTGCAACCCATTGGAACAGAGCCAACTGTTTATGATGCAGTGTTTCGGATAACGAGGGCAGTAACTGTGGCAGGGTTTTTCGAGTAATTGGACATTCAGCAGACAGTATGACATTTGTTTGAATTAAGCTAGCCTTGTGATCTGACGTTATTTCATCGTAACGATTTCCTTTAACGTTTAGCTGTGCTAGTTGAGTTGTCTAGGAAGCTAGGTGCTGCATTCGATTCCCAGCTCGCTTATTGTACAAACCTTCAATTATAAGAGCTTCTTGCTAAACGATGAAAGTTAATATTTTGAGGTCTCTTGTATGTATATAATATGAGCCGGTGGTAGACTGAATCGTGAACCAGAATTCCCATTACATTGAGGGGAGGCTCGCGCGCAGCAGGGCGTAAATGGCAAGCAATTATAAAATAAGCTTTTCCTTCATGAGTAAATTTCTTAATTGCAGGTGTAACTGTCTATATTAGTTATGGTACCTAGTAGATATCCATTGGTATATCTTAGTTAGATTTATTGTTTATATTATTATATTACTACTTCTACATATACTTATGTATGTAGGTAAGCTGTAGTGATACACGGAAATAAATACTTTCTATTCGATTAGAAAACATAAAGAACAGTTTCAAGAGGAATTCTATTGAAGTTTTTTCTAGGTTCGTTGTTCAGAAATTATTGTAATTATGATTACAAGCTTTGTTATAAGTAGGTACTTATTTCTTTGCTACGTAAAAAAAATATTCTAACACGTACTATGACGATCAAGAAAAATATATTTATATAAGGAAAAAAAATGTCATCCACTTTATCCCTTTGGACGTTACACGAAATTAATTTACCAACTCGCTTTTGCCCAGGGAATGAGATGGGACAATCTAAGGGCAGCAATTTGGTAATGCCTGTCATATCTTTCTCGTAACTCTTCATTTTATTGAGTCTATTGTAATAATACCATGGTAGTTTTGTATAAAAATAACATAACTTTGATGACATAAGATGATAGATAGATAGATAACTTTTTATTGCTCACCAATTGGTACACACATTACTTGCAAAATACAATATTAACTGTATTGCAGTAAAGTTTCAAATGAAATAGATAATCAATGAAACAGAGCAATAATTATATCTGATATTGTAATCAACTAGATTTACACAACTCATTGTATAAAAGTATTTTGTAACGCTATAATAAAATGACTAAAACATTTATGAATATGGGGATCAGAGATGACGTTAGAGTTGGTAAGTACTTCTTAGAGAAAAAAAATATTCCTGCATCGCGCAAACAAACTACCATCATTTATTTACTTTTTTATCCGTCGGGGATAAGCTGAACATCAATCCATAATGCACGTTTTGAAGACAAATGGTGACGGATTGGTATTTGTGACGCCATTCTTTTAAGTCCCTTGAGTCAATATTCACTTTAATATAGAGGTGACACACCCTTTGTTTAGGTCTCTATAATAAAAATGGTGGCAAAAATAATAAAGAAGAAATATTCAAAATAAAATAAAAAATATTTGGATACTTACATAGTATGAAGTGAACGTTACGTAACGTTTGGGCAGTCCCTATTAAGCTTATGTAAGCCCATGTTGTCCAAAGTCTTTACCAAGACCACTTAATTATAGCACGAATAAGACTGATTCTGCAAAACTTTTGTGACTCGTAGTTACGGCAAACTTATTTTTTTTTTTAATAATTTTGGTGTATAAGGCCAAGACTTTTTGCAACTCTAGTTTAAATTGACACTAGACTGAGTCTTGGGTATTGGCAGAAATATAACCACTTTAAACACCTACTTACCTCAATCAAATTTACGACTATTTGTCGTGACATTTGTGCAATACTCGTATTTTGATTGAGTCTGATCAAATTATGATTTTCATGATGACATCATACTAAAACTACATCTATGAAAATAATGTGTTCCGGTTTTTTTTTTCGAAAAAAAAAAATATCGCGTTCACACGCTAAACACGTACTCAGGGGGCGGTGCAGCATTCAGTGCACAGTTTTTATTTCCGGACCAATTCCAGCGACAAACAAACTTTGTTACAATTCTCATGTACCACACGTACTACGAGTATATGCTTGTTATATTGAATATAACAACAGCAGTTTACATATGCATGATATAATGGTTTCCCAAAAGTTATGTACAAATTCTATTTTGAATTTAATTTAGAGGTACTTTTTTGCCTTTGTTTGATAAACAAATAATTCCGATTCTAGTTGACGCTAAAAACTTTTCCGAAAACAATGATGTGATGGGATTCCATCTCGGATCCTGGATTAATTAAACACATAATATGTTAGAATTAGTACAAATATTTTAGATTGAGTGCCAATTTATCTGTGCTGAGTGGCTAACTCGCACGCGTCCACCAATAGCATTGCTTGAAATCCTTAGCATCACTAGGCTAAGCTCAAGTGGTTGACCACATCATTAGTTTCCGAAAATACTTTCCTTACGAAAGAAACTTTATCTCTGAAACTAATTTCCACTCTGATTCATCTTAATATTTTCTGAAATCCGTAGTTGCGCACCTGCATTCGTACAGGAAGTTGCAATCAAAAGTTACCGTTACATTTTCATGCCTTTAATCTCAACTATTTTGCCCAAATATTTCTAGAAAAAAATGTTTTTTTTTCATGATGTTTTCCTTCGTTTTGATTTTCAAATCCACTATACTAAGCTACTTCTGGTTGTTCAAAGCTAAATATGTAACACACACGTAATGAAATATTGATTCTAAAATGGATTGATTGAAATCAAAGCTGATTTCATTTATTTCAATCAATATTCCAAGCCAAATAGTTATGATTAAAGTTGGAATGAACTAACCATAATATCAAAAGTGTTATTTATAGGTAAATACCTGCAAATTACCCATAAAACTGGACAAAAGGTATTTACTATACGAATCCATATAGTGAGTATAATAATTAAGCCCGAACACAAGGTGAATTTAGACAAGTTGTGTCATAAATAATGAAACTTTGATGATTCCATACAAGAACAAAACAACATTAAATCAGCCTCTTATTCGGTATAGTACGCCAGCTATGCAGTATCGTTAATTACTTTTATAAGTTATTCTGAGTAGGTAAATACCTAAAGAAAAGTCTGGTTGATAGTTTTGTGGGTGAAAACGAATTGAACAGCAAAGAATGCCTATTAAACTTTGTTATGTAATAATCACACCAATGCTGTGAACTTGATCTGCTCTTAGCGGGAGTTTTAAACGTATTTTAATACCGGTCTAGTGAGTTCCTACATGTACCAGTAAAGCTGTAAGTTCCAACTAAGAGTGCTGCTGTGAAATATATGGAAAGATTCGATTACTCGAAATGGTTTCAGATGCTGTTGCAGCTCGTAACAAATCCCCTGATCGATAGTTCTACATTCTACGTTCATACATTATATTTAGCGAGCTTGTTTAGATTCTTTTTAAATCGTTATTCTATAATAAGATTTAGGAATTCATAAACGTTTCACAATACAAATCAAACCGCTATCTCCCTTCGGGGGCTTATAAAATTCATTGCCAACGGGACAGGATAACTGGGCAATGAAAAATCTCATTTGAATTTTAATTGTTGCGCGATGGAAATGAATCTGTGGAGTTTTTTCACAACAATGAGTATCGATTACCCCAAACAAACTGTAGCTAGAACAGTAAAACAATAAATAATAAATACTACTAACAACAAATAAATACTGCCAAAAGTAACAGAATTTATACCGACACCCCACCAACTAAGAAGGATACAGTATGTATTGTACTATCACTGTCGGCTAACTGCATTTTCAAGTAGCTGTGTCCTTGTCAGTCGCAGTCAAATAGAGGTATGTGTGGGGTATGAGGTACAGCTATCTGATAATTAATATATATCCCATATGTATTAATTATCAAATAGTCCTGCAAAGTATAAAACATCGCCCGACACGCGGCGCAATGAAACACGTCATGCCGCGCAATGAAATACGACACTAGAAAGATGTGAAGCTATTGTGGGCCCGCAGTTGTTTCACGGAGGCTGTATTGTACAGTCAGGCAAACGTCACTACCACGTCCTGTTTCCGGTAGGCTGCGCTTCAAAACTGCGCTATTCTCGTGGCCATTAGGGCTGCTGCAGTTTTGTGCAATGCATATTGAGTGTTGATTTTGCGATGGTTTGAACGTGTTTGTTTGAATTTTCATATTATGAACGCGACTGCAACAATTGACTAACCCTACTGACCGCGCATGTGCTCTTTATTAGGAATTAGGATAAAAGTATTACAGAACTAAGATATTTTAAGTGCCTAGCTTAATATTGATCAAGAGATTGGATTATATACATATACACATCAAAATATGGTAGGTACGTATTTATGATCTTAGTGTATGTATTTTGCGAAGAAAAACAATTTACAAATACCTTCTAAGATGTTCCTCGATTCCTCGAATTCAAGCCATAAATTATGAAATGAGATGTCAGTTAGGTAAGCAGTATGATGCCTGATTAGTTAATTGATCTCACTCAGCAGTAGTTGATTTTTGTCGAGAATTAGAAAGTAGAATAGAAGAACTAGCAACCCTATCATTGCCGCTACTGTCTGCCCACGTCACTAACTGTTCATTTAAAAGCTGTGTATAAATAGTTCATCCAAGTTTCCTTTTGTTATAATTAAGTGGTTTTATACTGCTGCCGCAGGGAACTTTCAGCAAGATGTTATGAATTAAAACATTACTCTGACTAGAGAAATAACCTGAAGTTATACAGGGTGTACGTGGCTTCGTATCGAAAATTGATACCTTGGATTCTGATCGTGATTCTAGACCCCCCCAGAGTTAGAATTTCCCGTCAATCTTTTCATGAATAATACGGATTTTTTTCAGTATTTTTAAATATATTTTAGCACGAAATTATAATAAAAGTCTATATCAACGTGATTTTTAATAAAAAAAAACATAATTACTAATTTAGACGTAAAACTGCAATGTGTTACTCCCACGAGTCGTGGATCGCGCGGAGCGTTCTGTTGTGATCGCGTGATTTACAATACATTGCGCGCTCAAAAATTTCTACATTTGTAACTAATGTAATGTAATGTACTTGTAACCTTCAACATAAATGAATTCTATCATTTGATAATAAGGTCTCTCTCTCCATAGTCGGTACCTCATGTCTAAGGACCGTGATCATCGTTGGATAGTCCACACTTGGATGGAACGAATAACCTCCATCGGTATCTGTATGTGGCTTACTATAAAACTTTTCATAGTAACTGTCCAAAGACAGCAATTTATTTTCATGATTTTTAGCATCAAGTATACTACAGAAATAATTCTGCATAAAAGGCTCAAAGGAGCGAGTCTTTTAAGGAATGAAATAACCAAGCCCTTTTGCTGTGACCGGTGATTCCGTAGCGGTGTGCTTAGTTTCAAAGAATTTTCCGAACTATGTTCGAGCCAATTTCTTGTAACTAGTTCGTGCGAGCATGTGTTTTGTAGAGAATCTTTTGCGCAGAAACCTACCTTCACTATTACGTACATGCGTGGTTCGAATTTGCTGCCATTATTGACGTAATTAAATAAACATTTATTATCACCTTTTAATCTTTTCATGTCATCATCCATTTTTTTTATATTGTATGTCCATGAATTGAAATGCCATATCTTATTTAAACTGCATTTAATTTCATAAAGAAAGAAGAATCTAAAATGAGAGCTTTTAGATGTTTTTGTTTTTTAACAGCTTCTGGTCTTAAACTGTGTCTTTGCATCATCCATTCTATTCGATTTTATGAGTCTTGTAGCTATCAATAAATAAAAAAAAATTACAGATTACTTTGTAAACTTAAGTCAACATAATTTTCATCCAAATTATATTTTTTATTCAGACACTAATACGTTAAATTGAGGGTAGAAACCTTAAAGTCGCCATAGTATATATGTGTGTGTGGCAGAATCACAGAAACCTGTCAAAAAGGCCATTAGGGACAAAAAAATACAAGAAAGTAACTAGTGCATTAGCAGCAAAAATACCACGCATGTACCCCCCTGTAATGTCCCACTTAGGTACGTGCAGGTATGTACCATGGCTATGGCAGCATTACCGACTCTTCGATTTCCTGTACACAAAACATCCCGTGCAAATGCTGAAACACAGTCAAACTCGTGTGAAAGGTTCCAAATAATGTTCCGTACAGTGCGTTCAGATCGTTATCGACACCATGCTTTCATTTCCGTGCGCCAGACAGGTGGAAATTGCGAGGCCATCTGATGTGGATCCAGTGCCCAATGCTTTTTGATTGACCTGTTTTGAATGGAACGCTATTATTATTCGGTCGAATAAAATTCTAAAATTCAAATGATCGAGTGGCATTTTTTCAAACGTGACATTAATTTTATATTGAAGAGTCACAATTAATTACAACGGAGGCTATAACCGGTAGTCGATTTTGTATTAAAACATGGAATAATTCCTCCTATATATATTCGTGAATCAATTTACAAACAGAATCACAGAGTATGTGTGCATGGGGTCGAGTCACCTTCGTCCGTAGGAGAATTAAATACCCTCGAGATACCCAACACGTGACCCTGGGTGGTGCCAACTAGGTGACAACTCTACTGGTGGTAGGCTTCGGCCGTGGTTAGTCACCACCCACTGAACAAAGCCATGTCGCCAAGCGGCCTAGCCGTGTTCCGGCATGATGTTCGGTGTTGCCATTCATGGATGGCGGATCAGATCAGATGCGCTGCATATGCCTAGTGAATGTAGCGTCTCGATCTACTGCCGCCGTCCTACCTAGGCAAGTATGCTCCATCGTAGATCTCATCATCACTTACCATCAGGTGAGATCGAGATCAAATACTTGCGTATAAAGTAATAATAAAAAAAAAAAGTTCGAGAAACTGCTCTTTAATGCTATTTTAAATGGACACATTTTTTTATAAATTTGTGGGCCGCCCTTGCACGTACCACCTACACAGTCGTTCCGATTTTTACGTTGTCACCTTACCAAAACTAACTAATATGTGAGTCTAACTAATATGTTGAAGTCTGGCGACCTTACGCTCATACCAGTTTAAGCCCATTTCGTATAAGGTAATTCACATAGTATGGCCATTAGCCTAATTACTACACCCTACCTACACTCTAGCTAACACATGAGCAAGTTAAGAATATCATACATTGGCATACTCACCCCCCAACTCAATAACCTGTAAGAGTACCTAATAACCTATGTACCAGCAGATATAGAAGTCTTTCTGTGCAAACATCCTCCTTCACAGCTCGTTTCTACTCGAAGACTTCAAGCTCGTCTGTTTCAACCATATTTCCAATCGGAATATACGCTTTATTTGAATGTGGAGCTCAAATCATATTAATGACAAACTCAAGTGAAGCGTGGGATTTCCATTTCTCGATCGCAGTGAATTTTCACAATGTCTGCACTCTAGCAGATATTCAACGATTAATATTCATAGCTAGCGCCACGGCAGCTTTGCTTCCTTAGCCAGAAATTAGATATTCGTTTCTCAGCAGGAACTTCGACAATGCCTTCTGAATACTAAAGTTCGCTATCAGAATGTATGTTCATTGTTCCAGTAATTGTTTGTTCCCCTTTATTTGTGTAAGCATATGTAGTTGCTACTGAATTACTTTTATGTTTGGCCCGTCATGTTTAGTTTAGTACTGTCTAGTGAGTTTTCTATCGTAGGCAATGAAAGTTTTTGTTGAAAAAATATGATTATTTTCTTTCTAAATATAATTTCGAATAGGTATGTTTTATGAAAATATGTTATATTCGAGGCAATTCAATGTTATTAGAATTCTATTCGTGTATGTACTCGAACATGTGTGACATGTTTGGAGAACTCATTTCTTGGAAGCCATTTATTTTTGTAGATATTTTTATCCGTTTTATTTCTGACTTTTACGCGACATGAATATTGATAATAAATGTTTATCAGATGACAAGGTGTCATGGTTATTAAATTGAAGGCTTTCTATATTTAAAAAAATCTGACGCATATCCAGCACAAGAATATGTATTCAAAAGCGAGATAAATAATTAAATTCACTCTAGAACGTGTGCAGTTTAAGGTCAGAATATCGATGCGAGTATAAGGCCGGCTCTGAGGCAGGTCAATATAAATGCACTCACTTTAAGCCTGAACGGCAGCAGTCCATTCACCTTCATATTTAGATTTCTTCACCCAAAAACATGCATTACGAAAACGAGATTTTTATTACAAAAGTTTGTAGGTAAGACGTTGAATATATTTTTTTAAAGTCTAAAATTCGAGACTAACTTTTTAAATTAAATTAATATTGAGAAATTGTATATTTCTTAAAAAATATTTTAGGTAGGTTGTTGTTAGCACTAAATACAATTACAAATATCCCTGTTAGGTATAACGTCTCTAGAAGTAGCGTGTTTCGTAAAACTATCTAATACTCAGTATAAATCCCTATAATACATAATATTTAGAAGCATATAAAGAGCACATTTAATTCTAATTAGGATACAGAAAATAAAATTTTAAAAGCTACTTAATTTATTCACCGTCATACCTCGCGTTTAAACAAAGACTTTGTTTAATGTGTTTTGACGCTAACCAAATTAGTAGATATATAAGGTTCACATTCCCGAAACCTTAAAATATTTCAAACTATTTTGGTACACCTTGTATTTTAACACTTTTTGTATTAGTTACATGTATTATAAAATATATCACGTCATATCCATCAGACTCTTGATCACGAGGTATTTTTTGGGTTCAATTCACATGTTTGACGGTGCTATAGGATTTTTCTTTAATGGATACTAATAAATTACCTACCAATGTTACATTAATGAAATGTACCAAAAGTGCACCTGACTCGATTATTATAAATACATGATAGTATAAGGCCTTGGGTGGAAAATAATATTACACCGGCATAAAAAATAACCCTGCATCGTCAAAATCCTTGAAGCCCGCTAAAGTAATGATTGCCACTGATATTGATTTGAATTATAAATGATCATCCAATGACCGAGCAGATCGATCCCAGATTGTTCCAACTGGCAGACGGACAGTGATCGATCTTGCTCCATGAATTGATAGCACCATCGCCACATGTTGATTCTGTGTAAAGTCAAATTTTATTACCAGATAATTTTATCAACTCCGTGATAGCCGAGTTGGTAGAGCACACGCCATGGTAATGAAAGTCGCAGGTTCTATCCGCGGCTTGCATCTTTTTGTCTTTAGATCATATTTTTTTGTCAACCTTCATTATCTCTTGCTCAACAGTGAAGCAAAACATCGTGAGGAAATCTGTACGTCTGAGAGAATCCCTCCAGAGACGTCTGAAGTCTGCCAACCCGCACTGGGCCAGCGTAGTGGACTATGGCCTAATCTCCCTCGCATTTTAGGGACGGCCGTAACCAACAATGGGACATTAAAAGGGCTAATATTATAACTAAAACCCGTTTCTTTCAAGAATCGGATTGTGAATTGCGGTTCAAGTCACATCAGGGAACCCTTGATTTCCACTTTAAAATGAGGTCAAATGTTGTTGCCGCAACAATTAATACATTTCTAATGAGCCAAAAGTTGTCTTTAATACTCTTTAGAGAATTAAAAGGAAGCTGATAACTTTACGCCCTTCCCCACTTTTAAGCAATAGACAATAGGGGGTAGGCATAAAACTTTATCTGTTTTGTTTTGGTCACAGGCGCCAAAGAAATTAAACACAAAAATGACGTTTCACGTTTTTATGAATTCCTTAACAAGAGAAGCAAAGAAAGCGGTTCCGTAAATTATAACTTGAGCAATTTAACTTTTTGGGGCCCACGATTACTTGTTGGGGCTAAATCTTTAATAAGTTTATGGAGGTAATTTATTTTGACGCTCCCCGTGACGTGCAAGAACCACGATGCAGGGAAATATTTACAATGATAATTATGTAAATTAAATGAGGTACTTAAATGTAATTACATAACCTACTATCTTACCTATTTTTAGCAACCGAGGCGTCGAGGATCTACATTAAAGATACACGTTTATTTATAACTGTTTATTGTTTTTATAACACATGGGTTCGTGTTTTTACTTTATAATTTGTAAGAAAAATTTTTAAACTTTAATTATTAACTTATACATTCTTAGCGGCAATGTAGCGCACACAGAACACATACACAAACGGAGGTGGATCAAAGATAATCAGCAAAAATTTAGATAATAAATGTCAATCTACCTTATATGTCAATAATGACATGTACGTCAAGTACAATAACTCCGTACCGTAAGTATGTACCGTATTTTCTCATCTACTTACTCATTTCAAATGCTTGCACAACGTATAACGTGAAATTGCTGTAACCGGCACATTTCACATTGCATTCCAGTCTAGCACGTAAATGACGGTATCTCAACTGAAATAAATTGAAAGCATTTAAACCCGAAATGCACTCACCAGCTGCACTCCGCGTAAAATAAAACCTTCACAGTGAGAACTTGTTATTGGACACTTGAATTACCTATTTTGAACTGGGGTTTTTACATTAGTCTTATCAAGGGATTTTAAGCAGTTTAATATTATTATAAAATTTTGATTTCGAAAATTTTTACCGGCTCTGAGGTGGGTAAAATTCATAAGGGAGACCCGTTTATATAATAATATATATTTTTTTTATACTTTATCTCTTGACCCCGAAAACAAATAAATAAAATGAAATATTGCAAACGAAGTAAAATAAGGTAAACAATCAAGCGAATGCTCTGGCCCGATAGGCATTCATAAAAATAAAACCTTCTTCTAACCACACGGGCCGTGGATTTTCAATAAAGGTCACCGAGGCATACAATACATCTCATACAATTATGTATCTGTGGTATTATTTGTATTGATTCCCAGTAGAAGCTTTAGATATTTTTAGTCTACAAAGTGATTGAGATAGGGTACATATTAAGCCTTGAACTTCGGCGTCTTTAGCGCATTTGTAAATACTATGTGAAGTCAAAATTTGGATATATTAATTTAAAAAAAGTCACAAATAATGATAATTGTTATTTAGTACATTTAAAATCACTATTACAAATGCACTAAAGAAGTCCAGGGTCCAGGCTAAGTATACTCTTTTTAATCACACAAAAACACGAGCAAATGCTGGCAGGCAATAAAGTCCACATTTTTTTTTAAAACCAAACGCACAATTATATTCTTAAACTTCAACAATAACCAGCCAATTGGAAATCAGAAAACGCTAAATTTTAATTCAACTTTGAAGGACGCCCCAGAAATTGTTTAAAGCGTGAATCTGGATCGCCCGATATCCCTTCCATTAGGTTGGACATCGGAATAAATGGGGGTTTTCATTACACTCGGCACTATAGCCACCTTAAGGCGATTTGCACGGGCTTTTGGAGAGATGGAAGGACATTGCCGTGTGAAAACGCCACTTTATCAATACCCCATCAGCCATGAAATGAATGATTTTTTAAACGGAACAAAGGATTTTTTGTGATTTTCTTTCTGCCGAGTAATTTTCATTCAAAAGTTACTTTGGCTTTGAAAAGTATGTAAAGACAAGTGTTTCATTCAGAAATCGTCTCATTTATATTATTTGCTTGTATGGACTAACATATCGTACTACTCAAAACTAGTTATGTGTCTCGTATGTCTCCAATTAATGCATTATTTAATATTAAACGTTATGGATTACAGATAATTAATATCCAATTCAAAATAAGATGTAATATAAATAAATAGACACGATGAAACATTTTTTTTAAACATTAGCCTTTGTTATGACCTCTAGCTGATGAGCTGCATTGCAGAGACCATAAAACTAAGTTTAAGGTGACATTGGCGTTATAATAGATTACACGGGTTGAAAAATAATGGTTGTCGTTTAGAAACAAAAAATACTTTAAATAATGTGACTGATTTTCAGTACCCCCCCGTCAGTCAGTCAGTCAGTCAGAAGAATAGCATCACCAAATTACACATATATTTTATTAGCTTGCCACACACTCAGAAGGTACAAATAACTAGATTTTTATAGCACTCAGAATAAATTAATTTTCAAGCCCGGCCGTAGGGTGCGAAGGTTTGTGGGGCGGAACCGTGACATGTATGTACGTTAGGGTTTAAGCATTGTGTGAAAATGTCCAATGGCTATTACATTTCTGGCAATAAATATTGGAACATATTTTTTTTTTATTGAAGAACCCTCATTCTGCATTTGAATTTACGATTGTTACATTCGTAAATAATGTGGACCAATATTTATTAAATAATGTACTCCAAACAACTCATTATGTGATAATTCCTTTTATTTATTTATGTGTAAACTACATTGCGCAATTTGGAGATGCTGTAGCTTCGTATTCTTATCAAACATCAAATACAGAACTCACTCGGACTCACGCATAGATGCGAAAAATACAAACAAATTACTCGCGGATTCGTGACCGTTCCGGGCAAGTTTCCGATACTACTATAAAAATAGACTTGTTATCTAAGGAAGCACGCTTAAGCGTAATTAGCGAAAATTGATAAATAATTCTTCTATCAGAAACGAAGTGTATCTGGCTATACATGAAGTATGGGCTTACAAGAGTGCGCGATTGCCAACTGTCCTCCGACCAACTAGTGGGATTACCAGTAACCTAACCATATTGCAAGATACCGGTTCACAACATTTTAAGGTTTCTAACTGCCGTAGACCGCCAGCTTAACTTGTCCACTGGATCACGAAATACGATACAAGAATAAACAAATTATTATATGGGCTATTTAATCTACTCTCCATTGCTCAGCGTCCGTCAGTGCCTGCTACAAACATGGGCGGGTCACAACGGGGTCTCGCCGGCGAATAATGAATGCGAACGACTTCTATTCCATTGTAATGTCCCTGACATATTCCGCAAATTATCCCGACGGAAATGGGAGAAAAAATACGTTTAAATTTTGTATCAGTTGTGAGTAGGTATACGTTGTTCGGGTCTGCTTTGAGACGAGATATAAATATTTTGATTTAGTTCCTTATTAGGTACTCGTATATTATATTGAAAAATATTTTTACTATTCCTATAATTTTTGGTGGCCTTCCACTACGACTGTAATGGATTCTTCTCGACTTGCAATCTTAAATTAAGTACATTGAAGTTTTTACTATCCGGTGGCGGAGCATTTATATGCACTTTACGCAATTGAAGGCGAACGAAGTTCGTTTGACGCCCGGTCCGCCCACAGTGGAAGGCCGTCGTATTTCTTAACTCCACTTAACTAGTAGGTACTGAAGAAATCTTGATTCCTTCAGTTATTCTGCTAGTATTATTTATACAAGGCATCTCGAATAAAGATAGCTGTGTAGTCCAAATCCCGGTGACCTTTAGGAGAGCTGTCTGATGGTGAAATGAATAAAAGTACTGTGATAAAAGAAATATTATATTAGATATTATACTAGAAATATTATGTGACGTTAATATTCATAGCATTTAGGTAATTTCTAGTAATTGTTTTATATAATAGTACAAAGGCAAATAATAATAATGCTTCTAGAAATTTCAAACAAAACTTCTGACTATTCCGATAGTCTTAACTTGACCAGTCTAAGAAGAGCATCAGTAGGACTTAACTAAATTACCCATTTGCTGCTTGTTCGCTGTGATGAAAACAAAGCGGCATGTCTACAAAACTGGTTTCCTGGCTATGAAACAACAAGCCTTGTTATCACTGGGCATTATTGTCCTACAAAGTTTATGTGCCGTAAACGACATTCGTTAGCGAATGAAATTAAAAGCGAAATAAAAGTATCTTATCATTTCAGTAGAAGTCCAAATAATTACAACGATGTATTGTGATAAAATTGATAAATCATTTTGCGAGTACGTGTCATCATATATTTATTTTTTAAAGTTAACATGATCATCCGCATACCGCGTCCACCGCCTTCCTGCAACGCGTGTGATATACTGATATCATGATCATGATGAACTTGGACTGCCACATTGGGAATGTCATCACATACTATTATATACTACCAATTTTACTTTGCACCCATTCTCGCAAAACAACTACGAAATCACCTGTCAAGACTTTCCCAACTAACAAACTTAAGTGAAAAGCGCGTCTAAGCCTCAATTTCCACAACAAACCAAATTTATTAGACTTTTTATTTGCCTCTTTTTATCGTTACACAAACGCGAACGATAATAACATAACATGAGTGGCTTCGATGCAAATACGTAACTACGGCGTGAGTATGGAATTCTCATCGAATGTTCGCGAAAAAGCAAAATATAAAAGAATTATTCATAAAGCCTGCTCGACAAATAGGCGGTGAGGAGCGCTGGAACGCCTTTAGACTGTACCCGCTGTATTGTACTTACACATATCTTAAGAGGGAGATAAAATTCTACAAATGGCTTCAAGTGGCTCTGAAAGATTGGGAATGTTCATTATACGATTTGTTCTGGGAAAAAGCCAAAAATGATGTATCGCTAAGCGTTGTTCAATTTTCTGAGAACGCGTTTTTGTGGTCTTTGAAACGAGAAATGACTTACAAGAATCTTGGCCCACCCACTCAATAATAAAAAAAAATAAAAAAAGTTTGTTTTTATCCAATAAAATAACATATTGATTACATGTAATGATAGCGATTGAAATTATGCAGAGACTTGGTTACACCTATGTCTGCAGAGCCAACTCTACCCGGGAGTTATGGCATTAAGGTCACAACAGTGTAGGAGATGGAGTAGCCATTACCAAACTTAAACCTCTAACAGAGGAGGTAATGATATGGCTAAGGGGCACCTGAGCTGGTTTTGTACCGAGGCGCGAAAAAGGCCAGAGACGGCCCCGAGTCGCTGAATCATTTCAATTTATATTCGACATCATTTGTTTATATAATAATAATAATAACCTTTATTTAACAATATTACAATATGAAATGAATTAGTTATTTGACACCGTTATTGCGATCGTCTTGCGTTTCCGCAAAGGCCTCCCCTAGAGCCTGCCACACTTTCCGATTCTGGGTCCTCCTTCCCCAAGTAACTCCGGCTATTCTTCGAATATCGTCTTCCCATCTAAGACGCTGTCTCCCTTTCTTTCTTTTGTTTTGTCTTGGACACCATTCGGTTACATCTTTAGCCCATTTGTCTTTATTATTCCTCATCATGTGACCCGCCCACCTCCATTTTAGTTTTCTTATGCAGTATGTTACATCTTTAATTTTAGTTTGATTCCGTAGTGTTTCTAGTTTTATTTTGTCTTTTAATTGTTTTATTTTGTCTTTCATTTGTTTATGCAGTACCACAAACATTCAAATTCAAAGTATTGAATCGAAGATCTGTCCCGCCCGCCCACGACTAAAATGTTTAACCTGCCGATGAATGATTTATTTGGGTGCAAAGGCTGTTGGGTTACAAGGATCCTTTATTTACCTGAACCGCAGTGCGCGTTTAAAGCCAATTAGACTTAACATTTGATCGTAGCCAATGTTTTTGCAAATGTCAGGGTCGATTTGATTGAACTGAACCATTTAAGAACGCTTTTTTTTATCTGTAGGTTGCAATAATTAAGCAAAATTATGAGTAGTGTGTCTCAATGGACTAGCCTTTTTAGAGATTAACAGGACCGCAATAGTGTGAAAAATTTCAAAATCAGTATTATCCTGGAATTATGAATACTATAATGTAAATATAAACCAAATTACGGTACTTCACACCCGCTGTATTTACATACATATTTATGTAGGGTACTATAAAATTAATAACACGCCGGAGGCTTCTCGAAGCTTTCGACTACGAGTAAATTAATTTCGCCTACCGTCTTCCCTTCAATGATACTACATTTTTAGAAGCAACCAAGCCTGTTATCTAAGATTAAAATGTTAAACAAACATATACTTAGCTGTCTTCCAATGATTAAACATTTTGTGTAAGGATTTTTATTATTAAGTACTCGCCTTGGATTATTAATTCGACACGTAATTATTTGATTTTTGCATCTATAATTATAATTCATTTAATGTTAATAAATTATGTCGTATTTCTTTCGCGAGTACGTTTTTAAACCTGAGCTTGTAGCATCAAAAAAGAGATAGTTACCATATAATAATATTTATTTTAATACAGAACATTATTTTAAGAAAATTATTGTTTTTGCGAAATTATCCTGCAATAGTAACACGCTACTCACACAGAGTAAACTCATAAACGTAAATACTAACATCAATACTCATTAAGCTGAAGACTGTAGATCTATAAATCTACTAGACTGGAATAAGAAGTGACAAATACAAGACACAAAAAGCAATGATTAAATAGAATATTTTTCTCGATTAAATACATCATCATTAATAACACTATATTCTTTCACATGTCAGCTCTATACTTTATACCAGCCTTTCCCAAAGTGGGCGATAGCGCCCCCTTGTGAGCGCTGCAGGCCTAAAGAGGGGCTGGGTAAGAGACCCAGAAAAAAATGGGGGCCTCGTGTGGAGGCTCACAATAATTAATATAATTTGAAGTTATAGTGGTTCATTCTCAAAGTGGGCAGTAGATAAAATAAGTTTGAGAACCCCTGCTTTATACTAACATTATTGGACACTGGTATAAGCGTCTTCAAGGAATTAATCGCTTTCACCAGCTCCGCTCAAGCGTCTAATGTGAAAACAAATTCGCGATTTACTTGCTCAAACGTCTAGACAACCCCACAATTTGCATATTATAGATCTATGAATAAATAGGATAGTAAGTTTGATTCCGTTTATTTCGCACAGAATTATATAACAGCCGTATAAACGGCGAAATACAATTAGCAATTATTTTCGTACTTTATGTACCGATAGGACGTAAATAGTTCTAAGTAATGCTTGTACGCCTTTAGTTGTACTCATAAATAAACATTAACGGTTATTTGTTATTGCGAAAAAATATTTATACTTCGAGTGTAATGCCGTAGTACTACAGGGTGAAATCAAAATCATCGACAATATTTTAAATTAGAACACTAAACACGATTCAGACTATTTTAGAACTAAGAATAAAGAAATCGATTGATTATTGTATTTTTTTTTAAATAACTTTTTGTTTGAGATTATTCGCCTATTTTTAATCATAATAGAATAATATTTTAAAATAAATTGGGGATACCCCATCACCCGATTACCTGAGCAATCATTTTATGTAATGTTAACTCTGTGTTATTTTTAGGTTTATTTAAAATGTGTTTTAAATTCTTTCGAATTCTTTTTAAATGGCCATATAATAATCAGATGCGTGTATAGAGTTATATTTTAAAATATTGCCATGGATTTTAAATTCACCCTGTACATTGGTCGGGTCTCTCTCATTGACTCACAAAACAAGTGTTGATAGATCCGAATCCCGGTTTCGGCTCACGTACACAGTTTACTTTTTTTTCTATCTTCTTCGTTGAATTCAATTACGAGTACCAGACATTCGCGGGGTAAACGTTTTCCGGAAATGGATGACTTAGTTTTCAACACAATTCCAAGTTCATTATCTATGCTATTTCAAAATGTTTGGTTGGGCAGAATCACGTTCTGCCCGACTTAATAGAAAAAGGTGATGATGAAAAAAAAAGTTTCGTGATCATTCCTTTAACTGATTAGGAGATACATATCTGTAGAATACGGTATGTCATAGAATCAGAAATTAGGTTAAACACGCAGAAGAAAGCGAAGTGCAGCAAGTTTATTGAACCTACATTCCAAAAAGGAACACAAATTTAATATTTTAATTCACCAAACATCTGCTATAATTTGCGTTGCGTTGTAAGCTCTCAAAGGACCTAAAGCGTGTAAGGTCTTATTATACTTTATATGATTAGGTCTATATAAATAAATAAATATCGCCAAACGAACACGCCAACTATACGATTCCACACTAAGCAACGCTTGTATTATAAATACCTTACAAAGAACTGAGGGCAAACTCAGTATATAATACTTATATAGATGTTAAACATCGATGACTCGGTTACAAACATTCGTGCTCATCACACAAACATTGTTCCCTATCAGGATTCGCATCCGGGACCCTCGGCGCAGAAAGCAGGATCACTACCAACTGCGCTAATCAGGCCGTCGCATATACATATTATTATATACATATTATTATATACATATTATTTTTATCATTTTATAGGAACGAGACGAAAAGTCGGTTTGTTAGACTCGCATTTTTGAGTCAGATGAAATAGCTAACGAACTGTGAAATGAATGACAGAGCAAATGTTAGTACGCGTGAGTCGTCGCCACACAAGTACGTATAAACCGTAATGAATGTAGAAATTACAGAGGGTCAATGTATACGTATGTTGCAGACATGTTGCGAAATTGCTCGGTACATGAAACTTCTATCGTAACTTATAGCCGCGCGGTTATCGGTATTCTTTTTTTAATCATTTATTTTTTTTAAAGGCTTCGAAAGTAACCAGTATGGGGTATTCAGCTGACGTCCGGGCATCAGCATCCCACAGTGTCTTCGCGCAAAGCCTATAATAATAACAATATCATTATCATCATCGAGCTGAAAGAAGCAAATTATACAATATCTTATAATTTCACACAAACAAAAAAAAATACAAATAATATCCCTATACACAATCGCTAACGCTGCCATGTAAGTGACATTATAACTATTACGACTTTTAATTATATTAAGTAATATAAATATCGCCAGATGAAGACACCAACTGTACGGTCCCAGCCTAAGAAACGTTTGTATAATAGGTAACTACCGTACAATGAACTGGCGGCGACCCCAGTACATTACATTACATATATATATTCAACGTAAGGTTATCACACGAAGATTGCTCATACCTGGATTCAAATCGAGGGTCCGCGATACGAAAATCACAGTTACCAACTATGCCAATTTGTTCATCGGTTTTTGATTAGGCATTTTAAATAGCGGCTGATTGCACAGTTTGTTAGCAGCAGGTCGGTTTATATTATTCCTACGACCGTCCTTCAAGAGGCTTCCGCGGTCCAGCGATCTGACTTCGGTATAACCAATTAAGGGATTCCCCTTGAAATGCCATTGTTTTTAGGTATTGAGTACCTATCACTCGTATTATTTTTTGGTAAATAAACTAATGTAGTAAAACAAAGTAATGTAAATTAAGGATCAATAATCACTACTAATAACATAAATGTTTCTTAGCTTTTTATGTTATTGTTTTTGTATCAGGGGTTTTTTTCATTTTAAATTAATTTTGTCATGTCATTTACACAACTATGCCTGAACATAAAGTATATTTTTCTTAACGAAGAAATCTTTGAATAAAGCTCACCGACAGATCGCTACTAAAAACCTTGAGAAAAATAGGGAAAATAAATCTCAACATAAGACAATTTGTATGCGATTCACGTTGAGTTTATTGTTAGTGGCAATATATCAGAATAAAGGCATTTAGTTATAAAACCCTCGCCATGAAGAGCATGTGGTGTAGGGGTTGAAATATGGCGTAATATCTTACCTGCCTCCTTACGATCGGAGCTCCGCTTATTAAACCACTAAAGGCTTGTAAAAAAAGAAACAAGATTTCTTTTCTTATATATTTCTACCTTTCCTTTCAGTCTACCACAGTTTATAAGCCCACAGATTGGGCCTTTTCCAATATGAGTCACTGCGATAACACTATTATACAGAGTACATAATATAATAATATGTAAGTATCGTCTCCACCTGTTATTAAGGATTTGAACGTGGTATAGGTAATAGTAATATGCTAGGTCAAGTATTGTCTTCCGACGATAGCCCAAGACTACCACACGATCATTGTTGCCAGTTATTGACATATTCAATATAATTAACACTGCTCATTTTTCTAAGATGGCCGATGACGTAGGGCCAACCACGTGACCTAGTTGTCACGGAAAAATCTCTGACGTGGCATAATATTATACCAAGTGTGGATTTGATTATCAGGCTGTCAGTATAATTGAATTGTGAATTCAAAATACTTTTTTAAATGTCTGTAAAACTTGATTGTACCAGTGTGCACTGAAGATCCTCTTGCGCAATGCAGTCGAGATGCAAATTCGGCAGTGTAGCGGCATTTAGAGTGTCCAATCAAATTCAACAATCCATAGTTAAAAGCGGCTGAGTCCCCACTCCCAATTAACTTAATGACTTGCCATAACTTTAAATAAAAATATCCTTCAAATGGACCATATTTTTTATATTCAATTCTGACCAAGCTGTTGAAACGTCATTTAATTCTAGAGTTTTATTAAGTAGGTGAATATATTTTTGGAACCTGACCTTTATGTGTACACTAGTAAAGGTCTGGTAAATTTGAGGCATTTGCATAAGGATAGTAAAAATTCTTGGCGACTTAAATCCTGATTATGGAGTATTTCAGCATTCATTTTATTAATGTGATAAAAATAAACCGAGACTGTCTCTACATTTATTTCATGTAGGTAAATAAATCACTAGAATAAGGAAAACACTCAAAACTTTTTCACTTATCTTTATTAGGTAATAGAATAATATTAATTAAAAGACACTGGTATAACACGGCTCCGTTGTTAAATATTACGCAAAATTTAATTGACCAAAAATATTCCCTCGACTGAAATTATCAGGCGCTCGGCTACTTTAAATTCATGACATTACATTGTCGATTGAGGAAAATTGTTTGTGACCCAGTTTCATTCCTTGATGAATAAGTGCTGAAAAACTAAGCTATTACAAAAAAATAATTTCCAAGTCGTGATAATATATCTAGAATCATTTTAAAAACTTAAGCGACCGCAAAGACGTGCGAGACAAGCTGAAATATGCCGCAGTAAAAAGAAATACGACGCATAAGTACTTGTTACTCTAATTTTTTTTTAAAACAGTTGAAATCTTGATACATTGACCTTCAGAGAATAGACAGAAGCTACAAAACGAATGTACTATTATTATAGCTATAAAATGGTATAGAAAGCGACTCCTACAAGCGACAAAGCCCGGCCGTGTATATCCATGAAACTTAATCACATTTCCATGAAATAAATTGAAGCCTGTCAAGTAGGATCAGTGAATCAGAACCAATCTGTACACATTATCACATATGTCTCTCAAATCACTGATACGCTTATACAATGGGCCCAAATTGAAGCGAAATAAAAATCGATTTTATGTGAAATCGAGAGCAGATTTCCTTGTATAGTTTCACGTCGCTATACGTACGCTACGAATAAAATTATCTCGTTGAACATACGAGTTTGGCTTACTTAGGAATAGGAACCATTTTAGAATGACGTCATGGCAGAGAATAACCCAAAGTTATATTATTCAAGTTATTAAGATTCATATTTTGCAGTTTTCACGTACAACATTGTTCCTACGTTTCTGATGCAAATTCACAATTCATGATAGCTTTATGAATTTTAGATGAACTTCACAAGGAAAAAGAAATACAGTGAAAAGCGCAGACGTGCCCCGGTGTGCCACAAACTTTTTCTTTAGAACTTAAAAAGCTTTTCATTGCACAGGCATTCGGTGTGGTTGCTCGAATAAGGGTCGAATAATTATTACGTGACTTGAATAATTATCACTGAAGGCCGAGTGACACTAATGAGAAGCAGAACCGCGGCACCCCAAACGTCTAATGACAACGCAATTATTCAATTAATTTTAACTAATCTTAATTATCTTGAAATGTATAAAGTCAAATTTATTCTGAATGACGTAAAATGAACCGCAGATAAATTAAGATAAAAATCATCATTGTCGTTTCTTGCAGATTGTTTATAAAGGTTGTTATCTTTTGAGCAAAAAGCCCATTGAAGATGAATGGCCTTCAATTGTTTATAATAAGTGCCTAGTTGTTGGGTCGTCAAAACATGTGCTTGCTCAGGCATTACGTGCCTAATCTGAAGCAAATGATCGCTATTCGCTCTGCCTCACCCGAACGCTGTCATACCGTTATATGCCTTGCTGTAAGCCCAAAAGTTTATGTCAACCTTGCGTGATCAGTCATACTAAAATCGCGGTTGCTGCTCGCAATATGAGCCTCCATATCAAAAATAAAGTACCCTATGACAATATTTTTTCAAAAGTAGGTATTCAATGTCCAGACACAACTATGTTACCATCGTACCAAGTCAAAATAATGTTTATAAATTTATAGATACTGTTAAATCACGTTGTCAACGATGTACTTGTGCTCTGTTCAACGTTTTTAACGTTGTGCCGTGTCATAAATGCGTATATACCACTTTATAAGCACTGATACCCAATAACTTCCCACTTCTACACTATCCAACAGCTTATAATGTCTGCTAGGTTTTCCGAATTAACGAATGAAAATAGAATTTATTTAATGGTCCATAGAGAATGATTTTGCGCAAACATGCAAAAGATTATTGTACTCATACGAATGCATACTTACGTAATACTCTCGGAGCTAGTTCGAGACCACTGCATAAGCTTTCAAGTAAAAAATACGCTGCTTTGAAGTAAACTAGTAATACCGCTCGCAGTATATTCCGAGGTAGCTACATGTTTGGCCAAATAAATTATGCATTGCAAGCGAATGTGAGCGTTTCAAGAAAATAACCGTGCGTGTTGGACAAAAGCTTTTAGAGAGCTCGGGCGGGTGCATACATATTTGTGGCGTTAGGAAGCTGACACATTGTTGTTTGTCGGGTTTATGCGATTTGCGTAAATATATTTTTCTCCTAGTATGTAGTGGAAATGGTCCTGAGTTTAGGTACATATTGAGTTTATTAGTTACTTTACGTTAGTTAGGATTTGTTAGTAAAACGTACTGTGCCAATTAGATTGACATAATAATATGAGCGGTTTTGCGGTTTTTTTGACGATTTATAAACCATATATTATTTCGAAAAATTTTAGTTATCTGGGAGGTTCCCCAATTATTGTTGCATTATCTTAGTAATATTAAAATTACTTCCAATGATTTGTTTGTTAGAGTCCGTAGTACTTGCATTCGTATATCAGACGTGTACACAGCATCCTAGTACATTTTCATGAATCAAATTTGAATGACACTCTCAAGCGATGAATGTCTTACACTTCACCCTCGCTCCGGCTTCAAATATTTATTTGTTTGCCGGCGTACTCAAATATTTGTGGAGCATTACAAAATGTCGGTAACTCACCGATATCACATTTTGAACACCAAGTTTATCCAGGGAATATCGCTGTTAGTACCACAGTATATGTGTTCTAAGTACAAAATAACGAGTGATTTATTAAATAACGCAGCAATAAAAATGACAATAAATTGTCTGATTTGTCTTATTATTATCTCCAATATGGTTTGTTCAGAGACAAAAATTTACGGTATAGGTCATTTATGAATAAGCCTCATAAATACTAACATTCTACACATTGTAAACATATAATTCTGAAGGACCCTAATAAATCCTATCATGCTTTTGACATTCAATTGAATTAAAAAACGGATAACAAGTTTCACAGCACAAAGGGATTGTGTAGCCTCATCACACTACATAAGATCTGAGTACTCCTATTGAAGGGAGTGCTTTGAACTCGACTGCATAACGAACTACCGCGCAAGGGTTCTCTTTTTGCCGTAAAAGAAACGCTCCGACGGGGATTGTGGGAATGAAGACAATTTCCCCTTCTGTGCGATTCTAAGTACCTAACTTTTTTTAGTTTCATCCAACACTGTCTTAGAAACGCTAAAACGTATATCACTGTTGTTTGAGAGCTCAGAACGCCGTCTTACAAATGTTTGTGAACATCTCACTTATTTACAGAGCTCAGCGTCGTATAGTCGTTTTATCCAACAAAATGTGTAGGTTTCAACTTAGGATTGTTACGTATAACTTCTAAAGTTCAAGATATTACAGTGAAGCGAAATGAGATTACGTAGATCGTATATTTGTCATCAAGCTGCTCTTAATACTGAATGTGAAGTAGGCAATAATTTTAACCGGTTGCAATATTTTCGGCCATATATCAATTATTTCTAACAGTGGCTACATATTTAGCTTTAATTATCATCCAATTTGTATGACATTTATCTGTATGACCAGATAAATGTCATACAAACTTTTCGTGGTCATAAAAGAAGTTTAAATGACAAATATATATTTGCCATAAACACAAAGTCTAATAAGTATCTACTTGATCGTGTGCAGCCAATGTTTTGTTTTCTAGGGTTAGATTTGAAGTATCGAAAACATATTTTTAGTGTCCATAACATCAACAATTGAGTGATACATTGTAAGTGGTTGTTGGATTTTGCAGTATAAAAAGTACCAGAGTTACAATCCGTTACGCCTTAAAACAATGATTCGGCACAGAATTATAAAAATAGAAATGCAATTCCTCCTTGTCAACAAAAAAAAAAGAATTACCCTTCAACGAAGCTATTGAACTTTCAGCAATAAATTCAGAAAGCAGGCGCAGAATTCCAATATCAAGACTCTACATTAAGAGTATTTACATGCATAGCCGGCGCTTTTCCACCGAACTTCGACAGAAAATATTACTTGAACCCCTACGTGCATCCGGGGTAGCAAAATTATGTTTTTTCGGACATAGGGAAACGTGATTCTTTATTTTTATATAAGACGAATATTATAAAACTTATTAAAAAAAAAAAGATCGGTAGACCTCGATGTGTGATGACAAATGATAATAGTATCGTCATAAAATGAAAGATGTATAATTAATTTTAATTTGAAATTTATCTTATTGAAATAAAAACTTATTTTACAGATTTTATCGCGTTTATTTTATGTTTTTACGATACCGACGTTTCGCCTGATTTACAGCAACCATGGTCACGAGAGGACATAAAATAAGTCTTATTTAAAAATAGGGACACGCCATGTCACATCCATTATTGTATTTATAATGTGTATTAATTGAATGTTGTATTGCTATTAATAACTTGACATTGGCAAAATACTCGCTAAGTTGTGGGTGAGGCCACTTGCATATCCATCTTATTTCATTTCGTAAGGAAAAAAGAAGTCTTATTTAAATGTGTAGTATTCGCGTTAATGTTATTTCGTTATTAGCCTTTATAAGTATATAGTAATTTGAGTGTGGAATCCGCAATAGTACATCGCTAGGTTTTCGGTAAGCCGCCTAAAGAAATAAACTGCGCATTGACATACATCTTCCGCGGACGCAATCAGAGCGCCCTCTGTCGGCGGTGAACGATGTCTCCCACGTGTGCGCTTCACCTGAATTTACAGCCTTATTTTGCAAATAAAAGGTCCAGGCTTTAATTAGGCTATAAATAGCATTTAACCACTTTTATGGCCTTATTGAATTAAGCGGTGCTTTGAGAGTAATTATGAGATAAGCTTCTCGGTTCCTACTTTCTACCCAACGTGCTGTACGAACCGGAGTACACGTATGTGTGTTCCTAATGGACAATTATTTCTTTATGAAAACGATATCAATATTGCACACGGATCGCATACAATAAAACAATACTCATTGATTTACTTGAGCACGAGCAAATCCACCCAAACGTGCAGTTCCTATTATGATCTATGGTGTTAATTAAGGTTGCGATTTGTCAACAATGTTTTTAATTATTTAGTACTGTAGATACGATACAACTGATGACTTTATAAAATTACTTTCGTTCTTCTTGAATTAAATTAACTAGTAAAGATGATTGATATTTTAAGGCGTGCTCAATCAAAATTAAAACTCACAAGCAGTCTTTAATATTCGTTGAAAAATAAAGTCCATATATAGTAATTGAGTGTCCAAGAATGGTCAGTACGGAATCGAGTATGCGCGATAATATTATAGTAATTTATTGCATCATATTTCACCGAGCTCGCCCCGACGGACTCTAGAGGACCACGTATACGAATTTCGATGAAGATATTAAAGATAAATTGTTACTAGAATAGATTTATATCTATTCTACCTATGTTAAATTCAAAATCTAAGTACAAGCAAAATTATATATAAAACAAAAAATAAAAAGAAGTCAGCTATTCTCATAACCAAAGTAATATCTGTTTCTTCTCCGTTTCTATAAAAGGTTCCTGACGTTGGATTGGAATTTAACAAAAAAACATTAGAGTCCGACGCAAATTTCATCCCTAGAACATTTATTTTAATGTTATACGAAGACATTTAATTGCTACATTTTACCGGTGGCTTCGCTCGTGGAAATTAAAAGTACCTTTCATTTATATAGTACTAGCTGTACCGGCGAACTTCGTACCGCCTCAGAATCAAATTATGTTAGTGAATTTTGCCCTTGTTTTAATAGATATTCTGCTATTCGGGACGGAGACTAATTCGAAAAATCATAGATCATAAAAATGGGCCCACCCGTTCTTGAGTTATAAATGGTAAACAAACACGATTTGGTTTTATAGGTGTAAGATATAGATTTGATTAACTATTTGCAAGTCTGACAAACTTACAAGCATACACACATACATCTCTTGCTTTTTCTTTCTCGCCTGACGACCACATCAATTGTATAGTCCTAAAGTAACCTTAACTACCTTGTATAATATCAGCCCTTTTAATGTCCCTCTGCTGGGCACGGGCCTCCCCTCAATGCGAGGGGGATTAGGCCATAGTCCACCACGCTGGCCTAGTGCGAGTTGGCGGACTTCACACGTCTTTCGAGGGGTTCGCCAGACATGCAGGTTTCCTCCCGACGATTTCCTTCAGAGTTTAGCAAGTGATAATCATGGTTGAAAATGAGATCCGCACTTGAAATCCAGAAATCCCAGCGGTGCGTGCCTGGGTTTGACCCTGCGATCTTCGTTACCGAGGCAAGCGTTTTACCAACATGGCTATATGTACCTATACTAAAATAGTATTGAGCTTAATAGCAAAAGGAAACAAAGTGTTAGATCTCCGAAAACCCATTCGATATCGCTCGCTAGTGCCCACACGCGACAGAATCGTTTTGTTAGCCAACCCGCACCCATTTGCCAAAGTCCTCCAAATCAGTCCTGCCAAAGCTGCTCAACTTAAATACAATTCGATGGTTGAAAATATAAATTTATAAAGTTGGTAACTTTGTTTAAATTTTGTCTAATTGTAAAAGTAATTGTTATCAAAATATTACATCACTATTACATTATAGTATATAGTTATTTCTAATATCTACATTAGAGCAATCTAGAGAGATAATGGATAGGAGCGTATCCATAACTATTATACCTTAGTCTCCAGGCTCTAGAATGTATAGTATATTAAAAACAGTCTTCAAATTAACCATCAACAAATTATGGAATCCATTACTGTGAGAAATATTCCACCTAGAAAATATGGTCACTAAAATTCTCCAGTCTAGTGCCGCTTTCGTATTTAAATCATGGAAATTATTACCGGCCGCCGTGGTGTGGTTTATTACATTTCAGTGATGCGATATCTCGACTATAATTATTTGAGTCCAGTCGTCGACTGATGAAGATGTTCAGGCGGGCTTAATGGCCCGTCGTGTTGCTACAGCGTCGGCTTAGAGTTTGTAATTCAACGGAATTAATACGTACGCCGCGTGCTATATCAAGGGTGTCTGCACACTGCTGGAATTTCGTGTAGGATTGCAAATTTGGGTTGAAATGTTGAGTATGAACGCCTAACTAGTAAGTTGAACTACACAAATGTACAGTCTCGTTAACGTACGATGAAATATAATTGGACTGATTTGTAGAGTGATAATTATTAATGCATTTTTTTTATTGTTGCCTCTGTTTGTTTGAGGCAGATATTCCGGTGTAACATTACGTGGCTGTTAATTTCTAATAAAAAGTTTGTCATCAGTAATATTATTATTTTCACTATTTGTCATCATTTGTCTATTATTATTTTTATTTTTAGGTATTTGGTCCTAATTCTTCCATTACGTATTTGTAATGATTGGCTGATCCTAGGTTCTAGGATCCTAGGACAAGGTCTTTTTGATACATAGTTTGTTGTCATACTAAGTGTTTTTATATTCCTGATATAAATGTTTAAGTTATTTTCAATCAATACAATAAATAACTAATAGATAATTGAATATTTGTAATGAAGAATTAGGACCAGACAAACTCTATCTGTAAATAACGCTTATTATGTAATGAAGCTATAATAGAATCGCAATGAAGAAATATCTGAATTCAAGTGATAACGACGCGCCCTCTTAGGAGTTATTTAATATTTTTTTGTAACTTTTGTTTCTTGTATTATCAAAGGTTCCGATCGATATCTCCGTGTTTTTTTTTTTATTACAATTTTCTTTGAAATTTTATCTGTAAAGCCTTTTTTTCGCAACCGTGCGGCGGACTGCGGCCACCGCTTACAAGTTATAATTAAATTATTTCGTCATTAATATTCTATCATATAACTCCATAGGGTTTTTTTCAGTTCCATTCTATTAAGTTGTAATAAAATCGTTGTTATAAAATTTACGTACGGTCAAATAATTAAATTAATGTTATTTGTTGACTTGTTAAGCATGATAATAATAAACTATATTTATTAACTCTTGATAACCGAGACCCGTAGGTTATTCTTATCATAGTGATAATGGGCTGTAATAATTATGTTATAGCAACCAAAATCAAATGCTTTATTTAAATACAAAGTTCTGAATTTAAAAATGAAAACAAAAGAAGTAAATGTGTTATTTCAAACTCGTTATAGAAAAGAAAATGATCCAAAATACAAATTATATAAAGACGTGTGTATACGTCATTGCGTACAAAGTCTTTGGCCCACGACAAAAAGAAATATGCAGCAACATTACAATTTGCATATGATTAATATTAAAGTAGAATCAGAGGAATGCTTCTCTCTTTGTAAACGTTGTTTCGTTGTGTATTGCTGCGTCCCTTTCGAATCGGATTTTTTTGTTAGCAATAATCGACACTGTAATATATGTAAAAGATAATTTGATCAAATTTGATCTTGATAATGAGTTTAATGAAACACACCAAAATTTACGCCATTCAAATATGGTTTGAGTATAGGATATTTTATTTCATCAATATCCCTAGCCTATGTCTTGATTGCTTGTATTGCCTTGCTACGATAAATAGGTTTGGTAGATCTCTGACGAATCTTAAAAAAAAACACGAATAATGTTGATTTCTTAAAGAACATTTTTATAAAGCCATAGGAAGAAAAACTCGCCTACACTTCGCCAACTTTTACATCTAATCAAGTTAAAAATATATTTATAAAATTATGGTAATATTTAATCATTTCATAGCCCTCTCTGGCAGTGTAGTTGGATCGGTTTTCACAGCCATCTTACACTGACCGATGAACAAATCAAAAGTATTCGTTAATCTAAAGTTGCCTTTGAACTTTTCACAGTGCTCCAAAAACACAGGGTACAGATGGCGTAGGACCGCGTGGTCGAATGTGGGGAACAGATGATGGAGAGCATGATCCCCAAAGAAAGTCAACACTGTGAAGATATTGCTGTTGATTTCGCGACGATCCATCACGGCTTCCAGTTCGTGTATTCCCCAATCCACAGTTTCCTCCCTATAAAAACAATGAGCCAAAGTTACGATTTGAACCGTTTAAGAGTTAGAATTTTAAACGTACTTAGAGCTGAAATTCACAGTACTCATATTGTAATAATATCGCCAGACGAACACACCAACTATACGGTCCCACACTAAGCGACGCTTGAGTTATGGGTACCGTCCAATGGAATGAGGACGAACTCAGTATATAATACTATATAAATAGATATTAAACATCCATGTCTCGGGTACAAACATTCATGTTCATGTCAAGTTTATCCTTACCTAGATTCAAAAAAAGAAATTTAGGGCCCATTTCGAAATGTACTGATGAACCATATACACAACTTATTCGACTGATAGTTCATATAAATTCTGTCAAATAAGTTGTGGATAGAGTTCGCTAGAAAATTATGATATAGGCACCAAATCTAACAAAACCTTATAATGCTATCATAACAGAATCACAAAATATCTTTAAGTAGAACCAATGACATTACAGAATCACAAAACACCTATAAATAAGTAGAACAAAGATTTTTGAATCAACTGACTGTTTTTTTAACCCTCTTCAAAAATGGAGAAGCTTCTCAATTCGGTTGTATTTTTTAAAATCAACTTAGATCGTTTGACTGACTGAATGAATGGATAAAGAGATGTAAATATATTACTCACGGCACTTGATCACCATCTTTGAATATCATGTGGTGATGATGAGCGGCATTGGCGCCCATATGGAAGAAGATGGCGCTGGCTGTGCAGACAATCCACATCCACATTACGATGACGTCATATAATGGAGCTCCGCTGGCGAGGTACATCCACAGCGGCAGGAGAAGGCCGACGGCATCGTGCCAGCCGTAGTGATGCTTGAAGAACCCTTCATGGACGAAATTGGCGATGAATCTGGAAATACGAGTAATTTTAACAAAGAAATCACATAACGTTAAATTATTGTTCAAAAAAATTGTAAGTCAACCATTAATATTTAATGTACTAGCTGCGCCCCGCAGTGTTACCCGCGATTAAAAAGTTATGTTTAAAAAACACGGTTCCTGTATGCTATCCCATAGGAACCACAGTTTTTTTCGGGATAAAAATTTGCCTATGTAATTTTGTGACCCTTAAACTATCACAACTTATGCAAAAAAATCCTGTCAATCCTTTGCTCTATAAAAAAATAAAATGTGCTATTCCAGACTATAATCTATCTCTGTGCCAAATTTCATCCTGATCCGTTCAGCCGTTCTGGCGTTATTGAGTAACAAACATAACTAAGAGTAACTTTCACATTTATAAAATTTGTGGGATTGTTCTCCATTAAACATGAGTAAGATTTGTCACGATTTCGTGTGTACAGAATATACACAAAACATTATAAATTAATTATGAAGTTGGTGGATTATTCCAAAAGGGAAGGTTATTAATTGCTAAGTAACTTCCACATTCGCTGTATTTAAATGTTCATATTTACGGAAAGCTTTCCAGTTTCGTAGCAATTAGTCAAAGATTTTTTATTTTTTATTTCATAACAGTGAAACACAATTGGATGAAAGAATACAACTTACCTCTTTACGAAGTTTTGCAAAAATATGAATGGAAAAACTATCGCTTCAAGCAATAACGTAAATTTAGCATAAAAAGGCTTTTTCCTAGGGTTCCAAAGCACGAACGGCTCAAAAGCACTCACTTCCAAATCCATCAAGGTATTTGGGTACGAGTGGTGAGAAAATACATGGGACACTCTGAAATCTCTGTAAAAAGAAATAATGCATTAGTTTATTGAATAAAAACTAAAGCAAGCATTTATTTACCCTAGAATATTTTTTACCTGTAAGACCACAAGCTCAAGTTAAACAAGTACATTCTCCAGTTAGTTTTTCTATGGACAAAATTGTGCGCTGCAACAGTCATCAACATTAATGTAATTGACGCCACTATATACGACGCCATAACACCCCAGTAGTCCTTGAGCCAACAAGACAATGCAGTTGATATTAAAAGTGTCGAAAAAAGTCCATCAATGATCGTATCACATATAGTCCGACCGCCGGTTGGAATTTTCTTAAGCTCCTCAGTCACTGCCCTTTTCAAACTGCAATAGAAGCCATCCTCTTTGAAAGAGAATGGTGAGTTTCTTGGTGTCGTTGCGTCCTTAACGTAATATTTCTCCAGCATTTTATTTACCATTGGATTCATATGATGAGACTCGAACAATTCTGTTATATCTGTGCCCTGCAAAAATGATAACGTTATTAGATTAAGGGCAAATTAAATAGCTTTCACTTTTATAATTAGAATCCACACTTATCACAAATAACTTATCAAAATATAACAAGCTGCCAACTTACTTTTTTTTCAATGACATAATTGCCTTTAACCTAGTTTTGCTATAACAATAATAATAATATCGCCAGACTAACACACTAACTTTATGGTCCCACACTAAGCAACGCTTGTATTATGGGTCCTGAACAATGGACTGAGGGCGAACTCAGTATATAATACTTATATAGATATTAAACATTCATGACACGGGTACAAACATTCATGCTCATCACACAAAGCTTGTCCCTACTAGGATTTCAACCCAGAACCCTCGGCGCAGAAAGCAGGGTCACTACCAATTGCGCTAATCAGGTGTTCGAATCATAAATATCGCGTATAAAGTGATTCAATTACCTTAGAAAGCTCGAGCCACTCCGCGCCTCCGGGATGTCTCTGAACGAAATCTTTGAGATCGTAAATCCCATCATGCACCCTCCACAAGCCCTCGGCACCGTCGTCCATGGCTTTCCCTATGAGCCATTGTACCGGATGCCTCAACCCTTCGTCCCTCAGCGATGGGTACTTCAATTGAGGGAAGCTAACATGAGTTTTCTTTTCCGCTGCCCTCCGATGAGCTAGCTCTATGTACTCGAAGTCTTTCGGAGCCATTTTATAACAAAACTTAAATGTTGATCAGATGAACACGGGTCCAAGCATAATGGACGATTAAATGAAATATAACTCGTCTTGCCCTTTTATATAATACATTTAAACTCACACGTTAACGTAACGAATTAAAGATGTTTTGTAAACACAAAATATTTTATGTTTATTGCTGTTACTTATCAGTTGCGATGGCTTTTATAATAACAGTTCGCATAAGTAAACAGATAATTATAGTCTTTGTAGTTTAACTTAATTCCAAAAAACTGTTCCAATGAAATCTACATTTAGAAAAATGCGCATGTATTAGAGCCTGTGTACACGACTACATTTTCAAGCGCATTGGAAGCGTGTTAGAAGCAACTTAAACGAGCAGCGAACGCGATAGAGTAGTCTCCTCTGCATACTGCTCAGTGAATCATTTGAAGCGCTGTTGACGATTGTCGTGAAATGCGTATCGACTATAGCAAAAAGTGTTCGTGTGCATAGGGCCGAATGTCGCAGACTAAGACTGCACCTCAAGAGTGCCATCCACACGTATATCATTTGTCTTTATAACAGAGACATGGATTATGTTAGATAAATTATGATATTTACGGTTTCTGTGTTTTGTATTTTATTTATTTATTTCTACATTTACATCTTCAAATGGTTTTTCCCTTTGGACATTCTGGTCACCCTTAATTACTATTGTATTATTTTTATAAGTATTATCTTACATTATTTATAAATTTTTATAACACATGACTGGGGTGGCCACCCTTGTGAATTCACTCAGAGCACCGTGAAATAAGTCTGTCTGAGCGGCGATGAGTTTGAGTGCGGAGAACACGCAACAGCCTTCATTAGGTTAGTACGTATGTCAGTAATGTTGCAAGGTACCTCAACATTGTTACTGATAACATGGTTTTTGTCGAAAACCTAATATATATAGCGGTGTTCAAACCAGACAGCGCAGACGAAAAGCAACTGTGTACAGATAACAAGACGGCCGAGGTACACGCTTGATCACGCTACTATCATTACTATCATTTGTTTGTGAGGCAGCCCACGTGCATCCTCACGAGGCTCTGCGGAAGGCTTGGAGACGTCCATTATCCAAATATTTATCAGCAACAGCCTAGTCAGTTGCAAACAATATGAATATTCCATCATACGGTTAGTTAAGCCCCACCCCTAGAATCTTCTTGAGCGTCTGAAAAGCAGCTCTTAACCGTTTGAAGTCTTCCTCTTTGAAAGTGAACGACGAATTACGTGGAGTCTTAGCTTAGCATCTCGGTCATAATATTGAGTAAGAAATTTCTCTGTGGATGGATTCAAGTGATGAGATTCGAACTCTACAGTTTTGGCCGAACCCAGAAATACATATCTGAATGTATATTGAAAATATGTATTTACATATTAAATAGTGACAAGAGAACGTGAAATAACTATGTAATATTTTGTGGGTATATTACAATATATGTAGGTTTGGTAAATGCGTAGAAGTTAATATTACCTATCTAAAACATAGGTATAATACTCGTATTACTAAAAAATCCTGTGTTTGCTCTCACACAAGAACATCCATCCCATAATTTCCTAGTATGTTTTTATAATAATGATTTAAGTAATTCTTATTACCTACCACTATGTCAAGTCTCCTTAAAATCTGTCCAGAAGTTTACTTGGATATGCGAACAGATAGACAGGGAGAAAAGGTTTTTTTTTACCGCCGTCGACTTTTGCTCTAGCTCTAAGCCACTGGATGAGATCTTTAATAGCATCGTCTCTTAAGGAGAAGTACTTCAGCCAAAGGTAATTCATATGGACCTTTTGAGCACATCCATTTTTGCCCAATTAGAATATACTAAACATTTATTTTTTATCCTAGCCTTGTCATAAGTGTGTACTTGTTAAAATAAAAAAACCTTTTCTATAAAAACGACAGCAATTTACTAAATTAATTATTGTTATACATATCATGTAACAATGTTTTACATATTCGGCGTCTCATATTCCATACCTACACTTTTCAGTTTATCTTCTTATTATTGATACAATAACAAACTGCTATCGTGTTTTTTGCAAAATCATTGTGTTCGGCTTCTCTGTTTTTATCATTATAAATGCTAGCTGTCCCGACGATCTCCGTACCGCCTGAAAATCAAATGTATAGAAAAATTTAAAATGTTTCCCATGTTTTAATAGTTATTTGCTATTCGGGGCAGAGACAAATTCAAAAACCAAAGATCAAAAAACAGCCTATCCGCTCTTGAGTTATAATATATGTATATATATGGGGCTGTTCGAGTTATAATCAATTGTGACCTCATCTAGTCTGTTTTAGAAATTTTCATATTTTACATCTTAGATTTGAGCGATTAATCAATGCGCAGCTATTAACGTGAATATATAATAATGATCTCAGGTAAACCCGATTAGATATATTAATTTTTCCTTCTCATATTGAGGAGGTCGTCCTCGGTACAATGGCATAATAGGCTCACTCCCTATTACATTGGGACTAAATGCCATCGGTGAATGTTGTGTGAATTGGTGTATCTCTACTTACCCCTTCGGGAATTACAGGCGTGATGGTAAATTGATATTTTTTTTTAATTTGGTGGGTTTTTGGAAACATTGATCTCGAATGGCTAGTAAGATTTAGTTCTAGTTCCACAATGTGCCGAGAAACGCTATCCACAACTTATTCGACATACATTGTACGGGTCATCCATCAAATAAGTATTCGATAGGGTTTATCAGCACATTGTGAAACAGGTGTACTTACTGAAATGTGACCCGTACCCGTAACCATAGTAATTGAAATCCGATACAAATCCCGCCATTGCCAGCCCGCCGTTTCAGCGTGAATAAAAATAATTCACTTCTACAGGTTTCATTTTTTTTCTTTCAAGTCGTTTGATGTGAAAGGAGATTTTATGTTGTGAGGCAAACAATAAAGAGCAGTCGCCGGCCGCCCTTTGTTCCTTACAACTGGGAGGCTTCACTTGCACTCCCACTGCGTCTGTTTATTATATTTATATTGCTTAACTGAAAAAAAAACTCAGAGTATACGTAAGATCCATTGGATTTCATTGCGTACAGACAAATTGATCGCGAACTAAAAATTCGCTGTAAACAAAATCGAATAAGAAAATAATGATATCCTACATTACTTAGCTTGGAACCGTACAGTTGCTGTGTTCGTTTGGCGATATTATTATTGTTATTATTTAAGGAGAGTTTGCGTTTATTTATTTAAAGATCCTTTTTTAAGAAAATGAAAAAATATAAAACCGTAACCGCGCTTTCTTCACGCATTTGTAATCATTATGTTAAATCAGAATTTGGATAAGTCAATTAAAAAATAAATATATTGTTCACATAAAATCACAATTGTTATTTTGTAGAGGAATAACATTTTTTTTAAATTGACATATCGAAATTATTTTATATATACATCTTACATACACATACATATTACAAAGTGCTTACAAATGCTCTAAAGAAGCTTAGTGTCCTGGCTTAGTGTTACGTACGTACGACATTTTAGTGATATCACAGCAATATAATGCCCCGATTACACACGATATGACAATTAAACGATGCATGAAAATGTTGCACAGTGGTTTCAGTTGGTCAATTATGCTTATCATGTAAATGATTATTACTGTCCCTTGACTGTTCGGCCCCAGTGACCACACTCATTTAATACCGTATTGTGATAACACAATAGCTGGGTGAAAAGATTCATAATAGAATTGCAGATGAATTGACGCTACACGAAAACTCGCCACTGTAAAATACAAAAGACTTAACCCTCAAAAGTATAAAAAGTTATAACGGATTATAAAGCTATTATAACACACTTTTTCCTATTAAAAAATCGTTATAATGCCATTATAATCAATTATAACTGTCTTTAAAATTGGGGGTTAGTCTTTTGTTAGGATTAATATTATTATCGCTCGTAGAAAGCGCTATAATTGGTATAATCGCAAAGAAAACTTTTAACTTTTTTTTTATTAGTAATTAGCCATAGAAGGACTTAGCTAGGCCTTACCGCCAGTATGATACTGATCCCGATTTTTTCATGATCAGCGTTCAGATGTATTTACTTAAGCGACAGGAACTCGCCTCGCGCCTTATCGATAGGGCTTGCCCTACACATACAGTATACAAGGTTGTCTTCAAATACGACGCTAGTCTGAGTCTACATTTTCTGCTGACCTAGACTAGTCTCTATAATGTAGAGAATACGGTTTAAATGTTAAGCATAATATAGGCAGCTGTGAAAAAATTATATCACGTACGTTGTCTAGGCTTGTAAGTGCTCCAATTAGTTCGATGGAAAAGAATAACAAGGTTTGCCGGTATCCGTGTACGATGAATATTAGGTTAGAGCCCGGAGCGGTAATGGACGATGGTAGAGCCCACGTCCCACAGATCAAAGCGCTCTCCCCTGCATGTAATACGGATGGGACTAGAATTCACTCAGCTTATTTTGCCATGGCCTTTTAATATTGTCAATAAAATTCATGTAGACCTGAAACACAGCAAGACAGGCATTTGACACCTAATTTACCAGTAATTGGAAATTCTTAAATTATTTAAAAATCCTAAAACAGTTTAGCGTTTGCGACGATAGCAAGTATGAATTTCAGTATTTTTATTTCAACTTAAAAATGTGTAGGATCGATTCTTCGAGAGCAGTATTCTATCTAAAGTGTATATTTGTTTGCATTTTGAATCCACTTCCATATTACGAACTCTGAGCACCGCATTACGTAATTAGGTAGATTACATAATAAGCAGACTTCCGCAACGAGTTATTTATTCGTAGGACTTCCCCAATTCGAAAGATTATCTCAGAGTCCGGTTGTATACAGTAATTTTGAATTAATTTTTAATTGGTAAGGTACAGTAATGAGCTTTTCGGGCTGGTTATCGTGTTTGTTGGTCAGGCCGGCACATCCGGATAATGGACCGGAACACGCGTCGCATGGAATATTCAGCGGAATATTGTTGGTACAGTGTTTTTTATTTTATTTCTACGAGTAATTATTGAGTTTCGTAAACAAATATGCAAAATAAATAAAATTAATATGTATTACGACCCTGTAGAGCCATTCGTATGTATATATTTTTGGAACGAAGTTCCTTATCGCGCGTTGCGAAAGGGGGCTAGACGGAAAAAATTAAGACGAAAAGTTGTAACGACACTTTTTGCTATAGTAAGCTATTGTAAGCCGTACGGCGCGGCGTGCGCATGTTTCTCTGTCTGTCTCTCTCTCTCTCTCTCTTATAGAAAGCAAGCCAGATATTTTTGTTTCGTCTTTCTATTTCGCATTGAACAGTGTGGTGTCGCAACGATTATTTTTGTTGAGTGTATACAGGTTTTTTGTACATAATAAATAATAAAAAATAATAACAATAATGAATCCTGACAGTGTTTCTGCACAAGTTCGGGATATTGCTGATGGAGTTAGGTAAGTAGAGATTTTATACAGACAATATTAAATGCTTTTGTATTTTTAGCAAGTACGCATTATAACCTTGATATCAGATGAAATTGAAAACCAAAAACATCAGTTCAGTATTTTCTGATATTAACGTATAATACAAAGGAACTTCGTTCCATCCGGGTGTCCCTTGACACCTCTCAAGTTTTTTTTTGATTCATTTTATACTTGCCTTTTTTATTTATTTATTATTCCTATCATTAAGAATATTTTTGTTGTTTGCTTCTTTTTAAGTAAATATCTTTGTATGTATTGAACATAACCGTAATTATGAATAAATAATTGTTAAATAGTTGTATAACGTACTTAACAACGTGTAAATAAGATAACAATCCACCAAGAGATCGATGATATTGTATAACTTAGAATGCTCTAAACTACGTGAAAAACGCTTTCTACTTTAACCTCTCCACTCTGCCAAGATGTGAATATTTGTGATAACAGATAAGGATAGTAATGTGTATATAAAAATAAGAGTAGAATCTACAACAGATATAGTATGTAATACATTTTATTAGCTAAGGATACTTATTACAAAGCTACATGGCAAATAATATTTTTATACGTTTAACTAGTAACAATTTTACGCGATTGACCTCAACGACCTGACGCTGACCCTGTCTAGAGAGTACGGCCTCTCTCTGTTCATATGATCTCCCTGAGAGATGGAGGTTCTCCAGAGGCTGCCCCTACAAACTACTTACACGTACGTACATAAGCAAAGGTTATTTTCCTGTGTCTATTACGCAAAAAGTACAACCGTCTTCGTTTGATAAAATCTAGTAAACATTAGCTAATAAATCTGCGGATGGCACGTAAGTTATCCACCCCATATATCTACTACGTACCTAGGAACAATTAAAAAAAACAGAATCAGTATATTTTTTATACATGTAAACCATTCAGTATACTACTTATGAATCGTCAAATAGGTAGGGTAGACTGGGTACGTTTGTGACAGTTTTCATTTGAGGGCCAACAATTTTGTTAGTATGGCAGTTAGCTATACAAAAGATTTTATTTATTGTGAAGAGTACATTTGCCTACGTATAAATACTAAACTTGTACTTCTAAGTATTATGGTTAACCTACAGGAGCAGGTTAGAAAAAAAAGAGAAAATGTCACAACCGACCACACCCCAGGGGCGGTTGTGACAGTACTTGGGGTCGGTAGTGACAGGTTCAAAAATACACGAAATAGTTCAACAATCACTTTTATTGCACGAAATATCCATTCTTCTACGTTTGTTACACAAGAACATTGAATATTATACTCATACTTTAATCAGTCTTAAATTACAATCAGTCCAAAAAGCTAACTTAATTTTTTTTGAGGTAACAATTGTCAAAATAAAAACTAATCCACTAATAAATGCTATATCACTTCTACAACTTCAATCAACTTCTATAAAAATATGAAACATTAATGTAAGTATCAACATACAAAATAAAAACAATAGAAGAAATTTTCATTTTAAATTTTAAATCTGAACAAAAACATATTTGACGATCTAGTCAGAGTCATCACAATTATGACATATATAATGGCGACTACCATCTGTGCACTCTAAGTGGGACCAGAGATCACATTTTCCTTGGCACTTTATCCATTTTTCGCCAGGCCTACTGTCAGAATATGCGCCTACACACACCAGACAAAAATACTCTTCTTCATCTGATGACGGTGGTGATGTATTCCGTTTCTTCGCTTTGTTTCTTCCTTTTCCTTTATTTTTTCCTTTTAGTTCGTTAAGATTTTTCTTCACCTGTTTAGCCTTCAAACGTTTTTCTCTTTCTTCATATTCTTGCCTTACTGCCTCTTTTTCAGGCGTATATTCTTCTTATACTTCTATATAAGCTTCTTCATATTTTCCTATGTCACATTGGCCTCTTTCCGTCTTCCTCAAACGTTTTCTTGGCATCTAAAAGCCAAAAAAAGGAATTTTAATTTTGTCACAACGGTACCCAAAAAATATGTCACAACCGTACCCAAAGCATTCATTCGCAAAAAAACGATTACTATGGCAATATAAAATAATGTACGTACAAAGTAAGCACTGCTATTTAACCACTAAAGTTTAACTAATAATGAAAAAGAACACTCATTACGGTATCTGTACACATATAACAACAATCATTAAAAGACATTGAATAAAAATACTTACTTTTGAGTGTTAAAAAGTAATGAGGACCTCTGTTAACCCCAACGCCGCGCGTTGACTAACGCAATACTGAGAAACACGTTCAGACACGCATGGCGCTCCTTGCCCCCCGTACACCCTCCCCGGTATTCCTTATAGTTTCGCTAATATTGCGATTGTCACAACCGTACCCTGGCACAACCGTACCCAGTCTACCCTACTTAATGCTAAGCTACAACTTTACCACCCGTTCAGAATGCAGTTCCTATAAATAATAATGGAAACGAAAATCCATGGTTGCTCCAAAGAACAATATAAACTCACTTTCCCATCAACATACTGGCAGTACAATATTCCAGTATAATTCTGAAGCAATTACGGCCACTCGGAGTTTATACGAAAATATCTTACCGGATTTGCACCCACACAAATTGCTTTGATTATAAAAGCGTCGTTGGGTGCCGAGTTGGCGCGAAAAACGGCGCAAACATCGAAACATTTACCTCCTATATCACTGAGATAACCCTGCAATTAGATTTTCCACTTAATAAATATTCGACCCACGTCGGCTCATTGTAGCCGCTATGTTATAATACTTTTATTTACCATAAATTTAGGGGAGGCCCGTATTTTTGGCGTTTCCTAAAATTGGATGTAATAAAATGAGATATATTGTATACTAGCTCTTGCTTGCGAATTTGTCCGCGTCTTTCAATCGATATATCTCTATTAGTTATGAACTGATTGTAATATAACAAACACAAAATTGTCAGTTAAGCCTACCATAAGTGGAAACCGCACCCAAATCGGTTAAGCCGTTTCTGGGATAAGCATCTGGAAGAATCATTGTTTTGGGTTCTATTGCGTTGATAAAGGCCCCAATAATAGTTTTTCTCATATATCTTCATTGTGCAGACAGCGATCAGTTAAATTTTTTTGTCCGTCATTATTTTTATTGTGAATTATAATTAAAATTGATTTGTTTACATAATTATGTATATAAATAATTTATATAGGTACACTCTATCAAAGCATCTCGTGAGACAATTGCAGAATTGTACTACTTACAATTCACTTAGCCAATTCTACTTTGATGAGAGTTTCTGATTATCCTTTTTGATTAGGCCCACAAAATATAGGCAGGCTTTTTCAAGTAACATGCGAAATTCGTTTTTCTTTATAAATTACGTGTTTCAAACTAAAATAAACTTAAATTGCTTGTATTCGAAGTCCATTTCAAAGGTTTCAATAGGAGTCGTGCTGAATTTCTCAATGAACTATTTCGATTGGACCGCTCTTTGTAGGATACCAAGGTTAATGCTGCCAATCGAATATAATATTACAGGTATCAATAATAGATACGATGTTTCTTTGCTATGCTCTTAAATGGTTATCGCTTAACAGCCGTTTAAATACGCCATAATAATCACGATGAGAATACAATCACAAAAACTATGCTCTGCTCCACAAAATCTGACATCAGAAAGGACAGCCGCATTATTAATAATTAAACAATTTGAAATATAACATTACCAACTTTTAGTACAATCGTGCACAGAACGCGTAAATTAATTTCGAGTGACAAATGTGCCGGCCACATTGTGACGCCGGATGGTGCAAGCCTAATTTAGTTATCAACCCTCCGCTGTAATTGCAATTTATACAAATGAATTAGTTAGTTTTTATGACGCTATTCTTTGTTTTCTTAGTTTGGGGATAACTAAGAAAACAAATGACAATGCACTCATCTGTGCGTGTGTGTGTTGCTGACCTACATGTTAACAATATCTCACTCAAGCCAATTTGCAATAATAAATATCAAGGGCCTTACGATACAGGCGTGAACCTAGTATGAGAATCACCGTTATCTTACTTTTGTATGAGATTCATCTTAATTTGTTTTATGCATTTATTTTTATACGTGTATAGCACCGCTACAGAACCCTCTTGTAGAGTTTTGCAGGGCCAATATCCCCAAAGAAATCAGACTAAATTTCACCTTAGACAGTTCTTGTAAAAGTCACAACTAGGTTTGGAATTAGATTAAGAGTCGATTGTGATGGTACTTATTATATTATTGTAAATATTTTGAAGAGTGGAACTGAAAAACAATTTGTCCTAGGAATTCGAAGGTTTGAAGAATGAATACCAACATTGCGCTTTTTATTCAAATGAGATTATAATTATCACCTTAATAGACCTACGAAGTTTGCAATGTAACCTAGAGTCCAAATACAGTTGGAATTTTCGTAGTAGATTAGTAGATGTCATGAGTTGGCAGGTCTGAACATTTACATAATTATATTAGTCTGGGTTGTGAACCCGCCAGCCTGTATCAGCTAATTGACATTGTGACGTCATTGCCCAGTATATTAAGTGGTGGGGAGTTATGAAATTTGAAGTAGCTAATATTGAATGTGATAAGAATTTTAAAATAGCAATTTGCAATTCAATTCCAATTTTGAAATTGAAACTAACTTTAGTTAAAGTTTTCATTTTAGCTATACTATTTGACGATAACAAAAAAATCCAAATAAACATTATGGTATGTAATATAAAGTTTATTATAAAAGCTAAAATAAAATATGTATACAACTAGATACGTTTTTAACATAGCCTCCCGAAATTAATTCATCGCATACTTTTGTAAATAAAACTATACATTGATACAATGAAATAAAACTAATTTTAAGGATTTTATCGCGTGACCATGGTTGCTGTAAAGCAGCCGAAACGTCGGGAACGTAAAAATCATAATATAAACGTGATAAAATCCTTAAAATTAGTTTTATTTCAATGTGTAGTATTAGTGTAAATATAAGAAATTAATATTGATAAATTATCCGTCGGATTGACACCTTAGGTTTTTAAGATATAACATTATTATATTACTTAATACCGCACTAAAAGAGCTCTACTCACACCCAAAGGCGCTTTCAAATGGCGACATTAAAGAAAGAAAAGGAGCTGATTATGGCACATTTGAATGTATAATAACCGTCGTTAGTTCAACTCGGGTTGCACTCGAAAATCCTGAAAGCCTCAAATCTTTTGTTGAGATTGTATTTAGAATAACACGCCGTGAAATATAATGACACTTTCCCCATTTAAATTCTGAGTATCAACATCAAACCAGCGACTGTTTTCTTTAGCGCGTACTTTTAAGTCACCCTGCGTTCTTAGTCAAAGAGTAAAGTCGGTCTGTTGAAATTCGAAAGGGGTTTTCTCAGAGTATGACATCAGCCTGAAAAGCGCACCTTGGCTGTTTGATCGACCTTTGTAAACAATTATAGCACACCATTTTTAATTAATGATTTTCAAAAGCAAAAATGTTGGTTCAAACCCCGGCTCGCAACTCTGGGAATGTCTGGATTTCATGTGCGTAACTTTTTACTGCTTGGGCATCATTTGATATATAATAAAATATATTAAAATAAATGTTAATTTAAGGATTTTATCGCGAGTATTTTCTGTTTTTACGTTCCCGACTGCTTGTGTGTGTGACTTGGTCCTCCCTTGACCATGGTTGCAGTAAGCAACTTAAAATAAGTTTTATATCAATGTGTAATATTCGCGTAAATATAAGAAAACAATACACTAAAATATAGTTTTAAGATCGGTTTAAATGTGACAGGTATAAAAATGCAGAGTAACACGAGAGCAGAGCTTTCTGGCGGAAAAGCTTCGCTTGTAATCGGCTTAAAGTGTCGTCAATTCACAATCCAAGTCTACTCGCGGCGGATGAAATTGTAAAAACATTACATTTCAGGTTTCCACAAGACTTAACTCGAAAGGCGACAGATAAAATGTAAGTGTCCAGTATAAAATTACTTTGTGTTAAGCCCTAGATGTTTCGAGAATTCATAATAATGTTATAAGGCTCTTGTAGGTTTTAATAATGTTACATCAAAAAATGTGCTATTTGAGTAGCTGCCTACGTCATGTCGAGTTTTCTCTAAACGTTATCCTTCATGTTTCTTCTTAAAATATTGTATACCTAATGGCATTGTTAAAAGATTGAAAATTGAATTATTGAATGATGCAAATTTTTCTAATGCTTTAAGATTATAATATTATAGGTTATTTATTTGAGTTTAATTCAAGTTGGTGAATAAGCCCCGTTCCCTAGATACGTGTATGAAGTATACTAGATACGATGCATGCCTACCGCGTTATTCTAACGATATTGTATTATGGGCGTGTAGTTGTTGTACGTAGTTGTGACCATAGTATGGTTATAACTATGTTGGGCGTTATTTTGTAAGTAATATCTTATTTCGAGCACTGAACATATGGTGTTAGCAACATAATAATTATAATAATATCGTCAGACGAACACACCAATTATACGGTCCCATACAAAGCAACGGTTGTATTATGGGTACCATACAATGGGGGGGAGAACCCAGTATATAATACTTATATAGATATTAAACGTCCATGACTTGGGTACAAACATTCGTGCACATCACACAAAGTTTGTACCAGGATTCGAAACCGTGACCCTCAGCGTAGAAGGCAGGAGTCACTACCAACTGAGCTAATCAGGTGGTCAAAACAATATGGCTGGCATTGACAGCCGGTATTTATCCGGGTACCGGTAGCTTCATTCACTATGATATTTCAGCCGCTGACATGGACGATCAACCTTTACCAAGACCAACTTATTTAATACATATTTTATATAGCACTCAATATAACAGAATATCATAGTAGGTACCTTCATTTCTAGATAGTTTACATCGTAATGAAGACCAATAGATTATTTAAATCAAACCATTTTGACACTTAAATCAAAGAAGATAATATGCAAATTAATCCGAAATATTCGTGTTCAAGTCCTTTTATGCAAGCGGCTTCTAAAGGGAAGGAACCGCACTAATAAATTCACCGAAGGTAGGGAACACGGGTCATCCGTCAACGTCCGCCGGCTTATCCACTTACCCCAATGCGAAGCCAGTAGTTTGGCCAGTGACAACGAAAATTCGGTCAGCATGCCTCTACTGCACATAAATTTACGCCCGCAAGATGTACAGACAATTTTCCATAAACAACTTAGTGTACTGTCTTTAAAAGACACCCATTATTTGATTTAACATGGCAGTGAAAATTAATAATGATTATCGGAGCAATTAATATCTACTTAGAAATGAAATCAAAGCTTTAAACTTGTCTTTGAGATAATTCAGTGACTTTCAGACTAATTTAGAGTTCCAATTAAATTTCTGAATATTAATCGCTTAGCGTTCAAGTGAGAATATCTGAACAGCCATTTGCGGTGTGGGCTACCTTCACTGGAAATCTATCGCAGACAAAATAATAAAAGCAGTCCGAAATTGATTCGAGCTTAACGTTCACACAAGCGATTTCTATTCAGGAGGTGGCGACGATTCCATTATTCTGAAACAATACAGGTTTCTCTCAGCGGTCTATCGAAAATCTAAATTGTATGGGCACTAACGTATTGCGAACATTTATTACGGCGAAATGAACATACGTGGCAATGTGTCGCGTGAAGTATCGGCTGGATCTGTGGCATGGAAGCTTTTATCGTTGGCGTTATGCGCTACACTTCGCTACAGAGTATGCCCGATATCCACGTTGATTCATTGCTTAGATAGCTTCACTTTCCTTTGGATTGAGAGTGCTTTTAAATCTTCTGCTGCATCATCTGACTAACATGGTTTTGCGCTAAGCAGGTGTAGCTACGTTGCACTTCATCCATATTAAATAAGGGCACCATTATCTGAAACATTGTATCTCAAATTAATTAACTCTAATTAAATTATAACCTAATGTAGAGTGTTATCAACAGATGTGGAAATTTGATATTAACGTATTGTTGGGTAACAAGCTGCCGGTTTTGATGCAGTGGGAGTGGGACATGTATTTAACGCGCTAAATATGAAGTAGTTAGAATGGACGCAGCATAACTATGCTAATATGAAACATTATGTTCCTACGTGTTTAAAGTCAATGTTGTGCGCAAACCGTACGCAAAGAAAATGTAGATTCTTAATAGAATAGGTACCTATGTATAATAAGGTATAACGAAAGTTGGTACATATAATTTTTTGATACTGTCTTTGTATATTGATTTCTTATATTTACGCGAATACTACACATTGAAATAAAACTAATTTTAAGAATTTTATCGCGGTTTAATTTTTGATTTTTACGTTTCCGACGTTTCGGCTGCTTTACAGCAACCATGGTCACGGGAGGACTGAGGTGGTTGACGTCAAAAATAAACCGCGATAAAATTCTTAAAATTAGTTTTATTTCAAACTGTCCTTGTATGTAAAACAATGGCAAGGTCTTCAGTGAGTTAGTGGGTTTATTTGTTAAATTTTATTTACAGCTTCCTTCCCTTATTTATTTCTTAAATAAATTAATCCTAGCCACAGACTCTTCTTATTCTTTGTTTACGAACTGATATGCGATGAAATAAAATGAATATGAACCTCACCCACAACTTAGTAGGTATTATTCCAATGTCAAGTAATCAATAACACTTACATATTAATAAATACACATTATAAATTAAATAACGGATTTGACATAAAGATATGAAAATGCCGTATCCAACAAACTCTTAATTTTTGTATTCGATATGTCCCCCTGACCTCTGTCAAAACCGGTACACAATTTTACAAGTAACATTCCGTTACTCAAGAACTTTTCTGCAATAATGGTGCCCAGACCAGACTAGGCAGCACATGCATTTAGTCTCAGGTGAGCGCGGAAAATTAAAGAGGTAGGTAGGTACTTGTCAACTTGAAAATTAAAACATAACTAACACTGCCAGATAATGGCTTCTATCCAACCCGTAAAATAGCTCACATCAAAATAATGCATATTTCAATAGCACACTCCATTTGACGGCCTGGGTAAATCTGCAGTAGGGTTATAAAAGCACGATGCAGTAAAGAAATTAATAGCTATTGCTATAGAAGCAAGGCGGTTTTAATTTAATTAACTGCGAAGTGCAATATAAGAGTGTTATAAAAGTATTCACTGCAATGGTTGGTACTTATCTCGGTTAACACGCCACTGAGTGAAACCAGAGATAGATTTAACAATGGCGTCGAGTGAAGTTATTTTGTGAACTTTTGTACTGTTATTATTATAAAGTCTAACAAAAGCACATGGTTTGTTGTTTTCGTTTTTTATCGATACAAATAAATAAAATTGGAGTGTCTGTTTGTAATATTAAAATAACCGCTTTTTACTAAGTGCATTTGGATGTCTACACGGTACCTATACCAAAACAACATTTTTTAAATTTTTTCTCTGTCTGTCTGTCTGTTTGTTCCGGCTAATCTCTAAAATGGCTGGACCGATTTTGACGGGACTTTCACTGGCAGATAGCTGATGAAACAAGGAGTAACATAGGCTACTTTTATTTTAGAAAAAAAATTGGATCGCACGAAAAAAAATTAAAACCAATGTTGCAGCACTGCGCCTGATTAACTTAGATAGCAACAACCTGCAATGCGCCCGCGGGCTCAGAACGCGCGAGCAGGCTGTTGCCAACGGTTGTGTCTTTGTTAAATACCACGCGGACGAAGTCGCGGGTAGCAGCTAGTTTTATATATATTTAGTATGGGGATGCGTGTATTACCTACCCTACCTATTTAAAGGGTCCATCTTCAAAAATATTTCTCGTAATATTGTTACCTACGAAATAATAATTAATACCTATACAGGATGTAAGTTGCTTTCGAACGAAATTGAGCTCATGATTCATCGATCTTTTCTATATTCTATGTTCGATTTAAGCATAAAAAACATAATATAATATATTAACGTGATTATTCATACAAAAAACCATAACTACTAATATAGACTTAAAACTGCAATGTGAATTCGAACTTACTATACGCTCGAGCGCACTCGTTGTTTACACGAGTCTGGTATTGGGCGGAGCGTTTTGTTTTGATCGCGTAGTTTATGTTACATTGCGCGTTAAAAATATACAAAATTTGGAACCCATAACATTCGACATAAATTATTAGTATAACTTTAATATAGGCATTAAGTGTAACCTGTACCTAAAGCTTTCGTTACCGTGCCCCTTACACCCGGTATTATGATTTTTAATTAGCCCCTGCATAGCCAGATTAATTTTCAATCAACGCTTCGCATTAAGAAGATTATCCTTAAGGCAGCGACACATTTTAGATTAATGATAAAAAATTGGTGTACATCTAGCCAGCTTATGTGTTCTTTTTTATATTGAGTTAAACTGGTTGTAAAATTCTGTGGCATTGGTTATTTTGTGAGAAAACGCAGCTTGAAGTATTTTATTTTCATTGTTTTTTTTTAAGTAGGTATAGTAAAGTTTTCATATTTTCAATGTTATCTGTCGAAAGTCTCGACATGAAACAATTTATGGCAGTATGCAATTCATATTAAAAGCTTACTGGCGTGATTTTTTGCTATGCCAAACATTGCAGGCGCATCACTTCTGTTTTATTTTTTTTTAAATTTACCTACACGCACATTTTTTTTCTATTTAATAATTTTCTCCTTTTTTAATTTTAATATAATAGTTAAAAGGAAGAAAGAAAACAAATTGAAAAGATTCTGACGTCCCTTAACTTTCCGCTTAACCTAGGTTTATATCATACTGTACCTAAATCAAATTTTATGAACCTTAAAACTAATCAGATTTACTCACACTTCTTCACACCGGACTAATGGAAGTGATGGTATTAAATACTTAGGTACGTTGGTGGACTTTACGACTGCCAACGATGGGTACATTTCTAGGGTCCCGCGCTCACAACTAGGTAACTAAGTAGGTACATGGAAATACTCTTTGAAGTGAACAACCGCTGAAGTGAATTAAAATGGGACTTATTCTTATTAAGTTCTAAGGTCTGACTTGAATGCGATAGGTTTAAATTATAGTGTCGCAACTAAGTATACCAAAACTCATTCAGATTACTTTTCTTTTTTTATTAAGTCTGATAAGTACGCACACTTTTCATTAATGTGCTGGGGATTTGGGCATACTCCACTACCCTGGTCGAGTGCGTTTTGAAGGACTTTATACCGATTTCGAAGCAGGTTTTCAGACGATGTATGCTTTTACCGTACAGCAAGTGATACCTAATTATTATTGAAAATGAGATTCACATATGAAATGTAAAAATCTCAGAGATATAAAGCCAGGGATTTAAGTAACTCACTTTGATAAAAAAAAAAAACATTCAATCAACATAGCTAAACAGGGAGCTTGCTTAAATAAATATTCATTAAGTATGTTTTTGTGACTGTACGGAACTCTTGCTAAAAACAAACTCACCTCTGACCAGTTTTTATATTTCATTTCGCGCTCCACAGGATACGTTAATTGAACTTTAACGGTCCAAGTAGCGGGGCATTTATTGACTTTCAGCACAGTATAGGTTGTAAATCGTAAGGGTTGAAACCGAACCGCCCCAAGTTAAGGGACCGTGTGATGTGAGGGCTATTTGTCTTTATCTTAATGTTAGGGTTGGCGGGCATTGTTTCGCTAAATGATGTATTGGATGGAATGTACCTTTGTTATTTGAACTATAAAGATGTCCCTTCGTTGACAATCTAATTCGAAGGCTATAACGTATTTCAGATGTGATTTGAAGCTTTCCTAGGAGCGTGGCAAGGCGCACCAATTTTGTTTCACTAAGGGTCTTTAGGTAACTATAGAGATGGGCGATATTTATCTAAGAAAAACAACAGGATCTTCGATACAAACCAATCTCTAGTTTGTGGCTGATGCAGAAACAATGTTGTTTACTACAAACAGACGGATGGACAAACACTAAAATGATTTCTGGAATCATCGTGTAAGTCAAAGTCAAATTGTTTCATTCGTATAGGCCTACGGGGGCACTTACAAATTGTTATTATTATTTTTTTCTTAACTCTACAACCGGAGCGGAACGCGACCTCAACTGAGAAGATGTTATATTATGCTGGTTCAGAGACGTAACTAAATTTTTTAAATAACTATTGGCTACTATATAAGTAGTTTTGAACTGGTTAACTACATTTACTAACTAAATGTGTATAACTTTAATCGCTATATAAAGTTGCTTTTACATTGTTCTAGTATTTCAATATTCTGTATTATAGTTAAAACATTTCAGTACATCGAAGCGCCTGAAAATCTGTTAATAGCAAAAGGATTTAACTACAAGGTTTATTAGTGCGAACAAAAGTTTCCATCTAGGTACGCCAACATTCCGAAATTTACTAGGCAAATTATAACTTAACTATAGAAATGTACCTAAGTATAATAACATGCCATGTAGTAACATTTAATTCAAGTAGACATTTTCGGGCTTATTCAGCAAGCTACGTCCATAACAAAAGCCTATATTCACTTAAATTTATTTTCGATATCACACTCCTTGTCTTAAGACTACTAGATAAAGCGTCTGCCTCAAAAGGGGGACTCCGAAATAGATATAGAAACGGAGGGTATTTTGAAATTGTAGTCCTTATGTGTTTCCGATGAAATCCAAATAGGCTATAATATGACCTATTACAATGCAATAGCGGACAATATATAGATCATACCTAATCGTAGGGTTACGATTATATAAATTTACCTATCCTTTGCAGGAATACAGGCCTGATGATACCTGATGGTGATGATTTTACATCATCCGACATTTCCATCATCCCATAAGAAACGTGTTTACATATGAAAATGTCCAAGACACTCAACCGAAAACCTTAAGTAATACATAATTCAAATTGATCAACAGCCTGCCGGGAAGTTTTGCTTACATTTGAATTGTAGATTATTACAAATAAGTTTGTAAAATGGCCACTCTGAGGGCTCGTTAATGGAGTCGAGTGAATCACCCCGGTCACACCTTTAAGGACGCTCACCTTGAGGGCGCTTTGAATTAGGTTATTTTTAACCGACTTCAAATAGGAGGAGGTTCTCAATTCAGTTGTATTTTTTTTGTGCAAAGGTTTTGCAAATGGGCTTTGGTAACGTTGTAACGTGTTTATAATCTAAATAAGGACTCAATCCGAATAAAAAAGAAAAAAACGCTGAAGAAGGAGACAACTTGATTAGCACAATGGGTAGTGACCCTGCATTCTGTACCGCAGGTCCCCTATCGAATCCTGGTAAGGTCAAACTTATTGTGATGAGCCTAAATGTTTGTACCTGAGTCATAATAATAATACCAGCCCTTGTTTTAATGTCCCACTGCTGGGCACGGGCCTCCCCTCAATGCGAGGGGGATTAGGCCATAGTTCACCACGCTGGCCCACTGCCGGTTGGCGGACTTCACACATCTTTAGAGGAGTTTTCTCAGACATGCAGGTTTCCTTCACCGTTTAGCAAGTGATAATCGTGGTTGAAAAACCATGATCCTTAGCCCTGATATACCCCTGACCTGAGTCATAGTTATTTCATATATTTACAAATAATTATACGCTACTGGGCTTGCCAACACTCTATTGTATGGTACTCATAATACAAGCGGAGCTTAGCATGGCACCATACAGATGATGTTTTCGTGTGTCAATATTATTATTATAGTATAGGTTCGTGCGTAGGGAAAACAATCCCGGGATTCAGAATATCGGAATCCCGGTCATATTCTAATCTCGAAAACCCCGGGACTATATTTAATTTTACTTATTTCGTAGTTTTTACTTTTATTTATCCTTTTATTAAAATCTGCATCCTCGTCAACGAGACCAAGTGCAATCTTGCCTTGTTTAAGGATATATGAATACCAGTTAAGTGCATGGTAAATACTTAACTGGTTTAAATGACGCGGTTTGACCAGTCGCTCAGCACGATCTTTACGTGGCGTTACGTTTACGTTTTTGTAAGTGAGGGGTAGGGGCAGGATAGAACGTCACACATTAGATTTCATAAATACCAATTATAGTTCCAGCATTTATTTTTGATGGTGTCATTATGAAATTAGTAGCCCATGCACACTATACGCAATCTCCAACGACTGCACGTGTATTTATACAACAAAATGAGTATTCTATAAAAAACTTGCGGTTTAAAACAAACCTTACATTCGTTCAAATTATAGTTCGACAATACCATCGATAGGTACAGTCAACAACAATTCTTGAGTGTCTATCTATAATCATATCACTCGAAAACGAGTGCATATATTCAGATCGAGACTTATGTTGCGATAAGTAATAGAATAGGAAAATAAAACAGGTTTAAGTAAGTACATAAATCTGTATCTCAAATCCACGCGAGCCATTTCTTCAGTAAATCTATAGACTACAGCTATCTCTTGCTGCGATGAGAAATTATAAAACCCGCTACAAATGCATAAAAAGACGACAAAGTAGTTTGTTATTTTTTAAACAATTAATTATCCTTTTAAATCCTCCTGCTTAAAATCCTTTTAAAGCAGGCGATTCTTTTTTTTGCTCTATATCTCTCTTAACTTTCGGACGCACGAAGTGCGACGAAGAAAGTTGCTGAGGCATTTCCTTTTTTGGTGAATTTTTCGCCGTCTCATGGTTCTTTTTAGTTACAGGAAGCGACATTTATTAAACTGGAAACTTAAATTGGCTAAGATTTATTAAAAAATAAACTAGCCATATTACCAAGGATATGGTAATGTGGGACAGACGTTTCGCGAGAAGTTTTTACGGAGTTTTAATATTAACTAGGATTAGCTAGTTCAAATTTAGCTTTTGATTATGCTTAGAATAAGCTATTTTACAAGGCTGTCAGAAATGATATCTATTTATGAATACCGGCCTAAGTATTATAGAAACAAGAAAATTTGTCTGATACCGATGAAAATGCCTTAACAACGCTTCCCCGAGGCGAACACAAGAAGAAGATGGGAAAGTGCACTTAATTCACAACACCGCCGGCGGATTTACGGCGACGGCGCTTCAGTGGGAAAATTGCTTTATTTTATGACATTTTCAGTGTTCTTCACGTTAACACTCGCGACTTTATCCTCCTCGTTATGCTCACATTCGATTTTTTACTGTTGTAGGTATATAGAAAACATTTTTTTAGGAAAATCAGAAGCATTATTATTTTTTATACAGTGATGTGTTTTGCCGTCTAGGCAAGATAGCCCGTTGTCAAATGCCTTTCGCCTCACTATCAGCTCGACTATATACTTATGCCAAGTTTGTGTAAAATTATCGCTTGGAAAACAAAAAATGGGCTGCGAAGAGCAGCATATACCTGAGACAGCCTCGCAAAACAAATCGATCAGACAATACACGGCTAATGTAGGGAACGTACAATGATATTGCAACTCTGGAGTTCAATAAATATTAATGTAGTGAGCAAATTAAATAGTATCGGATGCCGTACAAACTCAATTAGGTCTGTCGACGTAGATCTCAATCGTGCCCCCGAGTTCATCAAGATACGATGGAACACGAATCCGACAAATCGCTCTAAATGTACAGCAAATACGAGACATTCAGGCTCCCTGTTTTGACTACTGTGTTGATGAAACCTTCAATTGGGCAACATAGTGTAATGAAACTATGTTGCCGAATTGGAGGGATATTTTCCTTCAGGGAGTTAGTTGATGTGTCTATACAAAGTTGCTTGTTTGATTTTGGGTATAATACGTTTGGTGTAAAAAACACACACTTAAATAGTTTTATGTTTACTTCTTTACGATTGCCAACAGAGTTTACAATGTTACATGTGATATAGTAAAAATAAAAATATGAGTTATATTAGGTAATTGTCACTCTAATGGCAGACAACCACATATTGTGCCACATCATGTTATTTAATTAATTGCGAATTTTATAAAATACTAGCTGTTGCCCGCGACTTCGTCCGCGTGGTATTTAACAAAGACAACCGTTGACAACAGCCTGCTCGCCCATTCTGAGCCCGCGAGACGCATTGCAGGTAGTTGCTATCAAACTTAATCAGGCGCTGCGCTGCAACATTGGTTTTTTTTTTCGTGAGATCCTATTTTTTTTTCTAAAATAAAAGTAGCCTAAGTTATTCCTTGTTACATCAGCTATCTGCCAATGAAAGTCCCGTCAAAATCGGTCCAGCCATTTCAGAGATTAGCCGGAACAAACAGACAGACAGACAGACAGACAGACAGACAGACAGACAGACGGACAGACAGACAGACAGACAAAAATTGTAAAAAATGTTGTTTCGGTATAGGTAACGTGTATACATCCAAGTGCACTTAGTAAAAAGCGGTTATTTTAATATTAAAAAGAGACACTCCAATTTTATTTATATGTATAGATTGGTACCTTTTATTATGGAAATATAAGCATCATATTTTATACACGAAACTAACGCGCATTGTTTTTTTTTGTCTACGGTTTTTGTTTTGTCTGCGGCTTTAAAAGTCTTTGATAAAATGAAATAAAAACACGATCGATTATGATGACACATTTCTTTTGGGGTATCTACAAACACGTTTTACTCTATACTATAGGTACACATATTTTTTTTATTAGTTTAACAAACTGAGTTTAAGAAAAATCTATACTAATTGTAGTGCGGTTAAAGTGTCGGGATCTTGTATATATGTTACTTGCTCCGAAAACTCTGATAGCGCGATTCAGGATTGTGACGTCAATTGTCTATTGTACTGAATGCGCCTGCAGTGCCATCTGCGTAGCTTGTAGTGCGGTTAAAGTGGTCGCTACATAATAATATTATAAATGTGAAAGTTTGGATGGATGGATAGATGATTGATGGATGTTTGTTACTCTTTCACGCCCGAACGGCTGAACGGATCTGGATGAAATTGGGCACGGAGATGGATTATAGTATGGAATAGCACATAGGCTTTTTATCCCGGTAAAATGTATGGTTCCCGTGGGATAGATGTTTAAATTTTTCATACTTTTTATCGCGGGTAAAACCACCGGGTGCAGCTAGTATATTATAAAGGGCTAAATGGATAATTATTTTTGCTGGTTAAGCATTGATAGTATCAATACTATGAAACGTTAAACTATTCATGTTAACAATTTATTAATGTATGCTTACCTGGGACCTCAACGAATGACGTACATTTCATTTACTTACACGCGAAACGAACGAGTACAACTGTATTCCTATTTTTTTGTATATTTTTCAAACTATCTGTCTGAACGTATACCACGTGACACCTACTGGACAGTCTTGGGTCAATATTGAGAGTACTTACTATGTTCCAGAATCAGTACTCGGGATAATCTAATTGAAAAATATTAAAAAGAAAGCAAGTGACATAAAATGAAAACTACTAGATACTTGTATTATTTTAACCTTGTGATTGTGGCAAGTTGGTACTCTGCATGAGCTTTGTCCTATGTGCAAGGAATTACAAATGACTTTTCTTCTAGAGAATGATTTGTAATGTCAATGCTAATTGATCATAACTTCTATACATTTCGAGGTACTTATTAAGAATTTAGGCCGTCATAGGTCATTGATCATACAACAATTAACATAAAGTTATAAAGCGGTTTTTTGGTTTAAATGCATCCATCCATGATCCGCGATCGAATGTTTTCGAACTGTCATTTGAACGCTATTTGAAATTGACATCTCGTCGGGAGCGACGCATCCATATCGAAAAGTTGTGTATCGACACAACTCGAAACTTACATTATGAAATATACAATGATAACATAGCTAGTGGCCGAATCGAACCATTCGGTTGCGTAGTCGTATCGAATTTTGATTTGATCATGAAGAATGGCTCTGAATGATCATCGTCGAAACGAGAACATTTCTGATGGAATCGATTCGGATACTTGTCGAAACGTTCTTAATCGACTCGCTATTTCTGATATACATTTCGAAATTTTTTAAATAATCCTACGCCTGGTCACATTGTTTTACCGCAATATTTTGAACCTGTTTAGTTATACATCATATCAATGTAAAGACAAATGTAAGTACAAATAAACAAATATCCAGTTTTGATATAAAAAGGTTATTTACACTTATTATACTCAAGTACAGCAAAAACATTGAAATTTAATCGCAGTAATCGGCCAGTAAAAAAAAGGAACGCGCCCGCGCAGCACACAGTACACAGTCACGGCCAATCAGCGGCCGCCGACGGTCACTTCATAATATTGCTGTTCCGTGTTACTAGTTTTAATTACGAGTGTCTTGTTCCTGCACTAAAGACCCTGGAATTTAAAAAGGTAATGACTAATGAGACTTAATTTATTTATAATTTGTGGTAAAAACGTTGTAACACTTTAGAGTTTAGTGTGGCGTTCATAAACATAATTATAAGTAGTGATATTATTTTATTTAGTTGTTTATATACTTACTAGCTGTTGCCCGCGACTTTGTCCGCGTGGTATTTAACAAAGACACCCGTTGACAACAGCCTTCTCGCCCATTCTGAGCCCGCGGGACGCATTGCAGGTTGTTGCTATCAAACTTAATCAGGCGCTGCGCTGCAGCATTGGTTTTAATTTTTTTTCGTGAGTTCTTTTTTTTTCCAAATTAAAAGTAGCCTAAGTTACTCCTTGTTACATCAGCTATCTGCCAGTGAAAGTCCCGTCAAAATCGGTCCAACCATTTCAGAGATTAGCCGGCACAGACAGACAGACAGACAGACAGACAGACAGACAGACAGACAGACGGACAGACAGACAGACAAAAATTGTAAAAAATGTTGTTTCGGTATAGGTAACGTGTATACATCCAAATGTACTTAGTAAAAAGCGGTTATTTTAATATTACAAACAGACACTACAATTTTATTTATATGTATAGATATTTAATACCTACTGTTCTAATGGAAGTAACCTATTATTTTTAGCTGGTCATTGCAAAATTTATGTAAGGAGAACACGATAGTGTATTTTTATTATTAACTAGCTGTTGCCCGCGACTTCGTCCGCGTGGTATTTAACAAAGACTCAGCCGTTGGCAACAGCCTTCTCGCGTTCTGATCCCGCGGGACGCATTGCAGATTGTTGCTATCAAACTTTAATCAGGCGCAGCGCTGCAACATTGGTTTTAATTTTTTTTCGAGAGATCCAATTTTTTTTTCTAGAATAAAAGTAGCCTATGTTACTCCTTGTTACATCAGCTATCTGCTAGTGAAATTCCCGTCAAAATCGGTCCAGCCATTTCAGAGATTAGCCGGAACAAACAGACAGACAGACAGACAGACAGACAGACAGACAGACAGACAGACAGACAGACAGACAGACAGACGGACAGACAGACAGACAGACAAAAATTGTAAAAAATGCTGTTTCGGTATAGGTAACGTGTATACATCCAAATGCACTTAGTAAAAAGCGGTTATTTTAATATTACAAACAGACACTCCAATTTTATTTATATGTATAGAAGATTACTGTATTAGTCCCGTTAGCTTCTCCAATTAAGCAATAACTTGTACTACGAGTAGGCTCACGTCAATAGATTAATAGCCAGAGTCGGAATCGAACCCGGAACCTCTAGGTGTGTGTGCAGAAGTTAAACAGACCAGATCCTCCAACTTAGCTATACTTATTTGTGTTTGACCTCCAGAACTTTTTATTATGTCATTCCTCAACAACAAAAATATACAAACTTAGAGGTTTTTTTTTTATTACATTATAGGCTAGTATTTGATCTCTATCTCACCTGATGGTAAGTGGTGATGAGATCTACGATGGAGCATACTTGCTTGTTAGTTGTATGTTTTTGTGTGTTTCGTTGTTTGCGAAGAAGAATTAAAGATACAAGAAATATTTAACAAAAAACTTGTAGAACAATGTGGCATGATCACAGTATATGCCGTAACCGTAGTTTGCCGGGAGATTGATCAAGGTAACGATTCTATGGTACCTAATTACCGTGCATAAACGCTATAGCACTTAAGGGGGAAGCAATTTAGAGGTCGCACAAACTGCGTTCGGTCTATTTATAGAAATGAGTTTATAATTTTGATACTGTTGACCGAGAAAATATAAGGTCGTTTACACATTAAAATCAACCAACTGAATATGAACAATAGACTACAATTTAAATAGAGGTTTTTATTTTTCTCAGAGCAAAATGGCGCCCGATTCTGATCGACGTCAGATAAGCTTCCCTCATCTGAAGTATCCAATACTACGTGATGCAATCCCAAAGACTGCCCAGCATTGGCTGAAAGGGAAACGATTTCAGGATGGTGCTGAAGGTCTATGGAGAATACACGATGGTTTATATGACTTGAATGATTTTATATCATCACACCCTGGAGGATCTCAGTGGATAGCTCATACTAGGGTAAGAAAACAAATTGTGGAAGCGAATAAAATAAATAGATAGATAACCAGAATCAGAATCAGAATATTTTGTATTCACGTAGACCATTAAGTACAGTACTTATGAATCGTCAAAAGTTACAAAATACTTTGCTACTACTTTACCACCCGTTCGGAATGCCGTTCCTATGGAGAAGAACGGGCAAGAACTACATGGTTGCTCTTTTTATTAAAAAAGATCGTTTACATTTTTGAGGAGTACATTGTTATAGGTATGTGAGATCAATGTAGGAACGGCTAAGTGGACAACAGCAGGTCAAAAAAAAAGTACTAAGTATAAAAATACAGTTAATGGCTACATGGTTCCCACATTTACAAATTACTTTTGTAAATGAAAATGAAATTCTTTATTGTTCCACTACATGGCGTACAAATATAACGTAACGGAACATATCTATGAAAGTATCACAACGGACGGCCTTATCACTCACAGTGATCTCCAACAGCCAACCTTTGAGTTTAAGCAACTAGTGAATAGCTGTTTCCTGTGATCTGTACCTAGCATGTCTCTTCTGTTTGCCTTTATTGGATATAATTGTTAATCGGAGTATAATAGATCATAATTTGATAGGTTAGATCAAGGACAAGCTAGATGCTACATTATATCTTAATTCCGAATTCAAAGCCACTGCCAGGAGCGACAATGAGATTATAAGAATACAAAAAAAAATATGCAACTCGCGGCATATACTGGAAAATTTTAAAAGGCAATAACCTCAAAACTTGCCGCAGGTAACCGAACAAAAGGGTTATGGACAAGCTTAAGACTTCAGGTCTTAAGTCCATAACCCTTTTATTATTGTTATTTATAAACGTGCAATCATCAAACACGTTATGCGAGGGCAGTTTCCATTTACTAGTCTCGGGCATCACCGTGCTGTAAAAAAAACTAATGCAAAATTATTATTCCTCAGGGTACAGACATAACAGAAGCATTTGAAACCCACCACTTAAAGGGACTAGCAGAAAACATGCTGCCAAAATACTACATAAGAAATACGACGACCCCTAGAAATTATCCATACACATTCAAGGAAAATGGCTTTTACAAAACCCTAAAGTTGAAGGTTATGTCGAAATTACCAGAAATACCAGACGACGCTAGAAGGAAGAGTGATCTAGTCACTGATTCTTTGCTAATAGCATTAATGGTTTTAAGTCCTGCAAGCTGCTGGGTTTTTACACAGAGCTATATTTTGGGAGCGTCGTTAGTTTTGATCAATGGACTTGTTTTAAGTTCAGTGTTGACTTGTGCACACAACTACTTCCATCGAAGTGATAGCTGGAGGATGTATATTTTTAATTTAACTGGAATGTCGTGCAAGTAAGTTGAATCATTTGTTCTTTTTGGCTTTGAGCTGATATAGTAAAAGCCTGTTAGATACAATAAGGAAATGAATAAACAGTGCCTAAGGATAATTTTAAAGTTTTTTCACTGCCCACGATTCATTCAATTGCACACATAAGTGTGTCTTAATTGTTTTCCTCTTGGTGGCGTAAAATTGAAATAAGTAAAACCAAATATATGGATTAAATAAGAGGTTTTTAAAACAACAAATTCTTACAACAATAATCACGATATTTTGATTGCATTCGGCTTGTATAGTCTTATTATGATGAGATGATGCTATGCCCTTTATAACCTTGTTACCTGTTTGCTTTGCATATTTATTGCATCCACATTATTACTTTTTATTATTATAAAAGTTGGTAGAACGCTTATGCCTCTGAAACGAGGTTCACAGGTTCAAACCCCGGCTCGCACCTCCGTGATTTCTGGATTTCATGTGGCAATCTCATTTTCAACCACGATTATCACTTGCTAAACAGTGAAGGAAGGAAGGATGTTTTTGGGGTCGAGTCACCTTCGTCCGTAGGAGAATTAAGTACCCTCGAGATACCCTACACGTGACCCTGGGTGGTGCCAACCAGGTGACAACTCTACTGGTGGTAGGCTTCGGCCGTGGCTAGTCACCACCCACTGAACAAAGCCATGTCGCCAAGCGGCCTAGCCGTGTTCCGGCATGATGTTCGGTGTTGCCATTCATGGATGGCGGGTCAGATCAGTTGCGCTGCATGTGCCTAGTGAATGTAGCTTCTCGATCTACTGCCGCCTTCCTACCTAGGCAAGTATGCTCCATCGTAGATCTCATCGTCACTTACCATCAGGTGAGATCGAGATCAAATACTTGCCTATGATGTAATAAAAAAAAAAAAAAAAAGGAAAACATCGTGAAGAAACCTACATGTCTGAGAGAGCACCTCGAAAGATGTGTGAAGTCCGCCAACCCGCACTGGGCCAGCGTGATGGACTATTGCCTAATCGCCCTCGTATTGAGGGTATGCCCGTGCCCAGCAGTAGGACATTAAAAAGGGCTGGCATTATTATTATTATAAAATATAATCCTTAACATATAACGGATCGTTTACCGTTAAATAAGGCTACAATTTCCCACAGCCTTAACTGTAATTATATTTACTGACGTACATTTATATTTCGAAGCTGACGGAGTACTGCGTTAACTAGTAACTAGTATGAGCGTTATATTAACAGAATTCTGCAGACTTTAAAAACAAATTATTTTTCTTTTCAGTGATTGGCGTATATCTCACGCAATGTCTCACCATTTACACACAAATACAGCTCAAGATCTAGAACTAAGCATGCTCGAGCCTTTCATTCAGTTTCTAGTTTATAAGGACAAGCCACTTTGGGCACAAATGGCCGCTTTTTATTGGCCTATTCTATACTGTGCGAGTATAGTGGCCCTCGGTCTCTTTGAGTAAGTAAATGTACTAATATTATATCTATTGATTTTGTGCATCATACGCCTGAATATGGTACAAAATTATTTTTTCATTCCAAACGCTAGGCAAATTGTCGTTTATTAGCCTTCGTCGATCACAGTCTCTTGCATTTTCATTCCAAGCCTTTCTCAAAATGTTACGATCATCACACGCCTTATCTACCTACAAATCGCGACTCTGTAAGTTATCGCTTTTCTTGCCTCACCTGTCCGGGTTTATTCTGCTTATACTTACATACAGCGAGGCAAATTACAACACTCAAGCCGTCGCACGGACACACAGGGTGGACTTTACCACGAGCTGGAGATCCGGCCATTCTCAATTTGAATAATATATTAATTTTTTTTAATTTGACAGCAGCCTAGTCTAGTGTTGTGAGCCTAGGTCACTCGGCTTACTGAACTCTGCGGTTGCAAATTCAAATTCCATCTGGACCGAATTTCGGCAATAAACTCGTAATTTATCCGAGTTTTCATGTACTTAAAATATATCACTGGCGATACATAAATTTGTCTTACTTTCAGGTTTGTTGCTTGTATCACAAACCATGAAGGCAAGTCTTTTGGCTTCAGGCATCTGATTCCTCTCATCGTTCCGACCTGGATGTGGTTAGCTGGAGGCATATCGTTGCCATGGACTATAGCTGTTTGGCTTGCAACAATGATAGCTGGTAGTTTTTTCTTCACCGTGTTTGGACTTACTGCTGGACATCATAATCATACAAACTTCTTTGAAGGGGATATACCAAGGTAAATTAATCCCACTAATATTATAAATGTGAATGTTTGGATGGATGGATGGATGTTTGTTACTCAATCACGCCAGAACGACTGATCGGATCTGGATGAAATTTGGAACAGAGATAGATTATAGTCTGGAATCCAGGTATCCATTGTCATATAACTTAACAGCTACATACAGCCTCTCATCACTGGATGATAGTGAACATTTACGAATTTCAAATTTAAATTATTATTAAAATAGAGATTAATTATTATAAGCCCGTAATTTATCATGTTTTCGTACGTAATTTTTTTTGAGAACTCATTTGATTAGATGTTAATAATAGCTGATTTACGAATCCTTATATATTAAAACTAGCTAGTGAATAAGATAGTCGTCTAAATGTATACATATAAATAAAATGTTAGTGTCTGTTTGTAATATTAAAATAACCGCTTTTTACTTAGTGCATTTGGATGTATACACGGTACCTATACCAAAACAACATTTTTTATAATTTTTGTCTGTCTGTCTGTTTGTTCCGGGTAATCTCTGCGATGGCTGGACTTTCCAAATTTTGACGGGACTTTCACTGGCAGATAGCTGATGTAACAAGGAGTAACTTAGGCTTATTTTTATTTTAGAAAAAACATAGGATCTCACGCAAAAATATAAAAACCAATGTTGCAGCGCTGCGCCTGATTAAGTTTGATAGCAACAACCTGCAATGCGTCTCGTGGGCTCAGAACGCGCGAGCAGGCTGTTGCCAACGGTATTGTCTTTGTTAAATACCACGCGGACGAAGTCGCGGGTAACAGCTAGTAGTATAATATAAAGATCAGAGGTCTGGTGTGTTAATTCCTATTCAACGGTCTGCTTATTAATAACTAGCTGCTCCGGCGAACTTTGCACCATCTGAGAACCTAACGTAGGAAACAATAATTTATCTTTAATTACATTTTTTTTTCCAATGTTTTAATAGTTACTCTGCAATTCGGGGCGTAGAGAAATAAAAAAAACATAGAATCTGCTCACCCGCTCTTATTTCTATACTAACACGATTTTGTCTTATACATATATATAGATAGTTATGATGTGTGATGACTTTACCACGAATGCATAGAATTAACAACTCCATTGAAGAAATAATATAGATAGAGTATCGTGAACCACATAATATTGGAGTACAAAAAACTAAGGCGATTTCTGTCGTACACGCGAATTACATCCTTATTTACACACGAGTTTGTGTGTACTACACAAATCGGCTTATATGTTTTTTGTGCTTTATATATGTTGTTCACGACGCTCGGTTTACCTATATTATTACTTCGTCTAAGATTTACAATCCATTTGCAACCGCAAACAATTTTTTTTAAGAAAATTACTTGATAACGGATTGATAATTTTTTTTTTTATAAATAAGATATACGAATAAATAAAATTGGAGTGTCTGTTTGCAATATTAATTGTTACTAAGTGCATTTGGATGTATACACGGTACATATACCAAAACAACATTTATACATTTTTGTCTGTCTGTCTGTTTGTTTCGGCTAATCTCTGAAATGGCTGGACCGATTTTGACAGGGCTTTCACTGGTTGATAGCTGATGTAACAAGAAGTAAATAAGGCTACTTTTATATTAGAATATCTTTTTTGTTCAATACCACGCGGACGAAGTTGCGGGTAACAGCTAGTGATGAATATAATTATGATGGTGAATAAGAGTATGTGTATTCGACCGCTGTCATCGATTCTAGAATGAAATGTTAATAAACTTTCATTTTCGGTTTCAGAGAAGAATATATAGACTGGGGTATACATCAATTGGACACAATTGAAGAGAGAATGGATTATGCGGGCAACCACTTCAAGTCGATAACACGATTCGGCGACCATGCTTTACACCATTTATTCCCTACGTTAGACCACGCAGAGTTGAAATATTTATACCCGATACTATTCGAGCATTGTGAAAAATTTGAGTCCCAACTCAAAATGAGAACGTTTTATGAAAATTTGCTAAGTCACGCCAAGCAGATGATAAGGAAACGACCACACGATTTTAGAAATAAGAACATTGTTAAATAATATTTTTTTTCTATTTCATATTACTATACTAATTTTGAGTGCATTCGACCCAATCGGTTGCATTTAATTTTATGTATCTACTATTAATTATTAATTTCTTATATTTACATGAATACTACACATTGAATAAGTACATTTTTTTCGGATTTATCGCGTTTATTGTATGTTTTTACGTTCCCGACGTTTTGGCTGCTTTACAGCAACCATGGTCACGGTAGGACGTAAAAATATAAAATAAACGCGAATAAATGTTTTATCTCAATCCACTATGAAATGTTATAATCCGCAGCAAATAATAATAGATCAAGTGACCTGGAAACATAATCTGAATTTTTCACACGCTTCTTGTAGTCAAAACGTTTTGGGAAGCGTAAAGAAAACTATTAAATTTATATGCTCGATTTTTAAGAGATGACAATGTGTGGCCCGCCGCGCTTTTGGTGGGTTTTTAAAGTTATCGTTTTTAGATACATAACTGTTTATATTAAAAAAAACATTAATCATGTAATAATCAGTTATAATCATTATATCAGGTATAATCAGTTTGAAGACTAAAAAGTAGATTGTAAGATTAACGATATTATGATAATTAATATTACGATAGGTAAATTTTGATAAGTATTTATTTATTTTAAGGAAACAGGTGCATGGCTGTGGTTTACAAGTTTTATTAAAAGCATTTCAATTATTTTTGGTGTTTAGAATGTATCCAATGTATCGCCCCATGTGTTCAAATACAAATAGTTATACGTTGCACTAGAAATATAATATAATATATATCGTCAGATAAACACACCAACTACACCCACACAGCATACACTGTTGTACTTGAGCCACTGATAGGAAACTATAAATGCCTGCATTTTTAAATGCGCCTTACTCAGCGTGTTGACCTATAAAAATAATAATTACAGAAATACAAAAAAATTGCGGAACATTTTAGTTTGGATGGAAAGATCATCAAGTCTTGAAACTGCATAATAAGGACATACCAAAGAAAATTATGACGGGTTCCATTCAAAATCAACATATTCTAGGTTAAATATTAAGACTCCTTAAGATCCTTAAGATATGATGGAATCAAAAACGCATCACTGATGGACAAGTAAAATTCACTTCTCAAACGGTGATGCTAGTAGCGACAGACTATAATGTATTAAAGTCCATTCCTATGTTTAGCAATGGACATATAATGTCCAGTGTTGGATTAATGGACGGAGGCATGTTGCATTTAATTATTTTATGTTGGGCTCTTAAACTTTTTTTCACGTCATTTTTTTTACCAAATATTTGAACCATGCGTAAAGTAAAATTGATTGCGTCCTAATAGGCGGAGGGTACCAGCGCGAACATGTTGGCTTTTCACTTGGCTACGTAATTAGCAGAGCCGTTGCCTGTTGTAATTACTTCAATTTATCTCGCCGACTGTCCAATGACAGGTAACGTAATTGCGACGGCTTCCGCGGACCCTGATCCCGCTTCAGACCACACATTTTTATTTTTTTTATTTTATAGAGTTGTCGTTTGAAAAAAATATTTATTCTAGAATGAATTAAATAGCAGAAAATATCATATACTTATGCACGTATATGATAAGTATTAAAGACCTATCAGTTATCCCATATGTACCCTCCGTACAGAGAATCAGTACGATTCACGAGCCTATCCTATAATAAGACTTATATAATTACACTAGCTGTTACCCGCGACTTCGTTCGCGTGGTATTTAACAAATACACAACCGTTGACAATAGCCTGCTCGTGCGTTCTGACGCATTTCAGGTTGTTGCTATCAAACTTAATCAGGCGCAGCGCTGCAACATTAGTTTTTATATTTTTTCGTGAGATCCTATGTTTTTTCTAAAATAAAAATAAGCCTAAGTTACTCCTTGTTACATCAGCTATCTGCCAGTGAAAGTCCCGTCAAAATTTGGAAAGTCCAGCCATTGCAGAGATTACCCGGAACAAACAGACAGACAGACAAAAATTGTAAAAAATGTTGTTTTGGTATAGGTACCGTGTATACATCCAAATGCACTTAGTAAAAAGCGGTTATTTTAATATTACAAACAGACACTCCAATTTTATTTATATGTATAGATATAGATTATTTCTCTCAATATTACTAAACGCTTAATCAATATTATTGTAGGTGCCAATTTATTTAGAGTTTTCTTCAACTATTGTAGACCGAATTGAAGCGTATTTTTAGATTTGTATTGGAGTTCCATTGAATGTTGGTCGCCAGGAACGCGTAAAAGGAAAGCATTGTACTCTATTTATTTCTTCTTCAACGAGGTACAAATTAGACGGATGTTTCTTTGGAACTTTGTTCAGACTTACGGTTTGTTTTACCCGCGGACACCGTGTTAAAATCTCGCTTGTTCTGTAAAGACAATGGACAAGGACGGCGTAACTTGGGTTAAGTAAACTATTGTGCATCTGGTGCTTAACTTTGAAATTTCAAGTTACTTTTAGCCAGCGAGAAAGTCAATCCGGGGTGGTAGTGTTTTGTTTTCTTTGCCTCATAGTGTATCCTGGTTGTTTTTGCATAAGTAAAAGTAAATATTTACTACATAGTATAAGAGCTAGGATTTTAACCTAGTTGCATAGGTAGCAGTTTAGTATTTCGCATCTAATTCTCGAGCTCAGTACCTGTCCTTACAAAAATATTAAACTTTTAAGGAACGAGTTAATAAGTCAGCCGATTTTAAAATGTCCTTTTCAGTTATTGGTGTGACAACATAAATTGCATTGCGAACAATTACTTAATTGTAAGCTAAATAAACTAAAATTTACCTACCTAGGTAGGCACCTACTTGATAATATTCACATCGTGCAATAAAAAGATTGCGAGGTCTTAAAAAATATTGAGCTCTCACTAAAACATCTTGAACTAGAATACAAATGCCTAAATCACCATAACGATACCCCTAGTGAAATGGAGCCCAGGAAATACCTAACTTAAAAAGTAACTCGAATATTAAAACGCCTGTAAAATAACTTTGAGCAATAAACCAGAGGTTGTCCTTGCTATAAGTAATTTTTAAGTACGGACAACATTTTAACTTTCATTTAGACACTAAAACCCTTTTACATAAAGTAGGGAATGGAATCTCTTTTGCACATAAAATTAGAGTATAAAGGCTCACACACATTTCACGTTTAATTGAATATTATAACACAAAAATAAATACAATTTTACAATAATAAAAGAAAAAAAATCCCGTCGCTATGATACGATAACATGAACAGGTCGGAATATATATAGGGACGGACGGAATTTGCAATCAAACAGGCATCCGACAACTATATTTCAAAAGCAAATTTGTACAATTTGGCAATTTGGCTTGGTATACTTGTTATGTTATGTTTCAGCATGTAAATCAATAAACGGACTTTCGAACACAAACGTCTCGAACATGAATATCGATCACGAATGTTTCGATCATCCTTATGGATACATTATAAACAGTTCGACTCAAGTTCTTGAATAACCACGCTATCTATAGCACTGCCGTTTGGAAGCGGACGATAGGTAGTTATAAATGATGTTACGATCATTTATCAAAAATCTCCAATCATCTTTCATATAGAACGTACAAATTGAATCGCGGCGAACTTTTTCATCGAACGCTGTGTTTTAAGTTCTTGTTGGTACAGTCATGCAAACAAAGTTGTTGCTGATGTTATCATGAAACGCAACATATTTGTTTGAGAGTGTGTACCTACACGGTTTAATGTTTGCAACGTGACACATCAAAATGTGCGCGAACCTTTACATTGCTAAGTTGTTAGGTACCGTGCTCCCCTCATTACAGTGTCTCGTAATTTAGCTTCGCTAATACAGACAGCATAACCCAGACAAATCACCTATTATGTGCACAAAGGGAATTTACTTATTTAGACAACTATAAATTTTGTGAACCAGCCCGATGGCGTATATTATGGAATCCAAAGCGTTTAACCTAAAGACTGCCATTTACTCTCTGCTCCACGCGATTATATATAAGCTATATAATATAATAGTGCGCTTATATAATAGCTTTTGCTCTCGGCTCCATGCGCAACTGTCAATTGGGTTCTACAAATCTAACCAAAACGTTCAGTACGTCAAGTGCGAGATTATTTGTAAGCTAACCGTATACTACATAGTCTACGTATTTAGACACATTGTATGGAGAATTGAACGTTATAAATACTGTCCGCTAGAGGCGCCGCTCAATTTGCGATATAATTTGTCTATACGTAAAATATAAACTATACAGATTAGACTATACAGTCAGTTTATGTGATGCTATGATTAAGATGTATTTTTTTTTCAAAATCAACGGGATAAATTACTGGCTAGAGAAATTATTTTTTCAAAATGTAATGAAGCAGTTTTAGTTCTTATCAATATTATATTGATAATTATTAATGTATTACACGCCTTCTTAGTTTTATAATCGTTATTAATCTCCTAGCATTGCTGATTTCTTACATTGTTTTTGTACTTAAACTTTTTTCGTTAGCCTCATTTCACAGACCTATAATCATAATAGAGTCGCGCCAAAAGTACATAAGTAGGTAGCTAAACTATATTTCTACCGTAGTTCAGCTTATCGCATATATACCGACGCTGAAAATAATGTAGATACTGAAGACCATAAAGTTCGTGAGTTTTCTTTTTTACGGCGCGGCCATAAAGTTTAGTTATCATCGGCCGACATATTTGAAGTATTTATATGATGGTAGAGAATTAAAGTAGTATGCTAGTGAAAATATGTTATGTTTATAACATTCGAACGACCTAAGCACCTATATTTTTTTTTCGGTATATATTATATTCCATAATTAGAATTTATTTTTAAACCTGCAACTTTAGTTCAGCTATTAGCGATAGAGTCATCATTTGAATTGAATTGAATACGAAATTTAAGATGTCTCTACAAGTCAATGTAATTAAGTCTCATTGTAAGGGTAATTCAAGTAATTCAGTACAATCATGTCCGCCAGGCTACAGAGGAAAGTTTTTAACTTCATAATCCAAGTCTTGAATTTCATTGCTTTACGCTTCCTTGAAAAAGACGTCTCGCGTCGTCGTCACTGAACTGTCATACTTGTTTCAGAAGTTCATAAAATCTTTTGAAGTAGAGCTTATTCCGTTTAAGGCAAGATAAGGAAAATGGGCTGGTGGCATAAGAGTTTTCGTTTCTATATCATCAAAGCACATTTTAAGGATTAGTTAGTATAAGAGCAAATAATAATGATTTAAGAGTATAGTAGTGGTCCTTTTAATGGCCCAATGTTGGCCACGGGTCGCTGCTCAATGCGAGGTGGGGGTTAGGCCATAGTCCTCCTCGCTGGCCCAGTGCAGGTTGGTGGATTACACATGCACTACTTTTGAGGGGTACTCTCAGAATCTAGGTCTCCTCGCGATGTTTTCCTTGACAGTTTAGCTAGTAACATCCAATCATGATTGAAAATGAGATTCGCACATGGAATTCCGAAATCTCAGATATGCGCGAATAAAAAATTCCGACGTCATGTAATGATTACAAATGCTCTAAAGAAGCGACGCTGGTTCAAGGCTTAGTACCTATACGCTTTCTAAAATTCTGGATCACCTTGTATAAAAGGGTGATTTAGCTTAAAACAAAAAATAAACAAGAGCCAGTGTTCCTATCGCATATTGCACAGCAGTGCGCACATTTTATAGCAGTCGTTGCTGCCAGCCGGCTCGCGGCTAACGGCAACGGCAAATAACCGTGCTACAGTTAGCTACTGTAAATATTGTAGAAGCTAGTACGTAGTGGACTGTACTAATGTGAGTCTGGTTCATAATGGTCCTAGTCTAGGTATCGTCATCTATCTATATCTATTTATCTATTTATAGGTACCGTAACTTGGTCGTGTCTGTAATTTATTATTTAAAACATCAAATTCGCCTTTTGTGGATTTTTTTGTCTATCTATTGAATTATTGGACGGATTTTGATGACAGCTATTACATGGTATAGCCAATAACATGACCAACTACTAGGATCATATAAATCCCCGATCATACTAGGATCATATTGCCTATCTTTCGGGAACATTTCCTCAAGAGATCCGACTTCAATACAACAAAATATGAGAAGGATAGGAAAACAAAAAACATAAGTTTAAAGTGTCTAAACCAATATTCACGTTTTTAAATCAAAATCTCTAAATAAAAAAGACAAAAAACAAAAATATTTGAGTTGAAAGTATACGCGATATGCACGTCAGCAAACCTTCCCAGTTCTTAAATATGATAAAGGTAAAGATTTTACAAAAGCAATTTAGCTAGGTAAACGGCTCGTAAAGTGAAAATGAGAAAAATAATGGCAGGTAATATGTAATTATCCCTTTTCATTGCCTCAGTCAGTGTGTTTAAGTACAATGCGTTGGTGGCAAACCGTACACATGCACACATATAATATATCGATATATCATCCCTAATAGTCTTTATTGGTCTGCTCAGCAAAAAAAAAAATGTATGTAATAAAAAAAAAAAAAAACACTAAGTTTATGAATGAATTTATTACAATCTAAATGATACGTTCAATAAATATAAAATGTTATCGCGTTTATTTTATGTTTGTACGTTCCCGACGTTTCGGCTGCTTTACAGCGACCATGACCACGGGAGGGCTGAGGTGTCTGACGTCCTAGTGTCAAAGTGTGTACTGGGGTACCCTCATATTTAGTTATTGTTCGGGTACGTAGAAACATAAAATAAACGTGATAAAATCCTTATGCTTAGTTACATTTCAATGTGCTGTATTCGCGTAAATACAAGATATCAATATTTACACCAACTGACAGCAGGCCGAATATATTATTATAATTAGAGACATTTATTTCAAACTCGACGTGACTATTATACCTACAATATTTTTTTAAAAACTAAGGACTTAATTTTTTTATTCGTTTTTTACACAAAACCTCGGCATTTGTTAAACTCCTAAAAACTTATGCAGCCGTATTTTTTATGTCAAACCAAAACATCGCGCAGAGTCGGTTCACTAATACCTAAGATTATAAGCATTTAAATAACCTGATCTCTCTGATTCACGGGGTACTCTGGGCCCAGGGATGACATCATAATGAAAACGGGTTAAACTCCGTCACATACAGTGCTCAATTAAAGCAACACAATTGAATTGTTATACCTGGAGGTATATACAGTATGATTCAGAAAGGGTATACTAAACCTCGAAGCTGAGCTTCTTTAGTGCATTTATATTAATGTGGAGTTAGATTTTACAAATACATTTTTTTCCCAACACAACGACATTTGTTATTTTTAAAAGCATTTTTTTATTTTACATAATCATTACAAAATCGCCAAAACGCAGGTTCAAGGGTTAGTATACCCTTTCTGAATCAACCCGTATAAGATTGGTTTACTTCTGTATTACAGACTATGTCTGCCATTTACGTTTATTCATACACGTCCGCACGTTGACGGAGTTTTTTTTTACAAAAACGGTCCAAAATATTCGATTTGTCATTTTATAAATATTCTGAAATCACGGCTACAGTTTTGACTATGATAAATTATACCAGCCAAGTAAATTAATCTATTTTCAGATTTTTAAAACATATTAAGTCAAAGCTCCTGAAGTCATTGAACTTAAATGAAGTCTGGACTCTACACGTTTCTCAAGGGAAAAAAACTCCCTAATCTACTGACTCGTTGCCCCGTATCCCTAAAAACGTGTAATTATAACACTCCCGAGAGCTCTTACGTCTTCTTAAATGTAACGATAATACTAGCTGTGCGTATTTTTTGCAATTCTCTAATTCGGGTTTCCCTATTATAATTTATTTGTTTCTTGTTTGGTATGTTTCTATTAAAACATAACAATCTCGTAAAACTTAAACTGCTCATAAATAAAACAATACTGCTTGTTGACATAAGAAACTATATTTTTACGTCTCACTAATGTAATGGAATTAAAAACATAAAAGGTTCGCGATTGTTTCTGGGTTATAAAAGTAACGCCAAATGTTACTTTCCCTTCCAAACAATATTAAATATCGCAAAGCATACACAACAAATGTAAGATCCTTAACTTTGTTTTATTTACAGATACCGTAAAACTCGGGCTGATTCCATCAGTAATACCCACACTGGGGCAAATTACGAATTGATTAAATAGCCAGAATTAGGTTTCGGTTCCCGGGTTCGAATTCTGGTTGGGACAAACTTTGTGTGATGAGCAAAAAACGTTTGAACCCGAGCAATGGATGTTTAATATCTATATAAGTATTACATACTCGTTTGAGTAATTTAATAGACTTCACCGTTCACTAAGAAAGTATTTTATTGACGACCCGGTAAGCACAGTTGGTAGTGATCCTGCTATCTGTACCATGAGACCTGGGTTCGAATCAGCTGCTACGCGCAAACTTCGTGTGATGAGCACGCATATTTATAATCTAGTCATGGATGTTTAATACTTATATAGGTTTTATATATTACGATCACCTCCGGTCTATTGCACGATACCCATAATTAAGTATTACTTAGTTTGGGACCGTACATTTAGTTCGTAAGTCTGGAAATATTATTATTATTATTAGGTTCTTAGAGCTTGTGTTTTAAATTAACGACTGTGATCGAAAGACTCCAATGAGGAAGTACGGAGAAGCTATCGCGTGGTTACAATATAAGAACTCGCGTTATAAACGCGAACGTTTCCTACACAGTTCTAGCTCACCGGTGGTCTCAGTGACTCATAGCCTCCAGTATGTCGTCATTTTTATAACACTGACAATCTAATAAAGTCTAACGTATAGCACTATATTATGTTATACCTAACTGCAATTATGCATTATTTTATTTTAATTATGAATTGTCTAGATAGGATATTATTACTACACACATATGCACCTACAAAGTGTATGTAGATCTGGCTCTATAAGTCTTCTTTTCGCTATCAGACTTGCTATAATGTATTTAAAGAAAGTGGTAAAAAAAATCTAAATCGGTTCATAAATGACAAAGATCTGAGGGTAACAAACATAAAAAAAATTTAAAAAAAATCTACCGAATTGAGAACCTCTTCCTTTATGAAGTCGGTTACATTTTCTTATTCATATGTAGGTAATATTATTTTTATGCCAATCGCATATATAAGGTGAGGAAACCAACGTCGTTAATTGAACTGATTTATAATCCAGTTTTTACTCTATGACATTTTATAACTAAACGCAATTTCCTTCCGGCATTCAGAAGCTATTAGTCAATAACGCAACACCAAACTGGCTATATAATTGCTCGAGTAGTTTGTGTGTAGTTCGCCTTGAATTGCCTAATTCGTCGCTAACAGTGAGGCTGTACCTTAAACGCGCACTCGCGCTCTCCCACGAAATTAACAGCCAATTGTTATGGGTATTGCAAGCGCCTAACTACTCCTCAAACGGAATGAAACTAGTGCGTAATAATAAAACATCATACAAGAACCCATACAAAATTTAAATACACACTTTCTAAAATTCCCCTCACATACATTACTGTCATAATTTTCGCGTTAAACATACACTTTAACCAATATGTGTAGCAGTATATGAAAGCAAATTGGTGTAATACAGAATTTTATTATAATTTAAGAGCAAAATCTGGAGAAAGTATAGAGAAACGGTCGTTTTAATTGACAGAGAGGGATGATGAAATGCTATATTATAGGCGTTGCGTTTTTAATAGCTTTCGGTATACATTACGTATGTATTTGATAAGTTTACATGTACATCATCATTCACTGAACAATGCTTTGGATAGAATTCAACTTTGTATTAAGTATTAGTTATTAGCATACACGTTTTTACATCACTGATTTAATTATTTATTTTATTTTAAAATTAGTTATAACTGGCTGTTCCAGTAAACTTCGTACCGCTTCCAATTTGTGAGAAAATTTAACATATTTCCCTCGTTTTAATAGTTATTCTGCTAATCGGAGCGGAGTCAGATAAAAAAAAACAAAGATCATAAAAATCGGCTCACCCGTTCTGGAGTTATAAATGGTGTAACTAACACGACTTTGTTTTATATTTATAGAATAAATAAAACATTACAAATTAACGTAAGTATTCAAATCAAATTTCTCTGAATAACATCATACATTATTATAAGCGATGTTTCCAAACCCAAAACCATTAATTAAATTGTTCCCTTAACAAGTACCGCTAACATTAAAATTGTTACCAATTATTTCCGACACTCGATATGTACTAACAAGTGTTACATGTTTTGTAACGTTATCCCGACACCAAATTAACTAATTTGATAGTTGCAAACAAAATAGCTACCGTGATATAATTATCCGGGCCAATCAAAAGGTAGAAGTCGTTTACAGTAGGTAAGCAAACTTGGTAATTAACAAATCATGGGTACCGAACTTCCCTTTCACACTTGTGGAACTGGTACTTTTAATGTTCTTCTGTATAGTATGGGTTTTGGCGTTTTGAGTACGCGAAAGCCCTGAGGCCATAAGAGGTTTTGATGTAATATCTACCTGCGAAGCGGTTGTTCGCTCAGTTTTTTGGTGTTCTTAAGCTACGTACTAGTATTTCGCGGCTATTTAATCTCAATCAATTCTATTCAACTTTAAATAAATATATGTATATTAAACAAAGTCGAGTTAGTTACACCATTTATAACTCAAAAATGGGTGGCCGGATTTTTATCATCTTTCAGGTTTTGAATTTGTCTCCGGCCATTTGTCATTAAAATGTGAGAGAAAAACACTGAAAAATAATAAAAAGGATAATTAATTTTCGCATACATTTGATTCTGAGGCGGTACGAAGTTCGCCGGGACAGCTAGTTATGCAATGAGTTTTGTAAAAATATTTTTCACTTAGAAAATCAGCTAAACTATCAGTTATTGATATATTCGAAGTATTCAGTAATACTATATATGTAAGTAATCCTTTAAATATCCGCCATGATACATGACGAGAAAAAAAAATACCTGACTTAGGTACGTTACATGACCTACGTCACTCTTTGGAATTCTACTACTATTTCTTTTTGAGGGAAGAACAATAGAACAACTGATAAAACCCAAAAAAAAGTGTTGAGTTAATAAAAAAATGTTGTAGGTAGATATAGATATCGCAATAATTTTTATTCGTCACGCATGATCTTAATTTTTTGAAAGTTTTTATAACATTCCTCAATTTTGTAAAAAAAAAACATGTAAAATATACGTCTCTATAACGGCCCATTAGATATATGGCAACCCGCGCTTATCTGTGTTGTCAATTGTTTTCTTACCCCTTAAGTAAGTAAACAAAATAAATATTTCGTGTAGGTAACCCAAAAAACACGAGACGAGTCATAGCTAGCCTACTCAAGGGTATCTTTTTGTGGCAAGCATTATCCCGGCTAAGTGGAAGGGTCAACTTACACATGGGGTACCATGCGACAGTAGCGTGAGTTATGGTGATCGGTTGCTCAGTGACGTCACTCCGGAATTCCACAAGCCCCTTTTGAGCCACTATCGACCAGCTGCGGCTACAAAAAAGGTTTCCACCATATATATGTATCTAGATTGGGCGCTTAAACAATCACTATGTTCCACTGAACTGTGGTTCCGGAACCACAACTTGTTTAAAATCCCATTGAAATTGACGAAATCTCGCACCGTGAGCGGAACATGATCGTTGTTCTGATTTGCTATTCTAAAATAACATGTATTTCAATGGTTTCTGCCTGCACTGTTCAGCAATATTACATACTTCATTGCCACTAATGAGTAACGGTATGATGTGTTCTGATTATTTGTTGGGAGGTGATTAGTACGAGGATAACGTAAGCTCTATCCATCTATTGCAATAGGCTTTGAATAGTAAACAAACATTGGATTTGTTTATTATAACAACGCAAGAGATTTTGATGCACTTCTTATTATGACTTCATCCAATTAGCGACACTACACTTGGTGACGTAAAACAAAAAAGGATGTTATGACATAGAATTAAATAGTACTAGCTGCGCCCCACGGCGTTACCGGCGATTAAAAAGTATGTCGATGCCTATGTTATTTTCTGACCCCTAAACTAGCACTACCTTTGCAAAAAATCATGTCGATCCTATGCTCTATGAAAAATTAAAACAAATGTATCCCACGGGAACTATACATTTAACCGGAATAAAAAGTAGCCTATGTGCTACTCCAGACTATAATCTATCTCTGTGCCAAATTTCATCCAGATCCGTTCAGCCATTCTGGCGTGATTGAGTAACAAGCATCCATCCGAACTTTCGCATTTATAATATTAGTTTAGATTATTTATACTCGCTCGCGACTCCGTAGATTCGTTTTTTTAACATCCCGAAGGAACTATATATAGCTACACCATAAGTTATCAGGATGCCATATTGTAGTAGAAACCATACAAAGATTTCAAAGCTAGTATCAAAATACTTATTTCTGGTGGAAGTTGTTTCTGCTGTTATAAAAATAGCTATGGGAAATTTTATTTTTTTATTTTTATTTTACAGAATTTTATTTTCTATATAGTGGAACCAACTAGCATACCTCTATCTCGCTTGCCTATGGATACTTACCACCTTCTGGTCCATAACACGAAAATAATGTTCGTCATGGTGAAAACATCGTATTCCCTCTAGTCGGTTATTCGGATCCATCCGGGGCCCGAAATGTGGGTCACAGTAATTCGGTGTCCCATGTACACGGAAATGAGCGGCCCTGGAAAAATTGCACCCCAATATTATGAAGACATAAAGTTGTCCCTTCGATTCATGATCGCTGCACAATGATTTGTTGACGGACGTGATTGCATGGTTTAGTGATAACTTCTTGCGTGTTTTATGAGACGACGCCTTTATTGAATTGAATTCAATTTGAAAAGATTCGAAACTACGCATGGGATTTAGATTATTTTAGGAACAGAATTTTAACAATCAAATAGTGTCAATTTAAATTCATGTCTGTAAAATTTGTATGAGACCTGCATACATAAATCACTGTAATTCTTTAGTAGATCGTGTGTAGATGCTTCGTATTATAAGTCACTCTGTATAAGAACTTCATAATCATTTTGCAGACTTCATCGGATGAACGAATTAATATATAAATAGTTATATGAAAGTTACAATATTATAACAATTGATTGTAGTCCGAAAACAAAGGAATTACAGTATGGGTCCAAAATAAAATGATATCATATAACTATCTACTATCATAAACCACAGCCTTTTTTGAAAATGCAACGTTACCAATTATGCAATAGGCCTCTATATTAAAAAAAAAGTTATACGGGGCGCCCAAGAAGACCTTCCAGGACCAGACAAATGGTCTATTCCAGAAAGGCCACGTCCGTAAAAAACAATATTTTAACTGCCTCACAGCCTTACGACAACTGCCTTACGGTACTCCATATCCTTATTCGATGCCTCGCGGCGACCCACCTGAATACATGACATCACGCTAAGCCTGCGCGTGCGCCGGGGAAAGTGCCACATTCCTAGCCATTATTGTCAACCCTGTTCTACTTATATGCCAGAGACTTTTGATATTCCTTCATGTTGGATTATAGACCTTAAGTTAGGTAGAAGAACAAATGCGTTGGCAGTGTGCTATCGGTACTCGAATATAAATAAAATAAAATATAAATAAAAGTACTCATGTCTCGTATTTTTAAAATCTATATGTGTGGACAATTGCACCAAATCCCTACTCCACTCCCCTATTTTTCCTTCCCGGAATAAAAATCTTACGACAAGTCTTGTATCGAACGATTCGGATATTGAAACTTGCATTATGAAATGTTCCATGTAAACAGAACGAGTGGTCGAATAGAACCATTCGGTTGCGTAGTTGTATCGAATCTTCGATTCGGTCATGAAGAATGAGTCTGAAAGATCAACGTAGAAATGGGACAACTTATAATCGAGTAAATTCGGATACTTGTCAAAACGTTCTAAATCGACCCGCAGATTTGGCTAAACATTACATAAGCAAGACCCATTTTCAAATAAAAGTCAACAAGAAACGAGGAAGTATCTGAAGTATTTCGATGTTTCACTAAGCTGGTATTTTTAACCATGCTGGTACTATATTTAACAACACCATAAACATCGAAGCTGTGTATCCTAGCAGCTATTTTGTATAATAATTAGCTTGCAGCAAGGTAACCATGTAATCAGACATTGCAAAAGGACATTCCATCTATAAATTAATTCTCACAATTCTAGTGTTCGTAGCATGCGAAGCGAATATGCCGTTTTAGAATATTAAGTGTAAGCCGCAGCTGTCGTTGTAGTGTTGAACGCGTATTCTAGCAATTGGTGAGGTTAATAATGGATAAGAATGGCGGCTTGCTTCTTCATTTTATAGCCGCACAACCTTGGAATTGTCTTGAAGAGAAATGGCCTGAAATCTTGATAGTACTACCATTCTATCTCTTTCTTTTGTTAGCCAATCATTTCTCCTTTTCTTACTCCATCGCATGTCAACATATCTATCGTGATTTGAATGTTCGATACTGTTAAGTAACAGTCTTCTTTGGGGTCTTATGACTATTGTCTGTTTAGCCATCTATGGATTTTCTGTAAGAAGTTTTTGATATTTAGCCTCATCTCTTGGAGTTTTTTCATAAAATATTCCCTATAACATGGATGAGTTCCATCTCAGTGTTGTTCATACCGCCGAAAAATTAAATAATTTAAGGCTCCAATAAAAATATGCGGTGGCTGTTCAGTGTTAATGAGTCTTAAGACCCAATACGAGGTAATTCATTCTAGATGAATTCTAGAAACTTTCTTAATATTACTATGGCAGCACGAAACAACGTCGATACCCAACATAAACACACACAATCACACCAGTCCATGTACCGGTGTGAGTAAGCACCGTAGTCTCATTCTTACCTGCGCACGCGTCCGTCGTCTCAAAGAAAGCCTCAGTGCTTACCTGGCGGCCGTCGCGACCGCACCGGCCTGCCGTCATGTGGCAGACTTTGTGACTCAAGTGCAGTGAATTGTGTACAAGCACAGTGCCCGTGCGTTAACCCCAACCCTTGATAGTGCCTAACCGGATTTTTAGACGGAACGCCCCGCGGCGTGAAAAAGGTGGGTCCATACTTATCCTATTTGCATTATCTAGACGTATCAGCCACTCGAGTGTTAATTTAAGGTAATGTGAAAGTTGTGACGATCGATCGCCGAGTTCGAGGAGTCAGCGGTGTTGACACACTTTTGCTTCAGGTGTGGTGGCTGGCAGGTGGGCGCGCCCGCTCTGTTAGTAATACTGTGCGACCAAAATTCCGATCTCGTGAGACTTTCCGTTGAACAACTTTCTTCTAGCCGATGAGATTTTAGATCTCTATACTATCAGTGTCATGTAAATGTTTAAAAATGATGATGTTTACTGGGTTAATATTAATAAAAGCTCTGGAATATACGATCAAACGGAAGACATCAACGCGCACAGTTCAATACTATTTTGCATCTCGTGCGCCCACATAGTTTGCACCGCCCATTACCTCATGTATAATATCAAGGAGATAATGTTGATTTACATTCTTTTAAATTGCCATTCTTTTTCTTTATAAGTCAATCGCAATATAGTTACAATCTTAATTGTCTGAACTGAGTTGCCCAATTTAAAACGCTTTGCTTATGAAACTAATTTAGACTAAATCTTTTGAAATTAGTGCCATTTCAACTGTAACAGATAATTTTATCGTCTACTTTAAACCAAGCTTTAAATTAAGTAAATACCTAAATGTTTTGATTCAGAAAATTATTTACTTTTGTGATGAAATGTAGCTCATTGTTTAAATTCACTTTGAGTGTTGCTATTAAGGACTAATAATTAATTCAAAGAAGATTTCACTAATAATCACAAATAACATTTTCTTAGACATTAAATTATTAATAGCAGAATTATAAAGTCTAGAGTAATTAAGTATTTCAGTGGAAAATCAGCATTATTAACATGAGCGTAAGGCAAACGGGAGGTCAGAATTGAGTGTACTGTGACGAGGCTCAACCGGTCCTCCCCGCGCGCCTCTGCCGTTGTCCCCCTTCACGTTGCACTCACTCATCGCCTCAGTGCAGTCGCGATGCGCAAGAGTGCATCCCTGCATCCTCTTTTTTATCAAACTATAGTTACACAGATAAGGTTTATAGCTTGTTACTAAGCTAACAGATTCAGAGCTATTATTACTGTAATGTACCGACGTTTAAAGTTTTATCTTAACAATTGAATGTCTCTATATCCGAAAAAGCAACGTCCTACATAACTCTATGTAAAGGCCTAATTATCTTTACCACAAGCACTCCAATGGTAATAAAAATATATCGTATAATTGTATATTATACTATCCATGTTGATTGGTCTCACCTTCAACACGATTCCATAGATTTTGAATATCTATGCAACTTTTCCGCATTACCATATCACAAGAGTGCCCTGATACCTTCCCTAGGGACTTTTTACTGAACGAACCGGAATTAATTATAATAAAATATTCAATTCCATATCAATCATACTACTAAATTAGGTTTGTGGTCTCCGATAGGATGTTTGACGCGCTCTAATGAATAAAACATTCTGTGGAGAGAGAGAAATTCGTGTCTCAACCCTGGGGTTATATTCATGGATATATCCAGACTCGTGATAACATGGAAATTGTTATTCCCGTATGAATAGGAATTGCCAGAAGTAGCCGACATGCTTTCCACGGATTAGTATTTTAATACATTTAGAATAAAGATCATGTCGTGTTGATTATATTGGTTCGAGGATTGTTGGAAGTAAAAGTGTAGTCGTTTTCAAACCGTCTTTTGCTTTTATGCCAAATATTAGTTGCCCTTAAAGATCCACGGAATAAAGTAATCAGTGCTAGTTTCTGAGCTAATGCATATAATATTGTTACGATGCGTATAAAAGAGGTATCGATAACTCGAGAAATAGTCATCGAAGCTTCTAGAAACAAAAACGCATTGTTGGGTCCAAGGTCCCCTATCGATCTGTGAAGAAAGATCTAGAATCGTCAACAATGTTGCAACCGGCTTCCGGAATATACCTCATATTATTTTTATTAAAATTATTATTAGTAAACAAAAGGCGAGGACAATGCAATTCCTGGAACTACGAGTTCTCGGAATAATACCGATTAGACGAATACAGCTACGTACACTAGAACATTCTAGCGCCTCCTTATTACCGTGTACATAAGGTTCATTTTCCTTATGGAACATTTCTGTTTAGTGGGTTTTTATCGACACCTTTCTGGAAAGATCCACCCTCGCTATTTTCGGATTATAAATAGTGTGCAGGACCAGCAACGAGACAGTTTCTATTTGAAAGCGATTGTGAACACATCTCTCTGAAGCGAACTAAGAAGACTATACCGGCGACTCTAGCGAATACTGTGGACTACTGTGTTTCTAAGTGATTTGGTGAATTGTGATTTGAGTGTTTACTAGTTAGTGTTCTGGTGTGTACTATTTTTGCCTTCTGTGTGGAGAGCGATTAAAGTAATTTTCACGAAATCGGCATTTGATTACCCCCGCACGTAACAATTGGTGTCAGAAGCGGAATGCCGTTACTACCACGTGAAGACGAAGGGCGTACCCCACGAACCAGACGGCAAGTGGAGATGGATGCTGCACGTCAACGTAGCCTTGAAGAGGAAGAGCCTCGGGCTGATGCTGAGATTCCAGCTAGAACTGTGGCAGCACCAGGAGTTAGCTCACCGGACATAAACATGTCAGCACTGCTGGCCTCCATGAAGGAAATGATGATGGCCAACCAGGAAGCTGTAGTAGGAAAAATCGATGCTGGCATAAAAGCTCTTGGAGAAAAAGTAAAGTCTCTTGAAGACCGTGTGGAAGTGCTTGACAAAGAAGTTACCATAAAAACAGGGAACCTCGAAGACCGCTTACAAAAAGTAACTCTCAAGAATGAAGCCATGGAAGACCGCTGGGAAACACTTAATAAGGAGGTGATGAAGCTAAGAACACATGGATCTATTGCAGTGGCTTCACCATCATCTGCAAAACTTGACCTACCACGCTTCGATGGGACTTCGTCGTGGTCAGCGTTCAAGTACCAGTTCGAGGTACTTGCAAGTGGCAATGGTTGGAGCAACGAGCAATCTTTCATGGCTCTTACGCTTGCTCTACGAGGGGATGCTTTGACAATTCTAGAAAACCTGCCGCCTGAAAGAAGGACCCTGGATATATTAATGGAAGCATTAGACACGCGCTACAGTGATAAGCACCTGGAGCATGTCTACCGAGTGCAACTCCGTGAGCGATCACAGAAGGCTGGTGAAAGCCTCCAGCAGTGGGCCCAGGAAATTGAAAGGCTGGTTCGTCGAGCTTACTCATCGGCACCAGAAGTTATTGAAGTGACCCTGCTGCAGGCATTTATCGATGGCATAAGAAACTCAGAGGTTCGAGGGGCTGTGAAACTGGGACATCACCAGTCCTTGAAGAACGCACTTGCGCATGCTCTTGAGGTGGAAGCTGTGCAACAAGACACGAGGCTACACAAAGTTAGAGCGGTGATACCAGAAGAGAAGAAGTCTCGGTTTGTCCCCACGTGCTATGAGTGTGGAGAAAAAGGGCACATTCGGCTCGAATGCCCTAAGAAAAAGAGAAGGGTCAAGGACTCCGAGACCCAGGTCATTCAAGATACGCCGTTAAACTAAAAGTCGCCAGGGCCGCGGGGCGGGCGCTGGCTGGTCAACATAAAGCCCCAACAGTGACCATAACTCAAGTCTTTAATGGGAATAGTCTGATCCTCGAGGGCACCGTAGATAATAAATCATGTAGTTTAACAGTGGACACCGGAGCATCACGTACCATTGTGAGACCAGAGCTACTGAGACGCACTATAATGTGGAATAGACGATCTCCAAAATGTCATCTTCAGACAGCCACGGGCCAGCCAGTTTCCGTTCTCGGCGAAACAGACGTTAAGTTTAGAATTGGTGACCGAGTGTATCTACAGGCAGTGCTAATTGCTAATATTACCGACGATTGTATTTTGGGACTGGATTTCTTGAAGACTCAGCAGTGTGTTTTGGATGTTGCTAAAGGAGTGTTAAGGTTTCCTGACCAAGAAGTTTGTTTGCAAGGATCACGCCCGTGCAATATTTATTGCCTGAAGGACACTACACTGGCGCCGAGATCAGAAAACTTAGTAATAGTGAAATTTCCTCGTAATATTAAGCAAAGAAGATGTCTCATTGTTGAAGACACTGGAAATTATCCACATATAATTACAGCAAGGACCTTACTAATGTCGAACGGAATTGCTAAGGTGAGAATCCTTAACCTTGGTAATGAAGAAGTTCACCTCAAGAAGAATAGTGTGGTTGGAAGATGTGAGGAAGTAAAGTACCTGAGACGATTGAATAGGGATACGGTTAAACAGAATGGTACCGACGTGAAGGAGGATCACATCCAGCAACTTCTGGAATCTTCTAAGGAGAATTTATCGACAACAGAACTACAGCAAGCCAAAGAGCTCTTGCTCAAATTCAACGACATCTTTGCTACTGGAAATGACTGTGGAAGGACAGGGCTCGTAAAACATCGGATCGACACAGGCGACGCCAGGCCTATAAAACAAAGACCACGACGTATACCATGGGCAAGAGAAAAAGAGGTGACAGATATGATTAAAGATATGGCTGATAACGGAATAATTGAACCTTCTACGAGTCCATGGTCATCACCTGTGGTGCTGGTAAAAAAGAAAGATGGCAGTACAAGGTTTTGTGTGGATTACCGGATGTTGAATAACGTCACAAAGAAAGACAGCTATCCCTTACCTCGGATTGACGACACACTGGACATGCTTAGTGGTATGAAATGGTTCTCAACTATCGACTTAAAAAGTGGCTATTGGCAGGTAGAACTAAGCCCAGAAGACAAAGAGAAGACAGCCTTCAGCACTGGAATCGGAAATGGATTGTGGCAGTTTAATGTTATGCCTTTTGGGTTATGTAATGCTCCAGCCACATTTGAGCGCCTTATGGAAAGAGTGATGGTGGGTTTACTCGGAGACGTATGCCTGGTCTACCTTGATGACGTAATCGTTATGGGTCGTAGCTTCAAGGAGAACCTGAAGAATCTGGAACGAGTGTTCACCCGAATCCGTGAGGCTAATCTAAAACTTAGCCCAAAGAAGTGCGCTTTATTTAAAAAGGAAGTAAGTTACCTTGGACACGTCATCTCAACGGAAGGAGTCCAAACCGACTCTGAGAAGATAAAAGCTGTTCAAGAATGGCCTGTTCCAAGAAATAAAACAGATGTGCGCGCCTTTCTGGGATTATGCGCATATTACAGACGATTCATTAAGAGCTTCTCGGACATTGCAAAACCGTTGCATCGACTTACAGAAGAGAAACGCGATTTTATCTGGGACCTGACTTGTGAGGAAGCCTTCAGTGAGCTCAAGCAACGGTTATGTGAAGCCCCTATTTTGGGTTACCCAAATAGAGAAGGAAGATTCATAGTGGATACAGACGCCAGTAACACAGGAATAGGTGGTGTTTTATCTCAGATACAGGGAGATAGTCAAGTCGTTATAGCCTATTTCAGTAAGTCACTTTCCAAACCAGAAAGAAATTACTGTGTTACTCGCCGTGAACTACTTGCTGTGGTGAAGACCCTACAACATTTTCAGAAATATCTTATAGGAAGGGAGTTTACTATAAGAACGGATCATGCTGCGTTAAAATGGTTGTTACAATTCAAGAACCCAGAAGGTCAAGTAGCTAGATGGCTCGAGCAACTACAGGAATTTCACTTTGTAATAGAACACCGAAGTGGAAAAGGACATAACAACGCCGATGCTTTGTCACGAAGACCGTGTGCCGAAGACTGCAAGCATTGTCAGAAGAATGAAGTACGGGAAGAGGTTAAAGTCATCAGGACACACGGACTTGATGACGAATGGACTGGAGCCAGCATGAAGAAGGCCCAAGAAGAGGACGATGACCTTCGACCTATACTGGACTGGAAACGTCTTGGGAACAAACCCCAATGGAGTGATGTGTCTGCTCATAGTTCGACCACCAAAAGCTATTGGGCTCAGTGGGACAGCTTGACTCTGGAAGACAGTGTACTATGTAGAAAATGGGAATCCAATGATGGAAAGGAAGTAACCATGCAAGTCGTAGTACCTCGGAGTAAGGTGGCCCCTCTTTTGCGGCACATTCACGACGGTATTTCTGGTGGGCATCTTGGAGTCAAGAAGACCCTGGTTAAAGTGCGACAACGGTTCTACTGGGTTCGTTGTCGGGAAGATGTCGAGGATTGGTGCCGTAAGTGCACTGCTTGTGCTTCAGTGAAAGGCCCACAGACAAGAAGCAGGGGAAAGTTAAAGACGTACAACGTTGGAGCGCCATGGGAGCGCATCGCTATTGATGTTGCTGGACCTTTTCCTATGACAGATGATGGGAACAAGTACATCATAGTAGTGCAAGATTACTTCACTAAGTGGCCCGAAGTCTTTGCAACACCGAATCAAGAAGCTATAACTGTTGCGAAGAAACTGGTCCAGGAAGTGGTCTGTCGATATGGCGTACCCATGGAGCTTCACTCAGACCAAGGGCGGAATTTTGAGTCTGCCTTATTTCAGGAAATGTGCAAACTGCTGGGAATCAATAAGACTCGTACGACTCCAGCGCATCCGCAGTCAGATGGAATGGTCGAGAGGTTCAACCAGACTTTAGAGAACCACTTGGCTAAAGTCGTGGACGATCATCAGAAAGATTGGGACCAATACATTCAGCTGTTTCTAATGTCCTATCGATCTGCGGTACACGATAGTACGGGACATACTCCGGCCAAGGTAAATTTCGGTCGAGAAATAAGGCTTCCAGTGGATGCAATAACAGGCACGCCACCCGATAGTCCTAAGCCTGTTACGGACTATGTAAGTGAACTTCAAAACCAGCTGGATGAAGTGCACAGAAGAGTACGGGAGAATAATTTCAAGACCAGTACAAGGATGAAGACCCGGTACGATCGGAATGCGAACACCGACGGGTTTGAGGAAGGAACACTAGTGTGGCTTCATAATCCGCTTCGCAAAAAGGGAAAGTCTCCGAAACTTCAAGCTCGCTGGGAAGGACCGTACACCGTCATTACAAGGATCAATGATGTTACCTTCCGCATCAAGAAGGGACTTAGAGGAAAACCAAAGGTAGTCCATGTGGACCGGTTAGCGCGATATCATGGCTCGAATAATGCTCGGGACGAGCATGACTAAGAGGGGGGTAATGTTACGATGCGTATAAAAGAGGTATCGATAACTCGAGAAATAGTCATCGAAGCTTCTAGAAACAAAAACGCATTGTTGGGTCCAAGGTCCCCTATCGATCTGTGAAGAAAGATCTAGAATCGTCAACAATGTTGCAACCGGCTTCCGGAATATACCTCATATTATTTTTATTAAAATTATTATTAGTAAACAAAAGGCGAGGACAATGCAATTCCTGGAACTACGAGTTCTCGGAATAATACCGATTAGACGAATACAGCTACGTACACTAGAACATTCTAGCGCCTCCTTATTACCGTGTACATAAGGTTCATTTTCCTTATGGAACATTTCTGTTTAGTGGGTTTTTATCGACACCTTTCTGGAAAGATCCACCCTCGCTATTTTCGGATTATAAATAGTGTGCAGGACCAGCAACGAGACAGTTTCTATTTGAAAGCGATTGTGAACACATCTCTCTGAAGCGAACTAAGAAGACTATACCGGCGACTCTAGCGAATACTGTGGACTACTGTGTTTCTAAGTGATTTGGTGAATTGTGATTTGAGTGTTTACTAGTTAGTGTTCTGGTGTGTACTATTTTTGCCTTCTGTGTGGAGAGCGATTAAAGTAATTTTCACGTAATCGGCATTTGATTACCCCCGCACGTAACAATATGCTTACCATTGACAACGTATGAAACAAATTAATTAATTAATAAATATCGCCAGAGCAAGCAAGTCTTGTACCGGGTACCGTACAATGGACTGAGGGTGAACCCAGTATATATTACTTATATACATATTAAACATCCATGACTTGAGTATAAACATTCGTGATCATCACACAAATGTTGCCCATACTGGGTTTCGAATCCACGACTATTGCTGGCGCACTCGTGCAAGCAAGTTCATTACCAAACAGAAGATAAATATTAAATTCACATGACTACAAACTTCGAAGTTTTCAACCCAGTAAATCTATAGACACCACAAAAACTGGTTTTACCACAAAACCTGCTAAAGTTTCCATTCAAACCAGTCTAATTTTCTGATTCACACACGACGCTCTGATTCACTAAACATATCTATAATTACGCTACACCTGTTTGCAAAGTAAAAGTGTAAAACATACGAACATTTGTTAATTTTCACTATCTATGCCACAACAGCACAACAAGTGACCCGCATGGAAAGTGGCATTTTAGCACAAAACAAAACTTAAGTATCTGTACGTACACAGCGAGTAAGGCTCTGTGCGCTGAATACATGCGGAATGGAGCAGACGGTGAGAAAATAATAAAGTAACGGCTAAACGCTGTTTAAATTTTAAGTCCTACTTTCCTGTTGGAGACGCTATTTTTATTAGCCACACTTTGATATATTACATTTCACGCGGACATACTAAGCAGTACTCATATTGAAGCCGCTTTTGGGACGCAACGCACAACAATTAATCTTTTTTATTTTGCGAGAAGTTTTGTTAACCTAAAGGATGTTTACTTTTTACACAATGAGATAGAATTAAGTGCGCTCCAGACTACCCCATCCCTTATAGACAACATTATAAATAATAAGACAGTTTTGTCTTGTTATGTTAAATAAGTAGCTCTGGTTCCTATCTGCTAACAGATCAGGGTTACTCTAGACTCTAGTGATTCTAAGAGGAGTCCAACAAATTAAAGGAAACTTGAGAGTCGCGCGAGAATATACAATAGTCGGTGACTCGCAGCTTTAAAATTGGCAAGCGTTATGCATTTTAGGCATATTTTTATTCAGAATAAGGTCTAAGCGGTCCGCTAACCTTAATCTGTAGGAACGCTTTATTCAAGAATGCAGTATATTCATGACCGGTTGTTCTCTGACATCATTCTTTGGTTTCTAAAACCACGAAGCTTACGTGTGAGTCACACAGCGTGTTTGATCATGTAGTACATAATGGTTTTTTATACATATCCTCTACGATGTCGCCACGCGAGATAAATCTCAACACAAACAAAATACTGGCTGGCGTGGTTCATGAATCCAGCGCCCCAAGTCTACTAAAACAATCGAACGGCAACCGCATAGTAACAGATATCTGTCAAAATTGACTGTTACTATGTGGTTGCTGTTCAATTATGAATCGATTGTGTTAGCAGACTTGGAGCCTTGTTTGCTGCAGTAAGTTCTTCTTCACCCCTAGGCAGTTCTTAGGCATATTCTTACTTAAATGGTATAGTTTAGTAACCTACATACCGATACTCTAGTGATTTGTTTATTCCTCTTTGCAAATGGCTAGTGTGTTATTTTTAATGAAGAAGGTCCTCGATTTCTTCCTAAAAAAACCGCTCTCTCTGTTTCGCTATAATATGATAACTTCAACTCTGTTGCCTTATTCTAGCACAACACTTTCATAATGTCTCTTCGACGTAGCCCTTACAACACTTACACAACGTGTCTGTGACTTAACGTAATACCCGAAATAAGTATGTTCTGCACCAAGAATATAATCTGTTGTTCTATTTTTGAATGAAAACATTAAGTTGCAACTATCTGAGACAAGGTAATAACCAATTTACATTGTAGACATTAAAAGAAAATGTTGCAATAGGCTATTTGGACAACTCACATACAAAACGAATAAATAAAAAAAAACTGTTTGTACAATTACAACTGGATTTGATACATTTCGATTGCCTATATTAAACTCAAAAGCTAACCAGATATCATCAAGCTATGTCCATCGGGAGTCAAGCAGCAGCAAGCAAATCAATGATTGCAGGGGTACAGCCGCCGACGTAAGGTGTATAATTTTTTAAACTTTATTACAATCAGTTAGGTCATCTGTCTTGCTTTATTAGACACAAACTTTGTGTGATGAGCACGAATGTTTGTATATAAGTATTATATACTGAGTTCGCCCTCAGTCCATTGTACGGTACCCATAACACAAGCGTTAAACTTATAGTGGGACCATATAGGAATCTGAGATTTGCCCATTAATAAGTTTAAAATAACTGTGAAAAGTAATCTATGTCGTAAGGGTTATTACAGGAACTTGGATTATTTGGATGATAAAGCAGCCTGAGACTGATCGCTCAAATATCAATGTATATCATGTTAATGTGTAGCGTGTGTGCGCCCCGCATGGCAACACACTGGAGCTTACTTTTATATTTTATTTTGTAAAAATAATGAATTTCAAAAAAAGACTAGCCCGCTGAGTTTCTTGCCGGATCTTCTCAGTTGAGGTCGCGTTCCGATCCGGACGTAGACTTGAGAAAAAAAATTTAATGACAATTTGTAAGTGCCCCCGTAGGCCTATACGAGATAAATGATTTGACTTTGACTTTGACTTGTAGTTGGTGTATTCGTGTGGCGATATTTATTTTATTTATTTCACTTACACGCTGTATTTCTTATATAACCCGTTCAATACCGCAAAGCTATACATCTGAGGACTCGAACGCAGCCAACGGTTACCCAGTCCGTTAGCGCTAAGGGGGTCATGCGCAGCGCGCCGCGGCCGTCGCGTGCGCACTTTCAACAGCCGCCATAGTTAGTATTCGACCTGAAATACTTGAACAGTTCGTGATCGAATAGAGGACTGGATCGGTGCAAAGAAATATATACTTACTCTGGTCCCTATGTAGGTGTACTTTACTTTTGTAAAATCTAGACGTATATTGGACGAGAATGTTCATAAGGCAGCGTGCTGGAAGTTCCGGTGGCCAATTATTAGAATGAAGAAAACAAAACAAAAAGTTTTCATAATGGACTTGGCTCGGCACAACCGTGTGCTTGGATATTTTTTTAACATTCCGATTACGTATAATTAATTGATAGATATATTAGTTTAACTTTGATGCAAAAATAAAAAGTTGAGTCATTTGAAAGATACATTAAAAAAATATTAGAATTAAAAACAAAAAGGATTGAATTAACGATACTTATTTATATGTTACAAATCCTATCAACTTTTTTCATATAACTGTAAAAATACCTAATGTTAATAAATAGTGTTACCATACTTATTTGAAATCAATCACCTGTCGCCTAAATATAGTGTGAAAAAGCTAAACACGCAACAGCATCGTGCGTGACACAGTTTAATGAAAATGAACCTTGCCAAATTTACCGCTTTCAAATCGAAATTTTCAAGGATTTATGCATTTGATACATTATAAAGACACTTATTTCAGAACTGTGAACAAGAGGTCCTGTGGCGCAACGGATAACGCGTCTGACTACGGATCAGAAGATTCCAGGTTCGAATCCTGGCAGGATCGAAATGTCTTTTTGACTAATTCATTTTATAACCGTTTAATTTGAATATTATTATGATTCGATTGTCAGAACATTGCACAACATTTTAACCACCGTTTTCCAAATAATTTAATTTTTGAGACATTGGTAAAGAGGTGAAACAGAGAAACGTGGAAGCTTTTTATATTTTGTGAGTCAAGCATACATTATTTTAATTTGTGTAATGTTATTTTTTTATATATTTTTTTCTTAAATATAACCCCAAACTTATAAACGTTCGATAAAGTTATAAAATGACTATAAATTTGGGGGTATCATTTTAAATAATACTATTTTATCCGATTCGTAAATTGTCTGCATAAACATAATAGGGATTTCTGCATAAACAGGGTTTCACAATAGGATTTCTCATTAATTAACAGCATAGTCGAGCAATCCAGACATCTTGTACTATTTACAGTAGGTACAGATTGCTGCTAATGAATTCGATTATCTGAAGAGAATTCACTCCTCCGCAATTCCGAACGTACTTCCGACGATTTCACGAAAATATATTTTCCAATGTTTTTGTAAATATAATGAACTCTAAAATAATGTGTTAAGGTTCAGATTTAAGTGGCAGAGTTATGAAAATGTTGGTTTCTAAGAATGATTGCATTTTGATACGCAGGCGTTTAGAAGCCGATAAACGAACAGGGAAGTAATTTTGCGATTTTTTTTTATCACGACATGATCAAATACATAGTGATCTTATAAGGCAGTACGTATTATTCAGGTGTTATTGCAGTCAAGCTTATAAGCTTATAAGGACTGGAATAGGGAGGGACAATAGAGGCCCCATCTTCAATTATCAGAATATAGCTGTCAAAATACTATACCTATATACTGCATATTCGCAGTAAATAATATTTCCAATAAAGGAACTAACTCAAATAAACTGCATAGTGTACAGGAACTTGATTGCAGACATTGTAAGATGCTTAAATAAAATTATTGTCTGTCTTCAGAAATCTGAAATAACTTAATAAGGTACAGTTCCTCGTAATTAACAAGCTCAATCTCAGAGAGATGAATGCATTGGCCCATTCTAACGAACCTAATTCTGGAAGCGTTCCGACGGTTCCGACGACGCTCTTTGCGAGGTTACTCAATTGTTAAAATAGCTTATTTTTTTAAATGTGATGTTAAATAAGAAATAGAATCGACTTTTTGGCGGGAAGTTGAACCGCAAAGTTGTCAATTTTGTTTTATCTTCCAAAAATTGTATGTATAACCTAAAAAAAGAAGAAGAATAAGATCATTTATTGGGACAAATTAAGAGACGAGGTATTAAATGCTTTTTTTTATTATTTTAAAAATAAGTATTTATTAAAAAATACTTGCGAAAATAAAACGTTGTGCATTTGTTTGTCGAACTGCGATCTGTGCTTGACGTTCCAATTTTAAATTTGTAACTGGCATTGTGAAAATTCACAGAATAGGCAACTTCCATTCGATGTTTCGAAGCTAGCTCGGAATATTAAAATTAAAAACAGAGTTCTTCCACGTGTTTTCAACCCTACACGAAATCGAGTGTATTCACCTTTGAAATTGACGCTTGGACTTTTAGACGGCCGCCATTGGTCCACAAACAAACTTGTTAATTTGCATTCGGGCCATCTCGCATTCAACACGCATTATTTAGGAAACGCCGAGGAATCTGTGCGTAACGGTTGGCCGACCTGTCGCGCGAGTTGCCACGCACGACACCACCGATGCCATAGTTAGTATACGGTTTGATAATTACATTTGATTATATTAATATTGAAAACATAGCTATTAACGCGCGCTAACGTAACTTTGAGGTGATTTGCTGGTACTTGAGATTATTGTGCGCTGAGTTGTGATAAATCAATGATATTGCCTTGACCACAATACGTATATTTACTTACATAATTATTGTCCCCCGTTTTCTGACAATGTAAATAACACGGACCTTTACATTTAAATTTTAACATTTACGAAATATTTGTGGATTACACCCTATTTGTCAAATAAAACCAAATATTGATTGGGTACCAAAATGTGATCTCTATAAAAATATTAAACATTGGCATATCACCTTGAACAATATTTACAATTAAAGTTAAAGTAAATAGGAAAATGAAAAAAAAAATATGAAAACAGACTATGTATCAAAAAGACCTTGTCCGCGTGGAATGGTGGCAAGAATGCTGGCTGCATTTCCTCGCTGTATTATCAAGCACACGCCACAACGCAGAATTAGTTTAGCAAGGTTGTTTAAAAAAATTGAGCTTATAGGTACCTATAACGTAGAAATAAAGTATAATATACAGTTCTAGCAACTGTTTGCATTGCCACATTTGTACAGGAAAGCTCACAATGTGTAATAAAGGCCGATCGTACGTGGGCCCACTGCTTTATTGGAGCTTATTACCCACTACCTAATCATATTGCTAGCATTAGCTAAGAAATCTCGATAAATTGTTTTCAAATAAATAGCTGGTAAGTACTAAATAATAAATTTAACATTTCGTTATCAAGATTTATTTTATCCAATTCGTAGTTTTAAAAATACTTAAGATGTACCTATTTCGTCTGCAAATCCAAGAAAAATCAGCATTGAATTATCAACAAAATAAGCTTTTGTGTTCGTATGATCAGTGTACAGTAGTTTTTTTGATAATATTAGACTGAAAATTTTGTTGAATATATTTTTTGTATATAATTTATTATTTGATTTAATTTAGAGTGTTGCAAGGATTTTTAAATTGTTTAATACAATCAATCAATTAACTGGTATTATAACTCTTGACTCTGATATGGCATAAACCACTGGCAATAATCTTGTAAGCAGCGCCGCCAATCAACATCAGCTAGATGTATGAAATCTATTATTCAGGTAAAGCGTGGGCATTTAACATTAACAATAGTGTTCTAATCCCCCTCGCATTGATGGGAGGCCCGTACCCAGCAGTGGGACATTAAAAGGGCTGGTATTAATATTCATTGTATTCGCTATTTGCACATGTATTTTGAGGTATAAGCACCTCATAGTACCTCATTAAACTATGGCATGAGCCAGTATCAAATAGAAAAAAACGATGTTAACGAATTTTGAATTTGGAATTACGAATTTTGATTTCTATCGGTTTCAAAATTAACTTTTTTTAAATTAATTTGATATCGATAGAATTCCAATTTTGATTTCTTTTGTGTTTTGGGTTGTTATATATATTATTATATGGTTGTTATATTCGGTATCTGCTCCAGCTCAGGGTATTATACTCGTTGCGTAGATTCAAGCAGCGCCGCTTTGTCCAGGGTCACTAGCATGCGGGCCGAGACAAGATTTATGTCACGGATTATCACGAGTCAATCCTTCTCATTATTAATTCTTCGAAGAGGATGTTCCAATCAATAGCTACACAACTAAGTATATTTCACGTTTTAAAGTCACAGCCAGACGTGGTAAAAAAAAAAGTATTAGTCCTATTATATTTTTTACATTTTTAAAACCAAATTCATTCATCACAAAAACGTCGCCACAGCAAATTACTTAGCTATTTATTCGCAGGTCTCAATTACTGCGCAAATATTAATCCCGTTTTTGTATCTCGTGTTCATTAGTCGAACATCAGTCGGTTTTAGTAGCCGAAACGAGTTTTGGCAGCAGCTGCATACGATCAAGTACAAGGAAGTAGGTAGGTGTAGGAGAGGGGGGTGGCAGATCTTGGTATGATTCTATAAATATACGGGTCGTAGACACGTAGCGTAGGTGCGGAATAAGGTTGTCACATCGCTTTGCTTGAGCAAAGTTCATTGCATTAAGACTACTTTAAATGCTGCTTCATTTTCATTAAAGGATTGCGTCAATGCAATTTTAGATGGGACATTTTGAAGTAGTCGCATTAATCAACTTTATTATCACTCGCCTAATTACTAGAATTAAGTATCAATTACAAATTCTACAGTTGTATAGGTACAATCAAAAAATGTATTTCATTAAGTTATTCCCTACCTAACAATTTACTAATAGCGTTCGCGTTTCAGCATTAGCTGAAGCAAACCTTACCTACATAATAACTTCATATGTATCGACGCCCAAAACTATTTAACCCATAGAAATATTGATTGTTTTTTCAATAAACTTTATTTTTGTGTATATATTTTTATTTTATTATACAATGTCCTATTAATGAGTATATTTTAGTTTTTGTTTTTCCATCTTTGTAAATAACTATTGTACATAATTTATTGAATAAATACCCGTTATTCTGCTATTTAAGGTAGAGACAAAAAAAAACTTTATATGTTGTAAGCTACCAAACTATTTAAAACCTGCGACCCTATTTAGAATTCCCTTCACAAAATGACCTTGTGTAGTCACAAGGCTTCGTGTCGAAGGAATGCGACGATAATGGCATGGTGTTTACGAACCTTCGGATACATTATTTGATGGGACACATTGTCCCAATTGAGATGGACTGTCCCATTATTTTTATAACTGTGCCTACTATAGCGCCTATTTACGTTTGTGTTATTATGAAGCTCTTTTGTTTGTGTAATAAAAAACGCTACTTTGGAATTGGGTTCACTGAAATAGATACTTGTGTTTAAAAAAAATATATGTTATTATGTTTTCTCCGTCTTCTTGTTCTGTTTCAAATTACCTACTAGTAGCATATCTTTTACCAGTCTCACAATGTACTACCTACAAATATCCTATCCACAACTTATTTGTCATAATTGGTACTGGCCATCTGTCAAGTAAGTTGTACATAGGTTATTAGCACATTGTGAAACAAGGCCATACCTAGTATGTGTGACGTAATCAATCCGTCTAGGTTTACTATTTACTAGCTGTACCGGCGAACTTCGCACCGCCTCAGAATGAATTATCTTTATTACTATTATTTTTTGTAAAATTTCCCATGTTTAATAGTTGTTCTGCTATTCGGGGCGAAGACAAATTCAAATCGGCCCACTGGTTCTTGAGTTACAAATGGTGTAACTGACACGACTTTATTTTATATATATACAAACTATGTTTAACCACCACCAATCTAAAAATTTATCAAACACAAATTGTATAAGTGCTTATAAATATTTTATAATAATCTTGATATAAAATGCGTTCTACATTTGAATGATAAGTGTCATTATAACGGCTGATAGACATAATCCCTTTTTAAAGACAATTCAAATCATATACCAATGAATTTGTAAGCGTCGGCGACCTCAGTCAAGAATGCTGTTGGTTGCCAAAGAACCGGTCTTGTACGAGTCGAAATTATAAATGTCATTACTAATGTTGAACAATAAATATTGTATCGGGTGCTGCAAATATTAATCAGAGTACGACTTGTTACAGCATGAAACGTTGCAGCATTATTGCATTAAATAAATATAACCATTAATAACCATAAACATAAAATTAAGTAAATACTTATTTGGAAATTAAATGGCATTATGGCATTGTTAATAAGATTGTTTTTAGTGAAAACAATTAATGTATCAGTAGCTTTAAGGTAAGCTACGTAAATATATGTATACTATACATACCTTAAATTTGCCTTTTGACAATGTTTATCCAAATAACTCTGAGTAAATGACTCATTTCCTAAATGTATTTGCTCAATAAACAAAAAATGTTTTGAGTTTAATGACCTTAAAGTAATATAGCTGTGTAAATAATGAAATATTTTTCTCGTTGTTGGGTACAATTCTGCACTAAAGTATTTACGACTAACCTTTTGTACGCGTACCTACCCAATCGTTATTATCGTGTTATTATGTACCCTATATTTTGAATATAGCCATAGGCCATCCAATAGTGAAAACTCCATGCAAATTGGTCTATTCGTTTTCTCGGCATGTGCAAACAAACAGCTGAAATTACAAAAACACTTGTTATACTTTACACTATTTTTGTCACACCTTATATTTGTCAATGGTCTTGACGGACACACAAAACTGTAATATTAAATGAAACCAATTTACTGTCGCATACGTCATTACAATAGGTACCTAATTACGTCTACACAAAGATTGTTATCAAACACGGACCCTATTATGAATACAAATTAATTTATAAACGCCCTCACCCTCAAAGAGAGCACAAAGACTTCGTGCAACATGTATTATGAGCAAACTGGTTGGCATTGTATGGTAGTAGGCTGTATGGTCAGCTGGTCAGTAACACGTACTATAGACCACAGCCTACAAAAGTTAAGAAGGTTTCGATACCAATTTATTTACAACTGGCTGTCCCGGCGAACTTCGTACCGCCTCAGAATCAAATGTATAACAAAAATGATCACACCTTAGTATTTTTTTTCATTTTTTTTTATAATTATTCTGCTATCCGGGGCGGAGCCAAATTCAAAAAATCAAAGATCATTTAAAAACCAACCCACCCGTTTTTAAGTTATAAATGGTGTAACTAACACGACTTTGTTTTACATATATAGATATAGCAACTCCAAAATTTTAAATGAATAAATAACAAATATTGGCATGTTTATATAGTTATAGAATAAATAATTGTCATATAGAAATAGGAGTTTTTAACAGCGTAGTGACTAATCATTGAATTATAAAAAAGTAATTAAATACCTTTGTTTAAATAAACAAAGAATATAATATGATAGTAAATATCTCACTATGCCTAACAATAGAAATGGCATTTTTTTTCTATCAGGTATCGTTGCCGACCGTACATAATAGGCGCAAAATAGCGTGCTCAAGGTGATATTGCTTAAAGTTATTCGAAGGCATGTCGGAACTTCAATCAAGCTGGATTAATAATAGCGTCTAGATAGTCTAAGATATTAATGACAACATATTAACATTGGCACGATCTTAGAAGTTAGGTACATAGTTAGTTGTTAGAACAATTGTATTAAATGACGTCAGCATAAACAATTGATCTAATAAAACGTATATACAGGCTGAATTAGTAAGAGTATACTAGGCATTGAACCTGCGCCTTTTTAGTGCATTTGTACTAATATTTACTCACGTATTCGAAATGTCAAATTTAAAAAAAAAATTACACCCAACAAAATGACAATTGTGATTTTAGTCAGGATTTTTTTTTATTGACCTCGTAGTTCTGACTTCCCACAATGATTACAAATTCGCTCATGAAGCGCAGGTTAAAGGCTTAGTATACCCTTTCTGAATCACGCCGTATTTAGAACACTTCAAAACGCAACACAAAGCTTAGAGAACTTTCTTGCACCAATTAAAACGCGCGCTTAAGTGACCGTATACGCTACTTTTATTTTGATCATGAATAATTGTAAAAAAGAACATAAGTCCCAAAACACGTTTTCTGTTTCGTGAACGCTTGTTACGAAATGTAAATCGTGAAATCAAATTTGTACGCTCGGTCGCGTTGACAAGCCGGCAAACCGCCTCCCACTTGGAGGGGCAAAGTCGGTCGGGTATGAGCCAAAACTGTCGGTCGACGTTAAAAAATATAAATGGTTACTCAGTATTTCCTAAAACTCAATATCAATTTAAAACTACCTAAAAATATCACACTAATATTATAAATGAGAAAGTTTGGATGGATGGATGTTTGTTACTCAATCACGTCAGAACGGATATGGATGAAATTTGGCACAGAGATAGATTATAGTCTGGAATAGCACATAGGCTACTTTTTATTCCGGTAAAAAGGACATACTTACTTTTTAATCGCGGGTAACACCGCGCGGCACAGCTAGTAAATAATGATTCTAAATTCAAATTTTGACAACGATCACAACAATTATGTGGTCCCAAACTTAACAACAGCTAGAGTAGCATTATTATATGTACCTACGTCACATAGACTGGCAGCGATCAGAGAACACCCAGATTATTTATTTTCAGTTTATGCCTGTAAATACTAGTACATAGTATTACGGTCGAAGCTCAGTTTAGTGAGCACTTAAGTACTTGAAAAAATTCAAGTAAACGTAAGATACCAACTTTAATTATACTAGAGCTAGAAGTATTCAGGTCGACAATGTTGCAGTACATAACGACTGCGTGCGACCAATATATTAAAATAAATCGATTATGTAAACTCACGTAACATTTCATGCTGTTATTTCGCATTAAGGAAATTGCGGGTGACATAGTGCACGCATAGCAAACTCCGCCCAGTGCTTCAAACGCCACAAAAATGTAAGCACAGTAGTGATTTACACAAATATTCTCACGTATTCCCCTCGATAACCATTCGCAAAGAGTACGTGACTATCATTGTGCATACGTGTTATTCTAATAAAATTTCATATTTTCAAACATATATCGCTCGTAATTGTCAATTCCCTTGTTTCTGCGCTCAGAGCCATTGATGAACAATTACGTAGATATGTGACGCTAGTACTACCGTGTTGTCACTAATGTTGCAGCTGACACACACTTGTAAGTTATAATATAACGTAATTTCTTTGCACACACTAAACGATACAATGGCGGTGTAAACGAGATAGCATGACAATTGGTAAGAACAAAAGTAAGACGGATATAGAATGGGTTGCGTCGATTCGATGTAGCTAGACTTATAAGACGTAGCAGATGCGCTGCGCAGCCCAGTTTTGTGGTGCCATTTCCGCACGCAAGAAACCTATCTAAGTCTTTCAAAAAGATAACTTGTACGTACGAGTTTGTTTGACAATATTAACAAATGCATACTGATTAGATTTATAGTCCATCGTGTCTACTTAAACAAAATGTATAGAAAAAACAAAATATTAGAAAAACTACCACTAATATCAGAAATATAAAAGTTTTAATGATTTTTTTTTACGTTCAAGCATTTGGTGTCAAATCCTTTCTAAGCTCATTCAAATCTCAGATAGGAGCCGTAAAGTCACTTATTATGCTATGGCCGTGGCTTGGCCACTTTCAGAATAATAAACGTTAACACTACACAGTCATTCGCTAAAGACACTGGCGATATCACCGCAGCACTTTCGAACGCCTTTGGAATATAAAGCAATTTTTCAAGATGGCTCAGGTAACAGTTCATAAAATCTTAAGTAAAGGCAAATATAAAAATCAAATATTCTGTATGCCACTGTTTGGATGTCGAAAAACAATATTATTTATTTATGTCTCCTGTCCGCAACTTTATATTAACCTTTGCGTGTCTATTCGATTACTCGTTAGTTACTTAACAGTGTTATTGCATAAAAAAGTATCGCACGCAGATTTTGCGTGTAACTTGTAATTACGAAATTGCAATTGATGTATGAATGTCTAAGATTGAAAAAATATACCTAGTGGCAAAGCATCGATCCAATTTGCAATCTACGCGGTTGGATTGCAGAAGTTTATCAACCACTGTGCGCCGTCCATAAGTTGTCAAGGTTGTCACTCTATTAAGAATCTACCAATAACGGTACCGCTGCCTTAAAAAATTGTGGTAATTTACAATGATTTTTTCTCGGTGCTTAACGACGTGCAATCACGAAAAATTGGTTTTCATTTTATTTAAAACTAGCTGTTGCCCGCGACTTCGTCCGCGTGGTATTTAACAAAGACTCAGCCGTTGGTAACAGCCTGCTCGCGTTCTGATCCCGCGGGACGCATTGCAGATTGTTGCTATCAAACTTTAATCGGGCGCAGCGCTGCAACATTGGTTTTAATTTTTTTTCGAGAGATCCTATTTTTTTTTTCTAAAATAAAAGTAGCCTAAGTTATTCCTTGTTACATCAGCTATCTGCCAGTGAAATTCCCGTCAAAATCGGTCCAGCCATTGCAGAGATTACCCGGAACAAACAGACAGACAGACAGACAGACAGACAAAAATTGTAAAAAATGTTGTTTCGGTATAGGTAACGTGTATACATCCAAATGCACTTAGTAAAAAGCGGTTATTTTAATATTACAAACAGACACTCCAATTTTATTTATATGTATAGATTTAAATGTAAAAAAAAAAAATGGCATTTAGGTAAAATGCTCATTCAATTTATACTTAAATTTAAAACGATATCACATAAATACCAATAATGTATATAATTATGATGCTAGATTATTTTTGAAAATATCAACGAAGCAAATACCATTGAATGAAGTGGACAATCCAATTTTATTATCAGCATACTTAATTACAACGCCCGCTTAATGCAAATAACGAATCAAAATCACAGCTTACACAAACATAAATTACATTTAATATTTTAATTGTGTACTGAATACAGCCACAATTATGTATGTAATAAAAATATTGATATTACAGAAGTTATGTTTTTGTTAACCAACTGGTGAAGAGGAACAATAAAATTGCAAAATACGTATTAACCTAGTCAACCATTTATTTGATATTTAAAATAATGCTGCGAATCAAACAGTAGAAACATATCAGTATGTATAATTTTTTTCAGTGTTATATCTCAGTATGTATTTATTTTTTCAGTATGAATACCATGGGATAACAGTCAGCCCTATGTATCTTGGCAACATTGTAAAAACCTCGGCTGCACCTTCGCGACCCGTGAATGTCTTGCGCGACATCTTTAAACTTTACCATTGCCATCAAAGGCATTGTGCTCATACAATACGAGAGTCGCATACTTTGCGAACTACCTACTACAGTTTGCTGTGGTCCCGGTACAACAAGACATTTCTAGAAGTTTTATTATATTTCTTACCTGATTTAGGGATGTGAAACGGCGAATCTAACGACGAAGCTACTATTGCTGTAAAAACTTTAGTAAGTTGTGAGTACCCCAAAATAATATTACGTTCTGGTCGCAGTTCGCGGTGGTTTTTCTCATCAATCCGATTAGTTAAAAAGGTCCAATAGATTAACTCTACTAGGACTCTCCAATGACTTTTTTATTATGTATCATTAGTTCGCAAACGTACAGAACGTGTCAAATGATGTTTGTGTTAAAACAAAACATGATTGTTTATGTGTTGATACGAGTCCGAATGGGCTGACGTCAGCGGAAGTGCAGTGTGCAAGGTCGTTAGTATTACTGTCAGCGAATTTGAAAACAATAGTTTTAATTGTTTGTAGTTAGTAAAGGTGTGATAAGAACATGTAGTACTTGCTTAACGACGTAGAGATGTGTCTGAAAGTATAACACACAGTATTTCAACGCAATATTTATCACAAATTTCGAAATTAAAACGATTAGCTCTCCTGGTGAATGTATCTACAAAAAAAAATATTTAATAAGAATGAAACACGATAATTTAATTACCTAATTCAAATCGATATTTCAAAATGAGTCAAGTAGGTTTGCGTTTTGCGCATCAAAAAAACTTTGCACATGTAAATATATGTGTATGATAGACAAGCTTCACTAATCTCATTTACATTGACGTATGTATATAAATAAACTACAATTATACTTGACCTAAATATAAAGTTATAAATATAAAATTCCCAAAGACATGAATAAAATGTGTAGAAATTTAAAAATGACACCACGCACTCAGACCACGTTGAAACGCTACTGGCCCATTAACAAAAAAAAATCAAAACATAATTAACACAGTTATTTTATACATACTCGTGATCCATATGGCGTACTTGTTAACCTGCTAAAATATTTTACTATTTTTGTTACACCTTAGGTATATATGCGATCAATGGACATTGACTAATATTTTATCCGACTGTGTTGTAAAACGCAAACATTACAAAGACTGGCCCAATGAGTAAACCTTGAACTTTACGCCTCACCCCGCTACTCAGCCTGCATGCCTCGCTCAGGTCATTACAAAACCTCTTGAGAATATACTTGCTACACGTTTAATAGTTATTATATCTATTGCTAAAACTATCTTAAGTTTTATAAATAGCTTCAACTGTTATTTTGTCATATCAAGTGATTGACAATTTTAATTTTCAGTCAGTCGAAGGAGTGAAAAAGATTTAGGTTGACGAGTTATGTTGATAAAATCCTCTTGTAAAACTTTAAAGTAACTGAATATGTCAGCAATATGACTACGCTACGCGCGACTATGACTCTACTATGACCTACTGGAATAAAATAAATATATTCAATATCAGTGAGGTTGGCTTTGAAATATAATAGACTTGTCTCCTAAGTATAAACTAGTATATATGCCCATTAGTGCTTTTTCGTTTATTAATAGTATAATGACACTAAAAATAGCATTATGTACTATTTTTTTTTATTGTTGGTTCACATTTTTTTAGTCACGTGTCTGAAAACCATAATTACACAACACGTCTAATCAGCGAGAAAAAACATTGTAGGTACCTTCTAAATTTACAAGCGTGTGATGTCACAAACGATTACTTGAATACACTGTCTGTACCTACCGCCTATTATATTTGTTAAAAATATTTTTTTACAATTATTTAATTAACCTATGATGGATGCTGGATTTACAAAAACAATATTGGCGCCATGACAGTATAGGATAATAAGGTTATATTTTATTTATATTGGTATTTGGGGTCGAGTCACCTTCGTCCGTAGGAGAATTAAGTACCAGATTTATTAGAATATTAAGACAGCAAACTCTGGTCTACCATTTAAACAATATGCTAGACCAGAGATTTTTAGGCTTTACTTTTACAGTACCACCGAGATAAAATATTCGTGATTGTCACAAGGATTCTGATGGAATGACTCATATAAAATTCGTCATCAACACAGCGTACAACATTATAATTAACATAAATATTAATAAGCGGATACTTGATCATGAATCATACAAATATTAGCTTACGTTTAAACATTATTTTTCTAAAGAACGTACGAAAGTTGCTAAGCGTGTAAAATTTCGAAAAAAAAACATGTTTCGTGTTAATAGGTTCTGAAACACGACAAAGTAAAAGCAGTGTGAGTCACCACGAAGTATAATAGAGTGGCAATTGTAAAAGATCTTTTCTGTGGCGTTCAACAAAATACCGGCCATCACTGGGCGTATGTCTCGTTAGCCCCATTCAGCGCAGATAGTCCTCGCTTCCACTGACTTTAGAAACTGCAAACTTTTTGTGTTGCTCATTCAACGTGCGCCTTTTATTTTCGTACGAAGGGATGCTAATGGATATTTAGATGTGTCTCTGTTTTTTTTTCAGCATCGGAATATGTTTTATTCATGTAAAACATTACAGGGCCTACTTACGAATCGTCAAAAATGTTGGGCCACGACTTTAACGCACGTTCGGAATGCCGATCTCATGGAACTGAAGAACGGGCAAAAAATCTCTTTTTAACCGACTTCAAAATGGAGGAGGTTCTCAATTCGGTTGGATTTTTATAAGGACGTTATAGATTTTTGTGTAGTACATGTTATGGGTATGTGGGAACGATTTAGGAACGCTAGATATAAGAAGCTAGGTAAAAAGGAGTAACCTTAAGTACCTATATATTTACAAGTTAATGGCTATATGGTTCCCATATTTACAATTTTTTAACGTACGTTGTGCTCATAAGATACTCGTTTTTTTCTATTTCTAGATGACGTGCTACTACTATATACTTGACATAATTGTTTAACTTTACAACCTAACAATGGTTATAAGATCATCATCGCCACACAAGGAAAGATTTATAAATATAAATAATAATGCATCGAGGAACCGGTACAATAGTAAAAACATGATTGTAATTTTAGTATTAAATGTGACCAACAAATCGATGGGCAAAACCAACGTTAAAATATCGTCATTAAAATTAAAATGGTCGTTATATACTGAGGTTGCCGAGGTAATTCGACGTGCAGGAACACTTTGGTTCGAAATATTTTAAGTAAAATGGCAAGCACAACAGAACCGGTTGGCCTTGTACGAAACCACTTGCGCATCCTACTCAATTTGGAATTCCAAACGGACTAGCCTTGCTTGGCAGCTTTTGGCGTATGATTTGGCATCGCCTGCGTTATTTTAACCGCGGACTTTATTTTTTATCTGTTACGGAACCACATTAAATAGCCTGAACAATAGTAATCTTTTATTCCAAAGTCGAAACATATGTAGAAACATATTATTAAAATTTCGGGATAAATAACAGTCCTTCGGTGGCAACACTGAAATCAGGCATATACCAAAAAAAAAACCACAAATCAATAATAATAATGCATTACCTGCACCCATAACCAAAAAATCCCACACTCCATCAAGTCTTCGAACCGGACACACAGTGTTCAACAAAAGCTTTCTTGAATGACTCAGACGCAGGTAGTATTTCATTAGAATAGCAACCCCGTGAATAATCTAATACACGGTTGGCTAATAGACAATAAGTTCGGCATGATCCCTGTTTCCGATGAAATTTGGGCGTTATTTCACCATAATTTAGAACGTGAATTGTAAAAACCAGATATATAATTAAAACAACACACCGCTTGTGATAAAGTACAATATACACAATACCTACCTACTTGGTGTTATATTAAAGCAACAAGCTTGCATATTTTTACACACATACATGGTAATACAAAAAAGTTTTTATCCCCAAAACGAATGCTGTAAACCCGTTTACAAAGTGTCCATAATAAAATACTTTTATTATTAACCACAACGTATCTTAATGCTACGTGGGTTCCGTGCTAATATCATGAAACGTTTATGTCCAGTTATAATCATCAGACTTGTAATAACCAGGTAGAACTTTTATATTAAAATCATTACACGAACCAGTCTCCCGGTTATTTGGATATACCATCTGCTTTGCATGTCCACTGAGAGTCCGTTAATGTTGTCACATACAGACATCTCGATTGATAGATATATTATATTAATACTTGATTTATCATTTATCACATTTTAAATAATTATTATTATTAACTGTGCCTAAAATGTAAAATTTTTCATTCGCATCTATTATAATGATAGTAAGGATCACTTGATTAATACCATCTTATACCTCCTGAGGTCCGTCTAGTAGATTTTGAGCAACAGTTTTTTGGGTCCAGCCATATGTTTCCCAGCATTAAAATATCCTTAATAAAGTTATAAACTATCACCATGTTAAGTTTTATCAAAATCCATTGCGTAGTTTCCCTGTAATGAGCGTTCTAAATAACACAAAAAGACCGAACAAAATACCTATATGTATATGATGTATAACTAGCACCGTCTGTCGTGTCACAGGTTATTTTACGGACGTACAGATTTCACAGTTTGTTCGCCGCACTAACTGTCTGTCTGTCCGGCGTTTGAGCGAATGCCCGTTGGCAAAGCAACCGCGCGAACCGAGGGGTTTGAACATCAATAGTCTGAACTCGCTACGTGGAAGGTTTTCGCAAATTTTCCTCAACCTTTGATGAACAGTGTTTGGTGGGAAAGAGGAGACTCCAAAACAAGCGTGTATGTACTCCGGTAGTAACTTGTTTTAAGGCCCTATTGGCGTTCGGTTCTCTTTGTGAATCCCACAAGAGTCTAGTCGTGGCAACACTTATGTACTATTAGCGAAAAATATCTTTGAAATTGGAAAAAATATATCGATGGAAAAACCTGCCATTACTAAAGCCAAACCACAATAATAAACTTCCAGTCAAACCCGTTTACAGTTAAATTCAGTCAAGAATATCCTCATCAATAATACCTATTCCACTTTTAGCAAGATCAATACGAAATCATGATGGTTTAATCGTCGTTAAAAACATCAAACAACGGTTTTCATAATTAGGAACGTTTTTGTAATGTGAGCCGATAAGGGAAACAAGATTTTTTTTACTTTTACCTCTTTGATACGTTTTCTCGTCCACCAATAATAAAGGCAATTTCTTGTTCGTGACAAATTATCTCATTATTATTTTCAATACCTATGCAGTTTGCATTACAGAGAAAGTTACCTTATTTTTATTCATATTATCATACAACCGCATCAATCTCAATGGGCAGGCCAAAGGAAGCCGCTGCATCAGTGTCATTCAACCATCTCAGACGATCGCGTCATCACGGTTTCACTTTTGTCATAAAACAAGTAGATTGTCAATTCCGCGAGACGCCAACAGGAACACAAAATGGCGGCATAAAAAACCCGCGAAACCGCGAGCGCGGATGCGTTAATAACTGCCGCGTTCGAATAACAATGCGGCTTGCAATATCTCGAGTTATTAAAGTTTAACCGACACATTGAGTCACATGTGACAATCAGTGCCTATCAAGCGTCGCAAATATTGACAGCAATTTTAAACGAAATACAATACAAAATTTGTTATTAATATGTATTTAACAAAACTTCGTGTTGCATCTGTATATATTTTTGATTTTTCGACTGTGAACTCTAACTGAAATATATACCATATAATTCGCCTTACTTGACATTGGAATAATTGTCCAAAAGGGCGGAAGAGTCGAAGATGAAAACAACTATATTTTGTAGCTGTCACTGTCAAACGTCAGTCTGTCACTGTCAAACAGTTGACGTTATTTGAACTTGGTGCTTTCGTAGTTTACCTACCTATACATAATTTAACTACACGAGTACTCCTCATTGCACACATGCTACGCTCTAGTTCTGACCGAAGCAAAGAGTTCACGCGCAGTTGAAATACAGTCAGGCTGACAGCAAAGTAAATGACAAATAGCGCAAGAGCATGCCATTGTGAGCGCTTGTCTCGAGTGAGCAACGGCTACTCAGTTGGTCTTAACATGCAACGTAGCATAACTTGTTGGATAAACCTTAATTATGAACTCCAATTCCACCTCGTAACTCGTTCATTATACACCTGTCACTCGATATTGGGCACATGACGTATGCAGGTCCGTTAACTACAAAATCAGTAACCAATTGGCCAATTGTTATTTCTGTCATGTCGTATGTCGGTGGCGAGAACTAAATGCGTGAAACTAACGGTGAGGGTTCGATGAACGGAAAGTAGGGCCACTAATAATAATTGGCACCTGCTGTGTAAGGGAAGTTAGAGCGCTAGACGTATTGGGAGTATCCTTAAACAGGAGGTATGCTTAGGGAGCAATGATGGGGCACATGTGCAACTTGAAGTTATTACGGTCGCAACTTGTCGTCATCGCCATATGTTTGGAAGTCACCTACTGACACCGCTCTCGCGGCCATTAATTTGTGTTCGGAGATATATTTTTTTACGTTTGTGGTCCAACTGTAAAACTAAATGAATACATATCTTAGGTAGTAATCAATTATAGACATAAATGTATCGTTACGCAATGTTTATAGTACACTAATAGATAAATACACAATAATTGTTTAATCCATGGTGTAGAATTAAAACGTAGTTCAAAACCAGATCTACTATCTCGCCCGATTGACCGCAAATTTCGCTCCATACAAGTGCAAAACTGGGTTTTTGTTTCGAATTCTCTACGGCACTTGGTAGTCTAAAAGGCGCGACCCGCACGACATAAAGCCTCTTAACGATTCATTATATTGTGGACTTTCGTTTATTTTCTTCAGCACCAGCTATTTAAACATTCCTACTTTTACTTTTTAGGTCGTGTTTCGTGTAACAACAGCTGGCAAAGTTTAATGATAAGGATCCGAATTCATTTGAATTGTACGAGTACATCTAGATCCGTGTTATCTGAATCATACATTGTACTCAAAGATACTTTTGCTCGGTAATACTTGAACGACTAGTTTCCAACTGTTGCCTTCCCATTTTCTAACGAGATTTTTTTTCTGTAGATACAAGCGTGTGCAAGTCGTTCGAGTTCTTCTTCCGCGCCATTGCGTACGCTTGACGGTGGAAAATACCACTAAAGTTTGCTACGACTACTGTGATACCTTGACAATATTCACATATTACTGTAAAATTCAAAAAACGAATGTATTAACAACATTTTGCCGCAAAACTTTTGAATAGAAGAACAATCGCAATTTTTTGACGTCGATAACTTTCCCGCGTTTCACGATCGTAGCAGTTGAGCTCACATTTCACCAGTCCATTGAGAGACAAATAATAACTGTAGAGTCACTCAGCCAATAGCCGCCAGGAAGTAGGTACATACTTAACACACTGACCGACAAAATCCTTGAAACCTAAGTCTTAGGTCTTGTCGTGGACACGCAATTAGTTCGCGAGAGTTACTCTCTCACGAGTCATGTTAAACGACCTTTATTGGCTTCGTTGTTGTGTCATGCTTATGCACTTCTAGATGAGTCATAACAGATTCAGGCCAGTCAAATGCTCTATACAGACCTCTGATATAACGTGGCAATAAACTTTAGATGCCAATGTCGATATTAAAATTCGTATTCCAAAATTGAAAAGTCATCTAAGTGCCGTCTTCTTTCCGTGCCCGTTCTTATCGGCTCTTTCACTTTGAAATTATGAATATTGAATACGCGTACACCGCCATACATGGAGGGGAGAATAGAAGGTAGTAACTGTAAAACAGTCAATGGACGAGTGACAGTGGCAATGAGGAGGCGTGCTCCGTTTTAGGCGGGCGTCACGTATGCAACTTGAACGTGGATCCGTGAAGTTGTCGGATCGGAGCGACGCACGTACTAACTTTCCACCGCATCACACACAAATGACTCGTGCCCAACCGGCTTTATTCGATTTTTAAAGCTTCGATAGGTTTCATTTTATCTTTTCTTTTTAGTTGGTTGTTTAATGGTTAAGGAAAAACCATATTCCTGCATGCGTTCGTTAGAGTAATAGATAAAGCCAACTGAATGCGAAATATATGTTGCAGTTCTAACGAGAATGTTAATCCCTATATTTATGTTGACTTATTACTTAACAAGGAATTATTTCAACATGATTGATCGCGCGTATTAACTGTTTATATTTATTCTACAGCGGACGGTATATCACCTCGAATCAACGTCATGACCTTTTGTCTGTGAGGTTGGTTGCTCTAACCATTGAGGTTGCATTTGGAAATGACCCAGCCTTTACACGATCTAAAAGAAAATTGAAAGCTACTTTGTGACATATTATAGTTCGTGCTGCAGTTGGCCATTCCTTTGCAATCGAGCTGCACTTGAGCAGCTATTTCTTTTGTTTATATAGAGGACTAAAGTAAAATTGCGGGAAGCCTTTGGATGTTAGTAGCGGAGCACATTGAAGTGTGGTAGTCATTGAGGAAAGACATATGTCCAGCTGTAAACGCCTTTCGGCTGGTGAGTAGAGTTCGGTAGAGTCATAAAGCAGATGCTCCAAACGTTGTGATGTATTGCATTATCATTAATGAAGATGCAATCTGATTATATCGTAAATAACTTCCGCTATCTTGTAGTCCGCTAGCCACGGCGAATGCATTCCGTTACACAAAGTAGAGCCACTAACTCCGTAAGCTTAAACGAAGCGAACACTGGTTCGAATCATTCACAGTTCAAATAACAGTAGACGAAACACAATACCAATAAAAAAATAATCCACGTGTGATGCTCTCAGTTGAAATTTAGATGCAGGTCGAAATATATGGTAATTTTAGGTAGATTTTTTAGTCTTATGAAATGTGAATGTATTTTAATTCGGGAGATAACACTAAATATAATACCTGCACTCTTTCTACATGACGTATGAAAACAAATAATTATTCGTTGCCACCTCTACATTTATAAAAACAAGAGTCTGTAGCACAAAATGGGATACAAATTATCACCCTATAATCAAAATGATTTTCATATTGATTTATAACTATTCATCATGGAGTTTATACACGTCCTTTTCATTCACAATACCAATAAAAAAGACGGCACGTAAAAAGTTTGCGTGACTAAACCCAATGAAAATCTCTATCAAGCACTGGTGCTGTCTTCATAGACGGACGAGTTTTTGGACAGCACAAATTATAGCCTTTTCCGACGTTCCAGTTGCTCAATCTATCGTTTGTATAAACTTTATTTTATTCTGAATATCTTGTGATTCGATTCAGCTTTTGTAGTTTTTTCGGCTTAATTTCCTGTTGACTGATCTTTTAAGTTCTTGCTCCTTTCATTAATGTAGTACTAAGTAGCTGTAAACTTTAGTGCCTAATATTACTCCTGAAAATTATAGAATTTCTCGCCAATCTTATCCATCCAAGCTGCCTGTTACAAACTGAATTATGTAACGAAACTAGAAATTCATATTACTCTAAGACTTCAGACTAATTAATGTTCACACAGTGTTAGGTATTTCTAAACATTGCAGCTAGTTGCTGTAACGATGTAGGTCACAACGCAGACACAGTTCGCCTAACGTACGCCGATAATATCTTCGCACAATAAACTCCGCTTTATCGCTACACTGTACCGTAATCTCGCTGAATTTTGTTGGGGATTCTGCTTTTATTTACCCGCATTTTTCAACGAGTACCCAAACAAAACTATGATAGTGTATTGAAACAACTGTTTAGCTTTACGCTTCTGTGGTTTTAGAATTAATACCCTGTAATGAAGCTATCAGCAATAAGGAAATTCATAGACGAATTAATCGAAGAATTTAATATTTGAAGTCGTAGTGGGCGCGGCACATGGCGCTCAGATACGATAACCATCCTGGGACTTTAAGGTTTCAGAATGGTAAAAGGGTAATATAGGTCCACTCGAAAGTCTAACATCTAGTGCTCCCTAGAAATACATAATGCTCTTAAACCGATAACAGAATGCAAATTAATGTACGACAAACGTCCATTAATCTATAACGTAAAAGTTATTCATTATATTTCAAACCTTTGATAATTATACAGTCCAACTATTTCCAAATGATAACGTTTGAATTAATCCTCACTTAGGGGAATGGAGAAGCTGTTTTGTTAGTCCTGGATTTCGGGAAATCTCATTTGTACGCAACCCCGCTTTTGGTGTTTGACTTCCTAAGAAAATATTATACACTTACTGATAGTAAAGTTACTTTAGTTGTAAGTCTTAATAATATTTTGATATACTTGATATATACTAGTGTACTTACTTAAGTTTTCTAAATATATCGTAACAACGGAATATGACGACGTTATCAATTTCTAATCGGTATCTTTTCTTTGCAGGTAATTGCCGATTCAATTGCAATTCAAGTGTGGCGGTAGAGCAGGAAATAAAACAAAAACAGGTACATTCTCGTCATAGAGCCTATCATCCACCTAAATAACAATGTAAAGCCACAGAAGATGTATTAGCCTCGCACTCAAGCCCTTTGTATGTTAGTTTTAGGGAGATTTTATTGAATGATACTATAGTGCCACGAAGCTCTATGTTTTGCAAATAAGAAGCAAAATCAAACAGAGAATTTCTAGGCCGATGCTGAATATTTCCTGAACTGCGGCGTATAACAACTGATTTGAAACATAGTCCAGTCACAACAAATATTATATAGATATTTAAGTGTCTATTAAGTAACAATGTTGGTGTCATAAACATTTACTAATGCAATTATAAACGGATTCCGACTTCAATAAACTCGCTCGTATAATCTACCTACTTCAAAGTAAGCTTACGATCAAAATTCATTCATAATCTTCTAGAATTCTACGATACCCACCAAGTGTACAAACATCTTGAGTAAAGAAAAAGTTACACCTCTCACTTTCTTCGAATTATATCTTAAATTCAGGGCCACATGTGCACGCCGAGAAAGTGAGGCACCGAGCGGCCTCTCGTTTCTCACCTATCGTCTATTACCTACTAGTTATTGCCATTGATCGTTCGGAACAAAGTCTTCCGACTTTCCCATTAACATTGGCGGTATAGTCGTATTATGTAAAGCTGACTCTCGTTCGGACAACAATACCTGTCTGAGATGTGCGGCAAAAAAAAACTTATCAGAAATCGTTAGTTGGTGTTGAATGGTGATTGCTGGGTATTATCTTAATGTGTGATAATAATGAGGTTTTTCAGACAATAGATAAACAAAGTTGTAATGATCGGCTTATTTAAGTGGTGTGTCCTCTAATATCCATTTTTGGCACCCGAAGTTATTTAGGAATGTTATGTTTAGTTATGTTTGGAAGACAATAATTGGTTATTAATATCAATCTTTTCATAAAACTCAGTTCAATCAACGTACAAGATATTTGCATATTTTAGTTTGTAAATAAAAAAATCACTGGGTTTCTTTATGGTTTGAGAGATTGTGAGACAATAAATAACATTGACAAACATAGATACCACGGTCGTAAAATCAAGCTCTACAGGTTATTTGCCACTGGACAAGCTATAATGTGATACAAATTAACATTAGCTAACAACTAGAATTGTTGTATAACAAATATTCCGTTTCACCATAGCTAAAGATTACGAAACATTTTGTACCACCTGCGGCTGTTAAATTACCAATTTTAATTTAATTGTTTGCTTAAACTATGTGTTAGACGTATACGTGCATGTTGCACTTGCAATGCGAGTACAATGGATATGTGAGAACAAAGTAGGTTAGGCTAAGCAGACTTGTAATTATAAAGTATACAATAACATATGGCTCCTTGGTTCCCGCATTTACAAAAAGTAGGTCTATGCATAAAATAGGATCAAATTAAATAAAACCTAATCGAACATCACCTGTGTGCATACATTTATCAGAGAAATGGTTATTTTATTGATTAAATAAGACAGAAACCATTCATGTCACATCCATTATTTTTTGAATGAGAAGCAGTGATAGCCAAGTTGATAGAACGCTTACCTCGGTAACGAGGATCAAACCCCGGCTCGCACCTCTAGAATTTCTGGATTTCATGTGCGAATCTCATTTTCAATCATGATTATCACTTGCTAAGCGGTGAAGAAAACATCGCGTGGAAACTTACATGTCTGAGAGAACCCCTCGAAAGACGTGTGAAGTCCGGCAACCCGCACTGGACCAGCGTGGAGTACTATGGCCCCTCGTATTGAAGGGAGGCGCGTGCCCAACAGTGGGACATTAAAAAAGGGCTGGTATTGTTATTATTTATTGAGTGTGTTATTGCTAATTAATAACTTGGTATTGGCAAAATACCCACTAAGTTGTGGGTGAGACCATGTTCATATTCATTTCATTTCGTAAAGAGTGTAGACGAAGACAGAGACCAGTATAGTTCACATTTCCGGCCTGAATCGTCAGGAATAGCAACGGTACAATTATAGTTTGTTATGGAACGATAGCCGACGGATTATTTGACGTTATTAATATTCAGGACGACTTTGGTCAGTTTCCCGTTGGCCTTTAGGATAACGGTTAGCGGTCGTATATTTGACCTCAATACCAATTTTTATGAGTAGGTAACTAGAATTCTATGCGTATTTGACGATTATATGTCAATGACAAAGGTAACGAATGGGCTTTAAATTGCGACTCGTCAAGCCTACACTGTAAGTATTACATTCATGGATGGCGGGTCAGATCAGTTGCGCTGCATGTGCCTAGTGAATGTAGCGTCTCGATCTTCGCCTTTTACCTAGGCAAGTATGCTCCATCGTAGATCTCATCGTCACTTACCATCAGGTGAGATCGAGATCAAATACTTGCCTATAATGTATAAAAAAAATAAAGTATAGTACAGTATGGACTGAGGTCTGCTTTTATTAGTTAAATAGTCGATGTAAGATATCACTTTCTAAACTAAAAATATAAAATAAAGAAATATCGCTAAACGAACACACCAACTGTTTAGTCCCAAAACAAGCAACGCTTGAATTATGGATACCGTATTATGAACGGATATTTGTCGAAACTTGTTGTAAGTCGACTCGCAGCTTGCAAGCTTAGTATACTCTTTCTGAATCACACTGTATCCTCAAAGAATTACATACGACATTTTCAGCAATCACTGTTTACATCATTCACGCAGATATTTAAAACAGAAGCGTGAGATAATATTTCAAAAAAAGACTGATTACCTAGCTATAACAACCAGGTCAGTCCAACGCAAGTTTCCCATTATGACAATGGTCAATTAAGTAGAGCGTCGCGGCGCTACGTGGGAGAACTCCGAATTCCATATTTTAATAAAAAAAAAGATTATTATCTTCGTTCACATTGCCGCTGGCACGATAAAAATAGTAGAATTTTCTATGGCTAATAAGCAGGTAACGTTTTTATTGTTTTTTTTTATGCCCACGTATGCATATAACCTACATACTATTATTATCAGTATAAAGTCTTGGTATACTTTAACTGCAAAAATGGCTCTATTAGCCATATGGGAGAGAACATCCCTACCCTGACCATACTAGCTTCGAGGAACTACTTCAAGAGTCATGTTTTATGAATGACTCTATCTACTTCTACCAACTCTACCAACTTTTTTTAAAGTCAATTGTAAGTCCAACATTTGAGCAAAACCGTATTGGACCAGCGTGATAGACTATGATCAAAACTCTCTTTTCAAACAAACAACGAACTCCGGTATATAAAACAAATTACCTACTTAAATTTAATTTAATTTTGTATCAAAAAAAAGTATTCACTTAATTTATTTCACCCGGCTACCTGGATACAGACGGATTAACCTTATTCAAATAAATAAATAATAACATTCATTTGGGTCGCCAAACTTTGGTCAATACTTCGGAATCCTAATTAAAATCAGCAATCATAGCTGAGCACAATGAGACTCGCGTTGGGCAATACTGTTTTATCACGAAATCACCGTGGGCGTACTCTAGGCAAATACAATGGAGGTTATATTAAACTAAGCTCGCTAACCTTTAGTTATATATTTGGGAACATATGACGCTGCAATTTGGACGTATGGTAGCTAATAGCAAGGAAAGAAAAACATTATGTTACTAGTATGTTTGTTAACCCGCAAGCAAGTAGAAAATTAAGCTCTACATAGTAATACTGCTGTCAGCTTTATTACACTGACTGTTACCTTCCCTATACATGCTTTGTTGGCATACTCCTTTGATGGAAGTCAGACTATATTGAAAAAGAAAAACGCGCAACATGATATTATATTGCGGAAATAGGTCAACGTCCCCAAAACGACTAAAACAACCCACTTTCGCTCAAATAATAAAACCAATTACAACGGAACAAAATTCTGTTATCTGTTCAGAGATAGTGCCATCAAATCTAATCTCACGGTATACGGCGCAGACGCAACTCGTATGAAGACAATAGCGGTGTGAGAGGAGGGTGGGGAGGGTGAACATGAGAACAGGCCACGGGGGCACGAGACGCGACAAATTGAGTTGAAGTTGTTCCTATTGGTTTATTTCCTTATTATTTCACTATGTAGATACCCATTTAACACCAGCCCTTGCAACTTTGTTATTTAGAAAAAGAACGGGAGTTTAGAGCTTCCAGATCGACTCACACACATGAAAAGCCAGTAACAAGCATAGCGCCACTAGGCCGTTACATTACTTTGAACCCTATAAGTTTAGCTATCTGATATAACCATAAATTATGTAACCATATTCCATATAGCCAACCAAGAAAGACCGTGAGCGAAATGTGGAAACGGCCACGGCTTATAACAAGCATTTAGGCTGGGCAAATGTGATCAGGATTGGAGGTAGCCGAACTAGAGTCACCGAGGAGTAGATGACGAGTAATTTGAAGACATTTGTGGGTACATTGTGGCAGAAGATGGCTCAAGACGAACGTGTGACAAGTCAAAGGGTGTCCTTTGCCATAGAGCGGGACTTCAAAAGACTAAACACAATTGAATAATATTTAATCAATAATTGGTGTTGAAAATAATATGCTTGAAGATTGGCGTAACATCATTCAGTCACGAAAGTGACGCCAAAAGCCTAATTGCAAGTTACGAAATTTAAGAAGTGAAAATACAACAAACGAAATCGTATATGCTTATTACTTAGGAATTATCTGCTCTTCCTTGTCTTTGAAAGACAAAAATAAACGAATGATAGCGGTTAGTACAGATTTATCGTTTAAAATTAAATAAGTAAAAAATACTACTACACGAGTTTTTTTTTTCGGTACGTAATTTTTTTTGCCCTTCATTTACTTGTTTTATGCAATAAGTAAAAAATACATACACATATTTATAAGATATTAAATCCTCCATAGCCTTATTACTAACAAAATAGTTGATCGAAGTCCATATTGACATAAGACCTTGTAAGAGCAGGATAGCAAAATAAACGCAGATTCAATCATCATTAGTCAGTACAAATGTAATATGTATATATATATGTAAGATATAAGTTCCTGCAGAAGATTTCCTTGTCATGTAATCTTTGTCGTCTTTGCTTGTTATTTTATACTTGGGAATTTGTCTAAAGCCCTTTCTGCGTCTCATTAGTATTCAGGCTAAGATGCGCTTATGAATCACAGACAACCTACTGCAGAACATTTAATTCCACATTATATTGCTTTGGAAAGTTTACTGGGATTTACAAAGATTTCCTATCTCACATATAATGGAATTAGCTAACAAAAGTAAGGCTTAATCGCTGATCCGTTTTAATTAAATCACATTTTAATAACCTCGATGGACGGATAGGATACTATTGATTGTTGATTGATTTAAAAAACAACAATTTATCCGAAATCATAGTCTATTTCAACCTCAACTTTATAGGATTTATTGTTAATAAAAACTGTAAATTTGCCGCCATATCATTGATCTAATATATTGTGGGTCAATAGGTCTTATTTAATTTTAATTCAACTAGATTCGATTAACTTTTATAGCAATCCTAAAGAAAAAAAAAACCAAAGACAACATTTTAACGAGATATTTATAAATAGAATGGGGCAATAGTAAGGATTAGACAATTTCCAACATGAGATGAAATATTTTTTCTTAACCATGTTTATTGTGTATGCATAAGTCTCGTTTCCAGCTACAGGTATTCAAGTCATAGTCCACCTCGCTGGCCTAGAGCAAGGTCATAACATTTACAACTGGTTTCATATTTGTTATTGCACCAATATCCCTCCTCGCTACCTGTGTGAGTGGAAGTGCTGGAAATCATCCATTTCCTCTCTTGCAAAACGAATATTTACATTAATATTCATAATATGATCGATTTGAAATGTTATTTGTTACGACAATTTGAATTTCAGATGTTTGTTTCTTTTATTACAGCTTAAATTTAAAATATATTACTTACAATTATTACTTGTTAAAATATTTGGAGCATGTTTATAGGTATTAAGGTCTCATAGCTCGCCTCCTATTACATTAGGATCAGGTATCATCGGGAAAATGTGCCCATCCCTTCGGAGATTACAGTGTGATATTGTATTTTTAATAAGTTAATTATGTAGTTATACTACTAGCTTTCAAAATAAGTGCCATTTTCTGTGTGCGATTCACAAATCCAATAAAATTATGTCATTATTTAACTTTGTATTTCTGACCACTTCTATCGAGGACTTAAGACATAATTAATTATTTCATTCATGTTCAATATGACTCCTCTGAATACAGATGCCGCGACTATTATACTATATTCGTCTTTATGATAATTTAATCGATTGTTGAACAACACAAAAAGCTAACACTCATAACCGGACACCAAAGCATGATCTCACCGGTTGAAAGGTTACTGCAGACAAATTTGTTAGGTGTATAATATAATTTGCTTGTAATTTTAAAATAATAGGCGGTATCTTGCACAAATTCCGTTCTATCTTGCACAAATTTCGTTCTATACTATATACTATTATAAATATAAATATACTAGCCGTATCTCTGGATAGATATTATCTTTTCAAGTCTTTCAATTCTTTTTTTAAAACTGTATAGAAATATGAGGTATTATGCGTCGGTGGTCCATTATAAGTCCCTCACGTACTCTCTACAACATGCAATCATGTCATGATCTCATACATTACATACAAGACTCCTATAATTTTTGAAACACCGTAACAGAATAAAGATATCACAGCTTTTATTCAACATTATTTATATTATTCGTCTAATATTGTAATGACATCACTGGTGTGTGGTAATTATGTTTTTTTTAATTGCATTAGGCAGGTTAATATTATTCCTTCCTACGTAGTAGGTATATCTACTATAGTATACGTTCTTTATTACAAACAAAAAAGCTATCAATAGAACTACAATAATGAGGATTCCGTTAATTCTTAGTGACTTTTAAGATATTTTGTTTACTCTATTGTGTTATTAATAATGTTAACAATAATAATAATAGAAGCCCTTTTAATATCCCACTATTAGGCATGGACCTCCCATCAATGCGAGGGGTATTAAGCCATAGTCCACCACGCTGGCCCAGTGCGGGTTGGCGGACTTCAAACGCCTGTCGAGAGGTTCTTTTGATGTTTCCTTATGTTAATGATTGTTTAGCAAGTGATAATCGTGGTTTAAAAAGACATTTGCACATGAATTTGAACCCCCGATCCTCATTACAAAGACAAGCATTATACCAACATGGCTAACTTCTTCATAATAATGCATTTAATAATGTTAAAATAAAACCATTACATGTAGAAGAACAGAATATGGGCAATAGAAGGCCCGAAAATAGTGATTTTATTACTCTAGCTAATAGTATGATTGCAATGCCTATTAATTAAATTACACACGAATCGATTCCACCGCAACGCTATCGAGAGAACGCCTAGCTTGCCCTTGCTCTACTTTGCCGAACAGTGACAGTGCTCTATCGCACTTATTTGCTTACGATCTCACGTAATTGCCAGACGGAATTTATTGCGATATTCTGATGAAACATATCTACGCAATAAGTCATTGTGCCGTTGACAAAAGTGTAAGATCATCATCGCAACTAATCACAGTTGATTATATTGATTATTAGTATTTAAATTTGTGGGTCAAATTGAGGGGTTCTTGTGCCAAAAGCGATCAATCTTCATAATCGCGTAAGGAATGTCTTCGAGTGATTTGGGTCTCATACAGCTTGTCAAATTTAAAAAAAGAACCGTTTCGCTGTTTTTATTACTTTGTATTTTATTTTTAAAGACTGTTTTTTTTTAAATCTTAATCGTAACTTCTCTGGTTCTCTTTAAATAAAGCAATTTCAATGAAAGCCGATTGTTGAGGCATCTCTGGCTGCTCTATCCTGTCAATCATACTATTGTACCCCTCCAACTATTTGACGGCAACTCGAGAAAATTGGAACATGATGGATTCCGGCAACGCTGACAGAGTCTATATTATAAATGGACGAACGAAAGAATGACAGATGGGTGTTCATAAAATAAAGAATATAATATAATATCCAGCCTTATATTCAGACCTCAAATACAAAACGCATAAGCTAGTATTTTACACACAACCTAAATATTATACATGGATTTTAGTTAAAATAATTGTTAGTTTTAAAAACAAACAGCCTAGTTCCCTATGAATATCCTAACCTAAGTTATTTCAGTTTTAACTAGCTCGTAACAAGCAAACAAAAACATTTTGTTCAAACAAATGTTCGCCGGCAAAATGCAGGTTTAATTCAATTTCAAAGTAACGCACACATAATAGTATATATGTTACCAAACAGCATAATTATTTAAACCGTGCATTCGTTGAATAAACTTAATTTATACCAATCACCAATTACGATGGATGGGGGCTGATATAACTACAATGGAAACAATCGGCCAAGCGAATGGGAACGTGCAAATTTTCGGTGATTTCCATCGGCACCACTTTGATTCGCACCGTAGCTATTGTTTTCTATTAAACTTACCGAACCAAATCTCTTTATACGTTTCTAGAGAAGGGCGTCATCTTATAAAATATCGATACAGTAAAATTTGACTGAAAAGTACTTGGATATTATACGAGTACGTAATAAAATATTTGAACAATAAAATGTTATGGTCTGTTTGCTAACTAAGTTTTGTTCCTTGACAATAATACTGTCATATTCGAATATTTCGCTATGACTTGTATGACTACAACCATAATGATATATTGAGTTTACAATCTCCTTTGGTATAATGAAATTATATTACTTTTACAGTCTGAATTTATTTTGTTTTACGATATTTTTATTAGTTATCGCCTATATTTAGCAACATAAAAAGCCTTGGTGCTAAGTGGAATAGTGTCGGCGCGATTCAAATAGTTTCACTTCAAGTAATGCACCAATTTTTCATTTTGAAATTCCAATTTGCAATGCTTGTGTAAATATGCACGCGTTAATTTCAATTAATACACAAACGGACATATGCTGGCTCTTATTAGTAATGAATAATATTACCGTTGATTGCTAGTTTCATCTTTATCAGTCTATTGATATTGGCTCCTGTCGTAAGTTAATTGGACCATTCTTCCGTTTAATATTCATATTATCAGCCTTTTTAAGGCTACAGTGCAAAAGTAAACAATTTAGAAAATCTGTTTTATCAAAGTCTATGAATTCTTCATTCACAAAATAATTTGTAAATGTGGAATCCATGTAGCCATTAACTTGTTATTATCTACTTAGGGTAAGTACTCTTTAACCAGCTACTCAAGCCTGCATAGGCGGTTCAACATTGATCTTACATACCCAAAATTATGTAGGTACGACCTTCTCAAAAATGTGTAAGGTCTGTTTAAAAAGAGTAACCATGTAGTTTCTTACCCGTTCTTTCCGAAGTTGTCTTTATAAAGATGGGACACAGTAAAACAAATGACAGCGAGAAGTACATAAGCTCAATAGCTGCACTGACGCATCGCGCAGCCTTAGAAGAGAATGCTCCTGAAATAATGTGACGAACATACGTTGACTGAGAGAGACAACGCAGACGCGACTTACGCGACGTATACGATATTGAGGCACCCAAACAGAACAACTCGATTTTAATAATAAACAAATACCATAACAAAGTGTTGTTGTGTTTTCAACCTATGACGTCTTATCTCATAATATATAACCTTTTTTATGGAATAGAAATCCGTTGAATTAAAAACAAAATAATGATAGCATGAAGCATCATAAAATGAAGACAGAAACGTGTAAGAAAAGATTAACTCACCGCTAGTGTTTGTTACAATGTAAGCTTCCTAGAAGAAAACTAAGCGTTATTATTTTGTCCCCAGATTTACGATGTTGATAAGGTGGTCGACGACGCTGTGCGTCGTCGCGTTCCTCCTGGCAGTAACACACGGCAACTCAGAGGTAAGTTTTGCTATTTTGAACTTTAAATTAAACCGTCTTAGAGACAAATATGTTTCAAGACAAATCAGATTATAAGCAATCAGTCATATAGACAATCGCTTAATGAGGTATAAGAACTGATTATTGATTGATATCTTTTATGATTTTGCTCTTTAACCCTTTGGCATATGAACTGATGTTATTCACACGTGCATTTTTACACCATTTTATTGAATAATCAAAATTCTTGGCTCAAGTTGTACATTATTATGCGGCAAAAATCAGCCAACGGCAATTTGGCAGCTGAACTGATCAATAAAATGGCATGCCGCGACGAAGCCTGACTTAAAATTATTGATAAAATGTTAACGGTTTTCCTTGTTATTGTAAAGCCCACAACACTATATTTTCGATGACAGATATTCACACAACATACATACAACATAGTAGCTTTAACTCTCTTTTTATTTTCAAAAACCAATAGCAACTATATTATTTCTTGCATCTCTGTTACACACATTGTAGCCACGTTATAACGTACTCGTATTTTCTGATGAAAAATGTTATATAAAATTTAGTCTCTAATCTAGTATGTGACACTCTCCTGTGGAAAGAGGAAATATTCATAGTCCAATGTAACCCATATTTAATGGCGTCGCTCGTATGTGGAGATAATACTTTTGGTATGGTTGGTAGATAAATGTGAGTTACATTCAATCTTCTAGTTACTTTGGTTCAGGTTGATTAGAAACATTATCCTTGGACTTTGGTTGCTTATTTATTTTGACTCAAGGAAAGACATCAATTGGTAAATCATCATATGCATATGCGTAATCGGGGTATGATAGAAACCTTTGATCATTGTATTTTTTTAAATTATGTCTGATCACAAAACGTATGTTTATACAACGAATCCCAATACCCCTTCCGACAGAATATATAGGCGAGGTTTCGTTTTCTGAAATTTTAATCTCATTTACTTATAATAAAATGAACGTGATGTTTTATATGAATATAGGCACATTATTTTCGTAAATCTCTAGATAAGCCTAAATTGTGTTTTGCAAAAAAACTAACCAAGCGTTGACGAATTAATTACCTTTGAACGGCGATAAAACGAATCGTGAAAAAATTAATAACAAATTAAAATCGTTTGATGAGTTTATCTGGTGACCTAAAAAATTAAGTTTTAATTAAAAATTTATCGATGTAATAAAGAGCCGTATCCCCGTTTTCGCATTACAACGGATGTACTACGTATAGTCTTCTTTCAATCATATTAGTGGAACATCTCATTGTATGGTAAACAAACGGTAGGTACATTATTAGACGGTTGCACAGAAGCCATTTCGCAATATTAGTTTTGTATTGTGTTCAACATTTAACAAATTACAATGCTGTTTATGCGAAAGCCACACTATTTGCATAACCTCTCTATAAGAACCAACTATGAGATTATAAATAAAACTGATCTTTGTGATGTCAATATATTATTTTAGTAACAACAAGAATATAATCAAAGTATTCGATCCAAAGCCAAATTTCCATTTCCTCATCGACGATTTAATGTGTGTGTCACAGAGATAATTAAACAGTAAAACTTCATGAATTTTAAACAAACTCTCCAAGAGACTCATATAACCAATAATCACGATTACATAACTTGAGGCTGCTTCTGGGCCATTAACGGTTTAAATTCTACGTAATCGATTACGAGTTGATTACTGCTTGATATAAACCGACCGAACCCATTCAACTTTCATGTCATTGAGTGTCGGTACAAGATAGTTGCTCTTTGATTTTGTGAGTTAAAAAAACAATGCCGCCTACGTGAATTTGCACTTTCAACATTATGTTTGATTTGGTAAAAGCAGTGACGTAGTCGTCACATATTTGTGAGCGCATCGCCCGTGTGGAATGTTTACTTTATTTTTTTATTTCGAAACAAATGAAAACTTGTTCCATTCCGTGACAAAACCGCAAAATTGAATCAACACAATTCTCGGAAACAAAACTCGAGTCAGAAATCTGAACATTCACTTTTCCGTATCAAAATATATAATTAGTTATCACGTATCGTATGAAACGTGTATTATATTGTTTCTTGTTTTAAAAGAAGAAAGCAACAACTATAATTCAAAGAATGCGAATTCACTTAGGTTGGTACACCTCGGTTCACAATCCGTGGGGTATTCGTTTAATTGTAGTTTCCACGAATTCTTACTCGACTGCTCTCGACCTTCGATACCTATCTTCAATTGATGTTCAATAAAATCAATTCTCAATTATTTTCATTCATTGTTTTATGCTAACAAACCAATTGGTTCGTTGAAAATACTTTTAGTGCGGTCACGGGCGGCGGTTGTCCTCGCAAACTCACTTTCGCCTGTTTGGCAAGCCACTCGAAATGCTTCATTCTGTCACGACCCACCCGTTATATCAATTTCCGAATTGAAAACTGTCCATACGGCCACAGTGCGGATTTGTTCCGACGTGTGTGGTTCAATAATATCAACGTGGATTGTTCCCAAATAGTTGAGGTTTTGCAATTGGCAGCTGAGAGAGAACTGTAATATAAATTGAACACGAAAAATGTAGAATAATATAGGGATACAGAGACAAAAAGTTCATAAAAAAGACATAAGATACTTAGGCTAAATTTCACATAAGTACTTACAGTAAATTATAGCAAGCATACAATAGTATCAAATGCGATATCAGATACCGGCCAAATCAACGGCGCTATAATGAGATTTCTAAATAGGGGCGCAGTAATGCCCGGCCTACACATAATTCACTCTAAGATCAGCCTTGATTTCCTGTAATTTATTGAAGCAAGATTAATCTAGGCAAAAAAAAGTGGGTGAAGCCATTTTCTAAAAAATGAAACTTGTTCTCGAATGGTTTTCAGCATAAGTACCTATCGTGAATCAGGCTTGCAATCATATTTAGATATAACTGGCAAAACTTTTGAAAATCTATATCGTTGGGGCATAACCGCACAAAGGAAACACAAAATCTGAAAGATCAAAGTTATTCATTAGACATTTACTCGAAACTGTCTGAAACAATGCTCAACTTTAGTTCAAAGATGTAATAATTCTGTTTTATTTTACAGGGCAACCTCTTCACGTGTCCGAATGGTAAGTTAAAGGCCTTTATTCGGTCCAATATTTACTTTGTATAACTTTTACCAATACTTCAAATAACTTCACCGGTCTTTGGACTTTATATTTAATTAAAACCGGGCTCAGTGCCTCGGCTCCACCTTTGGGAAATAACATTCTAACATTTCGTTACTCCGTTGTTTTACGGTTTAACAAACACGGTACGGATAAGCTTTCATTGATTTAAAACGTTATCACGAACACTAAATCATGGCTACTAAATATATTTTTATTCGTAGCTAATACGAATACAAGTAAGTTTAAGTAACTGTTGTTTATATTTAACGTTTTTTTTGTTATGATTATTATTAATGTGATAAACACATTACTAACGGGACCCGTCAGTATCTGCAACTGAGCTTAAGTATTAAGAGGAAGAGGGGGAGCGGGGAGCGGGGTCTCATTAATAGTTAAATAGCCAGGTTGAGGATAGAACCCAGGACCACGCAGTTACAAAAGCAGACCCTCTAAACACTACAGTCTATTGACGCTAATTTGATATTAATGCTTCACAAATAGTAGTAATTGCCGATCATATAAAATACCACAAAATTAAACTCGAGATAATAAAGTATTTATGGTTTGAAATCTTTTTCATTGTGTCAATTTTACGTGAATATGTGTTACTTTTTTTTAAATTATCCGCATTAAACCGCAAAGCAATCAATAGGTATCTAAAAAGCAAATCAGATTTTCTGGTGATTAAAATTGAGCTTTAAAAATCTAGACACAAGATAGGCTTTCCAACTTAAATAAATTCCAGTAAAGGCGGACCAAGCCCCTGGGCAAATGAGGTTCCTTAATTTGTCCCGGATTAACCTTGCGAAGTTTGTATTTCTTTTTTTTTTTGTTATCGTATTTCGTGAAATAATGTCACACTATAAGTGGAAATTAACCAAGCAATCTCCATCGTGTCTTCGCCACTACGTCGACATTGGCAGAATCGCGTTGAGCCTGGAAAAAGGCCATTAGGGAAAATAAAAAAAAAGTGGAAATACTTTCTTTAGCGATCCTTAGATTTTGCAACACGACTTAGTTATGTACTGACTGATTAAGTGGCTCGTGAGGCCACTATGCCTCGTGTAGACAGTACATGACTCGCCTGGGGCACACGAGCAATAATAAATATCCTTCTCATCTCTCTACATTCATCTCTGTTGAGATCCAAACATTAACAAAACAATAATTTCACATATATCTCCTACGATGTATACGGTTATAGATTACCAAAGCTGCCTACACCAGTACCATATGAATGCTGTAGTGCTGCATGAAGCAATATGATGCAAGAACATTATGTTCAATCGTATTGCATTGCAATTCGACCTTTGTCGCCATTATGAAACTCATTTGACTTACAATGTACAGATGCGTTTGTTGGTGGGATAATGAATTAATGCTCATAGGTATGCTGAATCCTTTATTGTTTATCTAAATTCTAGAATAAGATAGATCATAAAGGGCAAGGCCCATTTATCTCAGAACTAGGTAATTTAAGTCGATCAGTATTTTGATAGTCGTTTAAATTAAATAGCCATTATCTTAATATTATTTTAACGACATCACATCTTCCACGCAGTTTGATCTCACCGCGGTTTAAGTAACGACCTTGCGCTGGCGCACCCGTCTGACTTAACTAAGTAGACACTTGATGAATATGTCTTGTGGAATTTCGCGTCGACCTAACATATCACGTGTAACTTGTGTATGAGTTCATGTTTTAAATTCAAGATTTAAATTTAAGATTGATTTGGATTTGCACCAATCAGGAGGTTAGGTTCTGTTCACCGATGCGGGAAATTTTATCTGTATTTTCTGATAAGAAATGTTGTCTAGCAGAGGCTGAAAAAACTGTATGCAGAAAGGTGAAGACCAAGTAATTGTACCTAGCATGGAAACACAACAATAGGTTAATGATGATGATGATGAGTCCAGGTAAAGTGGCAGAACCTCTCGCGTAAAATATAGTCAGCACTTCCCTCTAGTTCGTTAGGGAATACAGTCGTGGTGATATACATTTATCTTACTACTCAATAATCGCATTTCCAACCCAACCAAGACTGTACCGTGTGGTGATAATTGAGTTTGTCACCCAACGTTCAGTTATCATCAGTCACATAATTAGCGTAGGAAATTGCCTCCCGACGCACGTGACGTCACGACCTAGGTGGTGCCAGGTCGGGTAATCAAACATGACCTCTATGTGTGCTAATGATCAACGAGGTGTAGGCACTAGAATTCTGTAATTGACATTGTTTTATTGTTAAGCTTTTTATGACGGCTATAGGTATGTCATTGTCCCATATCGTTGTGGGTTTAATTTCTAAAGTGCAATTCAGAAATCAATCTGTTGCCTGCAGTTGTTATACAAACTGCGAATCTATGGTGTTTGGGATGTACCAAAAAACACTTATTTTGAGGCAGTATATATTTTATATTTTAAGTAATTCACATCATTAAATCACACGTACAATATCTGTTTAAAACGGGGTGTCCCAGAGAGCAACCACAGACCAACCATTCCATTTTGGATGACCACAGAACAATCTAGCTATTTTTAATTTGTGTTTTTTTTAGTATGATTACTAAACATATGGGTTTAAAAATACGAAATTATAATAACGCATAGTATGTATAAGCAACAGAATCATTGACTTATTTATTTAAATGAAAAAAAGCAACTTACAAATTATGATAAGTACTCGCAAATACTCAAAAACAAACGAACGTATATCAAAATGAAGAAAAACAAACAATGACGCCACTCCACAATCTGATTGGTCGGACCCCAAATGTGTTAATTATTCAAACTCTTCGGTAACAGAATTACGCACACATGTGTTTATTTGTAGCAAAAGTAAAAGCTTTTAATTAGACCCCCGATTCAGTAGTAGTGAAAACAAATGACGGTTAATTACAATGTGTAACTGGTAATTTGCAACGTTGAACTATCAATCTATGTACTAATTTTGTCGGATACAGAAATAAATATGACTTTTAAATAAATCATTTTTCTTAAAAAAATTCAAGTATTTTTTTGCTTCCTAAGGTAAAAGTGTATGTTACCGTAGACACATAGGGTGCAGACTATTATTGTAAAAACTATTAGTTGAGTTTCTGCGTTTTAATTTCTGTAAAATTTAAACGGAGCTAGCCATACCCATTACTCGTAAACTGTTTCAATAATGATTAAACAAGGTTATTCATAGTGTATCACGTACTTAATCATGGAAATGGTTTTAAGGTATACCTAAAGATGATTTTTAAAAATGATTTAGTATAATCTATACATATAAATAAAATTGGAGTGTCTGTTTGTAATATTAAAATAACCGCTTTTTACTAAGTGCATTTGGATGTATACACGTGACCTATACCGACACAACATTTTTTACAATTTTTGTCTGTCTGTCTGTCTGTCCGTCTGTCTGTCTGTCTGTCTGTCTGTCTGTCTGTCTGTCCGTCTGTCTGTCTGTCTGTCTGTCTGTCTGTTTGTTCCGGGTAATCTCTGAAATGGCTGGACCGATTTTGACAGGAATTTCACTGGCAGATAGCTGATGTAACACGGAGTAACATAGGCTACTTTTATTTTAGAAAAAAAAAATTGATCTCTCGAAAAAAAATTAAAACCAATGTTGCAGCGCTGCGCCTGATTAAAGTTTGATAGCAACAATCTGCAATGCGTCCCGCGGGATCAGAACGCGAGCAGGCTGTTGCCAACGGCTGAGTCTTTGTTAAATACCACGCGGACGAAGTCGCGGGCAACAGCTAGTTTTTAATAAAACGTGGGCTATTTTATATTTACCAATCTTCAAGCTCAAAGGGAGATCGTCTTTTATACTCGATGCTGAAATATTCCGTATTCCATGCTTCGAACAGATCATACATTGACAGTATTTAAACGTCTCTTTCTCTCTCATTTAAAATAAACATACTTGTCAAATCACTTTCTAACTCAACGGGGATTACGATGCTCATTGGCTGTCGAAAATGCGACGCGCCCACGTATATCATTACAAAGGTCAACACCATCTGCACAAACATGAATATTTGTCCTTTCGTTTGTGCGAGCACACATCGTAAAAATTAAATGGCAACAGTCAATATTGACCCCGACACAATATGATAATTGAATCGTTTGGATGCACATCTTTCTCCAGATTGTTGGTTGCCGAAATAATTTCTTCGTTCTTCCTTCACCAATGTCTACCATTTCATGAATAAGCACATTAATAAATATAGTGTTTTCTTATATATATGCAAATACTACACATTGAAATAAACAAATTTTACGCATTTTATCGCGTTTATTTTATTTTTTTACCAAGCGAATCATTGCAAAACCAATCAAGGTACCCCAGTTCAAATTATGACACTAGGTCGCCTAACACCTCAGTCCTCCCGTGACTATAGTTGCTGTAAGCTAGCCGAAACATCGGGAACGTAAAAACAAAATAAACGCGATAAAATCCGTAAAATTAGTTTTTTTTCAATAAAATAAATAGTTTATGACCCATATCCATATCATATACTATCTCATGTTATACATTATTGATCCCATTCACACAAACTGCAAATATATTTTTCAATATTTTTTTCAACTTTTGAAAGTAACTATGAAACAGGTGCATTTGAGATCGTAAACTTTGATGAAATCAATAACAATACAGACTATTGGATATAGTCTAATATCAAAGTGACTTTATCATCCGAATGGAAACCTATTCGATACCAGCTAGGTACTCCACTCCGCATACAGATTACATCTTTAGCTCACACAGTTTCATTGTTCTACGTAAATCGTGGCTTGAGTTTTCGAATATATTAAGAGTGGTCAAGATGTTTTGTATTCTTTTGATATTATCTTCAGGAATGGCATTACCATTTATATGGTAATGATTCAATATGTAATGTTCAAGTAGTCTTACAGATGCAAGTGTTATGCTAAAACCGGCGAAAAGGGAGAATATAACTAAGATCCAAGCAGACATTTTCTTATGCGACTTTTTCTTTCACACTTAAACATATTTGCATTGATTTCTATTTGTAAAAGTATCGTGTAAAAGTATCTTGATTTTGTGCAAATAAAAGAAATAAACTTTAAGTATTATATACAAATTCTTACTGATTTGATTAAAATCTATTCACAAACCAGTCAGTAATATCGTTAATCGTGCCAATTAAGAAAATAGGTACTTTTATGATTTGGCACTAGTAAGTCCATTAGCCCAAGATATTCTGATGCCTTTGAACCGTTAAAAGTCAAGCCATAATAATGGCATTGTAACTTTATTTAGGTCCTGAGTAATTTCATACATTTGTATCGGCACATCACTCTCTTCAGGCAATATGAACTCATCTATACATATAAATAAAATTGGAGTGTCTGTTTGTAATATTAAAATAACCGCTTTTTACTAAGTGCATTTGGATGTATACACGTTACCTATACCGAAACAACATTTTTTACAATTTTTGTCTGTCTGTCTGTCCGTCTGTCTGTCTGTCTGTTTGTTCCGGCTAATCTCTGAAATGGCTGGACCGATTTTGACGGGACTTTCACTGGCAGATAGCTGATGTAACAAGGAGTAACTTAGGCTGCTTTTATTTTAGAAAAAAAAATAGGATCTCAGGAAAAAAAATTAAAACTAATGTTGCAGCGCAGCGCCTGATTAAGATTGATAGCAATAACCTGCAATGCGTCCCGCGGGCTCAGAATGGGCGAGCAGGCTGTTGTCAACGGTTGTCTTTGTTAAATACCACGCGGACGAAGTCGCGGGCAACAGCTAGTACAACATATAATAGGACCGTATTAATACCTATAAGAGAAACAAGGAAGGCTAATGCCCTAATCGCCACAGTGAGCATGCGGGTTGACGATCCCAATACTGAGAGTCTCGCTTCAGTTACTCTACAACCTGTCTCTATTGTTTGCTTAACAGACAATAATTATCCACTACAGCCTTATAATATTTTCGTTATTGCCTAAATATAGAGTGAACACCCCCCAAGTGATTTAAATTAAAATAATTGATTTATGTTATCATTAGTACTTACGTATATGCATTATTGTAATTGGTATTTTGTAATTGCTCAAAAATGTAAAAGATCTTTTTAAAAAAAAGAGCAACCACGGAGTTTCTTGCCCGTTCTTCTCCATAGGAACGGCATTCCGAACGGGTGGTAAAGTAGTAGCATACTATTTTTGTAAGTTTTGACGATTCATAAGTACTGTACATAATGGTCTACGTGAATAAAACATATTCTGATTCTGGTAATTCTAACTCTTATGCCAAGAGTTTCCTATCAAATTTAATAAAAAAATAACTTAACCTAATTCCTCTAAATTGGAACGCGCAATAGCTAATATGCAATCTCAATTGAGGTGTAACGTTGTTTGTAGAGCTTATATGTCAATTGGAACATGGTCCCGTGCACTCGGGAGACGTATTAATGTATACGATATGGAACCTGCGACGACGTTCCGGACTGGTACACCTGTTACTAATGGGATTCCGGTGAATGTTCTTAGTAATTTGATGAACTATGTAGTTTGGGAAGCCTGAAAGAGTCATTGAAGCATGTATGTTTTTAAATATATAGTCTTTGCTACTTTCAAGTATGTAGTTGTGTAGTATGTTACCTAGAATATCAAAGAAGTAATATTTCTATAAATTTTATGCAATTCTATAGTAATCTTACTTAAACTTATTAGACTTACTTAAACGGCCTCTTCTATTTCATAAGTCAAATAAATGATATTAAAATAAAGTCGCAACTATAAAACGGTAATTTACAGCAGTAGATGTTATTAGTTACGGTCAATCGTATGCAAAATAATGTCGACATAACGTATTTTAAGTTAGGTTAGCTTATTGCGTAAACATTTTACGCGCAACATAGATGCATCTTGGGAATCTGACGCTGAATCTATACATACATTTTAAAATATATATAATAATAATACAACATAATAATAATATAAATATAATAATACAACAAAATCATAATAATACAACAAAATCATACTAGATACTCGGCCTGATAGAAACTACTTAGGGTCTGTTTCACACTTATTTGATCGAATTTGTTTGGTTATCTATCGAATAAGCTATCGTTATAAGGTTTATCAGTAGGTTTTGAAACCGGCCCCTAATGTAAGTCTACAGGTTTGTGTAATATCCGTATAAGGTAACCACAGAGCGTTGGACTCGCATCTCTATGTCCCTTTTCCTACTATTGACTGCTGTAATCAATTTGATCATAACGTAGATCTTTCGAACAATCTATACTAGTGTTAAAATAATATGACGCAGGTACAAGGTCAACTAAACAAATCTTAATGTAAACAAAATACTGCAACATTGTATTCAAGATTTTAATATGGTTTGCCAAGATTATCGCCTCAGTGTTGCGGTTAATTGAGCTATCAACTCGAATAGCTTAAGAAATTACTTACTACAACCAATTCAAAACAGACAATGAGACAACAAAGCGAATACCTAAAGCTGAAGAGAATAAAGTCCAAATGTTAAGCAAACAATCGTGTTTATTGTCCAATAGGAGGCTAGAATTCCATTGCTTTCACCAACCCAGCCAAGTTATGAGGCTCCAAGATAAATGCAACCGACAGTGCGTGCTCTCGTCCAGAATTTACAAGTCACGATAACGATTTTAATATATTGGGTACCTATTCTTTTTGCGCTTCAATCAATACTATATCGACGTAATATTACTCGATGAGATTATTGTGTTTCCATCTTAAAATAGGTCCCTATGATATGTATAAAATCTGTGATAGTATAGGTACACTATCACAGTTCATATATGGTAGATTATGGTATGGTAGATATTATATATGGTAGATTTGATAGCTAGCTATATTTAGGTAATTTTCTCTACAAAATGTATTAAAAGTTGTGTGTACTGCATAAGTTTTAATAGAAGTTTTAATAGAGAAAATAACCTAAATATAACTGGCTATCATATCTACCAAATGTTAATTCGAAGAAGATAATAGGACTAAATGGTTTTACGCCCCGGAAATATTTTGTAAGATACAATTAGGTTAATTTCTAGGTCGTATCGAAGTCGTAAGGTGTAAAACTCAAACTGCATCTCGGATGAATGCTGTGTTATCGATCTAACGTAATTGCTGCCCCTAGTTTTCTATACGAGGCGATCAAAGCATACCGTTATGTTCTGGCCTAGCTCGGCTAATCACTGCGACGAGGCACTATAATAACGAACATACTGGATTATCTACCGCTAGATGTGTTACTATATCTTAAATATGTAGGTGACCTACTATACACTGTTGAAGTATTTTTGTAACTAATCTATTTGGAAATGTCTTAAAATATTATTTTAATTAGCATCTTGTATATTGAAATAAAACTAATTTTACGGATGTTATCGCTTTTATATTATGTTTGTCACGGGAGTCTTCCCGTGGCCATGGTTGCTATAAAGCAGCCGAAACGTCGGGAACGTAAAGAACATAATAAAAACGGGATAAAATTCGTAAATTAATTTAATGAGTAATTTAATGAAGTACAGTAAAGTAATACCGCTTTTTAAGTCCGGTAATAGTAAAGATCCTAACAACTATAGGCCAGTTTCTATCTTGCCAGTTTTTAGTAAAGTGTTTGAAAAGATAATGCTTACACAAATGTTACATCATTTTAACGCAAATAACATCCTGCACGATCAACAATATGGTTTCACCAAGGGACGTTGCACAACCGACGCCGGTGTAACCCTAATAAAGCATATCTATGATGCATGGGAGAACTCACAGGATGCTATTGGCGTCTTCTGTGATCTTTCAAAGGCATTTGACTGCGTCAATTATGAAGTCCTTTTACTTAAATTAGAGCACTACGGTGTTATAGATAATGCTCTTAATCTTGTAAAATCTTATTTAGGAGACAGACGGCAAAGTGTTCTTATAAATGGTACTAAATCGTTAGGCTCTGCAGTAAAAATGGGTGTTCCGCAAGGATCGATTTTAGGTCCTTTCCTGTTTTTAGTATATATAAATGACCTACCGCATATAATTCAGAATAAGATGAAAATAGTGTTATTTGCTGATGATACCTCCTTGATTTTTAAAGTGGGACGACATGTAAATAATTTTGACGACGTAAATGACACTATTCTTCAGGTACATAACTGGTTTACTATTAATAACTTAGCGTTAAATAGCAAGAAAACTAAATGTATAAGGTTTTCTTTACCAAATGTCAAAAGTAGTGATTGCGATGTAGTACTGAATAATGAGAAGCTTGAATTTGTTAACGACACGGTTTTCTTAGGGATAACGCTCGACTCTAAGTTACAGTGGGGTCCTCATATCAGAGTCTTAGTGGGACGACTTAGTTCCGCTGCCTACGCTGTTAGGAAAATTCGGCAACTAACCGATGTGAACACCGCAAGAATAGTTTATTTCAGCTACTTCCATAGTGTTATGTCCTATGGAATACTATTGTGGGGGAGAGCAGCTGACATAGAATCGGTTTTCATTTTACAAAAGCGGGCTATTAGGGCCATCTATAATTTGGGCAGTCGCGAATCCCTAAGAGAATTATTTAAGGAAACTAATATTTTGACAGTACCATGCCAATATATTTATGAAAACATTATGTATGTTAGGAAAAAATTATTTCTCTTTAAAAGGCTCGGTGATCAACATCGTTATAATACAAGAAATAGAAACAAATTAGATCAACCACACTTTCGACTAGCAAGGATTCACACATCTTTCATGGGGTATTGTGTTAAATTTTATAATAAAATACACTCTGACATTACCGAACTTAGTGAAAATAAATTCAAAGCGTGCATAAAACGTACGCTATGTAAGAAGGCATACTATTCACTAGATGCTTATCTTAAGGATAAAAATGCTTGGTTGGATGCTGGTCCGGCTCCTCAGGAATATAAATGACCTTGTTTGAGCAGACTATTAAGATTTTGTATTTCTCTTCTTCCTTTTTATTTTCATTTACATAAGTAATTTGTAAATGTGGGAACCATGTAGCCATTAACTGTAATTTTATACTTAGTTAGTACTTTTTGTTTTTTTTTGACCTGCTGCTAAAGTTTGATTAGCCGTTCCTACATTGTTCTCACATACCTATAACAATGTATTGCTCAAAAATGTAAAAGATCTATTTTAAAAAAAAAAAGAGCAACCATGGAGTTTCTTGCCCGTTCTTCTCCATAGGAACGGCATTCCGAACGGGTGGTAAAGCAGTAGCATAATATTTTTGTAACTTGACGATTCATAAGTACTGTAAAATAATGGTCTACGTGAATAAAAAATATTCTGATTCTGATTCTGATTCTAAAAATAGTTTTATTTAAATGTGTAATATTCGCGTAGATATAAGAATCAATATCTTGTATACTATCACAACCGGTGTCTTTACCTTACTCATATTCTGCAATGCGCTTTTGCAAATTCAGAACAAGTTGGGGATGTCATTATTTCAAATGAAAACCGACCTTGAAGCAGGTAAACTTGAGCCCACAAATATAACAAAAAATACTACTCCTGCTACCTCAGCTAAGCGGCTTAAAATGACCAACTTTATTGCCGTCAATTCTATTGTTATGGCATGTCTGTGCAGTTACGTCACAGATGCCAAAGTACGAGTAGCTTGACCTTACAGTGCTTCCGTATATAGAGCTTCATTAATTAACATGCTTAATAAATGTTTTTTTAAACCTTTTTTTTCGATTTTTTTTCGTTATGTACGACGTGGTGAGTTTGTCTCGCGCTATACGTCATGTTTTATTTTAAGTATCTATCAGATAATTAGACTTTTTTTTTACTACCCAATGGTAGCTATAACATTGGATTTGCTGCGTTATTGCAGTGTGAAGCTTATGATTGATCGATCACACCCTTCCTGTCACATGTTCCTAACGACTTTTCCGATAGTTGGACGAAGTCGGATGTTATTTTTTTTTTCATAGATTAACAGTTTATTTATTGTCACTGATTTGCTTTAAGGGATAAAATGTTGTCTTAATGGTTACTTGCTGTTGTTTATATTTTATCCTGCTAATGGATATAGATTGAAGTCGGATGTTGGGATGGACATACACCAATTAAGTTTATTCTTAACTTGGCACGCATCTACCACGACATTTGGAGCACCACAATCTGGGTCAGTTGTTTAGTAAGGCGGACTTGATGCTCACTGTGCATCGCTGCAACAATAGTGTTTGATTGTTCAATTATAGTACCTATAGCGAGAATTACTTATGTATTTTATAAATAAGCTACTGGAGACATTTTTATTAGAGTGGATCTGAAGGAATGTCTGCTCTATGTAGTTAAAATATAAATCTGCTCTAAGGCAACGTTGAATTTAGAAGGTTTGTGTTATAGACTGGTATAGATCGGCTGCCACAACGATAAGCAATACATGTGTACTCCACACGGACGGTTGAGGTATCCATGTTTTTTTTATATATAGCCGTTGGACGTGATGCGACATGAAACGTCATAATTTCTTTGACATCGAGTCGTATATAAAATAATATAACCGCCTTGCGCGGACCCTAAACGCACTAATCGGCCTAAGAATTTTCAAAGTATTCGACTATTATTTTAGAGCAACTAAAAAGAGTTTGGTATAGTTACCTACTATATTTTTTATATTGTTGGTGCTTTCAAATAGTGAATTATCTTTGCCATGATAACCAAAGCGAGTTTGGCAAAATTACATTAGGAAGCCACTGGATGCAAGTGGCGGAGGACAGTAATTGATGAACGTGATGGTCATAATGTGACTTCTCGAGAGCTTCCAGCCGATAATATTCCATTCAGAACAGTCCATTGAATCTAATTCTTAAATTGTTAAAACAAAACACGTCCATATTAAGTTGTGGTTTACTTTATTAATGTCAATTCCCACATACAGTTCGCTTGTGCGTGCAGTGTGACAAAATAAAGTCATGCGTGTATCTTATATCAATGATCGTATATCTTTGTTTTTATCTAACAAGACAATACGAGCTTTGTGCTGGTAGAGTCAATTGAGCTGTAAGCGGGCAGCCTTGAAGGTTCACATTTGTAATGAGTGAAAGGCGCGCCGCTTCGATCATACATAGCCAATACGTGACTCATTGATGTCTTTTAATATGCGAATATATACGTTTAAGATCACTACATACGACGTCTGACAGCCTCGTGTAATGGTTCGACTTCACATTGCACAGGGTAGTTGTGGGTCCAATTCCCATGACGGGCAAACGTTGGAATCGATATTTCCGTAATTTACCGTCCGGGTGTTATCGGGATCGTCCCCAGTTCATTGTATGGTGCTCAAAATTCAAGCGTTGCTTATTCTAGGACTATACAATTCTCTCCACTATGGCCATATTGTTAGCATATGTTTTATTATTGCTTGTACCAAATGTGTGAGAAAGTATCTCTCCACGTGCTCAAAGAAAAAGTTAGTGCCTATTAGATATTAGGAATGTCCTACATAATTGAATACTTCATGGATTTCTTTCACAAGCTGGCGAACTTATTGTGATGTGTGTTAATTATCAGCATTCTTAGGTACCGTAGGTTTAGAAAACTAATCTAATTTGCAAATACTGCTTTGATTTTGCAAGAAGAATACTAAACACGCGAGAGTAGAGCTAATTAATATACCATTAGGTACTTATTTGTATTTAAATATTTTAATGTTTTATTTGGTCATGTGTAGAATATCTAAAAAGTACGCAGACCAATGTTAAGATTCCAGTTACAAAAGATAGCACTAAACTAACGAGCATTCAGCCCACGTGAAGATACGGACCATGTACGGTTCCTAATACAGGGATTAGGTAGCAATTAAGGTCAAAAACACGTATTAGATACACCATTAACATTTACGTACAAGGCAAAGCTCTTTGAGTTCGTAACAAAGAAGTAAGTGGGTAGGTTAACTAACTCACAACGACCAGCAAAAATAACCTACAAATTTATTTATTAACAATTGCATCACAAATTATATTTCAGAAGAAAAGTGCTTTGTAATTGTATTGTAAATTGACGGAACTAAAGGTTTAGTAGGAATTTCAGATCATTACATACAACTAATTATACACGAAGAGGGGGTCACAGAGAACCTATTACAGTTAATAAAATATACAATGTTGGCTTATGACCAGCTTCCACTAATGGTCCTTGAGATCAATCAGCTGTACGCATAAATAAGGGGGAAATTAAACAAAGGATAACTTTTCAACTGTCTTTAGCTGGATGTCGGCGCTCCCCTATACACAAGCTAGTAAATAAGGCCGAATACAACACGCATATACGTACGAGTAACTCACAGGCAGTAAGTCAATCTCCGGTGCACTGGCGTATCCGCATATCCTTCAAAGGTTCACCTTGCTACGAGCACTCGGCACAATTGATCTCCAGACACCGCGTCGGCGACTCGACGACATTGATTCGATCCTGTTTGACGCGGGCCTTATTGATGAAAAGTGAATATTCATAAATTGTAGGGTGCATTGTTTTATGTGACTGTACCTTGGTTCTTTAGTAATGTTGGCATTGGAAATTTAAATAAACATGTCATAGCTAGCTAAGTAAATAAATGTTGTGGTTAGATATGTCGTCATCATCAATTCATCAACGTTACACGAAAAAAAATATTATTAAAATTATAAAAGTACTGGCTGTTAATATCGTAACTTGTTTACACGTAAAACCAATAAAAATGGGCATGGCTGTTACTAATGATGAAATTGATCGAACGCGACTATTAACTTTCCCCAACAATTAATCCTGAACGAGGAACGAGCCGAAGTATGTACTCTGACATTCGAAGCGGAACTCGTATGTCTAGTGGGCAGTTGCAAATCAAGACAGACATCCATGGCTATCGTCATGGGAACTGGATGCTGTTCTAATCTTGACGATATTGACGGTTGAAGGTAGTCATATGCAGAATACTGCATATCGATAGGTACTGTAAATAAAGTCAAGATAAAAACAAAATGGAAGGAAACATCATTTGATCATTCGAAACTTGTTAGAAGTAAATATTAGACTTTTAGGCGGGAAGTTGTAAGTTAAAATTGTCAATTTTGTAGCGGGAAGTTGAAAGTTTATGTTCTCCCAAGAGGTCCAGTAAATTTTAAATAAAGTATCCACATCTTTACTGATAGGGATAGGGCATTCATTTCATCATCATCATCGTCATCAACATCATCATTATCATCGGGAGTACTTATAATTTTATAACCATTAATCAAAAAATACTCGACACTGGCAAAAATGGCACGATTTTGTAGCCAATTGCCAACCTATAGAAAAAGAAGTAGATGTTATTCGCACAAATCAAGCATTATGTCTGGTATCCCCAAAGGGGTAGGCAAAGGGGCACGGCCACATTTTGCCTATGTATTTCGTTTCAATGTATGATACGTGCCTAATTGCCCCTATACTAAGCACACTCCTGCACAATGTGAGGTTGATACTGGCCATAACATCAACGGACGCAGTGCGATTTGGCGCGATAGCAACGAAATTTTATTACTATAGTAGGTATCAATACAAACTTAAGTATCACATGTAGGCGGACATAATTCCGTCTAGCACGTAACTACAGAGGTACAAACGTGGGTCTCTTGTCAATTATTCAATGCTTATCGTGACGCACGAGAGTCGCCCCTGCGACTGATGGCACCGCCAATTATTAACGACGCACGTCTTCGAGAAAATATTGAGTTTCCATCAATTTGCTTTGCCAAAGGACTCACGAGTGCACACTCTATGATTGAAAGGATGCCATCTTTTAATATACTACGTTTATTTGAATGATAGTGAGTAGTACCAAGAACATAATATTTATGGTAGGTAGGTACTTAGTGATTGTCAGAAGTGAATGGATCGGTCTAGTCTGATCTTTGAAGTAACAAATACTTTATTCATTGCTATTATATAATTTATTTTCCAAAAACACAGATACAAACATTTTACAGTAACAACAAGAAGAAAGGTATGTTTGATGATTGCATTTCAGCAGTAACATAACTGAATAAGTGGGTCGGGCACATTGCATCGTATTGCCGCCGATGTGCACTCAGGCGTGGATCCATCGCGGTCTTCGCGATCGTCAAACTCGCACGCTCTATTTATGCCTGTTTACTTTTTTCTCTGCGCGCGCGGAAATCGATTTAGAATTAGAATATTTTCTTTTTTTAATTACATACCTACCTTTGTCTTCGACATATATAAGACTGTTACTTGTTCGCGGTTGGCTGAAACAATAATATTAGTAGGGGTTAACTTTATTTCCGAATTTCTCAATGTATTAATGTGCATCTCATTTTGAGGTGATTGCTTATCCCGGGACAACATTTAGGACGCATTTCATCAAGAGAATGTGAATATATAGATTCCTGCGGGTATTCGCGAAATTATAATCTTTAAATCCACTGTGAAGCTTGCTCATAGGGGTCAATGTCTTATGATTCAAAAGATTAAATTACATTATCATATAAATTTGACGTCCCAGTTCTATAACACAGATATCATAACTAAATATCCCCTAAGCATATAGCACATAACGCATTGTGCAATTAAATCTAGTAATAGGTACTATTATATAGTATCTTAAGAGGTATAGCCTAGCAAACGGACTTACCTACTTACTTACCTACATGTAAATCTCACAAAGCGCAATCACTGTTCTCTGGTTGGGCAAGTTTCCGTCTGTGCATTGTTACCCGGTAAGATAAAAATTACGTAAGTTATTTAGTTACGCCAAAAAATCGAAATGACATAACAGTCTAAGCAGCCGGGTATTATTCTGCCTTGTTTAAGTTATGATAACTTTATCTTACAGCTTAAATGATCTGCATAAATATACTTTCATTCTTAAGAGCCTTTTATTATTGCGTGTGTTTTAATTTCGCTAATGGGTTTGATCGCACACATATTCATGTTACGAATCTGCTGCGTTTCTTCGATGCCCTCCTGTATTACCAATGTCCAGCTTAGTGTAGCTTCCTTAATATAACCTTAAGCTAGTTGTACTCCCCTAACCACCCTTACATCATGAGATTCATCTAAGATTGTGGCAATTACACTACCAGACCACTCATTATGTACTAAATTCCGGGCGACTGAGGCGTCTATTTAATACAAAGATTTTCATCTACTACTTATTTTGAGTCAACTTATGTGTCCAGTTTGTCCAGTAACTTGTCTACCTACATCCGTAAACATCATTACACCATTTTAATAAAATAATGATCTTAAATTCGATAATAATAGGCAATTAAGTAACTATGATATATAATCAACTATATCGAGAAACAAATGTTCAACAATTAATACATAGTTAACACTATAATGTTAAACTCAAAGGTAGATAAGACAAATAATCTCTAGTCTAGTGCTTCTTGTCAGTTGAGATTAGTTTCATGCCCTTTATACTAAACGTGCTAACTTTATAGATTAACAAGAGACTTTAGGCTTCAAGGCTTTAGCTGAGAACTTTGTGAGTGTTAAACTTAAGCTAAGAGAATGTGGATGTTTGTAAAATCATATAATCTTGAATTGAAAATGCTAGTAGAGGATCTCTTGTATTAGATACTTTCTCTTTTGTAGGTGAATGCATTTGTTTGAATTATTAAAATCTAATATAAATCTCTATTACTTGAGTCTTAAGACTACTTAAAACAAAAATGAAAACTTCTATACCCCATTCAGAATAATCCGTTGCCGGCTCAACAAAATTATTTAAACTAAATTTAAAACTTCCATCGTGCCGAAATTCTCAAATCCCCAATCCGTCTAAATTCAAAGGCTAGTTAAACACACCTGTTGAATTGTTAATCTGAATTAATAATCACCACAGGCAGTTTGGTCTGAAAATCGAGGCAGATTTTCCCAAGGAAACAATCAAGTAAGCGGTGTGATCCAAAGTAATTTGTCGTTCACGAGCCATGGCCTTGACGAATTGCGATGCGGTGACTTTATTACTCAAAGTAAATTTTTCGTAAAATTGTTTCCCGATATCTACTCGAATAGTTTCCGTACATAAATTCACACTCAAAGTAAATAGGTAGGTACCTAATCTGAGATTTGTGGTGGAATGAACCCGACAGCTTTCACCGAAAGCCCTTTGAATAGAGAGAGCATTATTTGTCATGTACTACGTGTTTACACACTTTATTTCTAACAGAAATATACGCGAGTAATTTGCAGAGTCAACATCTTACGTGATAACGCAAATACCCAGCTTTCCTTTTACTTACGCTATTTAGGTTGGAACATATGTGAAATTTATGACTAAACCTTTTAATGCAATGGTATTTTATGGTATTGTGACGGGTTATTTTATTCTGATTTGTCTTGTTCCAGGATGGGAGTTGAAGGGCTTGCACTGCTACAAATTTTTCAATATCAGGCATTCATGGGAAAAAGCGGCAGAATTATGTCGAAGGTACCTATTTCTAGTCCTCTTAGCTTGGCAAGCAAGCCTCTAGCTTGGTAAGCAAGTTAGGTTGGTATATATTTAAACTTGTTTCAATTATTTATTTTAATTATATTTTCGTCTCTTCTTAGATACGGCAGCGAACTGATGGTCGTAGATAGCTACACGGAAAACAACATGACCGCCAGCATGGTGCCAACTAGTCCCATGAACAACCATTACTGGCTTGGACTTGCGACTGTTGACGATCTTAGAACGAACACATTAGAATCAGCTGCTGGAACTTTGGTATCACAGTATGCTGGTTTCTGGGATCTGAGGCAACCCAACCCTAAAGAAGGGGAATGTGTTGACGTTCACGTTACATCTGATAGCCAGTCGTGGGAGTTAACCACTTGTGAAACTCTTCTGCCATTCATGTGCCGTGCATCCGCCTGCCCTGCTGGTAAGAAAACGCAATACGAATTAATTTGCTTAAAGAGCTACTTAATTGAATATTTCATGGACACTTAAAATTTCAATGCTAACCTTAAACAATGGTATCACTTTTCTTTTAGGAACCTTCCATTGTTCAAATGGACGATGCATAAACGCAGCCTTCAAATGCGACAAGCAAGACGATTGTGGTGATGCTTCTGACGAAATGGACTGTGCTTCCGATTGTCACTTCTACATGGCCAGTAGCGGAGATGTGGTCGAGAGTCCGAACTATCCTCACAAATACCCTTCCTTCAGTGAATGTAAATGGACGCTCGAGGGACCTCAAGGCCAAAATATCGTTCTACAGTTCCAAGATTTTGAAACTGAAAAGTCTTTCGACACTGTTCAAATCCTAGTAGGCGGCAGGACCGAGGATAAATCTGTTAATCTAGCGACCTTATCAGGGAAACAAGATTTGTCCAGTAAAATTTATGTATCTGCTTCGAACTTCATGATTATTAAATTCAGCACTGACGGTTCCGTGGAGAGAAAAGGTTTCCGAGCATCATGGAAAACCGAATCATCAAATTGCGGCGGCATTCTTCGGGCCACTCCTCAAGGTCAAGTACTGACCTCACCTGGATATCCTAATGGTTACCCCGGTGGCCTGGAATGCGTATACATCATCGAAGCGCAACCGGGTAGAATAGTCTCGTTGGAAATTGAAGATTTAGAACTAGGAATGAACAGAGACTACATTGTTATTAAGGATGGTAATAGTCCATCTAGCCCGGTAATAGCAAGGTTAACGGGACCGGGTGAAGAAAACCAGAAAGTAGTAATATCGACGACCAACCATCTTTACATGTACTTCCGAACAAGCCTTGGAGATTCCAAAAAGGGCTTCAATATGAGATACTCTCAAGGTTGCAAGGCAACAATAATTGCGTCTAATGGAACCGTTACATCACCTGCATATGGTCTAACGAGTTATCCTAACAACCAAGAATGTTTATATACAGTAAAGAATCCTAACGGCGGGCCACTTTCACTCAGATTCGACGAATTCAAAATACATCCATCTGATGTGGTTCAAGTTTTTGATGGAGTTAGTACCAGCGGTTTAAGGTTGCACTCTGACAATGGTTTTACTGTAAAACCAAGAATAACTTTGACTGCTTCCAGTGGCGAAATGTTGGTACGGTTCGTGTCTGATGCTTTACATAATGGAGCAGGTTGGAAGGCGACATTCTCAGCAGGTAAAACTCGATTTTTTTGCGGGTAAATAAATCACGACAAATGTAAATGATCAGAATCTAGACTTATACAAGAAACGTTTATTTTTCAGATTGCCCACCACTAAATTCAGGCATTGGTGCTTTAGCATCAAACAGAGATACCGCTTTTGGGACAGTTATTACCTTCTCGTGTCCGATTGGACAAGAATTCGCCACAGGAAAATCCCGAATAACCACGAAATGCTTAGACGGCGGAAAGTGGTCTACTACTTACATTCCAAGCTGTCAAGGTAAAGAGCACACAAAATAATAAAAAAATGTCTTCATAGTTCTATTTCACGCGAGCAACATTTTAATTACGTCTTTTATTTTTTCTTAACAGAGGTCTACTGTGGTCCAGTTCCACAAATTGATAATGGATTCTCAATTGGTTCCACAAACGTGACCTACCGTGGAGTTGCAACTTATCAATGCTACGCTGGTTTTGCTTTCCCCACTGGGCAGCCTATTGAGAGGATATCTTGTTTGTCGGACGGAATATGGGAAAGAACTCCTACTTGTTTGGGTATGTTTTAACGCGAACTTTAATATTAAAAATAATTAATTTTAGAATTTAACTAAAGTATAATAATTTGATACCGATGTTATGTTATGTTATGTTATGTGAATATACTATTTTATTTCTATTCTTCCAGCATCACAATGTGTTGCCCTGCCTGACGTTCCTCACGCAAATGTAACAATACTCAATGGAGGTGGACGTAGCTACGGTACAATTGTCCGCTACGAATGCGAACCAGGCTACGTAAGAACTGGCCAGCCGGTACTCCTATGTATGAGTAATGGAACATGGTCAGGGGATGTGCCGACATGCACCAAAGTATTGTGCCCTAAATTCCCAGAAATCAAAAACGGTTTTATAGTTGATCAAACTAGGATTTACATGTTTGGCGATGAAGCTCGTGCACAGTGCTTCAAAGGTAAACATTACATAAGTATATTTTTTGTACCGTCAGTTTGTCATTAGCCGTCCACATAATCAGCACAAATGCGAATAATGTCTCAAATTACAAATCACTTAATTTCAGGCTATAAATTGAATGGACCCAGCGTTCTAAAATGCGGACCAAACCAAGAATTCGATTCTCCTCCTACCTGTGAAGATATCAACGAATGTGTCAGTAGCCAATGTGACCAAGTCTCCACAGAATGTAAAAATACCCAGGGCGGTTTCTATTGTCCTTGCCGGTCAGGCTTCTCGCCAAGCTTAGACTGTAGGCCTGTTGGTGATTTAGGACTAATAAATGGAGCCATTCCGGATGAGTCTATTACTACTTCAACTCCGGAAGCTGGATATCATAAGGGCGTAAGTATTTTTGAAACTTTATTCTTCTATATAGTCAAAGTTTGTCTATGTATCTACTGTATATTTCTAATTTACTCTTCAGATGGTACGCTTAAACAATGGCGGAGGTTGGTGTGGTGACAACTTAGAAGCTGGAGCCAACTGGATACTTGTTGATTTGAGAGCGCCAACCATAGTCCGAGGATTCAGGACTATGAGTGTCATGCGTGCTGATGGAAACATAGCATTCACTTCTGCTATAAGAATTCAGTACACCAACGATTTGACGGACTCATTCAAAGATTATACCAATCCTGATGGCACAGCTGTAGAGTTCCGAATTTTGGAACCTACTCTTTCGGTACTTAATTTGCCAGTTCCCATCGAAGCGCAGTATGTGAGATTCAAGATCCAAGATTATGTTGGTGCACCTTGTCTTAAACTTGAAATCATGGGATGTGCTAGGCTGGACTGCTCAGACATCAACGAGTGCAGCGAAAACAACGGAGGGTGTGAACAGAAATGTATGAATACGTAAGTATAGACCAAACACCAATTTTACTAACATGACTTTTTTTGATGCAATAATAAATGTTTTCTTTTATCTTTTTAGACCTGGAAACTTCTCATGTGCCTGCAACCTTGGCTACGAATTATATTTTGCCAACGGCACAGCAGGTTTCTCGATTGAAAAATCTGAAACTGGCGAAAGGGACGGAGATACATACCAAAGGAACAAATCTTGCGTGCCCATAATGTGCCCACCACTCGCCCCACCTGAAAACGGCAAACTTTTATCTACAAAGGCCACCTACCATTTCGGTGACATCGTTCAGTTCCAATGCGACTTTGGATTTGTGATGTCTGGATTCTCTTCATTGCTTTGTACTTCAAGTGGTAATTGGAACGGAACAGCTCCAGAATGTCAATGTAAGTTTAATCTACGTTATTATGCAATTATATAATTAACCATTTGAATTGATAATTTAAATTAAAAACACTTTTACACTTTTAGATGCCCGTTGTGTTACTTTATCGGATGACAAAAATGATGGCTTGCAAATTATAAGAGATGATCCTGAAAGCGTCCTTGTGCCTTATAGAGACAACGTTACAATCACCTGCGCTTCACAAGGCAGACATTTGAGGAATACATTAACATCATCATTCAGGCAGTGTGTTTACGACCCTAAGCCGGTATGTCATTTTTTGAATAATGTACATCCTGTAATTAATTACAGATACTTTTTTATTAATAAGTGCATGTATCGAACACTCGTTTTTATGAAACCATGTTTTATTTAAAGGGTCTACCTGATTACTGGCTATCAGGCGCTCAACCTCAATGCCCCAGAAAAGACTGTGGTGTACCAATGCCTACACCTGGCGCCGAATATGGTCAATACCTTGACACTAAATACCAAAGCTCATTCTTCTTCGGCTGTCAAAACACCTTTAAACTTGCCGGACAAACTGGCAAACATGACAATGTGGTACGATGCCAAGCCAATGGTATATGGGACTTTGGAGACTTGAGATGCGAAGGCCCAGTCTGTGAAGATCCAGGCAGACCAGCAGACGGTTACCAAATTTCGAGGAGCTACGAACAAAGTTCCGAAGTCCTGTTCGGTTGTTCTCGACCAGGCTACATATTAATTAACCCAAGACCAATAACCTGCATACGGGAACCTGAATGTAAGGTTATCAAACCTCTCGGCTTGGCATCAGGAAGAATACCTGACTCGGCTATTAACGCAACTTCTGAAAGACCCAATTATGAAGCTAAAAATGTTAGGCTTAATTCAGTCACTGGTTGGTGTGGCAAACAAGAAGCCTTCACCTACGTAAGTGTCGACCTAGGCAAAGTATACAGGGTCAAAGCTATTCTTGTAAAGGGTGTCGTCACGTCTGACATAGTTGGTCGACCAACAGAGATCAGGTTTTTCTACAAACAAGCTGAAAACGAAAATTACGTAGTTTACTTCCCTAACTTCAATTTGACTATGAGAGATCCTGGAAACTACGGTGAACTGGCGATGATCACGTTGCCCAAGTTTGTCCCAGCTAGATTTGTTATTTTGGGAATTGTAAGCTTTATGGACAACGCATGCCTCAAGTTTGAACTCATGGGTTGTGATGAACCAGCTTCACAACCGTTGCTGGGTTACGATTATGGGTACTCTCCGTGTGTTGGTAAGTACCTGCAAAAAAGATGTCTAGTTTTAGGTATGATAACGACTAGGTACTAATACAAGTTTTTACTTTCTCAGATAACGAGCCGCCAGTTTTCCAAAACTGTCCTCAGCAACCTATTGTCGTACAAACCGATGTAAACGGCGGCCTTCAAGCAGTTAATTTCACGGAACCAACAGCAATTGATAACTCCGGTGCTATAGCAAGATTGGAAGTAACACCTCAACACTTTAAAACCCCGATTCAAGTATTCCACAATATGGTAGTGCGCTATGTAGCATTCGACTTTGACGGGAATGTTGCTATTTGTGAAGTGAATATTACTGTACCAGACTACACTCCTCCTAAACTAAGTTGTCCACAAAGTTACGTCATAGAATTGGTTGACAAACAAGACAGTTACGCCGTCAACTTCAATGAAACCAGAAGAAGAATTAACGCCACGGATGCATCAGGAGAAGTCTCCTTAAGGTTCATTCCAGAGAGAGCTGTCATTCCCATCCGAGGTTATGAAAATGTCACAGTCATTGCATTAGATAAATACGGAAACAGAGCACAATGTAACTTCCAAGTAAGATATTTTTTCCTAAATACTTAATATAAACTTTGCTTGGATTTTGAATGACGTTCTAACTATTCCTATTTTTCAGGTATCCGTACAAGCAACTCCGTGTGTAGATTGGGAACTAATGCCACCAGCAAACGGTGCTTTGAACTGTCTGCCTGGTGACAGAGGTATCCAATGTATTGCTACCTGCAGCCCTGGCTTCAGATTCACTGATGGGGAACCTGTTAAAACATTTGTATGTGAAACAAAAAGACAATGGGTGCCCACTGCCGTTGTACCAGACTGTGTTTCAGAGAGTGAGTAGTTATGAAAACTGAATCGTACCTATATTGAACTCCTAAACATTCGTTATTTTATTCCTATACTCCTCCGTTTTTTCAGATACCCAGCAAGCCGCCTATCACGTCGTAGCCACTGTACAATATCGTGCTCTCGGAGCTGTTTCAAACGCTTGCTTACCAAAGTACAAAGACTTGGTCGCCCAGTATGATAACCAACTAAACGAGAGACTATCGCAGCGTTGTTCCGCGGTTAACGTAAATATTAACGTAACCTTTATAAACGTGATACCGATACTTCTCGATGAAAACGTCGTAAAAATGGATTTCGTGTTAGCTATTGCTCCAGCTATCAGACAAACACAGTTGTATGATTTGTGCGGATCAACATTGAACCTTATATTTGACCTTTCTGTGCCATATGCTAGTGCTTTAATCGAACCTGTACTAAATGTTTCGTCGATTGGAAACCAATGTCCACCATTAAGAGCAATTAGAAGTTCCATATCCAAAGGATTTACTTGTAGTGTCGGTGAAGTTTTAAATATGGATACCAATGATGTTCCAAGATGCTGTAAGTATCAAATATTTCATCAATTAAGAACTTTGGTATCTTTAAATATATTTATTTTACCTCTTATCTTTACTTATTGCAGTGCATTGTCCCGCTGGTACATTTGCTGAAGAGAAACAAAAGACTTGTACAATGTGTCCACGAGGATTCTTCCAGAATCAAGCTCGTCAAGGCTCCTGCCTCAAATGTCCACAAGGAACATTCACTAGAGAAGAAGGCTCCAAAGATATAAACGATTGTATACCAGTCTGTGGCTACGGAACTTACTCACCAACTGGATTGGTACCTTGCTTAGAATGCCCAAGAAACAGCTACACCGGAGAACCACCAGTTGGAGGCTTCAAGGACTGCCAAGCTTGTCCTGTTACTACTTTCACTTACCAACCTGCTGCTCCAGGAAAAGACAGATGCCGAGCTAAATGCGCACCTGGAACCTATTCTCCTACCGGTTTGGCTCCATGTTCTCAGTGTCCAAGAAACTTCTACCAGAACCTAGTTGGTCAAACATTGTGTATGGAATGCCCAACCAATATGAAAACTGTCGGAACGGGAACAACGGGATTAGAAGAATGTTTACCGGTGGAATGTTCGAATAGCGCTTGTCAACATGGTGGTCTCTGTGTGCCTAAAGGTCATGGTATCCAATGCTACTGTCCGGCTGGGTTCTCTGGACGCAGATGTGAAATTGATATTGATGAGTGCGCGAGTCAACCTTGTTACAATGGTGGAACCTGTACAGACCTTCCGCAAGGATACCGCTGCTCGTGCCCAACTGGATACGGAGGCATCAATTGTCAAGAAGAAAGGTCCGACTGTCGAAATGATACATGCCCTGAAAGAGCTATGTGCAAAGATGAGCCTGGATTTGACAATTACACCTGTTTGTGTAGATCTGGATACACTGGCGTCGACTGTGACATTACGGTATATAATATTCTAAAATGAGGCGAATTCATTGTGCTTATAGGTAAATGAGGGAAAATAACAAATTTTATATTTTTTCAGATTGATCCCTGTACTGCTAACGGAAACCCATGCAACAACGGAGCGTCTTGTATTGCACTTCAACAAGGTCGCTACAAGTGTGAATGTCTACCAGGATGGGAAGGACAACTATGCGAAATAAACAGCGATGACTGTATCGAAAAGCCTTGTCTTCTAGGCGCCGCCTGTACTGACTTAGTTAACGACTTCAGTTGCGCATGTCCGCCAGGCTTTACAGGGAAACGGTGTCATGAAAAGATAGACTTGTGTTCAAACGAGCCTTGCAAACATGGAATCTGTGTCGACAAACTATTTATTCATCAATGTGTCTGTGATCCTGGCTGGTCTGGACCTTCATGTGACATCAACATCAATGAATGTATAATATCGCCGTGCGAAAATGGAGGAAAATGTATAGACGGAATTGATGACTTCAACTGTATTTGCGAAACTGGATACACAGGCAAGAGATGTCAACATACTATTGATGACTGCGCATCAAATCCATGCCAGAACGGCGCGTCGTGTGTTGATCAAGTAGAAGGATTTATATGCAAATGCCGACCAGGTTACATAGGCCTGCAATGTGAAACCGAAATAGACGAATGTTTGACTGAGCCCTGCAATCCAGCTGGCACTGAACGTTGTATTGACCTAGACAACAAATACCAATGTGTCTGCCGCGAAGGTTTCACTGGACAGATGTGTGAAACTAACATCGACGATTGCGCTTCAGACCCTTGCTTGAACGGTGGATCTTGCAAAGACGAGATTGGTGGGTATAAATGCGCATGCCAACCAGGATGGAACGGTAAACGTTGTGAACGAGATATTGGTAATTGCATGAACAAACCCTGTCAAAACAATGCCATGTGTATCGACCTATTCCAAGATTTCTTCTGTGTGTAAGTATAAGACTTTATAATGAAAACATTTATTACTTAGTTTAGATTTTAGAATTGCATTTGCTTACCCATTCGATATAATTACAGGTGCCCTAGTGGAACCGATGGCAAACAATGTGAAACAGCACCAGAACGATGTATTGGCAGTCCTTGCATGCATGGCGGCAAATGTCAAGACTTTGGCTCTGGCCTCAATTGCACCTGTTCTCTTGACTACACCGGCATCGGTTGCCAGTATGAATTCGATGCGTGTGAAGCTGGTCTCTGCCAGAATGGAGCAACGTGCGTAGACGAAGGCCAAGGATACTCATGCATTTGCGCCCCAGGCTTCCAAGGAAAGAACTGTGACGAGGACATTGTGGACTGCAAAGATAACTCATGCCCGCCATCAGCAACTTGCATTGATTTGCCAGGCCGATTCTATTGCCAATGTCCATTTAATTTAACAGGCGATGACTGCAGAAAAAGTAAGAAATATATACAAACGCATTTTGATATTTCTCTACCACATAACGTATTTAATACCCAATCGGTCTAATTTCAGCAATCAGTGTGGATTACGACCTCTACTTTAGTGACCCGTTGCGTTCGAGTGCTGCTCAAGTGGTACCATTCGATACAGGATCCGCAGATAGTCTGACTATAGCTATGTGGGTGCAATATACGCAGCAAGATGAAGGTGGAGTGTTCTTTACAGCGTATAGCGTCAGGTATGTAGTATAGTTTGATTAAGTGGTCGTTTGATTAATGTGTTTCCTATTATACTTACGATATGTATGTGTAATCTTGTTTATATTCTAGCAATTCCCACATTGCGGTCAATAGAAAACAAGTAATTCAAGCACATTCAAACGGAGTTCAAGTTTCACTATTCCCGGAACTTCAAGACGTCTACCTAAGCTTTGGAGAATATGCAACAGTAAACGACGGACAATGGCACCACGTCGCATTAGTTTGGGATGGAAACAACGGAGGCGAACTAACACTTATCACCGAAGGTTTGATTGCTAGTAAGATTGAAGGTTATGGAAGCGGACGAACACTACCAAAATAGTAAGTTTTTTTATAAATATAAATTAATTAAGACTCATATCATTTAGGATATAGATCTAATGGCTTTGTTATTTATTTCAGTGTTTGGGTAACACTCGGCAAGCCTCAGTCTGATAATCCCAAAGCTTACACAGAAGCCGGATTCCAAGGACATCTAACCAAAGTGCAAATATGGAACCGTGCTCTAGACGTCACAAACGATATCCAGAAACAAGTTCGCGACTGCAGAACTGAGCCCGTTCTTTACAACAGCTTGGCACTCACCTGGTCTGGGTATGACGATGTTGTTGGAGGAGTAGAAAGAATAGTTCCCTCCCATTGCGGCCAAAGAGTTTGTCCGAACGGTTACGCTGGGCCTAAATGCCAACAGTTGCAAGTGGACAAGGAACCACCAAGAGTAGAACGTTGTCCTGGAGACCTATGGGTGATTGCTAAGAACGGCTCATCTATCGTTAGTTGGGATGTACCCGTGTTCACCGACAATGTCGGAGTTGGTAAAATGGTAGAGAAGTCTGGCCACAAGCCTGGACAAAACCTGGCGTGGGGTGCTTACGATATTGCTTATGTTGCATACGACGCTGCGGGTAACGCGGCCACATGCACCTTCAAGGTTACTGTACTTGGTAAGTTATTTAGGACTTTACTACGCCAGTGTAAAAATGTATCAGTATCAATACATAAATAACTTAAAAACATTTTTTGTAGCTGAATTCTGCCCACCACTACCTGACCCACTTGGAGGCTACCAATCCTGCCGCGATTGGGGCGCAGGAGGTCAATTCAAAGTATGCGAGATCGCTTGTCGCGACGGTCTCAGATTCTCACAGCCGGTACCTCCATTCTACACGTGCGGAGCCGAAGGTTTCTGGCGACCAACCACCGACCCGAGTCTACCACTCTTCTATCCCGCTTGTTCTCGTAAGTTTCCACTTGAGAAAATGAAATAACTTGTGTATGGCCATTTAGGCCTTAGGTAGATTACTCACAAAATATGATTTCCACAGCTGCATCCCCAGCTCAGCGTGTTTTCAAAATATCGATGTTGTTCCCGAGCTCAGTACTTTGCAATGACGCCGGCCAAGCCGTTCTTCGTCAGAAAGTTCGCAGTGCCATCAATCAACTCAACAGAGACTGGAGCTTCTGTTCTTACGCTGTTGACGGTAAATATGATTAAACACATTTAAGAAAATTTTGAGGTACTTTTGAGTACATGGTTCTAATTAAAGCTTTATGCACAGGTACCCGAGAATGTAAAGAACTGGATATCAATGTGAAATGTGACCATCGCGCTAATTCTCGGCAAACGAGACAAGTGGCCACTCCTCCTACAATACCTGCGGAAGATACATACGTTCTGGATGCCATCATTCCTGTCGAAGAGTGAGTAATATGCTTCTGCCACTTACCGATGTAGTTGTAAAGTAGGTCCAACGATCAAGGTGATGGCGTAGGTCATAGATCTATTGCGCAAAAGTTGTAAAATGATGTAAATGTCTGAACTATACATAGAAGCATGTGTTACACAGTGGGTTCTAATAAGTGTAATCACGCACAATTATGCCGTATCGAACATTCAACCATGGCTACACTAGTTACTATTTGTTGCAAGAGTATTGTCCATTTGTATTTTGTTGTATATTGAGTACAGATTTTGTGGAACAAATTTAAAATTACTTAATGCTACAAAATATTGCGTGTATGCCTTGACCCTTAGAAAAATACTGGTTAATAAAATTTCCACTGCACTTTTACACTCGAACAAAGCATGTTTATTCTTCCAACACAAATTGCATGTTTTTTGTCTCACACTTAGGACACGAAGCAGTAGGGAAGGTCGTCAAGCAGGCGATACGTACAACGTCGAGATCGCTTTCCCGGCCGTCAAGTAAGTTAATTGTTTGCATGCTTTCTAGTTGCACTGTAGCACTTGTAATCATTTGTATTGCCTTTGTAACTATTTAGCATTTGACATTTTGTAGGTGTACATAATTTGCTTTGTAATACTAAAACAAATTTTCTGCTGATCAAATACTGAGTGAGAATTATAATTTTAGCGACCCAGTAATCCACAATGGTAATAATGAGAGATCCAGCGTGCAACGATTATTGGAGAAGCTAATTCTCGAAGACGAACAATTCGACGTGAGGAACATACTTCCGAACACGGTACCGGATCCGGCTAGCTTGAATCTGGTGTCTGATTACGCTTGTCCGGCGGGACAGGTTGTAATGGCTCCTGACTGTGGTGAGTACAATGTGCCTTGTGCCTTTGTTGACGCTGAGTTCCTATTTTGACGGAAAAAAATCTGGATTGAACCATTAGAATTTCGTAAAGAAAGAAGAAGAACCATTAGAATTGTGTTGTGGATGCATTAAGAATTTCTGATTAACGATTTTCACCCTGATATCATGACAAGAAAATGGTTGACTAGATGACATATTACACACCTAAAATTATACTTTAATTATCCCGAAACCTCTCGCAATTCTCACAATATCTAGCGTTCTTTCTTCTTCGGTCGTTCCCTCATGACTGAGGATCGTGATCATCATGACAGCGCTTTGGATCGGACGAACTGTCTCCATCGGCATTCTAGCGTTACGTTGGACTATAACTAAGTACTTACTTGACTTTACATTTCCAGTGGCCTGTGCCGTCGGTACCTTCCTGGATTCTGCAAGCGATACCTGCAAACCTTGTCCAGCCGGCTCTTACCAATCCGAGGCAGGACAGGTGCAATGTACCGCTTGCCCGGCTATCGCTGGTCAGTCTGGAGTCACTCAGTCGACTGGTGCTAGAAGCGCCGCTGACTGCAAAGGTTATTTTCCATTTTAATTCGACCCTCAATACCCACACTGCAAACTTCATTATCATGTTGATACACACTCTCAAACATTGTCCAAACAAAATATGTACCTGTATCTGCTCATATATCATATCCTAATGTTACTGACTGACTACACGTTCGGAATATCATTCCTATATCTCTCCTCAAGAAATTGATAGGTATTCATTTATGCGAATAACCTCATTAAACATGAATGATTTTGCAGAGAGATGCGCTGCTGGCAAATACTATGATGCTGAAGCTGAACTCTGCCGACCATGCGGTCACGGCTCGTACCAACCACGCGAGGGAGCGTTCTCCTGCCTCTCATGTCCTCGAGGCCAAACTACACGCGCTACCGAAGCCGTATCAGCGGCTGAGTGCAGAGATGACTGCCCTTCGGGTAAATCATTAATTATTTTTATTATAATACAACGCAACTGAGACAAAAACAAATCAAATCATTTTAAGAATACATTTTGGGGCATAAGAGACTATTTTATTTGTTTTCTTATGTGTTATCCTGAAAAGATCCAATGTCTGTCAATGTCAATCTTCACCTTAATATTTAACGTAGAGCCGTTAGCATAGGATAATTAATAATAGCCATGTTTTGCTACATCCAGGTGAGCAACTAAGCAGCGATGGTGGTTGCGAGCCGTGTCCTCGCGGCACTTGGCGTACGAACGGCGCGGGCGCCGCGTGCGCGCCTTGTCCTCCGGGTACAACTACACCGCAAACCGGAGCCTCTTCTGCAGATCAATGCTCCCTGCCTGTGTGCAGGCCTGGTAAGACTTTTCGGATTTCAAATATTACGTAGGCATCACTAATATTGAATCTGGATATTTGCCTCCCCTGATGACTTTCTCACATTAAATCCTCCTCGGTCCTCCGCCATTCACATGTTAAATACATTATTCTGTGAAGAACAAAAGAAATCAGACCTATTCCAGCTAAGTCCGATTCTTCCAATTATGTACATAAATAAGTCTATAATATTCATAAATTGGTTTCAAAACAATCGACCTACTTTGTATATAGAAATACTTCGACATTGGAATTCCAATCAACGAAAACTCAAGGAATCTGCGAGAATTCAATATTACGTGGGCTTTATTTGCTCTTGTAGATTCGAATATTGATTAATAATCATTGAATTCAACAATAATTTGTTCGATTACAGGTTCATATTTGAACGTTACCCTGAACACATGTATACAGTGTAGAAAGGGCACGTATCAATCGGAATCTCAACAGACCGTCTGTGTTCCCTGTCCAATCAACACAAGTACGAGGGGGCCTGGTGCTGTAAGTAAAACTCACTTATCCCAGCTTCCCAAATGGCCCTCGAGTGGCCTTTTATTTACGACAAAATGTTTGGGACCTTTTGGCAATATTTATTCAAGATCAATATTGAGAGAAAATATTAGGTGGGCTAAATGACAATGAGCATCTTTTGATTTATACCTTCTGCAAATAATAACTTGCCTACTTACAAAGTGTATGGAATCAAAAGTTACAAGTAATACTGCATAAACACATCAATTAGGTAACTAAGTATTATAATTAAAATCAGTTTTCTCAGGTATTGAGTTGTTAGCATTACCTACCTACACATAATATAAAGTCATAAAGAAAAACATGCAACTATACTTACCATTATCCTTAGAACTATGTTAATATTTCAACTGTATTCTTACCTGAATATACCACTAAAGGTGCCTAGTTTATATACTTTGACAAATTTGAATTTCTTCCAATTTTGGCATGGTGTGTGTAAGGAAAATTTTTCTTACAGTTATTAATTATCACATCAGAAACATTAATAAGTAGATAATAATCATTTCATTCACAGACGTTAGAGTCAGATTGCACGAATCCATGCGAGATGAGCGGTCCAGAGATGCATTGCGACGTGAACGCTTACTGCCTACTGATACCTGAAACCAGCGAGTTCAAGTGCCAGTGCAAGCCTGGATTCAATGGCACTGGAAAAGTTTGTATAGGTAAGTTCCTTGCATGCAATCTATCTCGATAATGATGGGAATAAAATCTTAAGCGCACAGTAACTGAAGATTTTGAAGTTTGACATAATATCTACTCCAAGAAAAGGTTGTAATTTGAAAGTACGTAGGTCCTCAATCTCATTAAAATTAATATTCAGTATTGTCGAAGCATTTCGACCCTAAATCAGGGTGCCTTTCGTGGAAACTTGTCTGGAAATTTGATTTGATTCCTACATAATACGTACTGACTGGATCTTTCAATTATGACTAATTTATATTCAAATAGGGAATAAGGAGCTTTAAAACATGAGCGTCTTGTACCCTCAAATCACTGGACCTTTGTATTCATTTTCATACTTCTACCCACAAAAATATTATTCTAGGTCGCAAGCAATGGCTATCTACGAGATGTGTAGACTTTTTTGGGGTATTAAAAAATAGTCTACTTAGAACATGTCAGTAGCTAATTACCTAATATATGATGCGTGAGAACCGCTCGCACGTTTCCAATTTATATCATAGAATCTCATCTATCTACCAGCATTTGCAAGTTAGTTCTACCGAGGAGCACGTACACTACGGTACACTTTGGATTATCATAATGGTTACATTTTATCTTCAAACTAAACGCTCCCATGTACCTACCTTCCTACCTACTTCAATTGTAATGGTTATAATATTTCTTTATCATTTTCCAGATGTATGCTTCGAGTTCTGCGAGAACGGTGGCGAGTGCGTAAAGGACGCTAGAGGCGAGCCTTCCTGCAGATGCACTGGATCCTTTACGGGCCGCCACTGCAGGGAGAAGAGCGAGTTCGCGTACATAGCCAGCGGTGTAGCCGGCGGAGTCATATTCATCATATTCTTAGTGCTACTTGTATGGATGATCTGCGCCAGGTTTGTACATCAAGTCACTATTTTAGGAATCATTCTATAATAATTATAAACTCTTTCTCGAAAAGGAATTTCCTTTGGGGGCAGAGGAATCCACTCTCGCGAGATCTCGTGTTCAATTATCTCGGCTTTTAAACAATTGCATGCAATTTATTAGAGAGGCTATAGGGACTAGGTACCTACTAGTAATACTAGTAGAAAGGTTTTTTATCATTAACAACTATGATCACTAATCGCATTCTTACGATAGCTAGATAACAATGATTATAATCACGAAGCATAATGTGGAAAACACAATATGTATACTAGTCTTATTACGATCATAATGTATTTCTTTCTCTCTTAGATCAACTAAAAAGAAGGAGCCAAAGAAGACACTAACCCCAGCTATTGACCAAAACGGCTCCCAAGTGAACTTCTACTACGGCGCGCACACACCGTACGCGGAGTCCATTGCACCATCGCACCACTCCACATACGCACATTACTATGACGACGAGGAAGACGGCTGGGAGATGCCAAACTTCTACAACGAAACGTACATGAAGGAGAGCCTTCATAATGGAATGAACGGAAAAATGAACAGCTTAGCGAGGTCCAATGCGAGCATATACGGGACCAAGGACGACTTATACGATAGACTAAAGAGGCACGCGTACCCGGGTAAGAAAGGTCAGTATTTATCGCAGCACTTAGTTTAGTGCGCACTTTTGTTTTTTGGATGCATGCACGGCTTTAGTGGTAGAGTAAGCGCTTTGGTAAATTAATAATTAACGCTTGGGTTCGGCTTTGCATTGGTTGGTGGTACTCTGTGCGAAATGAGAACCGACGTAGTCGTGAGAGAGTATAGCGCTATTTGTATATATTATACTGGAAAAAATATTCATTTATTTACGTATTAGTAGTATTTAACTCTATTAATTGAAATTAATATTTTATGAAATTGTTTAATAAGTATCACAAAAAAACTTATTTAGTTTGTTGTTTTTTTTATATAAAAGGTTTTGTTTTGTTTTTACGGTAACTATCTAATGTTTAAAAAAAATATTTAGTTGTAATTACATATTTTTTGTAGCGTTTTGGTTCAGTTCTCTCTCGCACAGACTAGATTAGTCCCAAGATCTTTATTTTAATCATTTGGATGTGTACCTAACACATTAATAATATGAAATAAGTATTCCAATTTCTTCAGAAATCTCATACAGTACTTATTATCTTAAAATAACACTTAAATCCGAACCTTCTTTGAAAAGGGCAACCATGGATTTTCTTGCCCATTCTTCTCCATAGGAACGGCATTCCGAACGGGTGGTAAAGTTGTAGCTTAGCAGTTTGTTTGTAACTATTTTGACGATTCATAAGTACTGTACTTAATGGTTTACATGAATAAAAAATATTCTGATTCTGATTCTGATAAATGAAAGGTGACATTGGTTGGCATCAAGTTACATTGACCCACGGCAATGTGTCCTCTATGTCATCATTCCTATCTTTATTTGAATTATCAAACGAACATAACATAATAACAACACATGTTTACTGATCAATGCATGACTTTTAAAGAGCAGATCAAACAAATTAATATATCTATAACGTTTATTCGACACTTGCACAAACATTATGGGTCAACGTGGTAAATATATTGCGTGGATATAACAAAAGATGATGAAATAAATAAGTGATTGTTATTTATTATTTTCAGATAAGAGTGACAGCGATAGTGAAGGTCAATAAATAATACAAGGGACTGCGTTCTGTCGTATTCTGGTCAATCTTACATAATACTTCGTACTAGTTTCAAACCTCGGTGTATATCGGACGATTAGTCGAGATATTGCACAGACGTCTGGAGAACGCGTCGTGTTTACGGCTAACAGCCGAGGAAGAATGTTTTTGTCACATGACGTATTCTTTTAGCTTTACTAAGTTCTCTTCTAGTGTTAAACTTAGCAATGTGTATTAACACACTCACTGTTTGATTATTATTACAGCCCCCACCAAATATAATTCTTTATGCATCGTCACAAATCATTAAAGTCTCATAGGAAAGGCGTTACGTTTTTTTTTTATACAAAACAGTGAATGTGTTGATGTTCCGAAATAAATCATCGAACAACAAAATGCTCAAGTATTTTAAGGCGTACACTGCCATAAGAAAGCAGGGCTTTTGCAAAATTTGTTTTAAAGATTTTGTACCAACATTCCGAAAATAATCCCCATTTATAAATTGTGTAAATATAATTTTATTGATTTTAAAATATTTTGTATATTTATGATAGAATAATGTTCTTGAAGTGTTAGTAATAATTGTGATAACAAAATAAAGTAATTACGTCACTACAAAATTAATTATGCGCCTCTGCGAAATTTCAGCTAATTATGAAAGTATGAATGTTTATAGCATTATGCGAACAAGAACAACAGAATGAAAATATTTTGTTACAATTTCGAAGCACATATTTAATTTTGTATGATTGTATTATTGTGCATAATAACAGGTTATTATTAACACTGAGAATAGTTAGGTAAGAACGGTTTACGTTTTGTATAATAAACTGGACTGTATTTTTATAACTTTAACAGTTTCATGAATGCGCGGGTGTATGTGTATTATGTGAATGTGTAATGTATAGAATGTTTTTTTTTTAAATAATAATCTTTAAATATGAAATTGTAGTTAAATGAACAGTAACATGTAAAATATACGTCTTGTAGAGTATAGGTATAATAAGACAATAATAAATTAATTTATCATACATATCTTCGTAACATTGAATATTCGGGCTCTATTTGTTTTGTTACAAATAATTTAAGAGAGTTTTAGACTAGATCAAAACACCCTGTACCTATGTATACGTATCTAAGGGATATTACGCGAATACTCGATCCCTCTAGGGATGGTCAATATTCCATCACAATATATTACCATATTAGTGATATCGATAACAGTAATACATTATTTTTTTTACAAAAATTTTAATGAAATAAATTTAATACTTACGTATATTTATACCGAGTTTTATTGCAATTAGCGGATCTCAAATACACAAATCTGCTCAAACTACCCCAGAACCAGTAACTACTACATTTTTCAGATTCATAAACAACCATTTAGCATTTATTCAAAAACAGAATGCAAATCTCGAAGCTAAGTACCTACAAGCAAAATAATATTAATCCGGTGAGTTAAGTCAGTCACAGCAAATTTAACGCCTATCAAGTTTTTTAAACATACATAAAACAAACAGCCAAATCAACGAAACAATGCGGCGCTGAATTATTGCCATGGCAATGCTTTTTATTGACATTTTAACCGCTATTCAGTTTTCTACAAATAACAAATAAATATCTGACTTTCATCTTCACGGCAATAATAATTAGGTACATTTAGTTAAAACGATTCACGCAAATTGAATGGTGTGTAGTGTCACAGATAGCTCATTCCTTCGGATAGACTATATCACGAACAATAGAATATTAGCGACATTAAATTTAAATGCTTCTTCGTGAAGACAAAGACGCACAAGAAAGTAGGGCAATAACAGATAATAAGCCAACCGACGGGTCATTGAAACGATCGAGATACCATAGCAACGTAAAATCGTTAGATATGATTGCAAACGTTCGTTGAAATTATTAAGTACTTACGTGTTATCTAAGCCGCGTAACATTAGCCCGACATAACATTCATTGACCTCAATGTATACTTTTGCAATATTTTAGATACCCAAAATAATAATACCGCCAGACGAAAACACCAACAGCACGGCAAGTGCGAGCTATTGAAAGTTTTAAATACCCTCCCCTAGAGGCGGTTTTCAATTCTCCATACAAAATGTCTAAATACGGTAGACTATAAAGTATACCGTTAGCTTACGAATAATCTTGCACTTGACGTACTGTAGCGTCCCAAACTAAGCGACGCTTGTATTTTGGGTACCGTACAACGGACCGAGGCGGAGCGACCCCAGTATAATAATAGTTATATAAATATTAAACATCCAAGACTAGGGCAGACACATACAAACATTCGTACTCATCACACAAAGCTTCCCCTACCACGATTCAAACCCAGGACCCTCGGCAGAGAAAGCTGGATCACAACCAACTGAATCCTCATTACGTCGTCACTAATACCTTTATATACCTATAAAACTCTCGAATTGAATATTGATACACATATAAAGTACCTACGTCAAAGAAACCTACCTACAGTATAGTATCAGTCGAGACCCAGGTAATGTATCTTTTGTTGTTAAAGTCCCAGGCTTTAAAGATAAATAAATATCGCACCTACGAAGCTAGGACAATCAAAGGTTAAGACATGTTAGCCTTCAATGCAATGAAATCTTTTACAATAGGCACTTGGATTTTTTTTAAGCGCTCAAATAACAATTGACTGTTATTATAAGTGCAAAAATAGTGTAATATATTCTAAGAGGTTAACGAACAGGTCATAGCGATCACGTTTATGTATAAAATTAATGTGTAAATTTGACTTTGGCAGAATCGTATTGGGCATAGTCTCAATAGAAAAAGGACAAAAAGTAAAAAAAAATGTGTAAATAGAGTTTACTTTTTTTTAATTTCTGTATCAATATCGTTTAAGCGTACACGTAACTATTTATAGTTTTAATCCTAATACTTACTTATTTTATTTCTTTTTTTGGGATCCATGTCCAAATGAGGTAATAGTTATACAAGTGGCTCCGCCCACTCACACACAAGGATGGAATGTAGCTTACACGTTTTTCAAGAGTAACCATTTCTATACGAAATTTCCATCAAAGCCTTAAACTTACGGACAAATTTTTCTAACTTAAATTTGGCTAAAAACACAAAACTTATGTAGTACTGAACCCAATTTGACATGACTATAAATTATTCCTGTCTTGCTCATTAAGTCTGTGAGTGGAATAACAACACATTTGGCAAATTTTGTTGGCATACCAACAAAATTACGCTGCGTAATACACCAATCAATAAGATCACTACCTATCTTTATTATCAATATTAAAAAGCTGGTATGAACGGGTTTGTGACCCACTAGCTATGAGATAACATTGACATGTCACCGAGAATTTAATCAATTGTGTATCTATAAATAATGTTTGTAAGTAGTCAATAATGATGCAATAGTGTGTGTAACTAGACAGTAAATGTGATGAAAAACTACAAAAGGTTTCATAAATATAATATGATTTATTAGAAAAAAAAAAAGAAAATTTAGCACAGCCAATCATAAGTTAACATACATGATGTAATTTACCGAGTCAAACAATGAGTGAACAAAAATAAAATAAACACTAAATAAATTACTTGGCGTGTTTCCTGTAGAACTCCCTCATGTATTTCGTTAAGTTCTCTACTTCCTCCAACGTCACGGCGTTGTAGATCGAAGCACGGATACCACCCACGTTCCTGGAATTAAAGACAGAAAATCGCTTATAGAAAATCATAGGTATAGAATATTCTGGAAAAACATCACTAGGAATATATTCTAGTAGATACTCATTCCATACAAATAAGAATGAGCGTCATATAGACTGGGCACTCTGACCGACACGCAAGAACAACATACGCCGGTAAAAAAAACCTTTATGTCAAAGGCATAATAGGGCAAGACGACGCGACAATACATTAAATTCGTTCCTTTTCTAATTACTTTGATATGTTTTTTTTACAGTTATTTACCAACTGCTATAAGACTGTTCCTTATAACTATATAATACCAGCCCTATTTAATATCTCACTGCTGGGCATGAGCCTCCCCTCAATGTGAGGGGGATTAGGCCATAGCTTATAACTAAGAAACATCAATAATCACCTGTGCCCCTTCAGCTGAATCATCTTCAAAGCTTCAGCGCCTTTCAAAAACTCTTTCTCCATCTCCTCGTTGCCGGGAGAGCCGATTCTGAACGGAATGGTCATCTTACTCCTGGCGTCTTTTGCGACCGGCGCATAATAGAACCCTTTGGATTCTTCGATAATGCCGTATATTAGGGAAGCCTTCTTTTTGGCTAGTTCGGCCATTCCTTCTACGCCTCCGTTCTTCTCCACCCATTGGAGTACCTTACCCATGACGTAGATACTGTAATAATAAATTTTGGCTAAGATTGAATACTTCATGAAATGAGGGTAGACTTAAATGTAATAAGTGTAAAAAACTATGAATAGGAGACGGAAAATATTGTGCGGAATGTTATTTAATAAATAATAAATAAAATAGCTATTAGAAGTAGGTATGTATCCGTCTCAGTAAATAGAATTATTTTATCTTATCAGGAACCCCAATCATGAAGTGAAATAAACAATGTTTTTGTATCTTGGTCGTAATAGATAGATAGAAAAATAAAATGTATCGAACAAAGAAATATTTAAATCTTTAAAAATTAGTTGCGACACAAACTCATAATTAATCAAATCAGGTGTTCTCATAAATCATATGTCAACATAAATTGTTGTTATTACACTGATAATGACATAAATCAGAGTATTAACAAATGTAATACGATTGTGTTGGAATTAATTTTATTGCTGTTTTTAGGATTGAGTTTGAAAGATTCATTTTTACAAATTGCAGTGTTCATGAACAAATTTACTGCTAATTCAAGCTATATCAAGTTCCAGTAGCCAGCCGATACAACAAGAGATATTACTCTGTTAACATTACTTACTAAGGCAATAGATAAGTATACTTATTATGGCCATTGAATATGATTTTAAGACTTACGCAAACATGGGTGGTGTGTTCATAATAGAGTCAAATTTGTTGTTCACTGTCCAGTCCAATATTGATGGGCATATCGGGAGAGCCTGGTTCAGAAGGTCTTCTCTGACAATGACAAGAGTAACACCAGCCGTGCCAATGTTCTTCTGTGCACCAGCATATATTACTCCAAACTAAAAATATTAATGGAAATTATATATTATGTAAGTTTAAGTCTGCATTTATTTTCCCCATATTAACATAACAGGGCTCAGGTCTGATACCACAATTGACTCGCAATGGAGTGACAATTGTATCTCCATGGTTACTTTTATAGTTTTTAGTATGTGAAAGCTGGCAATCTTGATGTACATTTTTAGCGCATTCTGGGCCCGGTTATGAAGACTATTCTCACCTTAGACACATCAACTTTCTTTGACATTATATTAGATGACATATCGGCCACTAAGGGCACTCCTTTTGTGTCCGGCACAAAGTCAAATTCAACTCCTGAAAGTCAATAATAAACATGTTATACCAATATTTGTAAATAGTTAACAACTTAGATTATTTGATCAGGGTTTTAAACTGGGTTCTACTGTCGGCCATTTATTCATGATCTAACAAAAATAAAGACAACTATTTGGTAGGTTGTAAAGGTAAAATTTACATTAAAAAGTATAAGTAATTCATTTCAAATCAAACACTAATTTAATCATTAATTCTCAGCCTATTAAAAGGTGTCAATTTCAATTAAGAGCATAAATTAAAAAAATTATTGCCTATTCATAACAAATGATTGACTCAGGTTCAATGAAAACGAAATTCGCTTATGGCGTAGACAGACATTTTGATAATTTTCTTAGGTTCCAATGTAATAAGAGGTGAGCATATAGTAATTATATCATACACCCGCCCCCTTAAAGCAAGGGAGATTCAGGCAAGAGTTGACCATGTAGACCCAAGAAAACATGAATATTTAATTTTGTACTTGTACTTACCATGAATAGTCTCATTGGCACAATAGTGCACATAAGATGCATTTGGGTTGAGGTTCCATGTTGACTGATCCGGGATACCTATGTGATGGTCTGTGGGTGCCAGTACCAGGTTCACTTTCCCATATTTCTTAGCTTCTTTAGCTGCCTTTGATGACCAGTCACCTTAAAAAAAGTACAATATAATACAGTAGATAAACTTGGTAAGAGTAAACAGTACACAAGACTTCCATATTTTTTTTATTGGCAGTGGTATTGTCTTGCTAGGCAGGGCAGTGCCCCCCACCCAAGCTCAAGGGGCGACACCTTCATAGACAATGTTTATACAAGTTAATGACAAAACATGTGGAAAATCACTATGAACTTTGGGGGTCGAAAACTGATGGATACGGAGTGGGAGTCATGGGAAAAAACTAGTACATAAATAATTATAGATACCTATTAGGAAGTACCACTGTTTAGAACATATTCAGAGGGTATTTCGGTTAGTATATTTACCAGTAACAACATAGTCCGCTGTGCCAGTTCTTGATATCAAATTGAGTGGAATTGCTGCAAATTGTCCAGTACCACCACCCGCCAGGAAGAGGATCTTGTAGTTCGCTGGAACATTTCTAAAATATTTTTCTAATTATTTAAATTGCTGTTGTTAGCTTGCTCTTATTAATTATTATTATTACCAACTTCTTATTTCTTTACGAAATGAAATAAATTTATATTACCAACTAATTTACCGCAAAATTAAAAATGTCAGCAATTGTGACGTTTCGGATTCCCGGATTCCTTTCCCTTTTTTCCTGTTTGACTTCCCGCCAAATGAATGAATGATAATGCTGTCTCTCAAAATGTCAAGAAAATTACGCCAGACCCGAAAATTACGCCAATAAACTTTGCGTAAGTATTGAACAAATGGAGCCGCCTATTTTATTTTAACAAAATTAATAATATGCCGTATGATACATCCAATATATGGGGGGTCGCTGAAATGGCATAAAGTATTTGAACTGATATGTGAGTTATATTGATAATGTGAGTGATAGGAATCACCTCTTAATTTGTGTGTTTTTATTTAAATTGATCGAAGCAACCATGACATGTGAGCGGCTGAACCGATTTGTCTAATTTTTGTTTTAAAAATCCGAGAAAAATTGAAAGTTCTTTTTATATAGACGTCTGCCGGGTGCTCATAATTAATATGGCCCCTAAAAGTCTTTGACTGCGACTGCGCCTGGTGCATTACGCATTATAGATGAAGATAAATAAGGCACAATTTCCTTGTTAGCTGTCGTCTCCACGGTATCAGGTTCGGTTCCTGACGGAAGTGTTGCGTATCCTCTTCCTCTGTTACTTAAGGATGTTTAATTCCCCAACTTTTTATAAACAAGATGGTAGAAGAAAACCATTGTTTATCCAATGACCTTGAGCTAACGAATTGTATATTATACGTAGTCGTTTTAATTAATGAACCGGTAAGAATTTTCTGTAAGGTAAGTATGGCAAGTACTTACAATAATCTCCTCACAATATTTTGCACTTCTGTATTTAACCGCATATAAGTTTGTGAGCGATGACTTGTTTCCAATAGACTTATGTTTGAACCTTCAAAATTTGTGAGTTCATCTTTTATGCTTTTGTATACCTAAAGATGAGAAATAAGAAAACAATCTTAGTGAACCAAATAACTAGATACTTGATGTTGTAGTTACCTGAGTAGATACTTAGATCGGTATCGGACATGTACATACGTAATTTATGCAAATTATTCAAACTCCCTATTTACAATTATTATTACTAATACCTTGGTACCTAATTGGATAAGTAGATACTAGGTGGGCATCATCATGCATTGTGTCTCATACTAAGCAGAAAATTCTATTCAGCCTTATTAACTTACCTCTTCAGGTAATTTTGCCGGTCCAGCACCAAAATTATGCACTTTCGACATTTTTTATTTATTGCATACGCCTAACAAGTTTAATATAGATAGCAAACGCAATCACTTTGCGCGGAATGCTGGTAAGTACTGAGTGGTACGGGTTATCGCCCTGCCTTTAAATTATGACTGGTTTACAGAGTCGTGGGCGCATGGGACATAAACAAGCATTATTAGTTCGCGTACACACTGTGCACACCGTGCACACGTTCCGAGTTTCTAAAAACATATTGGAGCTGCGCAACGGTTTTTACATACACACATCTTTGTTTTGATAAGTAATGTTACAATACTATTAATTAGGGCGCACACACCTTAAATACTTAGGCTGGTAAACCCAATGCCTGTTTAAGAGCTTGAATAACATACAGCCTCGGAGTTAATTATAATGAAAATAAAAGATCAGTCAGTAGGATGAAATAAACTGTACATACTTTAGTACCTAACCATGATTTCGGTAACAGTAAAGCACATCCATACTTAGCCTCTAGGTCTAGAACGCATCATGATAGGTACAAAGTAGGTTAAAGTACGTTTGTACGATGCTAAGGTGTGATTTTTGATTGATAAAATTTAGCTCTCAAATTTCATACCATAGACAATATATAATATCGACTCTTGAAAAAACTTCAGGGCCCCAAGTATGCTAACACAATCGATTCATAATCGAACAGCAACCGCATAGTAACTGCCACTTTTGACAGATATCCCATACGATATCTGTCAAAAGTGACAGTTACTATGCGGTTGCTGTTCGATTATGAATCGATTGTGTTAGCAGACTTGAGGCCCTGTTTGACAAGTTGGAGTTTGCAATCCGTCGTAAGATTCTAACACAATTAAATATTAATTATAAGTACGTATAGTAAGGGGCCGGGATTGAAATAAAACTGAAATTCCTTTTTAAACAGTTTTGTAGATATAATAACAGCTAATTATTATCTTTTATTCATCAATTCTTTCTCAGAGCCGAGCCATGCTTTCATATTATCATGCTATTCATGATATAAAATATGCTATGTGGTAATCTCTTACAACGACGGCAGAATCCGCCGCGCCCCGCGATCAGTGCTGCCATTAGTTGACATCATCAAGAGAATTAACCAGACAAAATACGAGTGTAATCTTTTTTTCTCTTTCCCTCGTATGAATTACGGTAGGGAGAGAGCGAATCGCTGCAACATAATCTAATCCGTGACATAGACCTTGTCTTGATCTGTCTGTAGGCCTGCTAGCGTTGCATATTTTATACCATGATAACAATACATGAATATTCCTTCTTGTCTCGCTCTTAGCATTCATTCATGTGATTTTGTATATTCATTCATCAAAGAGTATATAATCACTACGTTTTAAGAGACGGCACTTAGAACATTATCTGTAGCTCAAAGTCACGCAGAATAGTAGTACCAACATTGTAATAATAGGAAAGGCTGCCAACATTTCCGTACAAAAGTCACTGACAGTTAGAGATGTGCTAAATATTATCGATATGTAGGGTTGTACTTACGTTCAAATTAAAATGCCGATATCGATAGACAATGCTTGAATAGCGGGCTTTAGAATGACTATATTTAGAATATTCTAGGTGTAAATAAAAGGCATATGACATTAGTTTTATAGCTTTATTTCAAACATTATGTTATCATCCCATGTTTACATAAAGTTGTTTCTTGTCATTATATTCACATCAAAATATCATACTGAAAAAATATCTAACAGCACTATTAGCTTAAATATCATAATTGAAACTCATATCACACACTTTTGGAAAGATTTGCTGGCCATGTTCATCAGCAAATTAGAGTCTCCGTCTCGAAAATAACTCGTTTACCACAAGCACTCAGCAGAATCACTAATAGGCGGAATCTTCACGCTAAATCTCAGGAGAAGGTCTCAACTCGACGATAGTAACCGAGAATCCAAACACAAATTAGTAACAGCTGTAAAATAACAAAAGAAATACGCAAACAGATCCGAAATCGGCCGGTATAACTTTGTTATTGATGTTCTATTGACGCCATCTTGCTTGTCATTTTGCACGACGTACCAGCATTATAATACAAATGTATGATTTTTTCCGTTGACTTTCTAATGTTGGCCACCCAGGTCTATGTGAACCAAAATAAAATGAACTCCGTCGAGTACGTTCTCCAAACACATCATAGTCCAAGAATAATTGGACATACTCAATGTATGGAAGTGTCCACCCACTGTTCATTCATTGTATGTTATTTTACTCACTCACTCGTTCAATTCGATTTTCTCTCACACTGGTCACTGGTCACTGACTGACTGAATGAAACGAAGGCAGCAACTTACTATACTTTGTAGTTTTTTACGATAAAGATAAAATAAAATAAATAGGAAGTAAATTCTGCGTTCCTAAATTGTGTCAAGGATATGCCTCCTGTAAAAGATGAAATGATAAGAGAAATTAATTGCTTAGAGATAATAAACATTCCGGAGAAGAGTCCCGCTAAGAGTACTCTTGTCGATGTAAGAGCGTGCAACAAACCAGCTGCTAAGGTAAGAACTAAGAATTATTACTAGGCATATATTATAATTGTAGAACCGACGTCTCCACAAAGTTGCCTTTGTCTTAAGTATCGATCAGGCACGACCCGCTAAACATTTATCTCGTAAAACATGATGCGGGGTCTTGACACAAAATGTATTTGAGTATCTTTTGTTTTCGTAGTTTCTTTGTTTTTATCAGTGACTTACGTCACGGAGCCTTTCGATACGACGTTCACACATGCTGCCTAACACTTGCACGCGAAAAAAAAACTATCTACACAAATTACATCAGCATGCATACAATTTTTTACGAGACTTCCACTTTCTAAACTAGTATTTTTATACTAGAACACATCACCTCTTACAGTTAGTTTCTACAACATTATTCCACTTCACTGCTATTATTAAAATATTCTTTTGTTTTATGAGCGATCTAGATATTTTCACATTTATTTTTCTAAATCCTGCATGACATGGTTTGAGAAGTACTCAAATTAAAAAAAAATTGTCTATTATATTTTTAAAATTGGAACCCAATTTATTATGAAAAAGATGACTTCTGCACCCACAATTTTGCAATTGAATGGTACCTTCCTGCCAGGTACAGAAGTATGGCACTCAAACCATGGTGTAAAAGCTTAGTTTAGCATAGGTGTCTAAGAACTTGTTCTATAGACCATAGCTTTCACCATGTAACTGGATGACTGAACTTGTAGGTGATATTATGTTTTATTAAAATAATAAATTGATGTCAATATCAATATTAGTGCTTTGACTAAAACATGATAAACATGAACAACATGTTTCTCTTGTTATGAATATGAAAACTACTCATTTCTTTAACTAGTCACTGTTTTAAATTATCCATAGCCCATGGAGCAAACTTGAATTGGTGGACTAATTTCACTGTAGGTGTCCGTTCATATTTCAGCTACATAGGTCATGGTTGGGAGGATGGATTGGTTAACAATTAGCCTTAAAACACCATAGATACCTTTGGTAATGACCAATTTGTTGAAACTATATGCCTATAGCTTATGAGTTAGAGGCATATAGTTCCATACAAGAAATAAACTTATTAATAAACCCACACAAAAATGTTTTCATCTAAAAAAAACTATACTAGAATTATCTTTGTCCTTCAAAACCTGACTAGTGGATTTAAGCTCAATTTCCAGCTTGAACTTGAGTAGATGTCACAGATCTAAGGACACTCGTCCTTAGATCTCCCAAGGGTTTTAAGAGGGAATGAGGATTTGAGTAGAAGTCAGAAAATAGTGTTCTTAGATCCCCCAGAGGCACCATGGATAATTCTTAGTCTTCATAGCCCCATGTTTTTTTTTTTAAACCATTTGTTTTTATCAGTGAGATGTTTCATAATTTTCAATACATAAAAAAATCTAAATTTAGACTGGCTGCAAAAAAGTACACTGCACTATTTCACATAAATAATTTTGATGCAGCAATCAAACCGAACCTGCCACACATCCCTCCAATTTTACTCCTTGGTCTCTAGCAAAGGCACCAAGATTTGGTCGCACAAACAATAATACATTTAAATTACATCACACTGTTCCCAGGTCAATAATTTAGTTATGGGTATAACTAAATTATTGACCTGGGACACATCCTTGGCGCAATATTTACACACACTACTATGACATCATACTATCAAATTAATAACAATCATTGTTCAAATCAATGACATAAGTGCAAGTTGTTAGGTAGCCCACTTACATACCTGTGGGTGTTGAACAGTACTTTAGTTCCTTTTGTTACGCCTGCTGATTATCATGTAACTGTATTCTTACTGTACGTCTTTATCTTTGAAAGTGTTACGTTATTGCTAAATATTTAAGTGTGTTTGAGTCACTCTGCTTAATTGTAGCTTTTATTGTTAGTTTGTTTGGCTTGGCAAATGTAGTTTGTGCGAATTATATTTAATTTAAGTTATTACATAATGGGTGACTACTCGTTGTGGTTCACTTATTCAATATTTTAACCAGCCTATGTAGTTAATATAAGGCGTATCTCAATAAATATGCCTGTTTGGTGAACACGCGTAAAAGTGTAGTCATAAAACTATTGAACTGAATTTAAAAAACTTCTATTTTATTTGTCCTTAAAGTTGAAAATTAGCAGATATCCACTCCAGTTCTAAGCGTGTTCAACGATGATCAAATCATCATACCTACCAAGATGAAATAAAATGGGTACCTATTATATTAACAGTAATTCTTGTTTTGAATTTCTCCCAGAATCGACGCCGGCGACGACGACTTGTTACAGTATCTTTTCACTTTTTTTTCGTCTGCCGTTCGAGGCACGCGTCTGTAACTGCACAAACCCATAATAGTTTATCATTTGAACCGTCCTAGCGCTAATTTACGCCTACGCACATTTATACTCAGTGACTTTATTTTTTTATACATACTTTCGGTTTTTTTCTTTTATTTTTAGTTAATGCATCATTTTTTTTTTTGCAACTTTCAGTGCTAAGTAACAGTGGGTGCATCATGTTGTGGGCCGCTGAGCATCATGTTGTTTGTGTACACGGTTGTGTTATCTAAAATGCACAGGACTGTATAGTTTTGGAGTGCGTATCTATGTAGTGCATGCGTTGATATTGCACCCAAGTAGAGTGGCGACAACATGACTAATTCACAGGTATATTCTTTTGCACATTTATGTTATTTTTACTTTGTAAGTTACTATTGTATGTATGGAATATTGAAAAAGGAGCAGTAAAGACGCTACTTTATTAAAGTCCACACTAGCACTAATTTGGATGTGATGACGGCATTACTTGTCTGCTTTATAAAGACACAACAGAATTCAAATCAATCTTCATTTGTGTGAATAGAATTGGTGTCATATAGTGTCGTTGATATACTACACAACGGTCAGCTTATTACTTCATAGTTCATTTATAAAGTAGAGCGCATAAAGTACCGCATAAGACAAGAGTTTTGATAGTATAATCCGTTTCGTAATTACGTTAATTGAACCTAATTCCCGTGGTACCACCACTGCGCACTAAAACATTCCTACAAGTAAATTACTCTGGTTAAATTCAATAGTCGGGAGTAACAAACTATGAGAATCTTAGATTTGATAAGTGCTGTTGGTTGCAAGCCAGCTAGGATGTCCAGCATTAAGTCCACTTCACCTCTGTTTGTTCATACCTTAAGCTCTTTTATATGACCTGTGTCACAATGAGGTTGTATTTAGCTCAATACCACGTCTATGGTATATTGGGCCCGTCTTCTTTATAGGTTCCAAATAAGGCGGCCTTATAATCCGGATGTAGAATATAGTTGTATGCAATTCTGACCGGCTTGGTTTTACAATATAAAATCCGAATGTATAGTCGTATGTTGGGTATGAAATTTGCATCACGTTATCGGCAATGCGATCATTCGTCTTGCAAAGCTATCGTTCAATGGAAAGTTTGCTTACCTTAAACGAGGCATTGCTGCGAGAGAGATTGCGAGAAGCCCCGGATTTATGTCCTCAATTAACAGTTTGTAATGGTTCAACTAGATCGTATGAGAGAAATTAACACGGCGCGATATCTAGTTTCTATTATTGCTAGAACATTTATTGTATTTATTGGAAAGTCGGGATCATAGTAAATAATCTATTGAACAAAAATACCTACGGTATCTCAGCTGAAGTCCATTGCCAGATATTTAAATGTTTCGTCATCCTTCATTCATCTGACAGCCGGAATACGTCCAATGCTGGACATAGACCTCATATCTCGCACCCACCGGATTCCTGTGGTGTATGATGTCATCTGTCCATCTTGGGGGGCCGTCTCGTGCTACGATTTCTGGCTCAAGGTTAAACCTTTCTGCTCTATCGGTTCTTTGAGCTATTATTGAAACTCACTTCATGCAAAATATCTGGAGACTGAAGACAAACGGGGAAAAATGGCAGTCAAGCATTGGTATTGGGCGATATGACGGTAGCACGGATCTATATAGCATTTCCATACGATGCTGCAACTGCATCGCTATTATCGCTCCCTTCGGGATGCTTACGCGATTTGACCTTAATGAATAGTGTTCCAAATTCAATGCACACAATGTTAATCATGTGTGCTTTGAATTTTGATAATACTTTACATATTTCCGTGTTTGCGTGCGTGCTCGTATTATCTACGCACTCAATATGGGTGTAGTGAGTGTTGTATACATATGTAAATTGAGTAGGTATCAAGTTTTACCGATTGCCGATATAATAATATGAAATAAAAACTAAAGTTATCGACGTTTAGTTTCGTGATCTATCGATTCCCAAAATCCAAAAAACGGCTCATTATTGCGTGCAATGCAAGTGCCAGTATAAGAAACACTCACTAAACGCTACTTATTTAAATAAGATTGAAAAAAAAATACATTTTCACGAATCAAACGTACACGAGATACGTATGATCCGATTATTCAAAAAGTTTAGTAGATACCTACCATATTAATTTGGTGTTATTTTTTTTCAAATTTAAACAAGTTATTTACGTTGTATTAATCTAATCCTATATAGTATGTTTTGGCCCTCTTGTAAGTCTAGGTACCTATTGATAAAATCAAATGTGAAATATGACTAGCCAACAACTTGAGCTTTTTAGGTAGGTACTCTACAGTGCAACGTATATGCAATATGAATCCTAGATTTATGTATTCTTGTTATTATGAGGCACGCTAAAAATTGCGTTGCGTCTACAAATTGCATTAAAAGGTGACAGAGCGTCAAAATCTACTAACAAAGCATTTTTTTTTTGCGATATTCACTATTTCTACGATTCCAGGTATGGTTCCGTGGCGTGAGGAGTTCCAAGTTCCGCCACGTGTATGGCGTGCCGTTCAAAAGGGACCGTTGCTATGACAACGTAAAGATAACGAGGAATGCGCACGATTCGAACTTTTGCGCTGTCAACCCTAAGTTCGTTGCTATAGTGACCGAGGTCGCTGGAGGCGGGGCTTTCCTTGTTCTGCCATTGGATCATGTAAGTATTCTATGCAAAAGTGGTTTGTTAGATCCCATACCTACTAACGCCATGGTTTACACGGCACAAATATTTGCTTCTTTTATTTGAACCGGCAAAAAAGCAGTTACTTATGTGTCCACAAGACAGTGACTGCGTAATTTTCGACCTTGTCCTTGACATATGCTACGTTGTCGTATCGCCTTCTTTTCTCACACATATTATACCGAAAATTTCAAGTCGACCCGTATGTTTCTCGTGCAAATTGTACTTTAAAATCTTCATGATTAAAGTTGAAATTAAAAAGTCTCGAAGTGGATAACATCATATATTAAGATTTCCTGCACTGATGCGACAAGCTATGAATACGAAGTCAGTTGTAATTTGTATCGTGAGAATATTATTTCGGCACATAGTTTTAATTAAGTTGGAATGTTGCAACATTTCCTAACATTTCAAACATCTGACGCAAGTGTACAGTCGCACGCAGCGTTAAATTGTTTATAAAACCGGTAATTTCGCTATGCACTAATAATGTGTATGCGCAGGTGTTATGATAATTACATAATTTAAGTTACATTAATTATGTTATTAAACATAAACAATGATTTTGATATATTTTTAGACTGGGAGGTTGGACTTCAATGCTAGCCGGGTGACGGGCCACAAAGGCCCAGTTTTGGACATCAAATGGAATCCGTTCAATGATAATATCATAGCTTCGTGTTCTGATGATTGCACGGTAATTTTGTTTAAGCTAATTTATATTTACTTCATATTGTTTTATGCTCATGGTCGGATTACTTCGTATATATCTATCTATACTCTATACATATAAATAAAATTGGAGTGTCTGTTTGTAATATTAAAATAACTGCTTTTTACTAAGTGCATTTGGATGTATACACGTTACCTATACCGAAACAACATTTTTTACAATTTTTGTCTGTCTGTTTGTTCCGGGTAATCTCTGAAATGGCTGGACCGATTTTGACGGGACTTTCACTGGCAGATAGCTGGTGTAACAAGGAGTAACTTAGGCTACTTTTATTTTAGAAAAAAACATAGGATCTCACGAAAAAAAATTAAAACCAATGTTGTAGCGCAGCGCCTGATTAAGTTTGATAGCAACAACCTGCAATGCGTCCCGCGGGCAACAGCTAGTATTATATATGTTTAATACGTATTAATAATATACGTAGGTACTTATGGGTACATAAGTAGTAAATTTCCTCACTACCAGCAAAAAATCCCCATACAAAGAAAAAAATATTGTCCAAGTGTCGCAAATCACATATGAAAAGTTGATATGTGTAGTATCCGCTAATTCGCGTATACATAACAACGTAATTTGCATGTACCTACTACATAAATCGGCTTGGTTTTTTATGCTTTAAAATTTTGTTCGCGACACTCAGTCTGCATAATTTCTTTGTCTGAGCAAAAAAAAAACTTTATCAGGCATGATACACTTAGGCCTGAAACTGCGTTAAGCGGGCGCCCGCGACGGGCAACCGTCGCGTGTTTTCGCGCGTGGACACGCGGGTGGGCTCTGTGGGAACGCGACGGTCCCCGGCGCGGGGACCCGACGCGGACACTTAAATGTACCAAAAAATATCAGAATATGAAAGGATACCAAAAAAATACTAAATCAGTCTTACGGAGCCCAAATTATACCAATTTGGTACTGAATATACTAAAAACGGTCACACTGCCGTGCGTGTTACCGCTAGCGGGCACCGCGCGTGGCTCCGCGACGGGTTCCGTCGGACAGAGGCGGGCCCCGGTGCGTGGGTGCGGGGCGCGCCTCTCCGTGACGTGCGCCCGCACAGGTCCCCGCGACGGAGCAATTTTGTATGAAAACGCGCGGGTGCCCGCTTAACGCAGTTTTAGGCCTAATGATGAAACAGTGATTTCAGCATATCTTTTGTGTATTGCTGTAACACTAATCTTGTCTAATATCTGTGTGCGTAACCTCGATCGATGGGCATAATTGAAACATTCAATCTTTGTACCATCTCAGCCGCAATTCGTTCATGGCAATTGCCGCCAATTATACCTGAATGTTCCGTTTTACCAATTACATAGTTTTCGTTGATAGGTAAGTGGAATATCGTAACAGATGCCTGTTCTATCATGTTTTGTCTGTTATAATACAATATTAGATTTATTATCTAATCTAAAAGTACCCTTTGTTTACACTGCTTTTGGTCTGATGTCATTGTGTTCGCAAAACGGGTTATCGATTAAAAAATATCTGGTGTATACGTGACTGTCGTCATCCAAGACCTGATATTAATTTTAATAATGCTTACATATGCCACTAAATAGGACTTCTTTGCAAAATTGTATCAAAACCTGTCCAGGAGTATACCCGAGATCCTACTGTTAAACATTGTATCATATCAAATATATGTTGTATGTTGTATAAATTCAAAGATATTCATCATCAAGGTTCATTGAAAATTTTGGAGAGTGTGGTTCCTCTCTTTGTCGCACACGGGCTGACTTATGACGGTGACGTCAAGGCCCTGCAACTTTGTAGCCCTGCAACTGTTTCAATGTTTTTTATGGAAACACTAGCTGTTACCCGCGCCTTCGTCCGCGTGGTATTTAACAAACTAGTTTGTCTAAAATAAAAGTAGCCTAAGTTACTCCTTGTTACATCAGCTATCTGCTAGTGAAAGTCCCCTCAAAATCGGTCCAGACATTTCAGAGATTAGCTGGAAAATACAGAAAATAATTTTAAAAAATTATCTTTTGTTATATGTACCGTGTATACATCTAAATGCACTTAGTAAAAAGCTGTTATTTGAATATTACAAATAGACACTCCAATTTTATTTATTTGTATAGAAAACATCTATATTTATTATTTTACACGTTAAAAATATGTTTATGCAATTTGATAAATTAAAATGGTACATCCTAGGTTAAGCTATGGCACATCCCAGACGGCGGGCTGTCGATGCACCTAACGGACTGGCTGGTGGAACTGCACGGACACAAGCGGCGCGTTGCCTACATCGAGTGGCACCCCACCGCCGAGAACATACTGCTGAGCGCTGGCTTCGACTATTTGGTAAGTATCACCCAATAGACAGACCGTACATCTTTATTCTACTTGCTGATTCTCTCAATTTGTTAGCATTAAAACTGATCTTGGCTAACTTATTTTTCATTTTATTTCACGTTTTTTTCTGGTTTATTATCTCGCACTGCTAGGCCTCCCTATAAACCTCCATTTATCTCTATAGACATTTGTGGCCACGATTTGGATCGGATCATAAACAAAATAATGATTCGTGTCCAAATGCTGTTGCCATATTCGCCCCTAATATTTTATTATAAATAAAAAAGACTAATCGGAAGACGAAGTGTATGACGGCCCCCCCTCAAGGTGGACTGATGACATCACACGCGTCGCAGGAAGCCGGTGGATGCGAGTGGCGGAGGACCGTGATGTGTGGAAGTCGTTGGGGGAGACCTATGTCCAGCACTGAACGTCTGTCGGCTGATAGATAGATAGAAAAAAGACAATAAAAAGACTATTAACGATTAAATAAAATAAAATACTTGATTCTATTAAACGTGATCTTATTTTTTTTATATTTGTTCCTATTTACGAATGCACTTTCGTATTCGCATTTATCAATTATATCCAATAGTCACGCGAAACTGAATGTAAAACGATTCACAATTATCGTTCGGAGCGTTTATTTTCGCGTGTATTGAAGTAATAATGCTATGAAACGTTATTTGACCAATAGGGTATACCGTTATTGATATTGTACCTAAATATGCGTCAATAAAAAATCGGGTACAGGTTAATTTCCTGTACGAATATAAGGGTTATTGATTACAGTTATTCCCGAGGAAACATACTAAAATATTGGTTGCGTACAGGCATCACACCAATCTCGTTTATATATAGTCAAGGATTTTCTATTTATATGATTTCATTTAGACATTATACCTGTGATAAAAGATTCTGATATTTTATCATAGATAAATGTGTTTCCATTTTCCTCCTATTTTATATAGTATTCTAATGACCCGTCTTGACCACATCCCGCAAATGACATCAGTATTTCAAGAAGCATTTAAGTATTCAGCCGTTAAGAGTAACTTGAGTTTTTTTTCAGATTTTCGTATGGGACGTTGGCGTAGGCGAGGCTGTGAAGGTAATCGATTGTCACACCGACGTGATCTATTGCATGTCGTTCAACCGCGACGGGTCGCTGCTCGCCACCACCAGCAAGGATAAGAAGCTGCGCGTGATCGAGCCCAGACGAGGGATTGTTTTATCTGTGAGTAAACGCTCTGTCCTACAGCTGCACACAAGCACGCCACGCACGCTTACTTGGCTACTTTTTTTTATGAACACCGAGGCAACATCAGATTTGACTCAAAATGTAGCATGAAATCCAATACATATATATATACAATAAAAAAAAATCGCCAGACGAACACACCAAATGTATGGTCCCAAGCTTAGCCACCCTTGTAAAATGGATTAGTGCGATCCGAGTATATAATTTAACAACCTAATATTGACCTACTGGTAGATCAATGCCTTACATTCAAACTCACAAACCACAAAACCACTAAACTTTACCTATTTATAATATCAAACTAAACATTTGTGCTCATGATACACAGTTTGCCCCTACCGGGATTAGAACCCGGAACTATCGCTACAGAAAACAGAATCACTACCAACTGTGCTAATCGGGTCGTCAAACGATACAAAAGTCTGCCACATGAAGCAGAATCTGCCTAAATTGTGCTATATTTTTAACTATTGTGTCATGCAACCCTAAGGTTTGTCGCAATGTCGGTGCTCTGATGTAAACCAGACTTTATACCCTATTGATGACGTATAACGCTTGCTGATGGCTTAGTTCCATGAAACATGGAAAAAGTACTTTAGTACTTTGAAATAAAAGCTTATTTTTAATTAACATCCTCTATTCCAGGAAGGCCACTGCCACCTCGGCACCAAAGCATCGAAATGCACGTTCCTTGGGGGCCAGGGCAAGGTGCTGACGACCGGCTTCTCGCGATACAGCGACCGCCAATACGCCGTTTGGGACCAACACGACTTGGACAAACCGCTCGCTTGCGAGACCATCGACAGCTCTTCAGGAGTTGTGTTCCCGTACTACGATTATGATACGAATATGGTGAGAATTCATTGTATCGGCTATATTGCCTTAGCGGTCCCTTTTGTTATTTTAAAACTAGCTAGCAGTTACAAGCCTAAAATATTACCACAAATGGTCTTACACTGAGATTACTGGTGGAAGACAACCTCCTGAGACCCTCCTTGGTAGACATGAGCCGATATATATTATTACAAAATATAATGACAAAACGGTTACAAGATTGGCCCACTGTATGTATGGCACTGTATGGCATCCGTATTTTCACTTTCTCTGGTCTATACAGACCAGGGCCCCAAGTCTGCTAACACAATGGATTCATAATCGAACAGAAACCGCATAGTAACCGTCACTTTTGACAGATATCCCATACAGTATCTGTCAAAAGTGACAGTTTCTATGCGGTTGCTGTTCGATTGTGTTAGCAGACTTGGGGCCCTGATGGTAGCCCGCGAACAATCTGCTAAGTTGGAATCCAGGTAATGTTGCCATATCTTTATTAGCCTGCCGTGCAGACACAAGACAGATAAATTATACAAATTTCAACGGATTATTCCATATATAGATATTATAAAAATATATAATGTGCAGGTATACCTTGCTGGCAAGGGTGACGGTAACATCAGGTACTATGAAGTGGTCGACGAACAGCCGTATGTGCATTTCCTGAATCAGTTCCTATCCGGAAACCCACAAGTAAGTAGAGGTCATTTGCAACCGCCGTTTCTCAATAAAAAAATACTCATTTCGTTTAAAGCTAGAAGCCTAATATACGGACAGAATAAGGATATATTTGAACCATTCAAGAACGGAACCCTAAACCTAATGAACTGGAAATCCTATGGATATTATATATTTAATAGCTGGAACTCCTACCTAATGTAATTGTAACGTCATTGAGAAAGCATGATCACTGTCACACTTATTTATGAGTTCTTACGAGGGAGCAGGACGAAATATGCCGTAACGCTAAGTAAAAAGAGTGCTTGAGCCACTGTTCTTATAATAATTATCCATTCTGTAAAACTTCCCTTGCCCTTTTTCATTGACTAAAGAACTGAAAGGGGACAACAATAGTTCCTCGTACATCTCTCGAAGCCCCGCTGCCCGTCAGCGACACGTGACGCTCACTATGAGCTACTCTTTTACTAATCATTTCCATGTAAAGGAATACAGCCCGTTGTGTTATTTCAACTCTTATTCCGTCTTACTATTAGGTTAAAACTCGTTTATACGAAACACCCCTATTGTGGCTTTTTTTTTCAGCGAGGCCTGGGCTTTATGCCGAAGCGCGGCGTGAACACGGCCTGTTGCGAGGTGTTTCGCTTTTACAAGCTGCACACCTCGCGGGGCCTGTGCGAACCCATCTCCATGATCGTGCCTCGCAAGTCCGACTGCTTCCAGGTAAAACCAATCCCATTATTATTACCATAATGGTATTTTGGGTAACGTTACCTGTTTGTACCTCTACTAGTTATGTCTAGTGGGCAGGCGGCAGTCACTGCATATATCTATATTTTCCTGCAGCGACTGCTGCCTGCTTGCTTAGTCTATACGTCGTTTTCTTCATCTCACTTCCCCCTAGTGGGGGGAGGCGGGGAGACTGGTTCGGGATGAATAGCTTAGTCTATATACTACACTAAGACCGAGTCTAAGTTAAGACTAAGATTAAATTAAAACCTAGACTAAGTGGCAACGTTTGTCGATCTCTAATGATAATGTGATTTACATCAGCTTTTACTCAATTTAAGTCGATTATTTCTTGAATCAATTTAATATAAATATTCGAAAGTTTCTACCACCCTGCACTGGTCCAGCATGGTGGACTGTGGCCTAATTCCCCCTCGCATTGTGGAAAGGCCCAAGAGTGGGACATTAAAAAGGACTAATATTATTATTCGAACATTTGCATTATTATAGCAAATAGTTTTATTTGCAGGAGGATCTATACCCAGACACGGCGGCGCCACTGCCCGCATTATCTGCAAGGGATTGGCTTAGCGGAATGAACACGCCGCCACTTTTAATTAGCATGAAAACAGGTATGGGATATTGATTCTACTAGGTATTATGAACGTGCGCTCACCCTCCAATCAGTTGTAGACTTTACAATAAAAATATTCCATAGGTCTACTTATACAGCATGATTCAGAAAGGGTTCTATGATTTGAATTTCGCTTCTTTAGCACATTTGTAATCACTATGTTAAAGTTACAATTTCGATATTAATAAAAATGTTGCTCACAATAATTTTTAATTTTGTAGAAAGTAATATTTTTTTTTAAAATTCACATATCTAAATTCTGACAGGTTCATATACCCTTTCTGAATCACGTTGTATAAAACAGAATGTTTTTTTTAAATCTCAGGTGTAACAATATCGACGCACAAGCCGCGCACCAACAAGGACGCGCCGGCGATGCAGCCGCAAGACGCCAACAACAGGAAGAAGTTCGCGTTCCTGTCGCGGGAGACCACGCCCGACTACCGCCCGCTGGCCACCTGGCAGCCGGCGCTCGAGAACCACAACCACACCTTGGAGAATGAAGTGCAGGTATAATATTCTTAAAGTTTCCACCCTTTTGATTTTCCGCGCTCTACAACGTGTAAGAGTAAATAATTTATCTTCTAAATCATGGGCCACGAATGTTGTTGTAATTTTTGAGCGCGCAATGTATCATAATCGACGCAATCACAACACAACGCTCCGCGCGATACCCGTCTCGTGGGAGTGACGAGCGTATCGAGCTATAGCGTACATTGCGGTTTTAGGTATTAATTAGTAATGATGGTTTGGTCTAGAATCATGAGCTGAACCCATGGTATGTTTCGTTACGGAGCCACTTACCCCCTGTATAAGGCATCTATGATCAGTTGTTCGTTGCATACAAGATGTTAAAACGCTCCCTGTGGAAACAAATTATTGGTTGTTCAACAAATATATTTTTCCACAGCAAGTTCAAGTTAACGAAAAGTCACAAAAGACGAACGCGAACCAGAATACGAAATTCCACCAACTGCAGCGTATGTTTGGCAAGCAGACAGGCGACGCCGAGCCCGTGCCGCTGTACAAGCAGATCAACCAGGGCGATGTGTTTAGTACCGAACACGAGGTAACCTAGACTTAACTTTTCTAAAATCTATAATTATTTTTTTGTTACATATTATCATTATGCTACTCCTATTTCCGCACATATTTAGTGCTATTTTGAATCCTATAGAAGTACTTTAAGTCTTATTTTAGACTTCTGGGTTCTTCATAATATGTAGATGTGTCGCACTTTTTATACCTCCGATACATTTTGCAAGAAAAAAACGTATACGTCTAATCCGTCCAAATATAAATAATTATCCCCTTGAGAAAGGCTGAATCGATGTCTTAGTAGTCCGACATTTTTCAGTTTTTAAGGTAACAAACATTTTAATAGTTTCAAACTTTGGACAGGACAACGTCTGTCAGGTCGGCTAGTCTAAAATAAAATCTAGAAAAAGCAAGTCTATAAATGTCTGGCAATTTTCGCGGGTACAAAAGTTGATCGTTATGAACGCTTCATATTTAATTCCAGTTACGCTTGGCGTTCAACCGCCAAGGCGAGGAGTTGAGGATCGTGAAGCGGCAGCTGCACAACAGCCAACAGCGGGTCCGCGAGTTGGAGCAACTCGTCGCCGCATTGCAGGCCAAATTGCAACGCGAGGGCTCTTAAGCAGCTTCTGCTACGCTATTGTGTTTATTTGATGTCTGCACTGAGCTAATGTGACGTCACGATATCGCGGGCGATGTGCGTACCGAATACTTGACGCTTGGGGGCAGCGACGATAATATTTATCATAATTGCTTCTTTATAGATCAGTAGGCTTGCAAAAGCACTTGATCTCAGTGTTAAGGCTTCATTGTGACTTTATTAGTGTATCATTCCTATCGAATGTTTGAAACGTTTATTAGGATGTCGGCGTTCGATTCAATACTGTATGCTATCGCTAGTTTCAAACATTTTGCAGCGTTAATGAAATAGAGTGAATTCTAATGAAAGTATAGGAATATGTTCTTATTCAGACGTAGCACTTATAATTTAAGCTTACTTATATAATTTTTAGGGATTTTGTTGTAAATGCACTTTTTTTTATTATGTTTGGATCTACCTGAATTGGTCTTAGTTTATTTTAGCTTGCTCAAATTTTCTATATTTTGATGTCTGAAAAATATCGATAAAAAAATTACCTGTGGTTCGGAATTCTTACAAACCAACGTTCTGTCAGTCAGTATTAACATTGTTCATTCCTAAAATGATAATTCCGACTTCGGCATTTAGCCAAAAAATCCTGTACTTTTGAAATAGTATTGTTTCAAAGGCTATTTAAAAAAAGTTATATCTTTAGGCCTAATTTTATGAATTAAGTTTAATGTAATAGTTGACTAAACATTTCGACGTATGTTACGTGAATGTGATAAAACCATGACATTTCTCATTAATGTTCGTGTCACAAATGTTTACATTATGGTTCGTCTACATCTGAATTAAGTTAATGCCAATATACGCCTTAAGGCATGAAAGCGTGGCTACTACATATATAGTTCTGCCAAAAGCTCTAAATGTTTAACGTCATCAGTAAATTAATGTGTTATTAGTTGGCCAGATCTGCTTAGGGACATTATTAAGGCAATAATTAGTGGACTCAGTCACAGGGATAGCTGACCCATTATAATTAGGGCCTGTTTATCATCTTATATAATTTTATATTCTCTTCGATAAGTTCTGGATAAAGTTTGACCGATGATAAAACAGGTTCGTAGAATTTATGTGCAATCCTAAGCAGGGTTACGGTTTGTGTTTTTACACTATACGGTTTGATGATAATGGTGTAAAGCACCTTATATAAAAGCGCACATAACATATTTTTTTATCCCAGTTATATGGTTAAGTTGACGCCTTGTTAGTGATTATTTAATAGTCTGATTTTGAATTAGTGTTACCTGTTATTTTGTGTTTGTGTTTTGAATAATGTACTACCTACTTATAATATTGATTATGATTGTATCATTATTATGATATTTATGAATATCAAACGTTTAATTTCGTTACTTTTGAGAATGCTAGATGTATTTTGATGTCGTAGTTGTAAAATTGCAAATGAAATTGTACAAAAAGTGACCTGATCTTTTTTGTGTACATACAATGTTTAAATGTTGAATTTCGCAGCTAGATTCGTAGAAATACATTTTAGGTGATAGGTATTCCAAAAGGCCTATATTAAGCCATACTTTATAAATTAAACTCGCGGATATGGCATTAGCTTCTATCGCGCCGCGATGATATCTTAGGTCTTACTTAATTTGCTGGGGTGACACTGAGCGCTTTTTGTGTTTATGATTTCCTGCTAGAAACGTACGTAAGCGGTAAGCCTTAAAATAAACTGCAGATACCGCTACGTGGCGGAGCGTTCAATGGAAATATATGCCGTGATTACGAAATGTAGACCTCACAATGCGTTAAAAAATCTATCACCTGTATAGAACAAGAGAATTGTATGCAGCTGCTAGGTGACAAATGAAGAAACCCGGCGACGTTGACTTTCTATAAATTTCGGGCTAGCTACCTATGTACTCAGCAGGTTATTTTGACAAATTTATTGCTAAAAAAAGAATTACAAAAATATTTACGGTTTTATTCAACGCCTAAAATGTTTATGTAAATGAACAAAATTATGCATTGTTACATTCCAATTTCCATATAAGACGCATAATGTTAGTGTGGTAAGTGAAAATGAAAGTATTATTGTGCATTAGCTGGAAATAGTTAATTGGCTAGGTCGGTGTTAATATTTTTATTATTATGTATTTTTATATCATGCTTATGTAGCACAAATTTTCAATAAATGTTCGAACAATGATACAGATTTTTATTAATTCTATTTCCTTGAGCATTTCGATTCTTGTTCAAAACAAGCGCCACGTACTGACTGACTAGTGGTTATTAGCCGGACCCTATGGCCATCGCTTGCACAGTTTTGCCCGAGCAGTGTTGACTGTTGCCTGAGCCAGCCTCGCGAAGCAGCGCAGCGGGTCTGAATCCGGCCATTCACCTCAAAATAGTTAGTTAGTGCCGTCAGGTGACTCTGCACACCATAAATAGTAGGATCTGTCACTGTGCCTTTTGTAACTCCGTTATCAGTCTGTGTGTCTCCTTATACGAGTAAAACCTACTCGCAGTGATTATACTTGGTAGTAAGATAAATAAAAGATGTTAGTTTATCGTTGCAGGTGGTTTTATTGCAAAAGTTTGTACGTCTGTTATAAAAATATCTCCTAGTCAGTCCAGGGTAACGTCGAAATGGCGGATCTAACTTTGTTCTTTAGCAACCCGTGTATAGGGAGTGAACATAGATAGAGTTCTAAATCTATAGCAAATATATGTAGAAAAAAGTTTGATACCACCATTTAATGTTAACCTATAATAGTTATTAGCAGTAAGAATGCACACGTAAAAACAGCTGCTACTTGTTCTCAACAGCAAATTTATAGAAGTTACAATACATTTAGAATGGCTTTACAAAGCACTGCATATTATAATATTGGCAGATGAGCATACAAAATATACAGTCCCACAATAAGGAACGCTTGTATTATGTGTACCGCGCAATCGACTGAGGGCGAAAAGAGCTCTGCGAACTCAGTGCAATGTACTTAAGGATATAGATAATAAACAACCATGACTCGGGTACAAACACTTGTGCTTATCTCACGAGATTGACCCTACCAGGATTTGAACCCAGGAGCCTCGGCACAGAAAGCACACAAACAACTGTGCAAATCGGTCTTAAAAAAAGAATAAAAATAAAGAAAATGTAAGATGGTAAATATGTTATATCACTGTAAATTGGACGGTATACGTTTGGAATGTAACATAAAGAAACTTTATATATAAGGCAACTAAATAAACGCTTCTTATAGAGTTGCCTTACAAATAATGGAATGTTAAAACTTAGGCACTACATTATAATTGTGAGATTCAATATACTTACTGACATAAAATAATGTTTATCTTAAAACTAAAAATGCAAAAACATGGAGAACAACTGTTCGGAATCTGAAACAACATATAAATCATACCTTCGATAAATTATCGTGTACAATAATATATATCCAAAGAATATTAAAAGTCCAAAGCTTAGTATACCCTTTCTGAATCATCCTGTATGAGTTATAGCAGAGAATGTAGGTAAGTACTTAAAATATTTTAAGAGTTAAAATATTTATAAATATTTTGGTCAGTGGTAAAAATAACATTTATACGAAAAATATAATATAGGTATACATAATTTAACGACTCAGATAATATTAAATTCATGTGTTAATCGTAAGAGCTACATGGTTAAAAGGACAAAAAGACCACATAAAAGTATCATAACGAATACCTCATGTAAAATCTTCATAAAAATATGACACAAAGTTGTGTTAGGTACACCATTTAAAACTCAAGAACGGATGGACCGATTTTCATAATCTAAGTTTGTTTGAATTTGTCTGCCCTGATTAGCAAAATAACTTTTAAAACGGAGGAATAAATCACTAAAATGATAATAAAGATACTTCACTTTCTTATACATTTGATTCTGAAGTTCTAAAGATATTTCAAATGAAGTCAGGTTTTTAAATCGAATAGCCTATGCTTCCGACTCAAAAGGCCATTAAGAGTCAAGCAACAGAAAAAAAATGTTTTTTATAAAATAAAAATATTTCATAACACATATTTGGCTATACAAGCCAGTATCAGAACCAGTCCAGAAACCCTCCAACAACTAGCTCCATTACATCCATCTGTACTGCACGTGAATATGCAAGTTCGGTACTCCAATTTATCTCCTGGCTGCCGCACATAGTTGCAGTAGTTGCCGAGGTCCCGTGACGAGCAGTACCGTTCGGTACCAATGCCACCTGCAATATAGGTAAAATGACTCGGATGAATGAAATAAAACTGACGGGAGTGTCGCGTAAAACTAAGCTGATTTGTGTAGTACACAAATCAGCACACTCACGAATTTACGGTTACATAAGGACGCGATTCGCATGTACAACGGCGTGGTTTTTTGGGTTCAATATGTCTTTTTTTACACTGAGTCTGTATTATTTCTTCGTTTGAGCTCCCAGAACATAGTGCACAAACGAAAATGGATGAGCATAGACAAAAGTTATCGAATGAAATAATAACCAACTATGAATTGGTTCATTATTGTTTTTTTGTAATACGTACTAGAGACCCTTTGTTAGTTTAAAAAAAAAAAAACAAAATACTGGTTGGAATATTTTCTATCACTTTAGTCTATGCACATAATCCAGGGACATGCTGCATAAAAAATGAATTTGGTAGTTATCTACAAGTGTACAAGTGATTGTTACTTACCAAATAAAAAAGTTTATTTTCACCACAACCCAGTGTATTAGTGCGCTGTGCTGTAAAACTCAAAGAAACCCAGTGCAATTAATAAGTGGTTAGTATAACTAGTGTTCCTTCGAGTTATAGTGAGTGATATAAGTGGAATATTAACCATTATAGGTTCGGTAAAGTGCACAAGTGTAGGTAATTGAAACAGAGTGACGAAACGTGGCTTTTCAGTTTCTCACAAAAATCCATTTAAAATCTTTCAGTAAAGTATCCATCAATTTACTGATTGAGGGATGGGGGGTATTTTACTTGAGCCTAGGCTTTGGGCCTGAGCATATGCTCAAAAACAGAAAAAAAATATATTACTTGACACTGGCAAAATACCTATGGTGATGCCAAATTAAAAAAAAAAAAAAAGTATCGGAACCAAGCATGACAATGCATGGGCTTAAAATAAGAATACAACTATCGGAACACCAGTATGCCTTCCATCTCTACTATTTCATACAGAATGTATGGGATGGTAAGATAACATTTCATTCTCACAGTCCCATTCTTGTAAGCAGTAGTTACTAATAAAAATTGCTAGTGTAAATAGCCCATATTTGATACAAGAAAAAAAATCTGTTTTCATAAATTAGGTACTTTTGTCATACAAACAATACATACATACTTATACCAAAGTGAAAGATGTTTAAGAATATTAAAGCATAAATATATAATAAAGTATAACAGTGGCACCTAGTCATCTAATACATTGATTAATTGATAAATGCGTGGTTGTGATAATTTAAATAGGTAAGCAAAATAACCCTGTTAATATGTTAGTAAAGACCTGCACGTTTGATACAGTATTGTGCTTCGTACACATGACCGCATGAGAATGGCTTCAGTATACCACCATCCAAGTTCATCAGACCATCACCACATTCCATTGTTGACGATGAGTTGCATTGATAGCAATCTATTGCGAAACCTGTGGCAGTTAGTTGAGTTTCTCAATGAAGTAAACAGATAATTTACCTTTATTAAGATATAAAAAAATACAATAAGTGTTACCATCCCCAATCAAAAGCTATCACTGAGACCATATCACCCATGCAGTTAAATTAACACTATAAAAAGAATCTGAAGATATTTGGCACTACATCCCAATCAATGAGCCAATGTCCATGAAAATGTTAGTGAGCCTCAGCCTTCTCTACACTGATAGCTCACCTTCAAATCTTCCGACGTGCTTTATACAATACTGGGCGTCATGTATTGTCCCACAGTCAGTCGGTACCAAGTCTACATCGCTATCTAAATACTCATTACACTGAAACGGATTGTTGGAATCCGTGCCTGAACACTGATAACAGTTTATTGAATCAACTAAAAATAAAAACAAAATGTAAATAAGTATCAAACAAACAGAAATCGCAAGGATATAAAAGAAACAACGCCCAAGTTTTGTTACCTGTTTTCCACGTTGTAAAAGATATACACAAGCAGAGAATTATATTTCCTGTCAGTCTCGTCATAATGGAAATCGGTTTTATCGCAACAATTTTACGGAATGTAGTCAATAATTTTAAAATCACAAGCACATCGCAAACGGAACTTAAAATATCAATAAATAAAGCAACAACACAAGAGACGGTTATTGATTGACTGACACATTCAATAGCGCCATACCATTCCATTCATTTTATAGTATTTTAAACATGAGAAGAATATAGATATATTGCCTATATCACAAGATAGACAAGGATAACACAAGTTTGATTCAGACGAAACGAACGATGTGTCATTTTGACTTCTCTGGGTGGGGCTAAAGGGTTGCCAGAGCCCAAAAGTGCGTCTTGAAACCGGTATAAATCCCAACAATAAATACAAACTTAAAACATTATGATACATGAATATAATTTGGCCACTGTTTAGTTGATTTTAGCAAAATACTAGAGTCAACTTGTAACAATTTAATTTATTGATTTCTAGATGGTGGTAATCATTCGGCATAAGGTTGATACTATACGAAAGCGCTCTAACACAATATCCTGCAGTTCGGATATTATGTAAATATTGTTGCTATAATTTTTACTTTGAAATCTAATTACGCGAGAAGCGCAGACCAACAATAAACACCTATATCTATCATAGACATATATCAGCTATTAACGAGGGCAATGATACCTCCTAACCAGCACACGGGGCTTTCCTTATCTTGATCGTTGTTTTGTAAGACAAACCCCTTTTATTTTGTGGTGTGATAGTCAGTTACTACCAGCGTCATACGGAAAAAGTTTACAACTTATAAAGAGCTTGCACTGTGGCGCCTACTGGACTCGGGAGAGCAATTTGGTTTTAAAATATAGGCCTACTATACAGGAAGATAAAATGATTAATAAGTAACTATTTAAACTAACTGGGTAAGTAGGTAACTATTTATGTTTAGGAGAAATGACTTACACGTGTCCCATTTAAAATATTTATTTCAAATTCATTTTAGTTTTTCAATGTGTTTATATAAAAATATTTAAGTAAGTAATATAAACCGGTACCTATTAATGGTTTACATTAATGTTAAGTAGGCAATGTTTACAAAATATTTTACAAGCTATGGACGTCTTATGTCGATTATATCTAGCATACATATCCCATACCAAACAACAATGTCTTTTACAAAATACATTCATCCGATTTCAGCTTTTTATTATACAATACAGGTATAATTAAATCACAATATGCATGAGCTGTAGCTTAAACTCATGTAAACTTAATTTGTACAATATAAATTCAACTATAAATGCATAATTAACTTAATTTTACGTCTAAAAATCCTAGGCAGTTTGAAATTGAAAAAATATTTATTGTCATTGTATCTTAAAGCTATGTTTATAATATTCACTCTGGAATGTAATGTTAAATCAAATTAGATATCTATATTATATCCTACAGGATGAAATGATTCACAATGTTACTTCAACCTTTTTATTTAATGTTATCTATGTAAAATACTTAGGTAGGGTACATTTAGATTGTATGAGTAAGTAATTTATATTGGCACTCAATTTACCGTAATAAGGAAAGATTGGAATGCGATGTAAATTATTGAAAGCAGACAAGTAGAGTATTATTAAGTATAAATATAAAATACAAAAAAATAGTTTGAACTATTTGAAATAGAATGTTATTTTAACGCCAAATTGTATAGTAATGTTGGCAATGATTTCGATGTCACGAAACTTTTAGTTAGGTACAACAAAACAAAGAAGTAAAGTTAGTTTAATGGTTGAGTTGAGGTCTCAGAGGCAGTGAGCCCTCAACCCAGAGGTTGGGATGTTCCATCATCCTTTGCCACAGAGTCATTTCTTTTCCAACACTGTCCATCCAGTTCACGCTTGCGCCCATGTATGTGCCTGCAAAAAGCAAGAATTTACTGAAAGTACCTATCTAATCTAATGATCATCTCAGATCAGATCAGAGACAGTTTTCAAGTTAGATTTTATTTTAAATTATTGGCAACACCACGGCTGCACCGCAAAATTACATCGACGCAACCTATAAAGGTTGCGCTGATAGCCGCCGAAAAGTAGTAGTTTTTGAAGAGTGCATAAACTCATAAAAAACTACTACCTTGACTACACAGAACGAACGCGCCCCTCCGAATAATTCTGAAGAAATATAACACTCTCATCATTCCACAGCGGAAAGAACTTGTTTCTCCTATAAAAACTACAATAAACACTCGGACCTATTAATGAGTGAATAAGGCCTTCTTATTTTTTATTTAAAGTCTTACCAGTTCCAAGCGACAATCTAACGGCACCCATGAAATCATTCGAAGCTAGTCGATCTCTGTCCCAAAGGCTGAGCTCCAAGGCGCGGTTACTTAGCTCCTGAAGCTTTAGTCCTCTATAGGTGAAGGTGTGCTCCCAGCTCGGATTCAGGGTACGTTTGGCTACCGTGGTCTTTTGCTTAGCGAGACGTCCGCGCTCGGGGAGGAGATAACTGTAAAAAGTATTATGTTTTTAATATAAATGTACATACGCCATTAAATAGGAACTGGGGTATGGTAGGTTATGACACTTTAGTACTTTTGAACGCTAATATTTGATAATAAATAGTTTTTTTTTACCAGGATGAGTACCTACCAAAGTATGTATTATTGAGATAAAATATAAAGTGACAGTTATTATGCGGGTGTTGTTCGATTATGAATCGATTGTGTTAGCAGACTTCGGGCCCTGGAAATAAGAGTTCGTAGTACGCTCGAATAAAACTATTTTTTATGTTCATTTAAAAGTTTAGCTTACCTTTTACAAAACACATCAGCGAGTCCATTCGGCTTAGTGGGCTGCAGATTCTTGGCCTCCTTAACGAGCACGTGAAGCGAGGCGCCGCGGCCCATGTCTATCTCCAGCTTCAGCCCCACGATCAGCTCGCCGCGATTACCCATTTCGCACTCGAACTGTTCCGTCTGTACACAATATAATAATAATTTAATGTTCACCAATATTATTTCTTAGCAGACAACAACAGCTGCTTATTGTTCTCTATACAGTGAATTGATAGAGGCAACTGTTTTTGGTATAGCGTTAGACGGTTTGGAGTTAGGAATATAGACATAAAGAAACATTAGACATATCTTAGGCGAAGAAATAATGCAGACGGAGTGTCACCAACAACATATCGATGTCAAGATTGAAACCCCAAAAACCAAGGCGATTTATGTAGTACACGCAATTACGTTCTGACGTTTGTTGTACTACACACATTAGCGTGGTACCTATTTATTTTGTGCTTCAATATGGTGTTCGCCACACTCCATATATTATTTTTTCGCCAGGGAGTACCTACTTACTTATAGTTTGACTTTTCAAGTCCACCCAAGATGTCCGGTAAATTTTCAATAAAGTAAACACTGATTCTGATAGGGCTAGGAGATTTATTTCATCATCATCATTTTCGTGATCCACATCATCATTATCATAAGGGGTACCCACTTTACAAGCATGAACATCATTCATGCATTTAATCGACACGGGCACAAATGGCACTATTTTGTAGGCGATTGCCAAGCTAAAAAAAGAAAAAAACCAAGGAGTTCTTGCTTACCCTCTCGTGTAACTTGTACCACGTGGGCGCGGGGTCGTCGTACACGACGTCGGCCAGTGGCAGCGTCACCTCGCCGAGGAAGTCGTTCCTGCCGAACATGTCGGCGTGCCACACGCTGAGCCACAGTGTCCGCGAGGACAGCGAGGCCAGCGGCTGCACGAAGCTCAACGTCTCCTCGAACACGGGATTCAGTGTGTTCTTCTTCACTTTCGTCTTCCTCTTGCCAGCTTTGGACTTGTCCGGTAACAAGTACACCTGCAAAGTATAACTAAATTAAGTAGGTACCTACTTCAATATTTTTAATAGCCCAATTTTGGTGCACACTTTACCCGTTTATGATCAGTGACCTGTTCGCGTGGTTCATAAATTCGAAGACATTCGCTATTATTTGGTAAGGAAAAGCAAGTAGTGTAGAGAGAGTGACGTCACAGTCCATAATAAGCTTTGTACAGTTTTACTGGGAAAACATTTTTAAAGCCGATGTATAGTTTTTTCGGCCGGGTACTGTAGGGTAAACGGAAACTCCTAATGTAACAGTAACGTCATCGAGAAACCATGCTGTCACTGTCATTCTTATTTATAAAACCTATGGTGTGATCGGGATGGAGGACGCTTGAATAGCGTTACCGTAAAGCTACGTAAAACATGCTGCATGAACCACTGTAGAAATAGGCATACCTTAACATAAGGATCGGATCTATTCCGCTTGGTGTCCAGGGGCGCCAGGTCGCGGCACTTCTTAACTCCCACCTCAAGCGCTCCTAGCCGGTAGTTGTAGAGCAGTGAGACCTGGACGTCGCCACGCACCATCACGGACCCGTGCGTGCCCTCACCTGCGCCGGAGTAAACTGATGCCAACGACACTGAGCGATTCTGGAAGAAAAAAAACGACATTATTGGGATTTATAATCTTACTAAAGTTCTATAGTAATTGCGTTTGTGTAAATTTTGATCGATTAATTTATTGCTCCTTAGGTATAAGTTGCGTAAAAAAAGGTCCCTGGGGAAAATATGACCTGAAAAATTTTCACGCAGGTACCCATAATCCAAGCGTTGCTTAGTTGGTGTGTTCGTCTGGCGTATATTTTGTTCATTTGGCATATATTTTGTTTGCTATGAATAATAACATTCTTTTCAGATCCATGCATTCCTTTTATTCTTAATAAATTAGGAATGGTTATACTTAGGAAAGCTGTATAAAATATTCCGCTATACTTAATGGTCAAATAACGTATATGGCATACCTACTATACATATCTTAACGCACATATAGGCACGGTAACATATTTTATAATACCATTTAAGTACGATTTTATTCAAATAGATACCCACCCATTTAACAAAGATTGGTATCCGATAAATACAATGTTAAGCCAAAATTTTAATTTTATAGTTCAAAGTTTTATTATTAGGAGCGACTTGAAACCGTTGCGTCAATAGCCTAGCGATTGGAGGGGCCGCAATCGTAATTGTGAGGTGCTGGCTTCAATCATCGTCCTTGCTATAAAACAGTTGACGTAAGTTCACCACTAACACAACAATTTTAAGCTTTTAGAGGGTCTAACGGGACTTTGAGTTAGTAATTAGTTAACTAGTAAGTAAGAAAGTGCCAATATTTAAAATCGAGAATATCGCTCCGTAACCAAATCTCATAATATATAGCGTGATTACCCTTCTGAAACTTTTAAACAGATCCTTCAGAAACTAAATCGACTTGGTCTGAATTATCGAGTGACTTACTGATCGGCTGAACATAGGTCTACCAAATGGGGGTATGGATAGTATTAAGATATAAAAGACTCACGTATTCTTATGATCCAGTTGTAAGTTAACAAGATATTTCTGTCTATGCGAGGTATATCTGTGCACACATTTTCCTCGATCCCACGATTACAACTGACTGTGCGGTAATTAGCTCGCAAACTACACATTGTGTTTTTGTTTGCTTGCATTATCTGCTGTCACTCGATACAAACTATAATAGGATGCGTGTGTGTGTGTGACTAATGCTGTTTTGTTGATACGTAGTGCTTAATAACAAAAAACAACTGAGCACATATCATTCGAAAGGGACTCTAAAATTCGTAGTTATTTCCTAAGCCTTTACCTACCAACTCAATTATTTCTTGTCATGTGTCAGATTGCCAGATATTATTGTCACAATGTGATACTTATTTAATTGCTGATCAGTGAGTTGCGAATTAATTGCGCCTGACATTTGTTGATTATATATTTGTCAGAAAATATATTAAAAAATAAACCACCAAACGTGACCCACGCAGTCCTTGCTATATATTTATCTACCTATGTGGGTGTTGTCTCGTCTGAATAAAGTATCAAATATCATATTTATATTTAGTATTTAAAATACCAGGAAATGAATGTTTAACATTTATAATGTTATTGAGAGACGAAAACTTGATTGAATTGTTATATATAAGAACGTACCTAAGTAATAATTTCTTATTATTTTGAATGAATAGATTAAAAGAACAATTTATTATTGTAGGTATTAATAATAGAATATGTAATGCCCTCGAAATATTAAAGGTAAAGAACACGGTAAATGTTTGGCCGTAAATTTGGCGCCCCGGGGCCAAGGGCCAAGAGCCCAGAGCTAAGAGCCCTGAGCCTATTAGGTATGCCCCATAAATTAACGAAAGATAGGTAATGAATGGCGGCAAAAGCTGAGTGAGTCCCTGGCAGCCTGCCACCGTGGGCCATGGCCCACAAAGCCCATGAGTAAATACGCCACTGCATACACACCAACAGTTACTACTGGAGGTGAAATCCCATAATCGGTACCTACATCGTTATAAGTCACTGTCAGAAATGTCCACTAAGGACTTACCTAATTACTCTTGTGAAGTAGTATAAGCTGAGTGGTCGAAACTGGCATATGGCATTGAGCAATAACGTTTTATCGTATCGACCCACGTCGGTGGTACACTTTATATGGGACTAGCTGTTGCCCGCGACTTCGTCCGCGTGGTATTTAACAAAGACTCAGCCGTTGGCAAGAGCCTGCTCGCGTTCTGATCCCGCTGGACGCATTGCAGATTGTTGCTATCAAACTTTAATCAGGCGCAGCGCTGCAACATTGGTTTTAATTTTTTTCAGAAGATCCAATTTTTGTTTCTAAAATAAAAGTAGCCTATGTTACTCCTTGTTACATCAGCTATCTGCCAGTGAAATTCCCGTCAAAATCGGTCCAGCCATTTCAGAGATTACCCGGAACAAACAGACAGACAGACAGACAGACAGACAGACAGACAGACAGACAGACGGACAGACAGACAGACAGACAGACAGACAGACAGACGGACAGACAGACAGACAGACAGACAGACAAAAAAATTAAAAATGGTTGTTTTGGTATAGGTACCGTGTATACATCCAAATGCATTTAGTAAAAAGCGGTTATTTTAATATTACAAACAGACACTTCAATTTTATTTATATGTATAGATTAATGTTACAACATTTCGAGTGTAGCTACATGCGCTTGAAGAACAGCGGATTCTGAATACAACATGCTTTTAAGCATGGTACAATTATATGCTACGCCAAGCTACGCTATACGCTTTCTCCGTGAATCCCAATCTCGTTAGTATCACATGTGATAACGAGATTGGGGTACATATGAATGCGTGTGGTTTTTTATGTCATACACATTTTCTAAAGTTTTATCTCCATCAATCCACATTCATCACTATTGCACTTTAAATAACATGCTTCTCATCACTTGCGCGATCCATTCGAACCTGCTTTTTATGTTACCATGCACAGAAAATTCCAACCTTATTTCTGTGACCTTAAATGGCATGTCCCCATTTAACGCATAATTTGATTTAGGCGTGTTTAAAGAATTTACGACATTACATCAGAATCCAACGTCCTATGCATAACACGTTCTTATAATACATTCAGTTATTCGTTGAAGTAATGTTTTGCAAAGCCTTGCTGTTCGCTGGCCGTGTCGCAAGACGCAGTAACCTAATACAATGGCCAACGCGGTCAGCGAGACAATGCTCTCGCGCATTTACAGCTACGCCTTCGCATTGTTTATAGGCCCTAAATTTAATTTCAAAAGGTTCAGTTTTCGTTGCAATCTGTTTCTAGGATGCCATCAATAATTGTGAACTGGAGGTATCAGCCCCGGTTTCTATCAAAGTCTTGAGTAGCGGAGCTAAGGGGGATAGACCATTCAGATTTTTTGGTGTTATTAATCAATCAGATTATAACGGAGAGGACTCCGCTCCGCCACTCTCAACTTTGGTAGAAACCGGCCATTTATGACACGATTAGAATTAATACAGGTTATCATAGAACATTGAAGAGACTTAAAGTGTAGTGAACTCCAAGCTAGGATAATATTTAGGGTGAAGCGTTTAACAGATGATGCTGACTTTACTATAGAGCGAATACTTTATCACTAGAGATGGTGTTTATTGGTTAAGTTTTACAACAATTACCTGGAGGCCACTCTTGTTGAAGCGATCCCGGTCTAGCCTGTCTCGATCGTATGGAAGCGGCGAGTTGGAACGCTTCGGCAACGTCGCATGGCCGGGCGATGTTTGGCCTGCGTACACCTCGTCTGAAAATAATAGTAACGTTGCTATAACAAATATGATCCTCAAAATAAACTATAAAATTACGACTTAATCAAATGTTTGCATAGACATCAGTAATTTTGTGAATATATTACGACGTTAATGGTGCTGTTTAAAGTAAGTAAACATCGAGTGTTGTGTAGTACCATATCGAGATGCAATTTTGTATGTGCCAACGAATTTCAATGACTACCTGTTCGAATAATAATGGGATTGTTACTATAGTCTGCTGACAGTACAGGCTAGAAGAGCCACAATTCTTATTTCCATTCTTTATCCGAACGGGTTATAATTTTTTATCGTGCCGACAGAATAGGGCGTGCAATCAATGGAACTAATATTGATACCACCGATCTTCAATTCTAGCCATTCGTCTGGTTTAACATGTCGACACTTTTTGCTTCTCGTCAAGGAGTTGTCACACCACTCTAGAGACTTCAGAAAAGAGTCTCGGCACGATATGATCTCTCGAATGAATGAGATTTTCTCACCAAATTTTACTGTGCTGCTGCTCCTTGAACTAATTGAGTTATCTGAAGATACGCGTGAAATAGAAGACACAATTTTATGGTATACAGGTGCATTTGTGTTCATTGAACTATGCGTTCGTTCCGCAGACAGTAAAAGTTGAGTTGTAGAAGCATATTTTAGAGAAGAGTCAGACCCGTCCTCCTTTCCTCTATCAATCTCTAAAGGTCTAGTCACTATTATTCTTGGAAACTGTTCCCTTATTTCAGCGATTGTTGAATCATTGGTTAGCGTATAACTTGTCCCTTCGGGACGCACAAGAGCAGATGATGAATGGTAAATGGGAGAATCAGGTTCATCGTTATCAGAGTTTGATTTGCAACACAAACATTTTCGAATGAAGTCAACGTACTTCATTTTTCACACATTTACGGCCACAATTTAAAACTATAAACATTTACTGGATGGTAAGAATGATCGATATAAAAGAGGTTCCCAGTTTTGGCTATACAAATGCACCATTATTTCACAATGAGTAACACGAAACACGTCTGCATGGTTTACTAACTGTAGCACTTTATTTAATTCCACATAAAATCCGACTATCGTATCCTACATGTCATGGTCGTTTCCTGTTGTTTTAGATCGTTTTGTGTGTTATGTGTGAATGTAGGTACTGCGTTTATCGTTAGCACCAAAGATAAATAAATAAATAAACGCTAACTATGCGGTATCCACGACGCTTGTGAACGAATACAGCCGTAATTAATTGCTACATGCACTGCGAATGTACGATCAACACAAGAGAAATAAATTCAAATATAATAATAGATTTAATAAGGAAAATTACAGATACTTAAAAATATTGTTATTTTGTTGCTACATAGGTTGCTCATTATAACTTTTAATTAGTTTAAAATAAATTTAAAGAAAGCTATGCGTACCGTCTGTCGATTTTCGTGGTAAACCAAGGGTACTCCAACGTAAAGATTTGACTGGCTTGCTAAGGTCGCTGGTGCTGTCACCACTCAAGGATTTTGAAGATTTTAAAATGTTCCTTCTGTAATTAGAAGTCAGCACTGGCAATGAGGACTTGAAGTTGCTTGAAAGACTTTTGAGAGAGCCTCTTTTTGATGGAGTAGGTGTAGACGATCCACTATAATCTGAGTACTCCGGTTTTGATGAAATACTTTTAGTTGTATCAATGTCATTTATATCGCGCATCGAAGATCCTGCATACCCAGATTCAGAACCATTTGAGCTACTATTTTCCGTTTTATCATGCATTAATACATTTCCTTCTTTGTTTTCTAATGAAATATTTTGAATTCCTTCTATTATTTCTTCTACGTCGTCATCTTCATTCTTTATTCTTATTATTGTAGAAGAATCAAAATTAGATGCGTCATTATGTTTAGATTCAAATTTTATAGGTTTCGGTGTCGATGTTTCTATTTGGACTTTGTGAACAATGTCTGGGTTATTTTTGTTAAAATCCGAAGCTAGGTCGATTTTGGACGATTCGAAAGTACAACTCTTATCAGCACAAACAGGAGTTTTCTTTTCATCGTCTGTTAATGATGTCATTTTGAAAGACAATTTGCCTTTGTCATTTGAACTTAGCTGTTCATCTTTTGGGACTGCTTCAAGTGAAGATTTCTCTTTGGGAGAATATTGTTCTTCTACTATTGGATACACCTTTCTTTGACTTGGAGTCGATACAATTGCAGATGATGTTATGCTCAAATAAGGTATTATTTCGGCATCAAAAGTATTTGACGGTTGTTTATTTTCTTTCTCAAGTGAATTATCCTCCTCGTCATCTGGTAATGCAATATTCATAGGTAAACACTTTTCTTCAATGGCTAATGTTTTTATATCCGTATTTGGATTTGTTTCAATTTTCGATTTTTCTATTATGACATTTGGAAATTCTTTATGCGGTGACGTTACTTTTTCAGATATTTTCAAATCGTTTTTTTCAATATTTGAACTTGCTGATTTTAGATTGGGTACTATAGTTTTTAAATCTGGTATAAGTTTATTTTCAGAAGGTTTTAATGTGGATATATTGTTTTCAATAGTTTCTTCTTCATTTGGTACATCAGTTTTGTAAGAAAAGTTTATTTTGTTGGCATCTACATTTGGAATACTAATATTAGGTCTTTCAGTTATTATACTTTGTTTACCAACACTTGCATTGTCTGTTTCTAGTTTTGTTGAAGTTCTTATTTCGGTAGGCTTCCAAGTTAATTTATTTTTAGTATTTGATGTTGTTACCGTTTTAGATGTTTTTGTAAGTATGTTTTTGTTTTCAGTAATAACATATATCTTTTTTTGACCTGGTATGCTTACGTTCGATTTTTTAGATGGTGACTTTTTATCCGTTTTTGGACTTTCTTTTGAGACATCTTTTATTATTTCAGGCTTAGAATCTTCAAAAGATAGGGTATTAACTTTAACAACTGGAGTACTTTTTCCGTCATTAGACAATATTTCAATTTGAGGTGTCACAACAGTGATGTTTTGTTTGTGAACTGGATATTGCTTTTCATCACCTGTTATTGTTCTGCTTTCCGAGGTCGCAAAAAACAATCTCTTTTTTGGAACGGACGGAAATTCCTTTTCATTAGCTATATTAGCTGTAACAGTTACATCACTATCAGATTTTTTTAAATTGTCCTCTGCCGTAATAACTTTTTCCTCATTTTCAGGGATTGGATTATTTTTCAAGTCTGCAAACGACACACTTTTAGTAAGTGGAGACTTCTGTATGCTGCCAGCACTTGCTTTAGGTTTAGAAAAAGCACTTTTCTTCCAAGGGCTGTTATTTTTATCTTTATTTATTTCCTTTTCATTATTTTTATGAATCACAATTTTCTCTTTAGTATCTGAACATCCATTATCACTATTCAAAATACTTTCAGTTTTAGATAACTCATAATTTGAATCATGCTCATCATCGGTGTGAATGCTTGGTTCTGGCGATTCAACTATTTTTCCACCAACATTTTTTTTTATATCCTTCGTTATATTTTCTTCTATTCTTTTACCAACACAATAATTTTCACTCACTTTTTGTTTGAACGAAACAACCTTTGGCCGCGAGATTTCTGAAGCCAAAACCGAATACAGTTTAAATTTCTTCCTGTTCACTTTTCGAACTGTAGACAAAGGAACAGGTTCTGGATCTTTTTCAACCGATTCAACTGTGAAACAGTTCCAACACGACACATTCACTTCCTTCTCCTTCCGAGCAACCACTTTATTACTATTAGATTCACTATTTTTATAAACCATGGTGATTTTGTCACTGATATGTATTAGTTCACATTTGTGCAATCCGCTGGCGAATCAAACCTCGACTAAACCAATATAGTAGTGTCAAATGTTTAAATAAGGCGAGTGCTAGGTTTTTTATAATGTATTTAAAATGTCGTTAAATATTCATGATCTAATATTAAGCAACCACATTCAGAACAAGTCTCGAAAATATTCCGCGTCGGTTCTTAATAATATTGTGTAATATAAAAAATAGGTGATCTTTAGACAAATTATTGGATACAGTACCAACAGAATTAATTTATATGTGACCTTATAAGCAACAAACTAACTAAGCATCAACAAAAACCTGCAAAAACATGGTAGTATGTAAATAACAAGTAGATATAGCTCATACACGTCGCGTTTGTTGCAAACGGTACAAGTGAGTTAATTATTCCTAATAAGGTCAAAGATTCATATGAATTGGCCGCAAGGCGAGGTATACGATCCTTTATACCCTGAGACCATTTTTGCATGGCAATACTTAGCTCCGGAGCAATGATTTGTTACGGCGCTGTACCTGTACCGTTCAAACGATTTTTTTCTTAAGTATGCAGGCAGTTAATTCTCAGATCAGCAGCACTAGGACTACTATTATTGGGTATGCATGAAAATATGTTTTAACGATTTCCCCCTAGAAAATTCGATAGTGTTTTAATGTTGGTCACACACAGCGCCTTCATCTTACGTGTTTTAGATGTTTTCGAAGTTACAAACCACATAAATAAGCAAATTAATTCAAATACCGGTCGTCATTTGCATTTTGGACATTAGCATAGATAAGTCGATATGATATTTTATCGTATTAGGGGCAAGTTATGTTTATTTAAGTCAAGTTTTTGTTTATTGATGTGTTATCCTATATAACCATGACATTAAGCTCAATACCAGACATAAGTACCTATTTGTTTCCAGTTGTAACCTAAACTTAGTATGTATAAAGCTCACTTGCTTTTTTTTTAAATTGTATCCCCATATTCGTTGATACTTTCCAAAACAGCATTGTAATGACAAGAGCTCTGGATGATATAATATGGAATATAGAAGCTTTTTCAACAATTGAGCGATTGATTCTTTCAGCTCCGCCATTCTGTTGATGCATCCCACTAATCCCACTTCCCACTAATATTATAAATGTGAAAGTTTGGATGGATGGACGTTTGTTACTCAATCACGCCAGAACGGCTGAACGGATCTGGATGAAATGGTACAGGGATAGATTATAGTCTGGAATAGCACATAGGCTTTTTATCCTGGTAAAATGTATAATTCCCGTAGGATAGATTTGTTTTAATTTGTCATAGAGCAAAGGAGCGTTATGATTTTTTGCATAGTTAGTTAAGGGGTCAGAAAATAGCATAGGCTAATTTTTATACCGGAAAAAAGCAAGGTTCCTATGGGATAGCTTACAGGAATCGTGCATTTGCAAAAGGACATACTTTTTAATCGCGGGTACCACCGCGGGGCGCAGCTAGTATATAATAAATAATCCGCAAATTCATTGTTACCATACTCTTTGCCACACAACAGATAAATTTACATGGTGATTTAACCTTTATCTACCTTGCTAATGAAATTGCAACAGATAAGTATGGAATTTGTTAGCTCTTGAGTTTATTTTAATATTAGGTGATGTTATCATTATCGTCTGCGATAGCGCCGTGATATTTGAGCTCGCGAAAATAAAAATAATACTTGATATATGATTTTGTCTCGTAGATAAAATGTAACATTTATTATATTTCCATAATATACATCTATACATATAAATAAAATTGGAGTGTCTGTTTGTAATATTAAAATAACCGCTTTTTACTAAGTGCATTTGGATGTATACACGTTACCTACACCGAAACAACATTTTTTACAATTTTTGTCTGTCTGTCTGTCTGTCTGTTTGTTCCGGCTAATCTCTGTAATGGCTGGACCGATTTTGACGGGACTTTCACTGGCAGATTGCTGATGTAACAAGGAGTAACTTAGGCTACTTTTATTTTAGAAAAAAAAATAAGATCTCACGAAACACGAAGTGTATAAAAGATCTCTCGAAAAACGAAGTGTATAATAAATACTCAGTATTATATAATAAAACTAGCTGTTGCCCGCGACTTCGTCCGCGTGGTATTTAACAAAGACAACCGTTGACAACAGCCTGCTCGCCCATTCTGAGCCCGCGGGACGCATTGCAGATTGTTGCTATCAAACTTAATCAGGCGCTGCGCTGCAACATTGATTTTAATTTTTTTTCGTGAGATCCTATTTTTTTTACTAAAATAAAAGTAGCCTAAGTTACTCCTTGTTACATCAGCTATCTGCCAGTGAAAGTCCCGTCAAAATCGGTCCAGCCATTTCAGAGATTAGCCAGAACAAACAGACAGACAGACAGACAGACGGACAGACAGACAGACAAAAATTGTAAAAAATGTTGTTTCGGTATAGGTAACGTGTATACATCCAAAGGCCCTTGGTAAAAAGCGGTTATTTTAATATTACAAACAGACACTCCAATTTTATTTATATGTATAGATAATAATAGAATAGAATATAGATCATAATAAAAATAGACTAATAATAATGGAACTTCAAAAAATTGTCTGGTAGGTAGTGATCTAAATGCTGAAATTAGTTTATTTTTAAATCAGTTAAAAACATTACATACTAGCTGTTACCCGCGACTTCATCCGCGTGATATTTAACAAAGACTCAACCGTTGGCAACAGCCTGCTCGCGCGTTTTGATCCCGCGGGACGCATTGCAGATTGTTGCTATCAAACTTAATCAGGCGCAGCGCTGCAACATTGGTTTTTTTTTTTCAAGAGATCCTATTTTTTTTTTCTAAAATAAAAGTAGCCTAAGTTACTCCTTATTACATCAGCTATCTACCAGTGAAATTCCCGTCAAAATCGGTCCAGCCATTTCAGAGATTACCCGGAACAAACAGACAGAGAGACAGACAGACAAAAATTTTAAAAAAGCTTGTTTTGGTATAGGTACCGTGTATACATCCAAATGCATTTAGTAAAAAGCGGTTATTTTAATATTACAAACAGACACTCCAATTTTATTTATATGTATAGTTGAAAGCATCAAAACAGAAGAGCGACGATAGAAGTGTCAGAGCATTTTCAAGTATACGGCACGGACGTGCGAATTTATTTTCACAAATTATGAACCCAACCACTTTCTATAAACATTTGAAAAATTCCAAGAAACGAATATAGGCACTAAAACGAATCGTAAGTATTAAATTCTAAATATTTATAAAAAAAAATATCTTGGCATGTCGCAGCGGGGTTGTAAAATATGAACTTTAAAAAAACGGCTAGCCGCGTTACAAGTGGCGCTGTTTTTAAATTTGCCGTATTGACGTTAAGCCGTTTTGAAATCTGGCAAAAAAATGTAAACCGAATTGTAAGAGCTATTTGCGTTCTCAAATGCGACTTGCTTCCTAACACTGTTTTGAAAAATGGCACTTTATCATGTTTGTACTACATTTCTGCCATTATTAGCCCTGCAGTACCACAACATGTAATATAACGTAACGTAATATGCGTCCGTTTTACGACTTCTGAATTTAAACAAGTGTTAAGAAATAATAACTAAGGTGGTTGACATAATTGTCAATTTTTTTGTCAAGGATCCAAAGCTGGAGTATTCATTGTCATGGTCACCCTACGCAGTTATCTAAGTATATATAATGTGGCTTAACGTTAGCGGCCCTTTTGTTGAACGTATCACAACAATTTGGCTGGATATCGATACGCCGTATGACAAAACGGCAATAATATTTTAAAGTGAACAGCCGTTTTATATAAGAGCGGGTTTAAAAATTTGCCTGCAACATTGTATTGCAATTTGCAGTTTCCCATGTGAATTGAACACACTTTTCATTGCTTTGCATCTGTCGTAAGAGAAATAAACCGTGCGATTATTAGCAAGTCATATAAAAAATGGCAATGTTTATTCAACGGTGCGGTGGCGAATTCGAAGCGATAAGAATGCATTGACGTACCGATAATAATGTTTCGTTAATAACAGGTATGTAGGTAGTTGACCCAGTTTAAAAAGAGTACAGCATCGCAGTATGTAGGTTTATTGTGGTAGGATTATTGTAATAGGAACAAAATTAGCAAATCTCGGGAGGTGCCAAAATACTACATGCACTATCGTAAAAGCAGACATTATTAAAAGATTTAGTTAGCACATGCAATGTAGTTGAAATCATACATGTACAAATTTAGCGCGTGTTTGAGATTTTTTTTGTAACAAATAGGAAACATTTCATCAACAATCACTTCGCAAATGGTAATATGTTAGATAAACAATCGATAGCTCGCGTGCATGGCCGTGGGCGAATGTCGCAATCGGTATTACCTTCGTACACACCCATAATTATTTTAAAAATAAACTATCGGTTGGTTATTAAGTAATAAGTCACTGCAATATTTAATTCTGATCTAAATCATCCAACCATCAGTCAAAAGAAGTCTACTGCTGGACATACGGGCATTACAAAATAATTGTTATGTCTGAACAGAATAATTGTTTTGATTACAAACACATTAATCAGCCTCTATCCTATTAATAAACGCATAGCTTAGATTGGAACCATACCTAAAGTTGATATAATGTTTGCCTTACCAACAAGGGTCAAGGCTACTGAATGAATAAAAAAAATACTACAGGAAATGGCAATATTGCCCCGGTATAGCCGACACTAAAATCCCGTGTAATTTAAGTTTTTACGCGCAGTTTCGTCCTACTAATAATTTTGTATAACAATCAGCTTATCATTTATTCCCATATGGTATCTATTATCTGTATTATGCATCTAAGACCAGCGGAGTGACATCATTTACCTACCGGTTTTAACGACCCGGTTCGCGGGGGGGGGGGGGGGGGAAGACCAGTTCTATTGGTATTCTGAAGGACATTAAATACAACAAGAACGGAGGTTTAAAAACACAATTGTTTTATAGAGTATAGACGTCGTCTAGCGTCTACTGTCTATAAAACAAAAGAAAAAAATACTACAAGATGCCAGTACGTCAAGTGCGAGATTATTCGTAAGCTAACTGTATACTTTATAGTCTACCGTATTTAGACATTTTGTATGGGGAATTGAAAGTTTTAAATACCGTCCGCTAGAGGCGCTTTTCAATTTTCCATACAAAATGTCTAGACACGGTAGATTATATAGTGTACAGTTAGCTCGCACTTGACGTGCTGAAAGCCGAATATTATTAAAGGACAGTGAGGGCATACACATGTTCCAATAGTGTACAAGTTTTTTGAGGAATATTTTTAAGTCTTTTTATGTATTTACAATGAGTGGTTGATTCGAACCGTTTGAATCTTCGATCCGGTATTGTGACTGGCTCTTAAGGATATTTACGTCGATTTCTAATCGAATCTATTCGCTTAATTCTTATATTTAAGCTTAAAATCAAATCAACCCGCTGGCCGCCCGTAGCGCTGTCACCAATAGCGAATTGAACAATTAAGCTCAGAATTAATGTTGACCTTGTGACGTCATGACGGTCCAGTCACGTTCTACCTCGACCCTGACAAAGTGGCTAGGAGTGCTAGCATTTAATATATTTTTCGTTTTAATTAAATTACTTTAGTTAAGTATATATGTCGCAGCCGAATTGTAGAATCCGCTTCTTAACAAAACGGCTAGTTAACGTTTCGGCGGATATTGTAATCATTATGTTCAACGAAATACTGCCAACGTTTAAGCGCTTTGTAAATAGATTTTAATGTAAATAGATGTTGTTCCTTAAATAATTCGAAACTATGACACGGTCTTGATTTAGTAATATAGCAGTATCCCTAAAAAGAACTAGTGAAATGGCTGGATCGACGGAGTCCCACTTCACGCTGCCCACTAGTCAGTCACTAGGAACACTACGGTCATCAATTTCACAACATTGATTTTTGATCTATGATTAAGACGAAATGACGAACTACGCCGTATTAAACACATTACTCGTAGCTATTAGCCCTTCGAACTAAGTTAAAGCGTGAGGTATGAGGGCAGCCACTATACCATTGAACAATAAAAAACTATAGTAAGTATATTTTATTGCAGGCAATGTGATAATACATCCCACTAATATCATCAACTATGCGGAGAAAGGGGACGCCAATTAAAAAAAATCTTTAATATTGTTTTAAAATTATAAGAATAGAAATCAAAGCGATTCCGTCCGACTCCGGCACGTATATCTACATTTCTTAATGCCCATATTTTAACATTAGCTACGATAAAGCATGACGTAGACTGACTGTATGCAGTTTCTCTTTTCTTACTTGTGTTTGTAAACAGTTGAAAACAATGCGAATCAAACAATGGTGTTCAGAAAACAAAACTTCCTTTAGTTGTAGAAATGAGATGTTGGTTATGTTCACGTCACACGTTTATGATATGAAAAGTGTTTTAATATAAATGACAACCATCGTTGAAAATGATGGTCTCTTTAAAATCTAATTAGCGTTTGATTACCTATAAATATTAATATGACACTTCATATAATTATGTTAATCGATGACGAAACAGAGCCCCGAGTGCGAGTTTATTCATAAGCTAACAATTTACTTTAATTTTTCAATTAGATACAGTCCGCTGGAGGCACTGTTTAATATGCCTTAAAAATACAAATCTCAGGACATTGGGCTGGTAAATAGAAATAATAAATTGTGTCTCAGTTTCTCAAAGGCTATTCATATTATTCATTTTATCATCTTCATTGCATTGGTGATATGCCTGGTGGGGCGGCCGGTATGCCCCATCAGTTATTGCGAGGATCTTGTATATATGTTACATTCACCGAAAACACTCATAGCGTGTTTCAGGATTGTATGGTAAATCGTCATTTGTTCCTAATATCGTCTGCAACGCCATCTGTGTATCTTGTTGCGAGATTGAAGAGGTCGCTACAGTCCAATAGTTATGGCTTTAGGAACGGAATCAACACAAACGTTGTTTAGTTCTTGAGAAGTCAATGAACTGTCTTACTCATAAAGTTTGGATCTACAGTGTTATATAATATGATAATATGGATGAGATAACACGAGATATCATCATAGCATCCTATGATGTACTAACTAACATATATGTGGCAAAAGCAGTATTTTCACGTATCGTTACAGTAACGTTAGCGTCTTTTGTCTCACTCACACCACAGCATAAATAAGAATGGGAGTGACAGCATACTTTCTCGATTACGCAACGATTATGTTATGAGTTCCTCCTTATCCTAGTGATAGCTTAGTATTCAACTTCGTTAACCCGGTAATAAACAATACCTGTTCACAATTGGGTTCCTGCATCAGAGATATGGAAATTTTCATCAAATGTTCCAAAATTAGAAAATGTAAATTTGTATTCATAATGCTTATAAAAACTAATGTGTCGGTCCACATTTTCTTTGTCTGGTAGAATACAAAAATGAAATATAGAATTTAAATAAAATAATTAATTAATACAACACCGACATCATTATAAGTGTTATTTGTTTGACGTTCGTGGCTAACTTTATTTTGATTGCAACATTATTTATATTTCAGATTTCTACATAATTAAACTTGTAGTCGATAACTTTTTATCATTTTAAGACAAGTAGAACAACAATTGAATGATTATTAATTACATATTACCTTGGATCATTTGTTTTATGCCACCAGATGTACAATATTAATTAGGGCCTGTTTCACAGTGTGCTAACAAACCCTATCCACAAATTATTTGTCAGAATTTGTATGGACTATCTGTCTTATAAGTAGCGGATAGAGTTTATCAGCATAAACACGGAAGGGACTTAACTCGTAACAAGCAGACCAAATTATTCGCACTTCATACAAATTACAGTTAAACCGAACCAAGTACAGTTCGTGGTCCGTGGAGCGTACCGGAGGCAAAAACAAATGAATAAACTAACTACAATAATATAACTAAGTATTGTGGAGCTGTATTGTAACCGAACATAATGGTATTTGTTTTTTAATGTTTGGGTTACGTTGGTGGCGGCAGTCCGTTGAGATCTTTTGTTAGCTGCGATTAAGATCTGGTGGTCTGTCTGTGGTTGCATTCGGAATACAGGCATACAGTTATGAGCGTGTGAAATTTTAAACTTCATTATATATAATTAGTTAGTTGTAGTTTAGCTATACAGATTACTACTGAAAAGTTGAAGACATCAACATCATAGCATACAACTCTAAACGTATAGACTTTCAATACTATGAGTAAGTACGCTAAGTACTGATTATATAATAACAATCTTTTAATGGCAAGGTAATTCAAAATAAAGTAACGGAAGACAAGCTGTTCTGGTTCAGCGCGGTGAATTTTGGTCTATTCCCCTCGCATTAGTGGAGGCCCATGCCCGACAGTGGGACATTAAAAGGGCTGGTATTATTATTATCATTTAAATTTAAAATAACTTGCCTACCTAAAATAATTATGTTATTAAATTGATTAAATGAATTACAAGTAGGTAATGGTCACAGCGTATTGTCAAGGTTAAATGCAGTAGACCAAGTTGGCAAAGGTCCGGAACGAACGGCGTGCGTGTTGAAAATGTTAGTCAACTATATTTATATAATTTAGATGTGGCATTATTTGCGATATTATTGACTAGCAATCAGGATAAAAACTCTATTCAAGTTATGTTTTAAAATGTGTAAACATATTTCTCGTAACACTGTAATGTAATAACATTGCCAGACAAACACGCCAATTAACCAACGCTTGTATTAGGGGTACCTACCATTGTCTTAGAAGTGTGCGAAAGCGTTCCCGTACCTGCCCAAACAAGGCGGGAAACGGATCACCGTGGGGTTTTAGTAGATAAATAGTCCGCCATAACCCGCTTGCCTCCCTCGAGGCTTGCGGTATCCATGAGGATTTCCCCACGAAAAAAGGGGTACCTACCTACCCTACAGTGCACTGAGAGAGATCCAAGTATATACGTAATTACTTAGATATGAAATGGCCATGACTCGGGTACAAACATTCGTGCCAATCACACACACGTCCCGGGTTCGAATCCTTGTAGGGACAAACTTTGTGTATTGAGCATGAATGTTTGTATTCGAGTCATTGATGTATCTATATAGGTATTATATACTGGGTTCGCCCCCAGTCCATTGTACGGTACCCATAATACCAGCGTTGCTTAATGTGGGACCGTATAGTTTGTGTGTCCGTCTGGCGATATTATTATCATAAGATGATCTTAAGTAATATGACTCATTGTTGGGTAAACCAGGGACGGCCAATGACGTCAGTAGGTAACCGTTTATTACCTTACAGAACAACATCCATCAATAGCCATCATCGCTCACAAAAACCTACAGTGTTTCAAAGAAATCGTGCATCCGTCCATTATAAGCCCATGTGCAAAGACATCAGTACTACCTCTGTAGAAAGTAAACATAGTTGAATGTCGTTTTCCCATGGACGTTAGAAAGTGGTCTCACAGTAACCAAAGCTGCCATTAGTTGATATTACAAGTAAAAATAATTACATAAAGTGTAGTGTGTAACACCCATAAAAAAATGTTATTGTCAGTTGTGATTTAAAAAGTCTGTACAGTAGTTCTGAATAGTGTGAAATAATACATACACGTATATTTTAATGTAATAAATATAAGGTATAACAAAAATAGTGTATAATTAAATAGTGTATATTTGGGGTCGAGTCACCTTTGTCCGTAGGAGAATTAAGTACCCTCGAGATACCCTACACGTGACCCTGGGTGGTGCCAACCAGGTGACAACTCTACTGGTGGTAGGCTTCGGCCGTGGCTAGTCACCACCCACTGACAAAGCCATGTCGCCAAGCGGCCTAGCCGTGTTCCGGCATGATGGTCGGTGTTGCCATTCATGGATGGCGGGTCAGATCAGTTGCGCTGCATGTGCCTAGTGAATGTAGCGTCTCTATCTACTGCCGCCTTCCTACCTAGGCAAGTATGCTCCATCGTAGATCCCATCGTCACTTACCATCAGATGAGATCGAGAGCATAATGGCTATGTAGTAAAAATCTACCTGTGATATTATCTAATTAGTTATATGTAAAAGGGTAATAGACCCCCCCCTCCGCCTCATCTGTGATTATTTATCGTTTACATTTTTACTATTTACTCTCTTTTATACCTTTAAGTAAAAAATGCAATTATTTTGATTCGTATTAATAATTTATCCAATAACAAAAAAGCTAAGTTATATACCTATTACCTATACCTATTTTGTATTTTATTGCACTATTCATTTTATCAAATAACAGTTTTCTACCCATCTGTACAAAAACACATTATATTTTCAAACTTTTGATATTGGTGCGAAACGACGAAGCCAAAAAGAGTCCTGGGTTGATTCACACCATGGTGCGAAACGACGAAGTCTAAAAAGCATTGGCTGATTCACACCATGGTGTGAAACAGCGCCTTCAAAAAGTACACTTCGTCGTTTCACACCATGGTGCGAACCGCTTGTGGTGTGAAACGACGAACACCCCTTCTGAACGGGTGGTAACGCAGTAGCATACTATTATTGTAACTTTTGACGATTCATAAGTACTGTAAATAATGGTCTACGTGAATAAAAAATATTCTGATTCTGATAACCGATGTATCAGTAAGTTATATGGATCACGTTGATGTATGTAATAATCGTGTAATATACGTGTGATTCTTTATTTAAACAAGGCGAACCATTAGCGTTTGGCCATGCGCTCAGTACAGGCTATCACTTTTTAAATGTCAAACAATTTGATTTATTTCCTTGGAAAAACCATTTTTATAACCTACTGATGGTTTTGTTAATATATTTCACACTAGTTGCGCCCGGCGGTGTTACCCGCGATAAAAAGTATGAAAAATTAAAACATCTATCCCACGGGAACTATACATTTTACCGGGATAAAAAGTAGCCTATGTGCTATTCCAGATTATAATCTATCTCTGTGTCAAATTTCATCCAAATCCGTTCAGCCGTTCAGGCGTGAAAGAGTAACAAACATCCATCCATCCAAACTTTCACACTTATAATATTAGTATAGAGAATTATTATTGTTATAAATAGGACCCGTTCTTGAGTTGTAAATAGTGTAACTAACTCGACTTTATTATATATATATTCGCTATATTCGCCTGCTCTATATAAATAGCATTACACACGTTTCTACCATTGCAGATAAGGTCACCGTTTGACCTATAAACATTATAAAATAATGGTTTTAGTTTTAAACACTTGACCAATGTCCGAACATTAGTCGCGTCGTTTAAACACAATTAACAAAAAGATAACCTACCTACCTGTGTATGTTAGTAAAATTTGAATTGTCTGGTGTTTCAAATATCTACATAGAAGCGATGTCATTTCGTCTGTTATTCTGTAAGCGGGCTCAACATGGCGAGAATAGCCGTGCTCCCTGTTCAATCTACGAGACAATAATGTTGCAACCAAATCTTACTACGAGAGCAGGATACTATTATAATATCGCCAGACGAACACACCACCTGTACGGTCCCAAACTAAGCAATGCTTGTATTATGGGTACCGTACAATGGACTGGAGGCGAACCCTGTATATAATATAGGTATTGAGATATTAAACAACCATGACTCGGGTACTAACATTTGTGCTCATCACATAATGTGTGTCCCTACCAGGATTTGAACCCGGTACCCTCAGCGCAGTAGGCAGGGTTCCAGCCACTGAGCTAATCAGGTCGTCAATATTCTCCATTTAAAAAGTATTGTTTAATTGAGTATCCTACTTATTCCATTTCGGGGGCTTAGTATGAGTCTTGACAACAAAAACTACCGAACACGTGATCGAATTGTGAAATGTACGAGTATGGACACGTGTAACTTTACTGGTAAATGTAGAGGAACATTCGATCAATTGATTGGTATTTGAATACGTTCAAACCTCATATTAAGAGCCCAGTAATATCGGTTTTCTTGTACAACCGAGAAGCGTACGTATCCAAAATTATTGTTACATCCACAATTGTTATAAGATAGCAAACGATCCCATATTACCATGGTATTATCACAACTTCCAACGCATATATTGTGGGATAATAAATCTCAATTTTACACAAGACTCGAGATTTATGAAGCAGAATGGACCGAACGCGTTGCAACAGCCGTTATCAGCGATTGCTGCGTTACAACGACATGTGGTGGGGCTGGTGGGAGGTGTACACATGTTTTGAAAGCCGGTGTCAACACCGTATTGCTTCAACAATTAACTGTTCTGGAGTAGGATTATGATAACATAAAGATATGATTGTTCTGTATTTTTTTTTACATAGACTTTGTTCGTGAAGTTTTAACGTTTAACTCTCGAATTCATAGAAACTTTAATCCTATTACAAAGGCTTTTTTATAAAACAAAACATTTCATAGTAAATGGATTATAACTTTCTATGAATTCGACGGTATCTCCATCTGCTGGTATGTATGGGATATTCAAAGAAACTCATACACCGATTTTGTTTAGGTTTTTCCTCATGTATAGATATTACTGAGGTGATATGCAGGAGATTTGCAAGGCTTATCAGATAGCTATATTACTATAAATCAGTAAGTTAAATGGGATTTTCAAAAGGTATCACACGCACGATGAATATTACACACCGTATATATTTCGAAAGCTGTGTTAATCAAAAAGAAACTGTTATTTCGAACCGAATCTTTGATTTGTAGGCCAATAGGTATACACGTATTAATTGTCAATCAATATTTATTTTCACGATTCGTTATATCTGAGAAATCTGTTTCCACAAAGGTTGTGCGAAACACGTAACACTTTGTGAACGTTTTCAGAAATGTTCTGGGAACATAAACAGATTAATATAAATCAATCGGTCTCAGCGCGTCAACTCGAACGAATCCCGAATTAGGTGCGCGCTAGCACGGGGATCTATGAAAAAAACATTTCAAAATTCGATTGTAATATCGATTCCCATTTCGATGATTATGAAATATCCCACTAAAACAATTCATAGCAAAATACGGCGTCATGAAATTTAATTGAACTAAGTCAAATTATATTATTCTTTACATTCAAGTACTAAAATAATATTGAATCATTCCGAGAAAAGAGAAGCAGCGTCTTCTGTCTCAACTTGGCATAGGCATTGCGGTGCCTTCAAATAATCTATTTGCAACGTTGGGTTTTGACGGCTTCTGCACGAAGGTAACTTATTGTCTAAGAATGAACTCATCGGGACGGAGGTCTCGCTTGCGTCATATAGACGCGCGCTGGAGTTGGCCTCGGTAGAATCTGCACTTAGAGATTTTTTCCTGAGAGAACAATATAAAACAGTCTAATTATCGTGTCACAGCTTTGTGGAGCGTTCATTTGGATTGTACAGAATTATTTACTGTTTTTTTTGGGAAACAATTGACTTGAGTAACTACATGGGTTTCGACGATGGTTGCATTTTGACTTTGTTATTTAATTAAAGTTTGGACCACTGTGTAAAATACGGGCTTAATTTATAGTAATTGACGAACAAAATATGGGAAAATGAGATCAGGTAGACCGAGAAAACGCTTAAATATTAGACTAGACAAGCTAGAGGCAGAAAAAAGTTAAAGAGTATGGACTAAGCCGAAGAGGTGACTTGTAAAGTACACTAACTTAAAAATGAAGAGGTTTAAGAATGTATGTATGGTAGAACTAAAAGCTTTTTTTATTATTACTTTATAGGCAAGTATTTGATCTCGATCTCACCTTATGGTAAGTGACGATGAGATCTATGATGGAGCATACTTGCCGACATCGTTTATGCTGTTGTTTAATAAGTAAACAACTGCGTAAACGATGTAGGAAAGCCAGTGCGCTTAACCAAACGACAAAATTGTGTTACCAGACACACAGCACGGTCTACGACCACCCCACAGTATTTTTCCACTAATTTTATGAACACACAACCTAAGGTAAGATAAGGCAAGCGCGCAGTACTACAGCCTGCGCGGGCGCATGTTGACGCGCTTGCGCATTACTTCACCTCTCGTAACCATTCCGCGTCTTGGTGCCGTGATCACGACACTGTTGGTATGCTATTCATAATACAACAATAGAGTAAAGGCCTTTCTACAAAGATAGCGACGAAGTTAAGAACTGCTGGGCTAACATAAGTCTTTGTTCCCCGTTGACTTCAATCTGGGTGTTTTCAAGTCGAGAGTGAACAGGTACTTTCTAGGCAAGTATGCTCCATCGTAGATCTCATCGTCACTTACCATCAGGTGAGATCGAGATCAAATACTTGCCTATAATGTAATAAAAAAAAATACAACGCTGCAACCGTTACTCTCAAGTAAGTAGGTATAAACCAACACAGTATTGAATAGAATATCTTTCAGACTGGAGAATATCCAAAGTCCGAAATGTTCACATTCAATCCCGCTTGATATTATTAAGGCGAAGGTGAAGCTTGGCCATTTATAAATTAAAAAAAACAATTAGAAGGCCACCAAGGCAAAACAATAGATATTACATTCTGCGACTGATCGTCATCACAATATTGGCTATTGAAGCATAAAAGACGATGGACAGACAGATCGCAGGCTCCGTGTTGTACATATTCCCTCCGCACATGACGCAATCGTGCTGTCTCACAACGTGGGAAAGATCTTACAGACGGATTTAGTCGGGATCTTGTATATATGTTACGTATCCCGAAAACTCTTATAGCGCGTTTCAGGATTGTATGGAGAATCGTCATCTATACATATAAATAAAATTGGAGTGTCTGTTTGTAATATTAAAATAACCGCTTTTTACTAAGTGCATTTGGATATATACACGTTACCTATACCGAAACAACATTTTTTACAATTTTTGTCTGTCTGTCTGTCTGTCTGTCCGTCCGTCTGTCTGTCTGTCTGTCTGTCTGTCTGTTTGTCTGTCTGTTTGTTCCGGCTAATCTCTGAAATGGCTGGACCGATTTTGACGGGACTTTCACTGACAGATAGCTGATGTAACAAGGAGTAACTTAGGCTACTTTTATTTTAGACATAAAAAATTGGATCTCACGAAAAAAAAATAAAACCAATGTTGCAGCGCAGCGCCTGATTAAGTTTGATAGCAACAACCTGCAATGCGTCCCGCGGGCTCAGAATGGGCGAGCAGGCTGTTGTCAACGGTTGTCTTTGTTAAATACCACGCGAACGAAGTCGCGGGCAACAGCTAGTTTGTTCTAAATGTCGTCTGCAGCGCCATCTGTATATCTTGTGGCAAAGTTGAAGTGGTCGCTACACCATAATTACATAGCGGAACTCTCTTCCTTTCTGTGTAGCGATACCTTTACACGCGACGACCTTTCATTGGTTATCTGTTGGCATTTCGGCTATTTTGAAACTGGTGATCGTGACGAACGATGCCTTGATCGATTCGAGCAAAATGGGGATTATTGACGGTACTAGTTACTTGTTGTCAGAACATTGTAAGTAGTAAATGAAAAACGATTTATAATCTATGACGCAGTTTTGTGTGCCTTTATGGGCACATTAGGAGTTCCTGATGGAACTTTGAATCAATTTTGTGAGTATGATACGTTAACGATACCGTAATGCTACGTAGAAATATTATACTCAAACCACAGTCATGTTATTAACTCATATGTAGAGGCTTAAAGTATTTATTCCTGACTGCCTTTTTGTGGAGACCTATTGTAAATTAATAGGGGGTGGCGGGGGTGGGGGGCGTGGGAAGCATTATCAGATAATGTTATAATTCTATTGTAATACGTTTCTGAAAATTTTATAAATCATTAAGCATTATTAGTGCGTGTCGGATAGATATTAGATACTTCATAGGGTTTTTACGAGTTAGAAATAGAACTGTCAAATATTTTACCAAATTATCAAAACGAAAACATCCATATTTAATTACCGCCGACATAAATGATGCAAAATTATTTAATGCAGTCCATTACCTGGCGATTACCGACTCATTAATATTTAACCGTGATTATTTGCATGATTAGTTCTGTGTATAACGGGCACAGTGAAAGCGACGCGCGTAGATAAAGTCCCCGTCGACGGTACAATCGACCACATGGTACCGTACCGACGCGGCGACGGACTGATAAAAAAATCTCAGCTGATAATGTTTTACAAGATTCATTTCAAGATAGTTTGGTCGGTTGGCTGGTGGTTTGAGTGTTGGCCACTCGGCTTATAGCACCAGGTAGTTGTGTGTTTGATACCCGATAATCCTCTGGGAAATAAAGCCTTGATTACACGTAACGAGTAAAATGGCGAGATAGTGCTCTCGGCCGAGTGCTTGCTAGATGTGAACACTGCTCGTCACGTATTTATAAACCTTGTTTACTCGACCGTGCACTCAGCCGAGAGCACTGTCTCGCCATTTTACTAGTTACGTGTAATCCGGGTATAAGATTACTTATGGCCACATTTACCTATATATTAAAAAAAATGACGTTAAAAAGATTTTTAATAACTGACTTGATTAAGCTTACTATATTTTTTTATACTATTATTGTCATAAACGCATTTTGATGCTTTAAATTTTATACTTGATATATGTTTATTAGACTTGACGTCAATCCTAAGTATTTTATAGGTGTTATCATAAATCACTATGAATAAGTATGTTAATTTCAAGATTTTAATTAGGTGGGTATGCTATTTATGCCGAAAAAAGATATAAATATTAATAAATTAAATATACGGATCCTCATTTTGGGTCCTGAAAGTGATTTCTTGTAAAAAAATAGCCATAAAGTATGCATTCAATATTGTATGTGTTTAGTACAATAGAATCAACCCTTTATTAGTAATTATCCATACTTAAAACAGCCGTGTTTACGTAGGTGTCTACTAAAATCACTTTAAGAGTTTATATGTAGGTACTTACTGTTATAAAACATTATTTTTTTATAATCGTTGTAACGAAACCTCCTTCTTAGTTTTAATTTACCGGTTTTCGTATTGTTTACGATTTATGAACGGAAATACTGATTTTAAAACGGCAAGCTTGTCAATTTCATTTGTCAACGCATTGTGTGTGTAATATGAGCGGGTATTTATTCAACTGTCGCTTTTGTGGTGAACGTTGAGTACATTGTACAATATTACATATTGAAATAGAGGTGTTTTATGCCTAGAGCAAGGTATAGTTGATTTAAATTTAGTCTTTTGGTCAAGGTCTTTCAAATAATTGAAAAGGAGAAAAGTTTGTTAGTTTACTTCCAACGTTTTGACGGCCTTAGCGCAGTTGGTAGTGACCCTGCTTTCTGTGCCGAGGGTTCCGGGTTCGAATGCTGGTAGGGACAAACTTTGTGTGATGAGCACGATTGTTTGTACGCAAGTCATGGTTGTTTAATATCTATAGTTTATATAATACAAGCGATGCTTAGTGTGGGACCGTATAGTTGGTGTGTTCGTCTGCCGATATTTATTTATTTATAAAAAAAATAGGTATAAAAAATATTTTTTCTTGTGACAATGATTCATAATGGTTTTGTTAATTCATTAAACTTCTATCAATTTGGGGATATGAACTGTATGGTACCTACTAACCGTACAGTTACCACACGTCATAACATACCAGTAATATTGTCTGAGCAAAAGACATATCCGAGACGTAAGCACATTCCAAAGTAAATGGCACTTTGACCTTTATGAACTAATGTTTTTTTTTAACTTTATTCTGTTACCCACTGTAAAGCATGCTTCCCGTTTCCTTCTCAACAGGATATGATAAGCTTATTTATTATGAGCTCAAAATACCTTCACGTGTTGTGAGCTAGGTTTAAAGAAAACATTGCATTGTTTCAAAACGGCAAGGTATCAATGAATCTGTCACTGGGGCTCTATGTAACCGGATAGAGCTAAACGGTAGCCAGCGAGCGTGAAACCACAATTGGGCAATAACGAGATAGGTCATGCGTACCCATAGAGTCGGCAACCAACTCAGCACAGTCGATTTCTTATGTCGCAATTGTGAGAATCAAATCAATTTGAGATAGGTTTGGATGTTTGTATAGTCTTATTTATACAGAGCGATTCAGAGAGAGTATACTACCCGTTTAATCCATCGCTTATTGCGTATTTGTATATAATAATTTAATTATGTCAAGTCAGAATTTCGATATGTGGATTTTTTAAAAAGTAATTTTGTACTCGACGTAATTACAATTGCTTTATTGTGAGCATTATATTTTAACACTAGCTGGTACCCGCGACTTCGTTCGCTTGGTATTTAACAAAAAAGCTTTTCTAAAATAAAAGTCGCTCTAATTGTATTTATTTGTATGTATTGTTTGATTGAAATATCAAAATTTTGACTTCACATAAGATTAAAAATGCGCTAAAGAAGCGCGGGTTCACAACGTGTTAGGTACAGCCTGTCTAAATCACGCTATATAGGTTTGTGACTACTATAAATTTGGTTCTATCTAATAATTTATATTTTCTTCTGAAACCGGACTTATTTTGGCGACTAGTTTGTAACCTACAGCCTTCTTAGATAGTTAGGTCTTGCTCGGAGAGTAGACTGAGCCAACTCCGTAAAATCAGTGACTAATACTAAAGAAGTCAATTAAGCCATTAGATTTTACACTAAAAAAAATGTTCATAATAGTTTAATGTTCTGACGCGCATTGCCGTGCCTAATTGATTATAATTTGATACGATAGCATAGTTATATCATTTAATGTCAAGGCAATGTGTTGTTTCAAGGATAGGTAGTCATCTTCATGTAGACTTTTGATATTCCAAACACGATTCATATTATACAAGTATATAAATAAACAGCCATTTGTTAACTCACGAGTTAAGGTTATCCCTACACTAAATTGCATCACAATTTATTCATTCGTTACGATGTTATTAGGTGGGTAATAATATTAAACATAAATTTCAATCTTTAAGATTTTATCCGTAAATAAAATAAGCTATAAAATAATGTACCAATTTAGAATGGACACGTTATTGCCGGTATCTTTATTGGTCATACTTTCTACAGTTTTATCAGCAAAAATGTTGGAAAGTAATTAGCAAGTATTTTTATATCAGTTATCAACGATGTCGATATAATTGATGATTGTTATCAATTTACGAGTAAAATAACACGTGAATATTTATAATTTTTTGTGATGTTCCATTTTCATAAATACCATGGTGCGTTTAAATTGTTTGATATAACCATAATTGTTGTATCGAAATAATTCAAATGATAACAGTACAATTACAACATAACTTTCGATTGGTTTATTCAATTCAACAAACCAAACGTCCAACCAATAGTGTGACAATTCAAGTTAGACTTGGTCACATGCATTTGCCGTGTTATATTAGAGCAAGGCCAGTACTTACATTTCGTTGCTTAAGAGGTGCTTAGTGCGTAAATACATCAACCAATCAGGTGTGTTTTATAGTTAGGGCTGCTATAATTTGTTGGCGATTAATAATTACCGATGGACCTGTTAAAATATTGTATCCTATATCATTATTCCACCTTATATATTAATCCCCAATTTTGTAGACGTTTTATAACCTTATCAAACGTCACACAAGACTGCGCAAAGTAAAACTCTTATGCGCAGTTCTATATGACGTTTGATTAAGTTATAAAACGTCTATAAATATGGGGGTTAGTGTTAATGAATCATCGGCAGCCCTAGATAAAGTACACTTTGCATTCATTACCCGTGCGGTCGGGCCAGAATGATTACGTCTGATAAGCCGGAAGCTGTATCAGTAAACTGGTTTGGGAAGTTTTTGAAAGGTGCAACATGGGTTACGTGAAGACTGTATTGATGATTGTAGTCTTGTTACAACACTACTTTATGCTAATTCGATTAATGTTGTATAGTTATGTAATGCCATAGTTAATACCTATTTGCGACAGTCAATATAAAGTTGTTTTGTAATATCATTCAAATACTGTGGTAAATATCCAACAATTACAGTTATATTTTTTCTTTATAAAATAGCCACTACCTTGTAAAATTACTTAATCGTCACACGCCTAGATTCAATTAATTTGATGATAGTTATACTTCTTAATCTATACATATAAATAAAATTGGAGTGTCTGTTTGTAATATTAAAATAACCGCTTTTTACTAAGTGCATTTGGATGTATACACGTTACCTATACCGAAACAAATTTTTTTACAATTTTTGTCTGTCTGTCTGTCTGTCTGTCCGTCTGTCTGTCTGTCTGTCTGTCTGTCCGTCTGTCTGTCTGTCTGTCTATCTGTCTGTTTGTTCCGGGTAATCTCTGAAATGGCTGGACCGATTTTGACGGGAATTTCACTGGCAGATAGCTGATGTAACAAGGAGTAACTTAGGTTTCTTTTATTTTAGAAAAAAAAATTGGATCTCTCGAAAAAAAATTAAAACCAATGTTGCAGCGCTGCGCCTGCTTAAAGTTTGATAGCAACAATCTGCAATGCGTCCCGCGGGATCAGAACGCGAGCAGGCTGTTGCCAACGGTTGTCTTAGTTAAATACCACGCGGACGAAGTCGCGGGCAACAGCTAGTTACATATAAAAAATTACATACTTAGCTATGTGTTTTATCGAATTGTATATATACTGAGTACATTTTATGCAGATCATGATACAGAATATACCCACAAAATGTATATAGAAATGTTGTCCAAATTGTAGTATAAATTTGTAAAATCAATTTAAATAAAGCTCATACTTGCATGCTAACAATGAGACTTCTTATTCAGTCCATGGTGTCGCCGATGTAGAAGCATTAAGGTCGACTGTTAACTTAGGAATGTACAGACAAATAAATGTTCTGAATAACAGTCAGACCTACTTTTAAACCTAACCATGTTGGTCTAAAGCGCAACGCAAGACTTGACTAATGACGCGATAAATTTATAGAGCAAACTGTTTCACAATTCAAATTTATTGTGTTTTGTGTATCTATAGAAAGTAATTACTTTTGAATTGTTTAAATTACGGATATGTTTACTACACTAAGAAATTCCTAAGTTTTTAAACATGAATATTAAAAAAAAATTACCTCCATAACGCCTGTAATCTCTAAATTTGTGGGTAAACAGAGGCGGATGGCAGTACATTCTGACATGGCAGTAAATTCTCAACGTGTTCAAAACTAAACCTACTTATGAACAAGAACTCCATTACTGCTTCTCTTACAAATATATCCCGCGGAAAACTACCATCAATAGTAAAATTACTAGAAAATTCCGAAAATAAAAAATGACCAGAATTCCAATTCAATAAAAGCATGAATAAAAAAATATGAGTCAGGCGTTCTGTGATTATCATAATCATTTCAAATTTCTTTAAATATTTTTTGCATTAGGTACCATAGTGTAATCAATTATGAAGTAGGAAGTGGGACAGTGTTCATTACATTCACTTGTTGATTTCATTAATCTGTTCATACGTAATCGAAATTGTCGACTAATCTGTGCCAATACGAGAACTTGCTTTCATTGTAAATTAGTTCGGTGATGTAACTTTGCAAATGAATGGACGCGTAATAATGTATTGAGATGCTATTATGAATTGGGGCATACCGTCGTCTGGTACACAAATAATATGCGAATAATATACGGAGACAAAGAAAACGTGACTGCAATAAGATCGAGTATCGACCTTTTGGGGGTAACCGAAGGAAAAGGTTGTCACATTTGTAAAAAATGTTTCTTTTAAATATAATGTATAGTTTTGTTTTTGTTCATAAACGAGCACGAGTGTAGGAAAATAAAACTATATAGTAAAACATGACCTTTCTAGATCGCCCAAGAATTCTGGTAATTTGTTGGTAAAGTATCCTCAACTTTAGTGATAGGGTTAGAGGGTTTATTAGGCGTAGTCCACGGATTAGGCCTGCATAGAATCGAGCATGTTGGATATTTTAAAAAACGTTACACTTGGCGTTGGCAGAATACCTAACCAAAGGTGAGTGAGGCCATTTTAAAAAAAGAACGTGCTATTAAATTTAGACTTCCTGTAAATTTAGTTAGACTTACGTAATTATTTCCACCTGAATTGTGCTTTATTTCAAAGCAAAGTATCGTATGTATTATATTCCATACAAACAGAATGCAGTGTTTGGAACGTGACATAAATACGATGAGAGGCACATTTCGATGAAATTGCAAGGGCATTACGTCATAACAATTGTGTGTCAGATATCAAAAACGACAAAGACGAAATATGTACAGGAAAATAACCCTATAAGTATGTAGCGACCTCTTCGACCTCGCCACAAGCTACAAAAGTTGACAATTCCCCATACAATCCTGAAACGCGCTATGAAAGTTTTCGGAGCACTTAACATATATACAAAATCCCGACAATTACTATTGGGGCATAGCGGCCGCCCCGCCAGGCATAACACCCGCCTGGCTGGAAGATCTTCCCTATTCCGCTAAAAGTGTTAAATTTTAATAACATCCACGATGAGTCCTAAGACCAGGACTCAGGAGTGTATCGGTTGTTGGCTGTTGTCGGGCCGAGAGTGCTCTGTATTGAGGGCACTACAGACAGAAAGAATAATCTGTTAAGTTTTTTGTGTCATCACTCTCATTAATGCAGAAACCGTCACGTTACAACCTCAAGTACTTTAGTATTTATTTAAATACTAAAGTATTTAAATTGCTCGTATTTACGAATCATTGTTAATGATTCGTAAATACGAGCAATTTGCTTAAGTCATGGACCAAACTCCTATGTCTATGAATAGTGTGAAAAACCAGAGTAAAAGACAACATTTAAGAACGGTGCGTCGCAAGTTCACTTCCCGACTGTGCAATCAAAGGTAACTGGATGGCATTGAAAGTATTGTATTTTTGTACCGAGAGGTCGAAGCACAGATCACGAGAGATATGCCGTGCGGTTCAAAATGTATGGGAACTCGCTGTCGCCGTTTTGTTCCCAACCACTCGCTAAAACCAACCAATACGAAGTCTCCTCGGTGCGTGCTGCGTCGTCGCCGTATACAGCGGCCGTACCACGCGACGCACCAGTTTATTCAAAGTATCGTTAGACGATCTATACATTGCCTCGTACATTCACTCAGTAGCGAACATAGGTGGTACTTAAAGAGCCATGTATTTTGTACAAAAATAAAAAAGTCGTTGTGCTACATGAAACCTAAAAAAACATAATAAAGGCATTAAATATTTTTTGATTTGTTGTTTTTAATGATTTTAAAGACGAATAAATAAAATACTTAATACTGGCTGGTGAAATGAGATTCCATCTTTCGCGTAGTTCACTTTGCTGCTGGTATTTTTGCATACAAACACGGAACAACCCGGCATTTTGAAAAAAACTAGAGCACCGGCACCGACGTGCAGTTGCAGTGGACTGACGGCGAAAATTGTAGGTTAGCCAAATGTACGCTAACTTTGTGCGCAAGCCCACCGCTTTCATAACATATCTCCTCTAATATATCTGTGGGTCGAAGACTCTGCGCCCATCGTTATACAAAGTACGGAATTACAATGCACGTTTGTGAGTGGAAAATACCTGCCTTTAGATAGCATGTTTAGCCCCCATCCGACATCTGACACTATACATGAGGATGGGAAAGAAACTCCATGGTTACTCTTTTTAGAAGGATTATATCATCATTTGGACTATATTATACCTATATTTTTTGTATCTACATATACAGGAGAATAATGAGGCTTGGATTAACTATGGTTGATACAACTGGGCGATACTTGGTTTGGTCAAGAGGCGAAACACGTGTCAAATACTTTCTTAGATTCGCTTCGTTTCGCGGAGAATTGCATTTTATTTGGGGTCCCGTCGCTCGTCATAGATAGTTTCTCGACTCTTAGAGGAGTTCGGTGTTGCTGGCTTCTTGAATTATCGATCAACTTGTTTGGTTTATAATTGGAAAAGTTAACAAGCCAAGGGTCAGTGGTGGGTTCGTCTTCCCCCATTTGTTTAGGTATTAACGGTTCAATAGCCTTCATAAGGGGCTTAAATTAAAGCCTTCATAGGGTTCTTAGATTTGAAGGCGAGTATAATAAGGCGAGGAAGAGAGAACTAGTAAAAAAGTTCAAGAAGTTATTACTAGGTGCAAAGAGTCAATACGTGTCATACTATAATAGTTTCTAGATCGTAGTTTAATTAGAAAGACTCTCATTCGCGTTATACCGACACATTAGAAAAAGCTTTCTAAATGGTTCAAAAATAACAGTTCGTCATTCCATTAATGAGACTAATAATGAAGCATGTAACCACTAATTAAACTTTTTTTCTAAAAAGTAATTATATTGATGACAACTCACTCGAAATATGCTATTATCTTTTAGATAATAGTCACATAAAATATGCTGTGAATGAAAATGAAACTGAGATTTAAGTGTACACAACACTCGATTATAGCGTAATGTCGTGGTAATGTCCGAATATATTCATTCCATGTCGATCTATCCCGTAACTTACGGGATTCTACTGCTAACCAGTATAACGGTTAAATATACTATTATTGTACGCTTATCAAACAAGCTTTGTTTTAATCAGCCAGGATTATTGTTACCTCTCTACATGCAAAATGCTTTCAGGTCGAATACTCAAACGCTACTCAAATATTTTTATCAAGCCAGACTTTTTGATACATCGTGGTTCTCTTAAATATTTTGTATATGTGTCAGTTGTTTAATTCTTCAGCCTTAAGTGGAATCATATACCTACTATAATAATAGGCTCATCATTAAAACTTACCCTGCAAGCTGGGTGCTGATGCGGGCGCGGAAGGCTGCGGCTGCAACGCCGTCGGTGGGGGTCTTCGTCTCCTCGTCACATGAAGACCAGGAGCAGATGCCGCTCGGGTCGCCGTACGGAACCCGGGCGCACGGTACCGGGCTGATTTGACCGGCCCGGTGGGAACACTATTCGTGCCGGTTATGGAGGGTAGACGGGGGAGAGAGCCCGCACGTTGCTCTTCTTCAGACTGTGAGGAGAACGAGATGAATTAAAACACCGAGTAATTATTAATTGGTTTAGTTTTTTTTTTCTTTTAGGTGCATGGACTGGGACTGATAGATGCAAACGGTACTGGTGTTTTAAAACAAATCAAATCTTATTATATATCTTTAATGGCACTTTTATGTGTTCTCTTTGATAACTTGCAACATACGAACTAACACTCAGACAAATTACCCTGGACTTGCAAAGCGTGGACATGTAGTTGTGTGCTATACGTATATACCGTCTCTCCATAAATAATTTGCAGAAAAAAATCGGTAGAGAAGCCACTCCATTGTTACACACTTAAAGGTATATAACGATTCTATATGGACGAGTTCGTTCGATCCCCACCCTAATTAAGTTTCATAGGAGGGCAAAGTTAGTACAGCAACAAAAAAATTATCGAATTGAGGACATCCTCCTTTTTTTAAGTCTGTTAATTATCCGTAAATAGTAACAAAACGCCGGAGTTCTAGCGCCACAAAAGTAATTGTATATGTTTAATGCGAATCGTTTACTTAGGGTCAGCGGTCTTGCATTATGACCTTATCTGACAAGCGCACCCGGATCTTTGTGCCTTATTAGGCTACCTGTGCTATTACCATACCCATTACGATGCTACCCTCATTGTAATGCTACGAATGTTTGTATTGCCTTTGGTACGTATGGTGGTTTGTATTAAAAGTTGTCCAAGCTAGGGATGTGTGTTGACTAAAAAGGATTCATAATAGTAGTGAAATGTTACGGGGTGCAAATACAGACAAATGAAGTAGGTAACATAATTATTTGTAACTGGTTTAAGTTTTTTTAGCTTACGTACCTTGAGAAATCGATTGAACTCTAATAAATGTTAAGCAATAAAATTGCAGAATATTATCTTCTAGTTACATAGTAGCATAAACGAAGCTCGTTTTTTTTCAGTGATTAACACCTCTATAAATATGGGGTAAATAAGACTCAATGATTTTGCATATAGTTAGTGTCATTCTCTAAAATACTTTGTGTGAATAAAGTATATATATACTTAAGGTTGTTTATATGCTCATCACGCTAAAATCGCTAAACGGATTCGAATGTGACTTTCACTGTTTGGTCCCCGGAATCCGATGCACTATGAACACGAAAGCACTCCGGAACGACTATGTTTTATATAAGTATATTTAATTTCGCACTAGTCTGCATGAACTCGTAATGAAGTGAATGTCACCGACGATAATAAGTCGATCTCGAGCGAAATCATCGATTAACATTAAATTGCTTAATTTTAAGCAGAAAGCTTCTATACCATTACGTTATGTATGTACTTTTTACGTTATGTTATCTATCAAGATAATTTTAACGTATGTACTATTGGTTAAATATTTATTTACGTACATACTCGCATTATCTTTATTGTGCACTATTGTGTACTATCTTAGTTTATCGAAGGCACATGTGGTGACAGCGTACTTTTTGAAATATTTCGATCCCTACTTGTGGACAAACACATTGTTACAAACGGACAGTCTTCCTTACATATTTATCTAAATAAGGATAAACGGTAATACATAAGATAAAGTAATAAACTCTCTTACCTCCGCGTCAGGTGCAGAAGCCCGTCGCCGCCCTCTCCACAGTCTGTCCTCACTACCACTGATGGCCCCACAACTCCTGGAGTGAGACTTTTGTGCAGCTAATTCGGCACCAGCCGGTGATCTGCGGGCCTCGACCCCGCCTCCTAATGTCCCTCGTGAATCAGCCGCTAACAGTGCCGACTCAAAACTACCGCGCCACGAAAACCTCTCACAATCACTCGCAACACTTCCCCTACTAGCCGTCGCCTCTAAGATATCATGAGATTTACTCCTCGCTAACGCTCCCGGCTCTGATGCACTGTCCTCGTCCGTACTGGGTGACGCACCACCCGACACCTCATGCATTAACGCCACTAACCTGCCACCAATGTGTCGCATCACTTTCCCAAACATTGGAGGCGACCCTTCCCCGGCCCGGCCCAAAGTTGCGGCTAATCTTCGATACGCTCCGACTGCGTCTCGCTCCAACGAACCCGCGTCGTTATTTCCTTTATCGAATTCATCAATTATCTCACGGCAGCTATCCGATATTTGTTTCCTCAATGCGGATCTGTTGACCACCGTACCCTCCAAATCGGAACCCGCATAATCCGACGAATCATATGAGTCACTCCACGTGTCCTCGCTAGATAAATACTCAACAATCTCACGCACTTCCTCGTCTCGTATACCTGGAACTGTTTTCATCAATCGGGTCAATTCACTTTCAAAATATAATAGTTGGGGTGGTTTCGGTGGGCGTGAACTTTCCGAGTTAGATGACGCGGGCGTAGAAGTCCGTACGTTTGTTGTGTGTACCATTTGTTTGAAAAACTGACGCATTTTGGTCATCATTAGATTGGTTTCCTCATCGGATGACCAATTATTAAAGCTATCTTTACGTACTAAGGGAGTTTGAGGCGGGCGGGATAAGGGCGGACCATCTACGCGTTCCTCAATGTCAGGTCTGATTTCTTCGGTAATTTCTTCTAATTCCGATTTAGGTTCATGAGATCTGGTAAATTCGGAACTGGAATCTCCATTTCTAAGTAGGTCATCGCAGCTACCCACGAACCCGCTATCCCTACTTGTTTGTTTTTTAGATTCAGATAGTTCAGATCCAAGCGGTGGGAATTCGGGTCGGGGTGATAATCTGCCGTCTTCTCCCTCCGACACAGATCTAGTATCATCGCGTGCGTCCTCGGCGAACTCAGCTGACTGTCGACGCTCATCTGCGGGTGAGCCACGTGTTTTTTTGTTTTGTTTTTTCCTTTTTAATTCGCCTTGCATGTCAAGTCTTTCGGACGAGTCATGTCTATCCTCGGTTTCGGTGCTTGAGCCGTCTGAAACTTCTTGAGGATCTTGAGAAGTCTCGTCTCCTGTCAGTAGGTTGTCTAGTGACGAGGAATGTGAACGCGGAGTGCCACGAGCGCGAACCAGCCGCTTTCTACGCTGCTCTGGACTTTGTCGGCCTTCACTATCACTCCCGACACTTCCGGAACCATCTGAATCGCGTCTCTCTTGATTGAAACCCATAAAACCAGAGAGGAAATACTTTTCCAAACGTGACGACACTAGCTCATCACTATCACCACTTCGTTTAGGCTGTTCGTTATCGACAATCGATTCACCACCTTCACTACACACACTAGACGTATCTGACACTGCTTCCTCATCATCGCGAACGTTTCTCCCGTCACCTAATCCGAAGAAAAAGTATTTTTCTAGCTCTGTAGCCGATATAGGTCGCGGTTTTTTTGTCGTATGTTCCGTTTCGCTTTCTTCGCAACTTTCTTCTACGATTGTGTGTAACGTGAAGTCTATGGAACGCCTACAGTAGGCGAATTCCTCCCCTCGCATAGGTAGAGCAGCCTCATCCTCCGAGTCAGTGTCAGAAGGTGATGTGGCCTCGTCCTCGTTATGGCTGACGTCCTCGACCCATGAATCGTCGTCTGCGAGCCCCTCTTCGAGGCACACGACCGCTGAGAGAGTGTCGGCATTGCTAACAACAGTCACTCCGCCCGAAGGCTGCGCCGTTTCGTCGTCGGTTTCGTCTTGTTGTGCTGAAGTGTTAGGCACCGACTCGTTTTGTGAGTTAGTATGGTGCACTGTGATGTCACGCATGAGCCGCGTCGTGTCTGACGTGACAACGGAGACGCAGTCGTGCGTTATCATAACGCGGCTAGTAAAGCGCGCGGAACCGTCCGCACGAGCCGTACGCGAGCGGCAAACTGTTGTCGCGGCAGGTGCGCACGCGCCCCCCTCCACGTCCGAGCAAACCGGACTGACGTCGTGCATTTTCTCCTCGTCTTGGTCCTCCATTAATTCTTTCTTCAATAGTTCACTGAGTGTGCGTTCAATACCTTTAAACAGGTCGATATTTTCCGCGGGCGGTGAACTCGTATTGTCGAGGCTGGGCTCCGGTGACGTCGCTAATTTCTTTAATGGCCCGCTTGGAATTTCAATAGAAATTAATTCTTCATTGTTTTCTTTCTCATTAGGTAATTCTACCGAGACTTTTACTTTCATATCGCAGTCCGAATTAAAGGTGGAAATCAAGGAATCGTAGTCGGTATTTTCTGATGTACTTTGATACCGATTAAGGCTGTTATCTGTGTTGTGTTTGTTATCTAAATCATTATTACTTGAGCTACACGATGCATTGAAACTGTTAAATGTTTCACAAGTCTCACTTTGTAACATATTTTGGTTACAAAACTTGAAGAAATTCGATCTTTTGTAGCCTTCGTCGTTGCTTTCTTCATCGCTGTTGTTATTGTAGGGGATAACCGAATACTCTTCTGTAAAGTTTACTGAATCCAATAGTACAATATTTGAGCTATGGTTCTTATGTGGAACACTTTCATTTGATGGGTCATTTAAATAAACTGCATTTTCGTTCGCCATATCCACCGCAATTATTTCTAAACTATCCGATTTCTTATCATAAGAATCATCACAATCTATGCCACTACTGTCAGCATTGTCTTCTAAATCAGACGACGAATCCGCTGGGTTGACAACAAACACACGTGAGAATCTGCCACCGCCACCACCACCGGAGTCTTCCGAGTCTTCGTCTGACGTCGCTGGTTCCTCAGGAGCTCCACTGGTGAGATCATAGCTCAATCTCGCTACACCAGCCTCGGAATCGCTAGAGTTAGCCGATTCATTCGAAGATGGGAATGCTTTCTCAGCATCCAAGTGATCTGGCATAGCATCAGCCTGTTCCGATGACACTGATATAGAATCCTCCTCGGCAATCACCTTGATTTCGACTGACGATTCGCACTCGACTGGCTGGTCGATATTTTTATCATCCTTATCGTTATCGCGGGGCTCGGGTGCCGGTGACGCCTCGGATTGTATCGCCTTATCTGTCCGTCCAACGGTGGTCATCTCGAGTTTGTTTGTTTGCGGTGGTGCGGTGACGGAGGCAGAGGCAGTCGCGGCGGCGGTGACGGCGACGGCTGCAGCCGTAGTGAGCCGAGCCAGGGCTGCGGCATCTAGAGGCGGGAAGCCGGGGTATGTATTCCAGTGCGGGGTGGGCGGGTTTTGCGTTGGGAAAGCGAGTAGTGCTGGCCAGAGTGCGGCCGGTACGGGTACAGGCACGGGGACCGGGACCGCGACTATGCGGGGCTCGGCGCCGCAGGAGCAAGGCCGCGGGCAGGCTTGTGGCACGTGCTTGGGAGGCGGGGGAGTGGGCTGCGCCGCCGCCGCGCCCGGCTCAAAGTAGTCCCAGTCACAATCGTCGGGCGCGGGCGGCGCGGCGGAGGAGGCCGTGGAGGAGGAATCCTCCGTGTCCTCGCGGCACGACGAGTCCGAGCTGAGGAACACGAGGCGGTAGTCCTCGGGACGCATGCGACCGGCCTCCGGTTCACTCGCCTCGCCCGGTTCGCAGTTGACGCCCCACTCTGAAAATAAAAATTTACATAGATAAATAACTTTTCTTCACGTACGAATATTAACAAGGTATAAAACACTTGAGAGTGATAGAAACACACATATTAACTTGCAATGTGTGAACAAAGATCACGTGATACAAGCGTTTTGAACTTATACCCTTCAACCTGTCCGTCCAGTAGGTAATGACCGCTTGTATAGCCAGACTAAAGTAAACTACATATAAATACTTCTGAATCTGTGACTCCACAGTGTCATTTGTTCTATACATAAATTATTGTTAGTTGTGACTAAACATGTTATACAGGTAAGTAAGACAAGTTTTAGAACGTGAATAGGATATAAAAATAGTCTATTATACTTGCAAAACGAGTATCTTGTAGTACATTGTATTATTATTTAAAGATCCTCTTAGCTTTGTCTAACGCCTGCACATATTTTTGTAGCAAGAAATTAGTGGCTAGATAATTATAAAGATAATAATAGTAGGCGCTTGATTACAAGAATGATTGAAACTCAATCTGCATAATTACTTGTTACTGAACATGGCAAAAAATATTTGAATAAAATATAGTCTGTACATTACTCTCGAATACTCGCAGTGCCGCTAATTTGGAATCTGTATAAAGAACAACAGATTGTTGGTCTAATAGGCCACAGATATTGCGACATGCTACACGAATCTAGCTCTAAGCTGCAGAGCCCTAAGGGTGAAGATGAAGACGCCATTGTTTAAAAGTATATTGCCAGTGAGAGAAATAAGGTAAATAAATAAAGTATGCAATAATTCAGATCTATCATAACAATAATAAAGTGTAATCGATTAAGTATAACTTCCTAAGTTCTTATCGTCATACGAGGAATGTAGGTGTATGCTGTAGGCGACGCTATTCCAAATATGGAAGTTGATATAATAAAAATGCCTATAGAAGCACATAACGTAGGCTGGTATTCACTGCACTTCTAGCAAGTTAGAAGTAGCTAAGGAATAAAACAAAATAGCTGGCTAAGTGCAAATAATTCCTCTTAGGTATTCTTAATTAATTATCGTGTTGTTAATAATTGTTATGACATACAACACGTCGTTGCCTTTTTCAGACCGGCGTACATGCACATGATATGAATGTAATTATCGGGGACTTGCAAGGCCCTGCCCACTTTAAGACCATTTTCGCTTGGCGATACTTACTTCTCGTGCTTCGGTCTACTACGGCCCTAAACCCATGCCGCTTAAAGGATTTTTTGCGTAAGTGAGCAGGGAGTATAGGCCCGATAGTACGTGACTACATTAGGATCCACATGCGCAAACGCAGTATAGGAGTAACTACTGTATCTATGGTTACAATCTAATTCTCTCAGGTTAGTGAGCATGACTGTAAAGAGTGGTAACGTTATCATTAAATGAAGTAAAAATATTGGAATTGCCTGAAAATTCTTTTAGTTTAATCGACAACAGGAACATTACTTTTTTTAAACTTTAAAACAGCTATCAAACAAAAATACTGCATTAAAATCGGCGAGCAGGACACCGGAGACAAAGGCCAAACATATAATCTTTTTTGTGTATTCGGGGTTGCCAAGGAATGATTTTGGAAACGTTCGGAATATCATCGTAGTGGAGTCAATTCGTTGTATTGTCTAGCATTTTATTTCTTGCAAAACGATGACATACCTATAAATTAATAATGGTTTATTTCAATGTTATCTTAACAAAGACATTCATACAAATAAATCAAGAACAAAATGTAGGCGGTTGATTGGGTTTACGACAAAAATGGAATGACAATTACCTACTCAATTGCAAAAGATTATTAAATCGAATTTAGAGGCAAATCGAGTGTGGGATTGATTGCTGACTTTTATTTCCAACATTGTAGATAAGTAATATCTATGTATAAGACATAATAATTGCATGTGTAGGCTTGGGAAGCGAGCTTGTGTGTACGATCTTCAAAAGACTTGTACGCAGGACTTATTTTCAGACTCTCACCTTAATGTTATAGACAACCAAAAAAAATACGTTTAAAAAAGAAATAGAAAAAGGGAATAGACTCCACTACCTGACATATTGTATTGCGAACGTGATAAAACCAGAATAATCGTCGAAACATTTACGACATTTGCGTTGTTATGAAACGTGATATATTGGAACGAACCATTGAAACATAAGTATAAACAATTTATTTTCAAGGCTTGTCGCTTAGCATTATTGTTTGTTGACCTGTTATTCTAGATTTTCTTTTTGCAAAGTGCAAGTTAAGTTCAAAATAAGCCGATTAAGTTTACATCACTGAATACATTATTTTGATTTATCTTTCAAAGTGTCTTCAAGCTACCGCTAATTCTTAACATACATTTGCGCTAATTTCTATTTCATCTCATACGTTGACATAAACATACATCTTAACTCATCTTCCCTTATTGCTTTTTTTATGTTTTAATTTGTAAAAGTGTATGTTAATTCTGCATCAGAAATCTGGGAGTGACCATCTCCATGACGTATTATCTACGCAAATGTAAACTACTATGCAGATATAATGACATCAGTACTTACTTATTACAATTAGGTGCTGTATTAGGTATCGGATTAACTAATGAGGCTCAAGGTAGGTTCGTTAGTCCCTGCTTTATGGAGACGTAGAATACTCTATTGGGCAGATTGAATGTGACAAGGAAAACAAGGTTCAATCACCATCAGCATCATCACCATCAGATGACTAGATTGTTGTATGACATTTATCAGATCATGGAAGGAATCAACTCTATCACCGGGTTAATACCGCAAGCTTTGCGAACACTGGCTAGAGTTGATATTCTATCATAATCTGAATAAATTCAGATGGAATGGTTAAGGATGGATGGATGGAATCAGATGGAATGGAATGGTTAAGGATCTCACCGAAATAACTAACATTTACTTTTATAAACCAGATTCTCGGTTAGAAACCTCAAATTAATTGATAACAAAGTAGTTTATTTAACAACTTTTACCCACAGTTTAATAATATTGAAATGATTTAGACGTAACATTGAATTTCTCGTTCTGTTGCGAAAACTACAGTCAAAAAATATTTAACAAGAAATTGATTTAGGTAAGTACCTAGTACTTTAGAAAATTAAAATTCGTTAACAAGAATATACTAAATAAAAAACTAGTTGATCTAATTTCCTTTTCTAATTGTTATACTGAGAATGTATCAACCGGACAGTTAGTTAAATAAACCTGACATTAAAATTAATCTAGGTCAAACTGTTTGTAATCTTTTACTATTATATTAAGGTGCCCTTCTATTCTAGTTTAACATAGTCACCTAAAAATATACTCTACGGGGGACAGTTGCGAAACCCGCAATGCAACAATATATAGCATAATGTAGATGTCCTTTGAAAGAACGCCTACAAGACTACAAGAGGCTTACAAGGGCGATTATGCCTAGAACAAAACATAACATTTTGCTATACTATATTACGTGCCTTTCGTGTGAAGAAATAAGAATGAAAAAATGTGATCAAACTAAAATAATCATTCATTATATTTCTAACTAGCTGTTGCCCGCGACTTCGTCCGCGTGGTATTTAACAAAGACTCAACCGTTGGCAACAGCCTGCTCGCACGTTCTGATCCCGCGGGACGCATTGCAGATTGTTGATATCAAACTTAATCAGGCGCAGGGCTGCAACATTGGTTTTATTTTTTTTTCGAGAGATCCTATTTTTTTTTCTAAAATAAAAGTAGCCTAAGTTACTCCTTGTTACATCAGCTATCTGCCAGTGAAATTCCCGTCAAAATCGGTCCAGCCATTTCAGAGATTACCCGGAACAAACAGACAGACAGACAGACAGACAGACAGACGGACAGACAGACAAAATTTTTAAAAAAGGTTGTTTTGGTATAGGCACCGTGTATACATCCAAATGCATTTAGTAAAAAGCGGTTATTTTTATATTACAAACAGACACTCCAATTTTATTTATATGTATAGATTGTTATAATATTGTCTTTACGCAACAATTTATGTGCCTTCCGTGTAAAGAAATAAGAAACAAAAAATGTGATAAAACAAAAATAAGTACTCATTATATCCCTAATTTACATTAACAACCAATACAAAAAGAATACGACAGAGGAAGCCGATTCTAGAAATTATGAAACATGGGGTGTTTAATGCCTATTAACAGTGAAATAAATTTCGAATCAACTTTAAAAATGCAGACATTTCAAGATTTCGATCAGGAAAAGGAAACATAGCAACTCTGAATGGCTATAACGCTTTGCTACCATAAGGTAGGCCGTGTGCGAATGAGAAAGTACCTAGTACCTCTCTCTCCTATTTTTAAAATAATGTTATTTACTTACTTCCGAATTTCGAATATTTTTTATATCAAAACGTATTTCATTCTTCTCATTGAACATAACAAATATAACCTAATAATTTCATCACAATATACATCATAGGTAATTCGTAATTTTATTATGGTTTAAGAAATGCGTCCTCAGCTATGTTTCTAATGGTGGTCTACAAAGACCACAAGCATTATGGTCGAGATGGCCTCATTGTTACCAAATCTGCATCGGAACGAGGATCGAAAGTAAGAGTGTGCATACATTGGCCCGTTCAAGGCTTCGATTGCCGAAGTAGGGGCACGTGGGACGAGGCCGGTTCCGAACACACCGATTTTAAATAATGTATAATGTCCTTAACATCAGCGAGTTGAATGATACCGATTGGGTAACTAACTTTGAAAATGATTAATTCATTACTTATTTGCCGTGTGAAAGGTCAGAGATGAATGGCGGATTAAATGTTTTTTGATGGTCTATCCGTTTTCGTATCTTCGTATGTCACTAGCTGTGTACTTACTAACCGTGTAGCCTCGCGAGGCTGGTTCTGCACGTCGAGTAAACAACTAGCCCGAGGCAGTCGCTCAATGAATCGCCCGCCTATCATCCATTTGCCTTGCATTTATGATGTAAGTCATCGCTCGGCTCAAATCTGAGGCTCACGAGGTTGCCCTGCGAGTCAACACACTGCTATTGCGGCATTGGTTCAAGATTTGCATAACAGGTCACGAGAAGTGGTGCAATTAATTCGTTGACGTTTTTTTTAATATGTAAACGTCTCCCCACTAAGATCAAAATTGCTTTATATGGAGCTTATATATCATACGAAGACACGGTGATAAAAGTGTAGGAAGCACTTCCTAACAGGCTCGCGAAATTGTTCAAGCAGTAAGGATATACCTTCGCTGTGATCAACTGACTGCCATAGCACCACTCTTCTATCCTGTGATATCTTTATAACTGTGATGCGTTCCTACATTAAGGACATTTTGTAAAATATGGTGCAATAAGTTATTTGAACATATTTGAATCCTATACCGATGTTTTTAGAGTTCTTATTCGCTTGATCAAGCGAGCATCACAGAGTTTTTACCATTTGATATGTAGACCTGATTCTATATATACGCTATAAGTATTGGGGGTCCAGCCGCAGGCAAAACCATCATGTCTGTATTCTACAAAGGGGTAGGCAGAGATGGGCTGAAATGCCATTTCACAGATACAATAATTTCACCCATGACATTTCGCCAATCCAGTAACTATTGCAATTCCAATGAGCTAGTAGTGAATCAATCAAACTGTGATAAACTATAATAAATCTAGTTGTAAATAGAGACCAAAATTGCTAGTTATTTCAGTTTATTCAAACAAAGGACGTCAGATTCTAAACAATTGACAGATTGTCGACCTCAACGACTTTTGCAATGTGCTGTGGGTGTTATAATGAAAGTCAATTTAAGACCTAATAACTTGAATATGAATGATAACAAACAAATTATACTTCAGGAAACTGCGCAATCATGAAAACAGTAAACACCTTCAGGCCATCTGATAATTAGGCGTAATGACGTCATAACAACGGCATACATTTCTGCAAATTGGAACACTTCGGGGAAGGAAAAGGTATCCTGACTAGTTGTATCGAGATTTTAATTTCACCATCGATGAATCACATGTACTTAACGTTACTGATTCCGAGACCACTTTATTAACAAACAGCTCGCACCTAGATTGGAATGACATCTAAACAAAACGTCAATATTTTGTTTGTGATGAACTCAACATACTTAATCCAATCGTGAAGACAGTGGAATCTGAACTGGAGGTGTTTAGAGACTTTATTAAAGCTATACTACAGATCATTCTTACTTAACATTTCGTTTACAAGTCATATACTTATACGTAAGTAGACCACTTTACCACAGCAAGCCCTATTGTTTTACATAACAGAGATGCACAACACAGATGTGGATCAGATGTTATCGATACCGGCTTTCTAGTGCCCGCGGACCGCACTATCTGGCTGCATAAACGCTCCGATGATTCAGATTGTTCTGAGCCAATGGTGTTCAGCACGCCATCATTTCAAATGTAACGCACTAGAAACGATAAGAATGCTCCATTTTAAAGCAATTAGTAGAAATTAGTGTGCGTGTGCACGTGAGACTACAAGATGAGTACAATTGTAATGTTAACGGTAGTGGGACTAAAAGACAGGGATCAAGATCCAAAAATAGGATCAGAAAAATACAGGTTTTGGGATTAAAAAAATATATCCTCATATTCGGTAATTACTGAGTGAATAACTATAATTTTTGGACATTTTTAAGAGGGAATGAAAAAGAGAAGAATCATAATCAATTATGATTCTGGTTATATATTTTTATAAATTGTACGTATGTAGATAAAATATGTTAAGTATAAAAATGTCAAGATTATCAGATTGTTTTTGATATAAACAGTGTTAAGTTAATGCATGCATAAGTAATAAAAGTAATGCAAATTTTGTAAGTTTTATTTAAGCCATAAATTATGTTTTATTTCCTTTATATTACCTACTTCGTAAATCATTCTTTCGCAAAAATATCACGTTTCTGAGATTTGTTCATTTGCAAAATTGTGTACTTATTCTGATTGGTTAACTTTTTCGATAATTAACACAAACATCAATATTTGTTATTCAATTGTAAATACTAGGGTCCAATGGGTTTCCTACCTAAAACAGCTAGTATAACAAAGTTTTAAACAAATAAAATAAATAAACAAAAGAATTGTGCATAGTGCCGCAAAATACTCGAAAAAAAAATGAATGTATGTTTCTTTACGTTTGTGTATCACGAATAGGACGAATATAATATGTAGGTATCAAAAGATGCAAGGCTTTTTATAGCCAGGTATCATTTGTAAAACAATAACCCGACAGATGATAGGCCAGTTCCACCGCTTACGTCATACACTAAAATCTATACCGAATTGATTTAAAACTTATTATTATTATTATAGTACGAATTGGCATGAAATATGACTTTTGTGGGTACGAAGCAATTGAATAAACTCATTAACGGTTCCTTCTTCCATAGCACTGACCTTCCATGTGTACTATAAAGTAGTTACCCTATTTATACAATTAAGTACATACCTATTTAGTGTGATGGAAAACATAGTCAGGAAACATGTATGCCAGAGAGAATACAATCAGTTCTCGAAAGTCGTAAGAAGTCCAACGACCCTCACTGGGCCAGTGTGGTGGTCTATGGCCTGAATCCCCCCCTAGCCCGCCCCAGCAATAGGGCAGTAAATGGCTAATTAAACGATTGTTTATTATTATTTATTGTACGACGCTCGTTACGCAATACCGTTAATCCACTTACAAACTCAATATTCGATATCCAATTACCAGACATCGATACTCACCTATGTTTTAGTTAACACCACTAAGGCTTCCCTGTCAGGTTTCCTCGATAAGTTCACCGCACGCGAATTGAAAAAAAAAAACTCACTAATGGGTAACTAACAACTAAACTATTGTTTTAAGGTAACGGTTTTATAAAACTTTTTTTGGCAATGATAATAAAGTATTCTGCCAATGTAACAAAACTGAGTTAGGCACATGTTCACATCACTATTTTGAGTTGAGGTTATAGTCTTTGCATTGGGGTTTTGATTGCGAATTGAGGTTCTAAATTTGAAGTTTGGTTTTTAAATTGTGTTGGCGCTTGGCTGGCCGGTAGGGCTGAGCGCGCAGGCGGATGTGCGCGTTGCCGGCGCGGCGGACTGCGCTCCCCGCGCTCAGTGCTGCGACTGTTCGATTGTTTACTATATCGACGTTGCTATGACGATACAGGTGTAAGTAAACAATTTGAACAGATGCTGGGCTTGTAAACAGGTGCAATGTCAGCCTTTATCTAGGTAACAATGTTAAATCTTCGAGTTTAGCTTTAAATATCGTTAGGAGTTAGATTTAAAAAGTATGTAACGACGCTTTTGACTGTTTGACTATAATCGCAAGTTGAAAACATTGTATTAATGACCTAAAGTATGAATTGGGATGAGTTAAAAGAAACATGTCATATGTAATATGTACACAATTTATTTAAATAAATATAGTCGTAATTTTTTAATAGTATTTATGGTTATAGTTTTGTCAAAATTTGTTACTGTGATCGATGAGTGATAATAAACGGTTACGGTAAATCTTATTTATATTCCATGGTCATCTTTGCAATAAATACATCGCAATAATGTCCAATTTTTTATCGACAACAAATATCGACTTTTACGTACACCAATAACGTGACTCACCTCGCGTCTCAACGCCAACAACAAATCGTATCTGAGGATCAAAATGACGTAACTCGCCGGCAACAGGTCGACAAAAACGTTGTAACTCACCTGAGGGCCAAACTTGTGTACAAAAAACACTCGCAAAGCGCCGGGGCGGTTACGTCCTGTGTCAATTCGGTACTTCAGAACAATGAACTTGCACTGGCGAACTAGACCAAACACCGCGACCAACTTGTATATAGAACAAGTTCGTTTTGAAAAGAATGGTGTATGAGTTTGTGTGTATGTAACGTAGGTGGAACCCCCCGCCTACGCGAACACTGCCAACAGTTAACCGAGTACTTGAAACAAAAACTTGAGTGTCAAATTATAACTGTACCAGAGATGTCACAGTTTCGTACAAATCACGAAACGTGAACTTTTTTGTTTTCCAACGACGTAAAAAGTCTACTTATTTCGAGAATGTTTTTACATTGCGGTTTTTGCTGGAGCTAACGTGGAGATGAACCTTGTAGCGTTTGGAGGCCGTGAAATCAAATTAGCAATAAGCAAAAAAGTTATATTAAGTGGTACGCGGCAGTATCATTTGTAGTTATTTATTGAGTTTAAAACAATTACTTTATCATTAAGGTAACTTCTTATATTAGTTTATTTATTTGTACGAATAAATTGCCAATATTTAAAATAATAATATAGCAAAATTTTGTGTATTATAGTTCGATATAAAAGACATCAACGACTATTACTGCGTAGAGCAGGGATATATCAAAGAGTAGAGTATGGTATTTACAATATTTACTTTGTCAGAAGTATGTTGAGATGTTAGAAGAATTTAGTTTATTGTAGATATTTAGCTGTGCTAAATTATATAGCCACTATTGGGGACAGTAAGGATCATGCAAAAACTTATATAGCGACTGTTCCCACCCACCAAAAGACGTTTTAAAAGTATGTATATCAAAATAATTTACTTTAAATACCAGCAGATATGAATGTACTTATATATTAACACTCCTCAAAACTGATAGAATAGGTAGTTCCCAATGAAAACTTCGTCGTTCCTAAACCTACATAGAGTTAATAATAATGTTATCACTATTACTTTTATTAATATTTTAAGGTAATCCTTCAACACTTGCCGTGCTATAGAATATACAGTATATACTAATATTCTTTATATATCTATAGCACATAAATATATATAAACATAGTAGTAAAATATATATAGACTCTATATATACATATGGCATGATCATTACATGTTCATTCATTATTTCGTCTCACGCACTACCCACACTCCAGATGGTGTCCAAAGGCTGCACTTCCGTTGGCAGGTTAATGATACCCAAACATATTTCAGCAGTTTTTTTTAGTACCTGTTATTTGAACTTTATATCTATATTACTTGGGCTCAAATTAACATGTAACTTTAAGAGAGGTTGACTCATTATTGTCTCATCATGATTGGTATTGTTTGATCTGCACCGAAAGGAAGTGCTGCCTACATTGTCTTTTTTCAATGTCTACAGCTGTTTCCGATACGCACTTTGAATTATAAAAAAATATGACGGCAAAAACCTTCCACGGATGATGTAGAGTCATTGATAGTTTTTAATGTCATTAAAATCTAATTAATTTAATACTATCTGACCCGGCACACAATATTATGTTTCAATTTTCCGGTTTTGTTTCCCCCTTAAAACCTTACTGGGGAAATCAGACGAACATGTCAAAATATTTGCAAAATCGGTGCAGCCGTTCTCAAGTTATTCGCTTACCAACAAGGATCAATATTTTTTATTTATATAGATAGATAAGGTATCCCCGCACCCTTTTCAGTCTTTCTATGTGTCGTAAAAAGCGAATAAAAGGAATTAACATTAGGGACAATTATTAAGCAAATGTTGCTTTAAAAGGATTGTTACGATTAATTTAGTATAACTACATCTTATTTGACACAGGGGCAATAAGCTAAAATCCCGGACTAGACCTAATTTTATCGATAAAACCACAAAAATTCATCCCACTCCTATTCGGTTGGGTGGGTTAGTTGTCATAATTTTGATGTACTTATAACTATGACACAAAATAACATCATGTTTATGCTTCAAGGGTGTTGTTTCTAAGGTTATAGTACTTATAGTGATTATTGGTGTAAACTATTACTTTAGCTTTCTTGTGAAAGTACCACAACGCCATCTAGTTGCGTTTCCCAAGACCATGGCTACTGTGACACAGTAAGCAAGCCTTCGCATTAGTAGGATCGCAGCTAGATTACATACCACGTTTATGGGATGGTTTGAAACTTTCAATGTTAACTAACAGATGGCGGTATAGTATCAACATATAACCAATCTAATTTGTGAGCTAAATGCGTAGTTTTGAATAAATTTAAATGGGAAACGGTAAATAATATATTTTTGTGAGAGGATTTAGTTATGAAAAATTAATGAAAAATGATTGCTTATATATACTCTCTCAATGTACGTATTAAAGTTTTAGAACATAGATAAATATCAACTCGATTTTCTAGCCATTTGTTGCACCCATTATGATTACTTTGATGATTTTTGAAAATGCTCTGACTAGTGTGTCACACTTGGATTTATTTACCTACAGACGACTGCAGAATTTTATCTGATGCAATGCATTTAGCGATAACAGTATACAACACTGCATTCATGAATAGATACTGTTAACATATACCCGAAGGCCCCTATACCCTTGCTCATTACAAGAACACCTAACTGATAGTTACGTATCACTGCACCTACAGACGGCATTTTAAGTTTAATGCTATCTTCAAGATTAACAATTTGAATGATGAAGCTAATTTAGTAGTGTGACTAAACTACATTTAACGCAGCTAAACATTTATTGATGTCTTGAAGTCAGCGCACACTGACAGAGTAGTTGCGCAGTTCCTAATTCAACAGCAATTTAAAGTCAACATTACTACCATTGATATACGGTTGCCGCGATCAACCGCGTTTCGCGCCGCGCCGCCTGCGCCTCGTCGGTGTGCCGACTCGTTACAAGTAGTAGAAGGACTTCACTACATTTAGTTTTAGTTTAGTTAAGCCTTCTTTGTGTAGCACTATAATCTTCAATGTTTATAATATTGATAATTCGAATCCATTTCGTTTTACAGAACGTCTATACCTATGACTAAACATGTTCTACTTTCATAAAAGATAAGTAGGTATCATGTTTCCAGAGTTAACGCATACGTAGAACAATAGTGCTGCGATGCATTTTACATAACGTATCGATATAGTACCTACCCTCGTTTGCTTTATCGATGTAAATAATATTCATTTCCTGCACTATTATTATAGTTGGAAACAGTGTCAATGACAATAAACAGAGCTATTTCTTTGGTCGACCTTGCGAATAGTTATTCGATTTTATTCTTATGTAAGCGATTTACCTACCTTGTATTAATATTTTTGCATAAATTGTCACAGTCAACTTAATATAAGTCTCGAGATTTTATGTTATTCAACCAAAGCCTAGATAATTATAAGAACTCTTGGCTATAGATACGATATATAGAAGACCAACGAGAAGGGTTGACTTCCGAAAGCTAAAGATCACTCACTTGCTTATACAGGATGTAAGTGGCCATGGATCCAACTCATGATTTTGGACCCCCAGAGTAGAAATTTCCTACGAATTTATCCAGTATGTTTTATTAATTTTAGCATTGAATCATAATATAAGTCTATATCAACGTGATTATTAATAAAAATACCATTATTACTAATTAAGACCTAAAACTGCAATGGACATTAAAACTTGATACGCCCGAGCGTGCTCGCCGCTTGCGATAGTCGGGAAACGCGCGTAGCGTTGTGTTGCGATCGCGTGTTTACGATACATTGCATGCTCAAATATTACAAGATTGATAACCCACGCGTCCCATCGCGCAACAAGGTTAAGTACACAAATATCTTTAGAGTTTCCTGATTGAAGCTCGAAAATCATCGCGCGAGCACAGGAAGTTCAAAGTCAAATCATTTATTTCCTAGAGACCTACGGGGGCACTAACAAATTGACATTTACATCATTATCATCAATGATTTCAATCATTTTCATCGCGCGACGAAGTTGTATCGCTTACTTGTACCATCAATAATGCCAATTAGGACAACGCCTAATGGTTTAGATGCAAAAAAACTATTCTAATTCTGAGTGTAGTGTGTCTTAAAATCTCACCTGGGTTTGCTGGCGTCCTGCGACGTCGCGCCGAAGCCCGCTTCACAACAGTCGACACCAACGAGTCCATCTCACTCCCCGAGTCCCACCTCGGCCTGTAGGGCGCCGGCCTCGACAGCGCACGCGCATCGTCCTCCGTGTCCCTATCACTACTAGTCGGCGGTAAATTGGACTCGTCACTTTCAGGCGGCGGATGGACTTTAACATCACTATTGAACACCCCAATCATATTAACATCGTGGATATCGTCGGTGCACGTAAACGGGTGGGTCAAAGTTCGTCTTATATTGCTTTTCCTATGTCTGACTTTCACTGATCCTTCGGATAGAGAGCGCGCGCCGTTGGGTTTGCTCTCCGTTTTTGTGTCACCTCGAGTGCATTTTAAATCTGACGGCGATAAAGATTTCTTTCGCGTGTTTCGTCGTTTGTTGCATCGTTTTTGTCTGCTTGATTCTCTTGTGCTCTGCATCGTGGTTACATTGATGTCTGGAATGAAAAAAAAAATCTTTAATAATATTTTACCATAGTCTAATCTACGTAACGTCTACAGTGAAGTATTGTTGCGTGAATAGGTATAGTTATTGAAATGAAACTAAATTTTAAGGATTTTATCGCGGTAAAATCCTTAAAATTTAGTTTTATTTCAATGTGTAATCGCGTAAATATAAGAAATCAATATAGGTATAGTTACTTATTACCTTTGAAAAACATATGCTGTTATCTAATGGTTCATTTATTATTACGGTGACATTTATAATTTATACCTGTTCAATTAGTGAAAAGCCATACTTATATAAACAGCTGTAAGCATTTATTTGCTTACTAATGTGACTGCTTATAATGTCATATTATTTTTTAATAAGTATATTTGCGTTGATACATTAAAAACAGTTTCCATAATCTGTGCATGGACTTTCGATATGTTTTTATTATATTTTCCATCACTTTTAAAACATATTGTTTACAACTGAAGCTAAATATTATGTAATTGGGACGCAATTACATAAAATTAAATAGACACGTCATTATTTTTAAACTTACATTATGAGTAGGTAAATGTATGTTAATGAAGGTTAATATTCCAAAGCAATTAAAAAACTATGTGGTTATTAAAATAAAAAGTTTGTGGGTTACTTCGAGGTTAGCTGTTCACGTAACCTTATCGTGTTAACAATTTAGTTACGCGTATTCTCAAACATTATGCAGTTACTGTAACCAAAAATAAACATAGCGAACAAGTGCAAATATAAAAAAAATCGTCCGCGATCTTATTTTTTTTTAATAGTACCATCGTGTAACAATAACCATATTAGCAATCGATAAGAAAAGTACAATAGAATATGATTTTAAATAATAGAAGTCACATTAATACCTCTTCCGCACGCAACCGCAAACCCAGGAAACGTTATCTATACTGCATCGTACGTATCACAATTTCGTATTTCACTAAACAAACACCTCGTCCGCAGATAATAATCTAGTTTTTAACGAAAACAAACGATAACGAAGGAGATTTTAATCTTATTTGGGTGGCACACACTCATTGTAATAGCGAAGGCACTGGTATATTCAACTTGGTGACTCCAACTTCGAAGGTCTCGGTCGTATCGCAGCAGAGCATGCGTCTGTACCGAACGGTTCTGCAAACTGAACTGCCCGTGCTGAAGGCACACTGTGCGTCAACAAAGTTAAAACAATTTTCAATGTAAATTCACGCGCGAAAAATTCCCAAGATCCAATCTGTAGATTTGGCAATGCATCATTCTCAATTTGTAAGCAATTAACGAGTGCCATGGATAGAACTTGCAATATTGTTTTTTTCATCGGGACTTAAAATATTCGACAATTACGCACACATTTCAAGTTTATTGTAATTTCAAGAGATATTTTTCTAAGTAAAATTATTTGCTAGAGACCGACATTTCTATGCAATCAGTAAGTACCTACGACTTACGAATAATGAGCAGTTTATCCGTATAATATTATAAAAAAAAAACCTTGTACAAAAACATTTGTTGGTCATACTTCTTAGGTTTTAAGTAAGTCGCGGTCATTTTTCATCAGCAGAATATTCATTGATAAAAATTTATATGAATATGAATATACTGCAATTGCATAATCTGAAGCAATCAAGATCACTGCACGAGGTCTACTATTTTATATATATTACAGTGCCGATCTTAATTCGAATAAAGTTTTAGCTTGCAAACAATGGTATATTTTATTCCTGCATTTTTTTTATTTTTTTTTTTTATTACATTATAGGCAAGTATTTGATCTCGATCTCACCTGATGGTAAGTGATGATGAGATCTACGATGGAGCATACTTGCCTAGGTAGGAAGGCGGCAGTAGATAGAGACGCTTCATTCACTAGGCACATGCAGCGCAACTGATCTGACCCGCCATCCATGATGATGCTGCATGATGTTATATAATTTAGTTTCGAGAATTTTTAAGTACCTGGCTAATCGGAATAGGCATGCATGTGGACGCTAATAATAGTATTCCCTTTCCCACTAAGGTAATCCGACGTGGTCTCTGTCACGTCGTCACTACACCATGTTTATAAAGAACTCTTCATACTGACGAGATGTGAGATGTGATACGATACGACACGGTGATTACGCCAAGGAAGACGGCTATGAAGCGCATTTTTTTCCCATTTAGTACGCCCCTCGGAGACACGTTTGTTGGCCTGAATTGCTACTTGCGAAACATCCTTTAGCAATTACTGTTACGTAAGTTTTAAAGGGTAAGTGTCTTCGTTACTTAATTGGCAATTTCAGGTCAGAAGAGGAGTTAGAGAAATATCAAATATATATTTTATTGTTTTCAAATACTATTTTGATTTGGAAATTAAGTAGACAATAAAAGGACGTACGTCAAACCTATTTAAAATGGAATATTGACTATGTCTAGAGATAATAAAGTGTAGTTTTCCCTACAGATTCTACTTTCAATGGGTAGTACTGTAAGAACTAGATTTAGCAGATGAGAGCAAGCTTTATTCGTTCCTCAGTTTCGTTATAAGAAACTTCTTCTTTGGTTTTCAGATTTATAATTGTATAGTAAAGTCTGGGCTCACCTACACCCCAGAGTTCTTATTTAAGATGAATCACAACATTCAAGGTGAAGATTCGATACGAGTAAGCATCACATCTACATGCTATATGAAGATTCTTTGACTTAGCTATCACAGTGAATATAAATAGTTTACAGCCAGCCCACGATTTATCTTTGTAATCGATTCTTACGACTTTAATCGGTATAATAGGCGTTAAATACCTAGATCCATAGTCTCAAACGATTTTCCATTTAACATCCATTACATTGAGTTTAAACTGTTACCACGAATTACGATTGCGAAATACTGTTTGTACATACAACGCAAACAGTTGGTTTGACAAGAAAATTATGTAGTTGAGAAAGTTTTACATTTTCCTCAATGCCGTATTTTATCTCGAGTCAGGCCCATGTGAGTCTACCAATGGAGAAAGTTTTGATTAGTAAAGCTTTTTGTATATTGTAATATTGAAACGTCAGGATCGATTGATTTTAGGAATTACTGATAATAAAAAAATAATGTCACAGACCTAATAAAAAGCAGCTGAATTTTTCCTCAATCGAGTAGATGGAAAAGACGTTATAAGCACAAAATTATTTAAGGTAGGCACACAATGTAATGTTAAGATGCATAATAAAACGATACACACATGTATAAACATACATATAAGGGTAGAGGTATACTAGACACACATACTTGCCTTTCACTACGAGAGCCAACGCATGTCTGATAAATGGAATATGGCTCAGGTAGTACCTTGAACTTTATTATGCACTGGTTTGATTATTATCGTATGAATGAAGACATCTGAATTATTTTGTCTATTGAAATCGTAGTAGCTATAGACAAAAAAAAATCAGTGCCTCAGTTTTGTCGCGCCAGAACGATAATTTATTTGAGCAATGTACTTCCGTACGATCAGTTGACTCATGAACAGTTATAGTAATTATGACGTGAGCGTCAATTTGTTCCCATACACAACGGCATGGGGTTCCCATGGCGTAACACAATGAAAAGTAACGTTATCACTGCTATCTTTAGGTGTGCGCGGCTTGCCGGGTTTTATCTAAAAGATAGTACTTGATATTAGTTTTGTACTATAACTAAGCAGCGCTCTTTTCACTGACGAGTTTTAAATACTACTTCATAAGATTATATGCCAAATTCCAAGTTCAGAATGACTGTCTCGCCTTGTGATGGACGTGGCATCACGAGCGTATGCCTCGGGTGAGCCTTTTCATCTGAATTTTGTCTCACTGTCATTCCACGCGCATATGCCAGTACATCACGTGCGAGATTATTAGTAAGCTAAGACAGCGTTCAAGTATTACGTAACGGGGGGGGGGGGGGGGGGGGGCTGTCAAAAATAGAACGCTCCCTAAATGTGTACTTCATAGTCTAGGTACAGGCAGGCAGTATATTCATATTCACATTGTATGGAGAATTTAATGTTTTAAATACTGTCCGAGTGAGGCGCTCTTCAATTTGTCATACAATGTGACTGAATACGTAAACTATAAACTATACAGTTAGCTTACGAATAAACTTCCACTTGACGCACTGAAATCGGGGCAGGTTGCTCGTTTACTATAAATGTAGCTAAGTATTTGATAATATACCTGTACTAGCTCAGATTGTTGTCAATGTACTAATATTATGTATCACGGAACAATGAAAAGTAGTACGATTACAGCGAAAGGTTGTAACAATGGTTGTTTACAGGATCACGTATCGACTATATCCCTATCCATATATGTATACATTACAGCATTATGTGTTACGTTAGAAACTAGGACCTTTTAGGAAGAACCTACCTGCACTTATGACTGTAGCCTGTGAGCGGGACGCAATCATATTGTTATGCGGTGGTGGATAGACTATAGACTTAAATACGGTAGCCATAAGATAAATTAATGTAATAGGCGTAAGTTATTATGGTCGACTCAGTGGTGTACAGAAAAATTCACTGGAGTTTATGTTGCACCACTTTCACAAAATTGTATACATTCTTTGTAATTTAAATAAAAAAAAACTTATAATGCTTGCTAGGTTATGAAATCTTAAAGAAAAAACTCAGCAAAACACTCTGCATTTACTTTAAGAAAAGAAAAAATCCATAGGAACTATGCCTCCAAACATGCTGGTGAAATTGATTTTGATATCTAAAGTATGCAGTATGATACAAAAATGGTACACTGACATTTGGATCTGCGCTTCTTTAGCGCATTTGTAATTGTGTGAAGTAAGTATTCCTATTAGTAAATTTAAAAAAAAATACAAGTGGAATTTAATTGAGAACAATTTTTTTTTTTAATCGCCATATCAAAATTCTAACTTTAGGTTTAAAGCTTAGCCGCTCCGAATCAACCTGTATATCGTGAAGCATTTTTCACACATCAGCTAATATTAAGTGTGTCATTAGATATCAGCGTGTTATTGTCAGCGACACGACGACTCGTCAACCGTGTAACCCAATATAGGGCAAATCAAATTAGGTTGCCATGGAAACTGTTTATTCTACTAGTAATGATATCGTGAGACCAACATACCAACTGTACGGCCCCAAACTAAGCACCACTTGTATTATTGGTACAGTAGGTACAATGGATTGGAGGTGATTCCATGTTTATGTGTAGCGTACCTACCTCGCTACACTATTTTTTATCACTGCGTTTATACGGTACTAGTTTTGACCCTTTAGTTTTAAATGTATATATGTTTTTTAGTTTATTAAATCATTGGTATTTCTCTCTGGACACGTTTTACTTACGACGCACCTTCAAGACTTGGGAGCCACAGCCTCCTACAATAGGATAATTACTTTTTTTAAACATTCGTGCTCATCATCACACAAAGCTTGCCGCTACAGATATTCGAACGCGGGAACTCGACTAGAGCAAGCACTACCAACTGTGCAGATGGGGTCATCAACATAATAAACATAATTATAAACAATTAAAACAAACTTTTCCCCCGCCCTGTATAAGCTCACGATGTATAAATTAATGTTCTCAAAATATAATCATAATTTAAGACTGGTTTTAATACTGCCATTGGTCAAGCCAGGTTAATCGGACTTTGGGTTATTAAAAAGATCGACTGAAACAAGTTTTCACCGGTCTCTTTCGGGTTTAAATGGCATCAAATAAAAAATAAGAAATTAATGTTATTCATACAATAAAATAACCAGTTTGAAACAACAATACTTCATTACGAAGTGAAAATACGGCAAACAAACGTTTATATATAATATTTCTCCTCGGACGAAGAAATTATATAGACGGAGTGTCGCGAACATCATATTGGCTCAAAAAAAATTGTCGTATTGTGTGTACACGCGAATTACGTCCTTGCGTACGCACGATTCTTCGCGTGTACTACACAAATCGGCTTGGTTATTTTGCGCTTCAATATATTGTTACCGACACTCCGTCTATATTATTTCCTCGTCTGAGTATTTCTCCTGCTGCACTGAAAAAAAAAATACTTGTCACCAAACCTGCGACAACGCATTAAAAATAATATACTATAAAGCTTTCGACAAGTTGCACTCCAGCGCACGAGTGTCCCACTTCTTGCACAACTCGAGATTTGCGCTCAGCATTCACTTGGACAACTTCGAGCTATGTGGGACACGCGCCGGGCGAACGACCGACCTTATGTATTGGCTTGCAGTTATAAGGTTAAGACTATGATTGATAAAATATTGTAGGATGAACAGTTATGTGATGTGTGGGATATAGATGACGATGAATCATACTGAAGGATAGTACCGGCTTACCATCATACTTAGTCGAAAATAAATAATTGTTAGGAATATCTTTTGAACGAAAAGTGAACACCTCCGATAGTAAGTTTCAACTTGATTGTGAAAGTGAATGTAAGATTATTAGAGAATAGGACGGATACCATCAAGAGTTTGAGAATACAAAAGACCGCAGCATTAAATAAACATTTAGATTCAAGATTAGATTTTTGTTATTACAAAAACTATTAGCAACAAAATATTGTAGTCTATGCTTCGATTGTATAGAATAGGTATATGTGGAGAAGGTTTTGTAAATGATTATACCTAGCTTTATAGTGTACGAGGGAAATGAATAGGAGTCTTCTCTTAAACACATAACATGCTTAGGACAGGACGCTTCGTTTTTCCTTACCTAATGTTCGATTAGGTAGTAAAGAGTTTTATATCGCCCATACAAAGTACGAATACTAAATATTAATTTGGTTCGTTATCTGAAATCACAATGGTTTTTGAAATGCACGTAATATATGCACTGATGTATCAACAACGCAGTTAACATAACGACTCCTCCGAGAGAACACACACAAGAACAACTGAAAACGTATATGAATTGCAGTTAATACAAGATTAAAGTGTTACGATAGTAATTTAAAATGTACATAATAAATTGGCCGTTTATACAATTCGCACTCATAATTTCAATTTGTAACATCGTAATTATTTAATTACAAAAGTATGACATCATGCGATTGATAAAGCAACAGTTGGTGTTGTAAAACATTATTATAATGATATAATTTATAAAGTATTCAGATTTGTCTGTCAAATCTGCGATAAGTAAATGTTTTACATGAAGTTCAAATTCTTATCGATCTTTCGTGAACCTTAAAGGTAAATATATATTAAGTCACAAATTAGAACGGCCCTTTTCACTACAGAGCCGGTTTAGATCAAATAAAATCAAGTCCGTGTTAGCAGGTATTTCCTTGTTAAATGTCAGGAGTAACCTTAACCTTAACTATAGCAAATAACGTATGTTATACATAGGTAATTGTTCTTTATATGTAATACTAGCTGTTGCCCGCGACTTCGTCCGCGTGGTATTTAACAAAGACTCAGCCGTTGGCAACAGCCTGCTCGCGTTCTGATCCCGCGGGACGCATTGCAGATTGTTGCTATCAAACTTTAATCAGGCGCAGCGCTGCAACATTGGTTTTAATTTTTTTTCGAGAGATCCAATTTTTTTTTCTAAAATAAAAGTAGCCTATGTTACTCCTTGTTACATCAGCTATCTGCCAGTGAAATTCCCGTCAAAATCGGTCCAGCCATTTCAGAGATTACCCGGAACAAACAGACAGACAGACAGACAGACAGACAGATAGACGGACAGACAGACAGACAGACAGACAGACAGACAAAAATTGTAAAAAATGTTGTTTCGGTATAGGTAACGTGTATACATCCAAATGCACTTAGTAAAAAGCGGTTATATTAATATTACAAACAGACACTCCAATTTTATTTATATGTATAGATGGTGTTGTTCTCTCAATAAGACTTCTCATCTCTTACAAAAAGTGATAACCTTAAAGTTTAAATCACAATAACATTTTTCATTGAATCTTACTGGGTTTAGCATTAATATTCATCTCATTGTGTTCGCAAGAAAGTTGAACAAAATACCACTGATCTTTTTAAAATTGTCGTGTCTTAGGTCACGAACATTGGTTGGTCGTGCTTGCGACAATGGATAGCAAATAGTTATATTTAATATGTTTAATGGAATAGAAAACATATGTTATGCAAGTGTTCTTATAACACAAAATATGATTGATTTTTGTCATTTTCTTGCTGTTTGCAAGGATAAAGGAAGAGACCGTTACTATCATTTTATAACCGATTTATTACGTTGACATTGAATCTGTAACGAAGTGTGAAGATCGCGCAATAGATAAAATTATTGCAGTTTCTTACTGCACAGTTTTTGTTTGATCGTCTGCGCGTCATGGTGCTTTGTTCTGACTTCCTACCATAGAGAACGTCTTAGTTTCCATTAATAAAATCTTTATTTTATAAAGCCAAATGTCAAACAAACTTGTCCATAGCCAAGAATAATATTTTCTATTACCTCATTTTGTAATTACATCTTAACTTAATTTAATTTTTAATTTTAATTCTCATTTAGCCATAATGTTTAATTCTCTGCAAGTACAACACTTGGTTCTGGACCACGGCTCAAATTATTGTAGTGATGTTTGTGGACATAAAAAGATCACATAAAAAACTAACCGTGCGGAAAAGTGGTTCTGTAAGTTTATTTTTGGGAATAGAGTTAAAAAGTCAACGCAAAACGGTTCATCGTATCTTCTAGTTAAAAGTCACAGATTAACGTAGAGTCTAAAGGTCTAAAGGTACCAATAGACTAGCCTTGTGCTAGTAATGATAAAGACAATTATCGGCTTCCTGTGCCAAGAAAATCTGACTCTAGGCATCTTGTTAAGTGTCTCTACACCGTGGATCTACCTATCTGATGCATACAAGGTAACATTGGTCAAGTACGTATTTACTTCAAGATTTGAACCATTATTAGGTCCGTAAATTTAAATGTAGGGTTTTAATTGTAGATGTTTACTCGATTTTTAATTAAATGTAAAATCTAACAAAAACTGCGGAAACTGTTTTAAGCGGTTATAAAGTACGTCATGCGAATAACAGAGAGAGAATTATCTGAGAAATTTAAATATGATGTTTTATCATATTATATTTTTTTTCTACATTATACCTTCACACTGTTTCCTGCGCCTTCGTTCGCGTCTTTAAATTCATATAACTTTTTTAATTATGAACTGATTGAAATAAAAGAAAATTGTATGTGAAGTTTAACCACAAAACATTATTGAAAACCGCACGCAAAACGTTTAAGCTGTTTCTGAGATTAGGGCGCGCAAACGGACGGACAGACAGACAAAAATCTATCAATCATTGTTTTGAGTTCTATTGCGTTAATGAAAGCTCGTCCAGACAGCGATCAGTTAGTTAGTTAGATCAGTCAGTACATTTTATTATATGTAAAGATTTTTTAGACACCAATTTTTCCTTCTTACTTTTACTCAAAATTTCACTTGAATATAACTTACAAAATATCAGTCTGTACTATCAATAAGACTTTACAAGTCACATTGCTATTAGGAAATAAGTTCAGGAAGGAAAACCGGAAGGAAACAATTACTCCGTTCGTATTCTTGCAATAACCAATACAAGTTGGGACAATTATTACCTACCTCGATACATTCAAGGTCATTATTACATGACAATATTTAATACAATAGCCAATGTTTGCTATGGCCCTGCATGAAATGTGGAAAATGTTAATAAATTTAATGATGCACGCGGCAATATATGATTTATTTGAATTAGTAAGGGCCTCTATTAGCTGCTCGCTTAGCCTCGCAGCCTCGCGGGCTGCCACAGTAAATAGTATACGCGCAGGTGATACAAAGTCGGGCTGGCAGCAAGGCAAAAGACAAATGACTGATATGCTCGAGTACGAAATCGCGATCGTTTGCCTTGCGCGAGTCACGTACTGAGACAGGCAAGGATCGCGAGGCGCTCAGTGAATCAGTGCGCGGCTAAGGATTATCTTGTAGGTGTGCTTCCAAGTGGACGCAGATCGCATGATTGGTGCCAGGTCTTAGCTAACGCACATAGCCCACACTCGCATTGTTTCAACGCTGTCGCCTTGATAGACTTGTCGCCCCTCTCTAAACAGCAAGGTTGCAGGCTCATTAAACATTTATTAATCACTAAAACATGAGTTGGCATACATATGAGTGGATAATATGTGTCATTCGATATTTTACTAGAGTGGGACTTTTAAAAATAAATCGTTTCGGTTAGTAGCTACGTGGATTTCGGATGTAGGAACCCACCACTAAGCCATATCAATCGTCTTAGCTCAAAGACCACAAGAAGATATGACATGAAAAAAGGTTTTTTTTTTTACAGAATACACGTTTTCTTAATTTTATTACGGTAGGCCGTGCTAGATTATGTAAAAGCAATAGCAGATTGTTCAGCTTCAGTAATACATTGCATCTGATGGTGAATTACACATTACCAACTCTACCTTGGATTTATACGATGACATGTTTCGTTATAGGATTATTTAATTTGTAGGAAAGCAATAAGCTAGATTTATTTTAACAGTTATATTTTGGCCCAATATCCAAAGGTTTTTTAATATAAACTAAGTACCAGCTTGTAAAATATTCTTATAACAAGTATAAAAGGGTGTCGATTGCCGTGAAATTGAAACCAACGCGGTTTCTTAGACGTTTAATAAACACTAGAAAGTGTGGAAGCTTTCCCTGACACCAGAACCTTGTGACTGGATTATAGGCCTTATGATGACAACCAGACGACCGATTAGGACCCCATTACATTTGAAGATTGCCGATGTTAGAATAATTTTGATGACCGAAATCCGTATTCTAGTTGCATCTTTAATGCAAGTAGTTAGCTTTGTATATTCCGTCTTATAAAGCACACTAATAATGCCAAATAATACTAAAGATAATGATAGTTTATTTGTGAACATAGGTAAAAGGGTGGTAGTACTCGATTTAATATTTATAGATTTATAATAGATAAAAGAATATTAGCCGTGAGGATCTAAATACCCTGAGACGCCCTGACGGCTCTCAAACTAAGGTAATATTTTTGACAATGTTTGCTGTAGTGTAGGCGTGTACGTTCCGAATAATACTATATACAGAAATGAAGTTATAGCGGCACCCCATATACTGAGTACACTTATTTGGTGTGATGAGCAACGGCTATGATATATTCCGATGGCCGTATTACATAATTTTCATTTTTATAATACAATGAACACATTTTTGCTATAAACAGTATGTAGGTATTTGATTTGATTTTCAGCTCAATCTGATTCAGGCCGTGATTATAAAATTGCAAGAAAACAAAAGATCGTGAGATGTTCGATTAATTTCCATTCGATCCTTGATACAATTGTCCTATTGAATCTATACTGCTACATTGATTTGAATACCGTGGGCCCAATGTATTATATTTCTTAAAGCATTCACGCTTCAGTTAATACACAAGTAGGTTTTATTTTTTAATTATGACACGCCTAACTTGTCTTCAAGGCTATTAGTACGCGGCATGGAAAGCATGCAATTGGGATCCTGTTTGAGTTTTCGCTGGTCTGAATCACGCAAATTCGTGGGCGGCTGACCTTTATAAGTAGATAGACTAGTAATAAGAAGTGAATTAACAATCATCAATACTGTTGTATAATTTATGTGATAAGACTGCTGGTTATATTGATTTTAAACATATAATTAATTTCTTATAAGTGAAATAACTATAACTAAAACTTTTTCAAAATCAAGCAAAATGATAAATATGTACGTTCAATAAATTGTTTAGGCTTGTTTTTTTTTAATATAAGGACCATCTTAAATATTCAATGCGTTCACTATAATCTAATTCAATAAAATCATTATGAAAATACCTTCAGATTTTTCGAAGGTTCCAATTATTACTTACCTATTTAATACTAAAAACTCCAGAAGATTCAGGGAGACTATTAGGCAAAGTAGATTGCGTAAGTATTACATATATTGCGTTTTATTTAAAATATTTCTATTAAATTAATCTGTTTGCAGAAATAAGCTTAATAATCAGATATAATGGAGGAAGATGGTCTTATCCCACGTTTCTTTACATTTGAATATCATCAGAAAAAAAAATACATATTAAAATGTATTTACTCTGCAGTCTAGTTCACTTACAAGTACCAGGCTGTCAGAATCATATAGGCAGTTTGCCTTGCTATACTTGTCACGTAGAAAGTCAGGTCTCGGTACAGAGGTCTCAGATAGTTTACTTGCGTAACCCGCAATCTGCATGCGTAATGAGAACTTTCTGTTCTCGGCTTTGCTATGATTGATTGAACAGTTATGTTAATAGCGCGGTTCAGAGTGCATTGGAAGTAATCGTGTTAATAGCTGTTGCTATTATGAATACGGCCACGAAATTGTTTAGAGGTAGCGATAAGTCCGCCAGATGACACACATTAAGATTCAACAAAAAAATTGTAACTGTCACTGAGAGAACTCTTTAGGTGTTTCTTTTAATTAAATAGCTAAATAATTCGTATTTACGTAGTATTTCATTTGTAAATTCAATTTGATTGCTTTATGGATGTTATATTAATGTTAAGGACTTACCTGGTGTTATTAGAAAAATAAATGCATATGCAATAGCAAATCTGGCTTCACAAAAGCTTGCCGAAAATTTGCTGCAGTTATTATATAGCTTAACTATAGTGTCACATGATCATTTTAATACGATAAAAAAGAGGTTGTTTATTTCAAAGACAAACTTCACGAACGATCAGGATAAACTTGTTTGAAGAATTAAGCGCTCGGTGTAAGTTAAAAACTGGAGTGGTGTTACCAGTTTTTGTGTCCTAATCTCAACAGGTAGGATACAGGTAAAATAGTTTGATCTAATAAAACTTTTTATTATTTTATTTTGCAACGTTTAGCCTGTCAATCACCTGTGTCTAGCAGTGGATCATTTGAGAACATTATCAAAATAAACATATTTAATTAACCAACACCCACATTTAAAGATGAAGTGAATGTGGCACATGACGAATCTTCCTTGAAATGGTATCACGATTCTTTATTAGTATCTGCATCAACAAACAAATGGTAAACGTAGAATATGCATAGAAGGAGTATGTAACGGATTACATCGCAGTGAAATCTAACCTGTATGATTATCAATAAAAGGACCAAAATTCACTGAGTGCAACATGAAGGAAGGAGGTGTTAGTATGCGAGCCGATTTGTAGGAAATAACGGAACAACCAGTTGGCTGTTTACTGACTAAAGCTTGCTATATTGGATATAAGGATACCTATGTAGAATGATTGTATATGTATGTAAGTATTAAAACCCTAGAAAATATTATTTTATTTAGCTTTAGAGTGCTAGAAATAACGTGAATGGACTTGTAAAGTTGTTTAATCAAGATTGAGAACGGATAAGACAAATATTCTATTGTTTTCAGACTACAAAGAGTAAAGGGTCACTATTAAAACCTTATTTTGTTTGTAGAAAATATCTTTAATCTACTTGCTAACATGCTTAACACTATCTGACAACGCAAAGCATAAGCCGATGGACGTAGAGATTTGAAATTTGGAACACATATTCCTTACTCTAGCCGTATAAGGGATGACTGATCAGTTTGCATAAATAATATTTTTATAAGTACCAATCGGACATAATGGCTAATAAAACATAAGTTATAAGAAATTTGGAAAGCGATGGAGTACAGTTTACCTACAACTTATAGAGAAACAATTGTAGTGCAAATATGTATCTGTGAAGCATACACTCATGTCTATAGCCTCTACAGATTCCGTATGTCGTCCAAACCAAACAATGGTGCGCGAAGTGTACCAATTTATTTTTATTTTTCGACACCTCAATTACGGTTATGCTTCAGCACTGCGGTTATCGGAACCAGTGTGTCAAATTATAATATTCATAGTAGCCGTGTACCGTACGTGATGGATGGGTGGTGTGGCCTGGCCTCATACCGGATTCAGGTCGCCGGGCAGCCAGACCAATATAAATATGAATTATTGCTTGAATAATGTATGTGGAAGACTTTGCTGCTAATTGATCGTGACCAGACCAATCGCTGAGCTCCGCGAGCCAGTGTTGGGTACAGGCTGTGCGCGCGCAAGCTGTCATCTCAGTAAATGACAGATCTCAGCGCACGTGTGAGACACCGCGACCGTTTGTCGACATGTGCACAGGCAAGCCTCATGACCCTGTGCCGTCGGTCTGGAGACGGCTTTTAAAATTTAATTTTCAGTAGTATTCCAAGATAAAAAAGGCCGTAAAATTATATGGTTTCTTATTTTGAGGTTGTGTACAAACAATTTGCGTGGTAAACATTTCATGTAACTTAGTTAGCTATTTTATTATGATATTTATCTGTGGGGTCCCTGTTGTAGACTTAAAATAAAATTAATAAAACACATTTGCACTAGGTGTGAGTATTGTATGTTTTGTTCGCGACTCCACCATTTGTTATTCACAAAATGTCATCAGCTAGCTAAAATCATGTTTCTACGAAGTTATCGATCAAACTAACATACATCCTGTTAGCAAGTTGATGACCTCTTAATTAGATCAGCTTTCCAAGATATCCAATAAAAAACAACAAGTCACTTCCCAGTCAATGAGTAACTAACGATCTATACAATGTTGTCTAGATGATCCACTATAAGGAGTGATTAAAGGGGATACTACTGGCCTTGAACGTGAGCTTCTTTACCGCTTCTGTAATCATTTTGTGAGGTCAGCCTTTCAAAATATCAATTCTGATTTTTTAAGAGCACATTTTTTTTAAATTGACGTCTCGAAATTCTGACATTACTATGGTTATAAATGCGCTCAAGATTAGAGATTCAAGGCTTGGTATGTCCTTTCTGTATAATTCTGTATACCTTAACTTCTTTAACAATAACGATAAATGTTTCTTGTAAGATGGGACTTCATAGTTTATATACATAAGTTTACGTACTAGGAAACTCGATCAGAAATTTTATGTTACACCAGGGATTCCCAAACTTATTTTGTCTACTGCCCACTTTGAGAATGAATTATTTTTTAGCGCCCCCATTTTTTTACCTACTTAAAAACCACTATAACTTCAAATTTAATTAATTATTGTAAGCCTCTACACAACGCCCCCATTTTTTTTCTGGGTCTCTTATCGCCGCGCTTTAGGCCTTTAGCGCCCACAAGGGGGCGTTATCGCTCACTTTGGGAAAGGCTGTGTTACCTCAAGTATATGCTTAACTTGGCTCCCACTACGTAGTCAACATAATTGTTATAACGCATTCAATCTCAATATGGCACTAGCGGCAGTATTATAAAGATACGTATTTATTGGCCGATTTTGATAGGAAATTAAATACGAGTAGAAAGTTAATAGGCACTTTCACGGAAAGTATAAAAGTTACAGTCGCTTTTGGTGGCCCCAAAAACAATATCATTCATAGCTTCTACACTGCTACTATTTTGCTTATAATATCTACTAATTCAAATGCGTGTTCGCTCAAGTATCGTATATTTACAAATAACACTACACATTGATATATTTACCTTAAAAGTCACAAGTCAATCATGTTACATAATTGGGCAAAGTAAGTAAGAGCATTTATGGATGATTGTAAAATGATTGACGAATAACCGACGAAGATTAGGGTCAGCTGAAGAATGTAAGACTGAGCAAAGGCGACAGATTAATCAAATAGAAACATACTACAGCGATTCCAACGTTATGAGAATATTTATCTTATTAAAATTGGTGAATCTTTGCTTAAGGTGGAAGCGATCAGTCGCCTTTCCATACATATTTCATCATACCAAGTCTCGATACGCACACAGTTTTTAGTTGTACAAGCATTGGTATCAATTCTCTATGAATTAAATAGCTCACGAAATTAAATTTATCTCTCTCTCTAGCTCCCCTTCAGAATCTATCAAAGTTTTGTATGCTTTAGTTCTATTTTTGGAACTTGTAATTTGTACCATCGGGCTTACTTCCCTAAATTAGTATTAATATAAATATAAACCGTAGGATCCTGAAAAGATTCAAACATCTACCGATAACTCCTTGTCACTTTTACAAACGATGATACCAGCTCAGTAAGTATATCTAGTGCTTCACACCTCAGATTCTGACCCTATATAATTACACCTTTCATATTTCTCATATATCATAGTACGTTACGGATGACCAGTAGGTGGAAGGGATAGGCGGCCGGGTGCAACGTCCTGCGCGAGCGCCGCGCTGACTCGCATACGTAACGAGTCTCTACCAAAGGTTCGCGCTACATGTCCGATGTTTTGATTATTATTATCTACTAGCTGTTGCCCGCGACTTCGTCCGCGTGGTATTTAACAAAGACTCAGCCGTTGGCAACAGCCTGCTCGCGTTCTGATCCCGCGGGACGCATTGCAGATTGTTGCTATCAAACTTTAATCAGGCGCAGCGCTGCAACATTGGTTTTAATTTTTTTTCGAGAGATCCATTTTTTTTCTAAAATAAAAGTAGCCTATGTTACTCCTTGTTACATCAGCTATCTGCCAGTGAAATTCCCGTCAAAATCGGTCCAGCCATTTCAGAGATTACCCGGAACAAACAGACAGACAGACAGACAGACAGACAGACAGACAGACAGACAGACAAAAATTGTAAAAAATGTTGTTTCAGTATAGGTAACGTGTATACATCCAAATGCACTTAGTAAAAAGCGGTTATTTTAATATTACAAACAGACACTCCAATTTTATTTATATGTATACAGGGTGACTTTGAATTCATTGGCAATATTTAAAACTATAACTCTATGTATGATTTAGATTGTTTCAGGAGCATTAATACACAAATTGATTGCTTAAAAATAAATGTTCAATTAACCTTAAAATAAAACTTAGATAACATTAATGATTGCTTAAGTAAGCAAATAAGTAAAAAAAAAGAAACAGGATTTCTCATTAATTAGTATGTAATTAAAATAAATCCATCTAAGATCAAAAATACTCGGTCGCTGTAAACTAACACAGAATTACGCACGAACTAGGTGTGAATGACCTAGTTACACACAACACACTAACATTAATAAACTTACAAACGATTATGAATGTTATCTCCTAATCTTACATTTGAAAATTGATGCGAGTTCGAGTATTATTAATAAGCGAACTAAAATAATGTCAAAGGCTATGCCGCCGCCGCTTCAATTTACGATGGAAAATGTATCTTAACACAAGAGCCATAGTCTTCGGCATCGAATGGTATGAATAAAACGAAGATCAGATGATACATGACACTTGCCGCCGCACCCACCCGTGCCCCAGCCCTACAATGATTTCAAATTGTAATTGTTTCTTTAGTCCCGGTTCGAATTAGCGAATGCGTGGTACGCTAACGCCGGTGCCGTCGCGGGCGCAGTCATAGTGTGAATTGTGGAAAAATGCCGCGCCCAGGTGACGGTGAGGAAGGACGGTACACCAACCAGCAGTATTTGTACATCGTTGTGACTTACGAGCGCACGCACAGTTTACTGCGTACGCAACGGATGTTCCAAATTCGATATCCGACTGCACCAACTCCATCACGGGATTTAATTTTGCGAATAACGAAAAACCTTTTGGACTATCGATCCTTTCACGTGCCGGCGCATGCACAGGTTCGTGGCAGATTGCCTACTTACCCAAGGGCGTTGTATGGACAAATAAAGCGATACTTTCAAAGAAATCCCCAAGCTAGCACCAGACAAGCGGCGCGACAATTTGGTGTTAGCCAATATTATGTTTGGTAGTTGTTAAACGGCTCGGGTATGCATCCTTACCATTACCAAAAAGTGTAAGAATTATCGCTCATGGTGTACGAGCGGGAAAGCAACACCAGAGATGAACTAAAACTTAAAATTTGTGCAGCTTTTGATACCGTGAAATCGCAAACCTTTGTGTTTAAAGAGTCAAAGACAATTTGAGACGCCGTGCTGAACTTTGTGTGCAGAGAAGATGTGGACACTTTGAACACCTTTTAAAACACACGTAATTGTGCGTGGCAAACCCTTACAATAGTGATTTTTTAAAATAATGTTTTTTTTTGTGTTTTTATGTTTTGATTTTTGATTGTAATAACTAATCAGTGAACTGTAAATAGCCAACTGTTGAAATACGCGGGAATTATGGTAAGTACCTAGGTGTAAGTCGCTACCTAATAACTTAGCTTGCATGGGTAGGTATAACGTATTTTCGATGTTTTTATTACCTACCATGAAATTGAGAGATCATATGTGTCGGCCGGTGACCTTTAAAATTGAGATGATTATGTGGCGGTATACTTTGAAGAGCGGGACGGGCGGCGGTACGCGTTGTTTACACAAGGATTTCAATGCCGTCTCGAAGGTACAATCGTTTTTCACAGTTTACATTATGGGATAAGATACATTATCGTTTGCATCTTTAATTAATTCTTGTTTACCATCGTCGTCCATTCATAAATGGCCAGCCTAGTAGTAAGTTTGTTGCGTACTATCGATCAAGAGTTTTGATCCGTGCAGGTTATTTTTTAAAATAATAATTAATTAATTAATCTATCGATTTGTTTATTAATGTTTCTAAAATAATCTAAATCATTCATCGAGTTGTTGTTTTAAATATTGCCAATGAATTCAAAGTCACCCTGTAGATATAAATAAAATTGGAGTGTCTGTTTGTAATATTAAAATAACCGCTTTTTACTAAGTGCATTTGGATGTATACACGTTACCTATACCGAAACAACATTTTTTACAATTTTTGTCTGTCTGTCTGTCTGTCTGTCTGTCCGTCTGTCTGTCTGTCTGTCTGTCTGTCTGTCTGTCTGTCTGTCTGTTTGTTCCGGGTAATCTCTGAAATGGCTGGACCGATTTTGACGGGAATTTCACTGGCAGATAGCTGATGTAACAAGGAGTAACATAGGCTACTTTTATTTTAGAAAAATAAAATTGGATCTCTCGAAAAAAAATTAAAACCAATGTTGCAGCGCTGCGCCTGCTTAAAGTTTGATAGCAACAATCTGCAATGCGTCCCGCGGGATCAGAACGCGCGCAGGCTGTTGCCAACGGCTGAGTCTTTGTTAAATACCACGCGGACGAAGTCGCGGGCAACAGCTAGTTTATATGTATAGATGTATAGATTGTGTGATATTTTGTATCGTGTTATGAGAAGTAACGATTCTATTGATAACAGTATGAGTATGGAGTATTTAATAAAAGCATAAAAAAAAATTATGTCACCTATTTCTTGATATTGTGTGGTTTTCATAAAATAGGTGCATTTGATCACTTGGGAAACCCAGAATAATATTTCATAATAGATAGATATATGTTTGAACTTGAATTCTCGTTTACTCAATGTACCCATGTTTCGTGACGTGTCCATAATGTGCGAATTATAAGTGTACATAGAGTTAGAGTAAATTTACACCTTATGTGCTGAGGTGCTAAATAACAAAATCGATCGTCAGCGTATTGCTATTACAGTTCACTGTAATTCAATTCAGTATTGCTTACTTGTACTGTTTACGCTTTTTATGGCTTCCAATTCTCGCACTATTATTATTTTATTTTTATTTCTTTGGAACCACTAACAATTGCATAATAAATACTTAAAGATATACAGGGTGACTTTGAATTCATTGGCAATATTTAAAACAACAACTCGATGAATGATTTAGATTATTTTAGAAACATTAATAAACAAATCGATTGATTAATTAATTTATTATTATTTTAAAAAATAACCTGCACGGATCAAAACTCTTGATCGATAGTACGCAACACACTTACTACTAGGCTGGCCAATTATGAATGGACGACGATGGTTAACAAGAATTAATTAAAGATGCAAACGATAATGTATCTTATCCCATAATGTAAACTGTGAAAAACGATTGTACCTTCGAGACGGCATTGAAATCCTTGTGTAAACAACGCGTACCGCCGCCCGTCCCGCTCTTCAAAGTATACCGCCACATAATCATCTCAATTTCAAAGGTCACCGGCCGACACATATGATCTCTCAATTTCATGGTAGGTAATAAAAACATCGAAAATACGTTATACCTACCCATGCAAGCTAAGTTATTAGGTAGCGACTTACACCTAGGTACTTACCATAATTCCCGCGTATTTCAACAGTTGGCTATTTACTGTTCACTGATTAGTTATTACAATCAAAACATAAAAACACAAAAAAAACATTATTTTAAAAAATCACTATTGTAAGGGTTTGCCACGCACAATTACGTGTGTTTTAAAAGATGTTCAAAGTGTCCACATCTTCTCTGCACACAAAGGTTTGCGATTTCACGGTATCAAATGCTGCACAAATTTTAAGTTTTAGTTCATCTCTGGTGTTGCTATCCCGCTCGTACACCATGAGCGATAATTCTTACACTTTTTGGTAATGTTAAGGATGGATACCAGAGCCGTTTAACAACTACCAAACATAATATTGGCTAACACCAAATTGTCGCGCCGCTTGTCTGGTGCTAGCTTGGGGATTTCTTTGAAAGTATCGCTTTATTTGTCCATACAACGCCCTTGGGTAAGTAGGCAATCTGCCACGAACCTGTGCATGCGCCGGCACGTGAAAGGATCGATAGTCCAAAAGGTTTTTCGTTGTTCGCAAAATTAAATCCCGTGATGGAGTTGGTGCAGTCGGATATCGAATTTGGAACATCCGTTGCGTACGCAGTAAACTGTGCGTGCGCTCGTAAGTCACAACGATGTACAAATACTGCTGGTTGGTGTACCGTCCTTCCTCACCGTCACCTGGGCGCGGCATTTTTCCACAATTCACACTATGACTGCGCCCGCGACGGCACCGGCGTTAGTGTACCACACATTCGCTAATTCGAACCGGGACTAAAGAAACAATTACAATTTGAAATAATTTTAGGGCTGGGGCACGGGTGGGTGCGGCGGCAAGTGTCATGTATCATCGATCTTCGTTTTATTCATACCATTCGATGCCGAAGACTATGGCTCTTGTGTTAAGATACATTTTCCATCGTAAATTGAATCGGTGGCGGCATAGCCTTTGACATTATTTTAGTTCGCTTATTAATAATACTCGAACTCGCATCAATTTTCAAATGTAAGATTAGGAGATAACATTCATAATCGTTTGTAAGTTTATTAATGTTAGTGTGTTGTGTGTAACTAGGTCATTCACACCTAGTTCGTGCGTAATTCTGTGTTAGTTTACATCGACCGAGTATTTTTGATCTTAGATGGATTTATTTTAATTACATACTAATTAATGAGAAATCCTGTTTCTTTTTTTTTACTTATTTGCTTACATAAGTAATCATTAATGTTATCTAAGTTTTATTTTAAGGTTAATTGAACATTTATTTTTAAGCAATCAATTTGTGTATTAATGCTCCTGAAACAATCTAAATCATACATAGAGTTATAGTTTTAAATATTGCCAATGAATTCAAAGTCACCCTGTATATGTATAGAATAATATAAATACAAAAACTCTTTCTAACCTAAATAGTTTTTCTTTTATTTTTCGTTGGAAATCGACTGCAAACTAAAGCCTTTTTTGCTTGATCGAGTAAAATGGCTTGATCTTTGTTTTATATTTATCCCTGACGATAATGATGACGATGATGAAATTAATCTACGGGTAGTAGATTAATTGAGATGTAGGTAAGTCATCTATCGGAACCAGAATAAAAACCTATTAATAGGTGCAGTCGCGAACATTAATATGGGACCCATTTTCAATGACACTTATAATGCAATAAGGTCGTATATAGGTATATTTTCATATCTGAGCGCAGTTGCTCCTAGTAACGTCTGTCAAAATAGTACCTCTTATGGTACCTAGATGTTTGCTGTACGATATTCAACCTTAAATAGGGCCCAAACTGTACCACCACGATTAATAATCGAGATTAATATCGATTACGTCGCAGGCTTGGTGACGTAACCGAGTGCTAATTCGCAACTCGAGTACTCTCCAGTGTATTGAATGGTTAGAGAGTCTTGTATTGCAATATTCATAACTAGGCCAGCTGCCTATGTTGTTTTTAATCCTGTTCTATTCGTACACTGATTGCTAAAGCTGCGTAATTGTTGGATTCTGATGGTAAGGATTTTAAATCTTGTGTCCTATTTGAAAGTAGCTGTCCCGGCGATTTTCGCACCGCCACAAAATCAAATGCATGGGATTTTTTTTCGCTCGTTTTAAGTTATCCTGCTATTCAGGTCGGAGACAAATTAAAAAATCAAAGATCACAAGAATCGACCCACCAGGTTTTGAGCTATAAATGTATCTATGTAACTAACACGACTTTGTTTTATATTTATAGATAGGTATATAAGTATCTGTTTGCTGGGATTTTAAAACACAAAAGCGTGCATTAAATAACCTAATTGCTGAGTTTACACAAAAAAAGCACGGTTTGCTAATCTGTATATTTCTGCAACTATAATCTAGGTACTTATTTCATATGTTTTTGTAGGTGAGTAAATAAATATGGAGGACCACACAAAAAATTACGTGTGAATTTTAGTAACAATGAATATAATTTATAGTGGCAAAGTCCACATTAAATTGCATCAATCATCAACATAGCATAGCATAGCACCAATTTCGTATATTTTTTATAAACAAATGAAAATCGTTTTCATTAAATATGATAGTATTTTATAGAATGATCTAAGGGCACGGGTAGGCTGTGCCAATGGTCACATTTCAAGTAGAAGTATTGCTGAATCTATTATAATTTTGTATTAATTGTCATAATCCATAATATATAGGACTGCGAAAATCCTACCTTCTAATGTGTAAAATTTTTTAGGTATTAGATAGGCACAAGAACATAATGTGTACATTATAGTGGTCACGGGAAAAACCTTAGAAACAAGTACATATTGTTCAATAAATGTCTCGATTACGTTGTTATATCATAAGGAATTCAAAAGATTACCTACTCTTAAATACGAACCATTTAAGAGTAGGTAATATTTAGTAACTTATCTGGTTTTTTTTTACAAATTACCCATTTTTTCATACAGCATTGTTTATGACGACGCATAACAAATTATGTGTTTTTTTAGTAGAAACAAAACTAAAGAAAATATTATAATCGATTATCGTGATGTAACGTGATCACGAGATGTGCTTAAAATACATTATCGCATTATAGTACTCATAATACTTAGATACTTACTAATCACATGCAGAAGAGACAAACAACTAAGCTGAGGCTTAATAAAATTTGCGTTTGAATGTTATACCTTTGTAGATATGAATAATAATAAACCTATTGATGGATATATACTCTTTGTAACAGATATAAGACACAACAGATATGAACTCCTAGAACATAATTATGGCCAAGACTGCCGGAGAAGTGTAGGTCGTAGAAAGAAATCCTGGTTGCCCAGCATCAGGGAATGGACGGGCATCACGAGTGCTTCAGAACTGTTCCGCCTCGCGAGAGACGGTAATGATTATGCCAAGCTAACAGCTCATCTTCACTAGTTGGAGAGGCACACACTGCAGAAGAAGAAGTTAAAGACCTGTGACCTTTAGATCTAACTAGAGAAAAACTTATATTTCATTGAATTGCAACCGTGACATTAAAATTAAGAAATCTTCTACAATTTTGAAAGTTATCTTTTAACTGTGTACTTGAAATTTAATTACTACAAATGTAGTTGTGTACAAGTAATAATAATTTAATTATAGCGTTGGTTGCTACTTCGCGACAGTCGGCAAGAGCACAGGCAAGAGGTAATGCAACGCGCGAATTGCGTTTACCGTCGGTCGCATAAATATGCAACTCCTCTGTGTAACTAGGGTTGCTAATCGATGCTATTGGCTATTTTAAGTTGCACTGTTGCCTACAACATAATACCACATCTTACACTTGAATTGAATCAAAATCAAAATATCTCAGATACTTATAGGGACATACAGGTCAATACTAGCACTCGGGCGATGAACCATCGGGGGCACCGCCAGCTTCTTAGGGCGGGTGCCGATGCTTCGATCAAGGACTCTGAAGCCCGAGAAATTATATTCCCCAGCTTAAAGTACGCAGCAAAATAATTTAGCAAATTTTTCCGTGATAACTATTTTTATGACGGATGGATGCTGTGTAGGGGACGCCTGGGTTGGGTCCTCACCTGAAGGCCCTGGTCTGGTGGTTTACGCGTAGGCCGCTGGGCTCACTAGGGTTGTGAGTATAATTCTCTCATGTGCTATTTAGAAATGTTTTTTTCGTAATTAGCTCCTGTCTGGATGTAACTAAGATCACCGCTGTTCTATCGTACGGTACCCATTACAGAAGATCTGTTTTGTTTGGCATTATACGGCAATATTTATTTATTTTAATTTAACGTTTTGTAGACCTAAAAGTTCTAACGATTTGGTAATAAGTAAACATAGACCTCAATAACGGTACACGTATGTACAAAGTATCTTCAACTTTAATATCAGGTGACAAAATTAAGAAGGTTACAACCCTACAGCCAGCCGATGGGAGAGAGAATCATAGCTTTCGCAACGTTTCGGCGCGCGCGCCAATGAAATCGTAACGCGTGGTCATCACGATTCGTACAATTTTTAATGGCTGTTGTTTTAAATGATATTTCGTAACGGTCTGTACTCACCGCGACTGTGATGTAATTTACATAAACTTATTATCGAACGGTGTTCGTACGCAATACGATGAGGTGTTTTGATAATATATCCAAGGGTGCCGACGAAGGGTATAAAGGTGACTTCCAACGGTCCGTGACGTTGTGGATGATACCACGCACGGCCGACGACAACGGACAGCGGCTCACCGTATCGAGCCTCTTCCCACGGTTCGCGAATGAAGCTTTATTAAGTCGTTCCAAATACCAAGGATAAGAGAAAGAGAGAACAAGAAAGAGAAGTTGCGCCCGAACTTTGAGCTTTGCTACTGGCGGTGGATCTTACGTACGGCTACATATCCACTATTACGAATGGGGCTCTTCCTACTTCACCTGCACCGGTGCAAGCTAGCGAGTGGTAATCCGTAAAATCACGCACCGTTAAGAACCCACCTTCACGTTAGCTGTACCACCAGCTCATATTAAGAAGTCATTAGTTATTAATCCACACAGTATTAAGAGGTTCGTACTAAATATTGACTATTAGTGACCGTGCCCAGACCTACAGTGCGACCTCGCAAAGCTGGCTTAGGCACATGGGCACTCGTGGGCTGACAGTGAAGCAAATGACAGCGCTCGGGCGAGGCGGCGCAAGCGTTTGCCTCGGTCTCGTCGAGGCAGACACAGCTAGTCATCATAAGAGATGTGGTACCTAGTATCTTAACATTATATACAACGTAAACACAACGAACATTCGCTAGAGAAATTAACCTCGTAATTATATTACACTAGCTGTTGCCCGCGACTTCGTCCGCGTGGTATTTAACAAAGACTCAGCCGTTGGTAACAGCCTGCTCGCGTTCTGATCCCGCGGGACGCATTGCAGATTGTTGCTATCAAACTTTAGTCAGGCGCAGCGCTGCAACATTGGTTTTAATTTTTTTTCGAGAGATCCTATTTTTTTTTCTAAAATAAAAGTAGCCTAAGTTACTCCTTGTTACATCAGCTATCTGCCAGTGAAATTCCCGTCAAAATCGGTCCAGCCATTGCAGAGATTACCCGGAACAAACAGACAGACAGACAGACAGACAGACAGACGGACAGACAGACAGACGGACAGACAGACAGACAGACAGACAGACAGACAAAAATTGTAAAAATTGTTGTTTCGGTATAGGTACCGTGTATACATCCAAATGCATTTAGTAAAAAGCGGTTATTTTAATATTACAAACAGACACTCCAATTTTATTTATATGTATAGATAAACTTTATATTGCAACAATTACAATTATAACTTAACTACAAACTCAACAATTTCAACACTCCTAGAAATTCAATGTTAAGTGTAACCTTACTTCAGAAACTTTAAACTTTAATGCACAAAGGTAATAACAGAAACATGCATAAGACTTTCATGGTCAAGTTTGGCATTACCCTCACACAATACACATAGGTATAGGAAATATATTCCGTTTATTGATTCCAAAGATGTACATGCCGACTTACATGACTAATATACATACTGCGGTCACGTCATGGAAATGTTAGATTATTCACTGCGACTCGCTCCCAACATTGGTTGAGTGCACTGGCTCAGTAATCAGTGGGCCGACCACAGATCATGATTCTGTGGGGCCGACCCTTTTATCGTTTTTACTAGTCTGCAAAACTCCCCCTCGCATTGAGGGGAGGCCCGTGCCCAGATAGGGACACTAAAAAAAGGTCTGGAATTATATTATACTAGCTGTTACCCGCGACTTCGTCCGCGTGGTATTTAACAAAGACTCAACCGTTGGCAACAGCCTGCTCGCGCGTTCTGATCCCGCGGGACGCATTACAGATTGTTGCTATCAAACATAATGAGGCGCAGCGCTGCAACATTGGTTTTATTTTTTTTTCGAGAGATCTTATATTTTTTTCTAAATTAAAAGTAGCCTAAGTTACTCCTTGTTACATCAGCTATCTGCCAGTGAAATTCCCGTCAAAATCGGTCCAGCCATTTCAGAGATTACCCGCAACAAACAGACAGACAGACAGACAAAAATTGTGAAAAATGTTGTTTTGGTATAACTACCGTGTATACATCCAAATGCATTTAGTAAAAAGCGGTTATTTTAATATTACAAACAGACACTCCAATTTTATTTATATGTATAGATATAGATTTATATTGTGCGTGTAGAACAACAAATACACACCGAACAATTAACCGGAATTTATTAGCTTCCAATTACTTTAACCTGCCTATAACTTACTTAGGTAACTATAACTTTAGTTACTTATAGATAGTTTATAGGCATGCGTAGACAATCAATGTCGCCATTGTTCGATAGGTATGTGCCTATAAGCTTCTTTGTCTTTTGCTTACGATCTTAGATAATTGCAAAACACGATACATAATATCTACGAGAAGGAATTATCGTTCGTATGTCATTTCATAGCTCTCACTTGATTCTATCTATAAAGATCGTCAATGCTTTCAAGTAGTTTTTATTGTAGGTTTAGAAAACAAATTAAGAATCTAAATGTAAATCTTTTGTCGATAGATTATCGCTGGATCCTGATTTATGATCCCGATGAATATTTCTTAACATTATCATTGAGTCGACGCACATTAAAAGTATATATAGTTATTGAAATCGCATAAACTACAAAGTATGGAAATGTGGTTCTTGGTAAGAAATGCTAGGTTATTTCAACCGGTTTGCCCTATGGCATTACCCCTCTTTTTTATAATATTCTAGAGTTCGAAGAACTGGATTACTGATTCTTCTCTGAAGAAAGAGAGAGGAAGACAGAAAGAGCTCTACCAACACCCGCCAACTAATATTTCGGCTAATATATATCTGCCCCATACCCATGCATGGACTTATAAAGTAATTTATACATATCAACCATAGGTAGGTACCTTGTAGGTTCATCGACCTCATCAGTAATCGTTACATAGAAAAAAAACATAAATTTTATATGATTTTAAACACAAAATATAAACTCGACCATGGGTGGTTCATCAAACACTATTCTTTGGATCTTAAATAGATACAACAGGTAAAAACTACTTGCAATAACTACATTTTAAAGTAGGTTTATTGCATACGGAGACAAAGTTGTAATCTGTTTGTGTAGTCATTAAGGTTGATTTTTGCTTAAAACTACAGTTTTCTACCTGTTGAACAGAGCCCTACCCTTCCGCTAACCTTCCATATAAAAATACAAGTGAATTTGTAGATAAGCTTCCAAGAACTTATAGTTTGGAACAACGGAATATAGTACTTAAACCCGACATTACATGCTCGGTGCCAACATAAGAAAGATCCGTTGGACTTTACCCCGCATACCTATTTCAACATACAAAGAGTTATAAACGAATTAATAGTTATGAATAACAAGTGAGATGGAAGTAGTGAAGGCAAACGCCGTTACTTTCGTACGTCTATGCCTTTGAATAATTTATAAAAACGTGAATGAATTAAAAAGTGCATTGGAATGTAATTACATATATCAGCGTGCTCTCAAGTTTGGTATAACTATGTAAAATTCTTACCTTTATGATAAGGTCCTCCGTTGTCGCGTAGGTACTCGTTCAATACAACATACAAGAGCAAATCGTCTGAACAAACAACGGAAAAGCTACTTTCAATACATTCAAGACTAAAATCTGGTTCTGTGATACCGCTATGCACTTAAGGACAAGTTGCACTAACGCATACCACGGATGTTTCGCAATCGCGCACACTACCGCACTGTTAATCTTTAAAACTGTCTTTTTGTTCGTTGTGCTTAGAATACTATGTAGTTCGAGTCAGTTTGGCGTTCGTTCGATCGTTTTGCGTCGTTCGACGGGCGATACCTGCCTCGGACCCGTCGACTAATCGACTGTCTGTGCTATAGGGCACGTGTTTACATGCGCTTCGTTAGTGTGTGTGCGTGCGAGAAGGCTTTGCTGCGCGTGCGAGTGTGCAGTGCTGCCAACAATAAAAAAGATACCATAACATAAGGAGGTTATTCGCACATTGCCGGGGATAAGTATCCTATGTCACCTTTCGGATATAGATATGTCAACTTTTACAATATCAAACAAAATTGATAAGTTTTCTCGTTTTTCTAGCTGTGACAGAGACAAAAATTCAAAAAATCCCAGACTACGTCTCTATTGAATGAACATAAAGTCACCTACAGTTAATATGTTCACCAAAAATATTCACAGACACGACCGAGTTACTTATTATTTTGTTGTAAAATAGGGATATGGTGCACCTATTTGATCAGCAATGAAACCATTATTGCATCCTGATATTTCCTTATAAACATCACTCTACGTAACTACATTGTGCAATTATCGCACTCTACTGGGATTTTGTTTTCAGTTTGTGGCAACACTGGCCACTAAGCAGCTACGTATACAAAACTGGAGGAGCTTTAATAAAGCACAGTGAAATATCCCTCGGGTTTAGTTTTATTTCGTTTATAAATAGCCTGGGTAGTGGTTCGACCGGCGCGGACAATGCTATATTCTACTATAAAATAATAAGTGGATTTCTCAGAGCATTCCACACGCTCAGTTTTCTAATTAGGTATCATTTTAAACACTGGCTGAACAAGTTTGTCCAGTTTCTCGGTCGTCGTACTAAATTATTATTTAGTATATTTTGATGTCTTGTAAATTTTTTGTCATCGTCACGTAGTACCTCGCGTATCTGTTTTATTAGCTGTCTCAACGTTTTTAATCCATAACTTGATGACTAGGTAATTGGATTATTTTTTACTATTATTACAGGTTTCTAATGGTTTGTTCAATGGTGTTGTTGATCTTAATTCCAAAATTTGCATTTGTTCTAGCTTCGAACAAGTTTTCGTGATTTGTCTAAATTAGATTTTGCTACAAATCTTTCAGCATGATCGATGAAAAATGTTACTCCGTTGACAAAGGCGTCTAATCGGTAGGTATAGGTATTTCATTTGAAATGAAAGTCACATAAGTATAATTTTTAGATTTATTTTATTTTCAATAACATAAAAATGTTATGTTCTTTTCATTTTACACATTTCGAAATGAATTCAGTGGGTACCAACCTGATTGCTAAATGTTCACATAATATTCAAAATGTTATATATACTACAGTACAGTTTGGCTTTGCTTGTATTTGTGGGTCATGGGTCGCATTACACCTTATTTAAAACTCTTTTTTCACTTATTTCCAAACGCTGCTTACAGTACGAGCACAAATCTACTTCACAGCTGGTCACATATGATTCAACCAAACATTGTAATCATTTACTCACTCGGACGGATCATTCGGTACGATCGTTGAATCATTTCAAATGTGATATGCTTTAAAAAAACCTGATATTTTCCATTTTATACAAACAAATTCATCACTTTTTTAAATTAAGCAAGTACTTACCAAAATAGGTAAACGTGTAAAAAAATATTAACCAGTCAAAAATCGTTACAATGATCCGTCCAACAGTAATATTCACTACAATAAATAGATCTAGCTAACTGGAATTGAAGGTCCCTTAAAATTATGTAATTGCTGAAGCTGTGATCAACTAAGGAACGAGGGCGGGCCGACGACGGTGCGACTGCGCTGGACTGCGCACGCGCACATCCCCATATGACAAAGAACTACGATCACTCGTAAACTTACACTTCGTTCGAATAATTGACCACGGCTTCGTATTATACTAATTTTATTGTTTTCCATAATAAGTTTGACTAACTCTAAAGAGGCGTCCATATTCATAGCATGAAGAAAGATGCGCAAATCATCAATTTTACATAAGTTAGAGAAAAAACCGACAGTTTTACATACAACTCTAAATTAGAGATTATCTTTATTAACTGTGATTTAAAAATGTTATCAACAGTAAGTACTAGGTACTTACGCTTCAAAATTTACCAACATCTTAATAAATGAGTTAAGTATTGTGTAATTTTATGGGCACTTAATTCCAATTTGAAATTTTCACGATCGATGACAATTTGCGCTGTACGTAACCATAATCTATATATATAAAACATAGTCGTGTTAGTTACACCATTTATAACTCCAGAACGGGTGGACCGATATTTATGATATTTTTTTTCTTAATTTGTCTCCGCTCGAATAGCAGAATAACTATTTAAAAAGGGGACAATTTAAGATTTTCTCATACATCTGAGCCGTCACGAAGTTCGCCGGGACAGCTAGTAATTAAATATTAACAACGTTTCGTATCAATGGCGCACTATAACTGGACCAAACATTTGAAAATACGTGAAACAAGATTTTGTCCATTCAATGCTCATCGCAATTTTAAATACTATTTTTATATTATAAATACATTAAAATAACAATTTCATCTATTTATAAATAAAATTTTGTTTATGGCTTAAGCACTTGATTATTGCTGTTTGACTGGAACAGAGGTGGGCACAACAACGAAAGGAAATTAAGATGAGCACGGTACCAGACATTCTACTAGTGTACCTATGTATATCGGCTGTATTCAATCGTAAATACACATGCGTTTAAGAGCACAGGCATACAGTACTTCTCATGTACTTACCTTTTAGTTGCAAATTAGTAACGAAAAATAAATCAATTATAAATAGTGTCTAATTTAAACCACAAAAATACTACATAACTACAACCAGATGGGCACATAACCATAAAATAATCTCAAATATTTACCGTGAGAAATTATTATTACAATCATGAAATACGATGTCCAAAGTTATATGCATAGGTTATCACTAAAACTTACGGTAAAATGTTTTATTTTCGTAATGTTTACGATTTATATAAGGTATAACAAAAATAGTGTATAATTGTTTAACTGATGTATCAGTAAATTATATGGATCACGCTGATGTATAAAATAAATGTGTTAATCATGTTTTATTTATTTTACACAAGGCGAACTAGTAGTAGCTTTTGCCCATACGCCCAGTACAGGCTGTAATATTTTTAATGTCTAATAATTTGATTTATTTCATTGGGCATGTTACCTTTACAACCTACTGGCTATGTTCAAATATTTTACACTATTATTGTTACATCTTATATAGCAATAATAAATATTAGGAACCAAACATTATGAAATAAAAAAAAAAATACGTGAAAAATGTGATGTTTTTGTTTGTATGGTGTTGTATGGTGTAAGTAGTGCGCTGTGCCCTATGCGCGCGGTGTTGTATATTAGGTATGGTATTTATTTTTTGTATGTACATGTAAAACCATGTGTAGATTTTCATTAATTTAGTAATACTATACTAAACTGGCCGTCATATAAGTATCTGCCATGTTCTCCTATATAATAACTAAGTAATATAATATTCTTAACTAAATTCATATTTACAAATAATACAGTTCATTACTATTTATATAGAAATTAAAATATATTTCTATCATTCTTCGATTCACGTAACGCAAAATAATTTAACAGAGTTCATTTTTGCACTCACATTTACAATATACTATTGTAACAAATTTGTTACCATTTATTTGTTGGTTTTAAACAACTCATTTAGAATATATCACCCAATAAGCGAGTAGCGTTATACTCACGAATCCTATCGTATCTTACCATTTAAAAATGCAGAATATGCGAAAACTTGAAGGAATATTTTTACAGTAAATGGCAATTGAACATTATAGTTCGCTCGCGTTGAATAGGAACTATAAGATTCACAATGCCCGGGCGGGCGCCGGCCCCTACGCTACTGTACACGGCGCGCGCGCCGCCCACGTACGCAGAACAACTAGCACGAACAAAAACTCCTCTCTATGTACACCCGGACGACTATTCACAAGATATGGACACAAATCAAAAATCTCTAATCGATTATAGTTATATCGAATAAGAAGTTGAATTAATCATAAAATTTGTGTAACAGTTTATGCTAGAGTTTAGAATATAAAGGAGCTCAGTAGCGCCACCGTATGTGCGGCGGTGCGAGGAACTATACATGCACAACACCGCAGTGTCTATGGCCGTTCGCCTCCCAAACTTTACCTAAATACCTAATAAATGTTCTCCAACACGATTGTTTCGACAATCGGTGTCTCAAAGTTCGCGTGTGTTGCACACGGCAGTCTCATTCCAATGTCTACGAGACAATGACACCTTCATAAGGCGTCGGGAGATTCCGGTAGCAACTACTGCTGGAACACAGTGCGGTGTCCAACACAGCGACTAGCGGAGAAGGAACTAAAATCTAGTATCACAATGTCGGGCTTCGCTGGCTAGAACGCGAGATGAACAAACGCCGTCGACTTCGACGAGCAGGCCAGAGCGTCGTGTGACCAGTAACTTAAGTAGGCGTACACCGACGCGAACGATGACACGTAATGAGGTAAAAATTACATTAAGTACATGTGCTCTTTGATAAATTGGTGTTTCCGTTGAGGTCGTGGTTAATTGACAGCCCTCCGATGAGGGTCTCATCTACGTACGTTACTTGAGGTTGTCACACGTCAGTCTTTATTGGTGCCGTCTTATCTCACGCTGGTGGTTCACTCGAAGAGTGCCAGGAGGTCGTCGGAGGAAGGCGCGCGCGGCGGGTGCGAGCCCGCGGAGGACGACGACGAGGGCGGCGTGGCGAGCAGCTCGCCCAGCGCCGGCGCGTCCAGGTACGACAGCAGCTCCATGGGGTCCACACTCGTCTCCGGCAATAGCTGTGGATGAGGATAACATCCCATTATATCTCGGAGCTACGAACTCTCCACTGCTTCTTCCACCTGAACCTCATTTTTGTAAGAAAGCTGTTGACCAAATCTCGCTTCAAGACAAAGTAAAGGAAGCTTTGACAATCGTGATGATAATAGAATGAAGAACGATCTTAAGATTCTGCGGGCCATGCTTTCCAAAGGAATCGAAGCAACATTAATTTCTTCAGGATAGGTAAACACTCCAAGATCAGCATTTCAGGTGTAAGTTGTTACGCACAAACGAATAAAGACCAGTTTTAAGATACTTACATTGAGATTATCGGTGCCTTCCCCATCAATGACAGCGGCCGGATCGAAGTTTAGGTCCGCCGGTATGTCCACGTCCGTCAGTGAGTGGTGATCAACGGATGGCGGGCCCGGTGTGTGCGACGAGCCCGGCGTGTGTGCGCCACCGCCGCCACCGGGTGTGTGCGCTGACCCAGGCGTGTGTGGCGTGTGGGGGGTGTGCGGCATCTGTGGATTAACAGATCATTAGTTTATAGAAGACTAGAAGCTATTTAAAGATCAATGTAACTAGCAAACTCTTGGGCATTAAAAAACAATCTATACATATCGTGTAAAGTTATTAGAAAGAGAGGTTTAATAAACTTCGTAAATAAACAAAGCAATGCATCTTCAGACACGGTACTTACCTGATCATTTAGACTCTTCTCCATGGCGTTCAGAGGATCTAAGGAATTGACGCTCTCGTTCAAATGCGACAACGGTCCGTTTCCAGCGTACTCATTGCTTCCTGGTCCGTTGCTCATTCCATAATCGTAATTCTGGTTGTTCGCACTGGAGCTCCTATTCTGCCCACTTTGGTTGTACGACGAGATCATGGAACCACTCGCGATGGTGTTCATGTCTGGTGGGAGGTAGGGTGATAACGCCTGGTTCATATCCCAGTTGTTCATAGTTGGCATATTCATGGACCCAGGCGATACCGCTTTGCTTCTCTTGCCGACGCTACCATCGTTACTGTCGTCCTCTTGCTGCAAAGAAACAATATTTGTTTTTAGTTTGAGCAACATCAATATGATCATTAGCATTGTTTTCAAGTCTATCAAATAATGTATTTGCTAATGTTATTTTGAAAGGTCTTGCTTACCTTAATACCAGTATTGTTAGATATCTTTGTCGCTTTCCAATTAGCCCCGCTGTCGATTGTCACTTCATCGACGTCTGAACTGTTCAGCGTGTTAAGGATCCCCCACATATACTGGTCAACTTCTAGCCCTTCTAATTGTGCTGGTTTACTGCAAGAAAAAAATATTGATAGAGTCGAATAATTAGCGACTTTTGGGACTCTTATTTTTGGTTTATAATTAGGGAGATTAGATAGACGAGGGTGAAAGGTCCCTCTTCTAAGCTATTTTGTATGAAACATGCGTAGTAAGTCATGATTTAGTAGAATACTTACTTGCAAACCGGACATCTCCACGACCCCCGTTCACAATTCAGTTGCAAATAAGATTCTAAATCGAAACACTGTATGTGTTTGCATTCATGCCCACGGGCAGGTAGCGTGATTTTCTTAAACGTGATTGGACATTTCAAAGATACTTTTAATGCTGTCTGTTCAACGCTATCCCTGTCGTTCGCCGTGTTCGAGCCGTTGCTACCATTACTCGGGGTCTGGTTAAAGTTCATCTTAATCTTCGCGATACAGTGGTCGGCCGTCAATAATCGCTTTCTTAATAAACCTTGCAGAACACTCCGTACGCTCGGCCGGTGGACTAATTGTAATACAAACAGGTGTGACTGGAAACAAAGAGAGAACATTATTGCGCCTTTGTAGAAAACTGTTGCGCGCTATCAAATTTCAGAATTACGGCACTTGTTAGCGCAGGTGTTTCTGAATTTAGTTGTTACTCTACCGAAAAACGGAGACACTTACACAACAGCAGGCTGCGACGGTGATCTGTATCGTGTTTCTGCCTGGTTGGCACACTTCTTTCAGGTACAATGGTTTGTGTGATGTTTTGTTCTCTCCTCTATCTATGACTAATGGCGTCGCGTTGACTGATACCTGAACACTCGCTGGCCAGTTCGTGTTCATCTGTCTATCTTCGTGGTGGAAGCATTTTAGTTGTAATTCAAGGTCCGACCTGCCGGCAAACAGTCACATTGTTACTATTTAAGAATTACTATTAACACGTTACGTGTTAAATATACTCGTACTGAAATAGTTACCTCCATATTAACGTTGAATGGACCGTAGGTTTTAATTGGAATACATGATTGCTAACTGCTAAATTATGTTCTAATCTAAATGGTGGTAATATAATACCATCTCTTACGGGGAATGTTAACCGGAGCTCGTCATCTGAAACAAAGCACATACTAATTAAGCACCTTGCTTCCAACAAATCAACTGTCCGTTACGAGCTACATCTCTTCGTCCATACTTACTTTGCATGCCCATCGGTGGTTTGAGCTCATTGAAGTGGGGTTTGACATCGCCGTTTGGGCTAATATACGGCGGCATACTGCTAGCAGGGGTAAGAGGCGGCGTGGGATTTCCAGGTACTGGACTATGCTGATAGCTTATGTTAGTGCGCATTGCAACCTCCTGGGCGTACTGACCGACGTACTGGCCACCATACTGCGTATTCCCACCCTGGTGCTGCGGAAACTGGGCAGGCACTCCACCGTTGAAATACTGAGCTTGGTTTGAGTAAGGTGGCGTCGATTGTCTCATAGTCCCTCTCATCGCTGCACCGAAGTTGCCGCTGGGGCCTAAAGGCTGCTGAGGAGGGTATTGGCTCTGGAAGCCGGGTCGGCCACCGTACCCCGCCGGGTATTGCGAGGGCACGAAGTTGGGCTGTGTGCCCATGTACTGCGTCGTCTTCCTTTGACCCATGAGCATCGTACCAGCCGGATAAGGCGTGTGTCGCCTCTGGTACCCGGGGCCCATCTTCGCCGTTCCGCCCATCTGTCCGGGCCCCATCTGCGACGGCATCATGTTTGCGTGCATGCCCATGCTGGCCATCTGCGCCATAGGGTTCATGCCGTTCATTGCGGCGTTTCCCATCTGCCCCATGCCGGTCATCCCGTTCATACCACCATTGCCCCCCATCCCCATGCCGGTCATCGCCGGGTTATGGCTGCGCTGTTGGCCGTAGCCATTCATCGCGCCATATTGAGGATTACCCATTGTCATGTTGTTTTGCATCTGTAAAATGAAAATTGTTTTAAACATTGTGTATACGTGACCGAATCCATGTATGACCGGAAAATGTCGATTCGCGTATGATTTGATTAACTAATTAATATTCCAACGGTTTTTGCTTTGAGGACTTAAAAGTAATGGTATAATTGGAATTTATTACGTTCATACTTAACGAAGTTGCGACACGTCTCGGCCATTAGTTTGCCGAACGTTCTACTACTGTCGACTTATTTGCAAAAAAATATTTCGTAAAGTTAGATAGCTTATTGTATAATAGCGAAATCTTTGCTAGAAGACGTGGCAAACAGCGAAGCTATAGAAAGTTGGTAGGTTTATTGAAAGGGATATTTTACCTGCGAGAAAGACTGCGAGTCCTGCATCGCGGCCGTGGTGGCCGCGGCGACCATTGCGGCGGTGGCGCCGAACTGCGCGTTCTCGCCGCCGCCGCTCATCGCGCCCGAACCGCCGGCGCACCCATAGCCGCTGAAACAGAAGACACCATGAAAATAACCTCAATAACAGCAGCAGATTTTGAAAATCTTACGAGCGCTTATAGGGCAACGAGCTTCTCTAATCATCCATGATTTAATCGTCGACATAATGGCACAATAATGCGCCTACAACAAACCGCATTGCAATATCTTTCTACTTTCAGATGAATTAACGGCTTCTTTATAGAATTATGTACTTGTATCGAAAATGTTTGCAGATGTGCACAAGTGAATCTTTATTATTGAACAGCTGAGCTGGCCATAATAGCAAGCAATACAGATACTGAATCTGCATTGTAATCATGTAAGCTATTCATGAAACAATCATAACAATGAAATCGATAAACGTTGGCGCTCTTTAACAAGTGCAATTATTTCTTAGCGTGGAGTAACTACATACACATGTACATATTAAATGTGAAATCGGTCCAGTTAATATTATTTCACTCACGATACCAACAGTTTCTATTGCACGCGGCCTTGCAGAATCGAACATTCCACACGTTAACGCTTCGATTATTAATAAACTCAGTTTCAATATTCAACCCAAATTCTATAGACGCAAGATCTTTTTTTAATATCGCGCCGTGATTTTATTATTTTACTAACAATGAGAGAAAAAATCAATATGGACGTGTATAGTGACGCGTTGTTACCCCTGTGTTTCTCTCGGGATGTGTTTGATTTTTTGTACGACGCCGGAGTGGGAGAACGATTCATGTGAACTGCTTTTGGGGCGAATTCCCGAGCCTTCCCGGAGCCCTTCCTAATAATTCCCATTCGACAAATGCACGACAAACACTCGCACGGGCTGCCTATTGTTACACCCGTCTCTGTAGTAGTGCAACAATATTGGGCCTTTGTATACTTATATAAAAATATTTTAATGAACACAAACTTTACGCACACTAGTGCGCAGTGATTACGTAGGTATGAGAACCAGTAACAGCCAGTTGTTCTGCCTTTGCATAACAATGAACAAAATCGGATGTATTTAAGTCATCACTCGCTGAAATTAGTTTGTTACTTGAGACGATATTGAATAAAAGCGCTTGTGGACGGCTAATAAATCGTATCACGTCCGCGGCTTCTACTTAAGTATTCTCGTAAATAGCTTAACAGATACTTAGCAGCGTCGACAACCAATAAACACACGAGTCAACAACGCTCATCTCGACATCGCCGCTATTCATCGTCACTGCAGATGATTTACAAGGGTCCTTCCTTAGGTAAACTCGGCCCAACTTCTTTTTATAGTTTTGTCTGGACCTTTTTCTTTTTGCCGACCGAAATGTGTAGCAGCAAAAAATCTGTGTGTTCTGTATCCTGGTGCACTTTTTATAAAAGTGGTACCACATCCGAATAATCACTTACGGTCTGTTCAAAATATTTGGGATCTTGAATGCAAGCGTTCGGCTCAGGCATTTCTTAAAGGACGATTCTTGGAACACCTTTATAAAGGACTTATCTTTCGACAAATGTGCCGTCACAGACGAAAGGTCGGCTTACAAAACCGTTTTTAGGGGCAATCGACTTGAGTTTTGTGCGATCTATTCGTGACCACGTTACACCCGTTCTTCGACATACGAAACTACGAAATAAATCAATTTGAATGAGTAGGTAAGCTGCTATTTCGAGAAGCTGGAAGGTGTTTGGCATAGTATTGAGAGATGTGCGAGAGTAACGCGTAGGTATTTTGATACATAGGCTGCAGTTAATTTTAGATTGGTGCGCAGACGTGTCGGATTCCTAGTTAATTGGCAGTGGCGATAATCGTGCATTGAATACGAACTACGAAAGAATGATATTAATTTAAAATATTTATTAAGATTCAGCTAAAGATTTTGTTATACATAATCGAATAAGCTGTGAAATAATTGCAGAATAGCGTTTAATACCATGTTTACACTTTTCATTTTTAAGTGAAGTGTTAAATAAGGTATTAATTGTGAGACTCGTATAGATTACTATCGTGGTAGCGTGAAGCCGTGGCGTGTTCCACCCCTGTGTTTCGACGACAGTTGGTCACCCCCATTTAAATGCCACTTCACATTGTGGCTTGTGCGCGCACGGCTACAACATAACAGCGTTAACGTTTTGATATTATTGCTTTCATGCAGCTTTAAGCGTTTAATTTTATTATTTTACAACACTTCCATATAGGTTCTTTGGTATTCCATTATCATTCTAACTTAATCATGTTTTTTCAGTGGCATGCTCTACAACCGTGACTTCGCAGTCTCGAAAACGATTTCACGGGTTTAAGAAATGAATATTGGTTAACAAAGTAATAAGTTTAATTACGTATCTCGATATCTCTCATTCTCGTCAATTGACGCCCGGGTCGGGAGAGAATGAATCATGCTTCAAGGAGCGGATTCCGGGGGTTAACAAATGGAGCCGAGCGTTCCGGGGTAAATACGGTACAATGAGCGGGGAAGGGTCGACACCGAGTCGCCTGCTTAGGGCAAGTAGGACCGGTCACGTCAATATGGGGCTTTATTACATCGATGCTCCTGATAATAATTTGTTTGGCTGCGATGATATTGAAGCGAATTCAATCGCTTAACCGATTTAAATGTTAAAGTTCAACGTTGATCAAATATGATGAGTCGTCGCTAATATGCTCGACATTACCTTTGAATCAATTTTTTATAGAGATTTTCTATATTTAAGATAAACAACTTTAAGCAGAAATATTTGAGGTTCTTTAATGGAATCCGTTCGAGTCTATTGAGCACGTGGTGTAGTGTGTTGTGTCAGTGCATCCGCCCCCGACCGCCTCGCTCGTTGAAAACTGACGTTTTTTCCCACGATAACTTACGAGCGGTTACAAATCTGTTATTACAAATAATTTGCTTTAACTTATTGATTTAGGTTATTTAATTCCCGTACTATCGATATCAACCATTTCAACGACGAATTACTATGAAATTTTAATGTAACTATTAAAATTACTTACTTATATTACATATTAGACTTCCCTGTCGCTACCCTTGAAGTGTAGTACACTTCCTGTGCTCCGTTCACACAATCTCGCTGCCAGTCCCCATTTTATTATTATTTACTTATTGGTTTTGTATGAGGCAGGCAGCCATCAACAATATGTCGTTTGTAAAGGTGACTACAAAACAAAGCCGTTGAGCGCTTCGACTTAGCACCTGCCCAGTATTTTTTTATTTATAACATCATAGTCAGCTCATAATAATTCATCGGAAACGGTTACTGGAACATTTTTTCATATTGTGTCTTTTCTATTCTGAAGATACTTAATTAAAATAATTGCGTTTGAGTAGAAATAGTTGAGGTTGTTTAAAAAATAATAAATATTGGCATGAATCTTAAGTATTCGATGCTCTCAGATGTGTTGCTAGTTTAATGTTTTGTTTATTTGTGTTTATTGTAAGCGCTAAAGTGCAGTCACCGCGTGCATTCCCATCGCGCGCTTGTGTGAGTGGATGCTGTCAGTGTGAGTGTGGTGCGCGGCTGTGTGAGTGCGATGAGTTGTGCCTGTGTGGGTACTGGGTGGCCTGAAGCGTTTGTGCGTGTGAATGGAAGAGCACATTTCGTTTATAATTGCAGCGATGCGCGGTCGACAATGTCACACTTGTGTGTACTTTTAAGTTACCCTTCGTTTATTAGGGAACATTTGGGGCTTCCGTTAGTTATATATCGTTAATACAGATTTTAAGTTCGCACGTTATTAGATTATATTTGATAATACCTAATTATCTAGTTGATTTAACATTAAGTGTAACATAGGGTAGTTTGAGATATTTACGTGGATGGTGTATTTTTGATTTTATTGCTTGTTAACCACGATAAGGTGGCACAGGTAAGCCGAGTCACGTTTCAGCGTTTTGTTGAAATGTAAACAAACTTGTTCCGGATAAGATAAAAACAGTAAAGGCAGCCGAGTACGTTCAGTGCTAAGTTTTGGTAACTGATAAAGAGCGAGAGATGTACCTAGGTGTCTGCCTAATAGCTAATCAGTATTTAATTTAAATTTCAATTTAACATACGTTTAGATGTCTCAAAATATAATCTCTTCAGCGCTTTTCACCAAATTAAAGTCTTAAGACACATGCTGATTTATTTTACAAAATTTGGGAATTTACAATGTGTATTTTGTGGTTTTAATAGTTTTTGTTGCATATGATGAGAATATTATCTTTATGGGTTTCTATACTCAGTAAAAAATGTTGCATTTTGATTACCTGGATGACTTTTTATTCACTTTAAATTGTCTGCGGTATGAAACTATAGAAATAGGTTTAAGTAGGATTTTAGGGATTCAAACTCACCTAGGGGCGTTTACTCTGTATCCAATGGTCCCTTGCAATGGGTGTTGTTTTCCAATATCGGGAGCGTGGGCTCCCGCGTAGGTGATGGCAGATCCCGCGTAGCCAGCCGTACTACTAGAGTTCGCCGTCCTGCTTGTCCAAGGCGCCCCCCTGAAACACGACGCACTTGGTTTGTTTTCGTCCAAAAACACTAACGTCAGCTCGCAACTGACATCTCTTCCATCAAGCCAAAATTACGATTCAATATTTTTTTCACAAAAAAATATCACTTTCAATTTCTCCAATGTAGTCGTGTCAGTAGCAAGCGTACAGTATTTTCTGTTATCGCGCGTGAATTACACTCTAGCCTTTCGTTCGTCGAACGTCAACAATCGACGAAACGTTCATCGTTCACCATCGTGTCGTCAAATATGACCCATCTGTTTCAATTATTTTTTGAAATTTTCTTCTACGCTTATGTATTTTATGTCTAGATTTGTCGTGTTATAAATCACATAGAATTCACTGTACTTAACAGATTCCAAAATGTTTGATTACATTTTATCTCAGTCACATATTTTTTCATTGTCATTACGATGAACGCTTCGTGGAAAGATTCCGTCTTTGAATCAGCTGAGGCAAAATCCAGCGTGCCATTTTTATGACAGGTGGTGTACTGGTTCACTAGTTTTCAACAAGCTTCCTTTTCTGTCAACATCATGATTACCTTATATTCCTGAAATTATTTATTAACATTTTCAAGCAAAAATCATCTTTTGCAAAACTTGTTAAAACTAATAAAACCAGCACAAATATAACTTTAAAATAACACTTTTATTTACTTGTATGGCACTTTCACGCAACACAGATCCTCGTAATCACTGCAAGAATATTTTATTCATAATCCAATTTTTGACACTTAGAAGCAATCCTTTTTTGGTGGTCAACTTCACTGTAGCGTTCAAAAATCCAAAATGTCACTTTGCACAATTCATAAAAATCCAAATCCAGCGTAATGAGATCAAAACTTGTCACTGTGTTCCAGCATTAGCGATGGCCAATAAGTTATCGTTCACTCACGAGTCCGACTTTGAAATCACCGAAACATCATAGACGTGTTGCACGAGTGTCGACACCGACGTCACTGGCGGCGACGGCGAACGACCGCGCATTCGACCGTCAAAGGTAACACTGGATGATGGCGATGGCGAGCCGGCGGCGACGGTGAGTGAGAGGTTGCGGCGCGGGGCGCTCCCACCCCGCGCGACGTTGCCAGCTCGCCGCGATAAGTGGCGCACCCCCGCGTCCCCCCGCTCGTAAGTCGTCGTCTCGACACTCGGCGATCGGCCGCGCTCGGGCGCCATCGTCGCCATATCGGTTCTCTGCCCCACCCCGCGCGCTCGACGTTTCACGTAACGGTCCTCAATCGAGCGCTATACTGCCAGCCAGTGCGATAGTTGCAATATTCTGTCGTCATTGCGATTACTCCAATGATTAAAGTAGAGCGCCAACGATGAATTGATGAATGTTGGCCTTAGAAAATGTTATACTTTTATTTCACTCTGAGATAAAAATGTAAAATAAAAGAACGATCGAAGTAACTCTTTTCGTCTTATTCTCAGGTAGATATTTGTATCGAGAGTTTTTGCGCATTGGTGCGGCATCGCGGCAGCGGTCGACAAGCGTCTGCGTTGGGGCATAATAATTAGCCACGATAAACAATGGGCTTGTCGTCCTCTGGCCGCTACCTGCGCATGACGATAGGACGGGTGACTTGTCCTGCGATGTCCTTGCCGAGGTGGATCGCGCGGCTGATGCACGCATTTTGCACACATCTTCGAATAAGTAAATTACACTAATAGCTGAATTATTTTTATTGTTGAAATCCTTGTTTTTTTTGAGTGACAAACATTTCAATGGTATTCAATGGTAGTTCACTTCTTAGTCTTATTATTTTGAAACTGCCAAGTATTTAATAATTGAATAATAAATATACACTGTGTTACCGGATCCGTTACTGTATCCGTATCCATCACGCTCTTTGGCCTTGTCGTATATTCGGAATTCCAAGTACCGCTAATGTAGTAACTAGTAATGATAGGTAGCTAGGTGAACTATTACATGTCTTATAATGTTATGACTTCATATGCAGGCGTAGGTATAATATTAATGTGTATAAATAAAAAAATATTACGCTAATGATTTCGTAACTATTCATTTAGGTACTACAAAGATGATTTGACTAAAGAAAACAATCTGTCTACTGTTAAGGTCCAGCCCATGTACTAAACAGGGCCCTACCTCCCGGGGGTAAGGGGGTAGGTGTAAGTGGCTTTATTCCAAAAACTTATAGGTAGGTACCATGGAGTCAGCTCATGATTCTGTACCCCCAGAGTTGAGATTTTCCGTCTATCTTTTCATTGATATACGCATTTTTTCAGTATTACGACATTTGATTCGTTCCATTCCGTAAGTATATCTCCACCCTGTAAGTATAATTTATAGTATCAAATTTTCTTAATTTTAACCGAAACTGTGTAAATCGGATAAGCGATTGAATTTGCTTCAATATCATCGCAGCCAAACAAATTATTAGGAGCATCGATGTAATAAAGCCCCATATTGACGTGACCGGTCCTACTACTTCCACACTGTATAATGTTCAGGGTTTAAAGGCTATATACCCGATCGCAACAGCAAAGGAAACCGAAAATTGGCGCCCGTATCGGTTAGTACGCAACGTATACTCAACCCATGTTGAAGACGAAATCATAGCGAATGGAAACTGTATAGTATGCGTATTTCTAGTCAACAGCCTCCTTAGCCGTTATTATTTTATTTTAATACCATACGTTTCGTCTTCGAAATAACTTACGCACGGGCTAACGTTTTCGTGGAGCATTCGTTTACAATAGTTCTGTGCGGCACGCGCGTCGTCGTCGCCTGCGATCGCTGGAAAGTCGGGAAAGCGTGCGGCCCGCAACACTCGTCCGCGTTCCGATGCGCTTGCGCCGCGACGCGAGCTGCCCTCTAGCCCATTCATAAAAATAATTTACTACCGCTCCGTCCGTCTCAATAGGTAAACTCATTTTTATTATCAACTAGCTGCCCTTAGCTGCTATACTTCGTACGGCCTTAGAATCAAATTTTAGAAAAAATGAATTGTTTTTTTGTGCATTTTTGACATGTTTTCATAGTTGCTCTGCTATTCGGGGCTGAGACAAATTTAAAAAAATCAAAGCTATTATATATCGATATTATATATGGCCCCACCCGTTCCTGACTTAAAAATGGTTATACAAATTACACCTAAAATCGCGATACACCTACTTGACAGACAAACATATTATAGCTGTATTTACAAATAAAGATGTATTTCAGAAAATTATGCGCGATCGAACACTACAACGATAAATTCAATTATCAACCATGTGATTCTACAGATCGTTCTTTCTGTTTCGAAGTTCACAGGTACTAATACCGACTATAAAAATGTGGCGTATTTGCGTCTTAACGATTCAAGGCTCTACTCTACAGTTTTTAAATATAACTGTTTATTGTAACGGTGACGATTAAAACGTGTTTAGTTACATTTCTTCCTGTTATACATGGCATCTTATCAAAGCAGATAGCGTATGACGTAGACGCACCGCTGATAACGGACGTATGTACCTACATACAAGCACGTATGGTCCCCGCTACTTTTGTATCGGTATTGTCGTAATTCACATATTTGGTACTACGTGACTTCATAAATGTCCGAAGGTCATGGAATATTTTGAATTTGATCGGTATTTACATTTAAATTTCGTAATAAATAATACCTGAAATAATTTATTAGGTAAGTATTTTGATTGTGAAAATGTGACTTGAAAGAAAGCTTTTAGTTAACCTTGGGCGGGCTTGGGCGGCTGGAATTCCTCGTTGAATTAGTTACCTTCCCTCGCCGCTGTGAGGGCTTTATGTTATGTAATCCATTCAAGATTGTATGGTGTTTGAAGCACTGTTCTATTCATTCAATTCGTGATCAGTGATTACCGAAGTGGGCGTTATCGCTTTCAGCGCCCTCTGTGGGCGTCGGGGTTGATGCTGTTTTCAAGGGTATTATTCGGGGTGGTGAAACGTAAAAGGCCAATGTGAGGTCGTCCTAACGTAAAGCATGTTTTTATTATCTCATACGATTTTTTATTATCTTTCATTACCTTATTTTATACTAAAAGGTATTATATTGACTTTTATTGATTTATCTATGATATAGGTCAATTTTATTTTTTTAATTAAATTTTCGAAAGATGGCATAAGAACTATATAATTTTTTCGTTGAATTCCAATCCAAATAGCCCCGAGTGGGTGTCAGTTTAGATTGTAACCGTGTTCGTCAATTCAATGACAATTGTAATGGGTATTTATTGTGGGTTTTTTAAATCAACCGGATTAATTTAAAGATAATAGGGTGTTTGACTGTATGAAAAATAAGCTTTAAATTGTGGCAATCCTAGAAGACTAGCTTTCTGTAACTATTAGTTTTAATTTATCTGCAAACATATAGGTTATTTTCTTTAAATTCATAAAATAAAATAATGTATTTTTTGTTCAGTCACGTGTTCAAAAACGCTCTGGATTGTTGCTTGATGCCTTGTGACGTCACACCGTCGTAATCAGTGTCAGATTGTCTATACAAGTTTGGTAATATTTGGGATTTTAATGTGGTTCACAAGGGTCACGTGGCCGTGTTTTGGCGGTACTCGTATTTTTATTTATTTAAACTTTATCATCGAATTGTATGGAAAATACTAGAATATACAATGAAAGAACTATATTGTTAGCATCATATTAAACTAATGAACAATTTAAGATAGTTTTTCCAACACAGTCAATTAGCCTATTGTTAACTGTATTAAATTTCTTTTTGTCCTCCATACGCGTTTGATAAAGATAGCTGAAAAAGATAATTTCACATTTATATGCTATGTGTGCTGTTTATTTGCAACATACTTACTGATTATTTCCCATGTCTGATTTACTCGCAGAATCAATTTGGTTTTGTGCTACGATGAGGAACATAAAAATGTACGCACGTCCAAGCATTGTTTTAGCATTTAATTTATGTAAATGACGACGTTATGTAAAGTAAACGGCTTAAAGACATAAATGGCGATGTATGAGTTATGTGCGAACTTTGACCTGTAAAAATTACTAATAGCGACTCCTTTTGTTGGCCTCTAAGAAGGTTCATCAGTAGAAATTACGATTCCTATCTAGCGTCCTGAAATTACTGTGGCATATTTTCACTGTATTCGATAGTCATAACATAAGGTTGTAAAGATCTATATTATAACTGTCACTTGACACATACCTACGCAGTTTCCAGTCGGCGGTCGTACAACAATAGCTCATCATCAAAGCGGGGAATTAAAAAAATCTGATTTTCCTCATTCGTTGACAGGAGTTATAAATCACGGTTGCCGTGTTTATTTTACGATCTGGCTATTATCGTCAACGTGGCGGTTTTGCAACGCGGTCGGGCTGCGATGCCTCCACACCGTTGCGCAGCGATAGGGCTGACTCCTGAAGCATCAATTTGATCCTGCGGAGCTATTTGAAACCATTCGAAATCGATATCGGAAACGGAATAGAAAACTTTCGAGGTGGATTACCGCAATCGCAATTAAAATTTCCGAATTGGATTATCTTCGATGTATCTTAATGACAATACCAAATCAGTTTTATTACACCACCACACACTAAGGACACACACACACACCAACATCGGAAAGTTTCAAATCCGTTTCCGAATTAAAGACAAATCAAAACCCCTTTTCATTTTCCCTTATCTGAGTATGGTGTTGCAAGTTGTTTTGTAGGTATCTAAACATTATCAATACAACATTTTTTTAGCTGAATTTATGCATTTGAATATTCTTATTCGTAAGCTAAATGCAGATGCTTCTTTCTCACGTTATGGGACGTTTAACAGTGAAATTATATAAGTTTTAAAGGCCTTAGTTTTAGTTGGGACATCATTATTTAAATTATGCTTTATAATTATAATTTTTCTATTGCCCGCTAACCCTGATTACGTAGAAGTCGTAAAAAGCAGATATAGTGGAACATGCATCAGTTATTTCTGTTTCGCCTTGTATTTCCATTCTATCCATGGTGCTTAGCGCTGGCGTATGTAAAATTACTCATTTTATGTGACTGTGAACTGAGATTAGATAAATAGTTATGCTATGAAATGCAGGTACGTATGTACACCGGCAAATGTCTTGAACAAAAATGGCGGCATAAAATTGCTTGATATATAAAAATAAATAAGTAAATTCTAAGCGTGCGAACTGTGCGCAGGGTTGAACAGTGACTGCCCACCTTGGGTTGCCATTAAACAAAAAACATATTTGTGTTTGTGGAACAAACAAGTAGGTATATTGAAAATATTTAGATATCTATTGCCTTTAGGCTCGCTATGCCATATACCTTCGTTTCTACAGTTGTCTGTCACAAGAATATTATTATCGAGCATTCTCACTACTATTTGAACTATTATAATAGTTACCTACCGCAGTGTTTCCATGAGGTATTAATTGATTGCAAAACAATTGAATTTTGAGTGGAAACGTGAACAAAGCAAATTTTTATCGCGCGTGATGATGATTAGAACAAATGATGGCGATTGCGCGATAAGACAGCGCACACATGCACATCATTTATTGGAATTTTTTGCATTATCTGAAGATACTGACAATGTGGAACTTCCTCCAAATTATACATATAATGATTGCTGAGTGAAGCATTAGTGCATCTTTACACTGCGGCTATGCAAACATATCAAAGGCCTGCAATCGGTTGAGTTAAGAATATAATTTGGTCAAACCTCATGATCAATTACAAGTAGCAATATTGCTACTGTAATATATTTCAAATGAGCATCAATGGTATCACGGATTCAAGGTTGACGTTACGATTTGCAAAAAAACTTGTTCTATAGTTAGTATGACATAGTTCTGTCGGGTGTAGAAAACAGAATATACATTTGCTTAGAAACGTTCGCGAGGTAGCTTTTGGTTGTTAATACTATTATTTATACTATTTTCACGCACTTACTACCTAAGTACGCACTTAATACTTCGTTGCAAAAACGAATATTTTCACTTTTTTTTTAAATTTATCATCGGTCTTTTTTTAGATTATAGTTTTTTAGATTTTTTAGATTATAGCGTCTTTTAGGATCGCTATGGATTCAGAAACCAAATAGCCAGTAGCATGTTTTAAAATACATTCTTAATAGCACAGACAGAACCCAGTTTATTAGTAAGATTAATAATAGTATGGATTATACCAATCTATAAGCTGGAAGTATCGCAAGTGGAACATGTCGCGGTGTGGCAAGCGAGCATGTCGCCGGCCGATTACATACACGTAGGGTTTCCATTAAGTACTCAAAATTTGTCACCTGCCTTAAGTAATATTCCTGAGGCCTATCACTACAAAGTCGAGGCTCAGTCGAAGCGGGGTCGACGCAATTGAAAGGTACCTACGATTCTTTTTTTTTTCATAGAATCAAATGTATCTGTGCAGGGGCGGTTGAGGCGCAGTCGCAGTAGGGATGAGGCAGGAAAGCGTCGGACAATCGCTACCATTTAATTCCAGCAATAAGCATGAATCTGTGCGCTTCGAGGCTCAATTCAGTTTGCAGATATCTCAGCTCTGCCTTGACTCTGACGTTGCAGAGAGCGGCCGTTCAAAAAACATTATTAACGCCAATCCTGTTAAGCTCTATAAGGTCCGTAGAAAGTGCTCATTTTGTATAAGGTGAATTCGAATTAGCATACGATAATTGTGTGTTCAAACATGTCAATTTATACACATACCTCGCAATCTGTTGCAATGATCACACCATAGAAGAAATCGTTTACCAGCATCAGGTAATTCCAAGCTTATATGAATGAGAGTTACGTGCTTAGAGATACTATTGTCCCATCCTTGTCAACGACCGATTAAAAGAAAGAGAAGGGGATAATTCGCTAACATTATTTTCGTACTTGCGAGGTAAGCGAAGCCTGATGGTGACCCTACATGCGCCTCCCCATCGCAAACCTGTTCCGTGCTTCGGGAAATATGTCGTCGATCGCGCGTGCCAACCGACTCGTTTCCTTCACTGTTTGTTAGACTAATATACTTATTTAGATTTATTTTTCTGCCGTAATTAATATGGTTTGTATTTATAGTTAAAGCTAGTCCTTTGAACTAACCGGCGCCGTTTTAGGGAGTGTTCTACGACCTGTCTCGTTTAAGAATTGGTTGTAATTTTATTAGAAGCGTATTGATTGATAATCGATCTAATTTTTCAGAAAAGTCTATTGAAGATCAGTAATATTCGCCACTAGTAGACTACACTAAATAAGTCATTATAATTTTATGAAGATGGAATAAATTTATACGGTATATTTTATTTTTCTTCAAAGGGTCATGTAACCGGATTCAATATATTTCGCGAACTAGACTATAGATCTGCAGTTGAATTTGAAAATAATCTGTTAATATAGATGTGAGGTGAGGTTGGATGGATGGAAGCAATTAGAATTTGAGCTTAGATGCAAATGTTCTTAGTCTAAAAGTTGTTGTCGTGATTTTAAGGTGTCTGAGACAACTTAAGTTATTGTGTCTGCCTGTCTGTATATTCTAATTTAAATCGAATCGCATCCCGTTCATCTTCCGTGACTTGCTCTGTCCTGATATGTCGCGACTTGCATTTAACAAGCGGCTATAGTTATTATTTATCGGCGAGCGATGATTTCCATTCTTCGCGCTCGATGTCTCGTCTGCATCGCTTCGAGAAAGCCACATAACGTCGTACATTACATTCCTTGTTCTACAAATGTATTCACTGTTAATATACATATTGTACTTATATATACTTTCTATTTTAAACTTTATCATTTTTAAATGATTCTTTACTTTTTATCAACGCAGTATGATTTATGCTTCTTTGATTTTACCCTTGGCGTACCCACATGCCAACATCATAAACATCTGTTTATTAATTATCTTGTTATGTACGTCAATTACGTTTATTATACCTAAGCCGAAGATGAAGGGGACACGCGACGAAGTCAAAGCAAAGGCAACGGTGACGAAACGAACACTCGAGCCGTTGTTATTTTAATTAACTACTTACCACAATCAACAAGAGCAAAGGTAATGAAACAATGATGCGCGTGAGACGGAGTGTTTCACGAAAATAAAGGCAACAGAACGGGCACAATGACTCAGATGGAATTCAGCGTTGCCCGCCATACTGAGCTTCGTCGGAATCAGAAATACAATCCTAATTATAATCGCACGCATCCGTCCAGCACCTCAATCGGTCGCTAACGTACCGACTAAACCGCACCGTGCTCCTGGACGCACTCATCTCTGTGGATTGTATGCAATGAACGCTTAATAATTATTTTCGTAATACACGTCACGTAAAGTTCAAGCGTGTGCGCGGTGGTGTCGGGCGCGAAGAACCGCCCCGCCGCGCCGCCGCCGCGCCGCGCGGCACTCGCTACAATAACCCGGCGAATTAACACGTTATTGAATATCTTTTTAATTCTTATTATAGTACTTAACTAAGCGATATAGTTGTTCGCTCGCTCCCCGCCTGCATTGTATACACATCGATATTTGCAGCGTCTAAGGTCAAACACGTTTAAGGAAATGCTAACGGAATCCGATCGAAATCAGTCCTTTATACATATTTATATTTGGCAAGGCTGTCAAAAATCACGCGTCGTTCAAGTCTAGACTGGTGTTTAGAAATAGACGGCGATGTTCCGTGATAAACAGCTCAATTCGATTTGATGTTTTAGAACAAGCGCTACCGGTCATCATTGGATGTTTATCAAGATTATGTTGTATTATAATGATTTTTATATGTAAGTATCTACACGATACAGTTCCAAGTAGTGCGAGTGTTAGCCGGCGTCGAGTGGTTCATATTAACGTATGTGTACATAGGAGGAACGTTGCCGCATTGCGGTGAGCCGCCCATATGTCGACATATCACTCCTGCCCTTTACTACATTCTAGTACCTTTTTTAATGGGACGCGTTTACAGACCACTCTTGCTTTATAAAGTGCTTATTGAATGATTTGATTGGCAGTTATTCTAGTTGAAACAGTTAATTTGCATAGCCATGTATTTCAAAACCAATAAAACACGACTCGTTTTATAAATAAAAAAAAGCTTGATACAAACGGTTTTATCTGGCTTACGAGACGTCTTATAAGACGAATGGAGATTGTGTTATAATTATTGTTAGCAACAGAAGAATAAGTTTACGACATTCATAGTGGTATTGCTATCCTCCCCGATGGCTCGGTACATGGGAGGATGAGAAAAACAAAATGTCATCATCCCCGGTCATGATAAGTTTCTCCGGTGCTGCATACGGAGGACGATGGGTCATGGGAGAAATATTTCATCCTCCATGGTGGATAGACTAAATAAGCAGTCAAGCTTCTTTTCGAAAACGTTATCGAATACTCGATTCCGGTTTTGTTCCACGCAATGATTTCAAACTGAGCGTTAACATGCTAGTTTAATAATAATAATAATAAAATTATTAAGTTTTTAGCTTCACGCCTCAGACGCCATGTACCGGGCTAGTATACATTAGTCGGCCGTTGATTTACACGGCTCCGTATCGTGGGCGCGTCTATTCATAGTACTAATGTACTATATTTAGTAGCTATTCCCTATTATTTCTCGCGACTGACTCAGTATGTTTTTTCCTCCTTTTAAATGGGGTTTTGAAACTGTTACACTTTTCCACAGAAGGTATCTAAACTATAGTGCTAGTGTATGGCATTTGTCTAGCAAAACTTAAGACAATGTTTTTATTTTCCCAATAAAGTTCCCGTTTCGCCATCCTAACAGAGCTATTTATGTCTCAACATGTCTCAAGTAAGAATGTGCATAATTTATAATAATTTACGTATTACAATTTCAAGGTCGTCCGGTTGTATGCAAGTAGCCCGCGGCCGCACATAGAGAAGCGTCGAGTCGTATGCAGGTAGTTGATAGGAGGCGCGACTCGTGCGCCCGCGCACATCTGCCGGCGCGCGTGGCTAGCACCCGCCTAGTGACGCGCGCCACGAGAGGACGACGGATCAACTCAAACTATTTATCATTGGTGCCCACGCATCGTAATTAATCTGTTTACTGGCACTAACCGCGGTGACGACTTGATTTCGAGTTGATTGCCTTTTGATTGGGCGACATGCTACAACAAACATGTTTTGTCGTGTTTTATCAGAATTGAAACAAATTTACTCAAAACAAAATTACATACACAACAATATTATGTTCCCTATTCTTTTGTTTTAAACAATCGCCTGAGGCGACACAATCAGGTATTCGTAAGCACGTGCTAAATATGGGTGTCAATTATGGTAACGATATAAAACGGTGATTAAACGGCTATCAAAATTGACACATGCCAACTGATATGTGAGTGTTTCCGCTTGTCACATGGACCACATACCGTGGGTTGGCAGCGCGGCTAATTATAATCTACTAAACATCATCGAGTGCTCGTAACTTAGGGTCGCGCCTCGTGTGTATGTATTTTTAAATCCGCTTTTTCCACACTTCCTTTCCTTGTACTGATTTAGATAAAACATTCACTCGTTTATTAACATTATGGATTTTATAATATATTAAATAATAGTAATAATATATTGGTATATTTATAACTACATGTATTTATGTAGTTTTATTATTAACCAAATAATTCTTATAAGAGTATGTAGGTACTTGTAATAAAATTTATAAGGGCGTGTATCAACCCTAATAGCCCTTCGGCGCGATCCGTTTCGCCCTGTGCGTGTGAGTCGCACATCGCACCGTGTTGAAGACTCCACTGTATGTGCCGTATGCGCAAAGGCATTAACATTCGCTTATTGATTTTAACACCCTTAATCAAATTCAGTACACGTTATGATTATGTTATATTCGCCGTTTCAATCAACGACAACTAAACTTTTACTAATTGCACGCGACGGTGACAACATGATAAAGATCTCGTTATTTAAACGCGTGAATATTAAACAAAGTCATGTGTCATAATAATTAATCTGCCTACTCGTGCTCTATTTAAAATTATCTTGGGCTGGTGCCAGTTATTCTAAATACCATACGCGGTCGCACTCAAACTTGTCTATAGCGACGTGAAAGAAATTCACATAAAAAATAGAGTGGTAATCAAATAATTGCTGAATTCGTGTACGACCGTTCCTGAGACTCGCTAGTCCATTGTTCAATACGTACCGTGAAAATCAAACTTCCTTACAGCTATTAAAGATATTACACACACTTTGTAAATATCTATTGTAGTCTACTTGATTTCATACAGATAGTGCGTAAGTGAAGTTGTTCATGTATTGTTTGTATGACATCGGGGATTTTTATTAATGTGGACAGGTATGCGGTACCGCCCACACAATTTGGCCGAATATACTAGGTGGGTGATGAATCTTTAACACAATTGCCGTTCCAATAGTGACGTCAGAGCTAAATATACAAAAATAATTATGCCACTTGGGTCAACAGGACCGGCCGCGGCGCGAGACGGGTTAAACAACACTGAAGATTATCCGGTGCCGAATAAACGCATTTTTATAATCTGTCGCGTGTTTCCTTGTAAATCTTAATTCATATGTTCCGTTACAGTAATTCCAGTGTGAGGGCACGGACGTACATATTTTCTCTGGAAACGTATCACCTTGTCGCCGGGTAGCTGGTTACTTACAATTAAAAAGCGAAAAGAGCGCGGATTCCGAGGCGAATTTCGAGAAATATCGACGGGGTCGACGAACCATGTCGACGCATCGTGTTCGCGTCTCCTCACTCGATTTTTTTTTGTACACTTTGTTTGGCATTATTATGCGGTCAATAATTTTGAATAAGATTTTATTTATGTGCTTTACTTAATTACCAGCTAAAATAAAAAAAATATTGTTGATATTTTTCGTCGATTCTCGTTGAAATTTACTTTTTAAATGCCTCCCTGGGTATCCCAAATATAATCATTTATAGTTTTTGCAAAAGTGGGCAGCGCCAGCTTTCATGGCTCGCCGTCATCAATTTGGTAACCAAAAATCGTCTAATTGTATCGACCGGCAGCCTTTGAAGGGATGTACACCAAAATATTATGGGATCTTTTGAATCCAGCCGGTTTTAAGTTGAGGTAGTTAAGTGAATATTTTTTGCGCCGTTCTGAAGTAAACCGTGATTGATTCTCAGTAGCTTAAACCGGGAAGATGAGACTTCAGTCGTGGAAAATTACCAAGTCTGCAAAATGATTTGTTTCTTTTAAATTCATATACACCTATAGTTACCGTATATCATATGGTTATACTCATCAAAATAAATCTATCTCAGACCTCAAGACCATTAATTTCTGTACATATGTCAGTTTTGTATAAACATTTAAAATTGACTATTTAAGTTTTATAATCATTTGTTTCTAACTTTTAATGCACCTTTGTATGGTAACCTTAAAACAAATAAAGGTGTTAATAAACGAATTACTAAAACTTTAAAGTATCGTTTGGCCTTGCCTTGTCAACTTTTCATAGGTCACAAAATAAACTCTCAATTTCGACAACGGTTTTGAAAATATTTTTAACGATGATAATGAATATTTGATATATAGACCTTTGGCTATACTTTGTAATCATCGCAGCCTATATGGCCTATAAGTGATCTGGTGCAGGTACTGCGCTTGAAGAGTGAACATAAAAAGGTGCACACACGCGCCGCGTTTGTGTTCGCCACTGTCGCGAAGGTGAACAATAAAAATATCACCGGCGGTGAAATAAATAAAAAGAGCAGCCGGTCCAGGTGCCGTGGGGGCAGGTGGAATAATTGCCAATTCTTTGTCTCAAACCATACACCAGCTACGAAAACCCGTGTATCTCAAGACTGGGTCTTATTTTACGCAAAAAAGAGGATTCGCGCGTGCATGCGTTCCGCACAACGATTAGATAAAGGTCTACCCATTAACTAAATACGGTTGCGTGAGCGTATGTCAAACTCATGTAGCTATTGTAAATTGGATAAGGGATGATAAAGTCGCGAGGATGCAAAGTGGGAGCTGCGAAAGGTTATGTCGGAAAGCTTTTTGGTGCTGGAATTCGAATTTGTATCGTCTTCCCAACCTTACGAGACACCTGCAGGGAACGTGTTGTTGGTAATTGGGTATATACGCGCTGTTTTTAAATGTAAGGTACTTTTTGCACCAAGAATCATAAAGGTTAATTAATTTCTATTGATTCTCCAATATCCTCTACTCAAGCTTTGCTGATTATATGCTTATATTTACGACATATATACATAAAAAACTGTATTATGATTGAAGTATAATTTTGCGTGTCAATTAAGTGTTTAAATTAGTTAATGTTTAAATTATTTGTTACCTACGCTAAGTTGCAATATTGATATCTTCTACGCTCTCTTTCCTTTTTACCAAGTACCCAGTAAGAGAAACATCAAGTTGCAAGCTCAAAACTTAAATAATGAGTGGATACATTCCACATAGGTATAACTGTCGATGGTTGAATACACCAATGATTCAAATATATCCCACATTAAAATGTTAACAAGTATTATTTGTCAGAAGAAATGAGTGGTCGTCGCAAAAACGGTGAATCGATGAAGACAATTTTTAGAGTAGGTACAGCCGACTGACCGTAACAACGGTACGTTTTGACAGATCGTAAAACTGGAACTGAGATGCGTACAAGATTAAGCATCCGTAATGGCTCGCGGGGTAAAACTCAACATTGATGCACGGATAAACTTGTTGGTCTTAAGGAACTTGTTCGTTCAATAGCCATTTGGTTTTTGAGAATATTCTTAGTGAATTTGTCGTAAGGGGAATTTGTGTTCTTTACATTTGAATATCAGATAATTTGTACAAGGAAAATGTTTACGTTAGATAAAAAGTAAAAAGTCCAGATTCCTGCGGGAATTTCCTAGTAGCAGTTTCCGTTACAAAATAGACCTACTCTTCATTAAAAGTGGTTGATTAAATAATGCAAAGTCAATGATAAAAAATATATAACTAGTCGATATGATAAAAGTATAATGTAAACCTGAAAATAATACAAATAATTTCGATTGTCAGATTTGTTAATGACTACGCTTTTTGTGGCAAGGCGACTGGGTTCAAAATTGCTTAAAGGAAGTTTGTATGATGAGGACGAATGTTTGTATCAGAGAAATGCATGCTTTATTTCCGCGACCTCGCAAGAACATTCAGCCCGGTAACCTCATTAGATGAGACGTAAGGATCATCTTCTGTTCTAAAAGTTGCAGGATTTCCATTTCTTTATTTCACATATTGTGTACCTTTACTGCAAATTGAATACTCCATTGCCGATTTACCATCTGCCGCTGCGGCGAAACTCCCATTAATCTGATGGACATCAACAAATACAATCATTGTATCACTACATTGCGACTATCAGCGAGTGAAATTCCGGAAGGCAGGAATGTGGGTGAGGTAACCCCATTCGGTCGGTGCACATGCGCCATGTACGTACCAATTTCGATGTAACCTGACAAAATTGAAATGTGTGATACCCGCCACAGTGGAATATTACAAGCTGTTCATTTCTAACTCGGTTGGGTTTTAATCTGATTGTTTGAGTACGGACGGCGCTCAACCCGGTCACTTTAGCTAGCACGCGTATTATCTCCATTTGCATAGTGCGGGCAAGTAGCGGTGTTGACTATTTATATGATTTAGGGCCTGTTTCAAAATTTGCTAATACATCTTATCTGACAGACATTTTACGAGACGTGGTGGTGGAGGAGACCCTTAATTCCGACTTCATGCATGGCATACTTACTGTGAAAGAATTTTCAAAATATAAGACACTCTCTAAGTTATTCGTTATTGATGTTTGGTAAAAGCAAACAAGGAACTGTGAAAATGAGCTTACAGCCACATCGACAGACTTTACGTATATTAAGTCCATTATAATAGGGAATAAGTCGGTCAAAATTATATCTGTAGCCATATCAGTGACGTAGCTCAACTTTTAAAAGAAAAAACCAGATTCTGTTTTAATCTATGGTGAATGTAGTTTTTGTTTCTGGAAAATTTTCTCAAGAATCTCTATTTCTTTATAAACAATAAACTACGCGACAGCTTACGTATGGTAGGTACTTACCTACCTACTTTGCGCGGCATTGAGCGGAACACGCGATCGCAATCCTTATGAATGGCCGCAACGGTCCGTCATACGTACCCGGATAGTGGTATTATTTGCCTTCCGTCATTGCTGGCTCGATCTTGAAAACAATTACTGCAGACAACCTATCGATTGGAAAACCGTTTGCAATGCATCAATATATTTAAAATTTGAACGGACGCATTCGAATTTGGCTGTGGCTAATTGCTACTTTACCTGGTTATAAAATATAATTTATTAGGGATGATTGAAAACACATTTAATAGTACTTCCTTTAATCCCAAGTACCTATTACTGTACAAATGCTCGTTTTGTAAACAGTTCTCTGATCTCATGTGTTAAAATCATGTAAGTAAAAATTAAATGTTGTGCGTTGGTAAGCACATCACTGCGAATCAATTTAGATAATTTTTCAAACTGTTCCTAATAGTCCAAATAGGAAAATGTGAGAAATACTGTCCAGGGTTTCTTCTAAGGGATTTGGATAGGACAACGTCCGTGGGGTGACCTTGTTTTAAATAATAATTACGTATCACTTGCTGTGCGATGAAGGCATATATCGTAAGGTAACATTTACCACGGATTAACTTATAGCTATGGATGGATGCACTGCAGTGCAACTCTGCTGAAATATTCAGGGAAAATAAACGTGTTGCTGTACTTACACTGTAATAATACATTTTACCTGGTTCTGCAAGTTCGGTAGGTACTTGTCGTAGCTAGCACATTTAATAAGCCAAACAGATCAGCTTTTATTATAGAAATCGTTCAAATTTATGCCTGAAATTGAATACGTATTGTCAAAGTAGGTACATAATTCAAATTCCTCTATGTTCGATACATGATATGTGTATAAACATACACATAATTGCATACCTCAAACATGATAATGCAACAGGAACTGATGATATCATCGGCCATCATGCCCCTGGACGAGATGTCATTGTTTGTGGAATTCCAGTGAGAAACGAAAAATTCACAAAATGAAGTGAATAATAGACGAGGCAAAAGGTCAAAAGACTAGTCACTCAAAAATCAAAAGTGCCGAGTACTTACTACTTGTTCTTATGACAAAACTATGATCAATGTTATTACTTAATCATGAATAAATAAAGAAGAAGCAAAATAATTAAAATAAGTAGGTACTTAGTCAATACAATTGTGGTAAATATATCTTTTAATGATTATTCAATTGTGCATGTCAAAATAATAAGACCTAAGAATCAATATTTCATCGCAATGGCGATACGATAATGCGACGGGAAGTAACTAGCCAGCCGAATCACAACTGTTATTACCAATGTTATTGGTTATCAACGAATTTACATCGATAAAGTAAGTATCGATTATTCTCGAGACCTTAACCGATTGAACTTGATTCCACCTTCATGTTGTCGCAGCCATTTTCATAATGACAAAAGTAAGAATGTTATAATTCGTTTTTAATCAGGTCAGGTTCAGATTGTGTGAATATTGTGTACCTTAAAACGTCCGCCACTTACATTGCTTCGCATACATATATCGCTGTCTTTATCGCACTGCGCAGGTATTGTATATGTGTGTGCGGGTTCTACCTCGATTGTTATTGTCGAGTATGTGTAAACAAAACCGAATCATGCGCCGATGTGACGGCGATGCGTTATCAACGCTGTTACATTATCTGAACAATTTAGTACATATACATATACGTGGTTTGAAACTAGTCAGGTAATCTATACTAATATTATAAGTGTGAAAGTTTGGATGGATGGATGGATGGATGAATAGATGGATGGATGTTTGTTACTCTTTCACGCTCGAACGGCTGAACGGATCTGGATGAAATTTGGAACAGAGATAGATTATAGTCTGGAATAGCACATAGGCTACTTTTTATCCCGGTAAAATGTATGGTTCCCGTGGGATAGATGTTTTAATTTTTCATACTTTTTATCGCGGGTAACACCGCCGGGCGCAGCTAGTAAATTGATATATTCGTTATTATGATTAACGTATAGTGAACTTAAAACTGTTCTGGTCTTTTCCAAAAGCCTTATTTTTCCATGATAATGAAAGGACCTCACATCGTGTTCCCAACTTTTCCCAAATTATAGCTAATTTGCTCTGCCCTTTAAGATCTAGGGATGCTGTCAGGACTTTCTTTAAGAATTAAGAAGAGGTCGGAATTGGTCAGTCTTGTGACTGCCTGAAACGAATAACTATATGCATATAATGATATCCAGGATATTGGTACCTATTAATAAGTCGTTCCCCACTCGTCCTCCGGCCAGCTCGTCTCATGGGGTCAAGATAATGAATTAACATTTTGTAAGTGTATCAGACTATGATACACATATTCGTTCAAAATATGAAGTTCCGCTCATGAGATGCAAGACCTCAAAGCCTTGTAATAAATTTGAAAAAAGGCAAAGTCAAAAATGTAACAATCATATAAAATTCTATGGAATATTTCTAGTTAGATCACTAAAAAACAACTAAGCACCTACCTAATTAATAAATGACATACCAATGTCAGATAGACGAACGAAAAAAACAAGCAAACCAAAGACACGGCAAATGTCGCTCTGTGTTTGCCTTAGCAATATTTTTATACACAAAAATGCGACTGTATGAGGTCATTTGGAAACGGTCACCGTATATGACTCATTAGAGATATGTTTAGGTATACGTATTAAGCGTAATTCAGATAGACGCGGTGGTAGTTTAGAGTTGAAGCGCTAAGAGATGGAAAAGTCAAGGCGTCCTCGCACGCTTAGCTATGCTAGAAAAGCTACCGGGGCTTATTTATTTAATAAAATTATAAACACTACTCTTACTACTAAGGGAATCAAATGGCACCCTCATTTGACTCCCTTAAAGTTTGTATAAAGAAGGTTACGATCGGGTAGATGGCTAGTAATAAAATTAAATGGGTATATATTTTACTGTCATCTTGAAAAATTTAACTGCTTTTACAGTTCTCGCTTATGAACCTATTGTTCCAAGTATTACCCGACCAGTATTGTAAGATCAAAGCGAAACACCACCACACACCAAGAACAAGGACCAAGAACAAGGAACAAATTTTCAGTCTGTCTCGTACGTTCTCGGCCAGAGTGCAGTGGCAGGCTACTCGATAATATGGGAGAAATTTAAATAAGCACTAGCCACCGGTGGCGATGGCGGCCAGATGTCCGGCCGCCACCGCGTCTTTTTTCCGGACGCTTACAAAGCTCCACAGAAAATTAATGTAGTAAAGCATACCACTTGTATCTTAACCTGTCTGAGTAGAACTTAATTCCGTGGAACATCAAAGCTATACCAACACCGCCGAACCGACCGGTCAACAAATAATGTTTATTGATACAACGATTGGCTTGATTATGCAAAATGGCGCACCTTTTCTTTTATGAATGAATAAGATTTAGATAATATTTTTAGAAATTCTCGGTCTGTAAATCATAAAAAGTAAAGTTGTTACTTTGACTAGGTATATTAATTCGAGCTTCATCTTCATATACCACCTCACCTGACCAACCCAAACACATCGGGAGAAATGTTAGATTTTCATATTAAAATTATCTCCTCGTAGAAATAATCCTAAGCAAGGTATATAATATTAAGTCCATATCTCTTAACTTTTAAAAGTTACTAGCTGATTTTGTAGCTGTGTAACAAATATTATAATCTTCGTTTATTCCTGAGCTAGACAGGATTAATATTATACCTTTTTAATTGTTTGTATAAATAGGATGTGCTGAATCCCATAAGTAATTGATACTAAAACAGACAATTTTGACTTTACTTAATATATTTGCAATATAGTCGTTTAAAGGCGGCTGTATTAAATTTATATATTAATAATAAGTTCTGTAACGTGTATCACACCTTTCTTCCACTTCGTAATCGGTTAAAATGGCTTCTAACTGTGTTATTAGTAATCGCACACGCGTGCTGTTTACGAGTGGATTTTAAACGTCTATGTTATCGGCAAATTTTACGTGCACACGCTATTTGAGTTATTTTTCACGGTTAGCGCACGGGGATCGTGGAGTGCGCGCGCGCCGGTCGTATAACAGTTGGTTACTTATTCAATAACTAACTTATATTGACTTTAATAATTGTAATCTATTAAATAGGTATACCAAATGAATTAGGTAATTGAAATAAAACTAATTTAACGAGTTTTATTGCGTTTTTATTATGTTATTTGCGATCGGACCGCAAGCAACAACTAAATATGAGTTTACCCCGGTGCAAACTATGAAACTAAGATGTGAAATACCTCAGTCCTCCCGAGACCATGGTTGCTGTAAAGCAGCCGAAACATCGGGAACGTAAAGAACATCATAAAAATGCGATAATATTCGTAAAATTAATTTTATTTCAATGTGTAGTATTTGCGTAAATAGTAGAAATCAATATGAATTAGGTAAATATCTATGATATATTAATGCTCCCTAGATACCTTCATTCGTTAAGATTATTTTGAAATAATTCTAATTCAGATGTTTTATAGCCATACCGGTAATAGAGAAGTAATTAGATTACAAACAACGTGGAAATGTTCTAAATAATAATTAGTGGAGTATTTGATAAACTCGCCTCGATTAGAGCCTTATAGAATATAACAGTCTAATAATTATTGATGTAATTACAATAAATACCTTAACAATATTCTACGATAGAATGCAATAATATATGAAGCCATTGGCATATTATTGTGTGTATGTAAATACGGAAATACATAGCGTTATTTATGTAGTATTGTGTAGAGTCACGTGCAGGTGATGTGTTCTTTCAGAGTGTGAGTGATTACTGTATATGTGATTATATAAAGTCTAACAAAAATAATTTGCAATATTTTTAGCACATGATCGGTAGGTCGAAAATATATTATTTTCAACAACAAAACAAAACTACATAGGTGCATAACTTAAGAAAACAAAAACGAATACTTTAATTTAATAGGTAAATTAATTAACGCTGTCGATATGACCTACTCGTTAACATTTTTAATTATTTATGCCATTTTTGTGGGGTATTCCAGAACGTGCACCGATATAGTTTTCCACTTACAATTAAAAAAAAATATTTTTATATATTATATATATTATAATATTATATTTTTTATTTAATGGTACCCCTAAATGCGTTATGGCCGTAAGTGCGCTTGGTTTTATTGCACCGGGAGGTTGTGGGTTCGATTCCCGCCTCGGTAAATTTCGAATGACACCATCGAAATTTGAGTCTGGGTGTTATTACATATCTCTCAGTCCATTGTATGGTACCAACCCATAACACAAGCGACGCTTACTTTGGAACCACCAGGTTGGTTTGTCTGATATTTAAAAGTAAAACTAACTTGTCGTATATAATACATAAATAATAATACCAGCCCTTTTTAATGTCCCACTGCTGGACACGGGCCTCCCCTCAATGCGAGGAGGATTAGGCCATAGTCCACCACGCTGGCCCAGTTGGCGATTGGCGATTGGCGATCCTCACGATATTTTCCATCACCGTTTAGCAAGTAATAATCGTGGTTGAAAATGAAATCCAGAAATCCCAGAGGTGCGAGCCGAGGTTTGAATCTGCGATCCTCGTTACCGAGGCAAGCGTTCTACCAACTTGGCTATCATTGATATCAATCAATCAGCCGAAGGACGTCCACTGCTGGACATAGGCCCCCAATGACTTCCACACATCACGGTCCACCGCCACTCGCATCCACCGGCTTCCTGCTACGACTTCACTTACTTGTCGTATAATAAACTCAAAATGAACCGTCTCGTTCAACACAATACGTGCGTATGATAGGTCGTCAGTGTTCTGTAACATCGGTTACGTGAGCTTAGCTGTTGCGAAAGCGCGGTTCGCACTGAAATGAATTTAGCGCGTAGCGAACAGGAAGCCGAATGCACGGTGCTAGTGAAGCTTTAGTCGGCTAGATGTGGCAAGACGAAGTTGTTCGAACATATCCGAATATTGTATTTTTTTTATATATTTATATCTCAATTTTAACCGAATCATGTTTTCGAAATAAGAATTGTTAAAGTAGGTACGTTTAAAAATGTTTAACGGTAGGTGGTACAATAGACGTATATTTCCGATGTTCAAATATTCTATTTTATTTATTTGTTCACGAAACATTTATAGCAGCTCAGAACTACATTAATTAATGAGATAAAAATATACAACATATATATATTATCATTTGTTTAACAGCAAGGCCTCGTTTTAAGAGTAGTTAAATGGGTATAGTAGGTTCAAATAGGTTGAACATATTAGTGGTGTCATGTCAGAAAGGTTAAGCGATAACGACAAAAAAGTTATGGTGACCTGTATGTCCTCCGACGCAAAGGTTACATTCATTAGTATCTATAACGAATACATAAGATTGTATTTGGTGTAAAATAAACCGAAATTTTCATAAGCCAATGATGTAACGACTAATTAAAAAAAATATATATCATCTTAGTTTCTCTCGATTCCACAATCGTTTCAAGAGATATACTTATGTTATTACTTACTATATATATACTTATATATATAAAAAAGTCGAATTAGTTACACTATTTATAACTCAAGAACGGTTGGGCCAATTTTTACGATCTTTTACGATACGAAATAAGAGAAAGTATCTCAAAATATTTAATGAGATGGTACGAAGTTCGCCGGGATGCTAGTATTAAATAAATCAATTCTCGACAGTCGATAGTCGAATATAGCAAGGTATTTTTTTGTAGATATGTATTTTATACGTAAGTATTATATAATATTAAAGGTATTGGTAATGTTCAGTGATAAATCTGTGATGTCCCAAAAAAACACGACACGACTATGACGTCACATCGATACATTTAATTCTTTAATTTGAGAAAAGCTGTAAAACTAGAATATAAAAGGTTTTTATTACTAGAAAAACTGCACTTGTGGCTAGTCCTGCCGCATCTAGTCAAAATCATGTGTCCACGGTGCATTTGGTAAGACGCGCAGTGAAAGTGATTGGTCGGATGTCGCGCGCGGCTGCGGGCGGCGCGAGCGCACCCGCCGACCTTGCCATATAGGCGGCGCTCGCGCATCGCGCCGCGGCCGCCCGCAACTTCGCACCCGATACGCACTCAGGGCTATCGCATAGGGGCCCCTGCTGACCGACATCAATGTAGCAGTTATTTATATATCTAGGGCCTAGTATTATGCTTAACCCTTAGCTGGCACAAAAAAAATATTTCGGCCAGCACGTGAATTTAGTTAAAAAAACACATAGTAGTTGACTCTAATGTGACGAATACAAAAAAGCTTCCTGCAATTTTTCGATGTAACCTGATTATAATTGGCCAACACTGCGGCATTTTAAAACGATGGACATCATTGATTTAAAACCTCTGCATAGTCTGGGAATATAAACTTATTTTGGTGGTCAAAAATATAAACGTGCCAAAATCACATATACTCACTGCCAAACTCTGATGCCGAATGATACAACAATAATCACGATGATAAATAATCCTTTCCTGGTAACCCTAACCCTGGTAGTCATCATAATACGGTACCTGCCTTTTTTAATTCATCACTGTACCGTGACATCACTTTTTATATTCATAAGCATCAGCCACTCGTATAAATTCCTGATGTGGTAGCCCTACACGCATTGCACCAGTTACCTTGCGACGCTTTTTGCTCGTTTTCCATAGTCAATAATGTCAGTTGTCATGTCCGAGCCGGGTGCACCTACACCGGCCACACATGATGTGCCTGACATTAATTTCCTACCGGAATTACGTAAGGTACACGAAGGAATCCATGTTGTGTGATGCGATCTTATTAAAAAAGACCGCTTGATGAGGAAGATCTTTTTTAATTAACACAATTTATTGTTATTGACAGGGGTGTGTGGAAATTATACAAATTAATTTTCATTGATAATAAAATAATTTTAAGGATTTTATCGCGTTTATTTTATGTTTTTACGTTCCCGACGATTCGGCTGCTTTACAGCAACCATGGTCACGGGAGGACTGAGGTGTTTGACAACATAGTGTCATAGTTTGAACTGGGGTACTCTCATATTTAGTTATTATTGCAGTTCAAACTATGACACTAGGACGTCAATCAAGGAATAGTTAAAAGTTTTCGTCTTTCTGCAACCGCATTGCAATGGTATCAAAATGGATTGTTTTTTTTTTCAAAAAATAATAATATGTAGCGCTATTGTACATTTAATAAAACATTATATAAGGGGGTAGGGGTGGGTAGTAAATTCTACAAATAATTAATTATTAAAAGCCAGCAGCCAGCCAGCCATAGCTTCTCTCGTACAGCCAGTTAATTATTTGTTAATGCTAATAAATTCTAAAATTGGATAGATAATAAGATTGATTAAATACCGGCTACTGTGTTGTATGTATTGAGGAAGTTGAATGATGAATTAATGTGCTTTTCAAATTATTAATTATTCATGAACCTATATATATAGATATACTAGCAAACCCAGCGAACTCCGTTTCGCCACCAGATGGCTTCGTTTTATGTAACATTTCGTTTGGTTTTTCCTGAATTTTCTTTGCTATAAACCTCACGGAGCCCGAGACCTTTCCAACGAATGCAAAACCGTGGAAATCGGTTCGTGCGTTCTGGAGTTATAGCGTCAGGAAGGAAAACCCGACTTATTTTTATATATTAGATTTTGTAGGTGGCCCTATGCAGGGTCAAAACCGCTTCGCCTTATACGAGTTTCATTTACCAACAACTAGTCATAAAAATGAGCTGGAGAGATGTAGTTAAGTACTTATAAGTATTACTTAATTACGTAGTTTGGGAACGTAAAAACGTAAGATACCCGCAATAAAATCTGAAAAAATAGTTTTATTTCAAAATGTAGTATTAGCGTAAATATAAGAAATCAATATAGGTAGTTTGGTTTTAAAACCATTACGGCTTGGTTTTATCTTCACATACGCATCACGTGTAGTGTAATGTACTATGTACCATTACTACCGAATGAGGATATGTTTCAGACCCCACCCGTGCATCGCAGTGGGAGCGATAAAAAGGGATAGCGTATATACTTCCGCATGTGATAAACAGTAACGGAGAGGGTGATCAAATTATGGATGATTATGGTGAAACCAAAATATTAATAAAAAAAATTGCAATTAAAATCGAAAATTTCAAATTTTCTCACATAGCAAAAATCATCCGATAATATTTTAGGGACTTCGATAACTGCCCAAAAACGTGTGAGAAACTAGGTGTTCTTATTTTTTTATTAATCGCGTTTGAAGATTGTATTACAGTCTAGCTCTCAAAGTTATTGAGATCTATATTGACGAATATCACGGAAATGAGCACAGTTCAACTAACTCTTAAACAGTAAATTGTAGAATTTTCTACGTGTCTGTAGTTGCCCTGACCTTAACGCCGGCAACTGTTTGTGTTTTGACATTATACCTAACCTACGCCAGTAATTTATACCAATGTCCCACTTAGTATAAATTATCGTTGTATAGTATGAACACTATTTTAATGAAAATGGTTGCAGTGGGGTAGGTTCTACTGAATATCCGCTTCTAATTCTAGTTCGATTATTGAACTTAATCCGTGAGTATACAAAGTTAAAAAGGATTGAGTTATCTAAATAGGGAATAAATAGACTTGTGAGCAAAATATGCGGCACCTTATACAAGGTGTACACATGTAAATAGTTATAATTACTATTGTACAGTATGATGCACATGTGTCTAGTAGATACTTTGCGCGTGTATGCGAACGTAGGGTGAGTGCAGACTATAATTAAATTCTTGGCAATCATGTGCGTTTTATTAATTTTTTTGTGAAACAAGCTATTTTACCAAAAGCCAAAAGATCAGTTGTCGTATTGAGACCTCAATAACCATTTTTACATCTGGAACGGTTGCACTTTGATCTCAACAGGTCTGAGAAAAAAAAACACAAACGAAACTAACTCAAAATCAGTTGTACAAACTGCTTGTCTGATAGTAAATAGTACTAATATTAAAAAAGGATACAATTGTACCTACAGTGATGCCCGAAATAATTTCGGTAGGTAGTTAAGCATTGGGTGCACTCACTATAAAAAAAACCGAGCTCCGCATTTTGCCCTACATGTGCAAGCCGCCTTAGTCGTGCCTTAATTGTGCACGAAGAGCGCACGCGGTCACGTGTACCTTCGAAGACACAAAGCACTTATGAAAAGCGTATTCGTTTTAGACATCTCTTATCGGGTCTAGAAAAAAACCTATGATTATCGATAGTAGTAGAATTGACACTGATACTACGAGAGCACCTTAATTTAAATGATTTCTATGCATCTGTGAAGTCTGTTTAACACGCTATGATCCTGGCATATAGATCACTTCCAACAATTACACTCATGTTTATTCCCTACTGGTCGAGGAATGAAAAATGGACCCTACAACTAAATTATTGTCTAGTATTAATTATTTATTATAGTTGATCGTCCTCGATTGAAGGCGAACCCCGTGTTGAATACTTTTTTAGATTCGCATCTTTCCGCGGAGAATTGCATTTTAATTCCCGACACTCGTGACAGACAGTTTCTCGTCTAACATCTTAGAGGAGTTCGGTGTTGCTGGCTTCTTTAATTATCGATCAACATGTTGGGTTTATAATTGTAAAAGTTGACACGCCGAGCGTCAGTGGTGGGTTCCTCTTCTCCCATTTATTAATTTATAATAAAACCAACACTAACGACGAAAGCTAAAAGAGGCTAAGTATATAATTAAACCGAAGCTTCTTTAATACTAACAGCAGTAAAGCTTAACAAGCTTACATCTACAATGATTGCTATAACGCATTACGTTAGTTCTGCGAGCAGAGACAATATTAGCAAATAAGTGCGCGTTTTGTTTGGGGGCCGTCATGTTAGAACGGGCGACCTCTCGCCTCCCCAGCCCGCGCTCGCCTTACAGCTAGCATTGAGGCATTTACCTTTCTTAGGTCGGACTTGTCCTCAATACTAGAAGCGTTGATTTATTACGATGCACGGTATGCCGGCTCAATTTTAGAGACAAATTCTGTGCAATATGCGCCTAATAGGCGGCTTGTTTGCGTTCTAGTCTGTCCGTGGCGTCACCCAGCCCAGTTCGCCCAATATGGTGATTGGCAAATATTATTTAGGACAAATCGGTTGCAAGTGAAACATGTAGCTTATATTTTTGATTTATAAATGTCATTTTTATTTATAATAGAGGTTACAAGGCCGTGTGTTGCGCATCTACAGAAATATTCTGGATCGTTGATCATTTCTGCTTTTACATATGAAACCAATTATCTAGATGATCTTTTTATGCCAACATTCCAATAGGGGCCAGCAAAAGTATACTGTTGAACTGATTCATCAAACGTACCAATGTCAGACACTTCTTAGTTTTGTAGACATTTTTATATTAGACATTTATGATAGCTGATTCCGTCAGATCGCCTACGCTGTTTAATATATCATACCGACATGTTAAAAATATAAAGGATTTATATAAATAACCTTGCTTGTTAATTTATTAAACTTTGACATAAATAGATGGATGCAAGATAAGGCCGATATGAACTAAAACCTAATTAGAACATTTTTGTATGCACGTATTTTATGGAATTCGGGCATTACAATTAACTGCCTACAAATTGTTTAGGCTCATTAGTAGTTGCCTAGTGGCGGTTTAGTTTCTATGGATAGTTAGGGTCACCATTCATTTTAGAAATCCTATATGATGTATAACGAAAACCAACTAAACGAAATATACTAAACTGTACTTATTGGTACATTTCTCTCATTACTAATTAGTACTGAGGAGTCCATAATTTGCGTTTTAAATTTTATTTTTTTAATCAGGTGCAGTTCTGTATCAGAAGATGCCAGAAGATTTGGACCGTAGGGGTATATGACACGTTTGATTTTAATCTAACAATTTGACACCTGTCAAAGCTATGACGAATAGTGTGACCCTATTATGCCCTACATTCACCGGACACAGTTTTGTTATCAAGAACAGGAAATGCGTGTTGTGACGTTGGAAAAACTGACGAAGTGTCTACACTTTCGTGTCGAAATGTAGCCAGCAATTTGTCATTCCATTAAATAATGTGACGTGTTTGAGTATATAATATAAATTGTGACCACGTATCTGAATTGTCAATTATTTGTAAAATATTGTTGAAGTCAAACGACAGCCATGCTAGCTAATGACTTTAGGATGCGTACATCCATGTAATTTTCACACCCCTAGTATACAAATGCCATCACGCTTTTATTCCCCCAATAGGGAGGCAGGCAGAGGTGTGCCCTTAAACACCCATATTTAGGGCTTAATCTGCTAGGGAGCGAGCCTATTGCCATCATGCCGGGCACGCTTTCCTCAAAGAGAGAGGGTTCTGAGTATACTCCACCTCACTTGCCCAGTGTGGGCGAGCAAAGGCTAGTGTTACCCAAAGTCCTGTGTCAAAGCCCAGTGAGAACATAAAACTACGGAAGACTCGCGTCTTGGTCCAACAAAGCCCAACATTTTGGGCATACTACTTAAGATCTCTCATTAGACCTTATTCAATAAACAAAACATAGCCAAAAATACCAAATGTGTATTAATTGAGGACATCGTAACTTCGAAAGTGTTTGATCGGCGCAGAGAAGCTACATGCAGCAAGGCCGCTGGTTGAATGGGTGACCGAGTTCATTTCGCCTTCACCTTGCATAACCCGCGTTTGGATATCGGTTCCGGCTGATGTCACCGGATGACTTTGGCCTTTATAGCATGGAAAGGCTATGGAGATGGACGGCCTGAAAACTGATCTAAATACAAAATGCAAAGGAATTGAATGATGATCGACGTTATTCAATATTTCAATAAAATTATAGGGACTTGGCCCGCCACACACCTTCACCACTGTAACTCCTGTAAGCTAGGATGTATATACTACACACATAAGTTTCTCTTCTTTTTATTATTTTGTATACACTCATGGATCCTAAGCGATTTCAGGATAAATTTCGTTATTCCTCTATTTTGGATTTGGAACCCTAAAGTTTTACCAAATTTTAATAGCTGGATCCAGACCGCTTTCGCAAGGCCTTGCGAGCAGCATTCGGGTGAAGTAGCGCGAGCGCTAGTATCAGTGTCAGCCCGCGTGGGGGTTATCAGAAACCACCTATTTGCGTTGCTCAAATCTTTTAACTGCCGGAAAGGTTCTCTTTACCAAAGCCTATAAGTAAGTAATAATAATAATTCCAGCCCTTTTTTTAATGTCCCACTGCTGGGCACGGGCCTCCCCTCAATGCGAGGGTGATTAGGCCGTAGTCCACCCCGCTGGCCCAATGTGGGTTGGTGGACTTCACACATCTTTTGAGGGGTTCACCGTTTAGCAAGTGATAATCATGGTTGAATAATGAGATTCGCACATAAAATACCAGAGGCAAGCGTTCTACCAACTTGGCTATCACTGCTTCCATAAGTGAGTACCTCTTTACAAAGCCTTTACGCGGTATGCACACTCTATGGTACGTCCACAGCCAAACGTTGACACAGTTATATCAATCAATGAATTCTGTTGTGTGTCGACCTCATAGAGAAAATAACGCTATGGTCGAACCGTAAATAAGTGTGCATGCATCTGTGGTACCCTTGAATATTGATGTACGTCGACAATTTTTATACTATGTTTCCTTTTGCCATTTTATTGACAGCGTACATAAATTACGCGATCATTTCAGTGTCAAAGATGAGCAAATAAATAGTAACATTAGCTTTTTATGTTGGTCAAAGGTCTTGTCCATTAAAATTATATCTACCAGTTAAAAATGTTCGTTACTGGATATAAAAACGCTATATCTTAATAAACAATACTAACGTTTTTTTTATCAGTACCTCGTAAATTTACTGATATTATAAATGACCCATAATTTGTAATACCTATTTTTACAGAAGACAAATTGAGCAAACCATTTACTCAATTAGTCTTCTGTAAAAATATTGCAGGTTAAGCTGTTTTTCTCCTCATTACTGAACACACACAAGTGTGTTACACACATATTAAACGGTTTAGTTTTAGTAATACCATTCAACCGACGTCAAAAAAGGAGTAGTCCTATTGTAACTGACTTCGACGACGAAAAAACGACGTTATTTCTCGTTTTGAAGTGTTCCAAGGTTTTCGAATATAATTTTTTATAGCTTATCCGTGAAATTTGGAATTATGTGTTCTATGTATGTATGTCCTAATCGTTCTGTTTACAATGTGTTCAAAACAATTTTGTATAATTTATACTGTTATGTAGATAATGTAGGTTTCGTCGAATTGTGTCACTAAAAGTGACACATGAGGGTTATACCTAAATCACAGCCGACAAGTTAGATCCAAATCTAGTAGCTACCCAACTAGGTCAACATTAAGAAGTAGATATATCAAACATATTTAAGCGCGTAAAATAAGTTTCTTTATGTTTATTTTTGTATAAAATGTCCTTATATTTACATGCTGACGTAAATTAGAATGTCGAGAGAGCGTACACGGACTGCGGATAGAAAAAAGTAATATAAAATAGAGTCTATCAAGTCAAGGCTCTTACATATCACAATAGTAATGTAATGACTTTTTTCTTATGAGACCTATTCATGTATATCTTTTGAATTATTTGCAGATTGCATCTGAGGAAGCGATCTTTGTCCCGTCTTCGTCGACACCTTGTATCGTTGTGTGGTGTCGGGCCTTGGGAGCGAGCGATTTCCTTATTGTTGGAAATATGTCTCAGTCAGTAAGTTCCTGGCTATTATAATTATTATAGCTGTAAAAATACGAGGTGTTTCTTTTTTTGTCTTATAATATCGCCTTCGAAGCACTTTGTTTTTGGTGAGCAGAAGAGTGATATTGTCTAGACTCTAGACTATATTATTATGAACAGTTTTAATTATTTTCTTAATCTCATCATGCCCAAAACTTTTCTAGTTTCGATAGTTTTGAAAGATTAAAAAAGACACCATTGTCATATTGGTTAGTATTATCTAGTAATAATTTATTACACAAACACGTAACCTCCACACGACAACGCTTCTAAAACATCTAAATATATCTAAAATATGCAAAGCCACTTATTTCATCGCGGTACATAGCATACTTCAATGCCTACAATTACTCGTAGCATTAAAAACGCTTCCGCGCCAGCTCCTCGGTTGTGTCAGCTGTGACGTCGGTGACATTGAACACTCGACCCGATTAAGCATAAGCAGACGATTCGCGAGGCCGCATACCCAATGCCCACTGTCCTTCTCCATCGTTTATTGTTTAATCATTCGCACGGATAATTACTTGGTGTTAATTGTGTATTTTTGGGACCATCCTATTAGAATGGCGATTTATTATTTAAAATGTTTGTGATTTCTTCTATTTACGCGAATACTACACAATGAAATAAAACTTATTTTACAGATTTTTTCGCGTTTATTTTACGTTTTTACAACGACCATTGTCACGGGAGGACTGAGGTGTTTGACGTCTTAGTGTTATAGTTTGAACTGGGGCACCTTCATATTTATTTTAACATGATTCCTTTATATTACAAAGCTTGATATTGGTAAGAATTTTCCAAGATATGACTGGTTAGTGTATTCTCCTCAAATATTATTAAATAACTTTATATGATTCTGCATCAACATTATGTTGCTGGAATCAGGTTATTGAGCACTGGAATTATTGTTATAACTGGAGAGTAACTGGATTAATTTCCTTTGTACATTAGTGGTTGTGGCTCTGGCTCTGTGAATTTCAGGAATAGAATCATAAGAACGCCCTATCCAACCAGGAATCCATACTCTAAATGTACCTAGACCTCTATTCTGTTGACCATGGCCACTGTAAGTACCCATAAAAGTATTTGTAACACGGTTTTGTAAGTAATGTTTTGTAGATGCTTATCATTTAGGTCGGGTGATCGATCATTTACGTACAGTTGATACTCGAAAACAGGCGTAACATTCAATTATAATACAATACAGCGTACTTAAGACAAATAAGCTATTGTATTGTCTACACATTGATCTGTAACGCCTTTGAGTGCGTGAATAAATATTTGTTAAAAGCCTCGAACATTGAAGATCGATGGACCAAGTAGTTAAAATAAGGCACAGTTACAGAGGCCCTTGTGGTCAAGTCAATGGTATTAGATAAGATTACAGACCAATTCTACAGGAGCCGTTGTTGGCACACTTAGAACATTCACTCAAGTATCAGTGTAAACGTTGGTGATTAAATCCCAAATCTTTTGTTAGATTGTTTATTTGTTTGGACTAACACAATTTATTCTACATTATTCAACTTTTAATACACACGCTGATTACTATTTACTGTGTGAAAATAATATATTTTCATTGTTAAGTACTCGTATTAACTGCCCTACTCAACGGTTTTCCATCATTATTGTCACGTGATGTTTAATATTTTATTACGCAAAAGCGAACGACATTGGACACGTATGACGTAGGCACATTAAAACTTATATAAAAACTATCTTATGAATAGAAATAGTTAAAACGTATGTACAAAGCACGCTACTTGCGTAAACATGAGGAGTACCTCAAGCACTATCCTTTTTACGTAGCGTTTTGGTAATGTATTCGTCTTCCATCCCTCCTTCACCCGAATTTCATAAATGAGTAAGACAGTGACGGCACGGTTAAAAGTTCCTGCTTACCCTACAGGTCTTAGTTAAAATTCTGTATATTTGAATAGGCTTATTGATATATAGGAATATTACTAGGAATCTCTCTATCACAAAAGAAAATCGGGCAATATATTTTCAATGCCTCTGTATTGAAAAATAAAACAGACAGATTCCCTATTTTCGGATCTATGTTCGCGCATCGCGGGAAATCTGCCACACTGATTCTGATGAAACTTCGCATGGAGATAGCTAATGAAAAACTCCAATGTTAATCGATTATACTTACCGCTACTAGTTCAATGAACGGCTCACGCATTAAGATAATGATCTAATGTGAATAGAAGTGTATTCGCGATGGAATTAAGGTGTCGAAGGGTGAGGCCGGTTAAGCGTCGGCGCACGCGACAGAACCGGCAGCACCGGTTGCGTCGGACCATTTCTGATAGCCTTCATTGTCGGTCACTGTGCGGGGTGAGTCTCAAGACTTCGCGATAAATGTAAATGTAATGTACTTGTGTGTGTTGAATTACTAGGTGAGATTCCTAAAAAAATAAGCAACTATAAAACTGTAATATATTTATAACAAAAATAAAACTGTATATTCTTAAAAAAAAATAAGCAACATCAGTTGATACTGCAATATTTTTTTTCCAATTCTTAAATTAAGTTAAGTACTCTATTTAGGCAATTTCTTAGTCATTTCTGCCCATCACATGCTTTTGGTCACTTTAATCATACAAACTGTTAATAATGTATATTCAGATAAAATGTTATATATTATACACAATGCCTACAATACAATTGAACTATGTTTGCCAATTGGTGCGAAACAAAAAATACCCAAGTAGTTAGGTATTCAAAATTGGCAAAATAGGCTGTTGCCTTTATATACTACAATCAACAAAGTTTCATAATCTTTTGTGACTTGACCCAAAATTACGACATCAAAACGCTACCGTGCGTATACGGGCTCCTCTTCTCTGCCCTTATAGGGAGAGTTATTTTACGCACAATTTTGCCATCACCAACTGAGTTTCTTAAGACGGCTACGTAAGATTTGCGCTAAATAAAGTTCAGCGGTTTTATTATAATCTTAACTTTATCTTAAAAACTACACATTATATGTCACAGTAGTATTTGCGACTGTACTCTCCTGCCTTTCTTTTTTCTTGTTCCCTTGTTTTCTCTCAACAATTATATTAATTTTGTAGATAGGGAATTTGACACCTATTTGACAAACACTGCTATGTTACGTTGTTTTTTAAATGGAGATATACCTACGCATAGTAGATAGGTGCCTGGAATGTGTATTAACTTTGATAAAGTCAAAAAGCTTGATATGTGAGGTGTAATATAAAATATATTAAGAGGTTCGTTTGGTAACATAGATCGCATTCCTGAAATAAATGATCGAATTATTAATAATTAGACAGAAAGAAAGAAGTTTGAAAGAAAACATCGTGAGAAGCTTGTCCTGTCCACCTGCATGTCTGTGAGATGGGTGAATTCAACCCACACTGTGCAAATGTGGTGGATACGGTCTAATCTCTCTCGCATTGATGGAAGTCCCGTGCCCAATATTGGAACATTAATAGCGCTGGTACTATTACTATTAATAAACAAAAAGCACCCTGTAAAAAGCAGCGTATTTTACAGGCCCACTTTCTGAAACATAGTAATATTACACCCTGTTTACACATTTGTTTTACACATAATCCTTATTATTTAGTGGGGTGTTACTTATGTCTTGCGGTTTCGTATATAGTCCCATAAAATTATATTTACCTACATTTCAAAAATATATTCATATTATCATAAGATACATACGCGTAAACATCCATTCTCCTCGTTTCAGCGCCAAAATGTTTTATGTACCTACGTTCTGTATTTATGATTTTTGCGTTGCATTGGCAATGTTACGCGCAGCAAAGGACGAATTAGTATTCAAACGAAAGACTGGCCACATGTAATTGTAAAAAAATGTTAAGTATAGCCGTATGTCGTATGTCGAAGTATAATTACGAAATGCGCAACTTATATTAGTAATCCTTTGAACAAAGCGAGAAGGTCGCAGGTTGGTTACACACATCCCAAGAAATCGATTCTTTGAATTAAGGCATCTGAGCTCTGATCACATCCGATCTCCTGCATCAATTGATAATTGCGTTGCAGTTTACGACACAGTTAAGCAGAACATCTATCCGCACAATCATAATATCACCGATTCAATAAGCAGCACTGATTTATCGTTCTCACACAGACTAGTTCCAAATCAATGTATCAATCACATAGGAAGAGATTAGCGCGTGTGGCCAATTACATGTTAACAAGTTAAAATACTAACGTAACGTTTATAACGCATGTAAATCAATAGGACTATAATGTAAATCGTCTCGATTGTGATCTGGCTGTCGCTGGCGCATGATGTCATTCCGAGACTGCGCAGTGACGAGGCCTTGTGGCAAAACTACTTGTTACAGGTAGACACGTGAATTTATGATGTGTTATTTATGTATTTTACGTGTTCAATATGTTTTGTTGAGCTTGAAATGTGTGATGATTAATGGGCGTCACAGAATTTTTATTCGTCTTTACAATTTGCATTGCTGTTATTGTGCCTCATTATGAGAAGCTCCGGTCAGTCTTTGAGACTGAGTGGTGTACGCCAGCCTCTTTTTTGGATTGAGCGAGTTCGATTTGAGTTACTTTCCCTGGTCAGAGCATTTTATGGAACGTGCAGTCTACTAGCGTTGCTTTTCTTAGGGTCGACAATACGATTGGTTTGTTAGTCTAGTAATATTTATTTTATTATTAAAGTGCTATACCTAGGTATAGCCCTGACAATAAGAATAATAATACAAACTTCACAATTATTATTCGTCAGGATAGACGTATAGTGATTTGAAATTTACTTTAGTATTTTATCGGATTCGTCAGTCCATTTCGAGATTGTCCGATAAACAATTGTTGGTTGGTGTTCAATATCGTTTGCGATATTTCGCACAATGTTTATGTAATTGCGATTTCGATTCATCGATTCATCGCGTAACACATCCGATGTTATGTAGCATTATTTAAAAAAAAAAAGTTTACATGCAGTTTGACTTTCCATAGCGTAAGTTAACCGATGATGAAAAGTAAGCTTTATAATTATTGTGAGCAATTATCTTTTTCCAACTTCAACGGCTCTCATAGTCAAATCGTATCAAACATATTAGCATACTTGCTTCAAATTATTATATACAGCGTTCAGTCCATCCACACAGTTGACCATATTTAGTGCCACCACTGTTTAGGAGATTATTTGTGTTCAAGGCAATTTGTTATTTTTTTTTGCAGTCTGTACATAGATATTGATAGCCGACCTGATGTCATAATCACGGCTCATTTATATACCGACTGGTTTCGAGTATTTTTTTTGCGTTTCTATTTCTATTTGGTACGCATTTACGCGAATTAACCGCCTACCTATTTGTTAATAAACGTTTTAATGTGAAAAAATTGCCAGCAAAAAAGTCGTGAATGTGGTAAGAACTAGATAAATTGACTGAAAAAATATTCGTCTGATCTTGATTTGACTTTACAAAAGTGTCTGCCAAACCAGAACGATAATTATTATGGACAAATAAATAAGGGCCATAAAATAAATAATTCTGATGTGCACAGAATTGTCTCTCGTGCAGAAATTATTTACGGGCCGTCATCCTAGATTCTTTATTTATCTACTATATAAAAATAAGTCGGGTTTTCCTTCCTGACGCTATAACTCCAGAACGCACGAACCGATTTCCACGGTTTTGCCTTCGTTGGAAAGGTCTCGGGCTCCGTGAGGTTTATAGCAAAGAAAATTCATTCATCTGGTGGCGAAACGGAGTTCGCCAGGTTTGCTAGTTTTATTATAAATCTCAAAAGACCGACGACAAAAATAAAAAAACAAAATGTTACCTAATTGCAGCATCTCCGTTGTATTGTGAAACACAGATTATTTCAAATACGTGATGCTCATTTGTTGAAGCGGCTTATTATGTTGCTATACTAACATATCACGTGTTGCTATGTCACATAGCTACCCTAAGGTTATGACGTAGGCACACAATAATTATAGTAGCGACAATATAGCAATTTGAAGGGCAGGCTCTACGATGTATTAATTACGTAGAACGTTTTATTACTCAGGCTATCTTATTAATAAGCAGTGCTCGCTGATTCCTACACTTGGGTTTTAGTGTATGACTATCCAGGAGGAGGAGTTCCATTTTCCGAAAAATTAAATCAGGCGCCGCGGGTCGATGACCCGGCGACTGATTCATAAATACACTTCGTTGCCAATCCTGGGGAAGCCCTTAATTTTGCGGGACAAACATATTCTAGATATTGATTGTTATAAGCTATTATCACGCTTAATTTCATCAAAATCGGTGAAGTAGTTTGCCGTGATTTGCGTTCAGCAAATCCACCCAAATGCCGTTATTTGAATTTGATTTTAAAAATGAATCCCCAAAGATTATTAATTTGTTTAAATATTCAATGTACTCTCTCATTATGTGTAGGTAGGTATAGATAAGATAAAAATAACTTATTATTGTAGGTACTCGCTAGCTAGACAGTACGTACTAAAGCATAGAAGTGTCACCAGGGTCAAATGACGCAATTTTTTCCATCGAGTCGCGGTAAAATCTAGGCACATATACTCACATTAATACTGATTATATTATTTCAGTATTCGGCCCGTATAGTAAGCATACATCAACATTGAACTGCTACACGAATGCTGAATGTTGTATTTTGGAGACTGTTCACCTGATCACTATGATTTCGAGTGTAACTCTCGCAAAAGCAGAAAGAAACAAACAAAAGTGCTGATCCTAGTTAGCATAGAAATCAGTAGTATAAGAGCAAATCTTAAGGGCCAGCCGGTGAGCAAAAATATAAATAAATATCGCCAGACGAACACACAAACTATTCGGTTCCACACTAAACGGCGCTTGTATTATGGGTACCGTACAAAGGACCGGGGGCAAATCCAGTATATATTACTTATATAGATATTGAACATTCATGACTTAGGTACAAACTTTCGTGCTCATCACACAAAGCTTTTCTCTACCACGATTCGAACCCGGGACCCTCAGCACGGCAAGCAGGGTCACTACCAACTGCGCTAATCAGGCAGTCGTTATTCCTTGTATATGTTTATTCGTAGGGGCCAGCACGTTCGCTTGTTTTTCTCTGCTTTTACCCGAGTGGCACCGCTAAAACACAGCCATTGGTATTTTGCTGAACGCTACAGTGGTATCTACACTAGCCATGAACTGTGACGTAAAAAAAAAATAAAAAAAAATTCATACCCCCTTAGGGATGGAATTTTCAACAATCCTTTCATAGTACTCACCTACTTTATATAAGAAACTCCTCTGCAAAATTGATCGCTTCGAGACCGTTTGGGCTGGGCCTTGCCAGATAGTGGAGAATTAGAAACAGAACAATATATTTTACTTATTTTACTTTACCTTCTTATGAAGACCATTGGAATGAATATCGCTGTTTCATGGTATAAATACAGCAGTTACAATGTACCTATGCGGTTTTATAGGAAACATGTAATAAATTATCTTCGTACATACGTGACAAACATCACGTGATAATTAATGGTAGCATAGAACACGTGACTCATATCCACATGCAGATACTCGTGGGTATACAACACAGCTTTTTTTTTTTATTACATTATAGGCAAGTATTTGATCTCGATCTCACCTGATGGTAAGTGACGATGAGATCTACGATGGAGCATACTTGCCTAGGTAGGAAGGCGGCAGTAGATCGAGACGCTACATTCACTAGGCACATGCAGCGCAACTGATCTGACCTGCCATCCATGAATGGCAACACCGAACATCATGCCGGAACACGGCTAGGCCGCTTGGCGACATGGCTTTGTTCAGTGGGTGGTGACTAGCCACGGCCGAAGCCTACCACCAGTAATACCAGCTCATATGCACTCTCCTTCTATTTCATTCTTTGGCTGGAGTGCACCATCTATGGTTAAATTATTACTACGGTCAAATTTGTAAAGATTCTGTCAGATTCTTTGTAGATTTGACCGTAGTTAAATCTAATCGTGGATGGGTGCACTCAGCCCTTAAGAATTGGTTCCGGTGAAAAATAAATACAATTATTATTCGTCGGCAAAACAAGTTCGCTAACAACAAATAGGTTTTAGTTCGGTTATAAAAAAGAGATGTTAGTATGACTTACTTAATAGATATATCGTACTGACTACTGTCTTGAAATGATACGGGCCAATAGAGATTATAATAGGTACTGTCTCTGAAGTGTGCTTGGTGTTACTGTATTGAACATCAAGCATATGATTAAACATTAGCTTATCCCGTCCATCCATTCATCAGCTGAAAGTTGTCCACTGCTGAACATAAGCCTCCTCCGATGACTTCACCACATCAAGGTCCTCTGCCACTCGCATCCATCAGTTTTCTGCACGTGTACTGTTATTGGTCCAACTTGTGGAAGGCCGTCGTACTCTACATCTTCCGGCTCGTGGTCACTATTCTAGAACGTCATTCCATCAAAAAATATAAATTCTCGTCATCACACACATGGCTCTATGAGCTATCTATAATTTGCCGCGCTGACAGCCTGCGTATGTAGTTTTCTTTTCAAGCATAGTTCTAATTGGTGAAGTTCTTTGCTTAATAAACATCTTACACTTCGTAAGATAGACATGCAATGTTGATCGTATAGGGAACCTCAGTACCTAACGGATAACATTGTATGTAAAAGCCGATCCTTGTACTCCAAAAGTCAAAACCCAACGACTAATTTGAAAATCTAAATTACAATAGTATAGCATCTCTGACGTATTATTAAACCGATATAAATTAATTCCCAACAATAACAACTAGAGTTAATAGACGCATAGCAATTACACCCATAACAATATCTGTTATGTCTGGAAAATTGTTATTTTATTAATTGTTTACCTATCTTTTATAATGTGTTTATGGAATTATATTGTAATCTCAGAACAATAAACTGTTTTATTTCTACTGGAGACTGAACTCTTACTTTGTAAGAACGATTAAGGTTCTGTTGTTATCGTTTAGATGTTAACTTTGACTCTCTTTCACACTTAATAGCCGGCTCTACCATTCATGACGGCAAGTTGACGAGGTGCGAGTCAACTTGGTATCAACTCACGAGCTACTTGTCAAATTGTGAGCTTTTTGAGTTGTTTACAAAAGGCCAGCTAAGGTGACTGGCTACTTGCCGACTTTAACAGAGTAAACGGGGTTTACAAGGCATCTATCCGTCAGCGGAAAGATGTCTATTGCGTCTACGCATTGGGCTTGGGTGATCGTGAGTTTTACTTAAGAAAGAAAGATGAGTTTTCTCAGTAAACTACCACGTCTCAACGCCACTGTTTGCCCTTTATATTGCAATAGGTAGTTGAAGATTATTGATTTAAAATACAAATAAAGCAGTGTCATCCAAGTTGGTAGATAAAAGTCTATCTTGGAAACAAGATGTTCAGGTGCAATCAACGGCTTGAACCTCTGAGATATTTGGATGTTCATGTGCAAATGTCATTTATAGAAAATGACATTTGCACTTGATTGGTTTATTACTTACTGTACGATGATGGCAAATATAGTGAGGAAACCTGTATGTCTGTCAAAAGTCATGTGTTGATTACCAAACTGCACTGGCCCAGCGTGGTATACTCGGACCTATATCCTCCTTATATTGAGGTGGAGCGTGTCTGGTATAATGGCAATAGATTAAATACCATTGGCGAATTGTGGGCGCACTGCAGTACACCGCTGCTTACAGGCGTGACGGTGTGTAATAATAAATAAATGTTTATTGCCATGTAAATCAATGGTAGAGTTACAAAATGTTTAATTCCCATTTCGACATAGACCTATAAGTTTAATGCCGGTGTGGGTGACCGAACTTGATAAGTAATTAATTCAAGTATATCACGGTGGATCGAGTGGGTGTTGGTATTTTGTAATAAAAATGGCGTCCATTTGATGTTACTATTAACATCCCGCACCGCATCAAGTGAAATGTCATGGAACTACAAAACTAGGCATGAATGTGGAGGTGAAGAGACTGTCGATTAAAGGAAATTTTATTGCGTTTTTTTTAATTAGTAGTTTTTTTAAATTTTAATTTACCAGCGTTTTCCCATATATTCGCCCGCGCAAAAATAGTTTTTTGCTCCGTAGAACTCGATCCACTATGGTCAAACTAAATTTATTCTTGTAGAGCACTTACAGAACATTACTTTATTATTGTAACACCCGTGTTAGCTACAGTGGTTTGCAAATGCCTCTCTTTTCTACATGCTACGATCATGCCTGACACACCTCTTCATATTCATCCAAAAACATATTCAGAACGATCGTCTTATGTTTAAATTGGGTACAATTGGACAGAGTTGTAACCAGAGACCACTGATTATACTACCTAAACATGCTAGGATCCTCTTTCACTTAATCGACATCCATATTCAACACAATCGTCTTTTGTTTTCATCAGGTACTATCTCAAACGGTTATTTTTGAAATTCGAAGTATTTATGTTAGGACATAGATTGACATCCTGATTAGCGCAGTTGGTAGTGACCCTGCTTTCCGTGCCGAGGGTCCCGGGTTCGAATCCTGGTACAGAAAAACTTTGTGTGATGAGCACGAATGTGTGCACCCAAGTCATGGATGTTTGATATCTATATAATTAATATATACTGGGTTCGCTCCGAGTCCATTGTACGGTACTCATAATACAAGCATTGCTTAATGTGGGACCGTATAGTTGGTGCGTTATTTATTTATTTATTAGATTCGAGATGCCGTATCCACACGGTAGTAGCGTCCTACGTGTTGTGTATGCGCTAGGTGGGCGTGCTCGGTCTACTAAGTACAAATAGCTGGCCGGCCCGCTTCGGTCGATGCGTATGGATACTCCGAATGATCTCGGCCTGTCTATAGGTACCTATGTACATAACAATTTCTAGAAAGCAAGCTGTCTCGTGTTCATTTGCTTAAACTTTCAATTTGATATGAATTTATGATCGTTTTTCTGTTTTCTCTCAATGCTCTCTTGGTTTAACTCCAGCAGTTATATATTTGACTAATTCTTTACAGATGAAGTTTTGTGTGTGTATCTGTAAGACAACTGATATACTTATATATAATTTTGTAATTGACAGTTACGTATTCATTTTCGTGTTATTTTCATTTTTATTTATTGACATGTGTTTTTTATAGTAAGGAATCATTTTATAATTATAATTAATTGTTATAACAGTTGTTTCCACTCGCTCATCGTTTATGATGCGAAACGGAATAATATTAAAATATTAACTAAAGAAAATTAATATTTTTTGCTCACATTGTTTCGCCATATAGGTATGTATGCTGAATGCTGATGTGTTCTGCTCATAAACAGGTATTCCACGTGTTGGCAAACGAAAATAATGAACGATATCAGGTACCGAATTGTCTGTTTACACATTACATGCCAGACCACTTCCTCAATATCTCATGAGCGTCGGTAACATCTACGAAAGATAAAATAAATTAATGATAATCTCATACAGAAGTGTTTGCTTTTTAAAACGCTACAAAACTGTGAATTACAGTGGAGTGATGAGCAGTGTGTATAAATTTCCCTGACGTTCCCACACACTAACATCACCGGGCCGCGTGCCTACGCAGATGTCCTTTGCGCTAGTGTGCGTGCACGTAGCGTAATCGTAAATACATCCTCCGTACAATCTGTATTCAATTTAAAATAAACCTTATGTACACACATAAAGGTTCATATTTCTTGAACGCTCGTTTAGCAGGTATATGAATAAGGCTGTGTTACTGTACCGTATTGTTTCACGTTTACGCGTCTCTGTGTGGCGAGGTTAAGTAGAGCGGTGTTATCTCGGAACAGAGATTCCGTGGAGTCTGGATTATACGATAACAACGTGTTGTTTGTAATGTTATAAATTTTATATTTGCAATTAATACATTGAATAAGTGTTATGTTCTGTGCAAAACGTTAAGCTTACAATTAAAAAAACACTTTTGTTTTATTTTGTTAGAATAGTTAATAAATAAAACGAGATTCACGTGTATTTAAATTAATTTAGTGTTATTTTTTGGTAGCGAAATTATGATAAAGGATGCGCCTATTTCGATAATCAAAACGGATTTATAGATGCGATTGTGAAATACAAACAAAACATTTTCATTTCATAATTATCGATGGTTTAGCACATTGTCCGTCCAGTCTAAATGTCATCGAACGGGGTTTCGCAAGAGCGTCAATCACGGGCGGTCACCTACTTTCGCGATCGACTCGAGGCGATTAGTCGACTACATTCACTGAGGCCTCGGCTCACCTCTACGCAACAATTGTTTCTGTAGGAATCTTTTATTTATGGCAGCGTGGCACTGCGTCTGTGTGTGTGGGCCGTAAGCGACCGAGCCCGTGTTTTACCTGTACAGCGAAATACTGGTACTCAACTCGAGCCTTATTTTTATAAGCATAAAGTTTTATTTGGATCACGCGGGGCAGACTCAGAAATGCCCTACCGGCAATAAGTCAACGCTCGAACTCGCCTGTTTGACAAGATTCCAACCGCGTCTGTCCTGTTTGTTTATTGTAATCGGTTTGACAATGAGCTTAAGGTGCGGTTTCGAGTGATCTCCCAGCTCGCGCTCTCCTGTGATTGTTCTCGGCTACTCGGTGCCACACTGTGTTTGTGTTTGTATTATACGTCATGTATACCGGCTTATTGTAGATTCGCCTCTTAGCATCCATAATTGCTTGGCGACCGGGCGGCTTTTAAAGCTCGCCCGTTGATTGGTTTTTATTCGCGGTATAAGTTCGGTTTTAATTCATGGTTAATTAACGAAATCTGTACGATATAAGACGGTTAAGTAAAACATTTCTCTTATGTATGAAGAAAGATGTTGTTTGGGTTGATTGTAGAGGAGAATGTTACCTACCGTAGATAACAGAAGGTCAACGGGGATTCGTCAGAGTATTTAGATGATTGAAATGGCGCGCGTCGGCAGGTCGCGAGGGCGCGCGGTCGCGCGGCTGCTCGGGGAGACAATGACGCGGCACGGGGCGGCGACGCGACTAGCGGCGTCTCTGTCGCGCGCGCCACCGACCTCCTTGGATGTGCGGCCCGCAAGGTCGGCCGCCTTAATTAATAAACTCGACATAAAGTATTTGAGGCCGATCGGAGAAGCGACTACGATCTTACTCGGGCCTTTGTCTAGTTATTGACCCGTCCGCGGCGGCCGATCCACGTTTTTTATTGGGCTAATCTATGTATTATAGAGCCGACAATAAAGTATTGCTCACTTAATTAAATGAACGATATTTATTTTTACACACAGGTGAGTATATCGCAGACATTCAATGTCTGAATGTTGAAAGTATGGGTAATTTAATTATACTTACTTACTATGTTTTATTTACATTTGTAAGTAGAGTACAAATGTGAATGTCGTTTATAAAAGGTATTAAAATATGATAGCAATGCACAATATATGCAAATAGTCGATGTATGGAACTGAAATAAAAAAGAAAAATATTATTTACACCCTATGTTCGCATATTGAGATGTTTCGTCACATCCGTCTCAGATCAGATCTTAAATGCATTGATGTGTCGCAACTCTATTTAATAAGAATGCCCACTTACAATTAAGTGGGTGGCTAAATTGTCATTCGACTGAAAAGTAACAGGCAGCTTTATAATTCAAGATGTGTTTTTAATAACAATAATGAAACATTATCGGCAAGAATTATCTGCTCTATAATTTTAGACCTATTTATAATTTTCAAGGTGCTAGAGTTGGAAATGTCATGCTTAAGTGTAGAGGTCTAAGATATTATGATAAATTTATTGATGACCCATTTTTGTTGGTTGTTTTATTTTAGTTGTTGACACATTAACTATGTTTTGATGTAGGTAACTCTACGTTCTAAATTCAAACATTTTAATTGATATTTAAAGCCAAGTGGCAGAATGATTGCCTTGGAAACAAGGTAGAGGGTTCAAATCCTGGTTAGCACTACTGGGATTTAAGTAGATACTTACAAGGTAATATTATATATTTTCACGTAAAAAAATATTTATAAACTAGGTCGCATAACGATGGAAGGACAGTACAATAATTTCAAGATGTCCCTACGTATAAGGAAAACGTAATTATTTTTAAAATATTTATTTTCTGCTCACATAAAGCGGTATAAAGTAAGATTGATCTACGAGAGTCTCTATGTCTTGCCTATGGGATTGCTATAAATAGCGGTTTTGCAAATAACTGGACTGATGCGAGCAACCAACGCCGTTGTCGGCCACTTATTCCGTCGAATCCCCATAGAGCTTAACACGCAGAGATGACGAAGGCATATTATTAATAGCATTATTTTTACCGTCGTGTTATGGACAAAAAATTGTACCTAATCGTAGGTTAAATTTATCTGTTCTAGATTTATTTTCTCAGTTAGATTTTTTCGTTTCGATTTACGATAGAAACATCAAATTAGCAGTAGTTTCTTTCCCGGTTACAGAAAATATAATAATATGTAGCAGTAGGTAAATATAATTATTAGTACCTACCTAGTAAATATCCACTCGGTTATAGGCAAAAAGAGTGCAAATGCATTAAAAAAAAACAATAATTATCTAAAAATTATGAATAGCTTCTCTAATGGTGGTTTCATTTAAAAAACATGTCTCTATTTTTAACACACGCACTAAGATTATTTTTTTAAATATTTTACTCTCAAAACATCGAATCTAATCACTGCGTAAAACAATTTTCATAATAGGAATACTTGATTCAAATTGTACCTCCTCATTTTTTTTTCTTCTTCTTTTTCTTTAAATTGCGGCATTAATAATAATTGTATGTGTCGATCCTACGCATACGCGATGACATACGCTCATAATCTATGCGTATTCCTCGGCCGGCTCACATCGCTGGTTGCTTATGTAAGCCGGAGCGTCTTCCACTTTCGAATCAAGTTTATTGACACGGCAAGCTCGACAAACGCCCGCCGCTTCACAGTTACATAGCTTCGGCGGCGGCGCGCCGCTTTGATTCTCATACTTGCCGGGAACAAGACCAAGGACCTAATGGTGAGTCTACATCTGATAAAACATGGCCATATAACATTAGTTATATGGAAGCTGTATTGAACTTGAACATGTTGCAAATCATTTTTGGGTAACTCTACATATTGATGGATGGCAATGTTTTATAACAAGTTGAGCTTTATTTGAAGGTACTCGTAAAACACAATTGTTAAATAAAATTACAAACAAAAAGTCGTTGTAATTAGTGACACCATAATTCATCTGGGCAGTAAACACGAACTGTTAAAAAATTAATCCGTATACAATTTATATACTTGTATTAAGTTGTTTTATGTTAATTTTATGTATGGCCCGCCCCATCGTATTAATTCTAAAGACTTGGTGCTCAAGCGCACTCATTAAGTTTTTTTATTAGCTAATAAATCTAATAGTGTAAACGGCTTTGTCGCAGAACAATCGCGGTTGCTAAACGCTGACTAATCGCGAGTCGAAGCAATGAGCCCCTTTCGTCAGTTCGAACCTAGGTGCGGCTTACTAACGACGAACATTTTTACAAAAATATCACGTTACATGATCGCGTCGACGTTTTTTTATGCAATAAAGTGTCACTGACCTATTACATCAAAATAAGAACCCGTTCGTAATTTCAAAAAAATAGTATTTTTTTTTAATTCTGCCCCCTGAATTTATTTTAGCAGTTTTATCCAATTTAAAATTTATTGGTATATTTGCACCCTAATAGTATTCGCTTCTCTAAAACATGTTTTACGTAATCGCAAATCCGTACCAATTGAAAAACGTATAAACAATCAATGGATAATGAATAAAAATACCTGAAAATCTGTTTTTGGTTAATAAACATTATTATTATTAATGATGTAATGTATGGTTAGTATAATATATGTATGTATAGCAGACTAACCTACATTTTAAACAAAAAAAGCTGTTTAAAAAATATTATATAAAGACTACTAAATATAATAAAATATTCATCGATATTATTCCAATGCATTAATTAATTAAATTATAAAACGTGTTTACTTAATTAATTATTATTTTGATATTGAACCGTATCGTAGTGGAATCAAAGATAGCATATTCTCGAAGTATTTTCAGATTTGATCTGTATTTGAGACTGTATTTCTTAATACTCGTTACATTTCGGCAGAAACGATATACGTAAGTTATATGGTTGTATTCATTGGAGAGTTTTGAAAAGAGGATTCTATTACGTAGTAATTCAAGCTGTATTGAAGTGCCCACTTTTCATCAAAAAGGCTTCCAAAGTCTCTATTAGTTACTAGAATTTGTTATAAACATCCTAAAATTTTAGTAACTTGTTACCGAAACATGTTTAACATGTTACAAAACATTGTTTAACAGTTACATTAAATTGTACCATCTCGTGCTATCGACCAATCTGAAACATCTGATGATTAGATGAAACTTGGAGTAACGAAGGCCGGCTGTTGCCAGAAAATCCTACAAAATATCCGGATCTATAATTGGACTTGCAATAGGATAAGAACATAATTGCTTGTCGTTCAATTACTACTTACACTGGACTTCTAAATCTACTACTACTACTTCGACTACTAAAATCACTGCTTCATTATCTATATATACTTGCCTACTATAAATATTAGTTATGATTTATTCAACCGCGCGTCACAAATGTGCTTCAAGGCTAATATTAGTTGGTTTTGTTTCCATTAAACATTAACACTAAATAACACATTTAATTGTGTTACATTTGCGTATTTAACAAATTATTTATGTTTTAAACAGTTATGAAATATTTGTTTTATTTATTTGTAAGTGTCCCATAAATATTAAGTTACGAAAAACAGTAACTAGTGAGAGGACACACGTAATATTACTTACGTTGGTTTAGTTTAAGAGCACAAGAATGTATTATTCATATCTGTGATTTTAAGTCAAAATGACTAATGATAAAAACACACGAACCTATGAGCTGGTCATTGACCCAACCCTACAAATATATTTCCCTTCTTTACGCAAAAATAAAAACAGGATCCGCACTTATATTCATTAACAAAACTGATAACATCAACATTAATTAATGTATAGCTTAGGTGTTACCGACATGCGTATACAAATATTTTCACATTTATTTATGTAGCGACCATGGTGATCACCACGCAAATAAGCCGCATTTGTATTACGGGTCGTTGAACCCGTGACTGAGAAAATAGTTTCAGCTACTAGCAGTTTGTGGTACAACAATTGTGCATCAATGGTTTATATTTAGACGTGCTTTTGTCTGTGGTTTTACCCACGTTACTGTGAGATTTGTTTTTGGAACGCATAGGGCCATCTTTTATTCAAACAGTGATGTAATTGTTAATTGCGTGTGTGTGTGACCATATTTTGTGGGTTTGAAATTGGAACGTCGGATGTATTTTTTTTAATAAACAACGCAACGGTATAAATGTGTATACATTTATAACATAAAATGTACTTATAATAGATACATTATAATTTTGGGATATTATTTTATTAATTCGTTTAATAGAGCTTTGAGGAAATATTAGAATATTAAAACCGTTTTTTAATTATGGAAACAACTAACATTGGAATAATCGCTACCTTGTTAATTTGGTACAAGTTAAACAAGTTATAGGATAGGAGAATACAAAAAGAGGGTTTTTAAAATTTCTGCTGATAAATGTTTAAGAAATAACAATGATTACAGCACACTAACACGATGGTGTCGGACGGCCGACCGAGCGAATCCACATGATATGCATTATACACACATACGAACGTGGATACACGCGCACATACAATAGTCCGCGGCAGAAGCGTGTTTGTAAAGTAGACTGTAATCGTTAGTCACTGACATCGAAACGCATAGCCGAAGCAAGTCGCACAGATGGGACATGCTTTTGAGTCAGACTCTCCTTCTTCTATCTTCACGAAATGAGATGCGATGAAATAAAATGGATATGAATATGGCCTCACCCACAACTTAGCGGGTATTTTGCCAATGTCAAGTAATCAACTCAAAGATGTAGACTTGCCAGATGCGGAATAATTGTGCGGACAAGTGTACACTGTGGACATTCCTTCACTACGCACTAAGGGATTTGCTTCTACTTTCATCGTGCGAACTGCCAAGGAATGGAACACGCTACCGGCGTCTTTGTTCCCCGTTGACTATATTCTGGGTGTTTTCAAATCGGGAGTGAACAGGTGCCTTCTAGGCAAGTATGCTCCATCGTAGATCTCATCGTCACTTACCATCAGGTGAGATCGAGATCAAATACTTGCCCATAATGTAATGATAAAAAAAATGATGTCATTTTCATTATCTTAACTAAGTATAAAAATTATAGTTGATAATAGCAGGTGCCCGCAACCCTTCCAATATTCCCATCCCATATTCATCCAAATCTCAATGCATAATCCCAATTATCTTTCCATATTCCTGTAATAGTTCCTCCGCCTGCTGAGGTCTATTCGCCGTTTATGCTATCATTTTCAGCAGTTGACCCAAGCAGGCTAACATAACATAAAATTTCTCAAAAAGGGCCTGTACGTGTTGGACCCATGTCCATGCGCAAGCGTTCCAAAGATCCGGGAATAGCCCGTGTAGTGATTTACTATTAATAATATCGCTAGACGAAGCCAAAAACTATCCCATATTAAGCAATGCTTGTATTATGGTTCTCGTATAATGGACTGGAGCGAAGAACCCAGTATATAATACTTATATGAATATTAAACATTAATGGCTCGGATATAAACATTCGTGCTCATCACACTAAGTTTGGCCCTACCACGATTCGAACCCGGGACCCTCAGCGCAGACGGTAGGGTCACTACCGACTGAGTTAATCAAGCCGTCAATTGATACATTTCATTTAATTATTTGAATACAAGTTATTAATAAAAAAAATACCGATCGTATTGAATTAAATGATGTAGAGTGATAGTATAAATATATCTGTGAGACATTAAGAGTCCATAAAGAAAATTTATTATAATTAATAATATACTAATTTCGCTAATTTCATTCAAAGGCTGGGTTCATGAGTCAAACAGACAAACCGCCAGCTTATATGATGTTTGTTTTTGCCTATTTATATTAGCATAACTCGTAGATATACGTTTAAAAATTATGCGCGATTGTAAAAGAAACTGCCAACAACGGAATAAATAATATAACGAGGTATACAAAAATAAAATCTAACATGTAAATATAAAATTCATGGTTTCTAAAATTACAAAATTAACCATTTATTTTGTATTGGACGGGTCATGAGTCGTATTACACGGGTGTCAATTCTGAAACTCTATCATCTTTGACGGCATCTCGAAAGCGTACAGAGCGTGTAGGCATTTACATAGATCGCGCCCACTCGGATTCGTCCACCGCGATTTTTACTCAGATACAAACAACTATTACGCGGCCGAGTTGTTATGGTAATAGAACGCGGGTCAATGTAGGCCGAACGGAGGCTTCTTAACTCGAAGGTGTATCATTTCACCCGTAGAGACAGGTTCCGTGGCCGGAATGCGCGCCGTGCGGTACACAGGGTTACCATAAATACTTATAAAACAACGGAGATAATGACCGAAATAATAATATTGATAGAAACTACGAATCTACTACTACATAATACTAAATTAAATTACATACTAACCCGTCAGTACCTTCCTTTGGCGTTGTTCTTAGTTGTCTTTTATTTTCTCCCTTATGGCATCTTTCTATTGACTCAGGCTTACACTGATTCTGCCACCTATGCAACGTGTAGATAGTCCTCTTTAAATTGTGTGACGAGTACTTGACAGTAAATATAGCGCAGAATAATAATTAAAACAATTACGCAACGAACTTGAAGTCTTGAAACCGTTCCAGAACGCATTCACCTAAAGTCTATTTGCTGCGTGGGAGTTTGCAATACGCGACCGACCCGTGAATAGTAAGTTCTTTTCTAGATATTATTTGGAGTGATAGCCAGGTGAGTAGAACGCTTGCCTCGGTAACAAGGATCGTAGGTTGAAACCCCCCCGGCTCGCATTTCTGGATTTCATGTGCGAATCTCATTTTCAACCATGATTATCACCTGCTTAACGGTGAACGAAAACATCGTGAGGAAACCTGCATGTCTGAGAGAACCCCTCGAAACATGTGTTAAGTCCGCCAAACCGCACTGGGCCAGCGTGGTGGACTATGGCCTAATCCCCTCGAATTGAGGGGAGGCCCGTGCCCACCAGTGGGACGTTAAAAAAAGGGCTGGTATTATATATCAATATTATTTGCTGTCCGTAAGAAATGCGGAAACTTGGCAACCCTAGTCGTACAGCAGAGGTTAATAAAGCGCGCACTTGCTCACTACTTTATTGCTTTTTGTGGTAATAAACAAAAACGCTTTCGAGAAAAAACAATTTATGCTTTATCGAGTCTGTCAATTTTGGTGTCCGGAAGGTTTGTATATATTCATCGCGGGTAAAGCACGTTATTATTTTGGTAATGAGTATTCCCATACGATAATTGAATTCCTCTTTAATATATTAATAAAAATATATATTTTAATATTGTTACCACACATGCATGAGTTAATTATTTTAAATAGGTGTTCTTACTGCAGTGGTTATCTTAGTTGTTTTATCTATCAAATGAGTGATACCCAATAACAACTCATTTAAGGCTTGAGATGATAGCGCTTTTTAAGTGCTTTCTGCGAACGAATGGTTGGTAGGGAACTAACTTCTTACCCATAGCTAAAAAATAATACTAATTAATGTTCTAAATAAATCGAATCAAATACACTGTTGTCTCCTCGTCTCGGTCGAGCCTACGCGATTTCGTAGCGTTCGTAGGCGCCCGCGTCACGTTGACGTCATCGCCCTACGACGCGCTACAAGCCCACGCCTCCACTTTTCAACCTACGCTCGCGATAGATAATAAATTATATTTATTTTTGTTTGCAGAAAACTGGATGAAATCTATTTATAAACTAGCTGTTACCCGCGACTTCGTCCGCGTGGTATTTAACAAAGACAACCGTTGACAACAGCCTGCTCGCGCTTTCTGAGCCCGCGGGACGCATTGCAGGTTGTCGCTATCAAACTTAATCAGGCGCAGCGCTGCAACATTGATTTTTATTTTCTTTCGTGGGATTCTATTTTTTTTTTTCTAAAATAAAAGTAGCCAAAGTTAATCCTTGTTACATCAGTTATCTGCCAGTCCCGTCAAAATCGGTCCAGCCATTTCAGAGATTACCCTGAACAAACAGACAGACAGACAGACAAACCGTACCGTGCATACATCCAAATGCACTTAGTAAAAAGCGGTTATTTTAATATTACAAACAGACACTCCAATTTTATTTATTTGTATAGATTTTGCGAGTTAAGAAAAATGAAAGGAAATAGCTACTTTGCTTACCCACATTTTATAATTACATACATAATTATAGTAACTAGGTACCAAAATTAGAAGGAACAGACTTTTGAAAATATTTTATCCTTTGAAAAAAAAGGGTTTTGAATACGAGACGTTTATGTTAAACTACGCATAACGTTTTATTGGATGACCCGATTTTAATTCCGTTATTACTATTGTACAATCCAGGAGACGGCAAGCAAAGACGTCAGTGCAGGGTACGGGTGGGTCGGCCGCGCGTTGGCAAGTGAGGTGGGGAGGGGCGCGGGCACGAGCTAGCTCGCTCTGATGGCTGGCATCTGTCTCAATTCCCCGCGAAACACGGTGAGGAGTAGACGTATCGCTTGTTTGTTTAAATAATCGCCATGACGTGGTCACAAACCGAACTAACGATTATAGAATCTATTAAGATGTTTCCAATTTTGTACAATTCGGTAAAACCTGACCTAGGTCGAAATCCCTGCCCATTAAGAGCCAAAGCATGGAAAAACCTGGCTTTTATCGTGCAGCTGACGAGTAAGTATTTTTTTACTAAGTACCTACATTATGCACGCTTTATATAATATTTTATATTGCTTTTTTAATAGATAAGTAGTACAGCTTATTTATAAGTACCTACTAATGTGCACTTTTGTTTTTCATAATTTTGCTAGTTCTCATTGTTTAAGAAATTATCTTTGGTTGTACCGAATAGTGGTAATTGAATAAATAGATAGTTATTATTATTGTGAATAATAAGATTTTTGTTTGATGACATCAGCAGTGGATATAGCTGCTGCGGGTATTATTGTAATCATATTTTAACAGAAAATGAAACAAAACTGCTTAACACACATCTTGTTGAGGCGAGCATTTGACCAACTTGGCTATGAGTGACATATACAATATTTTTTATTTCAGCAAAAGATTTATGTAGCCAATGGAGAAATATGTTATACAGCTATATTAAAATAAACATACTAATACGAAACAGCGAATTTGAAATGATTGCCGGTCTTAAAAATGACAAACACACAATGAAGTATTTTGACGGATCACTGTCTTTTCTCGATGCATACATTGATGACATTATAAAAGATGAGGATGTAGCCGAATATATGCACAATACGTTTTTAGATATAATGGAAACCAGAGAAGAAGATATAATCGAGACAATGTTCATTAAGACAGTGACGCAAGACATGGTTCGTAATTTACTCAAACTCAGAAAAGACGAAGTCTCCTTCCACGATGCTCATATGGAGTATGTAATAAAACTAGTGAAGGAATCGGTAGATCAAAGTTTGTCTGAGTTGAAGCAAAGCAAATCAGTAGAAGATGGACAGTCTGTTGAAACGATAACTGGTAATTATATAAAAGCCGAAGAAGACTATTTGGAAAATATAGCTTTAAATGTTGAAGAAAAGGACATGAAGAAGTTTTGTGACAATTTAGCAGATTATGTGACTACTCGCTTTTCTTTAGAGAAGCAAAATAAATTACGAAACTTAATTGGGTCTTTGGTGACTGAAGTCGAACAGGAATTGAATTCTGAACAATAAAAGCGAAATAAAAGTTGCTGACCCAAGAAAACACCGTAACTATGAACCTTTAGATCTTTAACTATGAGAGCTTTAGAAGCATGTGTGTTTTTCTCCGCCTTACTATGTGCTTGCTAGGAGAAGATTGATTGATTCGCAATACATTCAATAATGAAGTATCAGGTTAAGTGGCGGTGAATTCATGGAGGATGGCTTGCGAGCGTTTATTTGTTTTTTTTTTTCAACTACTGACCACTTATTACAAATTTAGAAACTGCTGATTAGCTGTAACCCTGTATGTTTGCGGGAGACTTTATAAATAAAAAAAAACGTATTATTATTTGATTTGAATAAATTTCTTCCTCGACATTTACTAAATTAATTTTGTATTAGGGTTAGCTTTTAGGCTAACCTTATTTGCTGATTAACAATATTAAAATGGCGTCATCTCTTCCCCCTGAGCTAGTTGTAGTGAGAGTACTAGTAACCTAAGGAACCATTTGGTTTTAATTTTGAGCTTCCGACTGCCTGCAACTATAGCTGAAGGAGTTATAAGACAACTGGGAACACCCGTTAATCATGCGCTCCAAAGGACGAAGGAGATTCGATTATTCGGTCACCCATCAAAGTCCCGATGTAGCCACATGCCAATCTTTAGGGTATTTTTACCAACTAGGCTACGACTAGTTCATATTATAATACATATCCCATTCAAAACTCCAGTTCACCTCAACAGTCGTAAAAAAGCGTGGTAATGTGTGTATAAAATGTAACGCTAGATACAGTCAAAACATCATTGTTTGCGTGAAAGAGGTAGAATGCGCCTCTCACAAGCACCGTGACGGATTGGTCACCGTGTCTCTCAAATCGCCGTTTCAATTGTTGTGAACTGGTTACCACTTAATATTTGTGTTACCAAATTTCTCTGCCCACGACTGCGCCGCGTATGTACCGTAAGTGGTATGGTTCGCCGAGATACAATCAAATAGACTTATGCTTACTACAATGAACTTTCTAAACCATATTTTTGTACCGCACAAAACATTTCCTTGCGTCTCATTTTATCGTCCGCATTATTGTTTAAAATACACGTAATGATTAATTTATATGTATGATCTACGTTGGCGTTTTCGAAAGCTTTATTAAAACCATCGTCAACCTAAGATTATGATGATAAAACACGTCCAATCTCCCCTAAATTGTGGGTGGTACGAGATAACACTGCACTGAGTAAATATTTCCCGCGATAAATGCTTTACTTACCTGTCGCGACTGCGGCGCGAGTTTCAATAATAACCGTGATATTGCGATGATACAGACTGGAAAAACTCGTTCGGTGTATGTCGCTATCCTTAGCGTCCACGAATCAACGATTATTCTGTGCAGTTGTTCGCTCCTGTTCGTATACATTACTTGTTAGTTTATCCATACTTGAAAGAATATCTTAATGTAGCGAGCATTGTAGCGGGGACATATTGTTAAGGTCGGTATTTATTTGGTGTACGGATTGGCCGGGATGAACGTAGTGCCTGTGATCGGCTTTCATTCATACTGCCTCAGGCTACGTTCCACACGAGATCTCATCTTCCAATTACAAACTGTATACAGATGTGCTGCTCCGCAATTCTTGAGATTTTTGCCGAATTTCTTTGAATGATATATGATTTTTATAATCTATATATTAAAATATATTGTATGTGCTCTATATGTTTTCTATAAAATCTACATGTACAAACATCCGTGAGTTCAACAACACCTCAAAGTCTAGTAGGGATGGTCGGAGCCGCATCACCAAAGGCAGGTTTCAACATAGGTGAGCAGTTTCGAGGGCCGGTTGATTTGGTGGAGCATTGTGCCCGCTGGTGTATTACACAAAGTACTGTGCGCAATCGCTCAGCGTTTCACAATCGTGGGTTCGCCGACCGACACCAATACCTAAATTAATTTTCTTTTCGGTCCCGCGTCACCGCCACTCATTGTTCAATTTGTGACTCCGACTTTAGACCACCGATTCCACTCGGCGACATGGAATCCGTATAGAAAGTCATCTCAGTTGCTTGCGGACTTGCTTTCAATCCGGCAAAATAAGATCCTTACATAATTAACCTATTAAATCATCGCGTATATTTAAAAGCTTGTCTCGCTTCAAGTTTTTGTGTATGATAGCACTAACCAGTTTGGGTTGCTTAAACACACGAGCGTGACATTTTATAACTGTAACAAGGTCATTTACCGTTCATATTGGGGAACTACCTTCCATACAATATCTGTATTGTATATGGTCCAAATGAAGATCTGTGATGGATGTTTTTTTGAATTTTTTTTATTACGTTATAGGCAAGTATTTAATCTCTATCTCACCTGATGGTAAGTGACGATGAGATCTACGATGGAGCACACTTGCCTAGGTAGGAAGGCGGCAGTAGATAGAGAGGCTACATTCACTAGGCTCATGCAGCGCAACTGATCTGACCCGCCATCCATGAATGGCAACACCGAACATCATGCTGGAACACGGCTAGGCCGCTTGGCGACATGGCTTTGTTCAGTGGGTGGTGACTAGCCACGGCCGAAGCCTACCACCAGTAGAGTTGGCACCTGGTTGGCACCACCCAGGGTCACGTGTAGGGTATCTCGAGGGTACTTAATTCTCCTACGGACGAAGGTGACTCGACCCCTAATCGACGGACCTTCACTATGAAGGTCCGTGTGCTTGGATTATGGTATCCGTTTGCAATCCGCACGTGAGTGGCATGCTGACTAATAGACCAAAATAAAAGTATAGATTATGATAAAATTAATCACTATCAACAAAGCGATATCGTTGTTATTTTTTTAAGAAGTATACATTTTTTTGCTTTTATGGTTGCAATTTACAAATTCGTAGCGAATTATTGTGATTTATGGACTAAACATAAAGATGTTGAATAAATTGATATTAATGTTTAGTGTTTCTTGTATTTCTCAAAAGAGGTAGGCAGAAGTGCACCGTTGTACACACACTTCGTTGGTGTTAGTCTATTTCATCAGGCACACGTTTAGATTGTGGACCTTTTTATACAATTTCTACATCTGAATTACTTCACTGATGGCTGTCTCCAGACCGACCGCGAGCTTTTGCCTCGATCGAGCTGTGTCATCCATCTGTCATTTACTGCGCTATCAACCCGTGTGTTGTATGGCCTGAGCCAGACTAGCAAGTCGATTACTGTACTCAGGACCTCAATATACAGCAGTCCACGTCTGTGACCACTAGACAAACACTCTCAGAAGGTTTAACTCGCTCTTTCAAATTGATAGTTCTGTATCATGCTCGCATTGCGATCAATCTCCCAAGCCTTATTTAATCGCTGCGGATTGGCCATCACAGGCAGCATAACTCGGATTCCCGTGTGATTGGTAGAATTATGGTACTTTCCCAGCGATTTGTCGGTTGCGCCGGCGCAAGGAGCGCGGCCTACGTGATCTGTGCTTGCGACATTTTGACAATCCGCAGTTTACGTAACGGTGCCGAGGCGATGGCTGTCGCGACGTACTTGTTTTGAATTGTTTTGGGTCTCTTCCGGGATGGGATATTTGAATAATAGGTACCGTACTTTTAATGTTTGTACACAAGTAATGGATGTTTAATATCTATAAGTATTATATACTGAGTTCAACTTAAGTCCATTGTACAGTACCCATAATACAAGCGTTGCGGGACCGAATAGTTGGTGCGTTCGTCTGGCTAACTTTTATTATTATTATTTTAAATCTCCGATCTGATCATCCCCAACAAGTGGTTTTTAGAATTATTGCAATACATATTTGTTTGTAGCATCAAGCAACTGTACTGGTTCACATATTGATTTCTTATATTTACGCGAATACTACACATTGAAATAAAACTATTTTTTAAGGATTTTATCGCGTTTATTTTTCGTTTTTACGTAAAAACGAAAAATAAACGCGATAAAATCCTTAAAAAATTGTTTTATTTCAACTGTACTGGACCAATTAAAACGAAGTTTCATTATTGAATAGGTTTTCTCAAGATATAGGTTGCATATTTTCACAATATGAAAATATCTATGGTAAAATCATACCATAGGCTGAGGCTACGGGTAAAAGCAGTAGCAACAAAAATATTTTTTTCAAAAAATTCTAACATTTGTCACAATGTTTTAATATAACATAAACGATCTTCATAAAATCAAACAAATTAGCTTGGTTATGAAGCCATAGTTATTGCTATAGATTTATTTAAGTAGGTATAATTATTCTTATTGTACTACGTTCATCTTTAGGACTATTTGGGTTTATAATTGACACAATTTAGTGTCTTGCAATACTTGTCATTGTTTCTGGTTATCCAATGGGCCTGAATTAACTTAACGAAACTAATCTTGTTTCTAATGCGTACAAATATATCTACGAGTACATTCGCAGTTTATGCAAATCCAGTTGAGCTGAAACTATGAAATGCATTATTTTTAGGGGTCAAGTTGCTTCCCATGTAATTATTATATTCGCAATATCTTCTATTTAACATTGCGATACATATGATAAACATTTTTATGCGAAATATTAACCAAAACATTTCTGGTTGATAAAATAAGAAAAATAAAAATAGATTTGATGTACACGTGTTAACTTGTTTGTTATTATTGTTGAGATAACAAGGCAATTATAACATTATTACTGTATATTCTTAATTACAAATTATCAGTAGACGGATAAGCTATAATTAGGAATATGCATGATTTTGCAAGAATTACACGTGCAACTGGAAGATCTTGAAAAAACAAACAATATATTTAGTCTTTCTAATATAGAAGTATAATTGACTCTTATCGTTTGGTGTGTCGTGTGTGCGATATAACACACACAACACACTAACGTATGTCATTGTTAGATACATGCGCAGGCGCGTCGCGGCCGGTTGCTTCCATCACAACAAACGGAGAAAGTAACACAATTGGATTTATGCGAGCGCTTCGCACTATTTCCTTCTTTCCCGTAAAGAAAATTATTGTAATGGAGAATATAATATTAACAATACACGAATACTAGTAATATGAAATGAACTACATACGTCTACATCTATAGGTACATATAAATAAAATTGGAGTGTCTGTTTGTAATATTTAAATTACCGCTTTTTACTTAGTGCATTCGGATGTATACACGTTACCTATACCGAAACAAATTTTTTTACATTTTTTGTCTGTCTGTCTGTCTGTCCGTCTGTCTGTCTGTTTGTTCCGGGTAATCTCTGAAATGGCTGGACCGATTTTGACGGGACTTTCACTGGCAGATAGCTGATGTAACAAGGAGTAACTTAGGCTACTTTTATTTTAGAAAAAAACATAGGATCTCACGAAAAAATAATTTAACCAATGTTGCAGCGTTGCGCCTGATTAAGTTTGATAGCAACAACCTGAAATGCGTCCCGCGGGCTCAGAACGCGCAAGCAGATTGTTGCCAACGGTTGTCTTTGTTAAATACCACGTGAACGAACAGCTAGTGTGAAAAAAAAATTTAAATAAAGGTTAAGTTAAAGTACCCTGTTGTACCCAAAACTTTGTCACCCGACTTAGACTTAGTCTTACAACATGGTTAAATATACCTACCAATTCACTGATGGTTTACTGTTAAAAGCTTGGCCTAATATTGTTCTTAAAAGCTATAAATTTTACATATCACCGGTAAAATACGTAACAGTGATGTCATACATAGTGATGATGAAGACGAGATTCGACGAGTATTCATGCCGTGGGTATAGACTAATTATAGCGAAGTTGGAATGATACCTAGAACTCCTAGAAGTAGTAGAAGGTTAGAGCCCCATTACTAAGTAAACCAAAGGCCATGCGACACATTAAATTATAAATACTCTAATCATACCGCGGTATGTCTCAAACATTTCTTTCTTAAGCATTGAAGTCGACGAGGTACAGGTGGCCGAGTGATTAGTTGTTTGTTTCGGTGCGAGTACGTTGTGTAATCGCGGGCTCGATTAGATTACTTCCATCGAGACGTTTCATAAGCCGATTGTTGCTTTCATTTCACTTCGGACAGTGCAACAGACGATTTCCACTACTATTGTACTGGTTATTGCAATATTTATTTATTATAAAGAGGTGAACAATCTATAATATTTACGATTCGCGCGAAATGCAGGTTTTGGAAAGGGTGCTTCTAGAGCGGTGCGTGGTACGACTTATAAGGGTTATTTTATGAATTAATAAAGAAAATATAAAAATATACCATTTCAGTTGTTAAAGACGGCCTTACTTTTTTTTGGTATAAGATGCATGTATGTCTGATAAATGGTTATGGAGACAATTTACGATTTAGGCAGAAAATAACATTATTTGTTAATTTTACAACATCAAAAAAAAACTACGAGACGAAATAAAAGATTGATGACATTTGACGTTTGTTGCGATTGTAGAAAGCTTTCTTAAGTGTGCATGTCTTAAGGTATCATAACTACGGTCTACTACTAACGGTCTCGTTAGGTATCATAACGAGAGATGATACAAGCAAATGGTATTGAAAAAACGTTTGAAGATTTTGTAATAGGGTACTAGCTTTACTGTGCTTTGGACGTTTTGTTGACCCCTTTGTATTACTTTGATCATTTGGATATGTTAAATACGCAAGGACGCAAGGACGCAAGTAATACTTGTGATATTAAACATAAACCTTTCCATAACTAATCGGAAACTTCATGAAATTTACTACTTGACTTAATAATAATGGTGTTAAATATTTAAGGGTTGTCCATAACGGTCATATAACCGAAAAAAATATATTTGAAATTTTAGAAATAACACTACATACTAAGTTCACGATAAAACAGTACTGTCTCGCTTGTTCACAGAAAAATCAAACACTGTATACACATATATTTTATAAAAAAAACGTGATCGTTATCACCTACTTGTTAGCCCTATAAAATATTTTACACTATTTCTGTTACACCTTGTATATTTATAATTTACGTAACAACGATGACGTACACAAAACTGCACGTAAACAAAATCTATTGCTTACATCAAACTACGACTGTGTCAAAGTTCTAGTTATATAATTGTAGCATAACATTATAATACGTACTTACTTCTAGAATGTGCGGGATATTGCTCACCGCCGAGAGAATGCGTTTCTGTCAGTTCGTGTTTTATCGTATTTCTCCGTACGATGACAATATTGTTGTATTTTTATCGTTTACTCATATGCACCAAGAACACAAAATTTAGTTAAACAATATATTAATACATTTACTTACAAGAAACTAATGTTTGGAACTAATTCTTTCGGCGGCCGAACATGTGGTCGAGAAATTAGCGAAAAGTTGGTATACGTATATATAAGTCTGCCTAAGCGAGAATAATCACAGAGAAATCGATTACCTCATTCACCGTGCAAACCATAGGGCGGATTAATTGAGCTTACAATTGGTATATTATGTTTGTCTGGCAATATGGATTTATGAACACTTAATTTTGTAACTATAACTGTACTCAAATACCTACCTACCTACCTACCTGTATAGTAGGCCTACAAGCTATTTACTTGTAGGCCTACTATACAGGTAGGTTAATATTATTGTGTTGTAAAGTCTTTGTATCGAACACAATTGTTTTGTAGGCTAACAATTGAACATATCGGTACCGCACTGATAAGGAAATGTACTCGAACAAGTATAAATTGAGCCGTTATCGCTTCTCTTTTTAAAAACTCTGGTATCAATAGTAGGGGCGCTACACCGTATCTGTCGGTCACATATAACGTATAGGTACTCTACGCCTCAATTATTATTTATACATTCATTTGTTATTCGTCACGGTTGCCAATACAGACCATATATATTTGTGTATGGCCGGCTTTCTTCAAGGCCGCACACAAATAATTCGGTCGATAATTCACGCATTTAATGCATATTATTGTTAAAGTTTGTTGTTTGTTTGAAACAATTGTATTGTGAAAGTCTTGGCTTGTTTAAAAGGGAATACATAGAAATAATTTTAAAACTTAGAGGGCCCACATTCGTAAGCGTTACTGCGTGGTTCCAGGTTCGATCGTCACACTACCAGAACTCACTTCCCAAAACATTTATACCTATAGACCATTGGTATTGTTCTTGTTTTGAGGTGAGGCTTGCAAACCGCCGTTGGTACTTGCGCGCGTTCCTGCCTCAGTTTCGATCGGAGCAATTGGTGCACGCGAAGGTGACTGAAGCAGTCAAATTAACAGCCCAGGATAGCCAGGATAGACAAATGACAGTGCTCTTTCGAGGCTTCGTAAGCCCTTGCCTCTGGCAAACATAGTCCTGAATGAGCAAGCAGACCATCTTGCGAGGCTGTTTATTTGGTTGATCAGTACACAGCTGTGAGTAATTTAATGCCTGTATATCTTTTAAAAAGTAACAATATATTAACAATACGTATTAAAGTGTTGACGTATGTGCAAGTCAAGGCTCACGTTTCAGGTCACCAGTCTTCAGGAAACTCCTCACACACATCACGACATTCTATGCATAACCGCTATAACAAAGGTTACGAGTGACAACACACGTATCTATTATGTAAAGTAAAATAACGACGAATATTTTACGTAATGTGAGTTAAAGTCTGTTTTGGGATTCGCGTTGAAATACGAAAACCGCGTACCTAACTACGTGTTTAAATGTCGGATACTATATCTCTATTGAGTAATTACAATATAATTGCATATTGGATTGGTGAAAGAAGTTTTACTCAAAAGATTGAAGCCGTAGGAGTTCGACAGACTAGTATTTTTTTCTGCCAGGGAATCAGTTTTGCCATCCTCTGAGAAAATGGTGCCTGCCGCCTGGGTACCACCATACCTGAGAGGATTCTCGAGGAGATATATAAATAGTATATTTTTGTTTTCTGTATTTTATTATGGTATTAAATTATTCTTGGGTACCTTATGTAATTAGAATATTTGTATATTTACTATGAAGTTATTATATTTATTGAAATGATTGTTTCAAGCTTTTGTATACCCATTGAAATAAAACCAATTTTACGGATTTTATCGCGCTTGTTTTATGTTATAAAAAATAATAATAAAGGAAGTTTTTACGTATAAATCGTACGACTACAGACAAGCGGCGAAGCGAATGTTTCGACGATTAGTCATTGAAAGCATTCAGCAGAATAGCGAGCCGATGCACTGCGCGGTATGATTGCGCTTAGGCATGTCTGTGTACCATTCGAGGGGGAGAATGGACATTCTTGTTTAATTTTGATGGTAATTTGTGATTATTATTTGCTATCTATTTAAGCAGCTCTGCTTAAACCTAACTTATTTACTTACAAAAAAGAGCTTACTTGTATCTATACGTATAAATAAAATTGGAGTGTCTGTTTGTAATATTAAAATAACCGCTTTTTACTAAGTGCATTTGGATGTATACACGTTACCTATACCGAAACAACATTTTTTTAAAATTTTGTCGGTCTGTCTGTCTGTCTGTCTGTCCGTCTGTCTGTCTGTCTGTCTGTCTGTCTATCTGTCTGTCTGTTTGTTCCGGCTAATCTCTGAAATGGCTGCACCGATTTTGACGGGACTTTCACTGGCAGATAGCTGATGTAACAAGGAGTAACTTAGGCTACTTTTATTTTAGAAAAAAATAAGGATCTCACGAAAAAAAAAAAACCAATGTTGCAGCGCAGCGCCTGATTAAGTTTGATAGCAACAACCTGCAATGCGTCCCGCGGGCTCAGAATGGGCGAGCAGGCTGTTGTCAACGGTTATCTTTGTTAAATACCACGCGGACGAAGTCGCGGGCAACAGCTAGTGTAATATATTATTCGTTGTTTTTATCTTTATCTATCGCTTCATGTTTCCTCGCTTACAATGTTCAAACCGCTATAAGCATTTAGTGTTTTATGAATAGCTTAGTTGGTTAGGTTTGATATAGGCTCTTTATATCGAACTTAGAAGTTATTCTGATTCCAGGGACACCATGAAAAGCTGGTGCCGTGAAGATAGTCATAAGTTGTTGGATTGTCAAAATATCTTAAAGGTTACAAATATTCCAAAGCAGGATACTCTGAACTGCGAACAATAAAACAAGTTACTTACCCATAACTCCGCTCATATTTCATTATCATCAGTACCTACTTGCAAGTTAATAAATCAAACAAATAATTGCTTATATTGTTCATCTGACGAAAGGCAGTCAAGAAGCAACGGCCCGTGAAGGTGGTGACACACTGAGGCGGTTGGCCAACGTCAGCGGCGCGCGATTCGCGTCGGTGCGCGCTGCAGCGGCCGCCCGGCGCCCGCGCATGTCACTCCATGATTTATGATGTAAAGAGATGTGAGACACATAAAGCACATGTTTAGATTTCATTGCAAAACCATAAAGTGATTTGAATAACATTCGAGAAATTATATTTAACTCTGATGCAATGCAGGCTCTGTGCCATGCCTTGCTCTTCATCTCGGTCGTCTGCGAGAGATGTTATATTAAAAATCCTGCCCTGCTATCAAAAACATTATTCTACGAGTACCCATCGAGTTTAAACAAAGTTGAGTTCAAATAACTAATTCTAATGCCTTCTTCGTATAACAGACGTTTTTGAAACCGGAACGCAAATCACGTTAAAGCCAACGATACGTAAATTGATTGAGTACGCAACAAGTAGGTGTACACATTCAAACAACGGCTAGGTAAATCACAGCTAGCGAACTGGCTCGGTGGATAAACGCGAGGCGTGCATACCCGGTATCTGCATAACTGAGCCGCCGCGTTCTCATTAGCCGGCGCCCGTTAGGCCGACCCGACTCCCGCGCACAACGGGATCGACCGACCTCGACTCGCGCCGCCTTTTAGTGTGTTTACTACAATTTCAAATAGTTACCATAGCTTTGCAAGATATTTAGTTAAGTATATGACTTTGTCATATCCTACAATAAAACTATATTGTGGTTTGGATAGACTACGTACGACTACGTACTTTGGATAGAATATGGGGATAGGTATTAGGACCAAAGATGAACTAGTAATTATAAGAGGTGCAATTTTAATTTCCAAAACAAATAATAAGCTTGACGGCGCAGCGGCTCAGGGATTCCTCCGTGATATTCAGTTCGTGTTTTTTAAAATACCAACCATCCCTAAATTTAACGTTGTATCTGTCATTTGTTTTATTTGCATTTGATTTCATACCGTACCTACATACAACACTCGAATACTGTTTACCATACGACGGACTGGGGTAGATTCCAGTAATATCAAGACCAGGCCAAATTGGCGAAATATATCTGGAATGGCCGGGTTCGATACTCATCTGGACATTTGTGGAACCGCCCATTGAGCCAAGCAGTCTACGCTTAAAGTAGTAAAACAAGCTGTCGTCATAGAACGTATCGATTAAGTAATTTTTCCACTAGACGTTGCCGGGTGTTACAAATGTCAATCTATAAATAGCACCACAATTGAAGTATAACTGTATAATAGGCATGCAAAAGTGCTACAAATACGTCTAGTCAACAAGCCCTATTAGGTGGAGGTCAAAGGCTTTCTCCGTGGGCAGCTAGGTATCGACGGAGGGAGCAGGGAGGGGCGCAGAGGTGGCGGAGGGGGAGACGCTCCGAGTAGAAAGTACTTAACTCATTGTTTTCTTCATTACGACATGTATCAAACGTCACCCGACGTTCACTTATTGCAATTTTATATGCAAATTATTTTCACTCTCTAGTTTGATTGAATCTGATCTTTATTGAGTTTAGGATCGTTATTTATCAACGTTCATTTTAAATATTGCTATCGTAGCTCGCGCGCGGCGTTGGTTACACAAACGAATTTGGCAAAATTAAATCTAAATACAAGGTACATATATGTAAGTTAATGCTGTAGTTCCTATTCATGAATAATATATGAATACACATTTTCAGAAAGCGGTGTTCGCCAATCGACGCGTGCTGTGTCTGTTATTCGTGTTTGAGGGTTACAAAAAAAATTCAATACTAGACTTTAATTACTTACCTATTAAAAAATATTTTCAATAGGAACTTAATAGGTATATCTTATAATATGATATTCTGATATAGTATCAAAAAGATCATGCGTTTTTATTTTGTTTTGAGTCTACTGCCGTATACCGTAGCAAGATTATTAAACGCAGCCCAACCATTCAGCTATAAAATAAAGAAAGCTGAATCTGCCAAAGTTTTTAACAGAAACTTCAGTGTTACGGCGGGAAGCAGATTGCGTATAACAGCGTGTCGACTGGCCGAGAAAACATCTGAGAGTGACAAAGACAGACATTGCACTTGATGGTAATAATCGGAAGCCGAACGCATCAGGGTCATGACAAACAATTCGAACGAAATAATAAGGTCACCCAAACATATAACTCGGGCCTCTCGCTCTGTCACACAAGTGTTAGTAGGTACTCGGACCGTGACCATAGGATTTCGGGTAACACATCATTTGTAGTTGCCAAACAGATTGGGTCATTCTTTTGTCCGCGTGGGAATGATGCAAATGAGCCGCTTCACTATTTCTTTGTTTGATTTCGTGAAAGTTTACACGATCGACGAGGAAACGCGGCCGTCGTCGGCCGATGTGAACGCCATTTTTATGTAATTGTTACGTCGTGATGTACTCGCGGCGCAAGTTCGAAACGTACCGCGTCTAACTTTTCAATAAATAATTGAACCAAGTGGTGTATTTGGTATTTTTTTCGTTGTAGCTACGTCCAAATACGAACGCTGCGATGCAAGCCATATCACCGTAAATTGACCTACATTGCGTGGCATTGGTTATTGGTTAAACCTAAAACTTATGTGTAAAATCGGAAATAGTTGCCTACATAGCAACTCACATCCACAGCAAACATTTTTTTTTAAATCGCTCTCCTCTCTTAACTTACCACACCGCAAGCCATGGAGGGGAACGCCCTTTATGAAATCAGCTGCACCCGGTCAAGCAAACTCGGATTTTTGTGCTTCAGGGAATCAAAATTTATACTTACCTGTTATTAAGTACCATTGTGTACCGCGGAAGGGCACACTTGAACATCTGTTACGATCTACCAACCGGCGTAAGAGCAGGAGAAACTCTCCGTTATGCGATGTGGTACACTTATTAATGTAATGAATGACCCAAATGATCTAAATATTTGTATTTATGCAATAAATAGTAACGCTATATTTTGAGCATTAAGTTTGTTGCCGGCTATGCTTGACTTCGTCATCATTGTAGTCTAATTGGTGGCTTCCAAATGAACTGCCAAAATGAATGGAAGATAAGTCCTTGACATTAAAGATACTATTAAGAATTATAGCACTCGCGTAGATTTGTCAATGGCGTGTGGGAAAGTAAAAATACATACTTAGCAGACCATATCGTTAAACATTACGTGACATTCCATTACATCAATTCAATCTTTGAGCATGAAAATTACGACAGCTGCATTCCTGTCTAACTACGAGATCCAATATTCGAGCCCAGTTTCTTAACAGTGCCACCTCTAGTACTTGAAACGACAACATTGAACGTTTGTTTTCTCAACTCTAAAGGCGTTCACTTAAGAGCTATCTGCCATGAAAATGGAGCATGCAATTAATCGAACATCGTACGCTTGCGACACCATCTCGGCCAAGACGCCACTGCGCATGACGTCATTTACTTTTGTCCGACATCCATTACCGGGGCATAACTGTGCACATATTAATGCGTGTAATATCAGCAAGTAGCAGATACGTAATGATTATGAAAAGTTGTTATATATTTGCGATACTTTGCAGAGTAAAAAATACTATGGCATATCACGGCTTCCATGTTCTGCCTATTCACATCCACTCCCTAACTAGATTATATTGATTCAGCGTATATATTTTTTGCAACTGGTTTATCTTTCATATTACGTTTAACAATAACTTTGAATAACCTTCCGAGCCTGGAATCAGCTGACCTTTAAAATTAAGTCAAATTATTCAAGACTAGCTGTTGCCCGCGACTTCGTCCGCGTGGTATTTAACAAAGACAACCGTTGACAACAGCCTGCTCGCCCATTCTGAGCCCGCGGGACGCATTGCAGGTTGTTGCTATCAAACTTAATCAGGCGCTGCGCTGCAGCATTGGTTTTTTTTTTTTTCGTGAGATCCTATTTTATTTTCTAAAATAAAAGTAGCCTAAGTTACTCCTTGTTACATCAGCTATCTGCCAGTGAAAGTCCCGTCAAAATCGGTCCAGCCATTTCAGAGATTAGCCGGAACAAACAGACAGACAGACAGACAGACAGACAGACAGACAGACGGACAGATGGACATACAGACAGACAGACAGACAAAAATTTAAAAAAATGTTGTTTCGGTATTGGTAACGTGTATACATCCCAATGCACTTAGTAAAAAGCGGTTATTTTAATATTACAAACAGACACTCCAATTTTATTTATATGTATAGATGTTTCTGTAAATAAAGGGGTGTGAAAAAAAATATTTTGGAACAGCTAGACAATTAAGAACATCGGAGTTAATTTATACCGGTACTTAAATACGACTCCTTAATTTATTGGTAAAGTAATTAATTATTATTATATGCAAATTAGTATTTCGAAGGTCATTTGTATGAGTTTGTGAAGTAGCTGAAAACTCTAAAACAACAGGAACATTTTCCTAACTACAGAACCATTTTCTCCAGTTATTGTATTATTGAATAAACTGTGTTGCTTCCGCTATTTAAAACAATATGCATAGAATTAAACAATTTACAACGATGTCAAGCGGCATGCAATATGCATTATAAATTGCGTTATCGTTGTGTCCACGAGCCAACCTTGATACGAACTAGCACATACGGTGATTACCTGCCCTGCACCGATTCCCTGACCCATTTCCCTATTTCCAACAGAGAACATCAGTCAGTAGATAATTAACGGTAGATTTACCAGATAACACATTTTTTTAAATTAGAACTATTTACAGCGTAGCCTATTTTTCCATTTCTGTTTTTGTATTGGACCCAGCGCCCTGATTTACACTGATTTACCCTTTTTACCAAAATTTACAGGGACCATCTGTCCTCAGAGACCCATCTGGATCGACTACCGGTAACCTAAGGGTAAGACCATTTATTAGATTCGTAATTACTAAAGACCTGACCTGAGTTCTGAACGGCCTGATTAGCGTACATGGCAGTGACTCTGCGTTCTGTGCCGAGGGACCCGGGTTCGAGTTCTAGTCTTGGGACAAACATTGTGTGATGAGCACGAATAATTGTATTCGAATCATGGATGTTAAATATATAAATAAGTATTATATACTGAGTTCGCTCTCAGTCCATTGTACGGTACCCATAATACAAGTATTGCTTGGTGTGGGAATGTATAGTTGTGGTGTGTTCGTCTGGCGATAATATTATTATTATTATATTATATCCTATGACTTTTACGAACGTGAAAGTATAATCCCTTTAAAATGTAACTATAGGTCTTATCGAGTTTTCTTAATCTACATAACTACGTTTTGTATAGAAGGAAGACAAAGGCAACTTATGACCTTGAATTTATAAGTTGTATTTCTTTTACTAATAAAACCATTTTCGTGTAACGCTGCATTGACGTCAATTGCAAACTTGATAAAAACTAAATATAGTAATCGTTGCATGTTTGGATAACTGCAAACAGGTTAAATGACATTTATTGGAAAAACTATGATATTATCATTTAATGAACTATAATCGGATAGTTTACCTATTAACTCGACACTAAACAAGGTAATAGCTAGAATTATTTGAACGTAAAATTTCATGGAATGGATAAGAACTGCTGGTAATTAAATCACTTAGATGTTTATGAAAACGAAAATGAAATTTAAATGAGCACTTAAATACAAAGTTAACAACTAAAACAACAGCACAACTTAACTTGCTGTTTTTGTTTTTTATTTATCTTCTTCTATCTTCTTCCCACGCCGTATATATTCAATAACTATATTCATCCTTATCACCTTATCTCTTCTTCTTATTTTTCTCCTTCAGCTTATTTCAATATCTTTCCTTTGCTTCAGTCCTGTAGAGATCTTATAATTACTCAATTTATGCAGTGCCCTCGAACCCAGTACGATTTGATTTCAAACCGACTATTCTGATTCTAAATTACTTAATTTCGTAACTGGTGTAAGCATCCAGCAATGCATCGATTATTTGATAAATCGCATCGTTATCGGCACATAACAATGCGAGCACGTGCACACGTGAACGTAATCCTATCGCACCATTTCAAACTCTATCGATTTTGTAACCAATTGCTTGCATTATTTGGGACAGTGTTATTATTATTTTGACTACTATTATCAGTGTGTTGTTGTATAAAAGAACTCTGGAATTGGTCGCCCCTATGACAATGTGATATCCCTTGTAGGCAGAAATCATGGCAGCTTTTATTTCTTGGGATAGGCAAAAATGTGTCGGATAATGTGAGGGGGTGTGTATTGTAGCTTGCAACTGACCCTCACTGCTGAAGTGACACAAACAAAAGCAGGACGACGAAGATACTTTATTAAAACCATCTACAACCTAAGATACTATAATGGTATTACCGACATACCTCTTACATATGCTGGCTGGCTGGCTGGCTTACATAAGGCCAGCAAGAACAAGCTGGTTATAAGATCTATCATTGTTTCGGCTTACCCTACTAACTACGTAAAGGCGACTCAAGTCCCCATGCGAAAAATATCCCAATCAAATACAAAGAAATGCTGATCAAATACAATGATAACATTTTCCTTTATCTATTTATGAAAAGTACTGATAAAAGAAGTATCGGTTAAACCACCGATACTTCTTTTATCAGTACTTTTCCACCGATATCCAAAATGTTGGTCACCCGAAAATATTTGTATCACTGCCTATTGTCATTATCTCAAGTGTTAGCTGACGAACTTTTATTGAATGTGAACACTGTGAAATGGAAACCGTATTGATTTACATACTGCTTCCTATTGATTGCCGATACCAAGCTAATCTATACTTCTATACTAATATTATAAGTGTGAAAGTTTGGATGGATGGATGGATAGATGGATGGATGTTTGTTACTCTTTCACGCTCGAACGGCTGAACGGATCTGGATGATATTTGGCACAGAGATAGATTATAGTCTGGAATAACACATAGGCTACTTTTTATCCCGGTAAAATGTATGGTTCCCGTGGGATAGATGTTTTAATTTTTCAGACTTTTTAGCGTGGGTAACACCGCCGGGCGCAGCTAGTGATTCTATAAACTGTACAACTCAATGCAAGTAGGCATTGTATCTTTAAAGAGCATTTTGTAATATCATTGTAATTGGGCGAAATACATCATAAATTTGGGGGTATATACGTCGATAGAGAATTTTTTATTCTTTCTGGCAGCCTTAATTAAAAGTACTTATATATAAATACTATATGCCTCTGCCTATAGGAATATAAAATAACACCGCTCTTATTATTATCTTACTAAACACCTAACCGGGCATACAGCTAAGGTGGCCTGGGTTTGTTCATAAGGTCATTTAAACATTTCTAAATTAAAAAAATAATGTTTTAGAATTCTGATCTGTGCGTTGTATAGCAGTTTGTTTGGGCAATGCAGAAGAACTACTGAACAAATTTCGATGGGCGTTTTCGTTGTTGGAGAGGTTGTAGTAAGACTCAGAAGATAAAGTACACTTTCTCACGCTATAAGTATTGTGGGTTCAGGTAAAGAGCACAAATCGTAATTGCACGCGTGAAGCGTCGGACAAGAGCTACAGTAGCATATAAAACAATAAAAATTAATACAACCAACACTTCTAACGCGAGTAGCAATAAACGAGGTAGGTATAACGTGGGAAACGGCGTCTTAATGCGCGAAGATCATTGGAAATTAGCAGCCAAGGTGGCGCGTGCGCAGAACAACCTTGCGAATTAGCCGACCGGTGGCGATGGAGGAACTTCTTATCGCGTTTTATATCATTGTTACGACGAATGGATGACAGAAGCGCTTTGTATAGCTAAATGAGGAGATTTTATTGACTCATTTGCTGTGGCTATGAATAATGGTCTATTCTTACTATCGTGTTGATGGCGAAATTATTTTTGCGATTGTGGTGAAAGGATCAACTAATCAACACGGTACCGCATTGTCCAGGGTGCGCCTGAGGCTGCTTCTGTGCACCCGTGCAATAATGGAGGATCATTTTTATTAATAAGAAAGTTTAGGTACCGATCAAGTACGGAGGGGAATCATTTTTGTTTTTGGAATCATGACATAATTTAAAACAAATGTGTGGGCTTGACCTAAGTACATTCAGAAACCACTCCCTACTTGTCATAGTGACAGCTCATTAGATTATCTGGTCGCAAACTCAATTGGCTGATAATATATAATAGCACAAATTAAATTACGTGAGTTTAACTAGTCATGGCTTCATCAGGAGAACTTGTACCAAAATAGGTCACAAATAAATGAAATCGTCCTCTCCTCAACGTATTTAAGTACAATTTGTGATAAACACAGGCCCCGTTACGATCAATCAGTGCTAGCGCAAACAGTGTGGGACCGGGCAGCGCTGCGCGTGAGAACTGCGGCCATTGTCTCTGGCCACAGATGAGCTCACTCGGCGATTGTGAGTCCGTTTGGAGGGAAATTCAATAATGCGTGTGTAAGAATGAGGGCGGAGGAAAGTATTCGAGATGTCTTATTTATCTTTGGATTATTAATAATTTCATAAACTGCATTGCTAGGACCCGACCTATTTATATTTATACTATTGCCAAGATCTAGTTTGATTTGTGCATGTGAGAACTCGATTTTTGTGAGATATTGATGAAATTGTGTGATCATAAAATTGTTATTAGACCATCACAACCAACTTTTTGAAGAACAAAACTGCTATCATGTCCAATGGGTATAATAATAATAGTTGGTCCAATTTTAAGAAGCCCCTGGTTCCTTTTTTTGCCTGTGTTGGTGTGGAATCAACCAGGATCTAAGTATTTATGTGAGCGTACAGTTTGGTTTTAGCTCATAAACATAAACTCATAGGTTCAAATCTGACAAGTGTGAAAACGCGATCAGTTTAATATTCTTGATAAAAATAACCGCAAGCACAGACTTTTTGTCTCTTCATATTACGCGGAAGTAAGTGACGCTATTAATTCGCTCGCGCCGCGATAAACAGGTGGGCTTCTCGTATAAAGATAGTCTACATTATACGTGGTATTCTGTGATCTACATAAAAAAGTTCAAGCCATGTCATATTTGGCTCACGGAAGTGCTAGTTAGATGTCGACGTCTACATTCGGGTGTTAATTGCTCTCGTTATTATTAGGCAACTGGTTTTGGATCGCACAACGACGTCAGTCTGCATGAATACGGAAAACCTCTGAGAGCTTAACGTTCATGAGATTTGGGGACGCTAAAATGACGCTGTAATGTATGGTCCGTCATACGTATGTGATGTGACGTTTTACGTTCCCGACGTTTCGGCTGCTGTACACCAACCATGGTCACGGGAGGACTGAGGTTTTTAACGTCCTAGTGTCATAGTTTGAACTCGGGTACCCTCATATTTAGTTGTTGGTGTTTGCGGTCCAATCTACGCAGAACGTGCTCACAGTGTCTTGAGGTCCTGCAATGGTGCGTTACTTTTGGCGTTAATTATATTAATTACTGGATCCCAAGTCTGACTTGGTTAAATTCTGTAAAATTAGTGCTATTTCAATTTGTAGTATTCGCGTAAATGTACGATCAATGAAAATGTGATGATTCTTAAAATATGTCTCGAATACAAAACAAAAGAGACATTCATTATAAATTACGTACTGTTTCGGAAAATGTAGTAGCTATGAATTATTTATAATGATCAATTAAAAGTGTAACGGGCATACCCGATGAGCAATGCTATTGAATGCATTATGACGCATAAGTAAGGTTATTAAACTGATAATGACCGAACTAGGTAACCATGTTAATTGTATGTTAAATGCTTCCTGTGCGTTTCTTTTCGACTACAAATTCAAATGAATAATGACACCAGCTAGCTTGTAACACATTCGCATGCGATCTCTATGTATCACGGCGATACTTTAACTTTATTAATAATATAATAATAAATAATAATACCAGCCCTTTTTAATGTCCCACACACTGGCCCAGTGCAGGTTGGCGGACTTCACATATCTCTCGAGGGGTTCTCTCAGACATGCAGGTTTCCTCGCGATGTTTTCCTTCACCGTTTAGCAAGTGATAATCGTGGTTGAAAATGCGATTTGCACATGAAATCTTCAAATCCCAGAGGTGCGAACCGAGGTTTGTTAACTGCTCTCGATACGCTGCTAGCTTTATTGTATTATAATTTTTGATACATTTAATTATGTTTCTTAAATAATCTGATCATTATGAAAATACATTTTTTTATTATTAGATACCAATATATCAAATGCACTCTAAAAAGGATAGGCCTTGTATTCCCACCGGACTTTCGTACTTAAATAATATTAGATCAAAACGTGTACAAAACAACATTTTAGTGCATTTGTATGACAGTGGTCACTTCAATCCACGGTGACCGTGACCGCCGCACTGAAGTCGCCTACGCTCACAGGTGTACCAGCCATCCTGACCCCACTTGCCTCAATAGCACCAACCAGTTACAGCAACATTACGGGTCAAAGTATACTGGACGTTGCTGCTGTAGTTCGTCGTTGTTCGTCATCGCCTACGCCGATGTTTCCATGGCGCCTTTTTGCTTACTAATTAAACCTATCGGTCTTTGACACCCGTCGGTCGATGTTTGAACAATAAGTTAGCCCGTATCTGATACATACTCTTGACGCCGCTTTTGTAGCCTCTTCAGGGCCACTTTGAGGTTTGGTGCATACGAGTGTGTTATTGTGACGCTAATTGGAGATGAGCGATGTTAGAAAATCGATTTTTGTGTCGATAATAGTTTCGATTATAGCATTGATATAATTATCTTGGTTATTGCGAAAATATCCAGAATTGATAATGTTTTGGTACAGCGAATGTTGGCCTGTTTCCTTATTAGCCAGTAGTGTCCACGACTTTATTCGCGTAGGCTTTCGTCGCTATCCTGAGGTAACCCTCACATGTCTCAGGATCAATGTTGAACGTGTTATAAGCTATCCCAAAGCCAAGTGGATTTTGAAACCATTGTTGGACTATCCTGCGGGAACTAAATCCTATATATGCTTATAAAAAAACTATAATGTTCAACTGATCAAATCCGTCTGGCAGATTTAAAGTGATGTGAACAGACAGAATGTCAAAAAATCCAAAATATTAGTCTCTGAACCGAAATTAATGTCCCTGCGATGGTTTTTTTTTTAAATACATTACAAATGCGCTAAAGGAGTGTAGGGTCAGTATACCCTTTCTTTATCAGCCTGTATACAAGTAAAACACAAACAAGTTACAGTCTTATCCCCATATTTATAAGTCACTTCACCTTACAGCAAAATTTTGCATGAATATGAAAGATTTCAGAAATTAAACGTATAACAAAATTGTTGTGAATGTTATAAAAATACATTTTAAAAATGTTTACGTTAAGTGGCACACATAGATCACCACCAACATTTAAGCTGACGAAGGTTAATTTTGTAATGACGCAGTGATTACGTCTGTTGACTTGAATGGTTATTTACACATTGTCTTGGCTCGTCGCTCGTATGGCGTACTTTACGGAACTGTTTAGGTGTGGGACAAAGTACAAGGGATGTGTGATTCCAATATACCGTCATAATTTAAAAAAACGAGAGGCGTAGTATAGTATAGGTATATTTAGCTCTGATCAACGCCAAATGGCCACGGCGTAATGACACCACCCTATTGTACATTTTAAGCTACAGCGTAATAGGCCTAATAGAGAAACCCCTGTTGAAATAGCTTCAACAGTTTGTCAGTGATGCTTCAACGAATAAATAAGCGGATAAACCGACAACCACTCAACACAAATAAAACACTTAATTTGAATTCAAAGAAGTCCTTATAGCTTATTGTACCATTTTCTTACCATCCTCAATATACAAACGTGACCCTATCACAGCTTAAAAATACTATAGATACACCCCGGAATTTATAGATGTTCTGTGACTGTATCAAACGTTATATACTACTGCGAAAAGCAAACCTCTTGTTCGCAGTACTATATGACGTTTGATTGGACGGGGGCTTGTTCATAGATGTAGCTCGCGCAAGTGACAGAACTCGACAAATTTACCTACAATCTGATAGAATCTGGGATAACAGAGGTCTGTAGGGATAACAGAGGTCTGTAGTGAAAACAATGTACTGATAATACAAGCCTAAGAATAAACGTATAGGGAGGACTTTAGATCAACATCATTAACTATTTGCCTTTGTTATTCCAGACTTGACCAACTTCCGACCGGTGCTATTTCTATATAGCCAGGATCTACAGCGAGGAACTGAAGCCTCCGAAGTTTGACCTACTACGAGTCCAATGGAAAACCTAATTAACTTGTAATCCGAAACGAAAGAGGGTTCGATAGATCTGCTTTCTTCCATTGCGAAGTATCAGAGAAAGACAAACTGTCTGCTATCCTTTTCTTTTATCTACATACAACAATTATGCTGTATCTACACCTCGCTTATCATAAACAACGCTCGACGTTTATGACTTGGCCTTAAAAATCAACGGATATGAGGTCTCAGTGCGACCATGACCAGCAATTGTGCCTCGAAGTATGTAGGTGACCTCACAGGCGGACCTTCGTTCGTTATGTATTGACATCTCCGCCAAATAAAAACCTTCCCTTTCTGAATTATTTGTTCCCAATAATTACACATTAAGATGGGTAAATAATGTGTGGGTATTATTCATAATAAATGTTAATACGCGTCCTCACAGCGGTGCTATTAAAATTATATATTATAAAAACGACTGCATTTTAATAAACGTTAAAGTCTTTACGATAATGCATTTAAATAAATTAAAAAAAACCCTGAAGTTCAACCGGGCCATAGGAATTGTTAAAGTTAATCAAATGCCAATTTCAAAAACTTAATTCTATGTATTGGCAAAGACACTTAATCAATTTTTACGCCGAAAAATATCAATCGATAACGGATAACTAATTGGCAGTAACATTTCAGACATAAACATATCCAATGAGAAAAGGTGCAGAGACTATCTTAAAAGAATTAAAGGAAATATAAGAATAATCACAAAACATATACAATAATTTACTGGTGGTAGGCTTCGGCCGTGGCTAGTCACCACCCACTGAACAAAGCCATGTCGCCAAGCGGCCTAGCCGTGTTCTGGCATGATGTTCGGTGCTGCCATTCATGGATGGCGGGTCAGATCAGTTGCGCTGCATGTGCCTAGTGAATGTAGCGTCTCAATCTACTGCCGCCTACCTACCTAGGCAAGTATGCTCCATCGTAGATCTCATCGTCACTTACCATCAGGTGAAATCGGGATCAAATACTTACCTATAATGTAATAAAAAAAAAAAGAATCGATCAGCATTAATTTCAGAAAACCAACAACATTTCAATCTTACTATAGAACTCATGCGCCGTACAATAGTCAATAACATGAGTTTTTTCAAGCCTTCAATTACTTTAAACACGGCAAAACTGTACAGCACATGTGGCGTGGCCACGTGACGTCGTTTACACGTGCTAGGCGTGTTTATCGATACCACGCCGCAGAGTACGATTTAATTGTTACTGTCTGTCTATATCTTTAGTTGAAGAAAATAATGTGGAGGGAAAGACGATTCAAACTAGCTAGTTGTAAGAAAGAAACAGCATTGATTTCCGTCTGATAAAATGTAGGAATTAATCTTTACATATTTTTAATGAAATTGCTCCCAGTCTAATGTGCGGTACCTATGCGCTGCTTGGTTAGGAACCATATATTTAGTATTTTCGTCTGGCTATATTTGAACATAAGTATATTTAATGGCAAGTTTTGCAGTTAACTCTACGTTCAAATGCAGTGGATATTGGTTATCAGGTAGGTGCTAGGGTAGGTGGTATAGTACATAGTAGTATAAAAAGTACGTCTGAGTACCTTCAAAACTGACGCTTTCGTAAAAACAAAAGTCAAACACAACATTTCTGAATCATCTTACGAAATCCGTTGTTACGCCAAGCTCTGGGACAAATATTTGTATTACACGATTTATCAAGTAAATATATATACATCTTTCGCTGACATACAATTAAATTCGATGAATTCTTTAAATATAAATTAGAAATAAAAGTTTAATCGGGTTAAAGAGTCTGCGCTGAAACTGGAGCATGGCGTGAAAACAAATTCACGAGTTGATACGTTTAATGCTACATGATTTTTATTTGAATTCTCTGTCACAGATTAATTTGTCATTGAAAATTAGAATGAGTCAATGTAAAATTCGAGTCTGCTAAGGCGTTTGAATGATCGTCAAACGATTATTAATATCAGCAAGGCGTAAGATGGAAAATTAGATTCGGAGACTGTGAAATGAGCTCCAATGTACTAGGAACGGTAAATATTTAGACAACAATTATCAGTAGACCGCGATCCTCTAATAACAGTTGCTACCTCTCGGACGCAGTTGGTAGTCTCAAAGAAATGTCACCCAATGCCCTCTCAATGGGAGTACAATTTTCCAAGCGCACTACAGAATGCGTAATGTATAAACATTTCGGTAAGCAGTCGTGTTTGTGGTGTATAATGTTTTGACGTGGTAACTGGTTTGATTACTACGTAATCGTCTGGTGCTGGTATGATATCATTAGTTGAACATCGTGGTCACGCCCGCCGCGAGATTTCAAACTCACCAAGGCTGATCGCTCACTTGCGCACTTAGCTCATTGCAACCAGAGCTATGTCGATATCCAAAATATTTTTATTCATTTCATTTGTCTACTGTTGCAACATAGGGTTTAGTGAACTAACCAGTACGATTATATTTGTTTCGTATTTATTGTAAATCTCGTTGTGAATATATTTTGCTATCGTTTGTATTGAGTGATTTATTGCTGTGAAATGTAAATAAACATTGATCTGTTCTGGAGGTCTCTTGAGGACGATGTTTAAATATTTTCGTGGCAATGATTCTGTATACATGCATGCACTTATCAATTGTTTTGGCTTTGTTTGACTCATTATAGATATGGGTAATTGCGTAGTAGGTATTTATTTATTATTCTGTGCTTAACATATTCCAAAGTCAAAGTTATAGATGACGAAAGTAGACAAGCGTTAGTGGAATTTTCTTTAGAATTTGAATTAGCACGCAGAAAAACGACGTTACCAAGGCTTTAAAATAATACAATTAGTGATACAAAACGTTGTCAGTCAATGTTTTGGCGTCAAAGTTAACGCCACAGTTCATAGTTAAGTGTATGCAAATATCTTATCAACATCCTGCCCCGTGCGTGGAATTTGGAATGAAGCTAACTGCTAGATATAACCGGCGACACAATCGTTGATACCAGTGTGTCTCGGTCAATATCGTGATTGTTATTTTTTTTTTGTTTTGAAAATACCTATAAAGACATGCCTATATTGTGTGAGTATATAATTATAATAATATAAATTATTAGTAACAAGTTATATTTGAATATAGAACTGTCTCAATTTGTTGTACTTACCGCAAGATGTCGCAACGGCCTTGAACGATGATTGGCGGGAGTTCCGCGTCGCGTCATTGGACCACACAAGGCGCGGGCGCAGGTACCGCGTACCGTACCGTATCGCCGCCCTTTGTAACATCATGCAAGAATCATGCCAACTCAAATAACTCGATCGAGTCGATTAATTAATTAATCGATAGATCGAATAACTATGTAATACTCATTTTTGAATAAGTTTAGCTATCAACATTTATATGTTAAAGTAATTAAAACAAATTTAAATGGTAATTGAGGTCGTAAGTGGATTTCCTTAAACATATTACGATAGTGTGTGTATATGTAGTTGCTCAATTTATTAAGTAGGTAAGTATGTAAATTGTTGATAGTTTAATATTCAAAATAAAACTAATTTTAAGGATTTTATCACGTTAATTTTATGTTTTTACGTTTCCGACGAACGTAACGAATGTAAAAAAACCATAAAATAAATGTGATGAAATCCTTAAAATAAGTTTTATTTCAATGTGTAGTACTCGCGTAAATATAAGAAATCCGTTTAATATTTGCAAAATTCATAATAATCCGAAGAAGATTCTGGTGAATGTCTTATTTAGTGACTACCGAAATATTGAAATAAAATGGCCAAATCTACTTTTGCCGATTCGTCCCGCACCAAAAACGGGGACCAGCAAAAAATTAAAAAAGTGATATTATTATTTACAGATCATTCGAATGTATAGGCACAAGCGGTATCTTTGACGAATCACATACAGATCTATAAAGTTTTAATTTTTAAAGGGAACAGGTAGTAAAAAATGGTCTTGCTGGCACCGCTTGAACCGACTCCGGCGGCGCGTATCAAAGCGACGAGATACTCCCACGACACTATTTATAAAATATCATGAGATTTTTTTAAAGGTTTTACAACTCTTTTTGTGCTCTGCGTATGTGACGAGTATTTGTTTTTTGCTCGCTCCGGTAACAACAGCATTCAATAGGGTTAAATTCTCTTAGTGTATTGAGTGTTTGAGATAACAATGGATTGGTACAAAATGTACCACTTGGGGTTATTATTAAGGGAACTCTCAGGTATATTGTAGCCTGCCTGATAAATGAAAAAGTTCCCCCCCCCCCCTATCCATACATTCGGGACGCCGAAGAACACTGCATTTTGCACCCCTTTTTGGCTAACATTGGGGGTTTAAAAGTAATGTAAGATAGGTAATTAAGAACTCAAAAAATTATAGAACAAGTTGATACTATTTAAATAAAACCATATTTTAGTAGTTACCAGGATATTTCGCGTATCGACTTACTATGACGCACAATATTATCTTGTACAATGTTGAACTAAGAGAAAACGTTTTGAACTCATTTGTACGACCTTACATGAATAATATCTACATTCTATCGCGGGACGCGTCATACGCCACAATAAAATAAGCCACGCTTACTAATCGTTGCAGGTTAAAACCGGCTACAAATGGTAATAAAATAAAGGTGCACACATACGTGAAGTGTCGAAACGCAGTTCTCTCTTTTCGATATAAATAGTGCGAGCCGAGGCGAGTCGAGCGCGGCGCACTGACCGCCCATCGACAGCGATCCCGATAATCGGGCGAATGTTTGAGTTTCTCTATTTTCAAATCAGGCTCCCGCGAGTCCCTGGCCGGAAATAATGTTAACTTGCGCGTTTGCGTTAGTCTTGGTACGCGTTGAGCGAGCAGTGAGACAGGTTAACGCTCGATCGGCGAGTGGCGTGCGGGAATGGTATCGGTCGATCGGTCGGTCGTGTGAACGCGCTCCGTTAATTGGCGTGCGGAGTGTCCGGCTGTCTTCGGGCCACGCGCCTGCGCTCGCAGTTCATCTCGCGGCCGGTTTCATTTGAATTTAGAACAATAAAATATTATTTTATTGTAAGTGAAAACGCATGCTGCCTACATTTTTTATTACTGTACCATATAAAAAGCATGAAACATTAAAATATGTAACAGTCGGAACATACTCTGTTGAATGTTTTATTAAACGAGTTACAGATGCTGATTTAAAACACACAATAGTTCCATGATGATTAATAATATCAAATATCGCAAAAATAGTTAGATATTCGGCTACATATGGTTCTACTTACAACATCTATACATATAAATAAAATTGGAGTGTCTGTTTGTAATATTAAAATAACCCGTTTTTTACTAAGTGTATTTGGATGTATACACGTTACCTATACCGAAACTACATTTTTTTCAATTTTTGTCTGTCTGTCTGTCTGTCTGTCTGTCCGTCTGTCTGTCTGTCTGTCTGTTTGTTCCGGCTAATCTCTGAAATGGCTGGACCGATTTTGACGGGACTTTCACTGGCAGATAGCTTATGTAACAAGGAGTAACTTAGGCTACTTTTATTTTAGAAAAAAAAAATAGGATCTCATGAAAAAAAATTAAAACCAATGTTGCAGCGCAGCGCCTGATTAAGTTTGATAGCAACAACCTGCAATGCGTCCCGCGGGCTCAGAATGGGCGAGCACGCTGTTGTCAACGGTTGTCTTTGTTAAATACCACGCGGACGAGGTCGCGGGCAACAGCTAGTAGTAAATAAACTATGAAGGTACTATGACTGAACAAAAACGCAGCATTTCGGTAAACAAGCATGTTCGTGGCTGTTATCAGTGCGCTCTCGTTATCGATGCTGCTAAGTCGAGCAAGGGCGCGATAGTGTACCGCAGTCGTCCTGTTTGGTTACAGCCATCGCGTACCTACCATCTGTTCTATTCATAGAAAATAATAGATATCATTTAGGTTCTTACGTCGGGTAGAAGCTATTTCGTCCTGACCTTCGTGATGGCTCAGTAATGCAAATCTTTATCAGTCTTTTTTTTTCGGATATATTAAAGATGATTTTTTGAGACAGGAACAAAGAGACCGTCCTCGTAACCGCGAGGTTCTGGGCTAGATTCTCAGTAATTAAACTATTGGCGTAAACAATTCCTAGTGGAAGCTTCTACCTATTTATCTATCAAACTCGGGAACTGTTATGTAGCAAAACATAACTTGGCCTCCAACAGGCTCGTTCTTCCGTGGACGCCACAGGACACTTATATACTAGTATTAAAGAAATACAGAATTTAAGTCATGTATTTTTAACTGCATGTTTGCAGCGATGGGATCACCACAAGCAATACGGTTCTCTTAAAGCCTAAAAAATATCTAATTATCGGGAAAATTGAATGTTCTTTGGATCAGTTTCAAAGGTATATTGATATTAATTGCTCTACCATTTAAAGGTGAACTTTGGTATTATTTTCTAATTGCCGCCATTGATACACATAAAAAATAACCTTCCACGGTGTTTACATCATTCCGACATTTTTTATTAGGCCCGCCGGGTCATTGAACTGTCAGACGATACGTATACTTTAGTCTTTTGTTTTAGTTGTTAATTCGTGTCAGTCACTGTAGGCATGCTGTAGGTATGTCGGTGTTTAGTTACATTCGCAATTTCCAGTTCGAGGCACTGGGCGCTAGGGAGGCCGTCTCTTTCACAATAACCAGTAACCGTGCACATTTACTTAAGGCATGCTTATACTGTTCTTATTGGTATGTATGAAAGCTGGTCAACAGTTGATAGACCATTGTATACCTGCTAGCTGTGCTCGCGACTTTGTACGCGAGGACTTAGTATTGTTTTGCCTATCCACGGGGAACTGCTTCAATATTTTAAAACAAAAAAATACAATATTTTGATATTGTCATATCTAAGCTAGGAGAGTGCCAAGTTTCAAATCCGCCCCGTGCATTTTCGGATGTAGTTTTTGGCTAAGGACCCAACCATTTTTCGGGATAAAAAGTATCTTATATGTTCACTCGGGTTCTAAGCTATAACCATGCAGAGATTCATCAAAATCCATCAAGTAAATTTCTTATGACGCGCGAACAGAGAAGCGGGCGAACAAAAATTTGTTTTTTTTTGGATTAGTCATCTATTGAAATTGATGTTCCATTTTTTTTTTTCAAAACATCAAATACAGTTATAGTCATTTCTAGGAACAAATTGATTATTAGATCTATATCATAGTAATGTGTTACTTATGTATAATTATTGATAATAAGACATCCATGATAATATTATCTGATTAGTAAATCAAATGTTCCAATTGTACGATAGTAATCGTTTCCGTACATTTTGTTACTATATAAAATAGTTCGATTTTATTGTTTGTTATTAGCCGGGTACTAATTGACTGAGCAGCTTGGTGAGGTTGCTCTGCCTCTCTCAGCCAGGATGTAGCTCTACCTAGGCCACAACGGTAACTCTAGCTGACCTGGCTCTGCTCCGACACCATAGATATTTTATTCACAACTATTTACGATAAATATAACCTACTAACTATTGTAGAAAAAAGAGTTTCATTATACAGGTGTAGCGACCACTTCAACCGCACCACAAGCTACACAGATGGCGCTGCAGATGCATTCACAACAATAGACAATTCTCTTAACAATCCTGAATCGCGCTAAAAGAGTTTGCGGAGCAAGTAACTTATATACAAGATCCCGACAATAACCGTCGGGGCATAGCGGCCGCGCCCCGCCAGGCAACCACCCGTCTGGTTGGAAGTACTTCCCTTTTCAGCTAAACAGGTGTCTATTACCAACATATTAACAAATTATCTATATCTTTCATTAAGAATACGTTATATACGTTATGTATGTGACTTCGTTCCGAAAGCTCATACCATAAATTCAGCTCATGATTGGACCCAGCAGACTCGAAATTTTCCGTGGATCATTTCAGGAATAAACGCATTTTTTTCGGTATATTTAAATTTATTATAGCATTAAATCATCATAGAAGTCTGTCTTAACGTGATTTTAACAAAAAAAAACATAATTACTAATTTAGACCTAAATTTGCAATGTAAAAGTTTTCGTTACAATCCCGGTATATACATGTATGTAATATCCACAGTATTTCATTTACAGTATATATACTATATTCTGGAGACAATACAGACTTGATGAGCCACAATTCATAATCCCATTATTTCAGCTAGACGGGTTACATCTATAAAAAAACAGGTGCTTTCCAAATTATTATGCTTATTACATTTACAGTTTTACCCTGAAATTTTAACGCAAACATCAAACGATATCGTCAATATACACCGTCTCAAACGTAATTCCCATCAAACTGGAAACACGGTCTAATAACAGAAGTATAAACTCGACGAAGTGTAGGTGGTCATGTGGAAAATAACCAACGGCTACTCTTTTGTAGGTGTGTGTGGAGACTCTATGACGCAGCGTCTGGGCGCGATCGGGATACACCGCAACTATGAACTTGAGCGGAGAAATTAGACTGAATATTATCTTTCAGTACCCTAAAGTTGCAATAAGCAGGGATTTTCGGAAATTTGACCCCTATGGCAGTCAACATTTTCATATAGAAATATTTTAAAGTTTCGCTCGGTCGGGCACATCGCTATAAGGATGCGCAGATGGAAGAAATACTAGTCTGGGAGGTTGAGTAAAATCTACACAAAGGAAGGCATTCGATGTCTTACATAGTGTACAATATTTTCTGTGGTTAACCAGCGGGGCGCCGTTTTCATACCGATTTCATTTATAGATAACATAGATTGATAATAAATACGAGTAACTGCATGTATAAAATAATGTGCGAGTGTTATAGGATTTTTAAATAAAACTTCGTAGGAATGATACTAATGAAATAATTAGTCTGAAAAAAAACATGGACCTACTAACGTATTATATTTTAGTTTTTATTAAACCAATAGGTATTGATTGATTTGTTATAAAAAATAACACCAATTTTATTTGAACCTATATACCAAGAATTAAGGCCTGTTTCAAAATGTGCTGATGAACCCTATCCACAACTTATTTGACGGAATTTGTATGCATCATCCGTCAAATAAATTGTGGACTTGGCTTATGAGCGCATTGTGATATAGCCCTGAGTACTTGGTTTTGTTACCGTAAACTCCACATTTCCAATAGGAATTTCTATCGTATCGACATCAAATCTTGAAAAATTATTGGTTGCATGATATGTCTTATAAATTAATGTTATCTATATGAAATTTAAAAGTCATTTCAAAAAGCTATCAAAAAGCTTTAAGGGTTAAGTTAAGCTTTCAACTTTCATCATGTAATTTCTGTTTTATGAAAGTGAAAAGTGCACACCGTTAATTACGCTACACAATTAAAAATGGCAGTAACATAACACGTTTTCAATTAAGTACTGTGTAGTGAGTATTAAGATACGAATCTAAATTGAATTTATATAATATTAACATTGATTCGGTGGCTACCAGTTACATGAAAAAAAGGAAACAGTGAGCTTATCAAAGCAGGATGTTAATAAAGTATAGTACAGTAAGTTATTTGAAAAAGATTTTTGTTGTTTTCAAGATTATACACCGCAGTGCTACTACTTTAATATGTTCTAAATAATATCAAGGTTAAATTATTTACAGCAATCAATTACCGTTCAGTAAGATTACAACATTAAGATAGAAGAAACTTTCAACACATTTTCAAAAATGGATTTGTCATCTCATACATAATTTTAATATATTCAATTTACAAATAAAAGTATATAGACGATGTAATTAAAATTACTATCGTCAAGGGCCAGACGTCATAAATTGAAAAGCGCTTGTTTAATTGTGCAATTTTCTATGATTATAAATGTACCAAGGTGCGCTTGCGCACTACGCATATGTTTCACTAACGAGCGTCATTGGTCGAGTGTGCAACTAGTCGCTCGGCTGGCCACTTGAAATAAATTTATGATTATTTTGAAGCGCCGTGCCAACGCGTCGTTTACAGAAGGATGGGGATCATAGATCTGGGAAAAGTTGATTGAAAATGGATGTGATAATTAATTGGTCATTATTTAGATCAACATGCGTTAGAGAAATCATTTACGATAAATATAACCCTTATAGGTATTTTGAATTTCAATTGGCAGTTGTGGAGAGCAAACATACTATAATTAATCGCTTAAGCTCAAATAGGTATTCAGGAACTATAGTATCCTGTAACCAATATTATCGCGCCATTGTGGGAGTCACTGTAGCACCTAGTCAGAAAATCGTCTGGCTCAAGTGGACTGTTTTCTGACTGTATACTATGACTACATTTACATGGCTCTCCTTATAGCCATAGAGATAACAGAATTGGCTGGTTGGTTGTCATAGTGATTTTCTATAGCTTCCGAAATTATCATCGTAGGTATACATAAGGTACATAAGGTAGTCTTGATAATTGTTAAAGGTGGGTTGATTACTTTGCAGATGTCAACGTTTTTTTTTAGTTAATGTCCTGTATGTCTTGGTCCTAATAAATTTATTATTATTATTATTATACACTGCTAGCCTTAGGTATCTTCCTTCTCTTCTTGCTGTTAGCCATTCTACGCAGAAAATATGTTTTGAGCATGGAAATCGTACCCTTATAAATTTTAACACTAGCTTTAGGCCGTGGCTCATCCCGTACAATAATTGATTTTGCTCTATCGCTGAACCCCCAATGAGCATAGCGTGCAGAAACGCAGTCTATTTCGCAAGTAAACAGTAGCCTTCTATAAGTCAAAGATTAATCAGAATCAAATGGATAGTTTTGAAGATTGCCTTCTACAAACATTTAAATAATACATTTTCCAAATATTAGTGTGGACTATTTTATTTCATACCTACATCAATGGCATTCGGTGTTGACGGTAAGTATTTCTGTTATAGTTTAACGACGAAGCTGACATTTGTGTATTAGGAGATCACCGCCGGACGCGAGTACACCACAAATAATATATTGGACTCATAAAAATACGGATGTGTTTTACGTATTCCTAAACGATTGCACGGAGCTTAGACTGTCCATAACTCTGAATACAGGGTGATTCAGAAAGGGTATACTAAGCAATAAACCTGCGATGTTCAGCGATTGTACTCATTATGTCAAGACAGAATTTCGTCATACGTCAATAAAAAAATACACATTGTCACTTTGTTGGGAACAACATTTATTTTTAATTATTGACATAATATCCTAATTTTGACTTCATACACACTAAAGAAGCACATGGTTAACTCTTAGTACACCATTTTTAAATCAACCTGTATACGAGTGCTTGCACTCTCGATACGCTTCAAGCATTTCTAGAAATTTTAATGAGGATGTTGATTTAAACCCCAATTATCACTGAAGAAATATGTCCGAAGAAACCTGCTTGCACGAGAAACTTTACCAGATCAAATGTAAAGACAACCCGTACTGGGCTAGCGATGTAAAATGGCCTGAATGCCCCTTGCATTTAGGAGAAGCGTGTTTAAACACAAGAAATAGACACAGTATGTGCAGTGGTGCCGTGGGCTATGGGGGGCAGTACCTCGGAGCCCCCAAGCTCAAGGGGCCCCTCGGCCCCTCGGCCCCTCGGCCTCCATGAACGGCGGGCGTTCAAATAAAGTGTAACAATAATAGTATAAAATATTTTAACAGGGCCAACAGTAGGTTATAAAGATAATATTCCCAAAGAAATTAATTAAAATTATTGCACATTTAAAAATGACATGCTATACTAAACGCATGGCCAATATTTATAATATTATATAATATACTAGTTGAATAAAGAGATTTCAACTTTCAACTTTTGGACCCCTGACCAACAAACCTCGAACGGCTCGATTTGTTATTACGTACCCAACCTACGTATTTTAATATAAAATTTTTTTTTTTTTTTTTATGAAGTAGTTTTGCAACTCTATATATGCCACTGAGTAACGGTGAAGGAAAACATCATGTCTGGAAACCTGCATGTCTGAGAGAACCTCTCGAAAGATGTGTGAAGTCCGCCAACCCGCACTGGGCCAGCGTGGTGGACTATGGCCTAATCGCCCCTCACATTGAGGGGAGGCCCGTGCCCAGCAGTGGGACATTAGAAAAGGGCTGACATTATTATTATATGCCACTGAGTATGTGTGAGCTATTTTACAAATTTATTTCTATCATAATTTATTATTAGTGGGGTTTACCTGTAATTAGTGGTGTTTACCTGTAAGTAACTGTGCAATTAGTTATAAGACCACCTGGGCTTTTGTCTGAAAAATATATACTTGTAACAATTGTTGGTAGACCGTTTTTAATAAATAAAATAAAAATAAATAATACTAATATAGTATGATCAATACATACATAGTTGCATGGTCTTATCGCTCCGTACGTGTGTGTTTGTGCAATACTCTTACGCAATAGGAAATTTTACACAGCATAGAAAGTAATGATTTCTAATCTCATTGCCATTGTTATCTTAATACGTTACATGGGTCTATATAAAGTTCAGTTTCTATGCAAATTAAAGAATTGTAGGTAATCTCTGTAGATTAAATTCATGTGTTATATGTAGGCTAAGGCTCACTGGTATAGGCCGCCTTGCCTTAGCAGCGATGAATTCTGTGCCGTATTAATATACCTATAGTATTATGTTTTCATGTGAGTTTAATGCAGAAATATGACAATGAGTTGAATTAAAAAGATAAGAGTTATTTGATTAATATCCCATTGCTGGCATGGGTTTTCAAATACATAGTTTGTTTACGCCTGGCCTATTTATGATTCATTTTATTTGCAAACTGTATATTTTTCCGGATATACAGGTTTCCTCGTAACGTAATGGTGCTCCTTGTAATTTTTGAAGATGGATGTTTCAGACTTATTTTGCTTTGCGCGATATAATTAATAGGTACTTGAAGGCGTATGAAATAAAAATATATAATGTGAAATTAAGGAAATACTATTTTGTTTTAAATTAAAGTACAAATAGCAGCTCATGGGTCACTTGATTATCGTTCTGTGTTATAATTTGTTGGAATCAACACAATCATTATGTTGATGGTGTTTTCGACACGAATTCAAGTCTATAGCCCATAGATGACCCAGTCCAGGCCACAGGTCTATCTTTTACTTCTAAAAGGTCTTCTTCTTCGCGGCTTCTTCGCGGCTATCTCTTGCGACATCGTTCCCGAATAGATGTTAAATTATTTCTCCATCTTTTTCTCGTCAGCGACCGCTAGTGGGGATCTAGTTGGTTATCATCTTAGTTTAACTCTTCGTAAGGTCTAATTTTTGTTGATTCTATAATAGAAAAAAATATACTCCTAACTACTCCCCTACTAAACTATACTATATACTTATCTATAAAAATATACTATACTAATATTACAAATGTGAAAGTTTGGATGGATGGATAGATGGATGGATGATTGTTACTCTTTCACGCCCGAACGGCTGAACGGATCTGTATGACATTTGGCACAGAGATAGATTTCTGGAATAGCACATACACTTTTTATCCCGGTAAAATGTATGGTTCCCGTGGGATAGATGTTTTAATTTTTCATACTTTTTATCGCGCGTAACACCGCCGGGCGCAGCTAGTGTTGTATAAAATTACAACATACGTGCGCAAAAATCGAACGTCTCACGGTGATACTGAAAATTGAATTGCGCGCTTTATCAGTTACTTGTGTAATAATTAGGTAGGTTATGTAGTTATGCCTGGTACGCGTACTTGCTTGCATATTTTCACGATCGATCACTTGTGGTGTGAGCAGGAATGATAATAATGATCACACAATCATTTTGGGCTTTCAATTTCGTTTCAATGATGGCGCAGTTAAAATTTATTTACGTAAGTAAAATTTATATAATGTTATCTATTCACACTACAATCTCACGCTAGAATAATTTTAATTAATAATGTAAAAAAAAATGTGATAAATTGCCAAAAGATGAACGATCCGCTGATAATACTAATAAATCTTTTAAGACAATACATTATTAACAATAATCTTATTTCAGTAACACCTGAAGCCTGACGTAATTTTTTTTTGCGTTCCCATGTAATTATACAATTGATAAAGTACCTATACCTACTTACATTTACATATGGCATAAATACACATTAATAACACGTTTACTGCAAATGTTTTGCTAAGGTACTGTATCGAATACTATGGTATTACTATTTGAAAATGTGAGATGTCCAGGATTTTGGATTTTTTGGATTTCATGTGCGTATCTTATTATTTACAAATAATGATTGTCACTTGCTGTACAGTGAAAGCAAACATTGTGAAGAAACCTGCACGTATCCCAAAACCATGACAAGTTCCTTCATATGTACTGAGCTGAGAATGGTGTAACTTTAATATAATATACCAAATTCCGCATTTAGAGGGAGTGCAGACTTGCCCCCTATTACGTCAGGACGAAATACCATCTGCTTGATTACATAACACGTGAGTGCAACTCCGTCTTCGTGAATTATAATATGTATTAAGATGCTGTTAAAATTCATAATTACCAAGAAAACAAACGTAATTTCGATATATTTAAGTACATATAAACATTGGTGAGCGTCAATGGCCGTCCGTTTTCACCGTCGTCGGCATAGCGCGATCTAATTCGAAAGCGATACGCCTTTCACCTCCAGACAGACGTGCGTTATGGCAACCGAACTGAATGGCCGCCAACCAATTATTATGCATTGTTTGTGTTATTATTCCGGTCATCATCAAAACAAATTACTCCACAGGTGAATGTCTAAAACTCACCATTGAGCCCCGCGACTAATGAAATTGGACCATAGATCTCTCTTTTGATGAAATAGTCTTACCCAAAGGTTACCGGCTGTCCTAATAGTTGGGTCTTTGATTGGTGTATGCCAATCGCTCCGAGCAAATATCGGTAATCAATCGGCAAATCTGGGTAGAGCAGAACTGTCCTTAATATATACCTAAAGAAATGGGTAATAGACTCAGGATCCCGAGATGTACTGATGAACAACTATTGGTTAAACTCTTGATGGGATTTAATATGGCTGTAAACACGAAAAAAACACGCAAATTATTTTGACTACATAATAAAAACTTATTGAAGTTATATTATGTATAAAATAAACGAATATGACATTATTACTATTCATAAGTAATAATGTCATATTCGTATTCGTAGTAATAAACGTGGAAGGGAAACGCTCACGAGGCCGGTCCCCGACCAGGTGGTCTGACCAACTCAAAGAAACACCAACGTCCCGCTTCTACGCCGCGGTGAGGATGGCCACAGACCGGAGCCGATGGAGACAGTTCGTCCGATCCAAAGAACTGCCGTGATGATCGCGATCCTCAGTCATGAGGGAACGACCGAAGAGAGAGAGAGACTATTCATAAACATCTAAAATTCATACTTCTTTTCCCTTACGTATGTAATCAGTATGTATATAAGTATGAATTTTGAATCAATGGGCAGATTCAAAATTCATACGTATTTCATTCATAAGTATGCATTTTGAATCAATGGGCAAATTCAAAATTCATACCCCACCAACCAGCCCGTGCCCAACAGTAGGACATTAATAGGGCTGGTATTATTACATCTGTATCATCTAATTATAACAAGGTGTATGACTTTGACGTCATTCCCAATGTAGCGCATTGTTATTAGAATGTGACACGATTCGTTCAAAATTCACGTAGGCAGATATATCGCGAGGATAATCAGTTAACAAGGTTGGACCACTTGAGTGTGAGGGCTATGAGTTCTATATCATTGCGCCAAGTGGCTTATTGGGTAGGTTGTGAGTAGAGGGGACTATCGCGCTCCTGCTGCGCTAAGTACTATCAGGGATTCCCTGGTCTTTCGATCATTTTAAGTTGTACAAGACTGCTAGTATAATCGAACGTTAATTAAATTGATTTTGATCTAAAAAACTGTAAAAACTAACAATTTTGTTGCCATTGCTGCTGGATTATGAGTATATTGTGCAAGTAGACTTTGGGCCTGGGTATAACGCAGGTCGTGGCGCCAGAAAACTGACATTCGACTTTTTGATTTTTTAAATTTTGAATTAGGCACAGCGAATTAAGTTCCAGGATCTCTTGATGTACGATGGTGTAGACGAAATGTACTTACTATTATAAACACTGGTTTCATCTTCTTTGGTTATAGCACTTATTTTTGTGGTCGGTTTCCAGTCTTCCCTAATTTGTTAGATCACCGATATTTACAAAAAGTAATTGAAGAAGAATAAATATATGATGACTCGGCGGTAAATTTCTATCTATCCTCTGAGACCGACCTAGTGGAACTTCACTTCACTCTTTAAAAAAATAGGGCTTCCATCTTGTTGAATCACTGATTTTGCCAACAAAAGAGTTTCAAAAGACACTTGGTTGGTAAAATTAAACAACATACAACATTTAACTCGTATTTTGTTGAATAAATGATTAAATAAACACAACAAACAATAGTGAAACAACGTTAAGGTAACCAATTTGTCAGAATTTATTTGACTTCCGACTATAATTACTGTCAGAGATGCTAAAATGGCAGTCGGGTTCAGCAAATCACTCAGGTTTAAACTTTAATTTCCCGGATGCCATATTTCCAAGAACACCATACTTCCATACGATTCTACGGGTTGAACGTATAAATGTAATAGAAAAAACTTACAACAAAACCATACCTTTAAATGAAAAAGTTTGAATCAATTATGGACATTGATTAAATGGCGTGTTTGTGATATAATAATGATTTTTAACAAAGTGAAACAATTAAAGGTATATAAAAACTAAGATAGGGCAGTGATACAAAAATAGATAAATTTTTAATTTGGTTTTTTCATGTAGTTACACCTGTTTTGATAATAGTGTTTTTATCGCACCCACGAGACTGTACGAAGCATTTATTATCTATTCTGTGACATGGGCTGCAATAAGTAATTATATTTTTTTGTATAAAATGTTATTTAATTGCATACATGTAATGATCATTCAGAAGATTAAGGTCAAATTACTTTGTGAAAAATAGTTTTGCATACGCGCCAGAATAACGTTTGGTGATTATTAAAACTATAAACCAAGATAATTATAGTATCCGTAGTTTAATATTAGCTATTCATGACACATTTAGATTACTTAAACGTCGAAATATTCACGTAGTATAAGGGTTTCATTCATCTCTATTAATAAAAATAGCAAACTGTCTGTAAAACGTTACTGAAATTTACAGGTAAGAGTGTGAAAAACCTTCGAACTTTAGACAGGGATCTTGAAAAGTCCTTGACAGTAATAAAAGGACGATGAGGATCGATCTATGACACGTTCATTAACCAACCTTAATCGAAGATATTGGAACACAAACGCCGGTGACCTATTAATACCGAATTTTATTGATTCTAATCGGTATTAATGCGTCAGTACAACTGTCTTTATTCAGTGTTCCTGTTTATTGGTTCAAGAATTTAATTTTTATTTATCTACAATAACTCTGTACTATCACTGATGACTTTATTGTGAGAATAATACATTTTTCTAATTCAACCAATAATGCGCCTGACATTGTTGTGTAATAACCCTATTCTACCAGAAGATTAAATCTAATTACAGTGTAAATAGGTCTTTATTCTCAAGATCTTAGTAGTAATCTACTCAAAACAAACAATCCAAAATCCTGAGTTTTTCTTAAACAATTATTTGTATTTTCCCATAAAGGCAATTAATGAATATAAATAAGCAAACCAAAAAAATTGATAATCACAATGTTTACTCTTCCCACCTTATTTTAATTTACATTCACAGATTTATGTTCGTATCTAGTTAACTATAAGAGCAATAAATCTCTGTTGTTTACAGGTCAATAAAACTAGGCCCTAAGAATTAAATGAGGTGTGATAGAGTAAGGAGCGAGCATCAGCTTACACAGTGAAAGTCCACTTTCTTGCCGTCTTGTCTCACTGTGGTCACTGATAAACAAACGTAATAACACTAGAAGAGACTATCCCCCGAATTAATACACGTTTTATAACTTTATCATACATTATATAGTAGTGCGCAAAGCAAAACTCTTGGGCGCAGTACTATATGACGTTTGATAAAGTTATAAAACGTTTATAAATTTGGGGATATAAGTACCGATAAGTTTATAAACATGTGAGTTTTATAGGATTTAATGTATGGTAACTGTTTAAAAATAAGGTTATTTCGAAGAAGCCATGGCTTCATTATTGTATAGGAAAATGTAGTTAGGGGGTGTTGATTTTTTTTAAAGTGAATATTTTGTTGTGTAGCTGACATTTTTATAAACCTGGTTAATCATATATAACCTATTATGATTATATATGCATTTATATGAAAAATATAACTACGGAATTTATTTAAAATACATAGCCTGGTGGTTTTTTCATTTGATTGCTAAATTTATGTGAATCCAAAAAGATGTATGGTGAATATAGGCTTCACACTCGAAGACGTTTTTGACGACGGTCTTGCGTTAATAATTACATAGCAAATCAATTCATCTTGCTTCTTCCAAAGAAAATATTATGTTAAATTCTATACATTTTATAGAGACGATTAAAATAGAAATACCCTTCAAATACGAAATGGTTACTAAAGTATGGTTTTGAAGCCGTTCCAGCAGCGTTAAGGCCGTGTAGTTCGCTATAATTGAGCAAAACTCGTGTGACGGTTTTCCCTACGACACTGTAGGTTAATGTATTGTCGCTTTCTTGCCTTCGACCATCGCATCGCTAATTGTGCGACTGTTAACCCACTAATTTTAATCTCCTATTGATTTTAGAAAATGTTAGACTGATTCTTGTCTACTTTAATTGCTATGTTTCACTTGTACGACCAGCATTTTAAATAGCCAGTGAAAACCAATTTGAGTTAATTACTTTTTTTCCATGTTCACTACGTTTCAAGCGAACGAGTGGAATTTTAACTCGGTGACAATAATGTTGTGACAAAAATGTATAAGTAATTATCAATAATTAAAAACCAAGATTACCTGTATAATTTGTTATAAAACATGTATAAATCTAAATCTATAGTGGCGGTTGAAATCAGAGGATTACTGTCGTAATATTTTTCTGGTATAAATATTATACCTTTGAATTTACTAACATTGGGAGATATTTACCACCAGACAATACAAATGTCTACATTGTGGTTTAAACAAAGTATTAAATTCGTTTACAATTGAGGCGTCTACCCAAAAAAGACGTCCTTTCCAAAAATAGTATTGATCTGGTAAATTATTATACAATAAATTAACAAAACTGAGGTCTCTCAGTCGATTGAAGTCCGACAATCATTGGCAAGTTTTCAAGTACGCACGATGTACTAAATATTTACCTGTGTGCAGCGATCTGGTGTCAGTCAGCTAAATTGAGTGCTAGCTTCTCACCAGCCGATCGACGGCAAATCGGTTGCATCCTAATTTCGACGGTTATTGAAGACAGCCGTATTTTTTTCTGATAGCTGTGTATAATTATAGTGCTGGTTTGGCATACATTTCATTGAATATCGTCACGTTGGCGAGAGATGGGAGTGTTTACAAGTGGCAGAAATGTTGCCAGGCTAATTTTTCACCTTTCTGCGTCTTCCCTATCGTCAGAATGTCGGCTGCTTTCAGCGTTTTGTGCGTTCGTGACAAATATTTCGCTTTGATAATTGTAGCTTCTATTTGGTGACTGACACACTTATTTGATAAATTTAATAAACGCAATGCGAAACCGGTCTTACTTATTATTTTCTTCAAAATATTAAGCTTTGCTTTGCTTTTAGGAATTATGGCTTCTGCCTGCACTGTGCAGCATTATGGCTTGTGCCTGGCTGAAATGCGCCTATTTAACTCAGGAATAATGTAACTTTCGTATAGTGATTTTTTTTTCAAATCGGATCAGTACTTCCAGAGATTACTCTGGATCCAAACTTCCCTGTTTATAATATAGTATAGATATAATGGTACCCGTAAGTCCAGAATAGACGATTTGATGATGAACCACAGAGGAAAGATGAGGAGAGAGGAATCTGATAACCCAATCACATCTACTCACTGATTTCATTTCAAGGCAGTCTTCATTAAATCTCGATAAATCTTACGTTTAGGAATGTTGTTTGACCCCGTTCTGATTACAAGGACATTCCGTAAGAAAAGTTGTTGTTTTTCATTTGTTTTCGCATCGAAAGTTCGTTTCCCTTTATCCGGTTAATCATTGATAGCCTGTAAATGGAACAGGAGGAGATTCGTATAGTATTATTATAGAAGGAATCGATGGACAATGAGGTTACGAGCCGTGGGCCCGAATGGCACACAAGACACCGCGTAGTCAATGAACAGAAATGCAACTCGATGCCCTTGAACCTGAAAGTGTTTGTGTAAGTATGGTAACTTATTTTTTTTATAGCGTCCTTTACGACATTAAAAATAACAATACTAAAGATGCCTTTAATGGAATCATAGAAACATTCTGAAATTAATTTTAGGTCTTCGAATATTGTATGTGCAAAGGACCCTAATGTGTAGAAGTCCAGGAATCTTCCGCCTGATCGATGCATTGATGAGACGTCAGTTAGTATCAATAAACCTCCAAGTAATGAACAAGTTTCGTTCGCATTCACATTTCCCAGTAAAAATAGATATTTTAATTTTAACAACGCAAAACACGACATCGGATTTAGTTGATCTACATCGGGGCGTTCGATCTACTTACAGATTTAAACAGACAGGTCGGAAGCGAAGCACCGATTCGCCCGATGGTGTGCGAAGCGAATATCTATCGCGAAATCATCAAAGCGGCTGTGTGCATGAGTCACGTACCAATCATTTATATATAGTTGAATTACTGTATATCTATCTGGTGTTCAAGAAGCGCTGTAATAAGGTCGCGGACGCGGCTGCGTGGCGCCGCCGGTCGACGCCCCCCGCCCGCTACCTACTAAGTGAATTATATTGTAATCTTTAGCTATTTATTTATACATATAATTCCGAGACCGTCGTTGAATCAAGGGAAAATGATAAAATATATCTGCCGCTTGTTAGCGCATGCAAATTGCAAACGCTTGAGGATAAAAATCTTTGAAGCGTAGACGTATACGATAAATAAAGATGATTGGGTACTTTGTGTTTCAGTGGACTTCTATGTACCTACTGTGGATTTTAGGGTCAGTTCTTACTGTTTCCACTCTAGGAATGAGCTTTCCGGCATTGGCTCTAGATATATGGGCATTACTTAATACAAGCTAGGTACATAGCTAATGGGTCATTAAAACAGCTGATTACGTGAAACACAGTCATGATTTTGATTATGTAAAGACTCAATTGTCAGTACACAAACTTTATTATCTCTTCAGTGTCTATAAATCTATGCAATAACTAAATTAAAAATATTATTCACAGCGTAGGCGCTTCGATATCGCCCGTTTATTCCGAGCGAGATAATAGCAAAATTGATACGTAATATATATTTAAACAAACTGTGTACCTATTAAGACATGTCTCGACTGCCATGTCTGACCGACGGGACATAAATAATCATTTATTAAAATAACCAGTCATCCGGCGATCGGAGGTGAGAATATTTTCGCCCACGTCCTAAGTTTTTATCGTCATAATTGTTTGTACAGTGCTGTCTATATATCATCTCACAAACAACAGTGGCATAATATATATTATCATTTTCTTGAGACTTCCTAGCGTAATGAGACTGAATAATTTAACGGTGTATTATTATAAGGTTGTATTCGCGATGGGCAAAAAATATAGGACTGATTTAAATCTAAAAGCCTACATCGAAAGATATAAAACTAATTTTGCGGATTTTATCGCGTTTCGTTTTTGTTTTTCGGCTGTTACACATCAACCATGGTCATGACAGGACTAAGGTGTCTGACTTCCTAGTGGCATAGTTTGAACTGGGGTACCCTCATATTTAGTCGTTCTTTGCGGTACGATCTACGCAAAAAGTGCTCAAAGTTTGTTGAGGTCAAAATGCCGGGAACGTAAAAAACATAAAATAAAAGCGATAAAATCCGTAAAGTTTGTTTATTTAAATGTGTAGTATTCGCGTAAATATAAGAAATCAATACCTACATCGTAACGTTCACTTAGTTGTACACTTTTTTTATTAGTACATATATTCAGTATACCTAACCCGTCTGCAATGTAGTATGGTGTAAGACAATACAGATACCATGTACTAGCAGTATACTGGAGTATATACTGTATTCTGGTGCCTACTCGATGAGCAATTGAAAAACTATGTTTTTATGTAGACGGGTACTAACTTTTTAGTAGTAATAGAAACAAGTTTTTTCCAAGCAATAAAACAGAAGATTTATAATTGTTCTTGTACGTAATTGCAAAACACCTGCATAATGAAACAGCGTGTTCAAAATATTTGTTGTTGGTTTAAAAGGCTATACTGATTACAACTGAGCAACATTACAAATCTAATCGTTTAAATGTAAATGATTTACATCGTAAAGTTGCAATGCACACTGTTTTCTGCTCTATATTTATGATTACAAGTAACAAAGATCAATTTCTAGTCATTAATCCGGTTTTTTTGTCATCAAATAAAAATTAATTGTGTTGCACAAATAGGTTTTTGTTCTAACAAAATCCACCCATAGCTCAGTGTTTGTATCGTTCAGTATTAAATAACCGCGTTGCATAACTTTGAATATGGGACAAAAGACAATCTCAATAACTATTTGCTTATTCAAATCTAGGCGTGATACCCATTGTTATTCGGAGCGCATTGCATTGGCTTGCAAATGACATCTTCATAATCACAAATTGGGTTCCATGACCTGCACGCGAGGATCCCCACTTCCGGCGCGGGCGGCGCGTGCGACGCCGGCGAGATCACTTCCGCTCCCCGGCCACTTGCGCGCGCGCAGCTGATAATGATAAGAAACCGGGCCACCTATAGCAGCTATTGTTACCTGTTTCAGGTGTTTGCATTTTTTTTAGCAAACCGTGAAATTGTTGTACTTTAGGATAGTAAATAATAGGTACCTTTGAGATTTACCTAATATAATTCATAGAAGGATCTACGTGTTTTTAAAAAAGAATTATAAAGATTTTATTAAAAATTTCATGTAATGGTGAGATCGTATCTTAACAATTTTGAGTTATCGCAGAGCTTGATCTATCTCGGTGCAACGAAAAACAAACAGAACGAGAGGTTTATATGATAACTATGACGTCAGGTTTACCGGAAAATCTGTGTATGTAGATAGATATGCGTCAATAATCTTGTCCTCTATGTACCTGTGTGTTCGACCTTAAGCACTCCAGAGGACAGGTAAGAAAACAACGATAAAGATTGAAGATTTTCCTCCATTTTCATCTTAATAATAAATCATCAAATTAAAAAAGTCCGGTCGGTATATTAAACATTCCAAAATTTGTGTATTGACTTACACAGAACAATGATGACTTTAAGGTCGTGACGATCCCGGAGTCATCAGGTTCCGCTTATAACAATGAATCATTGTGGGGAGCACACCTCACGTGCATGAGTAACGTCAGCAAAAAAAGGAAAGATATTGACGCATTATCGAACGACCTTAGAATTTCTATTGAAGACAGGAAGAAATGCTATTGATAGCACTCGTCTATTTTATTATATTAATAATTTAGTTTTTTTATAATTCTGATAACTTCTTGTACCTAAGATGAATGAATGCACTTATTTAATGCTTGGTAATAATTTCCTCACATAACATTTCTTATCCTATAATTAATAGAAATCACAAAAGTAAAGTGATAATAACGCCTGAAATCGTATAACAATGATGATACTGGTATATGCGCTATGCATAGTTCATAATATTGCTACGCATGCGTAGACAATACATCCATTCATCTATCTCCCGAAAGACGACCACTGCAAGACATAGGCCTCCTTCAATGACCTCCACCCATCACGATCCTCCGCCACTCGCATCCACCGGCATCCCGACACGTGTGATATCATCGATCCAACTGGTCCTACACTACGTCTTTCGACTCGTAGTCGCCATTCTAGATAATTTCTGCCCCAACAGCCGATACTTCTTCGAGGTATGTGTCCCACCCACTGCCACCTCAACTTTAAAACTCTTTAAGCTATGTCGGTATACTTCAGTTTGTCTACGCAACGACAACGTTGTCGCTAAAGATTCCTCTCACAGAATGTGCCAAATATTCTTTAGGCGTGTAGGAAAGGAGAAACATACGTAAATACGACATTTTAAAGCAGGCTCAATTTATGAGATTACGTGATGAGTGAGTAAGGGGGTTTAACTGACTCCACTCCTACCGCTAACAACTGGTTAGTATTTAAGTTTTATATAAAAACCTTAAGTCAGTACTAATGTTGATTGTTAGAATTGAAATATAAATTAGTTTTGATTAATATAAAAAGCGATGAATCAACGTAATTCGACCGCCGCTTTGTTTGTGCAGGTTAATTATTTACATTTTATGAATTCAATAAAACTAAGAATAGCTACGTTTTGAGAATGTCACACGGCGATGTTTGACATTTAAAGCACCTGTCTTGCGGTGCCACCTCGTGCGAACTCATCTGTCACTAAACTATATTAGATATATTACTATCATTTAGTTAATATACCTATTTATTAATACCATATAAAATGTTTATGAAATCGGTGTGCAATAAAGAGTTATCTATCTATCTATCTATCTATCTTAATAATTGAAAAAGACAATAAGGCTCGCCCTCTATCACTGGTAGAGTGTGGACCCCTATCCACAACTTATTCGACAGATTTTGTACGGGTCTGTCAAATTAGGTGTGGATTGGGTTTATAAGAACAGTTCGAAACATGCCCATAGCTTTCACCACCCAAAGGAAATGTAATAATCTCGTAAGTATTTCTTGCTTTAATTTTTGAGTTCTTCAGTTATCATATTTTAGTTAGCGTAATCACTTGATGACATAAGCTACATTGATGACATCCTGATGTTCCACATCGCTAGCCGCCTCGGACGTGTGTGGACCAACAAAATAAAAAAGTTTAACGAAATATTTACGCAACTGAACACAGGTAGTATGTTGAGGAAAGGTCTTATTATTTTTATTATCAGGTAATATTTGAAAACGAATGAAAGCCATAGAATTAAAATTGTAAAAAATAAACTATTTCGCCATAGTGCAAATAGATCCTTTTTTCTCTGTGCTATCGCTCCAAATTGGTTAGGATGCAAAAAATACTGACTACTTATAGGTACTATGGTCTGGGAAAGATATCAAAAAACACCACCTCTGGAATAATTCCCGAAGGGATTGGTATAACTAGCCTTGATAATTTAAAAACTTTAGCATAACAATTCAGTTGTGTATCAGGTCAAAAGCTTTTTATGTTTTTTTTGTCTACCTTTTATATTTAAGAAAAAAATGTTAAATAATCTATGGCCATTCTAGTTACACCGCAAAGAAGACTGCTTACTGATTTGGTTTTACCGGTAATTTTTGTTTAACAACGTCACATCCACATCCTGTTACACAATGTTTGCTCACAACATTTAGATTTCCCCTCATACGTAATCTCTGTTTTGGATATATTCATACAATAATCCGCTATCGTTGAATATAATTGTATGTCTGAATGTCAACTTTAAATACAGGATAAAATACCGTTTCATTTACAGTAGAATAATCTCAATGGTTGACATGTTATTGAGAAATGCCGTCGAATTATCTGAAATGGGTACTTAAGCTATGGTTTTCCACAGAACAATGTTATGACGTGTGGCGCATTCACGGCACGGCGATTCGTTGAAGCGCTGCTGATAAAACATCAATTTTCCAGATAATAAGGTCGGTATTTGTCAGTAGTTATAATTAGTTATTTACATAGGTATGTTTTTTTAATCGTGCTTTTCCTTATTAGTGACCCGCTGTACATTAGGATAATATAAATAAATCAACCTCCTTTTGATTAATGAAGGATGATATAGAAGATCACCTTCTGAATTTACACTGCACTATGTGGTCGTTCGTGGGTTGGATTGCCGCCAGGAAAAATTACGGAAAAAACATTTCCTTATTTGCCCAGCTTTGAGTGTTTTTTAAATCGCTCTATTGTAGGGCAACCATAAAACAAGCCATGCTTAGTTTAGGGTCCTACACTTGGTGTGCTTGTGTGTCGACTATGGTTTATTTTAATTAATATACGTATTCGTATCTCTCAAAATAAAATATCTAACTGTTTTTTGTTTTGCTTTCAAGAATTCATAAAGTACAATTACAATGTCTGTATACATGTACGTGCGATCATATCAAGGATGGTGCTTTCGTCACGTGTTCGGACGGTCGATTGAGTCATTGCTTGTGTCGAGTTCGCTTTAACTGTGTCAGTGCGACCGTCGCGGAATAGAATCAAGGCTGCACGATATGGATCGGTACGCCGTAAAACACCTGTGTCCGCCATCTTGTTCGATTTTTGAAATTTAAAATATTTCTCATTGTTTACCAATTTGCATTGCGCCCACGCGTCTGCGTCTCGTAACCGACTGAAACCGTGAAGTGTGCAACCCAATTATTACTTCAGGTTATCAGGAACTAGTGTTATCGGTATAAAGATGTTCTTGGTATTGACAGATTCGCAAAGGTGGTAGCGGTAGTCCAATGAACATGTTAAATACCCCGTGGTAATCTATATAAAAAAATCTGCCCGTAGGTAAGCGTATCACTCAAGAACGGCCGGACTGATTTGCTTATGACTTTAAATTTGAATATTCGTTATAGTCCAAATATGGATTTTAGGTAAAGAAAAAATACAAAAAGTGTGTCCTGAAAAATTTAAAATTTGATAAACACTGACAAAATTTGTCGCTGAAAAAAATTTTAGAAGTCAACGGTCACGCACTTAAATGAAATCTACCATTTAGATTTGACTTAAATAATCTTATTAGTTCTGTGCTGTGACAACGCACGCCATGACTTTGACGTTTCTCACCGCCCTCCATGTAAAGTTCTAGAAACGGTCAATTTTACGATGCAATCGATGGAGAATGATATTGATTTTCATACCAACTCTTTAGCAACCTTCAAAATGTCGATGTTAACCACTATAACGCTTTACACGGTTGTACCTACACATAATTGCTAGCAAGAAAAAAAGAAAAATACTGACAAAATGGTAGACGATCTAGGTAAATAAATATCGCCAGACGAACGCACCAAACATACGGCACCACACTCTACGCAACACTTATATAATGGGTACGGTAAAATGGACTAAGGGCGAACCCTATATTTATATTACTTATATAGATATTAAACATCCATGACTTAGATACAAGCATTCGTGCTCATCACACAAAGTTTGTCCCTACCAGGATTCGAACCCGGGTACCTCGGCATATAAAGTAGGATCACTACCTACTGCGCTAATCAGGCCGTCATAGACCGTGTAGACTGTAAGTATGTGTGTTTAATAATTGTCTGAAAGTTCAGTGTAATAAGGCTCCGACTTTGTCACTCTTTTCGTGTTCCTATTAATATTTGAAGTATGTAGGTAGCGAAGGGTATTTATAGATATTTTCGGCGAGAATCCGGGTGGCGGTCGAGGGTCCTAAGATTTATGGCGGAGCGGGAGAGTCCCATCCAACAGGGATCTTTAGAGTAGCGGTATAAGTTCAACAGCTATAGCGGGGCGGACACTCAATGTCAAGTTTTTGAAAAACTTATCCTATCTTTACTTTAAGTCTAGTCTGAACTGAAGTCCAATAACTTAAGTCTGCTCAAGCAACTTCACTTATAATACATAATTTATCAATACAAGTTAAACCTTTTGATTCTTTGTCTCATCCCTAATGGACGCAGTCTCTCATTAATAGGCTTCATATACGTCCCCGACCGAATATATAACGCCTAAGTTAAGAGAATTTACAATCATTGGCGCATAAGGTTTTTCTTTTTATGTAGTTACTTCCATTTTAATATCATTTGTTGTACGTTAGTTGGTTGTTGGGTTGGTTGGTTGGTGAGTTGGTTCTTTACTTCGCTTCCCGCTGGTCTCCTGTACCGTGCACCGACCCGGCCCGACTCACACCCTCGTCGGCTAGGGCAACTCATTTCGCCGCTCACTTCGGTGCTATCTTCGCCCCGAGATATTTTTCTTTGTAATGCTATTGTTGAAAGAAATTGCCGATGCTTATTCTCATGGACTTTATGCTTTGCTTTATATACACTTTATACTATTCTAGTACCTATATAGCGTCGTTAATATTTGTGAGAAATATTATAAGTAAGTTTATCAAATTCATTCGTTATTTTAATGTTACGAATAGAGGTAGGTGAATGAAGGGATTTTCGATAATACCAAAATTACTTATTTACCATCAAACTTCTTAATCGTATTTTAAAACATCCTTAAAATAATCGCAGCCTTATTAAAGGTTTGACGCGTAGGCAATACACAACTTCATAGATAAGTCTCCTGAGACTACAATAGCTTAATGACACTTTTATATTTATTGACACGTTCGCACCAGAAGAAACTACTAATTGTCACGTCAATACCAAAAATAATGAATGTTCCAAGACAATAAATAAATGTGAGTAGGTACACAAAAACGTTGTTGTGAACAGTTGAACAAGCTGCTCCGGCGCACGTGGCATTGGACCTTTCCGCTCTTTAGCGGCAGGTAAAACTTTTTTACAAGCAAATTAGAAATTTAGGCATATTCCAAAGGTAGCATTGCTCGAGTTTTGTTAGGGTTTTTTTTTGGTGGGATGGCATGTATTTCCGTCGTTTTTGAATATTTTTATATTGATTTAACAGAGCAGGTACTAAATTGGGATTCATTGATTCAACTTGACAATTACTTGGTGATATGATATGCAGTCAGGTCGACCGTAACTTACCTTCACATTTAAAAGAGCAAGACAAAATATCAGTCTTTGTATTTTCTCTAATCATTTTTTAAAACTATAGTAACGAAATACTTACTGGTCCTTAGGAAGTTTACTGAAACAACATTATAACTGCAGAGTCTGCAAAATTATTTATATATCTATCAAAAGAGACAAATGAATCTCTTAAGCCTACATCTTTAAATATATGAGAATGCTCGTAATTCGCTTGGCACCAACTAGCCTAAACTAGACCAAATTATAGTTTACTCCTGTCAAACGGCGTTCGCTATTCTGTTAACAGCAGAGTAGACTAATTTTGGTTTGACAGCTCCTAAAATTGGTTTAGTTACTCAACTTAGCTTAGTTGGTCATTTTTGTATTCTGTTGTACACACTTTACGTCAAATTGCGTCTAAAATTAGAAACGTCAAACTATAATCCGCCTTATTTGGTCGGCATCTAATTTGGTGCCATCTAAATTTAGTTCGTAGGTTTTCAGGTGATGTTTTTATTAAGATAAGTTGTGAAAAACTATTTTATCAAACACGATGGAGGAATATGTGGTTGCGGCTCTTGTGGATTCATCTGAAAGTGCTAATTTTACCAAAATAATAGTAAAACAGAGCCTACTTCAAAGTACTTACTTGAAACACAAAATTAAGGCATTTGCTTTCTAACCGTAGAAACTATGAAGAAAGAATACGCCTCGAAGGCCTAAGAGCACATATTGGAATGTGCCCTTCGAATTAGCAGAGAAGTTTAAAAAATCTTTTGTGGCTTCACAAGTTTGCAGCACTTCAATTACTGAATACTCTAGATGATCCGCTCTTAGTGGAGGGGCACATCCCAAAACATATAAAGGTTTGCGATTTAATATTTTATACAGATACCTAAGTACTTTTTACTTGTTTATAAATACATCAACATGACACTTTGCAGATTTTAACAGCACTGCAATTTTACGCTCATGGGAGCTATCAGGCTGCTGTAGGCCAAGATAGTTTACCAGGAATGAGCCAACCAGCAGTGAGTAGATGTTTGGGAATAGTGTTGAACATAATTGTGCAACAATTGACACCCCAAAATATAAAGTTCCCTACAACACAGACGGAGAAAGAATCTGCAAAAACTGAGTAAGTTTCATTTCATATCCACTAAATTGGTTTAGTAATTTTTGAGCTCATACATTATAAACAAATAAATAAATAAATATCGCCATACGAACACATAACCAAACGGTCCCACTTTAAGCTTAACGCTTGTGTTGTGAGTACTGTACAATGGACTGAGGGTGAACTCAGTTTATAATACTTATATACATATTAAACATCCATGACTCGGGTACAAACATTCATGCTCATCACACAAAGCTTGTGTCCCTACCAGGATTTAAACCCAGGACTCTCAGCGCAGAAAGCAGAGTCATTACCACTAGGTTAATCAGGCCGTCGAACCAATATATCTTTTGTCTTTATAATATTAGCATTAAAAAAATATCTTGACATCAAGTTATAACATGTAAATGTTTCTACTTTTGCAGATACGGATGAGAATTATACCATTGATTTAGATCATACTGATAAGCTATCTATGGTGGAAGAGTACATTGAAACAGATTTCCTTGCTGAAGCAAGACACATTTGGCAAGTGTTAATAAACACTATTTTACTCAAAATTAATAAAAGTATGGCAAATCATAAACAAGACTTTAATTTCTGAATTATTATAATAAAGCTTTTTACTTATTACTATGTTATCAATAATCAATAATAAACATCAACATTAAAAATAATTAACAATCAAAATAATAAACAAATTTGTAAGTAATAGAATTTGAAAGGCTTAAACAACAAGCTTCTGCACATGGGGGCCATGTGTTGCCCACACTCAATGAAAATGGCACTACCGAAGATAACAACTATGCAATAAATGCTTAGTATTACTAACTTATTACATAGTATTATGGTACACTTCCAGGCGGCAAAATCCATCCACATAGGCATGCCCAACAATATCCAAAATTTTGGATTCTATGTCTGTCGGGGCTCCTCCTGCCAGACCGCCACCTGTGGCGCTTATTGAAGTTCGCACCTTGCAAGCCTTGGTCTATAACTTCGCCACCCACACACTCCAAACCTGTTGATAAAAAAACCATATAAAAACCATTTAGACGAAAAACATGCATAATATTCAGAACACAAAACTTACATGCTCCCACTGCTGTGCAGTTCTTCTGCAGCCGAGTTGGTTGAGCTCGTCGTGGTTGGTAGGGCCCCCTAAAAATCTACCACGGCAGAATCTGCTTGGTTTCCTGAAAATATAATTGATTTTTAGATAGATGTCCTCGCGCGTCGATGTAACTATAACCATTGATTGATTTTAAGTAAAACAAAACTTTCAATCCTTTAAAATGCTTACCCCTCGCTATTTTGATGTTGTTAGACCGATTCCTATCGTTTTCCATATTAGATTCAAGCCACTAGATAACTTATTACAACAATTACAATGTAGCACACCCGTCTGATCTGAAAACGGTGTTTTGTTTACCTACTGTCAACAGATACAAAATAGAATTCACCACAGAACAATAGATATGGAACACTTAACCACAGACGATATAGAACAACTTTCTATAATTTATAATTGTAAATATCATAAAAAAATTACAATAAAAATATTTAGACGCCGACATATATTTTAAATTAAACTTTTACATATTTTAAGGTTATTTTAAAATAATTTAATCATGTTATTTCGATTTTCTTATCCATTCACCTTATTTTCATTCATTCTTCAGATATATTTTTTAAATACTGGCAACATACCTCAATTCAATTTAGGTGCTGTCAAAATCAAATTAGTCCTGTCAATTACGATATTTAAGTTAAGTTCGATGTAACAACAGAATAGATTTTAATGATTTCTAAACTATACTTAAAATTTTAGCTAGTTTAGTTAAGTTTAGAGAGTGTGCAAGCGAATTAGCAGCAATGTGGTAGCTGGAACATTAAACGATAACATTTACTCACTCTAATCATCTTAAAAACGATGGGTACGACGTTCCCATTGTTCTTTTGGAAGTTTACTAACTTACATCCATTATAATTGTACCACCTATGAAATTACTATTATGCCTTACGAAAAAGATACATGTGGACAATAATCTATGAAAAATGCTCTATTTAATGTTCTCTATGGCGCCTTCTTGACATCGTTTATTCTTAAAAGTGTTCTGAGTATTTAATAAAATTATGATTATATAAATATCAAGAAGTCTATAATTTCCACCACAGGGCCCATGGTATACGTATTTAGAAATATGCAACCCTTTTACAAGCTCGACATCCTTACGGCTATAAAGATGTAGTAGCCTTTAGTGATTATCTGAATGAGAGCTATAACCATGTTGCCACTCCGCAAATGACCGTAACTGTGAAGACTCCCTTCTAAATTTATTTTTTTACGTGATAATGGAGTTTATCAATCCAAGGTGATGCAAGGACAAAAGGGATGCGCCGAGGCTTCAAGGCTATAATTTAGCCGATTTATTATAAATGGCCGTCTTCAAGTCACGGGTGCAACATTCCGATCCCGATTCCCTAATTTGTGGTCCTTTCTTTCTGTTTTATGTTTTTTGCCGCTCAAGAGCGGTTGGTACCGAATGATTTTTTTGCTGGTCTACAAAAGCCCGCCCTAACGGTATTCACTGGTCTACGACTGCGCATGTTGCATCTCGTAGAAAAGATGTCAGATCAAATTATAATATCACAGTGCGTCAAGTTATCTTGTAAAGTTGGCAAAAATTGGCGGAAATATAAATATTTTGTGAGTTAAAAAAAAAGCAAACAAATGAGTTGGTTGTGCTGTTGTTAAGTTACATGATTTATTGTTTTATGTGAAAATAATTAATGACGCAATTAACATGTATACTTAGGGCTATAAATCTATTAGATAACGATGCTTTGCGTTTATATAACGTTTTAAGGTGAAGTTATCATAGACATTAATAATAACAATCAAACCCAATAACTTCAATGGTTGGAGACACGTTCTTATTCTTTCAGTATTTTGATTTACTTTGTTTATTTATTACAACCTACAAAGCAATCCACTCTTTGTATTGAGTATTTATTTTGTAATAAAGTAACCAATCTAGAAAAACACTGCTTATAAATAGAGACGAATTTCCACTTATTTAGTGATGTGTAAAAATAAACCGAATCAAGATTAATTTATTTACCTCGGGGATATCGGATTGGATCCCAAACAGCCCCGAAGGAATTGGCTGGAGTCTAGACGAGGAGCGATGTCTGATTTTCTCTACTCCTAGTGTACCCACTTATGTACCCACGACCCACACCAACGTGTGCTCGGTTAGGGTTGAGCATGAGCAGAACGCTTTTAAATCATTTTTGGTTATGTTTTTTATTATCCTGAGATTATTTAATGCTACATATACGAAAGCTTGATATTGTTATCGCTAAATCACCATCCTAGAGAAAGCTCCAAAAATAATTATTAGTAGACCTGTTGCATACCGACTCCTAAAATGAATAGAAATTTGCAATGCCATTACAAAGCTCTTTTATTCTGAAAAAGTACATAATTTTTTAAATGTCACAGGTATTTATGGTTTAGTATGTCATTTCATATCAAGCTGTTTGGATTGAAGTATGAAAACAGTGTAAAACAACAAGATTTTTGTGTAGAAAATTCATCACAGCGTTAGTATACTGCGGTTAGCTCCCTGTCCGACACCCGGTGTATCGGAAGGCCTGAAATAACTTTATTAGTTCACGAATAGACGTCGAGTGATCGCCCTCTTATTACTATTTTCAGTTTTACACTCAAAATAGCTACGGACCGAATGAAATATGAAGACAAAACAGAAGGCTACAATGTAATGTAACATTCAGTAGAATCATGCCATATTTGGTGGTTGAATCAAAGATATATTTGGTTGTCACAAGGTATTTCCGAACGCAATGGCGACTACTTACTAACCGTCATTAAGGTTTATTTTTCTTCCTAAAGAACAAAGAAACGTTGACGAAGTTAAGCTACCAGGCACCTAGCAATTGTCTTTACAATACACATAAATAAGGATACTATTGTAGTAGTCCTCCTTTAACAAAACCTCCTAAACTGCGTTACTGAGGACATACAAAGAACCTTTAAATACAACGTCACCACTGCACGTATTATTTGTGATTCCATATGCTACTTAAACATCTGCCAGAAATATCTACATTGAACTGTTTCATTTTTTTTTAACAAATGTCTCGCCTTTATTTGGCAATCAGACATTGTTTCGTTACTTTGTCAAATACTACGTTACACAAACAAAAGCGGTGTTTAGCCTTCCATAGCGAGACTCTGTTGTTTTCGAGGGTGAAAGGGACAAACTTTAAAAGAAGCCAGTAAAGCAGCCGCTTGAATAAGCGATACACAAACAGACGCGGCGGGTGTCAGGCCAAATTCAGCGGATGCTTGCGACATTACCGCGGTGCAAGTTAAAAGATCAGCGAGATTTAATGAAGAAAATTTTTTTTTTATTATATTAGTAAATTAGAAGCTGTAGTTGTGCAAGTAATTAAATTAAAACTCTTCTGCAAAGGATTGTAGAAAATACGGAGCAAAACATGTCATTTTGGGTTATAGACTTGGTTACATTATTTATTTAAATATGGTTAAGAGCATGAACTTGCTTTTACTGAATGATTTCAGTGAGCAGATTTTCCCCATCATCCAGTAACTTTTAAGTCTCTAAAAGTATACATCATTCAAATAGATATATCACTCAGGACGCAAAACGGCACTACCATTTAAACCTAAAGCTTTGTGAAATAACCTCGAGTTTATACCTTGCACCGAATGAACAATGAACGAAAAAGTACAATGTCGGGCCATGTTTTAGAAACAAGTTAATTAGTAGCAGCCAATATTGTCACAATAAGCGATCGGAGCAGACACCCCGCGGTTGAGGGTGAATTTAATTTACGTGTTCCGTGAGATACTATTTTTTGTCATACTCTATTACACTGGAACAATGAACACATTCGTAGAAATAAAATGTAGACAATTAAACAATAATAATTTGACTTAACTGTAAATAAATCAGGATATTTTTTGTACTATTTGGTTACCGAATGACCTTAAAAAAATAAGCACACGAGCCCTTTTGCATAGTGATCATAATTACAATTAAATGATAAATGGTTCTCAAAGTAAGCAATAATTTTTGAAAGCTATTAGTTAGTTTAAAAAAAGTTTGTGGTCTGTTAGTTAATTGTTTACAGATTAATATTCTCTTCCAGTCAAGAATTTGCATTGGCTGGGCCAAATCTATTGCGATGCCCCGCGGTGCTAACTCGGGCAACATAGCACGCGCGGACTGACAGCGGGACCAATAACAGTGACAGCATTCGTGTGATGTAGAGCTAGCTTGTGCTGCAGTAGGTCTAGACACGGCTTGAATAAAAATGTTACCATCGATAGGTACTCCATGTGCATGTACCTGACATTGTTTAGGTTATAAGCACACAACACTGGCGTAAAGATCAATATTATATTTATAACAAGATGTTTCCAAATAAGTAGCCTATAACTGATCGAGATAAAAAAAAAGAATGTTAGTTCTTGTAATTAGGTACCTACTACTCATTTTAAAATATTGCCAAAGATTATATTATATAATTTGATAAATAATTTTTAATTACGACAACCGCCGCAGCCGTATCTACCGGTACGACGAGAGCTAAAAAGGGCAGAGAAATGGGAAGCTACCTAATTGTAAATTAAAAAGTTCGCGGAGTTACGACACCACAGTCCACAATGACACCCTGTAGGGGGCGCCCCCACTCGCCCCGCGCGCCGCCCCCCCACACCCCTACAGACTTGGTTTGGGGGTGTAGACAGACACCCGTGGCAAGCGTGTGACACTTTGTTTTAAAATATTGTCCGCGCGAATACATTCACGTGAAACATTTTTAATCGTCTAAATTTTTTTAGTTACGTATGCAAAAAAACAAGGACTTTTAACGTTTCGTTGTCCTGTATAAATATCTAAGCGTGGAATGTTCATTAAACAAATGAAATAAAGATAAAAAACAATATACCATATCCTCAAGCACCTATAATACAATTTGAATCACACTCGCCTCCACGGAGCGGCTTAATTACCGTGCAGCGATAAGAAGCGCCGGCGCATTGGGCGTGAAAGCTCAATAACTGTATACATTACCTTACTATCATTACACAGTATATGAACAGTCGCATCGAATTGTTACAACACTGAGGATTCCAAATCAACTCCAATGGTGTTTTCTTGTTCTGTGACACTAGGTAAGCGCACCAAATATTGTCGTGTCAAGGCCGCCGGCTTTCCTCTGGCATTCCGTTCCCGTCGCTGCCGCCCACAGGGATATCTCACGCTCGTGTTATGTAACACCCCAACTATGATTCGGAAGATTCGGTTACAATTGAAAAACTAAATCAACTTTCGTTGCTATGTGTCGACAATTAAGAATATTTTACTATTTACATCAGTATATAGTGTGATACAATATTTATATATTGTCACAATAATATTAATAAACCCGTCTGATTATAAAACAAAATGCACACAAACCGTCACACATAGACGAGTTGTAAAAAAGTCAAGGTTGTATAAAACATATTATGAAGAATATAAGTAACAAATGACTCCACGTCCACAAATCCTCTAATGAATTCAATCTCAAAACGAAATAACAGTGAATTCGAAATTTAAAGTTACTCGTTGGGCTGCCCTTCAATCATAAAGGCGGTGGTGTAAATAAAAGAGACACAATTATCCCTAACGGTATTTGAGTCGGTGCGCCTCTTCACACCCTTCGACCCTTGGAGAATCTCATCTCTGTGCGGGGATAGTGTGGCCAGAGTATTTTGAACGTTTCCCTAAAATTATTTCTCCACAAATTTTATTCAAGTTCTTTAATTTAAAGACAATATTTGTGATGTTTTCTTTGAAACCACATAACCTCATGAATTGTGTAACAATGATGTATGCTTATTAATTATCCTTTTATTTAGTTGGTATCTGTATAAGTGTGGGATTATTTTTGTTTTCATTCCGAAATTAAATTAAAATTGGGTACTTAAATAAGATACTTGGGAAGTAAACAATAAAGTAATGCAGCAGAGTAACAAAATTTGTTAAACAGTTTGATAAACATGGAAAATATATATTATTTCAACGCAAACCACGGTGTCACGTGATTTTAATACAATTTGCCCGAATTTCGGGGAGATTGTTAACGCCCCCATCTCTGGTCTAGTGGAACGTCGAGTAGGCAACTTGGGGCGGCCAATGCACCTTATTGACTAAGTCCGACCGCAGCCGACCTCCCCCGACCCATCCCGAACGGTCCCGACGATAAGGTTGTCACTACAAGAGTTTAAAGTTATTTGAAAACTTCGGTGTTGTCCCGCGCGACGCGCTCTTCGAATAACTAATTAACTGGAATAGTTCGTTAAGTTAGATTAATTGGTTGATTGAGGACAGATTTTCAGTGTTCGGTTAAAAGAGTTTGCACGACGCAGAAGAAAAGAAACAATAAGAAGTAAGGTAACGACAAAAATAAAGAGAGCTATGTGACCACTCGATTTCGATTCACTTATAATTGGAGATTCATAGCGGCGGCTTATACTCATAAAAAGTTGTTCCCTTCAAAATGTAGTAATTTCGCAGGGAGGGTGACCACCTCCCGGTGCCCCCTACTCCAGTCTACTCGGGCTGGCCTTTTAACGCCGGAGATATTGTCTCTTTAGCTAGATCTGTATTTACTGCAGTAAAAGCGAGAATCGAAGACCATCACATTTTCCGAGGGGTAAGCAGAGGTGTAGTATTAAATTAAATAATAATAAACATATCCAGATCAGCACACATACTCACTTACTATACGGTCCCACACTAAGCAACGCTTGTATTATAGGTATCGTACTATGGCTGAGGGGGAACTCAGTATATAATACTTATATAGATGTTATGCATCCATGATTCAGGTACAAGCATTCGTGTTCATCACACAAAGATTGTGCCTTACCAGGATTTGAACCCGGGACCCTTAGCACAGAAAACAGGGTCACTACCAACTGCGCTTATCAGCTTATCAGGTATTAGACGCCTACATTTTACCGACGGTTGATCAGTTGTGGTATTATATGTCGAGATATGCACTCTGACTTACTCTGAACTTAAAACCGTTTGTCTTTTATCGATAAAATTAAGTTTAGTTCTTGATTATCACTGCCCTGGCGCATAATAAGTACAATGTATAAATAGGATGGTTTTTAAAAAGAGTTTATTGGCGAGAGTACGAAACTAGACTGAGTGCATATCGAGTTGAATAATAACGTTTAATGTACTCGTTGACTAAATAAATTGCGAATAAGAGGTAAAAAAATAATGTTATATATATTTGTACCTATGCAACAAGTTTTGTACTTACTTAATTTAAAACAGAAAATGTATAAGTATGTGCAACACACGGTCTTAAAGTTCGTTCAGTAATTTTAGAAGACAAAAACAATGTTGGGTGCAATTCACTGCCCACTAAACTATAAACAGTGATGAATATTGATTACTTTTTTTATTACGCGTAGGAGAGCGATACATTGCCGACCGCAATACAGATTTGATAATGGGGCATATACGTTGATATCCAAAATTGCGATGAAAACTCTCCCTGTGGAAACTTCTTTATTTTTTTTGGACCGCACCAAATAGTTATTAGATAATTTTCATACGTCTAGTTTAGCGGGCTTTAATAATTTGCAATTTATTGAGTACTAGCTGCGCCCCGCGGTGTTACCCGCTATTAAAATGTATGTCCTTTTTACCGGGATAAAAAGTAGCCTATGTGCTATTCCAGACTATAATCTATCTCTGTTCCAAATTTCATCCAGATCTGTTGAGCCGTTCTGGCGTGACTGAGTAACAAAGATCCATCCATCCAACTTTCACATTTATAATATTAGTGGGATATATAAATAAGTATATATATATAGTGGGATAGTACTTCATACATGGCCTGACGAAATTCGTACTAAACACCCTATCTGATTACAAGTATGTGTTCGTCGTTCATTATAAAAAGTGCTTCAAACTACAATACGATGTGTATCGAGTCCCCACAAAGGGCGAGTCTGGTCGAATTTTATTGACCTTTTGGGTTCATGACTTTATTGCCGTTAGAAGAAATGAGCACATCGAGACATACATACCTATACCTACTGAATTGTTTTTAGATGAACACGCGTAAAGAATCATTTAGTGCAGTATTTGAGTAATATTTTGTGATTATAGATGGTAACTACTTACAAGTTTACAGATCATTCCTAAAGGACTACAATCATTGCTTTTGGTTCACATTTTCGTAGTAAGTTTTGTTTTCCTAAATATTTATTTTACAGGATGATACAGAAAGGGTATACTAATTGGAATCTGAGTTTATTTAGTGCATAATAAGCTAACGGAATCTGTGCTGTCATTCAGCGCGCGAGTGACAAAGAGAGCGAGCCCACTCTCTTTCTTTCTCTATTGCTTTTGACAAACCTAATAAGCAATATCTTTGAAATTATTTGAAATGAGAATTTGTCTTCACCATTATAACACGTAACATACGTTAATAAAAGTATGTCTCCCAATCCGCTCTCCAGAATAAAGATAGGTATGTTGCGAAAAATGGCTAAAGAATGAATTTTTATAATGGATTTTACCCTACTAACGCCATCTGACAAAAAATACTGAACCACTTTTCTTTAAAACAGTTCAAAATTCAGATTTAGTACGTAAAGATGGACATAATATTTCGAATAGCCCGCGCGATTTCCAGCAAAATAAAGTCATATTTGAACACATTCTAAAATCTCGATCGTTAACTTTTTAAATCTGCCCTGAGGCTGGTAATACGTTATTGATATTTGTGAACAGACTGGATAATAATATTTGTATATTATTTTCCGGTTAACGTTGAACTACCTTGCCTCCCTCATTGACCGTAAAATGGATCAATTTGGCGGTTGAATATGTTCCAGCTGGGGTCGGGTTATGGTGGTCGCGTCATAGTGGTGTCCACAATGGACGGAGAGGTAGGGTCGCGTCACAATGAGCCATGCCGCGTAATTGTTAAACTGAACGGGGGTTGAGCGCCCTGTCAACTGTTCCGTCATAGAATAAGTAATTGGGGAATGTTTTGGGTCTTTTGTGCCTACAATTTGGTTAATTAACGGTCTTTTGATAACTTCTGAACTTATTAATTGGTACTGTATTTAATTTTACAACTTATATGTTTACGTATACGACATAAAAATAATATTTGGAAGTATTTAGTAAGCGTTATCGATATAAATGTTGAACATTACTATTAGCGAACTGTTTTCATTCATGGAATCAGTTTTGAAAATCGAAAAAAAGTATGTCAGCATGAAATATTGCTTCGGGTCATACGGTCAAAATAAATAGATATGAGAATATTATTCGATGTAGGTAGTTGTAGTTGAAACTATCTATCAATTTATATTTGTGTAAACAACTTTTTATTTTAATCACTTAACTTAAATTATTGCAAGTGAGAAAAATATATGATTTTGTTTACCTACATTACATCAATATAAAAGTGGTTTAATCTTGATTTGTAAAAAACAATTCACTTGAACAATACATAAAATACTTAAGCACTAATATTTTAACTAAACAAACGTACCGCCATCAACCGTGAAGATGTTAATAAACTTTATCGTTACCTTTTTAAATCGCGAGCGAAGCCGAGTGGCCAGATACCGATCAAAAACTGCCGCACAACAATACACTTCATCCCTTATTAATTATTTTATTGTAAGCATAAAGGATGTCGTAATCGTCAGAATAATAATATCATCGCGCCACATAAAGAACCCCGAGTAGCGACAACACAAGCATAAAAATGACACGCCATGCCACCAATATGTTTGTGTGTAATATTAGATTTATTCGACTGGGTCACGCTCACAGGCGCGCGGCTACCCCGAGCCAGGGCGCGCTGGCGTGGGGGCGACGCTAGTACAGGCGCAGGGCTGCCACCGCCCGCCCGCCAGATGGGCACGCACACACGTGCGCTGCGAAAGGGAAAGCTGCACTGTGTAAACAAATCGCGGCACCAAGTGCCGTCCCTCTCGGTTACAAACCCCGTGTGTGTCACATCATTGTGTGCTGTCGACGCGATCCGACGTAGATTGTTCTGTGAAATTGCCAGGTAATAGGCCGGGGGACGATAGCATTACACTTACTTATTGGTGGGTTTAGTTAAACGATCAACTGCCTAATCGAATTGAATAGGAATCGGATACATATTGGCTTTAGGCATGTTTAAAGCACGATGTTTGTTCAAACAAACAATATAAAAGTGGATACTTTAAAATCGAATTCGAACAGCAGTTTTATTTTGTTTATTTTAAAATGAACAACTGCAACAGCTGACATCTGACTTACTGTGGATAAAAGACGTCCTTGAAAACAAACAACATTGCGTCTCAAAAAAGTTAAGTAGGTAACTACTTAAACTTAACAATGAACACACACACTTCCTCGATTTAAAGGTAAATAATTTATGTAGATAAATAATAAGGTGACATTAAATATTAGTTGTCGTATTTGGTCGAAGTATCAAGGCTCGGGGCGGGCGTGACGACAGAGATTAGGATTGATCCGAGTAAGATGCTGGCCGGGGTCGACTCGACACCTACTCGAGTATACGTTATTGCCGCCTGAGCAGAGCCACCCCTGAAATGAGTGGCGTACGCTCTGTAAAAGGAATAGTGATGTGGCTGTTCTTTTATCGATTTAAGTATATAATTTTAAAATCTCTCTTGCTCGGTATTAATATAATAAGTCTATGGTTTGTACATAACAATGTTAAAGTAAGTGCTCACTTTAGCAATCTCCTCTAACGAGGTTACATGACTGCAAGATCTTGAAATGGCTCATGTATAGTGAATAGAGTGACTTTTATAAATTATTTCCTAATATTATTAACATAATTCATACTCTAATTTCATTCTAGATATGTATAACATACTCACACAAAAAAAAACAGTTGCATACACACACACACAAACACACCGACACAACGCAGATACTCTAAGGTTAAGCGATTATTGTTCCTAAATTTAAATTTACTTATATTTACCGCTATGTATCTATATTTAGACATCACATTATTAAATAAGTACAAATAAGAGAGTTATTAAACTTGTAATGATTAATATTGCATTAAATGTCAGCATAATCGTCAAACATCCCGATAAAGCTCCGCAACAGGCTGGCGAATTATGACTATAGTATTGTTAATTCACGATCACCCCAAAATGTATCGTGGGTCGATAGACAGAGACAAATTATCAGAACAGACGAGTCATGAGCGAGATAGAAGACATCTAAATGAGGGGGTGTCGTAAATAAATTTCTGCACTCCACAATTCAAGATTCTTGGGAGAAATAACGCAAAAATATTTTTATTGCACTCGAAATAAGGTCCAGGTTTGTATGATAACAAAGTTTGGAGAACAATGTGGTAGTTCAGAACGAGGAAACGGATTATGAGTAAGTGTCGGAAGCTTTCGCTGTATTTAACGAAGATTATAATACTTTCGATACGTTAAGTAAATTTCGATGGTTCTTTAAATTAAATAACAAGAGCTCCAGCTACTTCAAAATATTAGAAATATTTTGAAGTGAGTTGAATATATTAAACCATTGAAATTCAATACAAATCAAAATTCAGCTTAAAATTAAACAAAACTATAAATAGACGGCAAAAAGAATGGAACAGTAAAGATATAGCCACCTTCATTATAAACCTCTTGGAGAGTATATGTAAACTTATACACGACAAACTAACAAACGTTACCTCTGCGTAATTAAGTATAGATAAACGAAACGTTCCGAAACATATTATATTAAAGAATTTTTCTCTGTTCGACAAAACAAATAAACACCATTAGGATTATATTCGTATGAAGATACCTCGATAAATTGTCACAGGGGTCGATCGTCAGATCCAATGGGCGCTAATCATAAATGGAATCTCGACTGGATTCAAATGAGGCGATCAATCAGGCCACAGCTCGTGGTGACGGGCCCGCAAAAATCCATATTTGTTCTAGGCGGCTGTATATTTCGATACCGGAATTCTGATACAGCGATTTTGCATTGTCATTTTATAAGTAGTTTGGGTTTAATATCGTTATTATTTATGCTTTGTTAATTTGTTATTATTAAAAAGTCTAATTTCACTTTGGAAAGAAAAATCATTAAGGCCGTCACCGTATAATTAAGGCAAACTTCTTCATTCATATATTTCGAAAACAGGGCGAAGTTCGCCAATCTGCACTTGGCTAGCGTGATAAATAGAGCCACGAATCCCACCCGAATTAAATGGCAATGTTCACAGAACAATCATAATGGTGGCTCACTTTTACATTGGAAACAAATATAACATTTTGATGGTACTATAATAAAATATGTATATTTTTAACGGTATTGCAATCAAGCAGTAACTTTTATCAGTGAGTCAGGTAAAGATGTCAATGACATTACTTAGGTAATACCGCATCCGCGACTGTCATTGTAGAAAGTTGTTTGTATTCAAATTAGGCTACTCAACGCGAACGAACCACCTCGCCAAGTTCAATAATCAGTCCGATAACATTTAAATAAACAAAATTTATTAACAACATTAAAATATTTACAAAATTACGCTAACTTAGCCGTGTTCGCATATAAATCTTTTTCACGATTTTTGTTTATCTCATAAACATAATACATTCAAATTTATTTACATAAACAAACATGCTTAACTAATTATGTCATGTGAGACGTTATCGCTGTCACATTTTATCACCTGTTTGACTTTAATGACATCAGATCAATAGTTTGGCTTGTTAATATATCCTTTGCTGTATCCACGCGTAGTATGTGGATACTCTAGTGTAAACACCAGGGTAAGATATATCTGCGCATCCTTCGCCCCACGATACGATACCTATCAAATGATCTCTCGCTACTAATGGTCCACCAGAGTCGCCCTGACAAGCGTCTCGAGACGGCTCAGATGCGCCTGCGCAGATCATCCCTTCATAGATAGTAGCAATGCGCAGGTATGCGTAGGAGCACGTAACTTGAGAAATTATATTGACTCGAGCAGCTAGAAGGACTGCTGATGCTGATCCAAGATACTGAAATTTTCAATAGAGTTATTAATAAAAAGAAATTGCCGTTACTGATGTATAAAGCTTTATTGCACCACAGCCTTAGCCGGCTCTACATACACCGTGTATTAAAATAATGCAAATCCTAATATACTTAATAATAATAACATTTATTCACACGGTAGTAACTTGTTTTATAAATAACTGTAGAAGTCTCTCTCACTCACACCTTGTATTATCCTTAAAGCTTTCCGCACTCGTGATGTAGAGTGATTGTAGAGCTTACAACATATATACTAAAAACTTCCAATCAAGTACCCAGACATAAATTATAAATAAAATATTATACTTGATGACAACTCAATCGTAGTTTGTGCGTGCGTAGGCTACATGGCTTACAGGAAATTTCGGAAGTTATCTTTCCTTAATTAGCCCTAGTTTGTGAAGTTACTAATATCGCCCCTAGTTCATTTTACGCTACCCATAAAGCAGGTGTTACATCGTTGGCACTTTGTATATATATTATTTATCTAGCAATAAATGTTTTTATACTTACAGAAGTAGCTCCGAAACCAGATACAAGTGCTTCCGTGCCGTCGGGTAATTCCAATTCAGGAGGAGCTATTGGTATTAGACTTACTGACTCACTGAACGAAATTGTCCTAACAGTCACCAATAAAGCAATGTCTGCATTCAAATTAACATTCGAGAAGTCTTCGTGGACCAAAATCTCTGCGATGTCATAGGTTTTGCCTCCAGATAGACGTAATGAAGTGCCTACCGCCACTCTCAATAATGACGGCTGTGATGCGTACCTTAAAGAAATATTCCATTAAACAAAGTCTGAAAAATACACCAAAAAGCCTGTATTTCAGACATTTACTCGGAGCTACGGAGCCTTCTGAGACCCACGTGGGTCTGGGAACCTTAGGACTAACCTAAAGACCCAAAGACCATTTGACTTAATATTTCAGGCTTTGATTTGAATTTTAAGGACAAAGAGGGGACATTTTAATCCTGTCACCCATCCAAGATCTGATCGACTAACTAGTCACTTTAACGCGCATTTTAACCAACTAGGTTACGCGATATTTTACTAATTACACATTTAACATAATTATGGCACAATATACATAAATACTGAAATATTTTTTTTTTATTTTTTTTATTACATTATAGGCAAGTATTTGATCTCGGTCTCACCTGATGGTAAGTGACGATGAGATCTACGATGGAGCATACTTGCCTAAGTAGGAAGGCGGCAGTAGATCGAGACGCTACATTCACTAGGCACATGCAGCGCAGCCGATCTGACCCGCCATCCATGAATGGCAACACCGAACATCATGCCGGAACACGGCTAGGCCGCTTGGCGACATGGCTTTGTTCAGTGGGTGGTGACTAACCACGGCCGAAGCCTACCACCAGTAGAGTTGTCACCTAGTTGGCACCACCCAGGGTCACGTGTAGGGTATCTCGATCTCGATAAACGATAATGCTGTACAATCAGTAATAACTTCAAATTGTTTTTGTAAAGGCCAGAAAAAATACTAACGGTTCAGCACAATGAGCAGCAGTCAACACTCCTTTAGTGCTAACAACAACAGCACCGCACATATGGACCCAGCTTGATAAGACTTTTCTCCTGAGTGACGCTTGGTACGGGATCTCAATGATGTCAACTTCATAGCCATTCACAACTCTGCTGGAGTCAGCTTCTAACAGTGGCGATGACTCTACATAGCTGCTGAAAGCTGTAAACGTAAGTAATTATGGACACTTTAGTTGCAAAGTGATCATTTTTGTAGGGCATTATACCAGAGTAAAAAGATGCTGAAAACCTGACTAAAATAGGTCCTTATTATGCTCCTTTTAGAAATAAATACAGTTACAAAAGTTTTATAAAACTTGTATAGTGTGGCTTACAAAATCAATAATATTTTAAAAGGAATACTCTAGTTTCAGTTAGGTCCAATTTAATAGATAAGTAAGTGCCACTGAAAGTAGGTTATCATGCTGATAATCTAAGATGCGAAAAAACGGATCAATATTAAAATGATCAATTATCATAGGTTAAAGAACCGAGAGGAATTTATTTATTCAAATTATTTATATTCAACTAAGAAAAAATAACCATTTAAATTTCTCTTTATGATACGACTGAATGAAGCTGCATACAACGGAACTGCTATATTTTATAGTAAAGAAATAATATTTTGAATCCACAAACACTTCTCTTCTTTTGGGAATACGTTAGTAAATTAAAAATGGAAGACTCACCAATAATAAATATATGAAATAACACGTGCATTTTCCCAACGAGCACTGTCTACCGAATAATGGATACCGGACGATTGTTTGGCGGATAAATATAAGATACACTATCTCATGTGATCGAGACGAGAGATCGGTTATCTTGGGATTTACCGAACTAGGTCTGTAATCGTATATTTACCTGGTTTTTATAATAAGTACACCGTATTAGAGTGTAGTGCAAATTCACCATGAAATGTGACTTTTAACAGGAAACACCAAAAGCGGTTACTACCGAATACTACAAGTCTTTCTGTATCTCAAGATAATGTACTCTAACGGCTTGGCTATATATATATATACTATACTTTAGGAAGTTATTATTGTGATTAAACACTAGTCTAGTTAAACATTGTAGCATATTTTGTGTTAATAGATTCCATTTTCACTTGACCAAACTTGTGAGGTTGCATGGTGCGCGGCGTTGTTGCCCTTATGACGTCATATGCTGGTATTTGTAACCTACTTGAGTGAAAAGGCAATTATGTCACAATAGATATGTATCTTATCTAATCCCATATAGGGTGTCTACGAGTCGATATTACCTATCTAATGAATTTCTTTGTCTTGAATGTCTCAAAGGAAATATGCGATTATGTATATCAGCACAATTCACTTCGTGATATTCTTTTGTATATTTATATAGATAGAAGGAAATGACAGATATTGATTTGTTATATTAACGTAAATGCTACACATAGATATAAAACTATTTTTACAGTTTTTATCGCATGTACATTATGTGTTTACGTTCCCAACGTTTCGGCTGCTTTACAGCAACCATAGTCCTCCCAGTTGTTGATTATATTCAGCATTATAAATAAAAATATTTAATTTAATATTATTTCATGTTAAAATGCAGGCAGTTGATTATTTTTATTAACATAATAATAATGAATATCAGAGAAGCAACTCCTGCTCTCGAATTGTAGCGTGCCTTCAAACAATAGGCTCCGGTTCCATACATAGGTAAACTGTTGTTTATTAAATATGGTATTTTCATGTATACACAGAGATTACATGTAAAAGTTTGTCTCCTGAATTGACTATAAGTATCACACCTTGTTAGCAATTAAGACTTTGGCCCACCACAACAACGTTAAAAATCATAATCCCAATAAATATTACAATTAAAAACTCGTACTTAAATTCTCATTACCAGATCCACCTTATAATTAACTGCAAACGATATTAACAGCTTTTTAATACACAACTGGTGTTGCGGCCGACATTTTATCGGCAATCAAAATGTTGTCCCGGGTCCTGAAAATTTATTGAGGTATTAAACAATCGTATACACGGTAATAAGCGTCATTGAGCATAACTTTACAGAATCGTTTGGGTAAAGCACTCGTTAATGTTTGCGTCTTTGGATATGATTATGTATGTGGTCACTGTCATGAGTACAAATGTATAGGATTTTTGTTACTAGTGTTCAGTCGATAAACTTGCGGTACCATTTAAATGCAAGGTACGCTTTAATTGTTGTAAGAATTTTCATCTCCAAAAAGCGCACTAGTGATCTGCTCAGTAGAGCATGCTCCCCTAACAAACAATAAGGAACTCATAAGGATCTCACATAAGCCTCGAATTCCCATAAGGAACTCATACAATCCATGAAGGAAGTATGGACAAAACTATTCTTCCTCAAATACACAAGCGCAATACACGTAGCGCCATCTGTCAACAACTAATAGCATCACTATTGTTACAAAAACCCTATAAAACACTTGCAAGTAGATTTTAATGTCAGATTTTATTGCACATTAATTACAAGATCTGTATAATATTGTTCGTACAACTGTGTTGTATGATACAATTAATTGGGTGAATCGACCACAAAAACGCGTAAAGTGATCGTAATAAACCTATTGGGCAAGATAAGATAAGTGTTCATTAAATCAATAGAAAGCCGTATGGTGTGTATGGGAGTTGTATGGGAGCGTCCACCCACGCGCGCGCATTCCGGCGGGAGCCAAAGACCTTTCGCTTCCTGGATCGCACACAAACAGAGTAGATCAATTTTACTGATCTCTAAAACTGGATTGTTTTAAGGTGGCTTGTTTGCTGTCGTAACTATTTATGTGAGGACACCTGCGCTCTATGACACAATCGGTTCATTGTTGAAGCTGTTTTTTTATTGTTTTATTTGTTTAATGTATGCACCGAAGAAATTTAAAAATGTTGGCACTATAATACCTCATGCTTTTTTATATTTATACGATATTTTAATCGGACTCTTTTCGTTGGACGTGCGATTTATTGCAAACCATAACTTGATACCTCCTGATTTCTACAGTCCAAAACATAGCTGATGGCTCTGGAAATCTTTCACATAAATTATTATGGAATTTATGCTTTTAGTTATTTTTACTTAAATCTCTTTACGTGATCTAGATACCTAACTATAATCTACAAGAACAATATTATTTTAGTATGAACCTATCAAAATGTTAGTATTAAATATTATTAGGTTGACGTCACAGTATAACAAAATAAAGGTATTTGAAACAATGCTGTAGTGTGCGCGGGTGCGCAGGCGCTGAGTGCAGGGAGTGCGTGGTTCGTTCGCCCGTTCAACCGTGAAGGACGCGCGCTGCGCTGATTTGACGGCCGACTTCTAACCGCTGGTTAAGTAGCGGGAACAAGTGATAAGATAAAGTGATTTAATGCACTAACCAAACCAAGAGAAACTCTTCTATAAGAGTTAGGTGAAATGGTTAGTTAAGTAATGGTCTTGACTCTACAAAAGTTATTGTTACGTCCTTTCGTATCCACTGTTTTAACATTTTAATAAACATCTGTGTACCGTTGACACGTATCTATAAATATATCAGATTTTACCTTTAAAGTATTAAAAAAAAGGACTTTGTCCCAGGGAGACGGACATTGCGACTACTTTTTAGTTACGTTCTTAGTTTGGATACAAAATTCTGAAATATAATGCGTCTATAACACAGGTAGCTAGTAATAAAATCGCGGTCAGCTTATGCACTACGGTGTAACCCAGATATCAGATGTCATAGAACTTATTAGCATTATCATTACTGTAACTTAGCAGACATTTATTGACAGTTATTATGTTATTTTTGTCATAAAATATACAACTTACTTTAGATTTATTCATTTATAAGTCAAATCAATACAACTAAATCTACATGGTTCAAAATAGTCGAAGGATCTGGCCACCCAAGTGAATAATGTATCTAACTTGAAGGTTTTAAAACTTGTATGGATCTTATTACTAGATATATATATATATACGTATCTTATCCTACTAGAGATATTCTTAGGAACAGAAATAGTCTGGGCAAATGGAGGCAATTATAGGGAGACCAAAAAATGGTTTTGTTACCGTTTTGTTGCTTTCATAAAGGTTATTCACACAGTGAATTGTGTAGTTCGTTCCCAGCTATATCATAGGAATCACTTATATGTTATACATTTGAACCTCAAATTGATAATTAAAATCATCACCAATCAAAATGCTCCCATGAAACTCTAATAACGTTTTCAGTACGCGGCAAAACAAGCGTCAAAGTTGTAAAAACAATAATTGTGCGGTTGAAACTGAGCTAATCACCTGGCCAATTACCGTCGAACATTATGTACAATCACGCCGCTTACTGAAGTACAAGACTGGAATATTTATAGTATAGTGTAGGTACCCTTGTGAGACGCAAGCAATGATATGGTCGGACTCGATTGTATCTGTCGTGTAATTAAGTGGTGAGCAACGACTTTGTTGTCACAGATACAACAAAATTGTTCTTCTACTTGTAGGTATAGGGGAAGTATTGCTTGATATAACTGAGGCTTTGTGGACTACATTGGAATAGTACACAAGCAGGTTGTATGACATTTATTTGAGAAAGTAATTAGGTCACCTTATCGTTGCCTTTTCTTGACACAATCCCATAAGTATTATATTAACAAATTATAGATGTGAAGCAAAGGGTTTCATTAAGTACTAGCGAATTTCGAACTGCCAAAGAATCTTAATTATTTTTTGTGATTTTTAGCATGCTTTAACAGTATTTCTGCTATTCGGGGACAAATTCAAAAAATCTAAGATCATAAAAATCAGCCTTGCCGTTCTTGCGTTATAAATGGTGTAACTAAAACGACATTGTTTTGTATACCCATATAGATTTTTATCACAACAAATATTATTATGGAAATATTTTTTAAAGTAATTATTGGTAATCGATTCCATCATTACGTTAATCACTTACGTAAATAGAACTAGTTCAATGCGACTTTCAAGTTTTGTATAAAACATTAAAATATTTAATTAATCAGATATACATAATATTACTTAACTACTAATATAAACGTATCAGACTACAAAATAACTATATTATAGTTATTAACTAAGGTACTTACGTATTTGTTTATCATTGAAAACATATAATTGCGCACCTCGCAGATGAATATTCATATTACTCGTGTTTAGGCGTAAAACCAGTTTTATCATCAACAAATAAGACTGAGAATATAATTTTATATTACTATCGAAGAATTTATTCCCGTCTCACATAACAATGTTTCAGGTTGAAAAATCTTGGTATAAGGCGAAGCACACCTGTAACGCTAATGTTTGATATTGCCATGAAAAATTTACCTTAAGGTGTCCAGGTATTAAGGTCTCCGATAGTACATCTCGTCTCGCGGATCTCCACCTTTTTTGTGCTTCAACCACGCGAGGGTCACGCGCTAACTAACACATACTAATGCATATGAATGTAATGTCACAGTGTAAACAAAAGATTGATCCCGTCAAGTAACCGCGGTGAATTCAATTTTCATACAAAATCACGATTTTCATGTGAAACTGAAGTGCTTAGTGAATTATTCGAACCACTGGAGCGGCGATTTCCTATTTATGCCTCTTGTACCATTGTACCTTTATTTGTATCCAGGTAGTGAGCGTAAATAAATACCTGCGAGTTGGATAACTTTTACAATACGACCATGTGGAACACTAGCTTGAGTGATAAATAAATAAACAAAGTAAAAAATGAGATTTGACGTCTGAAAAAAAAACTGGTTAGCCTTGCGTCAAACGATAGAGTTTAAAGTGCAGTAACAAGAATCGAGTGTGATTTTTTAATTAATTTGTTAGCAACAAGGACACCTCATAGTAATAATGGCTATTATGTTTGTAATTATAAATTATCATAATTAAAAAAGTATTAGTTATCGCGTGAATTCAGTGAATATTGAATGAAAGCAATAAACAAGATAATATCACAAACAAATGCAAAGCTCGTAAAAGAATAACAACCAAAACCAACTATACGACCCGCCAACCAATAACAGATCAAGAATAAAAAAAAATAAGAAAAATTGGTTGTTACAGAACCAACTGAGCGCTTGCTCTATGTTCATAGAAATAAAATGTGGCTCCAATGTTTTCTTTAGTCTAGAGCTTAAGAAGTATTCAGATTGGGATGGTCTGTCGCTCCCACAAGCGTATGCGGCTATGTTGTGCATAGCGTAAGCGTCTCATCCTCTCACTATATTCTTAAATATGTATTACTATACTAATATATAAATCGTACTCCTCAACTCGTTAGCTCACTGCTGAATATGGTGATAAACCTGACAAAGGTTTTCTTTGTCAGTGTCAGTGGCACAGAGAACCGCTTCAATAATTTACGTGTCTAGTTGTTTGGACACCTGGTCAGTCCACCTCTTCTGGCTCTGACTCCTTGGTATTCTCCCCTCCACTTTTTTCGTTAGTATATTTTCTTCTAGGCTTTCAGCCCGGTGTCTAACTAGGTGTCCCAAGGATTGGATCATTAAAATCAACCGTAGCTTGTAATAGAACGCATGATATTCAGAAAGATGATATTTTTCCATGCAATATCCTGATACAGCTTTCAATGAAAAACGGCAACCAGCGAAGGACAGTTTAATCGAATAACGTCACACTCTTCCCCCTCAGCACGGACGGTGACAGTCTAGTTATTTACATATAGAACATCGCACACCACACGTTTTCTATTTTTCAATCGCGCCGTTCCGCCTTTCGATACTTTCCTATACTAATACATGCGCTAAACCACTATAAAAAGACCCGCAATGTCTCTCTAATTCCCACTGTTTCAATACTAATAAAGGGTAGAGACGCGTAAAGTTCGAGGTCGATGGAAACTGGTCGTTTGGAAGCGGAAGGCGCCCGGAGCGCGGACAATGGCCGCTCGACGATCACCGCTATATTCTCAGGTCATTATGTATTTACTATAAAAGTTGTATTCCCTCGGTAAATTTTATAGTGATGTCAAAACGAGAGCCAGCGGTATATATATACAGAAATATAATACAGAGAAGCAAAACAAGGCATCGTAGGTGACTAATACAATTTTTTTTTATTCATAAATGATTAGAGTAGGTAGGTACTCACGAATCGTCAAGTATAACACACCGTGCATCGTATTCAGTTAAAAGGTACGTAGGCAACCTACCTGCACGATAGCTTGCTCAAATACTCTATTATACATTTGGTAAGACTTGTAGGTGCTTTGCACTTCTTAATATTAAAAAAAAATCATGCGCTTGAAAATAAAAGATTGACTGCAAAATACAAGATCGGTAGAAAATCAAAGAAAACTATTACCTACCTAATTGCAACGAAATATTTTCACATGCAAAAGACACACATTTTAAAACATTATGGTTTCCATCGTTTTTTAATAAATATATACTATCATTAGATTACTATCATAATTTGACATTTACACATAACGGCAGGGTAAGTATTTCGCAAAAAAATACATTTATTTATGTCAATTGAACAATAAAAACGTCTTCACGTACATCATAAGTGGATATCATAACACATTATACTATTATGTGACAGGGTGAACCCTCGAGTTCGTAATTATCTATCAATTGGCAAACTTTTGATATCAGCGTCACTTCAAGGTTATTTGCTTAAATCCTGTCATTGATACTTAAGCTCAGTATACACGTGCATGGAAGTGTTGATCTACGTTCAAAGAGTTAATCACTTGATGATGACTGTTGCAGTTTTTTTGCCTCAAGTAATTGATTGTTTACATGAGTGTTGAGTTCAGATTACTGATTCAGATTATATTTGTTTAACAGCTTGTTAACGTGTCAAAGTGAACAGGTAAATGACGTTATCATTTTTGTTGGTCCGTTTAATCAATCTGTGATTTGTTATGTTTTAAATAATTTATTTAAACGGCATGATAATGGTAAATATCTTGTAACCATTGAGTTTCTTGCCGACCCTTCTCAGTGGACCCAACGTGCCGAACTTCGGTCAGATTTTGACTATTCATAAGTGCGTTTCTTTCGCCTAAATGAATCAAAACATTTGGATTTTAACAAGTCGCATTTACTCACATAAACGTCTTTTGGCCGATAAAAAATGTGAGGTATCTGTATCTACGATCACCGGTACTAGGTATTTGAATTGAGCAGGTAGGTATCATTGTTTTTATTTTTTGTCGCCAATTCGCTCCAGGATTTACTTAAGATGGACGTGTGTGTTCTAAGCCTGAATAATTCATGTTAATTTAAATGACCTGTCTCGCCTCGCGCTCATGTGTACGCATCGCTATGTATTATGCAAGTCGGTCAGTCATCAGTCGACTCCGGCGCACAATACGTCTACTATTATTAAAGGCAAATCTAATGACATTTAGGCGAAGTCACAACAACAGAATATATTGCGTTAACTGAATGCAGAGACTGACATTTGTGACTTGTTCAACCATTGGTCAATTGGGTTTTGATTATAAAATTATGTGTAAGATTTATTATGTATGCGATCTGTGGTTTGATCAAATATTATATACTATTTGTAAGTTCGCAAGGCGGTTTATGTTTTCATTATATATAGTATTAACGAGTGGGCGCGGCATTATTGGGCTACATGACGGTGATTTATATTTTTAATTAATCATATTTCTTTCGCACGTACTTCAATATGCACGTACTTCGTAGAACAGCGGACACGGACTATTATATAGACTAATTGTCGCCAAGAAATTTTAAAAAGCCTTATTGTAAGTTGAAAGTGTATATTTTATTCATAGTCTAGAACATAGGTAGGACATGTAAACGCCAAAAATATATAATGTTAAAACATAACGTTGTCATAAAAGCCAAGTTTCAAATATTTTAATATCGAGAACTCCCGGAGAACTCTAATTATAATATTATAATAATACCAGCCCTGTCAATGTCCCATACTGATGGGCGCGGGGCTCTCATTGATGCGATGAGGGATATTAGTCCATAGTCCACCATGCTGGCGCAGTGCGATTTGGCGGACTTCAAACGTCTTGCGGTAGGTTCTCTTGGACATTTAGGTTTCCTCATGGAGTTTTCCTCCACCGTTTAGCAATAGATAATCATGGTTGAAAATGCTATTGAGACTACAAAAATCTTACAGGTGCGAGCCGTTTTGAACCTGACGTCTTCGTTACCGTGGTAAGCGTTCTCCCAACATTCCCTGCTTTGTTGAGAGTTTGAGAACTCTAATTATTAATTTGAAATCTTCCATCAACATTGTGTAAAAAGTTGGCAACGTTACTATATACGTAGGTGAAAGCTAGGCTTAGCCAAAATAACGTGCGATAGAAACAGTTACATGGTTAACGAATCACTTGCAATTAATTTTAAAAAATAATGTATTAGGCATGACTATTTATATAACAAATATAGCGAGTTAAATCGCTATAAGTTACAACTTTAGTTGCTAATGGCGAAAATGTGAGCAAGTATAACACGTGTATAATTTAGGCAAGACATACGTGTAAATTTATCGATCAATTATTTATCACAGCGTAGTGTTCTGACACACAAAATCTATACGGATGAGTAATGGCGAGCGGCCGGTACGCTCGTTAAGAAATTAATTACAATAAGGTCTATTGAACTCGAAACATGTATGTTTATAAGTCCTAATCAATACGTTACCACAAGTTTTGTTTTAATAATATTAATTCCATCGAAATATTTTTTTTAATTTTACCGCGTTTATTTGATGTATTTACGGTCCCGACGTTTCGAACGAAAATCCTTAAAAAATCGTTTTATTTCAATGTGTAGTATTCGCGTAAATATAAGAAATCAAAATATTAATTGTTACTCTTTTTTTTAATTTTTTCGCGTTTATTTTATGGTAACGTTTATTTTATGGTAACGCAACCAAAACGTCGGGAACGTAAAGTTCCCGACGTTTTGGTTGCGTTACAGCAACCATGGTCACGGGAGGACTGAGGTGGCTGGAGCGGGTCAGGGAGGGAGACGCCCAAGCTGACCCGCTCCGAAGAGCACGGCGGGGGAGACGGAGAAGGCGCTATGCGCATCTTCTTCCCCCGCCGTAAGAGGAGGACGTCGTAGGGGACTAGGGCAGGGGGTCGGGGGACCACCTGCCCACACAAAGTCCCCCCGACGGAGGGTGCCTGTTGATGACAGGCACCCCTCCTGATGTCTGCGGCCCGGAGCCAACCGGGCCGGCCGCCGGGGCGCCACAGTAGTATGCCGAGTGCGATCCTGTGGCGCCCCACTCAAAGGCGGTGTTGGCGGACCAAGGGGTTTTAGTGGGTATACCGGCACTCTGCCGGGGAGTCCCACATACCCCTCTCGTCCCCCCGGGCGGGAGGGGATGCGTAATGCATTTCCCCTTGTAAAAAAAAAAAAAAAAAAAAGGACTGAGGTGGCTGACGTCCTAGTCAAATCGTCAAATAAAATAAACTCGATAAAATTCGATAAAATGGTTTTATTTCAAATTGTAGTATTCGCGTAAATATAAGAAATCAAAATATTAATGCCATATTTCAGGTTCATAAGGTGTAACAAAAATTGTGTAATTTTTTGATCAGATTAATCGGAACGTTTTATGGATCTCGTTGATGTATGATATAATTGAGTAAATGTTTGATTTTTTAAACAAGGCGAACCAGTAGCGTTTGGGCATGCGCTCAGTCCTGGGTGTCATTTTTTAAATATCAAATAATTTGATTTATTTCTTTGGGACTGTTATTTTTATAACCTACTGTTGGCCCTGTTGAAATATTTTACACTATTAATGTTGTTTTATTTGAGTAATTACAAACTTTAAAAAGTCACTTATATTTGTGAAGATATTTTAATTATCACCCACATTGGAACATATAAATTTAACATTTTACGTGGACTCGTTAACCGCAGTCGAAGGTGCTACCAGTGGGCGGCGACTACACTTAATGAACCACATTGTCTTATTACTTTAAATGGTTGTGCCAGCTTTTTTCCGTCTGTACTTTGGACACATGTAAATAACACTGTGGGCGGGCTATATCCGGATGGAGGCAGCAAATTTAATGTTTTATTGTAGATTTTTCGGAATAATAGACTTTAGTTTATAATGGCTTACAGTTATGTGTAAAATAAAACTAATTTTACGGATTTTATCGCGTTTATTATACTTTTTTACGTTCCCGACGTTTAGGCCGCTTTACAGCAACCATGGTAACGGGAGGACTGAGGTGGTTGACGGCCTGGTGTCATAGTTTGAGACGGGGTACCCTCATATTTAATTGTTGCTTGTGGTCCGATCTACGCAGAAGTTGCTAGTTATGTGTGAAATTTATCCAGACTGAAGTTATGGGGATGAATATGGTTTGAATACGTAAAGATGAGATACGACAACTACTTTCCTTACAATGTAGCAGAGGACGTGCGGTGTTGACAGTAAATACTTACCAAAATCCTTTTAACTTGACAAATATCGACACGAACATTTGTGTTATGTTAATTAGATAACTTGTACATACTTACCTAATTCAATGTCTGGGATTACTTAGTATTTTTGTATAGCTTCTAAAAAGATATCCTTCCAATCAGTTTCAAGCCAAAAATTGGTAGGTGTACATGATCATAATAAATAACTATCTTATCTTGTGGTACGGATCTGTTTGACTTACATACATTACACAATCATGTCGCGTCGTCTAGCCAATGAACAAAGATAGTCGGTAAACTTAACAAAGGGGTTCATAGCTGCTGAGACAATTTTGCCCAATAAGGCCATGGACCTTGGTGCCCACACAGTGTCGGTATTGGTTGTCTTAATGTGCGTAATTGTGGTCATATTAAGAATTGTGTCCGACCAATCCTCCCACGTCTCTGGGTTAGTCCAATTAATTGTGTTTTACTTTTTATAGATGTTTTTGAACTGAACAAGAAGTATTTGCTGACGGTTGGTTTGTGGCAAGTATACAATGTGTTATTACCATAGATTAAGACTCACATATAAATCAAATTATAATAATGTCTCTATCAACATTTTGGAGCACAAAAAGCTTTGCCGATTTGTTTCGTATACGATCAATAACGCACACACACATTCATAAGGTTAAAATTTTACGAAGTTAGCAAGGTACCATTCCAGGTCTATTTACTATGGAAGATGTGTATAAAAATTAAATTAAAAATTATTAAAAATTGTATGTATATAAAATGTGGCCACATTGGAATCACACGCTATATAAGTCTAGGTCTAGACATTGTTTCACCTTCGTCAATTTGCACAGTGTTTTAAAAACCTTATCCTATTAAATATCTCGGAGCAACTGTCCCAATTTCAATCAATGATTAGGTCGAAACTTCATCTGTGTGGAGGATGGGATATCGAAATAAATATTAAGATTAAGTTTACAGCGCCGCTATCAGAATCGAGTTTGCTTACAGTACGTCAAGTGCGAGATTATTCGTTAGCTCATTGTATAGTTTATAGTTTACATATTTAGACACATTTTATGCAAATTGAACAGCGCCTCTAGCGAACAGTATTTAAAACGTGTCTGAATACATTGACTATGAAGTATACGTATGCTAACGAATAATCTCGCACTTGAAACTACCTTACGTAACGTTGCGAGATCGATCAGATTACTACCACTTTGTACGATATCCATGTCACAACTTACATTAGTACACGCTAACACTAGATATACAGATAAATAGATTGACATGACTGGATATTTGCATATCATCCATTGTGGTTGTGATCGATTACTCCAGGCTATGTGAAGTGATGTCATACCACCTTAGGCAACTCAAAGGCCACCCAGCGCATCTAATCATTCACTGAAGCGTGATTATTACGAAAAAGGTAGTTACAAATAGCAATGTATACTCCAATGTTAAACAAAGTGTTATAATTATACGGTGTATTAGTCATTGATAGTTTGTCGTGATGCATGGACTTTGCATCTATTATTAACAATAATTGCGTAGAGCATTCTTGTAAATGATTGTACAGATCTATTGGATACCATCATTATACTTGACAAGTGCTTGGAGTAGGCATAGTCGCAAACTCAACTGTTGACAACAGAAAGATCGTCGCAGGTTAAGATAACAAAGGATTAACTACGCAAACACTATTCCATGAACATAATATATTCATAAATTTTCCTTGTAGGTACTATTACGCCGGCTATACAAAATTAACAAAACAAAAAAAAAACAATCTACTTAAGATCCAGTAGTAGATTTGAACTATGATTACATTTCAGTTGAAAAAAGTATTACTCATGACATTTTCTTCTTAGCTGTGGTGTTCGTTGCGACCTATATCTGGTTACTCCTAATTAATAGCTACCGGTCGATATAAGGCTTTTATGGTTTCGGCACAGATCTCTATCTGTCTGTCGCTCGCGTATTTTGCTATAAATCAAGTTGTTGTCATGCGGACCTGAGGCGCCAAGGAGGTAGACCGTAGCGAATGGGGTGTCTGTTACACTTGCTTCACTTATTCTTGTGTATTTATTAGGAATATCATTTATAAGGAGGGCAAATAGTTTTAAATAGAAACCATACGAGTTAAACTTAGTCGAGAGACTAACAAACACATATAATTGGCTTCTATCACATTGCAGATCACAGAATATAATCACACTAATATTATAAATGTGAAAGTTTGGATGCATGGATGTTTGTTACTCAATCACGCCAGAACGGCTGAACGGATCTGGATGAAATTTGGCACAGACATAGATTATAGTCTGCAATAGTATATAGGCTACTTTTTATCCCGGTAAAAAGGACAAACCTTTAAATCGCGGATAACAGTGTTAAACTATAAACAATGTTACATACCTATTAACGTTATGGCTTTATATCTACAACCAAGCAGCGCAGAATGAAGTGGTCATTGGAAATCAAATCTAATAATAGTGATTGTGATTCTATTGGCGCTACTATCGTTGCGATTCGAACATTGATACAACTTTGTAAGAATATAGTCTTCAGTATAACTGATATTTAGACGAGCTGACTATAACTATAACAATGTAACAAAACGTCTACGACGAAGCAAGCATCTATCATCGAAGTCGCCTCGGCATCCTCGTATCTGTTATGATCCGTGTGTGAGTTATGTGGGTCTGTGATCACGTGTGCGTTGTTTTGTGTCATTACCTGCCGGCGCGGGCGACCCACGGGACCGGCCAACCGCCGACGCGCGCCGCTCTGTGGTCGTTCACTTGCGCTCAGAAACGCTTGCAAAACTCACTACGATATTAAACCTCCAAGACAACATTTTACCTTCAAGTTTAAGAGGAAGAGAACACCATAGATTCCTTTGAAAATATACTGTGATAGAGGTTTATCGTATAAAAATAAATAACTAACTATTTATTTTTATATAATATCCTCGATATTGAGTTAGTTATTTTTATATACAAGCTTGACTTAAAACTGGTATTCCATGACTTATTTACGTTACATTAACTTTTATTAAAAAAATAAAATAAGGATTCCTATGATGAGTGATTTACAAACATAATTGATTTACGATATAATCAATGTCAAATATAGTTTATATTTAAAATAAGAACATATTTTAAAATGGATGGAAAATATCGCGGCGTTTCAAACGCGTGTGCAGCGCGCGTTCAAAAACGCAACTGTCCAACCGCCAAATTTGTCTTATTGAGCAATGAGAATGATATGCAGCAACAAAGGGGTTCCGAGAAGCACCCGTCCCGACTTGTCCGTCCCATTGACTCACTCCTTGCGCGTTGTTTAATAATAACCATGATTCCTTTTAAAGTCATTTCGGTTCGCTAACTGCTGTCACGCTTGGTAACTTGCAGCCAAAATGTTCGAGCAACGAGTAAATCGGAACCATGCCTAACCTTAATTACGTCATCGACGCTTTATTTAAATTGTGTTAAATAATATATTTCTTTGTATCTATGTTCACACTTATTTGTGCTAAATATAGGTTTTATCGTATATTTACTGCAACAAACATGTATAACTGATCTTTGATTGTACCATAGATGTTAAGAAGCTATGAATACCAGTACAAATTGGCATGTGTCTGAAATAGATTTTCAAGATGTGTACTGTTTACTTTCTAAATGCTTCTTGCGTTTTGCCCTCATATATATAAATTACACTGAAAAGCAACTATGCATGGAACATGGAATTAACAATTTTTTAACTCTATTCTGATTGGTAGATGCTTAATCATACATCTGAAATACCACTTCATGAAATAAAGTAATATAATTTATATGTTGCCAGGCTCAGTGGTTAAAGTGTTGCCTAACATCCAATTTCTCGAGGCAGTCATCACGATTACTTATATTTCCTTACACTCGCAACATGTGCTGTTAATTTCTAGCAATCATATCGCAGGGCTATTACGGGGATACCAAGTTTTGACTCGAAGGTCCCATGATTGTTTATTAAAAATATGAAGAGTAAGAAACTTCACTATTAGGTGTATTTCAAATAATCTATTAATTGTCAGTTCGTAGTAGACATGAGCCCAAAAGAAATACATTTCTAGCATGTTATTAGTAATTACCAAACTTGAAAATATATTGTGTGCAAAGAGTTTTTGTTTGTTAGCTGTGCCAGAGCTGGTCTTCTGTTAATTATTTTCGTTTCCTTAGAGTTAGTTACCCGCAAGTGTGTATGCATATATATCATCGATGCCTTGGTTTTTAAGTAATATAAAGTAAGTATGTAAACGAAATTTTATTTTCATTTTAGACATCCGAAATCCTGTCTCTTGAAAACCTAATTGCTTTATAGTTATCGCACCTTATTATATAAATGAAGTTATGAAATAAAGATACAAAATAAGATAAAAACTATTGAAATTGAATTTTGTCTCAACGTTTGCGACTATCTTCTGATACGTTCCCCATTTATACAATTTATTATACAAATTTCCCGAATCAAAGGGAGTTTATTAAAAACCAGTCTGCAGTACGATAGCTCAACGATTTGCGGTATACATACGGCAGGGCCCTTACGCAATACGCTTTCTCTGTGCGTTTAAGCGGGGAGAGAGTCCCTAAGATTGTCTATTACTAGAGTCACTCGCGAAGTCTGGAAAACAAGAAAGTGTGTAATGTCCCCACCGTTTAGAGTGCGTGAACGCTACAGATTTCACCAAGGTACACGCATATCATCATATACAGCTGTGGACTGTTTATAAATAAATATAAATATCGCCATACGAACACACCAACTATACGGTCCCACTTTAAGCTTAACGCTTGTGTTATGGGTACCGTACAATGGACTGAGGGCGAACTCAGTATATAATACTTATATACATATTAAACATCCATGACTCGGGTGCAAACATTCGTGCTCATCACACAAAGCTTGTATCCCTACCAGGATTCGAACCCGGGACCTTCGGCGCAGAAAGCAGAGACCACTACCACTGCGCTAATCAGGCCGTCAACTAAACTGTTGATGAACAATTACAGTAGATACGTGATGCTAGTCCTACCGCGTTGTCACTAATTACTTGTTTGACGCACAAACGTACATGGATATGCACAAATTAACCAATTCAATGGCAGTGTAAACAAGATATCATGTGAAATTGGGAAGGAGAAAAGCAAGACGGATATAGCAGGTGCGCTGCGCAGCCCAGTTTTCTGGTACCATTTCCAAGTACCATCTACGCCTTTCTTAATAGAAATCGAACGTTTAAATATTTTTTTAAGATTTTAAGACTTGTTCGCTTACTTTACATTTATTATTTAGGAAAATTATCAATTACAATATTATCAACCTGATCAGGTGTCACAAATTTAATACAGTAATGATGTATGAAACTCAAGATGTTTCCTGTTCTGATATGAGGTCAATAGCATATTGGTTAGAGGGGTCGGCCTCGTGAGAAGTTCCAAGGCTCGATGCACACATACCCTGGTCATTAAACTTGTGACATGAGGCCAGCCCTAGCACAAGCTTGAGCTGATTTGTAAAGGTTGCTACTAGTAATGTGGTTTTCGAATATTACTAGTAGAAAACTTAAAAAAAACATAGTATTATTTATAATACCAGCCCTTTTTAACGTCCCACTGCTGTGTACGGGCCTCCCTTCAATGCGAGGGGGATTAGGCCATAGTCCACCACGCTGGCCCAGTGCGGTAGGCGGACATAGTATTACTTATCTAACCATATTATACCGAATAACTAACAACAGACTTAAGTCAGGTATCACGTACCCTAACAAAAAACTATACGAATTAAAGATTCCAACAAACATATACCTATCGTGGAATAATTACAACATAGGCTACCACGAGCATTTTAGTTGAAGATAATGGTACTTTGTAATATACTATTTCATTTTTCGTGACATGACAAAGAACGACAAAAAGTGTTTACGTTTATTTGGGTGGCGACCTCTGGCGTGATGATCAAGGTTGTTCCGCGCCGCGCTGGGTAGGAAGGAGGAAAAATGATTCTCTCAATTGTCGCCATAACAGGCAGCCTTGCGCGACACTGGTCATCACCGCGCATTCACGGTACGCACTTTATTTGGCTTCCAACCTCCTTCGCTTGTGTGTTTGCTATTTTTAAATATATTTTTTTTCAGATTTTTTTATTCGTATAAAGCATTATTGGAGGCCCATGTTGCTGCCCTGAGTTGTTAATGTGAGGACCTACTTTTAACGAAAGTTTGGTCTCGTGGTTTGAGGGTAGGCCAGTCGGGTCACCGCACCAGGAAATTGCGGGTTCGATGCCCGCTTGGTCAAATTTCGGAAACCGTCTTTTCGTAATTTGCCCTGGTCTGGGTGTTACTGGGTTCGCTTCCAGTTCATTGTATGGTATCTATAATACAAGCATTGCTTAGTTTGGGGCCATACAGTTGATGTGCTCGTCTGGCGGTAGTTATGAATCATGATACAAAATATTATGCTACGATTTTAACACCCGTTCGTGGTGCCTTTACCATGGAGCAGAGGCTAGAAACTCCATGTTTACTCTTTTTATAAGAATGTTATACTAGTTTTTATGGATTAAAACAATGTAGGAACAGCTAGGCAGCTTGATTAGGAAGTTAAAAATATTTTTGAGAAGCAGCCGAGAGTATATTTATTCGTAGATCCACGTAATTTAACGGCGCTACATTGGTGTTTTTAATCTATGATAATTACAATTTGTCTATTTTTTCCTTGTATATAACTAATATTACCTCTTATGTCTACTCTTCAAATTTGAAAATCTTCCAAAGGTCAGTAAGTCATTATTGATCATTTGCTCTACAATAACTAAACTCTACGCACTTGCTTTCGCGAAAATTTACAGGTTATCTGTTACGAAACTCTCTGTCATTATAATTGATTTATTGAACACTGACTACGATTGGACAGTTACGTTGTCTAAACAATAGAGGCGCATTTATTTTAAGTTAGCGCAAAAGTGCGCAAGTTTTATTTACCACTAATTGAACACTTCAACACTGCATGTGTCTTACTATGAGATTGTACAATGTCATATCCATGCATGCATGTAAGTATATAAAGTAACTGGTAAGCAACTGATGATGAACGAAACCGATTATGGGGTCGAGTCACCTTCGTCCGTAGGAGAATTAAGTACCCTCGAGATACCCTACACGTGACCCTGGGTGGTGCCAACCAGGTGACAACTCTACTGGTGGTAGGCTTCGGCCGTGGTTAGTCACCACCCACTAAACAAAGCCATGTCGCCAAGCGGCCTAGCCGTGTTCCGGCATGATGTTCGGTGTTGCCATTTATGGATGGCGGGTCAGATCAGTTGCGCTGCATGGCCTAGTGAATGTAGCGTCTCGATCTACTGCCGCCTTCCTACTTAGGCAAGTATGCTCCATCGTGGATCTCATCGTCACTTACCATCAGGTGAGATCGAGATCAAATACTTGCCTATAATGTATAAAAAAAACAGTTACTATATATACTTACATGCTACGCAATAACTGTTATTGCGCATGCTAAGCTAACCTAACTAATTATTTTTTTTCCATCGATCGTTCTCAATTACTTTTGTTTAACTTAAAAACAATACTCATGAGTTAGGGCTCTAAATTATCGCAACCGTATGCCGTTTTCAACTCTATTCAGATCGATTTAAAATATTCATTACATTGCCACTGAAAACTATGATACAAGTTCATAATGTCAAGGTTCTAGAAGGAACTATCTTATGCAACGCCAAGCACCATTGTACATTTATATTTACAGTTTATGAAAGGTGATTGTAATCTGCCCGGCCCTGCTCTTTCATGCGGAACTACTACCGTAATATTTTTTGCTAAAACTAGCGGGTCATGTCGTCGATATTAAAAAAGTTGCTCTTAAACTAAGACGCGAATAGTGTATCTGTACATCGTGATGAGTATCAAGCCATCGCGTTAATCAAGATTTTGTAAATACAAAAATGTAATTATTAATTACATGTTAATATTAATAGTAAATAACTATAAGCGTATATAATTTAATTAATATATTAAAACCGACACGACTGCACAACATTCACGTCGTGAATGATAAATAGTTTTAATAGTTCATAAACAATATTCCATTTCAGTTTAAAATAAACGCGATAAAATCCGCAAAATTAGTTTTATTTCAACGTACTGTCTTGTGTTAGTCGTGGAAGTCAACTTATTTCACTAAAGTGGAATGCTCCGGTGTCATCACTTTCGCATCTCCGTAAACGACTATCGGATTCTCACGGTCGTTGCTGATATTCGCGGTCGTCTGGAGAAGAACCCAGAAAAATGGATGAGGTATCAACATTCCTGTTTGATTATACTCTACATATATATAATTATAAAACAAAACATTTATAAAACTAATAATATTGTCATCTTACTCAATACTTGCTGCAGAAGAATGGATGGTTTATTATGGCAGTTTTCATAGCCACCCAACCCATCTCCTCAGTCCCAAGAAGAAAGATGGATAAAGAAAGAACAAAGGTACTCTACGAACATGAGAAGGATGGATATATGTTTGATTTTGTCAAGTGTATTTTGTGTACTAACATAATTAGTACTAGGACGTTATGGATTCGCATAGTCAGGTTGCTTTTTTGTCCACAGTCCATATGTAAATATTTAAACTCCTTCCAAATATTATTCTAGAATGTTTTATTTCGATTTCCACAAAAGACAAACGAGTGTCGCAATCGCCAATTTACGTTTTTATATTTTCCTAAAAGGTAATGACATTACATACCTTATCCGATACCCTATGTCGTCGGTATAAGCCGAATGTTATTTCTCGAAGTAAGTGCGCGTGCGCCTCGGACGTTCTATCTGAGCTTATTTATTTAAATATGCGTGAACTGCACGCACCCGTGTTCCTTTGTCGTGATGCCTTGGTACTAATATAGCAGCTTCCTGGATATCTTGTACTCGTACCTTGCCTTGTATCATAGAGGTGTTGTTGGCTTGGCAGTTTTAATATTATTGACTATCTAGGTCGTTTTTAAGAAAAATACGGGGAATATAATTTTTAGTATTACAAAAATATTATCAATCTCGAAATGAATATCAAGTATTCTGTAGTTATCAGGAGAGGAAATGAATGTTTTTTTGCTTCTTGTCGAAAGTAAACAAATCAAAAATTTCTTGATGACAGCTTTTTATACGTTGATTATAAAATAGAGCGAGACATAGACATTGAGACACGTCCAAAGTTTTCATATTTTCCGCTTTGATACCGTTAAATCATTTAAACCAAAACCAAACTACGGTAAACATAAAACGAAACGCCGTCGGGCCTAGTAAGAAATTGAGTTTTACGTGCTAATTAAGCAAGTATTTATGGAAACCAATATAGAAATATACCGATTTTGTAACGCGGTATTTGAGAAATGATCCCGAATACGTAGGTATATAGTTAACTGTGACAGCCAAGCACGCAAGCCTCACACAGTTAAACCATAAAATACTTTGCATACCTTTAATAAAATAAGCCGCTTGAAGGTCCAACATTACGAACACAAAACAAATGAGCCAAGTTACAGTTGAGGACTGGTTACTGTTTCATGTCGCCTTTACTGCAAGGGTACAAGGCCTAAAATTGGACGTCGATAATAACATTTTGAAGCAGAACAATTGCGTTAGCGTTTTTGTACTTTCTTAGCAATACTCACGTCGGAGATATGCGTTTAAGGGGTTTCCTTGGAACCGTCACGTAAATTAATGAATACGGAGCTTTTTAAATTGCGCAAATGATCCAATGGCCGCGGTAAGTCATCGCCGCTCACTCGTAAAAGTGGCCGCGACAATCATTGTTCGGCCCGATAAAGAACAGCTTTATTTCTTATTCTTCTACTTTAATCTCAGTTTAAGTGCCACAGTTCAATTCTTGCAGCGGGACGTAGCATCCCGTGTGACGTCATACCAGAATTCCCTGATTCATAGTCTACAAAACATTGACCGGTATAACACATTATAATATAGGTATGGATACATTGCGGTTATTTCCGCTCTAGATATGTATACCACAGAAATATTTTGATACGTGCACCTATAAATAGAATCACGCACGTCAATAATTGTTACATTATAAGCTACGATTATATTTTTAATGGTGTCAAATTAAAAAAAATATTAAGTTATCATTTTATTTATTATACTTCTTCTACCACTCTATCTTTTTTTATCATTTATCGATTTGCGTAAGTCCTCTACTTTTTTATAGAAAATTGTATGAAATCGACCGGGAGCATTATCTATACTAATATTATAAATGTGAAAGTTTAGATGGATGGATGGATGTTTGTTACTCTTTCACGCCCGAAAGGCAGCACGGATCTGGATGAAATTTGGCACAGAGATAGATTATAGTCTGGAATAGCACATAGGTTACTTTTTATCTCGGTAAAATGTATGGTTCCCGCGGGATAGATGTTTTCATTTTTCATACTTTTTATAGCGGGTAACACCGCCGGGCGCAGCTAGTCATTTATAAATTGTACAGTTTCAAGGTACAATAACTTTATATGTTGCTGTGAATACCAACAAATAGGCAAGAATATGAGTATTATTATATTGTACTTTTTTTATCCGCTACGTGATTCAGATAACTCCGGGTCATATACCCACATCGTGGTACCTCCACGCTATTAGCCGTTGTTAAAACGTGTTCATGATACATTACAACTTTATTTAGAGCTTCGCAATTTTAATGTGCGCTTAAAGCCCGTTAAGTGCGTGATTTTGAAATGATGCCGCTTAATCGCACCGTTCATTATATGAAATGCAGAATATGTTTAACTCATGGGTGGTACATTATCATCATGCTAGCCGGGACTGCAATATTGATCTAACTCATTTTACTTAACTTCTAGAATACCCCAATTACTGGACATTCATATGAAGCTACTGCCCTCTGAGACCTTCATTATTACTATTATACTAGCTGTTACACGCGACTTCGTCCCCGTGGTATTTAACAAAGACTCAACTGTTGGCAACAGCCTGCTCGCGCGTTCTGATCCCGCGGGACGCATTGCAGATTGTTGCTATCAAACTTAATCAGGCGCAGCGCTGCAACATTGGTTTTAATTTTTTTTCGAGAGATCCTATTTTTTTTCTATAATATAATAGTAGCCTGAGTTACTCCTTGTTACATCAGCTATCTGCCAGTGAAATTCCCGTCAAAATCGGTCCAGCCATTTCAGAGATTACCCGGAACAAACAGACAGACAGACAGACAAAAATTTTAAAAAAGGTTGTTTTGGTATAGGTGCCGTGTATACATCCAAATGCATTTAGTAAAAAGCGGTTATTTTAATATTACAAACAGACACTCCAATTTTATTTATATATGTATAGATGTATAGAGTATACTATAACTTCAATACGAATAGAGCTATTTTAACGTCGACGACTTTCCTATCACAAATGGCAATTACAATGTCACTATATTTAGCACGTTGACTTGGTACTCTCCACGCATGCCAGTAAATGTCATTTACGGATTAAAATAACAATAAAGTGTTTAGCAATATGCATTTGAATGTTTTTGAGACGCGACAACATTCCAGGGTTCATTGCATCACAATTTACAACCTTCTTCGCATCGTCACCTACTCGACCGTATCCTAAGTATAAACATAAAATCGGGCACCATTATTGCATTCCCGTAAATGTGTGGGTGAATATTATTGGCAGGTTCCCGCCAAACGCAAGCCGACCATTCATTCTCCGACCGATCCCCGAGCCTTATTTGGCTATTCAAAGCCGCCGGGCCGAAGGTCCGTTTTTGTACGGCAATGAGGATCGTTCGATGCATGGGAAGCTTTAGCCCCCTCTGGATGCAGGAAGGCTCCACAAATAAAATATGTGACTCGGAGGCGACGGCGAGGTGCCGTCGAGATGAGGCTGCGCAAGCTGGTGGAAGAGAGACGGAGCGTACAATTCTGATAAGTGTAAGCAAGATAGAATCACGCTTGGCTATCTGGAGAAACGCGAGCACCTCATTTAATCGGTACGCGCTTCGTTTTGTAGGATAAAGGAAAATTTGCGATGCTTTAGATCTGTATGTATTAGTACCCGCGTGGTTGTGTGTAGGGATATAACAGATATCCTTGCGTTGTCTTTATAGATCTTAATCAAATACAGCTTCGGAATAAACATTCAGGTATTGTATTCTGCATACAGTTACAAAATAACTGTTAAGTATAATAACATCTTTTTGTAAGACTAACGCAAATATTGTGACTTATTCTACTAAATTCGGATAGGACATTATTTTGATTAGTATAGTTAGTTTTATAATTATTCACTGAAGTAAATTATGCCTACACCAGAGGTCTTACTTATAAACTGGGCTAATTAAAAAGTTTGCCTTCTAAGGGCCAATCGTGAATCGATCAAACTAGCCCAGTATACCTACCTACATAAATTGTCCAATGTAAATAATAATCACACTAACCTATTATTACTATATTAATTCTAATAAGGTTATGTAAATTTTAATGGCTTGTATTAAAAAAACCCGCTAGCTTAGATTTACTTTGTAGGTATTTGTTGTGATTTTGACGAGCGCCAACTGTATAGGAGTTTGAGCTGAATGATAAATTTATCTTTGGTTAATATAATGTGTGTGGAAGGAGAAAAGATACTGGCTGGTCGTGGTCAAGTTGGGGCTCGTCATTCGATCAGTTGCGAGAACGACAACATTAAATAAATATTGTTATTTACCATGTGAATATGTTAAATGATGAGTGCGCGATCTTACGTGGTTTTTAACGGCCATTCAGTGCAACCTCGATTCGCTCGTTTTTACTACACACCATGGCAGGCATCGATGGGAAATCAAACTCATTCAGGCAATGGAACATTTTAGCAATTGAATTTCTAGTGAATTTATTTAATATATTAATGGTTTCTCACGATTTAGAGTAGGTAGCGTGAGTTCATACTATCGTGTCTTCTCACGAGATAAATCACGAAAAAAAACTTTTTTTTATTTTTTTTTATTACATTATAGGCAAGTATTTGATCTCGATCTCACCTGATGGTAAGTGACGATGAGATCTACGATGGAGCATACTTGCCTAGGTAGGAAGGCGGCAGTAGATCGAGACGCTACATTCACTAGGCACATGCAGCGCAGCTGATCTGACCCGCCATCCATGAACTTACCTGGTTATAAGAAAAATAACATCGAACCACTATTTTACACGTGTTGACATTTTAGCGCCGTACTCAGATCACTTGACAGCGTCGCTCCAAAGTCATGGACGTTTTTTACAACGACAACGGCGTCATGACTCAACACTTCCTATATTCTTAGTATTAGAAACAAATTAATTTTTAGAAATGTACGTGATTGCGATGTACGTACACTCGGGAGCAGTAAATTCGGGTCACCAAATAAGCCGTAATATGTCGGAAGCTAAGAATGCTAGGTCATTGAAATAAAAAAAAGAAATCTATTTTATACTACTCCAGAAGAATTAATAAAACCACTTGTTTTTTTTAAGTAATGCCATCAAATAGATTGAAATTATTTATCTGAATATCGAACTACGAATCAACAGTACTTTTTTTTTTTGATTTTGTTTCTTTTTTGTCCCAAAAAATAGGAAGCATTGCTGTTATTCATGTGGTAATTAATTCACATACATCCGAAGAATGTACGTGATTTTTCACAGATATATTAAGGTTTATGTTGGTGACCCGGACTCCTTGCTCTCGAGTGTAGTACGTAAGTGTTATGTTACAATAGCTTAGATTAGAAAAACACTGTTATACTGGACAATGTGACGGTCTTATATACAACAGTTTGGTGCTAAACTATTCTGAGAATCTGTCCACCAAAATGTCCACCGTAATTTGGGTACTTGTAAAGTATTGTAGGTCGGGAGCCCTAGATATGACGTAAGCGACAACTTAAAATTCCGATTAAAATCATCGACTAAACACGATGGAAACCATTTTTTATGTAAAGTGAAGTGAAGTAGGCATACAGCAAAAAAAAGATTGTTTGTTTGATTGAACTGGTAGTAATTCCTAGACGTATTACCACTACATCAATTTTATGCGTCATACAAATAAATCTAGATAATTACGTCTAAAACAAGATATCTTAAATTCTTAATTAGCGTTTGCCCAATATAGCGATATACGTTCAAATGGTCACATTAGATTTAAAAAAAAACATCAATAGTTACATTAAAAATTAAACAAAAAAGAATGTAGAATTTTCGCGTATTCTATAGTTTTAAGCGTTTACAAACAAAAGTAACTCAATGCCGGTTGCCGACGCTGACGGCGCGGGGCGGCGCGGCGGCGCGGCGCAGGTTACATTATTGTCATAAACCCACACTTGGTTGACCGGCCGGCGTATTAGCCGACCGAATGTGAGCACGAGGAAACCGCATTAAATGGCCGTTAAATCAACCGCAACCGCCATTAGTCGGGTGATACATAATGATAGTAGGTACCTACTGAGAAAACAAAACCGTAGATAGGTACGTGCTTAGTGATCTTCGTCGCTCATTTCGAGTTGTCTTAAACTTTGCGCTACAATTTTGATTTACTTAGCACGTGGTACTACACGCACTAAGAGAATCAAAATTATTGTATCCAGTAGCTAATTTCTATTAAAATCTGAAGATCAAAGATACCTACCTACCTACTTAACTACTAAATAAGAATTCCTTCACGTCTGCATCCTATTCACGAGATGGTGTTAGGTCCCAATGTAACTGAGGGCAAAATTGTTTTCATTACGGACTTTAAGCTGTAATTTAGGACAGGGAATCGAACCCAGGACCTCATTTTCAACTATGATTATCACTTGCAAAACGGTGAAGGCAAACATCGTGGGGAAACCTGCATACCTGAGAGAAGCCCTCGAAAGACGTATGAAGTCCGCCAACCCACACGGGGACAGCATGGTGGACTACGGCCTAATCCCCCTCGCATTGATGGGAGACCCGTGCTTAATAAATAACTAAATATAAATATCGCCAGACGAACACACCAACTATACGGTCCCAGACTAAGCAACGCTTGTATTATGGATACCGTACAATGGACTGTGGGCGAACTCAGTATATAATACTTGTATAGTCCGTCGTCAACAGTGGCTGGTATTATTATTATATTAATTATGAAGTGGTAATTAGTGTAATTAATGTAAGGTGGTCTACATTCCGGTTCGTGCGGCGCATAGAGCCGACACCATTAGACACCGTACGCCATGTTACCGGTTTTCCTTATGTGTAGCGCATTGCAAATTATTTTTGTAGTAGTTTTGGATGATCTATTAGGATCTCATTTCATTACTGTTTATATTACTAGCTCTTGTTCCGAAGTCACAACTGTCGATTTTGTTCTGCAGCTCGACTCCCGAGGTCATACCGTGATGATCACGTACTTTATCTATCGTGTCTAACGAAAAATGAAATTCCCGTTAAAATTTGTTTAGTAGTTATATGTGTGATGTTCATACATACAGACAGACTGATTGGAGTTCTTGAAAAAATCATGGATTCAGAGACCTTCATTTATTGTATCGTTTTTATTACAGTAAGTTTTGTCTATACACTGCTTGCTTCTTTGCTGTACAGTAAGTAGTGTCCATACACTGCTTGCTTCTTTGCTGTTCTCGGTGAACAGGCTGTCGTTCGTTTCGCGGCCACTTATCTACATTCAATGTTGTTGTTTCGCGTCATTAACCGTATATAAGTCCTTAAAATACATCCAACTTAAAAGCTAATAGATTGACACAGCTACCTTTTCGTACCAAAATCATGTTAAAGACAACTTATTATATTATTGAGTTCATGATAATGTTATTGTAACAGCCGCTTTTCGGTTATCCGCCAAATAAAGGGTTCGGATTGCGAACAAAGAGGTCGGATCAATGGTACGGATGCATGCTAATGTGGGATAAATACCGACACATACCGCGGTGGCCACACGCACACAAGTGCGATCTACAACACGTACACGACGGCATACGTGTGTTCCGGTGCACGCACACTGGGATAGGTTTCGATAGGGTTGAACTAATTCTTGTTGAAGTAATTTTGATATTTTGTTGGGCGCTTAGACGAAGTAAAAATATAAAGAGACGGTGTATCGCTAACAACATATTGAAGCATACAAAACCAAGCTGATTGTGTAGTACATGTGGAGTACACACGAATTCGCGTGTTTTATAAATTTGTTGTTAGCGACACACCATCTATATTATTTCTATGTCTAAGGTTGGAAGGTTTTTTGAATCCAGGTTCTCCTTTGTGGGCTTTTATTCAGCGTATAATTTACTCTGATTTGATTGATTACTGACTCTACGATAAGACTGCCTCGTCTGCCTTCTGAGACCCTAAGAAGGTTAATTCAACTGTCATATTTCTCAGGCGTCTGAGTACCCATACGATAAAAATGTTGATAATGTTAGAATGGCAACCGTCCCGTCACTTATCACAGGGAACAACATATCACGTTAACACGTGGATGACGTATGGATGTCCTACATGGATAATTGTTTTCTAGTATTTTATTATCCAATATGCCCTTGTCTATGTTGTTCTACGTTTTCCTCCTATCATGTCATCATTTCTTATTATTCAGAGCGACATTCCTTAAAACCTTCATATACTACCTTCAACATTATTTAGTTTAAAATATTGCCGTTAGCTTTCCTTTGCGTAGAAGGTAAAGTGAATTAATTGATATAAACGGTTTTTTTTTATTATTTATGTATTTGATTGTATTGTTACTGCCAACCCTACTGCGTGACGTACAAAGTGGATTGTATGAAATCAACTGCTTTTGGCAAATGTAACCAATAGCATCAACAGTAATAAAACAATTGATATCGCAAATAACTCGTCTTTCCGCAAGTACTTTATTGACTAATTAATGAAGAATTTGAAAGCGAAATAATTCGACTCAGGTGCAGATGACACGAACTCACTTTAAAACTTCGTGGGTATAGCATATGGCAAACGCGCCACGCGATCAAAATCTCAGGTTACACGATGAGCTAAATGATTAAAGCATTATCCATTACCGCAAAACGGCTAAGTCCTCATTACAAAATCACACAAAAGCGTTCAACGTATGGTGAGTTTTGAATACAGTAGGCAGCAGGTTTTATAAAGATGTGCAGTTTAGCGACACACGTCGCCAACCTTGCAGATTTACTTTTTTCTTTGTTTTTGAGGACGCACATTGCCATTTAACGACATCAAAGTTAAGGTCCTCTTGTCATTCTTTTTTTTTCGTGCGAGAGAGGATTTAAGGTTGATAGGTGCCTTTTTATTTTATTATAACCAACCTTGATAAAGCGGCAAGGGTAAAGTGACAAAAATGCTGGCAGACTTTATATACTTTTTTGACAGCTCGTGTGCCTTACAGTATTCGAATGACTATAGCTTTTGTCTGCGGTTATTCTCGCACAACCATAGATTTTGCTCTGCAACTTAACCCCAATAGTTATCCTCTCAAATTTTACACCGTATCAGCTAAATATGTTAACAAAATGTACTCGTCTTCGTATGACATTACAATTTTGTATGGAAAATATAACGGGGGATGATATACTTATTAGAAAATATTATATTGTATATGAGGGGTGGCTTCATAACGAAAATTTATACCATGCATTCAACTCACGATTCTGGACCCCCAGAGTATGAAGTTTTCGGATATTATACACAGTTTTTTCAGTATTTTTTAAATTCATTTAGCATAAAATCATAATATAAGTCTGTCTTAACATCATTTTAAATAAAAAATCCGTAATTACAACTGACTCATAATTGAATGGCGATGGTATTGTAATTGGCACTTTTTACCGCTTGCCTATATTAAAATTGACAGAATCAAATATATAAGATTGATGATGATCGTCATTGTCACTTGAACTTATAATATAATATTTTCTAGTAGGTATATCATCCCCCTTACATTTTCCATACAATGCACATGGCGTCAGTAACGACTGCGCATGCGACACCGGTCAGTACGCAAAACAATAAATAGTTGCGCAGGCGCCACTTCTAATTTTCTATGCCCGAAGCGCGTTGCAACAGATCCCGAGCCACGATTCCGTATTCCCTGGGAGTGCGGGGTCACCGCGTTCTCTGCCCACTTCGACACCACTACTATTGGTTAAGACAGCTTTTATTTAAGTGCTTTAATGATGGGTAATTTTATTGACCACACATAACATAGGACGTTGAGCTCACTGCAACGGTAGGTTGTAGGTTCGCTTCCCGCTTTGGGAAAGTTTCGAAAATGTTCTATGCGCAAATTGCCGTACGTAGATGTTATTGGGGTCGTTATCGTAGTTTGGAACCATACATGCTGGCATGTTCATCTGGTGCAATATGTTACCTACATACATTTTCTATTTATTTAATTCCAGTTTAAACGACACACTTTTTACGCAGTTTTCTGGAAAATAGAGAATATTAGGAAAAAAAACCTTGCTGTTTTCATTTCAAAGGGAGGCTATGCAATGGATGGTAGTTTCCCTCTTTGCTGTCTACCAAATCAGATATAGAGTCACTTAATTAGTTTTTACAGCTATACACCAGAGGAATAAAGTCCCTAATTCATAGAAGTGTTAATCTATTTTTGAAGTCGATATCGATCGTGTAAACTCCTGGTTGGGGTTTGGGAGTCAAACCAGTTCTCCGGTTTCAATATTACACGAACTATAAATATTTTACATTAACGACTTACTTATAGATAGGTATTTACTTGTTTCTGTTTTTTAGTTTATGGTAAGTTTACAGTTTTAGTAGAAAGTCGATGGTCACATTTTCCGCTAGTTACGAAGATATAGAGTCAATCATGATATTATTTTTGCTCTGACTCATCTATAGTAGCCAGCGCGGACCTGTGCAGCCAGCTGATTCATGAGGTAGGTTTGATAACCAGGCTGTCGGGCCTGTAGCTTTGATTACGGGGTCGTACGATTTTATGTTTGGATTTATTTTTCTAAGTAACAACCCACTGTATGTGAATATGTGCAGGCACTAGCATTAACCCCTAATACATAGTAGGACATTTCATTAATAAAATAGGGCGCACAAAAGTTTTTATTTACTTTTAACTGACTACGTAATTCTTTTACTTCGACATACTAACGCGGTTCTTGTTTACCCGTCAATGGGTAGATTGACTGGTTACAAATTGTATTTCCTCTTTCTCACCTACAAAGATAACGTTAAGGAGAATAAATTAATTGACAGCGAAAAATAGGCATTAACAAAAAAGTATTTTAGAAAGTTGGCCATCGCAGATTTGACTTGAACAGTTATAAAGAGAATTGTTTATATCAAATACCTATTCGTTACGTACGGAAGTATGTTATGAAAGTAAGTCGGATACGATTAGCTTGTTTTGACTGATTACATGTACATAAGTTGTTATGTATCGGCTCTTCCTTATTTAAATAATGGTTGGCAATGTAAAGATAAAAATGGTTGTAAAAAAACAGCGAAATTCTAGTTTTGCACGTGGTACTTTACTCGCGCAAACATGGCTGTTGTTCTAGAGCTCATCCTTTATGGTTACAGCCTGATGAAAACTTCGATTCCAACTACAGGCTAACCAATAGTGAAAATTGCCCCAGTAGATATTCTACGATGCTTGTGTACAAATACAAATAGACAAACAAACAATCAGATAAACGGAAAATAATTAAAAAAAATACTGATTTTGAATCGAGAGACGGTTGCGATTTACGATATAAAATCTTCTAACAATCAAAGTTTCAAATTATACTGAAGTTAAATCAAGTTTATGAGTGAAACAGGAAAGAATAAAATTTTGCCATATTTCGCATCAATGTAATATGAAAAATGCTTTGTTTATTTTAGACTGGAAAATCATAATATTTTGGGATCGAAATTACTTATTGTTTGGGATATTTTTTACTTTTGCGGTATTTGGCGCACCTTTTATAATCAAATATGTGTAATACCGAACAATGTACTTCCCAAACAACCGGAATTGAAGCAATAAGTACCGTTAATTTCCTCATACATTCATTCGCGGTCCCAATAAGCGCTCTAGAATTGATCAGCTACTAACTAATCATGTGTATCAACACACTGATTAATAAGTACTAATTGAACGTTCGTAGGTTTGTACAACTCTCTCCCGGACCTTGTAGCGATAATAGTATAAAGAATGTGGATGTTTTTAAACATGGAATATCGAAACAAGTTATTTTAACACTCAACAACAACAAAACTTTGGATGATTTCCGAAAAACGACATCTAGTGGAGAGATAGCAACAATATGTCTTTATTTTCAATATCGGAATTGTGTTCATTGAGATTTTTGAACCTCAGTACTGCGACCTCTTTGACCATAAGTCGTGTTACCGTTAGCTACGAGGCACTCTGTACCCGCGAATCGCGAAGTTTCTATCTACTCATTTGATTGCCAGTTTGTAGCTGGAAACCATAGATAAAGAGATATAGATTAGTGTTCTTGCGAAGATTCTTCGATTATAAATCGATTTATTTATTACAATTATGAAATCGACGATGTTCTCTATATAATTCAATATAATAGCTTCTGCAATAAAATTTATACTTGTACAGGAGCTGGGGAATTCAGACTAAGACTATGCAAATACAAAATGGTGTCACAGTTTCTAGGTGTTCTTGTTTGGCCGAAAATGAGGAACCATTATAACAATAGGTACCAGTAAACCGAAGCGAACCGAAGCACTAAACATAACTCCGTCATATGTCGATCCGAAAATTATAAAACTAATTCAAATCATCACACGCCACAACCTAATAGTACACCATGTAAAAAACATTCCTCTGAGTTCGTCAACATCCAACAATGACAAATGTAAAGATTTCGGAGATACCACAGAATACGTAATAAATTAGAAAGGCCTGTACTATCAATTCTTTTTTAAACCGATTTGGCTTATATCCAAACATTGCCCATTTAATTATTTGATTCGATTTTTATATATAGTGGTTTTTTTTATTAATGCAGTCACACCACATCTTTTTAGGGTGATTTTTGGCCGTATAGTACTGCATGTTCATACACTTTCCATTAATTGTTTTTTATTCCGTGTGCGGGCCGCGTCCGCGTCCACAATTCGATAATAGTGAATAAACACCGCGATGAGTTATCGACGGCGATCTCGGGTCGTCGCCCGCGGTACCGTTCCACTTGCCCCTGAACGCGACGAAACTGGCGCCCACGATGTTGTTTCGGTTTTGGATGCGGCGTTGATTCAATAGAAATAAAATGAATTGCTCATACTACAATAAAACAAATGAAATTTATTTTTAATAGAAGACGAAAAAGTGTTGTGATAGGTAGTTATATTCTTAATAAAATAGTAAATTTGTTGCGCAAGATAGAGGGTGTCTTGCTTGCTGTTTTTATTCTATGGAACAAAATCATTTTTGAAGATAGTTGCCGGACAATGTAGTCATTAAAAAAGTTCACATTGTGGCTCTGTTTACTCTTGGCTTATTCTTTGAAATAAACATGTAAGTAGATAGATATAAAAGCAACATCAAAATAAATATGCCTTTGAACGAAATGTGTGTACAGAATGATAGCCATGTATTTTTCCTAACCTTTTATGAAATGCTTATGCTATACGTATAATAAATCGAGTCTGAACGCCACATCCACTTAACACCTTTGCGTACCTCCCAGTTTTTACTATTAACGTTCATAGACGAATTCCGACGTGACTATTCCGCTAATCAAATTTTGTAACTGCGGTATTGTAACATTACATTTTTTCAGTCTGCACCATCAATTATGTATTACCGTTAAGTAGGTACAGACGCGGACTTTAATTTGGCCATCTAAAGTTGAATATCGTACAGTGAACGTAGACCATAAGAGGTACTATTTTGACTAACGTTACTAGGAGCTACTGCTCTCTGATATACATATATACGACCTTATTGCATTATGAGTATTAAAGAAAATATTAAGGAAATGGGTCTCATATTAATGTTCGCGACCGTACCTTCCTTTACATTGTTGCCTCGTCAGTCGGAACTTGAAATAATGCAATGAAAATAATCAGCTATAATGCTTAAGTTTGCATGCAAAAGGAATGTCATTGTGAAAGCATGAAGGTATATATTAGATGAGGCCTATACATTTTGGCCACGGATATAATAATCTTGTTTTTATTGCGTCAAAATTTCCTTTTAACGTTTTGTATGTAACCATTTGTAATAAATTACAAAGCAGATGTATTTTCGGCACCGTTATGGCCTAATGGTGAACCGTGTTGTAGGCAGTTTATATGTAGAAAAAAAGTTTGTATATATAATTTATTCCTTAAAAAAATGTAGAAGGCTGGGGTTAATAACATTTTAAGACAAAATGATTAAGATGATACCGTCTTTCATTTGTATATCGATGAGTGTTGTTGAAATTTAAAATACAATAAACAAGATAAAAGTAGGCAATGTTCACGTGTGGTGTATTTGTAAAATGTTAGGATTTTGTATCTACAATTGGCAGCAATTCGTCGCGAATATATGCTATGTAAAATACGACAAGGTAATAAAAAGATAATTGACGGTAATTCTCTAAATTATAAGTCTCTCGTCACATAGAAGTACACAAACAAAAATGATAATGATTTCTTAGGTTTTCGTTATTCTTACAAATTGAATTAAACAACTAGGAATGGATTCTTCCTGGCGCGTTAGAGTAAATAGAACCTATTTACTCAGCGCGATCTAAATTTTTCTTATAGGTGCGAAAATAAAAATGGTTTAAAATAAAGTAACACCAGATGGACCAACCACCAAGGCGGCCGCAGGTTGAGTATAGTTGCTGTAAACGAATGACTTATAGAAAATATTGAATTTAATTTATCGGATAATAACTTGTATGAATGTTGACGCGTTGATCATATTTACCGCGAGGGTAAACTCGTGTTTACCCTGAAGCGAACGAGCCGTCTGCCAATAGCTAGAGCTTCTAGTCCAGCCAATACTATAGAAATATACAAGCTACACCACACTTCCTCTATCTACTCCTGTAAGTGCAGGATCTATGTACTAATTTCCAATGAAGGCACTAATATATAATCGTCGGGGAAGATCTTTAAAAACCAATAGATTTTATAAAATACAAAAATATTAACTGACCGCCATATCGTATCTTCGCAACTGAATACATCAAATTAAGGCCAAAAAGTGACAGTCACGTTCATTTATCGCTATTGGTATTTTATAACAAAAAATATAATTAATTGCAGAGAAAAAAGAAAGCGACTGTCGAAATTAGTTAAAGAATACTTTGAACAAAATTGGTCGCGATATTTTCGTGGCCGCAAGTAAGTGGGCAAGCGGCACACGCCGTAACTTTACGGTTAGCCCAATCAGATGACGCCTGCGCGAGCGCAATGCGGAAATCAATTGGAGTTCCCTTTATCATTTATGGATTGCGGACCCTTGGGCATCACGGTTCTGTTACAAAACACAACTTAGACGGGTCGAAAGGTCTCATAATCATTGCCTGTTATTTACGACTGTGCTCCAATCATTTTATGGAACAAGTTAGAACCACAATGCAACTATTTTACGTTCCCATAAAAATACTATAAAAATATTTTATTATTCTATATTTAAATTTGAAAGTTATACAATTAGTATTAGTGCAGCAATGACTGACATATACTGGTTAAGATCGTTTATTTTAAAATTACTTGTAATATTTTAGTATATTATATTAAACTCCGTAATATGCATCTTTACTCAATATTTTAATATGTGTTACCATACTTAGGTAAATGGTATACCACGGTACCTACCGTCCCATCTCCACCTGCAACAAATCATAATTTCGCTCATTATAACAAAACATGTACAAATTAACGAGCAATTATCCATAATGTACCGCTTCGTCTAACAATGGCGACTATAAAAGCTGTGAACGTACGTCACGATGTTTGGCGTCCCATGGAGCACGGGGCAGATCTGTTAACGAGAACGAAACACGTCCTAGTGCTACCGTCATAGAATAAGTACTTAAAGACAGGTTAATTGAAGATGTACTCTATGTCCATGTAATAGGTATCAATTTCATAACAGTTGAGTATGAATAAGTAGATCAGTAGCATATCATAATATGTCATTCGTAGCCATACTGGTAACGGTTATATGTATCTTGCGTCCCGCTCATACCACATACTTCATGAATAAGAGTATTCCGAGACGGTATGCTTTCTCAATGACGCTACCATCAATATCATATCAATATTTTTAATTATGATAATTATTAGATAAAAAGAACATTTCATTGAATCATACCTATATTTTTTATTCATCTATCTAGGTATATTATATAAAAAAAGAAACACTTTCCAGCAATAATAATATATTTTTTCGATTTGTAATTGCATTGTTTTAATTAAGTTTTCGAATTAATTATAACATAGAATTTATTTAGAACGTATAAAGAATTCAACAATATATTTATTTTATGAAACAGTTTATGAACATATAAGGTGTAATAATAATAGTTTACAATATTTTAACAGGGCCTACAGTAGGTTTTAATGAAAAATTCCCAAAGAAATAAATAAATACCAACGTTAAACAACGACATCCTGTAAGGAGCGCATGGCCAAAAGCTACCGGTTTGCATTATTTAAAAAAAACATTATTTACACTATTATTTCATACATCAACGTAATCCATATGACTTACTGAATCACCTGTTAAGTATTTTACACTATTTTTTTTTGTTACACCTCATATAACACAATAAAAACGAACTCGTTCCTAATTAGACGTCGTGACTCATCTACGCATATCCCTATTCTATTGGACAACTCGGTCGAGTAGGGCGACGACAGGCGTGCGCGCAGGTCGCGGCGGGGTCATCGACCGGCCCGTTACGCGATTACGCAACCACGTAGCTTACGCCGCGTAGCGATCGCGTCACCACCGTAGCACGCCGCGAAACGACACTTTTGCAACCAATTGAGAACTACGCAATTAATTGTTATGCAAGCCACATTTTTTATGACATTTTCACTTATATGGATAGTTTTATTTTTATGTAGATACTTTTTTCTGTCATTCGAAATAATTCGTTAAACTACTATAGTCACAAATTAGTAGTCGTATTCCTAGAAACAGAGTATTTGTGTACCAAAAATATTATTTCTATAGTAAGTTAAAATTAAATCAACTTTTAACATCAAAAGTTTTAATAATTTATATATCAAACATATTTTTAGCGATACTTGTAAATCATTAAAATGATGCAATACTAGATAATTTATCCGTTACGTTACATCGGGTGATGATGTAATGATAACTTTTACAGATTCAATTATCAAACAATTTCGTTGGAGATTAAAATTAAATTCAACATCTATTGACTTCCCAAAAACTAGCGATAGCACTTAAAATTAAAAAGGATCGATCGGCATTTTAAATTTAGTCGATCTTGATTGCATAAATGTTTCCAGAGCATTAAGGTATCAGTATAAATGCATCAACTGTATTATCGAGCAAATAAAAGACTACTATTTATTAATCCCTGCAATCTTTGTACTGCCTCACAATCCAATGTATGTGAAATGAATTATCTTTATTTTTATTTTCTTGGGAATTTTTCCCATGTCTTTCGGGGCGGAGACAAATTAAATAAAATCAAAGATAAAAAAATTATTGAGTTATATAAGGTGTAGCTAACACGACTTTGTTTTATATACAAATAGATATATAGCTATATATATGCCCTATTAATATATCTATAACAAATAACATACCAACAAATAACATCATAACAAGTGACCAAGATATCATCTTAAAGCCCAGCCATATTCCTACGACTACTTATTTAATTCAATTAATTTTCAACCAATTCACACACTTGTTGCGAACGAGAGATGTTTTTGCTTTTAATTACTCACAATGAGTTATTACCGCCATTCTACGTTACTACTGTTATTTTAAGCCGTTGACTTAATTAACAGCTAATTAAACTGCGTACGATACGAATCTAATTTCATTTTGTTCTGTTTATGATGTTAATATCGTGCTAAATGATTGTTCAACAATATAAAGCGTTGGTTTAACTAATATTTTTATCGTGCTATAATCTGTTAAAAACTTCTAATAGTTTTATTAGATTTTGAGTCATGATCCACGCAGCTATACCATGTTGCTGTTATCGGGTTTGTAACTAACACACATTTTCACACCTTATTTTTTATTGGCACTCAACGCCATCTATTAGACTTTTAATGTAACAAGTTAGAAACTATTTAAGTTATTCCAACTCTTATAAGTAGTAATTAAAAACAAGAACAACTAATATTGTGAGTGCAGGTGTGTATAGAAAACTGTCTCGTGAAGCTAAGCAAATATTTAGTCCAGGAACTGGCTAGACCGCTTGGCTGGCTTCATACCGCGTAGCTATGGATCCTAGCTTTAATAAGAATAGTATTTGGTGATATCTCATTTTGAAGACCAATTCTTTTCATTTATGAACGCCGTAGCAGTAATTTGTCATTCAGGTTTGACAAGTGCTGATATTTTAAACTTCAATTAAAATTAATGTATAAACTTGATACTATGATTCATCAGCAACCGGTTAACGCGAATTAATTCAGCGATGTACTTGTTTATTTTTAAATAAATTATGAGAACATAAATAACGCCCGCGAACTCCCGCATTCATCATTTTATCCCTTTTATTAAGACACTGAGGACCAGCCAACTCAAACTATTATGAGGATCAATATCGGATACAATGGGATTGTAAAAGGGGGCTCATATTTTGATATTCACAAAAAAACTAACTCTTCCGCGGCACCCTCTTGTCCGCCACCGCTCCCATTCTATGTTGTTTGGCTTTGTATTAAGAGCGAATATTGTTCGACAGGATATTTGTTGTTCAGAATGTCAAGAGAAAAAATCATAGTAATCTTAGGTGGTGAAATAAACCTTACATTTATAGGCACAGGGTTCGATTTGCTAGTCATGTGCAGAAGAAAGCTTTTACATCATCTAGTAACGTGTATTGATTGAAGAGACTCCCGTTAGGTTTTTACATAATATCTGTCTTCTATCGGGGGTGAGTGTACATGGATGTTAGCTATACTTTATGTTTGCAGGGCCGTGTCATTTTTATGGGTATTTTGAACTTAGTTTATTTTTCCGGTCGGGGAGATGGTAAAGTTCCTGATTCGTGCCAAACATTCATTGATCAAACTAATTGACTATTTGAAGACATTTAACCACATGATTATATAAACCCATGTCAAGTTGCAAGTGTGAAATTGTCAAAACACTTTTGCGGCTCTCTTACCACACCTGACTCCAGTGCCAAAATAAGATATAATAACATTATCGGGTATGGAACCAACGTAGTATCTAACAGGCTACTATGGTTGAAATTAGAATTTCCATAATGAAACACGCTTTACAACTAAATGTTTAGGGTTTCAATTCTGGTATCACCTTTTGTTTAATATATGCATCAAGGTCCGCTGGAAATGATGACACACCATCACACCAGTGATCCCTGAAGAAGTTGGCAAAGGCGTACTGTGCCAATGTGGTTTGGACCTGATGTAATGGCGGGGCGTACTTATTGCCGTTATACCAGGCTCACTCTCCTCAATGCGACGGGGATTCGAAACCTAGTGTGGGTTGGAGAACTGTATAAACCTTTGAAAGACTTACACGTTTCCTCGGGACATACATTATGTTGCCTTCCCCGTACATCGCAAGTGATAATCATATTACCCAGATTGAGATACCCTTGCAAATTTTACAAACTTCAAAACGTCTTAATTTCACTGTACGCAATCGCTGAATACAGAATTTTACTATTTTCCATACCCACAAAATTGGGCCCCACAGAAGCCAGTCATCTTCAAAGTGTCCCCACACACGGCCAAATCCATAAATACCCACAATGACGTTGATTATGGCCACGCTTCGCTAGGGCGCCATCTCGACAGAGCCTCCTCGCATTTTTTACTGCCCCTTTTATTTATTGCGTCGAAGATTGAAAGGGGATGGACGCGAGACGATTGTGACGGGCCCCACTGCAGCAAGCGTGCCGAATGGGTTGCCAAATGTAGATATAGGCATACATGTACGTGGCAATATTTTAATGGGCAATGTGATGACGCTATCAATTTTCTGGCCGTGGATATTGGTGCTATAAAATTTATTTTTGGATTAAAAAATGGGATCGTTTGTCGTTACTATGAAAAATGGTTACATAATGTGGTAGTCAAACGATTGTCGACGCTTCAAGTTATATAATTTTTGCTTAGGAGAGAGAGTACCACGATTCGTTTACACCTCTGTTATTCTGTCTGTAGAGGTCTTAAAAGGCAACAAAATTAAATACCACCTTGTACCATCTAATAGGAAAACTCACCACCGTATTTTTACTTAGGTATAAGTATTGATGCAACGTGGACTTTCCAAATATATTCTGCTGTAAGAAATATCTCTTCTAAAACCTCCGAAAGTACTACTGTGGACATTAAATAACGATCAACTAAACAAGTGACTATGATCAGATTTCATTTATACAACTGCTACATTCAAATATTTACTCAATTCGCATGCCTAAACCTTAATCCATGGTCCAAACGACCGACACCCCCAAATCTACATACAAACTTCTATTAACGACATAATAGTCACCACACCCGCTCAAACGGACATGTTGTCGGTACTGTTAATCCGACAATCTACAAAATCAATACTTTGTATCGGTTTTACCTATCTATAAAAGCGGTACACTTCCCGAAATTTATGTACCAGGGGTGAGTCCCCATAAAGTTCATATGTGCAATAACGAGTCGGCCAGTTTAAACCACCGATATTGGCCGTCACATGAAATATTGATGGTCTATGTATGAAGTTGCACTATAACTTTTATAATTTCAAACAAAATATGGACCTGAGCGGTTATAATTTTATGATTATAAAAAAAACAAAATTACATAAACGTGTCGACTGTCGATGTTTATTTCTTTAGTGTTGCGTGTATGTGATTGGGTGATATTTTTAATTAAAAAAATAATTATTATTCTATACCTTCATAAAAATCAATTCACAGAAGAATTGGATCGAATTAGTTTGCGTTCATTTTTGCAGTAGTAATCAGTATTGCCAAATAATTGATAATAAAAAAGGTTGATTCTTTTACAATTTTAAGTAAATAGGTATTAAGTACTAACCCATGTTCTATCAGTTATCGACATCATAAGACGCATCACTTCCCATGCAAGTTTATACAAATTGCTCTACATACATGAATCTATGCTACAATTCAATATGAATTAACGACTATCTATTTCATAAGTTGACGTGTTTGTTGCGAATACTAGTTACATATGGAGAGGCTGGTACACGTTGCAAATGCCAATTCTGCAATGCCCGAATGAAATATAGAAGCTGTCCGTCCATAGAATTGTCGATTCACAGATATGACACAACTGTGCATGTTGAATGTTGGATGTTGAATGTTGGTTATTGAATGTTGGAATGTCGAATGTTTGAAGTAGTATATAGCTTGAAAATAGGTTCTTAAGTAATACAAATAATTAAGTATCGCCAATCGAACACACCAACTGTACGGTCCCAAACTAGATATTGTATTATGGATAATTATCTGGGGGCGATCTCAGTATAATTCCATCCTCGGGTAGAAGCATTAGTTCTCATCACATATTATTTACCCCTACAGGAATTTGAACCCAGGATAGTGGTCTTCTTTTATGCCTCAATAGGTACAGTTGGTACCAACTGTACCTATTGGGTCATCAAAATATCATTTTGGACAAAAGTGTATCATATTGAACATTATTTTTTTCGCTAACCTCTCCCAAGCTCAGTAACGGTTTTAGGCTAGACACCAACTCACAGTTTCAATAATAGTTCTTACGACATCCCAAAGACAAAAATCCAGAATTTATTGACTAAATAATTAATCTTGGTAGGTACTGCACCTCAATATTCTTTGGTTTCCATAACTGGATTAGCGTCGGCCGCGCATATCGACGTAATATATCGTTTCGATTGAGCTTTTGGTGTATCATTCGCGGAATGATTTTGTTCAGCCCTCGGCCACCCTCACTCTGGATAGGGTGACAGACGCTCGTTACATTTTGCTCGTATTTGTGGTTGTTTAGGGCACCCCGGCCTTTTCGTCTGTTATTATGATTCACTTTCAGGTTATGGGAATTCTAGAAATAACTAAATGTTAAGATTCAGATAGAAAAACATTGAAAATAATTTTGGCTTATAAATTTAATTTTGCGTTTTGAAAAATTTTAATAGATTATATAAATATACTATTGCCTGCGGCTCTGCCCGCACCCTCATCGAATCTGCTGTGCAGCTAGACCTAATTATGTACAGAATCAGAATAATGATTCATAAAGTGGAATGGTGATTCTCGAGATGTTTGTGATAATACTGATAGTATGAAAAACCCAATGGTTATCAACAAGTTAACGTGATCCCGATGCTTAAAAGTCATATGTTTTAGCATTATTCTCTAGTGTCTACAGAGTTGCTATGCCATCTATCGGCTTACATTGCATGCTACCTCGGTACACTCAAATAATGTGTTTTCTAGGTAACATAAACAAAATCATTTTCGTTTGCAAATTATAATTATATACAGCACGTGTAATTGTTGGCACCGATCAGACTGTTTGACCGTCCGAGTGCGTGCACGTGCGAGGACTCAGATGTATTTACCTATTGAAATGAATTCTGGCATGATTCAAAAATAGACTTCATAAAACTTTAACACTTGGATGTGTTGAACATACCGTGTAATGTATTCTTGGATAGCTCGATGGTAAATCGTGGCGTTTGGAGCACAGTGTATACGAACAGTTTAATTTTTAAGCTTCTGAATTGACGACCAGTTTTCAGTTCATAATGACTTGTAACTTTGAGAATTCAAATCTCGAATAGAACCCTATTTGGTCTGCTCTACATATATTGTTATAAATTATATTACTGACATATCCGATATTATATATCTGAAGGTAAAGTCCGTCAAAATGTATGTCAGTGTTGAAAATTTTCGAAACTACATTCTACAAATAAAACGATATACTAATTCAAGATGTTTCAACCAGTTAAGCAAACGAAAATCATATAACAAGAAAGATATATCAGCTCTACCAAGTCTCTACAAATTATTACACTAAATCGAAACACTCCAAGTTCAAATATTTTAACATGAAATGGTAGCAAGGTGTACCTAAACAACGTTGTCTGGATACAAAGAGACAGCGCTTTAAAGCGAGCAGTCCGTCAATAAGTCTCAACGCGGATCGGTCAGGGTTGGTAATTGATGGGGGTGGCTCTACTTGGAGATAGGGTTGCCACTTAAAAGAACCTGTGGTGGCTAGGTAATATTTAAAGCTAGATGGGCTTTACTTAAAATAAATCCGACAAATAATATGCAATAATGTTGGCAATGTTTTTTTTATAACAATTTCGATGATTTGTCTGCATAGAGAAAAAAGGCAAATAAATAAAAAATGTCATAGTTTTTAAATGTCTATGTACAATATTATATTGGTAGCATTTTAACATACAATGCATATCGCGAACTAAACTATAATTTAAAAATAACAGACAGTATATTTAATGATCCATTAAATTTTAATGTTAAAAGTAATAAACATAAAATGTCAAAACTTGTTGTACACAATACATAACATCCAATTGCAATACAAACACCGACGACACAACTTGCAAATAGTGATCATAAAAAATAATTTAGTCGGTACGGGAAAAATGATTTACGCTGTCTCGACGGGCCAACCCTACCGCTGCGTAGGGCAGTTACACAGCGCCTTCCCCTAAAACATTGTCATCTGAATTTGTGCCCGAAGTAAATAAGAGTCCCGGGGAGTCTCCGCTCTAATGGCGGCAGATTTATAGATTTTCCCGGGATGCCCCGCCGCGCCGGGATTAAATTACGCCTGCCGTATTGGCCGGGGGAATATTAGCACTTTCATTTGTTTCCGCACTTTCGTTTCAACAGATTTGAACGGTCACTCTAGTTTAAGTAAATTAGAGCGGATTTAAGTGAGATTAAATTCCAAATTAAGAGGTAATTTATGGAATAGTTACCTACTTAAATTAGCAGGCTATGAGTTGCTTTAAACTATTAATCAAAACATGAGTGTTGGCATTCATTGAATTCTAGAAACAAGTGTCCTAAAAAGTTCTCAAACACAGTATTTTTTTTTTACTACCTTGTACGTACTATCTGTAATAACATAATTTTAAAGTACTAAAAGATTCCCAATGACACCATCTTAAGTCAATAATTTGGAAAACAGAAGCTTTGTAACTAATCTCTTGTGTTTTAATAACAGTTTTCCTCAGTTTGTCCCCTCAGCCCCCGCCGGCGCGGGTGGGGTCGCCCCAACCCACCCTCTCCTTCTGATTTTAAAAATCGCAGACGGGTTAAGTCGTGGGAGCACAGTATAAAAGCTTTCTGCTCCCCGCTCCGTAACCAACGTCTTTGTGTTGGAATCATATTTTTGTTTTTATAATTTTATTACTTATAGACACGAATATTTCCATGAATGATAGTTTGTAAAAAATACAAATTATTGGTGATTCCCATTAAAATTAATTAATTTAATGTACAATTTAAATGTTCACTTTGTTAAAATAAGTCTTAACATGCACTAGAATTTAAAATAATCTATCTATACAATTGAAATAAAACTAATTTTACGAATAGATATCTTATATTTACGCGAATAAACACACTGAAATAAAGCTTATTTTACACATTTTATCGAGTTTCCCGGCGTTTCGGCTGCTTAACAGCATCCATAGTCATCCATAGATTGACGTTTTTGACGTCCTAGTGTCATAGTTTCAACTGGGTTACCCTCAGATTCAGTTGTTGCTTGCAGTCCGATCTACGCAGAAAGTGCTCACAGTGTCTTGAGGTCTTGCAATTGCAATAAAATCAACGTGATAAATTTCGTGATCAAATTAGTTTTATTTCAATATTGCGTAAATATAAGAAATCAGAATTTATTCAAGTTTACTTAAAAAGGGGTCCTTTAAATGGGGAGTCCAGATTTTCCTTTTAGACGAGTATTTTCCGTTGAATAATTGTTCGCTCAGCCTTTTGTCTTGCCCGGCTTCGTAAAAAATAGGGATGTCATCTAGCCATTGTAGACAATCATGCTCAACTAGGTATTGTATGATATATGGATAAAAAAATCGTACATGCTGTTTGTAAATGTATCTTCAACATACTTACAACTTCTGCATCCCGGTCCACAATGTGATGTAATTTTTGAACACCACCACCATCTCCTGTACGTCAAGTGCGAGATTATTCGTGAGCTAACCGTATACTTTATAGTCTACCGTATTTAGACTCGTTGTATATAGAATTGAAAGTTTTAAATACCGTCCACTAGAGGCGCTTTTCAATTCTCCATACAAAAATTCTAAATACGGTAGACTATAAAGTATACAGTTCGCTCGCACTTGACGTGGAACTCTATTAGGTATACGTTAAGTTAAACATCGGATATACTGACTAGCTCCATATTTTAGTGGAGCACAATTAATTTGCATTGTAAAAACGGTTCATAAAATCAACAACGGAATGAAAATATATGACTTATTACAGTCAACCGATTGTTTGCGACTTTTTCGCTGTCGTCGAAGTGAGTAAAATAATTTTTAGTGGTCGTTATAATTATGTTTACGAGTTCTGCCACACGCCACCACATAAAATTTCTTTGAGTGTGAGTTTACTGATCGCTTTTGGTACTGATTTTATGACTTGCTAAATTGTGACGTCATTGTGTCTCTAAACGTACTAAGAAGGGAGAAAGATAGTCTCGAATACGTTTTTACAAGCTGCTTGCGATGCCTTTGTCACGTAAAGGTGCAGACATTCTAAAAATGAAACAAAAATTCTTCCTAATCGACTATAATGAATAAACTTTCGCTACACGTAACTCTAAATTGCTCTCTCTGAATAGTTTTAAGTCGAGTCACAATGCGACTTTACGTTTTATTGAAGGTGCTCGGTGTCTCCTTTTGACCTGCCAGTCCTTAAGCCGATATATTTGTAGGCCTGTGTTGTAGAGCAAGTATAGTGGGCCCATTACTTACAAAGTATCTATGCATGTATGACTGTATCTTGGTTGTGTTTCACTAAATTTAATGTTTTTGAAAGTGTTCGATTTTCCTAAGTTCTGGTATGGATGTTAACAAATATATAATTAATGTTGTTTACTGTGTAAATTTGGTAATATACAGCGTGAATCAGAAAGGTTATACTACCCTTGGAACCTGCGTTCCTTTAGCGCATTTGTTTATCGTAATATGAATATTAAATTTTGATGTAGTTATCATAAAATAATGGGAACAAAATTTATTTTTTGAATCGACATAATATCAAAACTCTGTGTTCACAAAATTAACACAAATTATTTAAAAAGGTGGTGTAGGTGGTTCAAATGCTTGAATACCCTTTCTGATTCACATTGTATATGAAATTTTCAATACAAAGCCCAATAACCTAGTCTTATTTACCTACATACATTACAAATCTTTAGCTTTCGTTAATATACTAAAAATATACAACACAAACAGATACAGGTATGTCCTAATCGACATGATCTCAACGCCAGGTGCGTCAAATACACGTAAAATGTCCGAAATAAACAGAACATGCGCAAGCGCTGCTCTGTCCAGTATCGGCACGACACTATCGTCGTAATAAAAACCTGCTGTATATCGAAATAAACTATTAGCGTGACTCAATTTTATCGATATTAAATAACCTTGAAAATATAAATAGACGTCGCCTAGTCCCGATTCATGATAGACTCGTTGTGAATTTATTATGATTATTCCGACAACACTAGTAGTACATTGATTTTGTGGGCGATTAATCGATGATGGATGAATTATTTAGCCATCGTGGTAGTCTGTCACCCCGTAAAATAACCGATATATTCCGGTTACGTGAATCATAACTTACGGACAACCGATTAAATTACAAAGCATTATGTAAGCTATATAAATGCTCATTTTTACTAAAGAAATCTGTGTTTACATGTAGCATTTGGTTTCCAAATAAAACTACTAACATTTCTATGATCTTATATGGAATAATGCATACAGAAGTGCGTGCTTACTAAAAGTAAACTTGGTCGCGTTTAGGTGGATAAGGGCGAATTTTGATAGCATCAAACACCGATTAAGTGATCGAATCTTTACATTCATCTCGCACTAGCGCCCCGAGCGGATTTACTGGCAAATGTATGGCAGTCGTATTCGATCACTCGATCGGTATTTGAACACTCATACTACGGGAACTGACGACCGGTACCCATTACAATTAATAAAAACAAAAAAAAAGTCTGTCTGTCCAAACATTTTTTTATCTTAAACTATTTGAGACATTCCGTTGAACATCTTTGATTACCAAAAGTTGAGGTCATAAATCAAAACGAGAGCATCGGTTCCCAATCTCTTGTTGCTATTACATCGAGGTACAGACGCATTAATCATTTACAATTACGTTAAACGGCCCAAGGATTCAGTGGAGGAGACTCCGGCCGCATTGTGAATAGGTACTCAACTGACAGTGGACAAATAACAAAACTGGGTTAATCTTTTACCTCCCGCGACGGCCGGAGGTGGAGGATCACCCCTTGCGACCTCTCGCTCCGCCGCCCCATCGTCAGACAGAGACAACACATCACAATCCCACTTCCAAAAGGGTACAAAACAACAAACTAGATACCTCACTTGGTTTCTATTCACAAATAAATTAAAGTCCTCATTGGATTGCACCCTTAATTTTTTACCTTTGGAATTCAAAAAAGATTTATTCTATTAACACAATCTGTACCCTCTTTTGCGTACAGTTGAGTTCTTTTTTCTTTACATGCGAATAAATTCTAGATTTTTAGTATTATATTCATGTATTTGTTCCATCACGTCTGTAGTGAGAGATGAAAATGCCATGAAAATTTCGTCCCTGTTTCACTTTCGAGATCCGAAAGAGAGGGCGATATATTACATTAAGTCACAGTGGCGTGTACGTATTGCTACCATTTACTTTGTTTGCTGTAGAAGCTCTTAACACTAGAATTTTCGTATGAATCTGACTGAATTTTTGTTCACCTTCAAGAGTCCAGACGATCGTCGGTTCAATTGTAACGACTTTGAAACTAATTTAGATAATGCAATACATGATTGCTCTTTATAACTAAGGTGTATATTAATTTTCTTATTTTTATCAGATATTTATTTGAATTGATTAAAGATAAGTATTTCGCGACTTACACTTTATAAGGGCAAAGTTTCAAGCCTCTTCCCGCTCAGTAAAAAGAAAGCCACAGCATTCAATGATGCGCGATTAATTTCGACAGAGGTTTTATTTTCGAAAACAACTTTTTAACCCGTCTAGACCCTCTAAATTACGCCGAAACGAGACCGAATCGAACAATAAAAAGCTAAAATTCCACAAACGGTAAAGGACTGAAGTATTGAAATATTATAATACTCTTCAACCTATAATTTGATTAAATTCGAGGCGAAAAAGAAAAGGAATGGAATCAAATGGGTCATTAGAATTCGGGTCGGTAATGACCGGGCGCGCAACCTACGGTTTTGTTTGTTATGTAAGTGTTTTAAAACGCTCAGGTATATTTAATGGACGGAGTCAGTCGTCATCGCTATGGACTACTGCAAACGTGTTTAGTTTGGTACATCGCATTGTGATCTTACTAACACGACGGCAGAATATTAATAGCTATCGTAATATATGGAAACGAGTTGCTAATTACATTAATAATAATATCGCCTGACGACCACAGGAACTGTACTGTCCTAAACTAAGCAACGATTGTATTATGAATGCCTTACAATGGACTGAGTGCGGTCCTAGTATAAATAAAGTTCGTCCTTGTTGGGTTGCAAACCCACCCTCGATACAGTAAAGGCAATATTCTGAGAGAGCTTTAAAATTGCAAGTGAAACATTAAAATAATGCTAATAATAAATGTACACCTTTTTAACTCAGATTAACTTGAATAGTGTGCATTACAATTTGAAGGTATATGTTGAGTATTGTATCTGCACCTCACCATATCACGGCCAAGTATTATATGCTGCTACGGTAACATTGGTACAGTGTACGGTAAAAGCAATTTCAAGCCGAGACTGTTGGCAAGTGTCCAGTAGAAATAAGCTTGCCACGACACCCGGAGAGCACCAATATATGCAGCCTGTACGCTCCTGTCGGCTTAATTTATATTTTATTCCGGTGTGATTTTGTTATTACCATTTTGACTTTAATTTCAACAACTAGTGATACATTAAGTTACTAAGCTTTCGTGGAGAACAAATCTTTTTGTCCAAGTAAAGCTTCTATAACAACTATTATTAGGTCATGACTATGCTAGTACCTTCTAGGTGAGACCTCATTAAGACTCTACGGACGTCGATGGTAGATCACTGCGTGTGTATAGTTCTTCCATCGTCCTTCTAGCTGGCTAAATCAATTCACCAATGGTCCAGTCACTACTTTATCATGTTTAGTACAATAATATGATATTGAAAGTCAACATCCATTTAGTAGTATCTACACCCAGAAATTTGTGACGGTATTCCCAAACACCATGTGAGCTAGTAGAGGGTTGGAAGTAATTTAAAGCAAAGTAACCTGGCGACAAGCCAGCCTTCCAACGGTTCTTGGGTTACGACATTGCTGGGCAACGCAGATAAGTGTTCTGACTGTATCATCTCGTAAGTTTAAACATCCCATCTTCCGTTTCATCTTTCGCGTTTAATGTACTTTTGTGTAGTTTTCTATGTATGCCTTGTAATTATCATATCAGTAACTGAAATCTAATAGAGATTTTAAATATTTTTGTTTTTAGTCTCACTCGATATTGGATGATGTTATGTATCATTATGATCTATTACTAATATAGGTAGTTGCAAAAAAACCCATTTCGAAAATAAAACTTTAATATTTTCCCAAATACAGTACACGATAACCTCCATTTTGCGGAATAATTGTTTCGCATCAACTGAGCGAAAATTAATTAACACTCCTAATGTATGCAACGGGAGCAAAGAGTTGGTACAGCAGCGGCAAAATCAATTTGAGGCCGGAGCATTGGCGGGAGGCCAATCGGCGTCCGCTGTCCGGCAACCGCAAACCTGCATATTATACGCAATACCTACAATACGTACATCAATCATGAAACATTTAGAGTGCACACTTTGATTTATGAACCGGCTATAAGTAGAATTCTAATACAAAAGCGAAAATTTGTGGTAGAACTACAGAGCGCGAATCTGCAACGTTGAAAATTTAGTAGGCTGAATAAAGCCTTCTTTTGTTTCTAATGGAAGGAGGCATCTATGCGGTATTTCGTCAAAATATTTTTGGCAAACGTAAAACGTTCTATCAAGGCCTATTTTTTAATACAACATCATTTTGAAGAGATCAGGTATTTACTGTCCCAAAGGGCATATGCATCATTCATAGCTAAATCTGATGCGCATGTCTGTGAGGCATGCGTGCACCAAACTGCTTCTGCGGAAGCCACGGGCGATGATGAGTCGAATGCATTTTCTGGAGCATAACGCACAAAGATCGATTTCGTGGTAATCGGTATCAAGTATTGTTTCTTCTTTTTCATTCTTAGGCAATCATGGAGAATTTCAAGGTGAATTCGTAATATGGGAAAACAATGTTGGGTATTTTAGGAATTTTTCAAGTCGGATAATAGGTTTTAGGAGTGTGCCGTCATTGTTTTATTAATTTGAGGAATCGTAAAGTTGTATTTCTACAATAATATTTGTATGTGATAGCTTATATGTTATGACTAAGGAGCCCGGAAAATTAATCTTGAGAAAGTAGAAAAACTGCATCGCAAAATTCACTAGGTGGATTTTAGTTATACTTGGTCCATATTCCATCATATCCCGCGAAATGGAAAGTTTTAATCCGGATTGTCAAACAGCTAAAATGCACGAAGAAGTCGTAGGCACCAGCCACTTAGTTCTTTAATAATACCAAAATCTTTACAATACTCACCGTTTACTTTTCTTGAAAAAACGAGCCAAATCGGTAGACTGCTCGATTCCATGTAGATATTTTTACATTTAATTATATTGAGATGCATCGGGAATGTCACGTGTAGCAGTTCTCCGCTTCAAATTTTATGTTTATTTATGTCCACTTCAGCTCAAACTATATCTATGTATGACTACTATAACACTTTTCCTTTGATTGGGTGCATCTCGGGCCACCTCGTCTTCGGTAGAAAAACTACACGCAACCACTACAGCGTGAAACAATAAAGCGCAAACGTTTTCTCAATCGATACTCCATCGGCACTTTTTGCGCATTTATAAGCCGATATACACACATCGAAAACATCGATTGAAATCGTTCCGGTACTTTACGACTTTATTTCTGGCGAGCATGTTTTCTTTGACTGCGTCAGTTAGCTTGGGACCGAAGCATTCGGCGTGTATCGGATAAATATTAATAAAGCGGGCCGGCCTCGTTTCTGGGAAGTTGGGAGGATCTTATTATAACCGCAATAGCACCTATAATTAGCAACATCCAAATTACTCGTGGCGTGTACCTACGTGTTGCGCCAGATCGATGTTGCGTTTAGCTACTCGATTCGGATCGGACCTAGCGATCCGATTGTTGCATTGGTTTGCTCCTAGCAAACCCAACGATATATCTCCTTAGTATTCTGATTGCAGAGAATTTACAAGATTTTATTATCGTTGAACATCGAAACAACATAAATTATCGAAGTGGCTTGATGATACCGCGAGCAAATGTTCTTGGGTTTGGGTTTTCCTATTTTTTGTGACGGCAAAACAATGATTGAAGGCATCGACATCATGATGGTTAGACTTAAATGGTGAGGGTATTGACTCGGACAATCACAAATAAAGATCGAATTGGATCAAGGATATCAGTCTTGATTACAATAAGTATATTAAAATAATGGTAATGAAATTTTGTCTTTATCCTCAATTTGAATCTGTGGTGAGCGGTAAGTGAAACAAAAGAATGAGTCAGTGAAGCCAACGACCCGGGCTCCAGGGTGATCTTTTGAAATTCCCGAATAATTGTCGACGAGTAAGGTGGCGACGAAAATAACGCGTGAGACGAGCAGTGTCGTTCCCCCGCGCTCTCTTACAAATTAATTTTATTTATATATTGATGAATTGGCTTATTTGTTTGGTGTCTTAGACATTTTAAAATTAAATATTTAGTTGGATTTAGCCCAATAGCCACTGAATCTCGGCGGCGAATGTTTCCGAAGATTTTGAAACATAGGTTGTTCACATTATGTTGATCCTCATCATTAGTCTTCATGAATGGTAGAGTCATTGTACTATACGAGCAATGTAAACACTGTCCAAGCAATATCAACATAGTGCGTAATTTGTGGGTAGATAATTTTGCAGAGTTTTCTTGAATGCTTTTAAAAGAGTGCTCTCCATTCATAAATAAATAAGTAGTTAAATCTGAAATCTAAATTCTCATTTCTATTTCTAACAGTCTATGAACGGTAATCGTGTTGTATTTTCATTTTTTTACTATTTTATATTACGGCTTACAGCATTCGAATCTGCATCTAGGTATTATGTAGAACGAGGCGTTTTAGCAATAAATATGAAAGTATAATGTCGAGGGAGCATGATACCGCTTTGAATGCTAAACCCGTACTGAACTACAAACACAGGCCAATACGGGGGGTGGGCGATGAGGCGCAGCAGGAGGAGGGGGCGAGCACACAGTCAACTAACCGTGGGAAAAGCCTGCGTATACGGTGTGAACAAGTAACATAAAGCATTCATTTGTTATTTTGATGCGAATTCTTTTGCACGTGCCATTACATGATTCTATATAAAAATATTCTAACATTCAACGAAAAGTGATATGCAATTGATACTAACTCTGTGTCTATATTCAAGATGCTCACGATTATGACTCAAAATATTTACCCTTATTGACTTTTAATATACACATAAAACAAAATCAAATCACGAATATTGACCGCTCTTCTCGAGTTGGATATTCATTTCGATAATGATATTCTGCGAATTACTCCGTGTTTATAACCATAATGCCTCTCATCGTAGTGTGTCCAAATCGAGGTTACACACAAACATACGTCAGGCCACAGTATGCCTTCACGTGGCAACAGCGAACACATAGTTAATGTGTAACCTGACTAAATAACCCTGGTCCTTGGATGATCGCTTGTTTTCCCCGCCGGCGACTAAGTAGCGCAGTTTTCGGGAGGGGCGAGAGGTCTCGGAAAACTGGCTGATAAGGCGGGCGGCAGACGTCACCCGCACACGTCGACAGCGTACGCACACCAACAGACATGACCGTGGCATTCCATCGGCATCCACACATATATGTAGACAGCGCACCTTATTAAAACGAGACGCGAATCGACGACTTATCGGGCAATTAGTCTTGGCTCACGTCAAATACTATGGCGATACGGAATTTTATTTGACGTACATTGACGCCTCATTTCAAATGACCTAAAATACTTTTTTTTAAACTAACTATCATAGATATTGTAGTTGACACAACATTTGCAGCGCACGCGCTTAGTATAATAAAAAAAAATACAATCAAATTCAAATATATTAGTACCTAACAACGATTAGCGAACCAACAATGTGTCATAAATAATATTTGTTTCGAGTTAATTATCAATTTGTATGTATATATCGTCGATTGAAAATCTAAAGCGTCAATGTAAATCGCGTTTGTCGAGACAATGGTGAATGTACAGTGGCGGCGCGGCGCCGTGGTAGAGGGGCGGGTTCGAGTCGGCACGCGCGAACTAGAGAGCGATCATACTGCGCAAGTGCCGCTGATAACAGCGCGCGTCGCGAATTATTCACATGCTGTCAACTTATGAATTATTATTCTGTTAACAACACCGCTTTATGTTAAGTCGAATGCCCCGAGCTAATTAGACCTCAAACGGATTTTTAAATAAACATTTACACGCCATTTGATACGCCTATTCAAAATCGATCGACGTTATCATTATGTCGTATCAATTTATAAAACAATTCAATTAATTAAGTCATAAAATAGACATTGTATAATATTATGAGGTCGGTTTGACGTTGAGAACGTGTCTATCGGTTAATATCAACATAAAATTATGCGCACGATCATAGCAACACCTACGAAACCGGCCCAAGTGGCAGATTGAGAGATCATAATAACATGTGAACATAAAAAATACTAAGTAGACGAGTCGCCAATACCTCCATGAAACGTAGGTACTATCTGTTGAAATAATAATTTTAATTACATATGAAAGGACCTCTTTACGAATGCACAGTATTCAGTGACAGCAAAAAAAATAACTACTTATTTTTTTTTATTGCAATAGAAATTTAAAAGTGTTGCTATCATAACGGAGTACTCCGGTTAGAGCGCCGATTTGAATATCACCAATAATATTCCATTTAAAGCACCTGACGTGTGCGCTATTAACAAAAACACAAAATAATGTTATTCCATTCCACTTAGCACTATGGGTAATATTCAAATCGGTACTCTAACTGGAATGTTCCCCATAACTCCTGTAAAACCCAAGGCATGATATGTGTAAAGTGCGCTTTTGCAAACCCACATTCACCAATAGTACCTACATAGAACCTTATATATAAGGGAAAAGCTAACTTTGTCTTTTCTCATATCCTAAAAACTCTTTCTAGGCCTGAAAATTTGCGAAAATCTGGTGAAAATAGCTATTTATTGAACTTATATAAATATAGTTTTATGTTTGCGGCCCACTGTTAAGTGTTAGTGTGTGGGTAGGAGTCGGAGCCTCAAGGATGACACGTTACGGCCCGGTGTGACACGAACCTTGGCCTGATCTCGAGGTCGTGGCCTGGTAGTACAGAAAACATCTAGGGTCAATAATATAATTACAATCGTTTTGATCTATATGTAGCAGCTATTATGTTATATGTGAGCAAACTGCGAAATATTTAAGCGCCATAAATTAGACTGCGCATAATTGATGACTTTATTATAGGCCATAAATAACGCTTTATTCAAATTGTTGCAAATATTGCACATTAATTATTATAAACATAAACAAGAAGTGATCGTGAACCTGCTACCTTGTGTCTTTTCAATAAATCAATAAAATATTAAGTGTTGCTTTATTATTACATAAATAGGCTATTAACATTATAGTAGGTACAATGAATAAACCTACATATAATGAAGATATGAGACTAATACATCCATTACGTAAACATTTAACAACATTCAATTTGAACTAGGTACTAAAATAGGTAAGTACCCGATAAACTATGTAAAACAACAGAACTAAATAAGGCCTCTTTAAACTGTGCTAAATGTCTTATCACCACCTAAAACACTTAAATACATTGTTCTATCATTTTACAATTTGTATTTTTTTATACTACTAGCGACATCTGTTGATATTTCTGGAGAACAAGTTTGCACCGTGCGCTGCCGTCTCGGTACAAAAACCAACACATTGGTGGGAAATTTAAGTAAATACAGTAAAATTATTAAAACGTACTAAAGAAATATTGTATTTTAAAACTGTAAGTACTTAACGAAACATTAATAGAATCGATAGACTTGAGTAATTGTGCGACGAATTCTATAATTAGTTTATTAGCCTACCGACATTACTGGTATTCAGCTCAGAATGATAACCTTAGGTCGTTCTCGGCTACTGGGCAACTGTAAAAACCCGGGAGTCCGGGATGACCGATGACGTCATACACAAACAACTTAATCACAATTCAATTTATAACCGCGAGTGAATGCTTTCCTATCGTACGAATAAATAAACATTCAATTCTTTAGTATCTGAAAAGGGAGAAAGAGTTAAAAACAATGAGAGCGAGATAGTCTAGCCATCGATCTTTTGCTATCCTTCCCTGTAGGAATTGCATTCTTCAGAATTGTGGATCTTATAAATGAACCACAGGCATAACATACGATGGAAACAAACAAAATCAAAATTAAAAACTATAATTTGCACATAACTAAGGATTTGAATTTCTACGTGCACAAGATAGTTTGTACTTTATTACCAAGAAACTTATGCTAGGGCTATATAAAGTAGCCGGCGCACTGGTAGGAAATATTCCAGGGTTTAGAATCTAAAATCTTCGCTGGCCGCGGAGTACGATAGGACATCGCTCGTAAACTTGCTGCAAAGACACAGCATGCCAACTCCACTAGACACGGCCTCCAACAGAAAAGACAGATTTTATCATAGTTTTGAAGTTCTGATAAAATATATACTATTGTCAGAACATTTTTTTTTTTAATTTATTTGTTTATTAAATCTGCTCAATGAATTTAAATTAAACGTGATTCATATATTATAAGGACATAGTGATTTTTTTTTGTCGCGGAAAATTGAATGATATTTACGGGATATCCAAAAACAATTTATTTCAAAATGCCTTGGGCGGATGTAACTAGGATTTGAAAAGGATACCAAACATGCTGAGTCAATTTTGACGATCTATTTTTGATCCTTAGCAGTGGAAAGGTAGATATTAGAGAATCATACTAAAAATGTCCATACGCGTAGGAAGTCGCGGACACTGCTGTAAAGGACTATTAGACTTGGGAACATTTATAGATATGTATCACTGCTACAATGAGCAAGTATCAGAAGATTACGTGCCATCTTGAGTCTCTTTACTGAAATAATCATGAGGTATTTAAAAATAAGTAAGTTTTCATTACTGGCATGGCTATACAGAGCCCTCTATTGTGTGTAACCCGAGACGCACTTACCGGATTTTTCATAAATGTATAAACATTGTCCGATTTAAAACGTTTATAGTTCTATGGTATTTCGTAGCTCGCTTGGTCACCTAGTGGTAGGTTTCTGGCCGGTTCTCAGTTACCGCATTAAATATAATACAGAAAGGCTTTCTGTCTGAATGTTGTGTGTATCTGTAGCGGCAAGGGCCCGGTTTGCCGTTGTTGTAATAATCAACAGGTAAATACGTGTCACATAATTATATTGCGAGATACCGCAGGACAAACGGTTTATAATATATTGATTGGAATTGTGGTGGGTACCTAATTATTTGGATTTTGATTCGGCTAATTATTCTCAATACTGGACGGACATGACGAAACTATAATGGTTCCTACTTTGATTATGGAACCAAAAAAAAGGTAGAGTGTATGTTCTTTTAATAATTATCAGTGCATACACATACCACTGACTAAATAAGTTATTTTTAATACAAACCTATCTATACATATAAATAAAATTGGAGTGTCTGTTTGTAATATTAAAATAACCGCTTTTTACTAAGTGCATTTGGATGTATACACGTTACCTATACCGAAACAACATTTTTTACAATTTTTGTCTGTCTGTCTGTCTGTCTGTCTGTCTGTCTGTCCGTCTGTCCGTCTGTCCGTCTGTCTGTCTGTCTGTCTGTCTGTCTGTCTGTCTGTCTGTCTGTCTGTCTGTTTGTTCCGGCTAATCTCTGAAATGGCTGGACCGATTTTGACGGGACTTTCACTGGCAGATTGCTGATGTAACAAGGAGTAACTTAGGCTACTTTTATTTTAGAAAAAAAAATAGGATTTTACGAAATAAATTAAAACCAATGTTGCAGCGCAGCGCCTGATTAATTTTGATAGCAACAACCTGCAATGCCGCGGGCTCAGAATGGGCGAGCAGGCTGTTGTCAATGGTTGTCTTCGTTAAATACCACGCGGACGAAGTCGCGGGCAACAGCTAGTATTAAATAAATGTATGTAGTGGTTCGGTCTTTATAAAATCAGTGGCCGTCGTTGAAACAATAAGGTTGGACATCGGCATTATCACGCCCACGAGCGCGGAGATAAATTTCCTCCTTGTTTCTATGTCTCCTTTTTACATTGAGGCGCTTTATGCGCAGAAGGCTCTTGATAGAATGCGTTTGGTGCAAGTTACGAGATAAAATGTCTACATATTTTTTTCTTTTTTTTAAGATTATTTTTAATGTCATTTTACGAAACTGGCTACATTTAACATATATTTTTTTTAAATACTCTAAATGTAATTCTAATAAAACTAATGACACAAATGTTACCTCTTTATAATAATAGCCCCCAAATTTATAGACATTTTATAACTTTATCAAAAGTCATAAGTTGCACAAGTGTTTTGCGTTGCGCAATACTAGGTATATGACGTTTGATAAAGTTATAAAACGCCTATAAATTTCGGGGTATGTATATATTTTGTTCTTGTTCCAAGCTTCATTACAATCCGTTTGGTAGATTTTCCTTCTACCACAAATCTATCTTGAACTCATATTCCTATTTTCCTCTATAAATGTAGAGTAGCACATTTTAAGTTATTCTATAAATAATCGCAATCGCTTATAACTGGAACCGCACTCTATTCTAGACATGCGTGTATCTATCCTGGCAACAGTCAATGAACTAGCAGAGGTCAGGTGAAATTATCTCGTACGGAGCGTCTTACGCGACATCTGACTCACAATAGCCGGATACTCTTATCTCCGAACTGATGATGCCTGGGTATTTCGGTGTCAACTCGGTACGCGTTGGGATACTTTGGGATATCCCAAAAAGTGGCGATGTAAGTATTTTGCTAATTTAGATCATTATTTAGAATGTGTATATTTAACTTAATTATTTTTTGCTTTGTAATTATAATATTTTTAGTTATACAGCCCATACTGTAGATTAAATATTAACTGCAATGCTTAATTGCAAAAATCTTTAATGCCAGAGAGGAGTTAGTAAAATTTAGCAATAGATCAGGCCGTGACTCGGTCGGATCTTGGAGGGTCGAAATATAACATTGACCGTGAATAGCCACAGTCCCAATTAGTTGGGTGTCGGAGGTAAATACTGGTAATTTAATCGGCAAAATCAGAGCAATACACAAACAAATATTAGACATGGACCAGGCGGAGAAAGCCGAATTTGTTAAAATGTTTACTGTTTTAAACTGTACCGACCTTTATACTATATAAATAATGTTTTAATTCGCAAATGGAGTGACACTAAAGTCATTAAGGGTGCCCTTAGTCTCACATTGTGTTTTGCATTTGATAAGATTGCAATGAGCAGACCACACTCGTAAGACGTTCAATGACACCCGGGGGAGAGGGGCAAGAGAGGCTGCGTCGGTGCAGTCGACATCTCGCTCGCTATCAGCCCGAGATCTGTCCACATGCCCGCGAATATCTATAGAGCTGTTCAACTGTGACATAATATCCTTTTGTTTTGACACTTTTAGTCCGATGAATTTGCACACTCAACTTCTTTTGATTACAACACAATAAATTTAAAAAAAGAAACCCGTGTTGATTTTGCCAATTGAAACCAAATAAACTCTAAAGCTTTGTTTGGTGCAATACCTGCAGTATCCTTTTTCATACGTCAACTTATGCTGTTATATATTTTCGCTAGATTGATGTCTAGACTTTTTAAGCTTATATTAAGGTACCTGTAGTACCTAATGCTCAAATAAATACACTAATGACCTGTTTGTTACACAATATGCTGACCTATCCATGACTCGTCTAAGTTTATGGGTACATCAAATAAATTTAAAATAGGGTTTATCAGCATATTGTTAAACAGGGTCTAACTCAATAGGGTACTTCTTAATGAGATAGCTTAGTTAACTAATTATATTATATTGATTGCCATGTTAGATTATTTATATGTATGTATGCTTGCAACTCTATATGTATACCAGTTAATAGGCTCACAAGAGCCGCGACTGCGTCGATATATAGCTCTACATCGCCTCCGATCTGCCGCCGTCCATAGTGGTGTGCGTTAGTCCTTATTATACACATATAATGTGTAGAGATAGCTAGAATATATCAAAACAATGTGACACTATGTAGAAAAAAATAGTAGTCTCAGAGCAAGACGATATCAAAGAATTATTGCATCGCCTAGTAAATGAAGCGTGACCTTATAAGACTTAAATCAAAGTAGGTAGACACGCTGGCAATATAGTCAAATTGTATATGTTGTCTTAGTTATAAATATCAATAAATTTTGCTCCCATATTAGCTAGATTTCCATCTATGACTAGGTACCTACTCAAGTCCGACATCCGAATGAGAACAGATGCAGAAAGCTTTACGTTTACTTCATTAAATATATGATCAATATACATTGCCACTTATTAATCGCCGACAAAAGAGTTTCACGAAGGCACAGTACGCGAGTGCACTCAGTTGAAATGGCAAGCATAATAGATTTTATTAAAAAGAGAAGCTTTCTCTTTACATAATGACGACTGCCTTCCATTCGCTGTTGACGAAATCAGTGCATTGCAGTGTTTGAAGTTATGCAACAGCTCTTGGGTAAGCATACGTGTGGAAAGTGGTTTAAAATGGTTACTTATGCAAGTAATCTATACTAATCCATGCGAGTCCTGGCCCGATTTAAATCTTCAGTAAGTTGATATACGACGAATTGTAAAATATCGTTATCATTGCTTAGAAGGCTTTGAACATCATACCGATTCAAACTGTTGAACCAATGATGATTAATTAACTAATGATAAGGACACCGCAATAATGTAGTTAGCACTTTTTTTTTTTTAATATGTAATGTAATAATAAATGTTAACATGGTTTACAACATGCGGTTGTAAATATACATAAAGAGATGTGCCAAAAATGTTATAAATTTATACACAAATAAACAGCAAAGGTTTCACGCAGCGAAATCTACGTGGAAATATCAACGCGGCTCTCGCTCTGATGACGAGTGGGACGATAGGGATGGGGCGAAATTGAAATTAGTAGAAATATTAGATATATTTTTTTAGGTACCCGTCTATACCGAATTAGATTAGACAAATAATAAGTTTACGGGGGTGCATTATATTGTAAAAGCGTAATTATTCTCTCTCATGTACGATTTAAATAGTCTTTGCAATTAGTACTTACCAAGACAAAGGTATATAAGTGCCACGACCTTACAGAAAAATATCGAGATGTAAGATTGTATAGTATTGGTCATATAAAACATTATACCTATTATTTTTCAGCTTCTGACTGACAGCCAGCGACTAACAAAGTTACGAGTATCGATCTAATCTGGGACTTCCTCTAAAATTATAGAAAGTTTCTTCAACTTAAAATAGCATTACAGAAATCCTTTATTTTGATATACATGATAAAGCCTTCGTAATACCATTGTAAATTAATTAAAACTACTATAAATATGAGCACACATTGATTATTTACTTATAAACGTTAAACAGTGCTAATATAATAATGAACACACATTTTGTAAAGTAAACCGCAATAATTCAATTTAAATAAGTTATAGTTTACTTGTTTACGGTCGTTAAAGACAGCGAAGGTGAGCACGGCGAAATAATTGCTATTGTGTTTCTCACACCCGCCGCACATGACAATGGCGTGTCATTGAGTCCGATATAATTCTTACCTCACTCGTGTGACGGATCCGACGTGATCCGATTTATTAATCATTATTTTTGCTGCGCTACAACCTTCCGTAGCCATCGAATTCATTATGCTATATACGTTTGGACGGCCAACATTCAACTTCCCAATGCAAACTTGGCTCCAAATAATGTTAATGTAGATATAAAATAAGGTTCAGTTTTGAGTATCATATTGTTGGCGCATTCGGCCAGTGACTTCATTGAGTTGGTTGTTGATACCAACACGTTTCAAACACAATAAGTACCTCCACATTTGGTAGCGGGTGGGTCTTTACATTAATTGGGTATAGGTCATATAAGGTATACTTAGCTCTACAATTGTGGTTTCCTTTAATATGAAGATGCAATGAAAAATATGGGGTCGAGTAACCTTCGTCCGTAGGAGAATTAAATACCCTCGAGATACCCTACACGTGACCCTGGGTGGTGCCAACTAGGTGACAACTCTACTGGTGGTAGGCTTCGGCCGTGGTTAGTCACCACCCACTGAACAAAGCCATGTGGCCAAGCGGCCTAGCCGTGTTCCGGCATGATGTTCGGTATTGCCATTCATGGATGGCGGGTCAGATCAGCTGCGCTGTATGTGCCTAGTGAATGTAGCGTCTCGATCTACTGCCGCCTCCCTACCTAGGCAAGTATGCTCCATCGTAGATCTCATCATCACTTACCATCAGGTGAGATCGAGATCAAATACTTGCCTATAATAAAAAATAAAAATTATGCTCATTAATTATATCCACTTTGTATATTAATATAGGGTCTATAGTCTATATAGAATCTATCTAATATAAAATGTGTAACAATAAAATATGCGATCAATCCAAACGCGATTTCCCCTCACTATGGAGGGTTGAGTTCTCCGTTGTTGCTTTTTTCCCATTTACGAGTTTCACGGCGACCGTTGCCTGAAACTTACACGTACCCAGAATATAAATGCTAGATAGCACTGTCCCTTTTTCGCAAATGCCTGCAGACGCTCTCTTTCCCACTCTCCCCACAAATAAAAATGTGTAGCCACCTCAATGTTACAATAGCAATTGCAATATCCATTTATGCATTGTAGTCTGAATTGAACTTTAAATATAAACGCAATAAGAGTTGTATTATCGTAACGTACACTGAAGATTTAAGGCTCTTTCAGTATAGACAAGGAAAATGATGTCTTTTTCGAACCAGTTGCAGTTAAATCCTCCATCCCTGTTGGCTGCCGGTGGTGGTAGCGTATGTCTAAAATCATCTGGACCAAGTAAAACGATTACTTTAGCGGCGACCTTACTAATATGTCCAAACTTATTAATTCTACAATTTAGCTGACAAATTGGAAAATAACTTTAAATTATAAAAGGGTTAACAAATAACAATGAAAAATAATTTTCACCACACATGCTCGTAGAGTGGATCTTATTGCACCTGGTTTAGGTCTATGGTACTGCTTATTATACACTCGTGCTTTTAACTTTATATGAACGCACTAGATTCAATGTAGAAAAGTTATTTTTTTAATGTTGTCGATGAGGTCTCATGCCTAAAAATTGTCTGCTCTTATCTAAATTGTATTTAAACGGTACAAGTCACAATAGTTTTCATTTGCTCGTTACGCGACTGAAAGTCAAGTAGAATAGCACATTTAAGTGCGAGCACACATCCAGGAATGTCGGCAGTCAGCAGGACCTCGTCCGGAGACCGGTTTCGCACTTCGCCTCATAGTTCTGTTATGTAAATTTAAATACCTGGCAACTTATTGCAATATAATTATCTGTGATACCTTTTTTCCATTATCTAGGGACGACGTGATATGTCTTTTTCTTCCATTCATCGCACTTTTCCGTCATACTCGCGTCCACTCCAATCTCCTTCATATCATATCTAATACAATCCAACTTTTGTATGGTCTTCATAAATTGTCCTACATAATGATGTGTATTGAAGACATCACTGTAAGGTGATATGTTTACATTGTCTACATGTTCGTTGCTTAGATTAACGTCATCACTATTCATTATGAAATAGACTTTTATACATGTTGAATGTTTCTATTAAATTATATTATACTAGCTGCACCCGGCGGTGTTACCCGCGATAAAAAGTATGAAAAATTAAAACATCTATCCCACGGGAACCATATACCTACCTATGTGCTATTCCAGACTATAATCTATCTCTGTGCCAAATTTCATCCAAATCTGTTCAGCCGTTTGGGCGTGAAAGAGTAACAAACATCCATCCATCTATCCATCCATCCAAACTTTCACATTTATAATATTAGTATAGATTAATAAAATAAAAAATAAGTACCTACTTTCTTAATTATGAAGTCAAACGTAATGTTAGACTTAGGATGAAATTCGATGGCCACCGCGTCACAGATCTATAATATTCTTAGGGATTTTGTCACACCATCTCTTTCTCTGGGCATAGGAGAGAATGAGATAAATATTATTTTATAGTTATTATTAAATTAATTAATTCAGTTTTATTTTAGACTTAACCCACATTGACTTAAGATTTATAATCACCTAACAAGCTTGTAATAACAGAAAAGCATTATTCGCTAAATTTACACTAAATTAACACAAAAAAGGAGATAGTAAATTTCTACCACGACCTATATACGAGATAAAAGACTGAGATAAATCTAACATAGTATTAATAATCGTAACCGCCGTCATAAGAAACATAACCTTTGACATTTAGCCATATAACCGCATAACACTAATGAACTATTGATCTTAAAGTTCCTCCACTGTTGTCGGTAGAGTTGTAATACACCTATAGCATACCTATAATCGAATTAGCAGCGCCTACTGCACTGTGACTGGATGCTACTGACTACTCGTATGTTAATTAGTTGACTAAACGCAGGTACGCGTTGAAATTGCTCCTAGTGCCGGCTCGAGCTATGATTAACTGGTTTATCACATAAGCCATATGAGGGTTGGAGATTAATGATTGCGTGATGTAATAACGCGGTGTGTGACGGATAATTTCAATAGAGAGCGACAGCACGTACTTAAAGTACAAATACTGATTTAAATGACCGCGTACTTACTGACAGAGGAACTCGCGAGGCTGCTTCGCCTGCTGCTACTTCGCCTGAGCGCTCTTGGTAAATAAGCTCTATCAGCATTCATATAAGTATGGTTAGTCGTATGTTAACTCTATGGTTAAAAGAATACTCTTTGGTTTTTTTTTCATAACGTGTGTAAAACAAAAAAAAACATTATGACTAACCATAGATGAATGGTGATAGAGCTTATTTACCAGCTCTCATTTTCTTTTTCCTCGCTAGCAGCTCAACGGTATATGACAGCTTCGCGTACACCTTTAGCTGGTATTAAAACTACGCGTGCATGCCACACGTGGCAGCCTTGCAAGGCTAAGCGACCAATAAGTACATAGCTATTTATCACAATAAACAAGGCCTTTTAATACTGGGCAAGAGGATGCTGGCTGCAAGTGGACTTCACTCGTCACTGAAAATCTAGCAATTGACTCGGACTAGTTTATCAAGAAAGTCCCGATAATTATGTTTTAATTGTTAACATCCACGTTTTTTAGTTACATTTTCAAATTTATATGGTAAGTCAATATAAAACGGTTTAAAAAATATGGAATAGAGTTCAAAGTTTTTGAAACTAGAATTATATATTTACAAACTAATACTTGTATACTTTCACGGCTATAATAATGTAGACTATGTACGTGCAACAATTCTAGTATTCAGAAACGGATTCATACACATCAATCATTAAGTGAATATTAAAACAACACGATAAGTGGGACAAGTGCTGTCGCTTACAAGATTTACGTTTTAGCCACCCGCTGGCCGCGCGGTGACCGGCCCAGGCCACCGCCCTCAACGTTATTATGTGCCCTTAATCAGCTTACTTGTTATTTCATATATATACCACTTTTGACTCAATAAATAATTTGAAAATGACGCCATTGTCAAACTGTTGTAGAACTCATGTTATGGACACTTACGAATTAGCTGAACGAGATACAACAAACAATATGGATTCTGATTTTTAGCGCGATTTTATTACACAGAATGCTACTAAAATGGCTAGTTTATACAACAACATTATTCATGTTAATGTTATAACTAGATATAGCACATGTGTAGCCTCATTGTACACCCAGTGGTGTTGGTATGTCATTATAATCACTTTGTATAGTGTACTGCTAGCGTTTAAATTAAAACAAAATACTGAAAATGATTATACAGAAAATGTCATATCGTTATTGAGAGTGTAAGATTGAGGGAGTATCTATTAATATCTCTTTATTAAAAACACTGCTCCAATACATCCCTCCCACCAGCGCAACACAAACACCCTAAACCCAAACACAATCCCGCTCCCTCATCATAATTGTATTCAACACACTAGGTACGTAGTTTATGACTGCATCAATTATGCCTAAGCATATCCTAATTACTGTAATGGTATTAGGCTGGGAGCGAGCGCGGGGAAGGGTCAGCGTGGGGGGAGGGAGAGGGAGTTATTCACGTGCCCTGAAACACTGATGTGAATATGCTGCATAATCACATATAGGTATAAAACCGTACTTACAATAGGAACAATGGTATACTGTAATTTAGTTAAGATCACCATATCGTCGTTGCGATAGTGTCATTAGAATTTGAATGAGATTCATCAGGTCTATGATCGATTATAGGTATTACGAACAGACTTTGAACAGCTCTAGCTCTATTTTTTTACGGCAGCACGGTAAAGTCATAACTCTGTGGTAGAAGGAATAAAATCACTGTATATTCTAGTACATACGACCTACGTAGGAGAAACCTTTTGAGTAAATGTTAATTGTGGTGGCAAAACAATTCTCATAGTCAAATAAGATCGAATCGTTTAGATCTTAATGTAGAGAATATACTCTACAATAATTACCTATTGAACGGTTACTGAACCCCGTGCACATTGTGAGATAAAATAAAAAAATATTAAAATTCAGGTCATAATTAAAACTTAATATTATAAATCACATCAATGTTGTAAATTCACACAAAAAGTTTGAATTTATAACGATTTGTCTTCATAATCACACGTAATTTTTAACAAATTACGGTTGTGAGTAAAATCTCACATTGTGTCGTCCCTCTAATTAAGCAAAGAAGGCGTCAGAAGACGAAGGGTGCGCCGTCGAGAATGTTCTCGGGTCTCATTTCCATGCAAATGAGGGTAGCACTTGTAATACATCAGATGACGATAGGTGAGTACCACGTTACAAAGGCCCCGCTAACTGGCGACACCTAACTTGGTCAGGTTATACTTGATCGATAAGTAATACGTTGTGATAATGACTTCGACATGTCGCACTCTACATAGATTCGATACTGGTTTTTAATAAAAACTAGTACAATTAACCGTTTCTATTTATGAAGGAAAGAGCAATATCGTGTAAGTGGTAATAGGTAATTAATGGTGAATTAAAACAAAGATTTTTTTTAACTACTTACTATAGTCCGCGGTTCCCCCTATAGGACCATCGATTTGTCTATGTTTAAGCCCCAATGCTTCTAACGTAATGATAGGACCCTATTATGAAGGTTAGATACTATTAATTAATAGTGAAATTGAAAATAGTTCAGAAGTTTTTCCTCATACTGGGACAAAAGAAAACACAGGCAAATTGACAAACAGACTGTAGTCAACTCTTCAACCTCGCCACAAGCTACATTGATATTACTGCAGGCGTGTTCAGAATAGACAATTCTCAATACAATCCTGAATCGCGCTATGAGAGTTTTCGGAGCACGTAAGATATATACAAGATCCCGACAATAACCGTCGGGGCAAAGCGGCCGCCTCCCCAGGCTTCCCACCCGCCTGGCTGGAAGATCTTCTCTTCTCCGCTAAAAGACTAACAGCCAATGGACCAAAAACCACTAGTCCTGAATTAAAGACGTCCGATTATATTGCTCTAATTTCAAATATGTTTTCAATATACAAAACAGTTACATTTTTATGAATATTGTATGCTTTTATGAACTAAAGTCTACGCAACAGGTCTCTGGGGAAGCATCAGCTTTGTAGCCCTTTACTATAAGAATCTTAATTTGATGAAGTAGTCACGTCTTACCTATTTTATATACATGAAGGCGGCTCAAATCCACAGCCTTTTTTTAAACTACGTACTCTGAGTATGAAACGTTTAGTTCCTGTTAAAGTATTTTAACCTTATCTGTGGTACTTACTTGGGCTCTGTTTGTGCTTAGTGCAGAGGACACAGACAAGTTCCATTTATTGATCATTTCGGTATAATAGTTTACTATTATACCATCTATATCCTTATCTTTATTTAAAATATAAAAACTACCTATTTACTAATTTGGACATTTGTACATTTGCTTATTTATTAATAATTAAATTTCAGTTATTTAAACCTAGGTATGCTTGATATATTAATCAGTTGTCTATTCAAAATACTTCACTTTTCAAGTAATTACTGTCTTTCATTTTCCAAGTCATCAATTAATTTCAATATTCCCATTTTCAGTTTTCTTTTCTCTTTAATAGTAAATCCTCTGATATCTGGTAGAATGCTTTTGAAGAAATGAAGGTTTTCATCATCATCATCTTCAATTCCTGTATCTGCGTTAGAAATCTTTCGTTTTCTCGAGTTATTACTATCTGTGTCTTTGCTATCGTTACGGCTTATCTTTTCTATAGTATCTAATTCAAAATATTTATCGTGTTTATTTTTTATGTCTGGTTTTATATCGGTATTACCATATTCTTCCGTATTATCACTAGAGCTTGCAGTTTCATCAACATCTACAAAAGTGCAGCTTTCTTCGAATACGACGTCGGGATCATCTTGGGTTTGCTTACTAAAATATATAACAATTGATTTATTATAAATATACTTATTTAAACGATTTAAAAATGGGCAACAAGAAGTACGGAATGGATCCCAGAAAATGCCGAATAATATCGTGCTAGTCAGTTCAGTTTTTCTTACCCTTTTGATATCGTGAATGGCTCCAAAAACTTCAGTGTATCATACAAATAATATTTCTTGCAGGAACTTTGACCATTGTTACTTAGCATGAGTTTATTTTTATATCTGCCATAAGATGACCTGATACCCTTCCATTTTACTTTTAATTCATCAACTGCAACAAAATGATGATGGTTAACGAAGGAGGATATTACTGACATATTTTAGGACGTCTCTATATTTCTAGGACGTCTCTATATTTCTAGGACGTAACGATAGAGAGAACAAACATTTTCAGTGGGTAGTTTATGTTAAAATTGACACCTATGGTGTACATTGATTTCTTATATTCACGCGAATACTACACATCGAAATAAAATGAATTTGAAGAATTAAAAACATAAAATAAATGCGATAAAATCCTTCAAATTAATTTTATTTCTAAGATATGGTGAATGCTACCAGGTAATAGTTAATTATTTATTTATATATAGGATGGTTAAGCAAACCATAGGGCTCTTTGTACCCAAAAAAAAATGGAATATAACGTATTTTAACATATTTTACCTACGTACTTGTGCATTCTTCGTGAACTTCGTTTCTTACACCCTCAGCCACCTTTTCCCACGCCTGCTCGGTGTGTCGCGTCCTATGCGAGTCCAACCTGCGGTCGTAGATCACTGGATAACGTTCCACTATCTTCACGAACTCTGTCATGACGTACTGGTTGTCTTTCATTTTGATATCTGCTAAAACAGTAAGATCGGTTGGTGTTTGTCAGTAATTATTTAATTTTTCACTGGTTACTATTGAAATCATTTTGACAGAAGAGTTCAACAACGAAAAAATACCATGAATGACTAATTACCCGTAGCTTAGGTACATAACGGGGATTTTTCTCGAACCTAGTTACAAACAAGATAACAAAATATAGCTACTTAGGTACGGGATGAGTAAATAGACTTATAAGAATAAAATCCGTCCTGGCCGGTTCAGGAATCCCGTCACCTAACGTATGCTACTAACAATATTTTGTTATATCAATGCGTCTTATGAATGAGTAATAATAAACTAGATTCTTCCAGCCGAAAGGCATCCATTGCTGGATTGCTGGACTGCGCCCCCCATATGACTCCCACACATCGCGGTCTTGCGCCACTCGCATCCACCAGCTTTCTGACACGCGTGTGACATCATCGGTCTATCTTTTCGTGGGCCATTCTACACTAAGTTAGCAACATAATAAAGGTAACTTTAATTTACTTTTAGGCACTCACAATTTATATATTTAATTTAATATTTTATTCTGGTATCCTTAGGTCTGATCGAAGCGAATTATGTTGACCTATGTTTCGTTTATTTGTTTCTCGGATCCACAGAGTGATGTGACGGAAGAGTGTTTTGTTCCTTTAAGCTTCACGAGATAATATTTGACTCATATTGCTCAGTGTAATAAAATCATTACCTTACATAGAATCTTTACATAACCTTAACCCAAAGAGAATTAAAAAACTTTATGGTTATAAACGTCAAGCGATGCAAAATAAAATAATAATAGGCCAGTAGGTAAAAAAAAATACCATGAAAAATCGAACCTACTTGTTTTTTTTCAGATTATCGTGCTCTTTGCTTGCGAATTTACAAAGAAAGAGCATACATTAGCTCACTCACTATCGTCGTTAGTACCCAACCTACGAATAAATATCAGACGAGGATTTTCTGCGCGCATGCGCGGTGGTGGTTATTAGCGCGCTAGCTCGCGGGAGAGTGGAGTGAGCCAGCTCAAGTGGACATTGGCAGCGCCAGCAAGTGGTGCGAGATGTCTTATTTAATGCATAGTAAGATTATTTTTTTCTTACCTACTTACATAGCGAGTATTGTCTGTATCAACAGATATTATTCCGATGGCCGTTGCAATAAATGCATACTTACATATCAATATGACGAAGGTATGATGAACAAAATCGTTGTTTACACAATAAAACACTGTGACCTTCCACTCAACTCGTAGAATACTGACGCCACACGGCCACACCGGGGATCTACCATCTCAATATCGTACAATATGTCTGAAAGAGACGGAGCTATGTTGTGATGTCGAGTGTGGGACGCCACAGGGACGCGATGTTGCCGTGCCGCACGCGATATTAGTTTATCTGATTGCTCGGCGTTGAAATTTTCACTTAAAGTTCCCGGAGATTAAGTCGTGTTTTCAATGGGTTCATCGTAACCATGAAGTCGTACGCATTTTGGCGCAAAAATTCGTGTCGCTTATTGCCCACACAGACACTTATCCACAAGTATTTTTAGTGGTAATTACAATCCATGCATGGTTAATTACGATTAATGTTAAATTACTTCTAAAATAGGTATTTTGTGCTTATGTTTTTGATTTTCAGCCGCTATTTAGTAACGCTTTCTGTTATTGTTTACTTATTGCATTTGTATTAGAAGGCTAGCTGCGTGACCCGGGGTTTGTATTGCGGTAAGAAGACAAATAATTGAGTAATGCCTTAGTCGAACTTATATACTTATATTTTACTTTCCTACCCACTTAATAGGATGTATTATCTAGTTTTTATAAATTGGTAAGTTAGTTTCAGTACCTACTTTCTTAATTACGTACTAGGTAAGTAGTTGAGTTTTACATGAGCCTTAAATAAAACCATATTAACAGAAATAGGATAAATAGCTAGTAGGTACTCATCAACAACAACAAAGGTTTAAAAATGCATTTACATAGGTACTCGTATTTTGTAATCTATTTCAATGACAATAAAGACGAACAGGATACAGCTGCAACTTCCCAAGAAATAAACGTAAGTTAAAACAATAAGTAGGTACCAAGGTATATGCTTCACATTAGCCGCAAAATAAAACATTAACAAAAGCAGACGCACCACAAAAGTTTACAATAAAATTAGTTAGCAAGCAAGCAGTGAGCATAGCTATCGATTATGAAAATGTGTGTGTGTGCACGCACGTTGCACAAAGACTGACGCACACATGTAAAGGTTAATAACGCGACATCTGCCGGAGAGCGCCGCACGTGGCATGGAACACCTTTTGTCTACCGCGGTCGCGTATGCACCCACCTTTTTACCAAACTATTTATAAACTGACACAGTTCTAAATTTAAAAATCATTCTATAGTACGTACTACAGTCCTTCCAGTACGTCTACACGCCGTGCAATAATTTGAAGAAGTAAGAAATATTGATACGCACTTTATTCAAGATCTTCACAATCTATGAAATTTTCTGTGCTCGAGCGGACGAGGTTCTAAATTCGATTGTATTTTTTTTTATAATATAGCGCAAAAAAAACTTTTTTTATAAATTGTATCTATGATCCTGGGTATGTGCAATAAATATTGTAATATCCTTGAAAGCACAATATGAAAAGGCCCTTGAGTAACATTCTTTATATAATGCTTGAAGCGATTGTGCCCTACACTTAAATTATTTCTAACAACTTGCAAACGAAGACTTGATTTCGAATCTTAGATAAATTACAATTATGTGGTCATAATCATCGTAGCACATGATTACATTATCTTGTTAATTTTAGCTGGTTTTAGTTATCCGTACAAAATTCGACTAGGTATATTCATTCATTCAACGTCAAATAGTTCGTTTCCATTTTCTTCCCCGACATTACCCCCAACAAGAATTAATAGAGACGATAAAATAACAAGTACAGACTATAGCGACAATTACATGAGGTGATTAATTTTATATTTTATTAAACAAATGGAGAAAGAGGAACCCACCACTGACTTGTCAACTTTTCCAATTATAGACTAAAAATGTTGATCGATAATTCATAGAAGCAAGTAACACCGAACTCCTCTAACATGTTAGTCGAGAAACTTCTATCACGAGTGACGGGACCCCAAATAAAATGCAATTCTCCGCGAAACGAAGCGAATCTAAAAAAAGTATTCAATAAGTAAAAAGTATTGGGTTAGGGTACGCAGGAACTTCTAATGTACCCGTAACCTCACCGAAATAGTATGCTGTCACTGTCATTATTATTAATGAAGTGAGTGGTGTGAACGGGACGCAAGACGCTAAACTTACAGTATCGCTACATAAAACGATCCTGCTTGAGTAAAATGTCTCTTAAAATATTAAATGAGTAGTAATTAAAAATCGTATCCAAATGGGAACTCTACTATCCTGCCTTAGTGATGCCTTAGAGTCAGCAGGTGATTATAATGACAGGTGCTCTATACCAACTTATAACTTTTGTTAATATACCCGCGATATTTAACTTAATCACTATAGTTTCTGAGCGCACCATTGCATGACATTTGTCCTGAAAACTAGAGGACTTTTTACTGTATAATAATAGTCATATCAACCATATTTATTAAAGTTTAAATTGAATGTCAAGTTTTATTTGTACGTACATTAGCATAGCCTGGCGTGGGGAGCATAATACAACGAGCTTCCTATTTTGTTAGCCAACGTAGTTTTCAAATGTTTACGTAAGTATGTTGTAACTACTTGCCAAAATATATAAGCAGTAAGCTCTATTACTTAACGCAAACAAAAACAAGTTTCAACCGCTACTCTACTGCTAGGTGAACAATATCCCAACTTGTATTTAATCAGCAAACAATTCAAATTGAGGACTACACCTATAGTTTGAAATACAGACATATGTTCAACACCTTTCATAAACCGGTCGAACGAAGGACATCCGCTTTTTGGTGTATAAAAAAATCGAGTTCAACATTCTCACAGGAACCGCTGCGTATCCGGTGCGCGGGCGCAGAATAAAAACGATCATTTGTTAATGTCGGGCTATTGGGCCACCAGGTAACCGCGCTTCGATTTTGTGCACGTTTGAATCCGTCAATGTCAATGCACAAAGCAGAGTAGTGAACATTCTAAATGTATGAATTCCTAAAGCGGGTTGCACGTCTTAAAAATCTTCTTAAGCAATTGCCAAAACCTTGCTAACGTTTACAGATTGCAGTTTTTTACAGACATTACACAAATTCTCTCTTCGTGTAGAAATTTGTGACGGCTATAGTAGTACTATATAATTTTGCCCACGATTAATGCAAATCACTAAATAGACCTAATTTTGCAATATAATTTATAAGCCTAGGTATTCTAATTCTTATTTGGTTAGCGTATTAATCTTGGCGTTCTGACGAACTATCTTTAAAAGCTTCTATAACTAACTATGGATCAGCAATGTCATAACGAATAGTAAAACTATTCGTTTCCTATTAGTACGAACTCATTTTACTTAAGAGTGACAATAGTTCTAGTATCGTGTTCACATTCTTAACACGTCCAGCATAAACTGATCTCAGTATTGAGTATCTGAACCTGCTTTTTACTCAAAAATATCAGCATTTTGATTAATATACTCACCGTTATAACAAAACCCGCTATGAGTAGCAGCTTTTTAAACTTTCAAAAGTAGTGCAACAATGTTCATGTGTCAACTGTCTACCAGAAATAATGTAAGAACTCTCTATAGAACGGTATGATGACCTCTAATCTACATACATACAAATGACTTCCACGCATGGACAACAATAATAATTCGAATGTTTTTACCAACATAACTTTGCGAGCACCAAATAGACAAGATAATTTTATCTAAACCTCTTAAGGTCGTTTTTTGAATGATAATCAGTTGAGGGTTGGCACAGACTGTGCGAGTTTGACGTTTGGTAATAGTTAAGTGAAAGGCTGGATACGTGAGAAAACCGACGCCTATTCTAACAATACCATATTTTGCCGTCATCTGGGCCAGTGATCGATCTGTGTAAATATTTTATTCCCACTGTTGCGTGCAAAGTGATTGTAGATTACATGTAACAGTTCATTGTGGTTTTTCTTTATTTTAATAAGCGTTACGTATGCAATAGCATTTTATGGGTTTAAATAATTAAGTATATGGTGAAAGGAACTTTATAATAGTAAATATTGTTAACCCCAAATTCATATATAATCTCCATCCATTTAAAATGTAGTTATTGTAAGGAACTTATCTTTTTATTATTATTATTATATTTTTATTAAATGATTCGGAAATTGGATTTATTTTTTAGTTTTTGTTTTTATATCTGGAATTAATTACTGTTCTGAGTGCTTAAAAATTGTGAAGCTGTATATATATTTTGACATTTTGGCACTCCTTGAAACTGATTCATATATTTGTTATTTGCAAGTCAGTTTATTCTTCAAAATGGACTGAAATGGACTTTGTTCAGATAGTATTCCATTACCAGCCACAGCTATCACACAATGTTCACACTAAATTTCCTTAAATAGTCCAGTGACAAAGCTTTTATGTAATTCATACATTACTTATAAAATAAAATAAAATAAAATAAAAATAGCCTTTATTACTTACTACTAGCGTTATATGTACATTTTTACATGACTCTTTTTTTTTTTTTTTTTCTTCTTCTATCTAGCTTTGTGTGTATATAAATAAATGTGTGCAAATAAAGTAATAGATATTATAATATGCTAGTAGTAGTCGCCTCTGCGGCGTAGGCCTCTCCTAAACCTTTCCAAACATCTCTTTCCCGAGCCATCTGCATCCAGTGGTTACCACACCTGTGTCTGAATACGTCTCTCCATCTTTTGCCAGGTCTCCCTTTTCTCCTTTTGCTCTCCCTTTGTTTTGTCCATCTATTATTCATCCTGCAAACATGTCACATTACTTATAGAACGTTGATAATCTAGGACATAAAATGACAATGTATGGTCACCAAACCGATTTATATTTTGAGCCAATCTGAATCTTACCGTGAAGTAATAAAATTCGATCGTTTTCAAGTATAATTTAATGCCATTAGTCAACACAAACAAGTGAGCTTTCGAAGGAAGCAAACTTTGCATTTGACGTCATTGGCGGTAGTCATGCGATACTATATTTAACATTTCATTGTGACCTAAACTAACTCGACCTTTTCAAGCCGAAGTTCGAGGACCGTGTTATTAGGTTTTAAATTTTACTTTTCAAGGATTTTTAGAACTTTTAACACATTTATTTTATGTAAGCCTCATTGATATAGAGACTTTTATTGCTTTAGTAAGTTCTATGAGTATTTTTGTTCCATTTGCTGATTGAATGCAATATATAAAAAAAAACGATTTAAAAACTGTAAAGTAAGTATATTTAAATAAGTCATAATTATGACACTTTTTAACAACAGTTCATCGGTCGCTGTTCTGAGATTTTAATCGTATATTTTTTTACTAAAAAACAAATGGTGGTTTATTTATTTGGATTCGCATGCTTATGAAATAACAAGTTTATTACACAATTTTTATGCATTTTACTTATGTGTGAAATTTCGTGGCTTCTTGTAACATAACCGAATTTGTATAACTGCAGCTGATACAAGTTACTAGACCGGCTGGGTCAAGACAAATGTATTAATTTTGTCTCATAAATTCACAGACTTGTTAAAATATTCAGACAACGCAGAGCGTGCGCTACAAGTGAAGCCTAAATAACTGATCTAGTATGTAAACACACATACACACGTACACATTAAAAAAAACTCTGTCCAGAACTTCTCAGTCTGTATCGGACCATTAATTAGCTAAAAAGTTATGCATGTAGTATAATTTACCACTATAAAAGCGTTGAAAAAAGTGGCTTCACTTTGCTACTGGCAACAATATAGACAGAGCTACTCCATGCAACATAATTCTCGACACGGTTAAGACTTGTCTTGTCTTGTGTACTAGCCCTGGAGTAGCAACACGGGTCATTCATTCCTAACAAAACCCGCCAAACTATACAAAAGAACGTCGAGTCGCTGCCAGAAAAATACCTTTCCAAGTATTACTAGTAAGGCAAATACTCGAACAATTACTGGCTTATGTAATAGTTCATGGGCTAACTATGAAGGCTGTTTGCCAGCGTTCGGTTCTATTGTTGCGTAATTTGTCACGTTAGAGCGGGTACCTACATATTATTACCTAAGTGTTAAATGAAAGCAACGGTTTTTGGTTGTGCGTGGGAGCAAGCGTGATCCCTGTTTATTGTAGAAGAGAAATGTTCTGTGTTCCTATTACGAACGTTGATGGCAAGTCAGGTAGCAGTTGCAATACAGTTTTTATCATTAAGATGTCTCATTGATAATGGTAAATCTGTTTATTGATATTACACAGCCTGACTAAAATTCCTGGACAAAGGAAACACAATAGGCACCTTGTGTGTGTGATTTGATTGAATCACAATTGTTACGTGACTTGACCATAATTTAGGTTGGCGTATAGTTTTGCTTTTGTCAAATTTAATAAGGTTCCATACTCCTAAAATGCGTAATCATACCAATACAAAATTATAAATTCTAAATTCAAAATTGAAACAGAAATAGATATTCACCAGGGTAACACGAGTGCGTAGTACAACGCTGCACGAGGCTCGGGAACAAAGAAATACGCTTAGTTCCTCATTCACACGCCGTCATAGACTAATAGGTAGAAGACGGTTGAATTTGTAGAGCGGGTATTCATTGTCAAAAAAAATATTATATTATATTAGCTACCTAGTTCATGATTATTATATAACCTCTTATATAACAAATATCATCAGACCAATCGTATGCTCCCATACTAAGGTACGCTCATATTATGGGTACCTATTGTACAATGAAATGGCAGGAATAGAAGGGACCTACTATAAACCCCCAGTTACACCGAGGTTAGCGAAAATTAGGAAAAGTCCGATACTAACCGTGCGGTCTATATAGACCATATCAGTCGACTACCGTCTTTTAGGTTATTTCAATGTAAAGTGAATAAGTCTTTCAGTGAGTAAGTCTGTCTGCAGTTATTTTACTCTATGATACAACACTGAAGCACCTAAGCTGCGGCACGTATGTCCACGCGGGGCGGTACGAAGGAGATCGAAAATAAAAACACCCCGGCCGCGGGGTGGGAAGCTTTATCCCCATACATATTAAGGGAATGTTCGTAGGTCGAGGCTCAGAATGCTCCGATTTTTTGCGATAATAATCAAATGCCGCTTTTAGACATGTAGATTGTTTTTTAATAGGTATAAAAAGACGTTATCGTGAATTTAAAAAGTGATAGAAATAATGTTTACCTAATGATTATTGATTTGCTGTCGGAAAGTTCCAAATTCTTCATGAAATGATTCTTCATGATTTCTGCCGATCGGATACGGCTGTCTTTTACATTCACTTCGCTTACGGTAACCCTCTTTTTTCATTATAACACTTAAGCTTTTAATGAAACCACAAATGATGCAGAGTATATCCTTATAGGTATACTAAGCTGGTGTTTTAGCCCCACTCAGGTAAATAAAATGAACAGCCGTGAAAGCGAATGCGAGCCATATCAACTGAATTCGCGGCCTCCGAAATGGCTTTTCTATTCAATTTTCGATAGAGATTTTTTACCAACCCACAGTTTTGCGTACGGCGGAACCAATAAATCTCCTCTCGAGGTAAGGGGCGAATTAATCACTCGACTAGTCCGCCGACCGGTCCACCAATGGATCAGTTTCTTCCAGACAAATGTGAACCGAAACATGTCTTGGAATAGGTTGATGTTCCGTTGCACGTCACAGTGTTATTTACCGGTCGCAAGGTGAAAATAAGAAGTAGGAATAAATGGTAGGGCCTCCGCCGATACACTCCGAGGAGATTAAAGTGTTCTGGTGGTTAGGGATCAGCGGGGTAATATAAATTAGAAAAATGTTGATCTTTGTTTACTTCCCAAAATTACGATCGCTATACGCAACGCCATAAGCACACACGCGAACCGGTCCAACAGAATAACTCGTTTTAATAAATAATAAAGCTAATTTTTACACGCCGTAAAATAAAAAAAATCACTTGATTAAATTTTAGGAAAGCCCGAAATTTAAAAGCTGTGTTGTTTCCCGCCCATTAGGGTTAGGGCGGGTGTGGGCTGTTGGGCGGGCGGCATCGGGCACGAATTAATAAACAAGCCGGCCAAGGGCATGGGCCGTGCGACCTTTGGAGTCTATCCTTGTCCTCTTTACCTGTTACTAGATATCCACAATTGACACTGAATTAAATATTTTTAAACTAAGACAATGATAAGTACACTCATGAGAAAGGGGATAGTATTAAAAAAAGAAACATTAAAGAAGATGATCGTTGGAAAGAGCAAATCCTCAATTCGCTATAAAACGTCGCCGGGAGTGGGTGCTTCCGCGCGACCGAGGTTACGTTGTCATTCAAAATCAGACCACGTGTACAATATTTCATCATCAGGAAGGGTGGTGGAGCCCCTGCCCCGCCGCCCTGGTCACCCCAGCCCTCCCCGGCGCCCCCTACGCCCGACCCAAAAAGTCTATCTGCACTTGACACGGGAGGAAGCGGGACAGATTAACCGTAGTGAAGGGAACAAAGCTAAATATGTTTCAAGCTGATACTTACCCTTGTACAGTATATACTAAATTTACAGAACGTATGTGTTCTACTTTTATTATACTATTTACAAGTTATTGATGAAATAATATAGATATCAAAATATGAAAAAAAAATACTCTGGTCAATGAGCTGAGTTTTTTAATTATTTTCGTATGTGCCAAAAAATCTGAACAAAAATTATAACTAATTTCATCTGTACTTTTTACCATATACTGCCTGCGGTATAAAAGTTATACAACGCTGAAAAAGGATGGAGGAATGAAATGATAGAACCATTTTCAGTCCACGGTGAGATACCCTGCCCACATGCGCACGTGCCGCGTGTTTACACGTCGTTTCACGCACACAAGCGTAAGGTTCTCGGCGTGAAAAGTTTGAGCAGTAATTTATATGACGGTTTAAATAATTACTCCGCGTTTTCGGCTCAATTTGTAGATGAGCCCGCGCCTGTGTTAGTGACGTTTATTCGCGTTATTCGTGCACTGCGATTTGATTATGATGACGTCATTGTTGTTAATATTGTACTGCATTGCTAGTGTAGTAGTCGCAACGGTCTTTTGATAATTAGTTCCATCGATATTTGGATCGAGCAAGATGTTGTTTATTCGGATTTCCTGTTAAGAAATTGTGAGAAGCAGCTTATAGTCTGGGAATAGATATAACAATTGTATTACAAATAAATTCCTAGTGGACATGACTGTTCGTATTGTACGATTTTTTATATATAAACAAGTGATTTAGTCATTATATAACTGTTTAATTCGATCAAACTGCAGGTGATAGTATTTGCTTTTTGTATTAAGTCTGTCATTATTTGCATTAATTTGAGTCCCTTTTAAATATGCCCCTGTGTTTTCCGCTACATAAAAGATTCCTTACTTCAAATGTTATCTGCTTTGAAAATAGATTGCTTGTCAATAAAAATGTAAATTCGCCGCTTCAGCTCCCGGCTAATTCATTTCCCAATGGAAAATCCGGGAGCACGTCACCGGAGATCGATCGACCGTTCATTTCGCCATTTGTTTTTACTTTTTTCACATTTCATATTGACCAGACGTCCAGTTAGTTTGAAAATAACGTTTTGACAATACGCATTCGCGCCGGCCGCCCAGCGTCAACCATTCTCAATTCAAACGACAAGGTCGCAAGCTTTTTGTACCAACTTCAGATATTAACGTCTTTTTCGATGATTTATAGAGGTCCTCTCCCGTGAAAGAGCTGAAGGGGCTTTCACGGGACTTGATATGAATTCTAATACGGCTTTGCGATAACAACTATTGTGTAAGTATTTCAGTTCACGTAAATAAAATAGTTTCGTACTATACAAATTGTTGTTTGTAATGTCGGATGGAAAACAATTTCACATCAATTTGGCGCGTCGAGGGCGCGGTATCAGCAAAAAATCGAAACACGCAAATTTATCCAAAACCTCGGGCTTGGCGCTCACACTCTCGCGGTGATACGCCTGACACCCTAATCAAATAAGTACCTTTTACCGGGACTGTTCACGCCCCATTCTAAAATGTATCTTACATCCGTCGTATTAAGGATTATATTGAGTTGAAGAGGCGGAGTCTGACTGGCTTCCGCATAAAACGTATTTGTAGGAAGGACGACCCAGAAAATGGGTATAATATACTCACACTACCGCCGCTTCCTCGCCTTATTCTCCCGCCGCGTCCCCCAGGAGTCTGCAGAAATTTATATAACAAGCCATCTCGTCCGGGCTCGGTTATTGTTGAAGAAACACTGCCTCAGACATTATTTTTAATTAAACACAAGTACCGTCCGCTAACGCCCCCGATGCGAACCGATTTCCCTCCCCGTCAATTGTAAATTTTTTTTTAAACCGTCAACTTGAAGAACGTAGCTTAATTGCCGTATTGTCTGATAGACCCGAGCAAAATAATAACTGTCGTTCAATTCGTATTATGTTCTAAATTACATCGCAAAAATAATGTATTAAACATTGCAAGATTAATAAAATGCTTCTATTTAAATATACAGCAATTATTTTTTTTGTATTAACAGGTTGTAGACTTTAATTGAATGACTCTATGGGTCGATAAATGAGGATAGCGCCCATCAGTTCCAAATGGCCAATTTGGACGTAAAAAAAAAAACAAAAAAACTGATCTTTTAAACAATTTCTCATTCAATCACGTTAAACGAGTGCGGGGTGGTCTGCCCACCCCACGGCCGATATTCATGTCGGGGACGACGCAGCCTGCCCCTACTACCAGTTCTCTGTTTTTAAATAACTCTACATTTGAAAGCCTATTTTCTTTTTACGACCCGATTGGTACAGTTGGTAGTGGTGCTGCTATCTGTGCCTCAAGCACAATCTTTTAACGTACCTATTCAGTGACGTTACGTCTGCTATCCCTCTCACACTACAGATTTCATAAATAAGTATGACAGTGACAATAGCTTTCTTGATGACGTTAAGATTTCATCAGAAGTTCCTGCTCTACTAACAAACTTTGTGTGAAGTGATGGATATTTAATATTTAACACAGTATTTTTACAATTTTTAATAAAATTAATAATATCTCTACATATAAAAGAAATATATCGAATATATATATATTTTTCATTTGAATACGTTAATTCAAATATGAAAAGTGACCGTGGTATGGGACTGAATGACGACCAGGCTAGACCTTGACGTCATCTTTACATAAGCGTACCTGTTATTAATCATGACTATATACTGACGAGAACGAACATTGATTTAAGGCCTAGTAGATCAATGAGCACGACTCTACACAGCACATGCCTGTAGGCTGCCTATAACAAAACAAAACTTTTTAAGCTGCAGTTGTCTAGCTGTCCAGTTTCAAGCTGTATAGCCTGTATAGCCAATATACTATTCACGCGGACCCATACCACAAGATTTGGCTTAGCTGGAGGAATTTAAAGAAGTTCTATATAACTTCCATATCAAAAGTTGACGTCATTGCAGTCATTATATTTTTTTATAATTTGATTATTATTAAGCAATGTATGTAGTAAGCAACGAGACATGGTCACCCTTACCGGAAAGGGTGAATAAAGCACTATATCCACCCACTCACCGTCTGCTACCCACGCTTTGTAAATTTCTTGAACAAGTATCGACTTTGCGGCTACTTCATTTTAAAATAAAATTTTGGAAGATTGTGTTATAAATAGTACATTTTCACTACTATCTCTATTTCCTTGGGTTCTGCTATGATATGACATTAGGAAGCGATCGCCAATCCCTTATCCCTTTATTTAGGAATACCAACCGAGTTTACAATATAAAGAGTATAAATTGTTTCCGTAATAAATATAGATAATTGCAACTATATCATAGACAACCACATAGTCCGCAAAAAATAGGTGCCTGTTTCTGGTTTTGGAGTTTTCAGGGAGTCTTGAAAGCCAATAACACGCACTCTATGTGCTCATACGCACGTGCTGCTAAGCCCCATAGACCAGCGCGCAGCGGCGCGGGCGCAAGACAGAAGCAGGTAGCTTTTATCGCAACCGCGTCTATTTCTTTTAACGAGAATGCCGTAGTACGTAGTAGTCTGATCACACTAGAAAAAAGGATCTCTCTATTAAACTTTCTAACTGTCTAAAAAAAATTGCCAAAACAATTTAAACATCAAGAAAATAGATTAAAAATTATTTTCTTTATCTAAATTGGAATCCTTTACTTGTATCATCTTCATAAAGAACAACTACTTAACAGATTTATGGATGTATTATTCTCAATAATGTAGTAGCTTTCAAAACTTAATTGCTTTCGCCTTGTTTTCAATGGAAACAGTTTTTTTTTCTCAGTGCAGCCAATAAGCCTCGTGCCCTTAAACGACCTGCAGACGTTCTCAGAACGAAATGTCATACAGATTATCGACTCACTGTGACCCTAAGCGGCGTGTGAGGAATGTTAAATAATTAGGCTATAGGTATAGCTTTTGTTTTAAACATTTATAACCATCCACTTTACCATTAATCTATAAATATTATATTGAATAGATAATAATAATATCGCCAGACAAATACACCTGCATGATCTCTAACATTTTAAGAACGCGAGTATTATGGGTACTATACAAAAGACTGGGGCAATCCTAGCAACACCCAGATGAGGGCAACACACCTGTACCCACCGGCTCCAGTGTACTTCAAGCACAATCCTTCTACATACCGTTTCGGTGACGTAACATCTTCGATCCCACTCACACAACAGATTTCATATATAATTATGACAGTAACAGCATGCCCGCTTACCCTACTGAACGGCCTACGCTCAAACTACTAGGCTGGGCCAGGCCGTCGTTAATTGAAATTGGTATTTTTTACTGCTGCTATTAACTAAACTTACATCTTTTACAAGACAGGCTCACCAGGCACCCACGATGTCTTGGCAAAGTTATGGCAGTGTGTAATTTTGGTTACACATTCAAAGCTAACGGTTTGATTACTGTGCAGTCACAGTAATCAAACCATTAGTCAAACTTATTCCACTTATATCTACTTACTTATATCTATATCTAATCCAGAAATTTACCCACTTAACATCTTACTTGTGTTGACCAATCATCTATAATATTACAGTGTAGAATAAACTAGACATGTAAACCATGCCTTTCTTATTTATGACCATAACTCATTTCCTTATCCTCATAATAGAAAATCATAAAATGTTTTCCCATAAAATATTACGCACTGGAATGGGGCTCGGCACATATGCAGATTAGCCCAGTTTTTGTTCGTCGTAGTATTAAAAGCTTTCAAATAAATTAAATAACGTTTCAGGCGTGCCTGTGCGACGCTATAGAGTGTTTCAATATTGATGTAGAGCTAGTGATGTACGAGAGGAGCCCTTCGGCATATCGTTAGTAAAAATAAAAGTCGCATCTCTACTTCTCGAAAGTGCTGTGAAAATTATCGCTGGTTCAATCACTAGGTATTTTATCTACAGGAAGCTATTTAACTTTTGTATAGGATTAAATTACAGTATTCTAAGATTAAATATTTGTTTTGGCCCGCGACTTAGAACTAATTATTTGTACAACAAATGTACTTATATAATTATTGCTCTATATGTATATAATCAATTATTCTTAGACTCTAAATGAGTTAATTTGAATGGATCTATTTAAAAAATGCTGAATCTATACCCGTGCCTACAAATATTATTTATTAATGATGCGATGTATTGTTTACAAATACTCCGATAATTAATGAAACAGAAAAAAATATTTGAAACTACGATACAATTAACCAAATTTTAAAATAGTCATGTTACATGAAATACCGCGATGGATTTTTCCGCTTCTAGGTGTTTCTAGTTCTATGTTGAACATAGAAAAATAATCAGTTAGAGCGTTATTATTGGTTAACAGAAATGATAAGGAAAGACCGATAACGTCCGCTGATTGTTATGGATGCGAGCCAGTATGGGTATGCTGTTAATTGATTAAATGGAGTTTTTAGTGTTGAACAGTTGGTATTAGAATAATGTAATCTAATTACTTACATACCATATTCAAATTCTTAAAGTACCTGGGAAACGTTGCCTGCTTATTTAGATAGAGAAATAGCAGATACCGTTAATTTTTTTTTAAATAGAGTCACATTCTTGATTTTTACCATTAAAGTAAAAATTCAGGGTAGGCAGAGATATACTTTGCTGATGACATATCCCAATGTACTAGCCGCATAAACCTTTAGATAAGTAAATAGAGCTAATATATGTATGATAAAACGGACAGACGAACGAAACGAAACTATAATCAAATTAACTTTTCTATAATCAAGGCGTTCGATTACTTGTCAACTGTCACAACACTATTTAGCGTCCATAATAAGCACAAAATCGATCTTTTGACGCAAGCCACAACACACAGTACAACACTATTATCATAAACGCAATTCCATCACAGACACAGCATTACCAACATACGTACACGGTTATATAATAGGTACGTAACAGGAAAATATTAACTAATTATCGCGTGTAATTATGAGCTAAGTACGACGCGGTCCGGGCCGGCAAGAATAACGTCGGAGCAGCATCCCGCCTCGAATACGTGATCAGCAATTTTATCTTGCGGCGCCACAATGTTGTAGAAGATGTACGACCGAGTATTTTCGCCTTCTTAGACGTTTTTTTCTTCAGATGCCATCTCATATCGGAGTTCACGGATCGTCATAGCCATCTTGATTTTAGCTGGTTACCTGAAATAGGGGTCCGTGAGTCCGACGACCCAGTATCTATGATTTTACAGTGATTTCAAAACGAGAACACATTTTTAGGCAGCGGTATATGTAGAGACGACGCTAATACTTATGTTTTTACTCACATTTACTCTCCGCCTCTCTCTTGCTTTGTTTATTAGAGAGAATGAGATACTCAACGTCATACGAATGCACAGATAGGTAAAATTATAAGCAATAAAAACACTCACTTAAAGTCGGCTAAAAATACACGCAATAACGATAAGAGAACTGATAACTGACATTATAGACTCAGAACTTAAAATTTAATTTTCTACTTAGTGTTTTACCCGTATACATATAGTATTGTTATAGAAAACATCTTATATGATAGCGAGAAATCTTCTCTAGTTATTCGCTTCGAAAATGTGGCTTAGAGGTTGATGAAATCGGGACGAAAAGACTTTTGGGCGCGGCTCAACGATTTATAAGAGGCAGATAGGAGGTCAAATAACTAAGCGACAGAGATAAGGTTTTTCAAGTACTTTAAGGGTACGAAATATTTAGACGAACGAAGGAATTGTATGAAAATGGACTTATCTAGTTTACTTACTGTATGAAGAAGTAATAAATTTTAGTTGGGTACTTAAGCTGGCGAACCACGGGTTGAAAGACTTTGCAAGACTTTCAAGAACTAGTCAGGTCATCTTAGATGCAGGTTTTCTCACAAAATTTTCACTCACCGTTTAGCAAATGATAATGTGATTCGCACGTGACGTTAAAAAACTCTAGTAGTGCACGCCGTAGCCTGATGTGACCCTTGTTTCCAGGCGAGTATTTTACCAATTTGGTTATTTTTTTTATCATGGCCCAGATGCCCTCTACATGACGACAAGTCGTGTTATTACCCATTAAACAGCCAATCAATTAATAGGAAGTAAACAACAGAAACTCGTTTAATTACAAACCAAATGACGACGCCAAAGCAATCTTTAACTACACCATCACCATTAGTTTTCCATTTTAACGACGAAGGTATGGAACCATAAATACTGCGTGACTAAAGGTCAAACGACGGTAACAACAAGGCGACTGCCACTATGACCCAAATATAGCGAGCATCGTACCAATTCAATTCAATCCAATTACGCGGCATATATGTGTATTTGTGTATATATGTGTGTGTGTGTATGTGGTACACTAGTGTGGGTATGCACGTAGGGGTAGGTTCATAATCTGGGACTCCTAGTATGTTGAGAAGAGTGATATGCAAATTGAGAACGTTGAAAGCCAGCAAAAGTGGAGAAGCTGACAGAAGAATGCGGGAAATGTTGTAATAGTAACAACAGGCAAAAGAATACAACGTTGAAAAAAAATCTTCTATTAACGCAAATATTGCAATAAAATTTTAAAAAGAATAAAATTAATTCTGTAGTGAAACCGTTGTTTTGTTTTTATGGGACTAGGCCCGCCACACGCTCTCACTACTGCTACTTCTATAAGCCTGGATCCACAGTGGTGACAAACGAAGAAGCTGCGGTTGATCCTCGGTAGTCCCTGGGAAACACTACTTTGTTAAAAGATAAATTGTCTTGGAACCCGTAACGAAATTAATCAAAAGGAAAATATGAGGAGTTGGAATGAAAACCATGGATCGGATCAAATAATATTTGGAGCAGCCAATTATTTGATAATGAACCTCAAATATTATAGGCAATATGTATTTAAAAATAACTGTACCAATAATTAAAATTGCCATGTTAAAAAAAAAACAAAAAAAATATTAACAAAATAGTGGTCATTGTGAGTATGCCTTTATACTGCTTTCGCGATATTGTGAGCAATAATTAATCAGAGATGAAAGGTTTTTAAGCGATACCAGTCGGACGTATGTGTCGTATAAGTACATGAGTAATTTAAAAACCGTTTCGCAAATCAATTATCTGATAAATTGATTTTTGGCGGCACAGGTTGGTAGGCATTTAAAATACCAACTTATGTACTTTTTTGTACTGAATAATATGTCTTATTTTGACAACGATATTCTGTCAATTAATTTATTTGTAATTTATCTTCGTTATGTTAATAACAATCGCGACCGTTAAAGTATGCTTTCCTAATTTGTTTTCTAGATATAATTTTTATATTTACTAATCCCTATACGTACTTTGTAATGTTTTATTTCCTATTAAGTACAAAACACTAATATGGGGTGGGAACTTTCTTGAATACCTACTACACATCGAAATAAAAATAATTAAAAAATTAAATCCAAAACCTAGCTCACCATCAAGACACTGTGACCGAGAAACCACTAAATATGAGGGTACCCCAGTTAAAACTATGACACTAGGACGTCAAACACCTTAATCTTCTCATGACTATGGTTGCTGCAAAGCACCTGAAACTTAGGTAACATAAAATAAACGCGACAAAATCCGTTAAATTAGTTTTGTTTTAAAATTAAATAGCCGTTTTCTCCTTTGTACACAAGTCTAAGGGGTCTGTCTAACAGGATGTTTAACAGTTGCTTGGTGGTGCTGAAGTTCGCATCACCTAGTCAGACCATTATTGTTGACTTAGTAATTGGTTTATTCTAGTAAAACGTGATCCGTTTCTGCCCCTTAAAATTATGATCACGCTAAAAAGTGACCCCAATACAATTCTAGCTTTACTAACTTAACATTATTTTTGCCGTCTATAAATATCAGCACATAATGATAATAGGAAATCTAGAGTTCAGTAACTTTCACAGACTTCAATAACAAGTCTGAAGGTGAAATCCAGCGAGGGGTCAACAAACGCTGACCTAAATAGTCACTTCAATCCAATTATTTCTACGTGGACTTGATTCATGTGTAGATGGTATGTGAGATATTATGAAGATGGAATATTTGTTTACTATAATGCTAATTATTTGTATTAGTTTTGTGTAACACGTCTGACGTATATGACAATTATAGGGTCAATATTGGTGTGTTTTGACGCCGTTAATTACATAATTTATATATAACATATTTAATTAATTGATATTATTAAAGGAAGTGTCTGGCGTACGTACCTATTTTATTTCCATAAGCAATATTATTATTTGGCTAGAAAAGTAAACTCAGAAGGGTTTTACGAGCAATATAAAGCGTTGAAATATTGAGCACACCTATGTAATACACATTTCATATTTACATATACTTAAGAAAAATATCGTAAGTACCAGCGGACCTTAGTTTTTTATATGCCAAAAACGTTACTGTAGTACAAGACTCAGGAATAAACAGAGGAGACAGAAAAATATATATTATAATGTCTTGTTATTCATTATTATTTCTTTAAATAATTCTCTCTTTGGATATAACTGCAATTTATTTAAGACTCAAACTTCAAAACACTTCATTACTTCACGTAACCTTCGATCTATTCTAAAAGTTTGTAAACAAAAAGAAATCCTTGACACAGCGCAATACCAATCGAAACACGCTTACATTTCACCGGCTAAGGCTAGCTCGCTAACTCCCATCGCTCCGCTCTTAATGCATCAATAGACCGACACCTTACATACTTAAGAAGATCGTCAATCGATTCATAATTGATTTTAATCGTAGTTTAAAATGTCTTTTATCTATCGTATGAAATGTTTGAATTAAAACGGTTATTTTAAAACAATAACACATATATAACACATATGTTATGAAGTAATTATAAAATAATCTGGTTCAATTTAGATGAACGTAAACATCTTAAATAGCTTGCTATTCGTTTAATACAAAAATAATATAATAATCCGTTAGATAGTGCGAAACTTTAATTTTATCAAATATTTATAAAATGTATACGATATGTAATGAATTTGATATATTCAAATTAAAATAAAAAAATGTTCAAATTTATTTATTTCACATGCCACTACAATTCGTTCACAACTCTGTGGCGGCTTGCAAGGACGGGTCGGCTTCAAATATTCATACTTAGATCGATATGAGCGGCTACGGGTATGCGCTTGCTTGGCTCCCGAGGTCGGGCCGCACTAATCAAAACGTAATTCCAAGCTAATATTGTATTCGGGGCTTTATTAAGTGCTACAAACACATCAAATGCTAAAGGTTAACTAGTAAATTGATCTGTATCGAAATGTGAGAGTCGGTTGTATGCGGTTTGGTAACTACGTGGCATTGCGAATAGGATGTGAATTAAGGTGATTAGCATGCATGTGCTTGTTTTGTATATTATTGTATTTGAACAAAAATTATAATTTTATATTTATTTTTGACAGCCTGATTAGCGCAGTTGGTAGTGACCCTGCTTTCTGTGCCGAGGATCCCGGGTTCGAATCGTTCGAATGTTTGTACCCAAGTCATGGATATATACTGGGTTCGCCCCCAGTCCATTATACGGTACCCATAGTACAAGCGTTGCTTAGTGTGGGACCGTATAGTTGGTGTGTTCGTCTAGCGATATTTATTTATTTTATTTTGTAGAATACTCAAACCAACTCAGTTTGCGAACGGTGTTTTATTTTAATGCTTCAAACAAAATACGCTATATATTTATATGTATAGCATCACAATTTGAGTAGTGTTTGAGTATTTCACCTTAAGACTATAGGTGTATATTTAAAGTATTTCCAAAAATGTTTCCACTCCCTATCGTCATCTAGATCTCGAAGTTAAGCCAAGAAGACTCATGCCTTAACCAAGAAGTTAACTACAATTTTCCATCACTTTGATAGACGCCGCTTCAATTGACGCGTAGTACTTTTATTAACAGAGGTCATACATAAACAAAGACATAATGTTCTACCCACAGTTCACTAGTAATTCTCAGACGCCATTTACAACATATAGATACTACGTTCACCCTTGAGGGTTGATCTTTGAGTGGGTGTCTTCACTAAACCTACACATTTTGATAAAGATTTCTGTTTATGTTTTGTCTACCATCAAACATTTATTTAACCTTTGAAATAAATAAAACTAAAATCTTAGATTGGACATTAAATACGTGCTTACACTAAACTGTTACTGAAAATTATTTGTTTCTCGTCAGACTATAATGAGTCATTTTGTACGAGACGGCAGAAAAGTAGAGAACCCATTCCTTTGTCTCGTGGATTCCCTAGTGCAGGTTTCCTTTCCAAGTAGGTCCAGGTTTCCATCAAGTGATGATCATTATTGAAAATTTGATACGCACACGATTATCCTAGAGGTATGAGCCAGGGTTTGAACCTGGAGAACTTGTTTACAATACAAACATATCTGCTATCATTTGACGGCCTGATTAGCGCAGTGGTAGTGACTCTGCTTTCTGCGCCGAGGGTCCCGGGTTCGAATCCTGTGTATATACTGAGTTCGCCCTCAGTCCGTTGTACGGTACCCATAACATAAGCGTTGCTTAATGTGGGACCGTATAGTTGGTGTGTTCGTATGGTGATATTTATTATATAATATTTATCATTGAAAATTATAAATACAAGAAATTAATAATACAAGAAACATCAAATATATTCGGCGTTAGGTAGCTAGGTAATAACATAAGGAGAACATTAAGCGAGTCTAAGGTAAGCCTCCACTCTGTTGCAGTCGAGACCGTAGGCTGGCGCTTCTCGCTTCCAGAATTAATAACTTTCTCGCCCCCACAGATACCCAACCTCTGCCATAGCATCCTCACCCTTACCTCATCCCACTGGATAAAGTACTAATGGTAACTATCTCGATTACTGTGAAGATTAAGCGGTAAATAAACAAATACTTTTGTCCGTTTACTAATAGCCCTCAAATTTATAAATATTTACAATGGTAAAACAAAGTATTTTAACGACTTTGTAGGCCTATAAGATAGTGCTTCAAATATGCGGTTTGATTACGATTCTACTGCCATATCAGTTTAATTGTGTCTGCTGTCTCGTATCAGCATTGGCACTCGATTTCTATAACATATGCTAGGGATGATTTGATTGACTTCAACCCGTTTATAAGGAAGGAGGCTACTAATGAACTTTAAGTGGTTATTTAGTGAGTTAAGTTAATGCGATATATTCTGTTATGATAGGACTACAAATCGTTAACAACAATAGTACTTACCGACTGGGTATCGAGAATGCAGAGTAAGGGGCGAGGTCCTCTATCCCTCTCTAGCGGCCGGAAAGCCTTCGGAAGTTTCAGGAGTGTTTCGGTTTGCCTCTTTGACTCTGTTTGGGTGTGTAATGATTTGGCGCGCGTGTAATTTGCTGAAAAAATGTCGCCGTCTTTCAGCTAAAGCTTGTTACATGATGTTCATGAACCATCCCGTGTTTTGATTATTGCCATTATTGCGAGTTCGTTGCGTTATTACCGACGGAATTATGTGAGTGTATTACCATCGTGTGGGTAGGTTTATTACTCCTAGTTTATTATATTCATGTTTTATGGTACGTATACCGTGTTTTGTTTGCGAAATGAAAATGCGGTTATGTAGTATCGGGTGAAATTGTTGGAATAATAAATAAATATCGCCAGACGAACACATCAACGGCCCCACACTAAGCAACGCTAGTATTATGGGTACAGTACAATGGACTGAGGGCGAACACAGTATATAATACGAGTATACATATTAAACATCCATGAATCGCGTACAAACATTCGTGATCATCACACACACGGGTGGCCCCTGCCAGGATTCGACTCGGGACCCTCAGCGTTGAAGGCAGAGCCACTACCAACTGAGCTAATCAGGTCGTCAAAATAAAGAAAAAACATGGCATCCCTATAAAAGTATAAAAGTAATAAACAGATAAAACACTAGGGGAGTGTAGATAAATATTACAAATACTGGATAATATGACATTAATGATGTACATTTCCCTCGGTAGACTCAAAGACAAATATTTTTGTGCGGCAAAATGTAGGTGAAGGTATGTGTTGCCAAAAGGGGAGGAGATGAAAGCGCGCAGGAAGAGCCATCTATACATATAAATAAAATTGGAGTGTCTGTTTGTAATATTAAAATAACAGCTTTTTACTAATTGCATTTGGATGTATACACGTTACCTATACCGAAACCACATTTTTTACAATTTTTGTCTGTCTGTCTGTCTGTCTGTCTGTCTGTCTGTCTGTCTGTCTGTCCGTCTGTCTGTCTGTCTGTCTGTCTGTCTGTCTGTCTGTCTGTTTGTTCCGGCTAATCTCTGAAATGGCTGGACCGATTTTGACGGGACTTTCACTGGCAGATAGCTGATATAACAAGGAGTAACTTAGGCTACTTTTATTTTAGAAAAAAAAAATAGGATCTCTCGAAAAAAAATTAAAACCAATGTTGCAGCGCAGCGCCTGATTAAAGTTTGATAGCAACAATCTGCAATGCGTCTCGCGCGCTCAGAATTGGCGAGCAGGCTGTTGTCAACGGTTGTCTTTATTAAATACCACGCGGACGAAGTCGCGGGCAATAGCTAGTGTAGAATAAAAATAAACGATAAAAGGTAGTATAGTGATGAACTATAATATTGTACTTTGTGTATATAACAACACACCTAGGGTGGTAGAGTCATATGTATAAATAAATAATAATAATACCAGCCCGTTAATGTCCCACTGTGTGTCAGCTCTGTGGTATCCTCCATAATTGCAAAACAATAAAATATTAATTGATACCCGTTTCAATTAATATTTTATTGTTTAACTTATTATAACTTTAGCACTTTTTTAATCTTTTAAAATAGTTATTAAATCTATGTGTTTTGCTTGTGTTTGCTAATTGGCACCTAGGTATAAATTAAAAACATAAGTGTTCTATTCATGTAAACCATTACGAACTATACTATATGTACTTATAAATCGTTACAAATGACAGATAATAATTTGGAGAAGAAGTAATAAGAAACTCCAGAGTTACTTTTTTTTATTTCATTTTTTTTATTTTAATAAAACTTCTAGTAAAACATATTATTCTATCCTAAACCCTTATTTGTATAATTTTAGTAATTTTTATGATACTAAAAAAAAACATAGCTGTTCAGAATTTAAAATGTAACCATCAGGCTTTGGATACCATTCACAGCTCAAGTCTTTCATTACCTACCAAAAACAAGACTAAACTTGTAACAAATAAATGTACTACCAAATTGACCATTATACCTATGACAACAGGAGATTCCGTTGTGTAACATCAATGTAGAGGCCGGAGTACCCCCGTGCCGTCGCTTCACCCCCTGCAACTAGGTGCCCTCACCCTAATAAATCTACCCCGAAGGTTTGTCGCTCGCGTCCAATATTTGGAAACGGTGGATCAATGATTCCAACATAGTTGTTTTGGGGTAAGTTAAGTCTGAGATTATCTTAATAATTATCTTTGCATTGCTCATATAAAATATGGCAATGAGATAAATATATACACCTGTATTCTGTTAAAGCGATATTTGTCTGGCTTTAAGTACCACAAAATAGTAATAATGTAACGGGAGTCAAGCCATTTTCCGTGGTCACATCTTGCAGATTACGAGGAATTTAGTAACATTTGGCAAGTGAAAATCTTAATAACTCCTCACACGATCCGTGAATCATACCCAGAACCTTATCGTAATCAGCCTACGATTTTAACTACTGAACCAACGAGGTAATTAGTTTATAAGTCCTATTCCGATAATGTTTTCGAAGTGGAATTAAACTACTGCATCTAAAGCATTAGCCAACTCCATACTGACTCATTGTTTCGCCTGTAAATGAATGGAACTGAATCCGTTCGCAGACGGCGATGTATTTATGCTGGTTTAGTGTAGCCCTCGTAGCATTTGACGCGCCGTAGCGGACGCCGTAGTACTGCTACAAAACATGATTTTAAGTTTTTTTTTCTAGCTCATGAGTGATTTTTTCTTGGGTATTCTATATTTTTAATTGGTACCTTTATTTTTTTGGAAACAATTATATTTATCTCTATTGTTTGATAAGAAAAGATGGACTCCTGCCTGATGAAACCTACTTTTTGTCATTAGAAGTAGTAGTATTACTTAAATTGTTGTATAAAGTGCAAGCAGTCATATTTTGCGGTGTATCGTAGTTGGCACGCCATCATCTATAAAAGATTAATGATAAAATCTGTTGTGGACATACCTACTTTATACTTTGTATTCAAAATATTAGAAATCTAAGAACAACGTCTGTGTTTTAAAAGTCTTAAAGGGAATAAAACAAAGGGCTCTTAAAGCTAGTGACGTGTAATCAAGCCTCTTTTGTACAATGTACTCGTCCTTTTTTAATTTCACAACCACGGCCGAAGCAAAATTTTTCCTGTGTATTTTTTTGTTTGCCCACCGTAACCGTTTACATCTTAGGATGTGGGCGGGATCTTTATTCAATGGCTGTAGAGTTACCTGATAGTGTACCAATATTCTCCATGAAATGATTTTCATTGCCAGGAGAATATACTCGTCCTAAAGACCTTGACGCATTTAAAGATAATTACATGTACAAATGTTCACAATGCGATTTTCTTAGAGATAGTTCTTCCTGAAAAAGAGTGAGCGAATTCTTCTGGTTCTGTGCAACCTCTTGCTTTATGAGACATGTCAAAATCTTTAAGTTTTAAAATGGAAAACAGGACTTTATGCCTGACAGGCTGCTCTTGCGATAGGTAGATCAATAAGACAGTACTAGCAAAATGAGGCAGTCTCACTGGCTTTTTCAAAGTAGAGCCACTGGCTAGAGGAGGCACTCCCACCGGGAGAATGAGGTAGTTCCACTAGACTTATCGTCTCTTTAGTAACATAAGCAAGGCACTACTTGTTTCGTACTAGCTAAATAAAGTAGTCCCGATAGCTAGACGGGGCTGTCGCATATTGTATAGACAAACAGTTCTACTAGACCTTGTAGGCACACAGTCTGCAAAAACGTATAATTTTTTAAATAATACTCATGAAAGTCAAGCGACAATATAAAGCATCAAGACTTATCGCTTCCAACATGCCCTCGTATTACATCTCAAACAATACTTGCGCACGATGTTCGCAAACAAAGAGCTGCATTAGCAAATCATACGAATATGTGCGAGCACTTACGACGAAAAGTAAACATAAATCCAATCTCCCCTGAAATGCTCATCTAACCGAGCTATATTATTACCTGATACATTTCCCTTCGAATAGAAAAACACCCTTTAATTTTACTCACACAACACCATGTTTCCAGGCCGTAGGGTCGTAAGCGCTAGTGTAAAGAGCTTGAATACCAATCATAATAAAACGATTTAAGGTGCTTATTCCATTGCAGCGTTATTGCAAATAAGATTATGTGTTATAAAGCCAATGCAGACCGTATAGTGTCATCTCACTTTTATTCTATTTTCAGATTATAGGGGTACGGATACTGGATGGTATTTTAAGTCGTGGAGTTGATGGCGAACTGTTATGTAACCTGGCCGATGAACTGGTGAATTGGTTGCTCATCAATCATTCGATAATGCTAGGCATATTATGTAAGAGATTTATGCTATACATAAAATAGGAAAGAATATTGTGCAGTAAGTTGAGGAATTTAATTTGAGAACAATTAAAATTAAATTCATTTATTATATACAGATATAACTAAAAATTAGGATAAAAAATACAAATTGATTGGGATACTAATATATTGGAATGAAATGGAAAATAATGCTATTCAGTGCCTTAAATAAAGATTTGTTATTCCATTTAAATCTCAATAAATATAATCATAGATAAGTTCATGTATTACGTTCGTAGGTATATACATATTTTTAGGTGATACGTGCGCCCCACTTAGTATAGCTACGAAAACAGCGCGTTGAACTCTTTCATACGAAACCCGTTTTCATCTCATAAGACCTGCAAAAATATTAATAATTCGTTAAGAAACCTTAATGAAATACCATTCATAATATTATCCACTGCTTCCACCAGAAATCTTAATTAAAAATGTATAGCTGTGTTTTAAAAATAACGTAGACTTTTTCTCGGAAACTCTAAAACAGTAGAAGCCTTTAAAACAAACATGGCGGCAGACTTCAACTCTTCACAATAGCTTTACGAAACCAACTTACCAGACTTTCAATTTCTTACACAACATTTTTAACCTCTTCCATCAAAACGGATTAGAAAATGATCACAGGTACTTTATAAACTCCCTACTTAGGCATAATGAACAAAGACAAAGACGGCAGGTAGCGGGTGCGGGGGCGGGGACGAGGCGCGGGGGCAGGCGGCGGACGCATATGCACCACCATACGTACAACGATATGCATCACTGCAGTCGCAGAGCTGCATTCCTGCTGCCGACAAACGAAGTAATAGTATGGATATGCAGTCACCGCGATGCCCACCAGAAACCCTGAACGTAATCGTGACGTCATTGAAAAAGCATGCTGTCACTGTCATATTTATCGTTGAACTTTGTGGTGTGAGTGGAATGGAACGCGCTTACGATAAGATTGCGCGTGATGATACTGGTGGTTCGTTAATATTAACGTTAATTTGGAAGGTTTTCTAGGTAACTGTAACGATTTAGTGATATGTTAAAAATGCTATTAATTAATAAATAACCTACTCCGTATCCATCTGTAGAGGGATAAATAATTTGTGACGTGCAAACAATAATGTTATGAGACGAAATTGTCTATGTAATAGAAAGAGCTTTTCAAAATAATCAGAAACCTTCCTTGAAATCAAAGGAACCCAATAAAATGCTTGATAACAATCCTAAGAACATTGCTTCAAACATGTTGAGATCTCAGAAACTTTAAATATGATAACATATCTATTTCTTAATAGCCATGTAACGATTATTCTTAAATTAGCAAATAATAACCATTTTGTTGACAATATTAATAATACCAGCCTTTTAAATGCGTGAGGCATTTTTTAAAAGTCTGGTATTGTTAATATTCTCTATTGGGTACAGGCGTCCCAGTCTCAAATCCAGAAATCCGACATGTACGAACTCAGGTTTGAATATATGATCGTCACTGATCGTCGTTACTGTGGCAAGCGTTCTACCAACTGGGCTATCACTGCTTCCCAAACTACATTGTTGAAAATATGCTTTTCTTATAAATAAAAAAATATTTAATTCAACGCATCACTCTAAGCGGACGAGCGGACATTCACCGATGCTGTTTATCACATGCCAAAGTAAACTACAATATCGCTTTTCAATTGGCTGGCACTGCGATGCTCAGTTGGGATCTTAACTGCCTATTACATTTCGAGCGGCATATCCATACAATACTTTCCCCGGGAGCATCAGTTCAACTCCTCTTAGTTATAGTCCGGTCGCTCTCTAATTTACTTGGCCGCCGTCCGCGAGCTCTACAGTAACGCCGTGCTGTTGGTACACAATAAACGCACACTTATGACCTTTTATGTAAAGTAATATCATTGCGATATATCTGAGGAAAGTGAGCAAGGTATATTTACAAGTAGCGTCAATTATTTACTTCAATCATTACCCACAAAACTGTTATTTTATAATGATCGTTGAAATTAGCGGATATAAGATTACGTACATAGGTATGATAGAGCATTGAATGAACAAAAAGTTAGGGATGACATCGTATAGTTTGGAAACGGCAACACCTAAGTAAATTATTATTTAAATCATTGTATATAGTGGTAGGTAATTAATAAGACATATGTAGAAAGCGGCGCAGCCCAATCTCTGGGCATAGAGAAGAAGTGCAGCTTTGTATTTTAATGTAGAACTTTAAAGTTTGCCAAGTGTGCATGCCGTGACAGTCATGTAAGTCGTTATAACACGTGACAGCATGGTTCAGATTCCAGTGCACCGGGCTTTCCAGTTATTATAACATAGATACTGTCGTTGAGAACTAGATTATTACCGAATCCTATCACTCCTAATTGTTGATAACAATTAAATATACTGAACTGCCGGTTACTAGGACCCTGTTGCCAATGATGGTGGGTAAATGATTTTTGTATTTTCAAATAAGTTATTTTTATAATTATACCAATTTAATTATGTAGTTTATTAGAAAAAAAAAAGAACTACATATATACACTTATCTTGTGTCCAAGACAATTCAATTTAGTTGGCAGGTCGTCCGTTGGAAAGCCATATCGTAACCCACTCCAAATTGTGATTAAACCAACCTTATACACACAATTACAGTTCACACGTGTGCTGACACCCGTTTTCTACTCAATACAGAAAGATTATAACCCATTACCATGTTAAAAGATCAAAATTCAACCTAATGTACAAACTTTCATGTTACAGAATCGAATGGCGAGATGTTGACGAAACATCACGATACGTATGTGTGCCCTCGTGAAAGCTACACATTTCATTTATTATATTAGCTACAATACGAGACGTCATTTTGTATACACATCTACTACTGTACTCATAAATGTTTCGTCTGTGTGCGGCCGGGCGGTGTAAAAAGGACGTAAGTGCGTTTCATTGAGAATTGAAGTTAATCGTTTTTCAATATGGTTGAATTTAGGTTGGAGCTAGTGAAGTATTGAGGCAATGAGCATACGCTTATCCGTGTGCACCGCAACGGCTCAAACAGAGTACCGAAGAATGCGGAGCGTGAATTACTATGTTTAGGGAGTTGTCAGTTTGACAATTGCTCTTACAAGGATTCGCGCCGCTTGTTCAGATTAATAAAGGATTAAAGAGGCTCGGCAATGAAGTTGAAATAAGTCTTATTAACTTATCATCGCTCTTTTTAATTGCTGTGCGTTAGTGAATTATGTAATAATTACTGGCAATTGTTTGTACCCCAAATTTATAAGTACATCGAAGATTTTTTTTGTTTATCTGATTTTTTATGCAAGTAAAATGGATATAGTGTTAAATATAAATTAAAAAAAAAAGTTTTTTCAAAATTTCAGGATAAATAATGCTATATTAAAATGTGTCATGGTTAATAAAATGTCTAAAAATAACATTTATTTTTATTAAAAAATATAAATACACAAGTAGTTCCTTTAATTAAATTACAATAGCATCCTATAATCACGAGGATCATAAAAGTGATAAAGTCAACCGACGAACGTATCAATTACTAAATTGAATTAAGCGCTATAAAGCGCTCGGGCGCGCACGGCCACAATAAGCGATCGCAGCGCATCACATTAGCTACTGACAGCTCGCGTACGTGTGTATACCACGCTCGTTACGTTTACGTGACGCTCACACACAAAAACAAACTTACTTTACCACAAAAAACAACTTGAAATACCCCTTATAGCCATTGCAATAAGACGTTTCATACCGGCAGCACTATACTTGTCATTTTATAGCTTGCTCTCGCCACCACACTCGGTACGCGGGTGGTGAAGTCCGGCAACGTCGCACCCAAATTATTGTGACATTTATTTCATACAACTCACAGAACGGAACCACTAGCGACATCTACCCGCGCCCACGGAACTAAACACTCGGCATTTAGAGAGAGACGGATGTACTTGACAATATCACTTTCACGGTCTCGTACTTAAAGCTAAGCGGTTTGCTGTACTGTTTGTTTGTGTCTGTAAACAGCGGCCCGCTGAGGTGTATCGCGCATGAATGAAATGGATGACTGTGAGAATGAGACAGTGTGCTGTAGTTTATGGCCGTAGGAGCGGGACGGCGTGGGAGCGCGAAGCGTGCAGAATACATCGTTTATCAGATTACAAGCGAAGTATCGCGAGCGTGGCGATGTTTTGACACGCGATAATCACGAGATAATGCGGGCGATCTCGGCGGCATTTAGGTTTATATTGGCTTTTTATAGCGTCGAGTCAGTAGTGGCGGGAAATATTGAGATATGTGGTCGCGGTGTCGAAATGAAGCGCGATGTCAGTTGACGCTTCAAGGCGCTGTCTACATGTCAACCTACTTATTATTTATTAAGCTTCGCTATAATTAACAGTATTTTTTTTAGATGTCAGGTTAATGTTTTATAGAATTTAATACAACTACAAAGTACAGTGTTAATAGATAATAATGTAGTTAGAATAAATATTTCCTTAGCTACAGATATTAAGTCGTTAATTTTAGATATATTTTATTTCACCTTACTAATTGGATTAAGTGCCGTCTTCGCTCCCTTTTACATTGGGTTCAGTGTCCTATTTAATATAATCTTGCCTAGGTACACCTACATAATCTGTGATCAAGCAATTTAAAAAAAAAAACAACACATAATAAAAATCTGTAATAAAATAAATAATTTTCATTTGAAGATGTAATAATAATAATACTACTTAATAATAATACTTGAAATAATGGGTGTAACTCTTATTCGTACCAAGAAATATTACTTAATCAAAAATCCCAAATAAATAAACCCTCGCAGTGTTAAAACTAAGCAATTAGCTCGTCGAAAGTGCAGAGCTTTCATAGACAAGAAGCATTCCAAACTTGGGGACCAGACGGTGGCAGGTTACCAGCTGAATAGTGTTAAAGTTTGATAACAGATCAACTTGACAGATGGGAGCGGAGGCGGGCAAATGCTACGAATCAGACAGGTAGCACCATCTGTTGACGAGTAGCAGAACTAAAGTGAAGATTTAATTTGTCTGTACTATTTGTTTTAAGTTATACGATTTTGACTAGGCACTTTTTTTTTCAATATAAAAAAAAATATAGTAAGGTGTTTCCTAGCTATGGGTTATTAATTATTTTGTCCATGTTAATCCATGATTATTAACCATAGTATTCGTGAATGAAACGCAAAAGATCCCGAAATGCTAACGAAATATAAACCGTTATACAATCGTGTGTAGTATTAGGAATCTTAAACAGAAATAGTAGACAAGGTGTATGCATTCTAAATTCCATGACCAAGCGTTATTTCTGGAGTGGCGATGTTTATCTTATGGCAAACGGTTTTAGCGCCGTGTGTTATTTCAGTATCCGATTCGCTTTCTTTTATTTTGGTAATGTTATATCACTGCGACTTCGCTAATCGATTTCTAATCGAATTAATGTAGGTACAGACAACACCCTGCTGTGTTACAAATAATATTATGTTGTTTATTTACATAATAATACATTAGGCTATTAGTTAATTACAGCGTTCCTAAAGAAATCCCATTTTATGTATGTTCTTAATAATTACAATTTAAAAAAGATACGTTTTTTCAGCATATCCTATTTTGTAGCTTGTGTCGCCATCTATGCAGAGACCAGTGAATTTATAGTTACGAAGACCCTTTATGTATTTTTTAAGAATATTCTTAACAAAAAAAAAATCTTACATGTTAATGACATAGCCTAGTTATAGTAGATCAGTGCATCTAACGCGGATTTTCGTTAATACCTAGAAATAAATAAACATTATCTTATAACCAAATCACTTAGCATCATTGATATAGTAAATTATCATTAGTATTAAAAATAAATGATAATACTTACTTAATAATCACAGCAACTAACTACATAGTCAGTGGACTAGGTAAGGAATGAAACTACTGTCATTATCGTAAAAACGTGTCCTTATTGATATTAGATTGTTTCATCATCGCAATTCTATCACGTTTACTTCAGGTAATTTCCTTTACTCTTGACAATTAAAGTGGAAGCGCAAGGTCAGGGCGCGAAATTCAAAATGACAATGGTTTTTATTTTTCGTAAAAAAATAAAAACCATTGTCATTTTGAATTTCGCGCCCTTACCTTGCGCTTCCCCCTTAAGTCACAATACAGGGCAATATATATTTATTAAAGATAATTTTCTCTATAAGTTCAACTCGCTCATTCCGATGATTTTCGTATGCATACAAGAAACCTATGTCTAGTGCATTTATTTCTCCATGAAATTGCAGTTTTGCTGAATTTTGATCCCTAAGTAACAACAATTAAATACTGTATTTGTATTCAATTCTCATAATGCAACCTTAACACCGAATTTCCTACCATCGTTACAATTATATTGTCACGGCTAGTGTTGTCGGCTCACACAGCCCGCTGCGTCGGCGTGAGTGTAAATCTTCCGTTGATTTACGTTCAAACACGCGGGTACTTTAATTTACAACTAGTCGGTTTTAGCCCACTTTCATGCGTAATAAATACCAAACAATTAAATACCATTGTGGGTGTCATTTTATTGTATGAGTTTGGTGATCGTACGCTGAGATGGCTTCTATCAATGTCAATGTTTTACTAATGAAGACATTAACATCGATTTCGTTCTTACAATCTTCTCTGTAACGTGAGCAATTACGTATGTATCAGTTCTGTTGCTGGCTCTAGTAATTTGCTTTTATGTAATTATTTATCCCATTATCTGTTCGCGAGAGCTTCGCCACTAGGTCAGCGGGGTATGCCACGGGTAAGTGGAGTGGGATAACTTATTAAATTTTAAGTTTAATTTCTAAAAATAGTGTCACCAGTAAAAATATATCTTATTTAAAGTATTAAAATTAAAGTTCATAGGTGCAATAGATGTGGATGTTCTATCAGCTGAATGCTTAGCTTAAAAATTCTCCGTATTAAAATTTGATTTCAGTTTACCGTCAAATATGCCAACAAATACAAATGCGTATTATAAATAGCATTACGAAATAAATCCAATGTTAAACATTGATTTACGCTATAAACTCCCACACATGTAATTATTCCAAAAAACATCTAGGTGAAAACCGTGGTAGCGCTGAATAAGCGAGTCGTCGACCTAGATCGTCACTTGGTTAGTATTATTCAATATTGCCAAGTGATTTATTATACGCGTAAAATTCACCAGATGCGGATCACGGAGACCGCATATTGGTTGTATGCGGCTGTTTCTTGGGTGGTCTAACTATGGACTATTGTTTATGATACAACGGCGTTACGTTTCCGATCGTTAATAGTTTTATTGCGAACACCATATGCGTTGGAGTTGCGAAATACTAGTATTAAGAGTGGAGAGTAGGTCAATTGAGGTGTAACGCATAGTGGAATGAACCAGAGTGTGATATGTAATTACTTTATTGCTTGTGATTCTATTGCATGCGTATGAGATTTTACCAACCCCATATAAGTTACCATCAAATTTTGGTCATAGTATAGTATGTGACGAATTATTGAGTTATTAGTACGCCGTTGCTATGTTTGGGCTTTTACACGGTGACCCAGAAAAAGTACTTACAGGTACCACACTTTAGCACTTTGTAGGTTTTTTAATTAAAGGTACAAAACGTTTAATCTACTCGAATATTCGACCCGAAAGTGCCCACTCGAATATTCGATCTGAACATTTTCAGTTGACCTCGCGCTTATATTTTTCGTTTACGTTCCATAATACGTTAACAGACACAACTCGGGGGTCGTTGCGCAGTAGGGGAATTGAAAAATTGTAAAACACACCTCAGGCACTGTGGTTTGAATAAATTATAAGCGCGCACAAGTTTTCACAGACCAGTGTTGCCGGACACCTCTTGTTGCTCCATCGCTGTAGAAATCGCTAAGAGCTGCGTGTTATCGTGAATTTACGTGAGCTCGAAATACGCTGGTCATCGAGCGACCTACTTACGCCTGGTAGTCTCGATATTGTTGTACTAGATCTCTGCTAGGTTAGCGGGACCCTGGTGCTAGGATTATTAACTTCGCTTAATGGAAACACTTGCTAGATGTAGTATACGTCTAGTTTGCGGCGGTTAGTGTTGTTTTTCCTGGATATTGAAATGATAGTGTTTGTCGAGAGTGAGTATACATACAGAGGCAATATCTAATGTGTTTACATATTTGTTACAAACATATTATCTGCTTAGTTACTTTTAGCGGGTTGATTAATTGTGTTTGTAGGTAAAGCGCTTAGACAAGCTTTATGAATTGTTATTAAAGCTTAAATTACTTTTGAGCACGGATTTCACAGAGCCCTATCACAGTCACCGTGAAGTGGGTCACGTTATCTAATCACATAAAAATACTGTCATCGTTTTATGCGTAAAAACCACCAACCTTCCAGGGATTTGTAATCTTAAAGAATTATACAAGCGATAAAAACGGGCCACGGTGAAAAACATCGATAATGGAAAAAAGGCAATAAAAATCAGGAGGCTTACCGGACAAGTAGGTAAGGGTTGCTTAAACGTAGCCACACTTATGTTTAATAAATGAATAAGTTATGATATTATGAACCGAATGAAGGGCCAAATAATCCACAGCACATTTTATATAACGCAAGCGAGACTGTGAATTATCTGGTATCATCAATCTCCAAGTAACTTCACAGATATTTCAGTGACTTCCGTTGACCTAGAAACTCATGGACCTAAGCTCTTTAGTCCTGCGACCGATATTTTTTTAAAAGTACCTATGTTTTTTCGAATTTATGCATTATTTTCTTTTTGAACGCCTAACGCCATCTATCGGTCACAGAATAAAAAAAGAAAATTCACAGAAAAACCATTACAACATAGTTATTTTGTATAATGCGAAATGAGGCTTAGCACATAACAATTGAGTAACAACACAACTACGGCTATATTACAGTACAACCCCCGCGGGCCGGGCCGGCCCTTATATAGGACAAACTTGGCGATCCCTTCGTCCTCCTATCGCGCCCGCCACCAACCCCTGAACTGGAATATCTAAGATGTGCCCATTTGTATGTAATATTTAACGTAACGGCAGACATCTACAGTTAAATATATCAAAACTCTATTCTGTAATGGCTTTCGGGTTCTTACTCGCTGTAATGTGCTTGTTGTGTATTATAATGCTGGAGGGATTTCAAATATACAAGTATTAGGAAAGCATTGTTTAAAATAATGTGTATTATACAAGGTATGTTGGCCGTTCATTAATTATTTTATTCATTCAAAGATTTAAAGTCAAGTGTTTTTTAAGCAATTTACGATGTAACACTATTTATAATAACTAGGTACCTACTGACTACAGATTAAGAGAGGAAAAATAAAACAAAGCAATTAATCCAAGTAAGAAATTTTATTAATATACGAACAAGAATTTACTAATAAATCGGTCTATCTATAATCTCGTCAAACTAAATCTATATGTACACATGATCACTTTAAGAACCATGTGAATGGCAAAACAAACGATCGCATTAAACTTTCAAGGAGTTTACCGACAACGTTACCTACTTGACAGCCGAAATTGGGTCTGAAATTACTGGAAAGTAGAATTATGGCGCCTTTAACTAATATACGTTTATCCGGAAGTGGCCTGGGCGGCGGACGTCGTAGCACATGTGCGGTGTAATTTATTTTGGTGCGATACCATTGGTCGTTGTAGCTACCCGTCAATAGATGGCGCGATACGCAACTATCCACTACAATGGCGACGACTCTGTTGTATACAAATTATAAACTTAATACGACTTACGCTATTGCCACCTTAGTCATGCACTACGACTATGAGAAGGATGAAAATACATTTGATGTGTTCAAATTTAGTTTGTGTTTCTGGCAACAACATCACCGATATTAGGTTTAGTATTTGAATTTAGTGTTGCAGCCAAGGCGACATTGTAGTTATAATATTGTTAACTCACGACTGTATTCTATGTGACCTAGCACATAGTATATGCTAGGATTATGACACACCGCTATCACTTCATCCACATTCATACACTTCGGTCAGTTTTAGGTTCGCTATCACTTCATGCACATTTAAACATCTTTTCATACACTTCGGTCAGTTTACGGTTTGCTATCACTTCATCCACATTCATACACTTCGGTCAGTTTTAGGTTCGCTATCACTTCATTCACATTGAAACATCTTTTCATACACTTCGGTCAGTTTACGGTTTGCTATCACTTCATTCACATTCATACACTTCGGTCAGTTAACGTTTCGCTATCACTTCATCCATATTCATACATATTTTCCTACACCTCGGTCAGTTTACGGTTCGGTATCACTTCAAGCACATTTATACATATTTTCATACACTTCGGTCAGTTTACGGTACTACGGTCTTCGTCTTTCTGGAAGAGACCATACGTATGACGGCAGGTTCTCCTTGATCGCTCTTAAATTAATTGTAAGACAAATTCAGTTAGGTATACGCGATTTTTCTTTCCTCCCTTATTGCTAAACATAGACATTGGCCAGAGACAGCCAAAGGTGGAGAAGTATGGAGAGTATGGGGGCGACTATTGCCATTGCATTTGCAGTCACACATTGGTTATATTTTTATGCAATTTGTCTTTTAACAATTGTTATACATTGGTATCGGGTATTAAACATATAACTTTTAACCCATTTTATATGTGAGGAACTAGGGATTATATTTAAATAACAGGTAATTATTTAAAAATATTGCTTGAAAGTCAAAATTGCTTACCTTTTAGGACATATATGGAAAAACAAGGATTGACATCCAATCATGTGATACCTACTATCTGAATACCCACATACCTACCTACGTAAAGAAAATAAGTACCCGATGACAAAACTCAGATGCTAATGTGACTTAGTTCTCTGACTCAAATGATGTCACAAGACGTTTGGTCTAGTGTGCGTAGTCTCTCTCTGGCTTGTACTATCTACGACATGCAAAACATTTGATTACTGGAACGGAGCTACCTACAGTACATTCAAAACTCATACTAAGGGCTTTGGATATAAAAATATCGCCATACTAGCTAAGGTAAAGAAGGGAAGCCGCAGTTATTTATAGGGCACTTAACCTCTTTGTTTATGACAAGATCTAATTCGGTATTGAGACACTGCTGCGGTTAGAATTGGGATGTTTAAAACAAACAAATTGAAGCCGAGCACACGGCAGGAAATTTCAATTATTTAATGTTACATTTCACAAACATTGAATACCGGAACTGTTATGGGATTTGTCTGTGTATTGGGTAGATATAATATAAATGAACGTTATATGCTACGGTAAAATACGGTATATCAATCGATAAATAAATTATGTTTGTTTAAAGCAACGTGCTCCACACAAAAACTTTTCAATGGATTTGAATGAAATTGAATATCGGTAGACTATGATCTGAACATGTACAGGATTTTTCTTTGTTGAGATACCCACGGATAAAGCCGCACGTAAATGCTAGTACTACATTAAAACGCACATAATTTTGTCTCTACAATAAGAGCGGTTAGGGCGGCTACTATGTAATCAAATGACGTCAAAGTTTGTTCATTCCGTGTTTTAACGTTACAATGCAACATTTTTTTTTTATCATAATGAATGACGTCATTATATTCCAGATACGAACGTATTCTACGAAGTATGATTACCACGGGAAGTGTGTTAAAACTAATAAGTATTCTAACCTTACCACCCACTTGCGCAAACCATCAGCTTTCGGTATAAAGTGTTGTTGAAGCAGCTGACTGCCGACTGACGTCTTGCGCATAATCAACAGGTCTGCGTCAGAAGGGTTGCCTCCTGCCTTTTGCCTTGCCGTGCCTTCCGAACGAAAACATCTTATTGATGCATAGATTATTATTCACTTTAGTTACATTATGAATAGTAATTTTATAGAAAAAATCTACACAACAACCTGTCGGTTTTATTTATCAGACAACCATAGTTTAACAGATGGGAAGAATTTTCCTAATTGAAGAAGATCAAGTAGGTACTTAGTTTTTGATATCTTTATACCAGCTCGCTGTTCAGAGGGGGCAATATTTAGAATAACTTTGCTGTGAAATCCATTACTTATTCGCGGTAGGCATAGTATATATATTATGAACCATGGAGCATATCTCTTTCAGTGAGAGCTCTAGAGCACTGAAATCAGTACAACAAACAACAGAACAGATAAGTACAGCGCTGTGAGTGCGATGCTCCCAAAACTTATCCAATAATTTACATCAAAGGGGTATAAATACAATATCTACAGTTTGTGGAAGAGGTGAAATGTCTTTATCTGACTCATGCTTGCTTTTCAAATCAATTAACCATCAGAACGTTTACACACAATTCGGTGAAGAAATAGATGTGGTGACGTCATTGGCGGGCGGTGGCACCCGTGCTGCCCGACTCACATCCTCGCGATCGTAGACTACGGATACCGTGGACTAGATACATGTGTGTAACATGTGAGATGGAAGATCAAAATGATTGTCTTTTCACAAAATTTATATAACATAACAATTTATTTTTCTTAAGTAAGTTGAACACAGCCAAAAATATTGCTGTCTTGCTCATCACGACAAAACGCGTCAGTGAGTGAGTGTGTGAGGCGGTGAGTTTAGTCTAATTGAGTTTATGAACTGATTAAAATTATATTGTCAATACGCGTGTCATAGGTGTTATACGCCATATTTATAATATGATAATCTAATTTAGACATATGATTATAACTATAACCATAGTTTCTATTAGATTGTTACTCATCAATAATCATACTATTGCCATTTATGTCCCTACCTAGTATTTTTTTTTTTTTCTTTCTCATAGGTGGGTTTATGTCAAGTGTGCTCGTTTGCTCACAAAAGTGTCCAATTTCACATGATACTGTGTTTAAAAAAAAGGATAAAAAAATTATCTTCCCTTTATATTTATTGTACTAGCAAATCCTGTGCTTCTTTTCTTCTCTGTTCTCACGCTACAAGCTCAAACCTTTTTGGTAAGTCTATCGTATTCGATGTCTACGTGTCTAATCGAAATAACCGTTCGGTAACTACCACAGACTCTTTACACTGTGCTACTCTTTATTTATATCCTCGTCAGTGTCTGGAAATGTATGGAGCGGGGAAAATTACCGATTGTCTATGTATAGACGCATCGGGACGCAGCTTTTGTGTTGTGTTTCTGGAATGTTTTTTCGATCGATTCGATGTTCATTTATTACAATCCAAATCGATATTAAAGATGTCACCTGTCAAAAAAAAATCTAAAAATAATTAACTATATTAATATCATAAAGAGGTACAGTTATTAATTTGTGAAGTTTCGAATATTAATAATCTTTGAAACTCGGAACTTCTGAGGATCAATTGTTAGTAAATACAAGGTTTTTTCAAACCCCAGCTCCCACCTCTGGGATTTCTGGATTTCATGTGCAAATCTCATTTTCAGCCACGATTATCACATCATCGGAAAAACATCGTGAGGAAGCCTCCAGCATGTCCGAGAGAACCCCCTCGAAATATGTGTGAAGTCCGCCAATCCGCACTGGGCCAGCGTTGTGGACTATGGCCTAATCCCCCTCGGATTGAGAGCAGGCCCGTGCTCAACAGTGGGACATTAAAAAGGGCTGGTATTATATTATAAATACATGTTTTACACTTAATTTATTGAAAAAAATACTTTCACATCATCCGCAGTGACTTAAAAGCGCAATAAATATTTCATTTACCCATCTTTGTTTACAGATATAGCAATTTGCTGTCGGAACGTCGCGTCGATGTATGCAAATCGTCTACTTATACCATATTCACTACAGGGGTGAGCCCGCTTTTATAACAATTAAAATATGCAAATGGGAAATATTACCCACTACTTTTCATTCCGGTTCGATGGAGTAGGAATCAATGGGGATGCAAAACAGCCCACCCTTGCCATGATGACGGTGTCGAAAATATGGAGAGTCCGCCGTTCAGGGGCGCGACAGACGAGCGATACAATGTTTGTTTACATTAAAACATTGCGCAGCGACACGTGTATTAAATTTTACAGTGAATAGTGTATCAATATTTGGGAAGTTTGTGTGAATGGGTTAGGTAGTAACAAAGTTATTTTGTTACGGGATTACATACTTTAATTTCCACACTATACAGGTCATCCGATATTTTGGACGTAGATGCCGATGATTGACTCGCTGTTTATGGGAATAGATCTAGAGGACGTAGCCAAACTTACTTAGCAGATACTCTTACTAAGATCCAACTTACAACTTACCATCTGGTGAGATCGAGATCAAACACGTGCCTACAACGTAATTAAAAAAAACTTACTGAAAACATCCACCGGACTCCGGTTCAAGACTAATTGTCAGTAAAACAATTTTGCATAATGACTACTACTTATTTGTGAAAAGTTTCACGTCGTAGAAGTTTATATATTTAACATATAAAAATGTACAGATATCCCATTGTAGATGACTTTGTTCATTTCCATAATTTGCCTGCTTGAATTAATTTATCGGAATAAAAATAATTCATTATCGTTTTATTATCATGGCACTATTACGTAACATAGAATAATTGTAACAAAGAACAAATAAAGCATTTCTAGTTCATTAATCGATCGCAGTTTGGTACCAACAGATCGACATTTCTCATTTTTATTAATTACAAAACATTATCATAGCGGTGTCGTTGACCGTACCGGGCCGAATAAGTAGCCTTAACAGAATAGAGTCGTTGTGTACCGCACAGTGGGCCGAGTCCGTAGACAAGTACTAAACGCCTAAATTACACAGATTGCGAACGGTCGGGCCCGTGTTGCCATGTAAATTAATAATATGTAAATTTCCCCGCCCGCCCAACAGGCAACGGGGGCTAAGCCTCCGTTTACATGCCACTCCTGTACGTTATGCCGAATAGATTAATTTGAGTACACTTTGCCATTTTAATTGAGTCTTGGTAAACTAGGTACATCCAAGTAGTAGGGTTTTATAATAGGTACATTATTATTTCCTTCAGTTAGTGCCAGCTTAGGAATGATTATTTTCTTTCTAATTTCCCTTTTTCTGTTAAATTATAGGTAGCATGAAAGTTAGGTATGTATAAATAGGGGTGGATGACCTAATTCTCGCTACTAATTGGTTTGAATATTATTACAGATAAAAGTGGATGATAGCAAGAAAATAATTCTCCGACTTCCTAGCTGATGTTCATTTACTGCATCTAATACCTTTGCATTAGCACAAAATTAAATACCTACGTACTAGTACGTAGTCATTTATTATGGTAACCAGATAGATCTTCATTTATGACTACAAACTTTTTAAAAAGTAATTCTATCCTAAAAACACCGCATCACCTCCGCAAGGTTAAATCCGCAGAAAAAAAACACCAATACAAGCGTTTTATTCGCTATTACGTCTATAAAACTTCGGCAAAGTTCCAAAACTAGACTGTTTATTTGGATAATAGTTTAATCTGTAGTCGATAGGTGACTGGTGTGACGGCGGCCCCGGGGCGATCAATTACTGCGAATCAACTGTGAATCAACTTTCATTTGCCACCCCTGGCGTGGTTATTGCGCACTTGGATGAGAATCGGTGTACTCACCCTATAAAAGTATGGACATGTTCGATATAGAGTCAAATAGTGTAAACAATTATCGATACTATGGTTATTGTTGAATCGAATAATTTCATTTAGATTGTCTTGAGTGCTATCCTCCTTCCCTTCTTAAGTAGGTACTAGAGTTATACCACGATACTGAATAGAATTTAAATTTTGACTAATGTTTGTTATCATTGAAAGATGGTTTGTCTATAGCCCAAAGACGTATTATACAATCCAAAAAATATTCTAATCCCATTGATCTAACTGCGTCAAAGATTCAACAACTCAATAATCTATAGAAATATTTATGGAGCATTCCGCAGAGAGCAACAATTTGAATCGCATCAATACAATTATTTTCTATTCTAGACGACTTTGAGTATCTAAAAATTTTACTGTCTAATTAAAACATCCATAATAGTTAAAACTAAGTAAAGTTACGATATATTTTTGCGCGATTAAAAATGGTGCGCTTCGAGGAGTGCTCTTATACCTATGATTTAACGTATGCTGTATTTTGATGCCGTAAACATGTATATGCCGTAGCCGTACACTCTCTTATTTTCCGTGCATGGAGTCTCCATACGAGCGTTATTATGGAGTATGTCGATCCCTAACACCTATATGTAGAGCAACGACACGAAAACGCCAAATCAAACTAAAACAAAAGAAACATAATGTAGGATTATTCTAACAAATCTTACAAACCGGGGGGCCGTTGCAATTTGGCGGGAGACAACGCTTAATTACTCTCGCCTGATACCGACAGGAGAGGGTTAACCAGTTATTATAAATAATTTACGAAATAGGACTCCTGCACCGTCGCGGGACCTCGCGATGATTAAACGAGCAATCTATTAAATATACACTTGAATGTTTGATGTTCACCGTGTGTACCAAAGTAGACTTATAGAAGATTCTATAAGTTTAGATTATTCTATCTATGGGGAAAGAGATTTGGGGGTTTAACCTCCCCCCCCCCCCCTTGAAATGCTAATCCAACGATTTATAAATAGGTATTCTTTATATATATTTTTGACTTTGTTCGGATTGTTGCTAATTTTACGTATTCTCTCTGGTTCAGTACTAAACCCTCCCCCCATATGGTTTTCTGGCACGGCCCTGAAAAGTTGTAATAGGTGAATACACCTGTTCGGCGAGTTTCAACGGGTTTTGATTTTAAATACAAATTGCCGAAAGGAGTGTGCCGTCCTCCACAAGTGTATAGCTCGCCTAAATTTCTTCAATTCTCCGTTACAACGAAGTATACTATTAAAGAGTCTGCGGCATAAATTAGACAAAGACGGAGCACGTAAATGTACAGGATTATAGGAGGCTGAGGCGTCTGTTTCACCCAATAAATATAATATCTATATTTATTCGATTAAGACTATCTATGTTGGTTGATGCTTGTTTTGATTGCCATCTATAACAACAACGTTTTCGTGCCGGAAGATTTGAGGGCGCGAACTACGAATACGATTTTCGTAGAATTCGTAAATACGTACACTTTGTTTACGAATAATCTCGCACTTGACGTACTGGAACCCAGACTTATAGACAGACGACTCTACATACATGTAAAGTCTATCCATTTTCACCTCCCTCAAATAAATACCTAGCAGTTATGAACAAGCTGCATAGTCATCCTTTTCAAACATCCCCTTTCCATTTCTATTTTCCACCCGACACTTACTGAGCGCAGTATTGCAACAGTGAAAGTATTTTTAAGATGTGTCGGGTGTATTCATAAATTGATCCGAGGTCACTACTCCGAGGGTTCAAATGCAATATGTCTGGGGTAGCGACCACGTGTCGAAGGGGCATAATCCGATGGAAAAATATAGTGCGTCGCGCCTCGGACTTAATTGAAAATGTAAGATTATAAAGAACTTTTACAATCTATACGTATATTTGGTAGACGGACGAAATGAGTAATTCTGTAGAAGCTCTGTTAATTTATTTTAGTTGACTCTTACCACCGAATGTTAAACGTGACCTGATATAAACTTATGCATAGATATTCTTAAAAAAAACGTTTCAAATTGAGAACCTCTCCTTTTTTCGTTGGTTAGAAATCCGTGATCAGCGCAATCACAAAATTTTCGCTGTAACTATAGAAATTGTAAAAAAGCTATATTCGGCTGTAATATCATTTGCAATGCCCGATTTACTATTATGTAGAGTTAATAACCACTTTCCTAAACAATATACTTGTTTGCACTCTACATAGAGTACCAGTCGTGTTTCGATTGCAGCCATTAATTACCGATATTAATATCCGCAATTCGCATTCTACGCTCACGTGTAACTAGAGTTGACATATGTCTGTCAGTTTTTTTTCGGACATAATAATATGCGAAATCGTGGTTATTTATACATATTGTGCGAATTTACAGAAAGTTGCTGAATTGTTTGTATTTGCTAGAGTAATAAAAAAATATCGCTACCTATTCTTATTACTTTTTTTTTATTATTACATTATAGGCAAGTATTTGATCTCGATCTCACCTGATGGTAAGTGACGATGAGATCTACGATGGAGCATACTTGCCTAGGTAGGAAGGCGGCAGTAGATAGAGACGCTACATTCACTAGGCACATGCAGCGCAACTGATCTGACCCGCCATCCATGAATGGCAACACCGAAAATCATGCCGGAACACGGCTAGGCCGCTTGGCGACATGGCTTTGTTCAGTGGGTGGTGACTAGCCACGGCCGAAGCCTACCACCAGTAGAGTTGTCACCTGGTTGGCACCACCCGGGGTCACGTGTAGGGTATCTCGAGGGTACTTAATTCTCCTACGGACGAAGGTGACTCGACCCCAAAAATTAATTAATTACGTTTGTAATGTCTTCTGTATCATCTTTTAGTCAATTGTATGTACATAATAATTTCAAAGGTGTATAACTGCGCTTCTGTAGGGCATTTATAATCATTATGGAAAGTCAAAATTTGAACACGTCAATACAAAAGCAAAGAAAAACACAATCAATACATCGTAACTCTGACTTATACTTTCTCAATCACCATTGTATAATATATATTTTATTTCTTTATTTTAATATCTTTATCTTGATAGGTAATACATAAAGTTTGGTCACCCTACATGCATTTAGATATCCCGACATGGTAAACAGTATTAGGGAAATCGGCATTGAACTATATTAGCGCTATATGTTGCATAATAGCAAGAATAGCATCTGATAACCAAGTTGGTTGAACATTCGCCTTAAAAAAAGTGTTCAGATTCAAGCCGCGGCTCGTAAGCCGAAATGACAAAACAGGCGCATACTAAAATACTGAACAGTATCGATCGTGTTTCATTTAGCTTTTTATCGACTTCCGTCCACATCCAAATAGATTATTACTATCAATTTATCTACATATAGTTAGTAATTTAGTATCTAATCCGGTTGAATTGAAATATGTTGTGTCAACGCAGATATAAATACTATGGAAATAACTTCTGTAGAACTTTTGAAGGATGGAGGAAAGAGAGGAAGGCTTAAGAAAAGTGAGGTAGAGGTTAAACTTTTAGAGGACCGAGGAGAGAGAGAGGAAGACATAAGAAAAGTGAGGTAGAGATTAAACTTTTAGATGACGGAGGAGAGAGAGAGGAAGGCATAAGAAAAGTGAGGTAGAGGTTAAACTTTTAGATGACGGAGGAGAGAGAGAGGAAGGCATAAGAAAAGTGAGGTGAAAGTAGCACTTTTAGAGGGTGGAAGAAAGAGAGAGGAAGGCATAAGAAAAGTGAGGTAGAGGGTAAACTTTTAGATGACGGAGGAGAGAGAGAGGAAGGCATAAGAAAAGTGAGGTGAAAGTAGCACTTTTAGAGGGTGGAAGAAAGAGAGAGGAAGGCATAAGAAAAGTGAGGTAGAGGGTAAACTTTTAGAGGACGTAGGAGAGAGAGAGGAAGGCATAAGAGAAGTCAGCTAGAAGTTAAACTTAGAATAAGTTACACGAGCTAAATTACAGATAAGAATATCATTTAAGAAAGTAAAAGATCCAACGCTGGATAGTTAAGTGGAGGGAACTCGATCAGCTTCACCGACAAGCATCTGGCCCCTAAATTAGACAATAAAAATATAGTTGCCAAATTGAAATCTTGCTACGTCAGGACTTATGTGTAATCTACTATATAATATCTATAATGGCGTTAGTATATAAAAGAAATTATAAATGAATATAATATCATAAACATCGCAACATTATTAATAGGTGCATAAAACAAATTTAGGCAATCAATACATATAATGAACAAATATTACACGATTCCTTCAATAAAACAAAATGTCGTATAAGTTATTTATAACAATAAGTTATTTAATTACACTTTACTTGAGTCATTCAATTTGTATTTTCAAAACACTGAATTCAACTGTTCACTGCTAGCCAAAGCCCGAGTAAATCTGAATGATCACCAATATAGACCAGCTTGGACGATCTGGCATCCCGTGAGGCGACTGACACTTTTCAAAACAATATTATGCAAATGCTTTTATAGAGACACTTCCAGTTATCGCGCATCATAGTTTTATTCGATTCGACGACAGACGGGGGCCAATCGAATTATGTTCCCATTATTATTTGGGGACGCTTTGCAGCGCCATAGCAAGGGTGACATGTGTAGTCAAATCTATGAACAGTTTGTGTATTAATTACAAAACCAATCTGCACTAGTATGTACGATTTATATCCCACTAATGTTATAAATGTGAAAGTTTGGATCGATAGATGTTTGTTACTCAATCACGCCAGAACGGCTGAACGGATCTGGATGAAATTTGGCACAGGGATAGATTATAGTCTGGAATAGCACATAGGCTACTTTTTATCCCTGCAAAATGTAAACGCGAGTAACACCGCGGGGCGCAGCTAGTACATTAATAAACATGTGTACTTAATGTGTATGGACGACACAAATAAATAAGTTGTATATAAAATACGTAGTTATTCAGATAAAAAGCAAATTGTTCATCTTTTTTTTTATTTAAACATCGCTTAAAGTATATTAAGAGGTAGATACACATATCATCCTGTATGATATAATACTAGGTTACATATAGAAGTATACACTTAATAAAAACTACAGACAGCCTCCGACCGAAGTCGACAGTAGGAATACTCATGTTCGCATAGTATTTTGTCATGTTTTCTTTACTGTAAGTAGGTTTCTACCTGGCTTCCTTTACATTCAGAGCTTGTGCAAGTTCTTTCATTACCTAAGTCTAGCAGAGTTTTCAAAACAAAATCAATTTCGCAAGACGATTGTACGCATAAAAAAATTGAAGGCAACTCTTTTGCGAAACAGTTTGTCCTTCAATTAACTTATGAAGACTTTTCATCTGTAGACGTTTCATTGTTCTTCCATGCTTCCTCCGAGTTTTTATATTACGCATTGTGCAGTTGTTTACAACGGCAAACAGGTCCTTGAAAACACTGCATAGAATTTTCTTGAGGTCTAACGAGACCTAGATATTTTTTTTTACTTACCGAGCGTTATAAATCACCGTCCTACATGAGAGCGAGCATGTAGGACGCCCTCAATTAGATTAGTCAATTGAGTAGAGCGTGGCGGGCGGCGAGTCAGTCCACTGAAGTAATGAAGAAGTAGCGCCCGCATCGCGTGCCGGCACACCGATGCCGACGTCAATAAAAACAAATATATCACTAAACAACCTACGGGGAAAACATAAATCTCCCACCTCCTCCCCCCATCCGCAACATATCGCCCTAAATAGGTTATATAATTACATATCACGCTTCATTGTCGTGATAAATACTTTCTCACAGTTATCATTTACCAAATCTACGCCACTGTCCATTTTAGATAATGGTGCGAGAGGGATCGAGCATACGCAGAGGAGCGGAGTAAGAATGGTGCAGATATAAAATAACATATATTATTATAGTGTCCACAAGCCAAGCGGATATTGATTATCTGCCACAGTTGAGAGCCACCGAGCCCCCCGCCCGCCGGTGGGCACCGGGCGCCCACTAAACTTATGTTCGCAGCAGCTTGACTTAATTTTCCACCCTAATGCGGTGTGCAAATGGTATATTTTCCCTCAGGTCCCTTTGTACGTAACTCGTTTTTGCAATGTGTGCGATATTCAATATTTGATCTCTGTCTAACCGACTGCACGGCTTGTGACTGCAATATCCCCGTCTCGTTCAAGCACATTCCATAATCATTTTCGATGCATTCCCGTGATATGATTTCCCAGCTACACTTGGAGTACGATTTTGCTATTTTATACGCACACCATTTCCTTGTAGGCGTGAAACGAAAATACTTTTTGTAAGGTTACGTAACTATTATAGGATATATAGATAAGTACCCTCAGGCTTTTTAAGTAAAACAAAATATAAGTAAAATTTAGTTTTTTTAATATGAATATTAAATACCTAAAGCCTGTCAAAAATCCTTGGCTACCACCTAACTACGTAATTCTTTATTATGTAAGTAGGTATATCATTTCTATTGACGACAGTACCCAACTTGACATTTCCCTATTATGTCACTAAGCAATAATTTAATGTCTATAAACAATGAAGTTATCGTTTTATAACACAATGTAATTTTGAAAAAAAATAATCACAAAATCAATTAATAATGAATTCATGAAAAGTTAAATATTTATTTATTCGTACCTATCAAGTTCATGAAATAATTCTCCAAGGATTCACCTCTAATATAAAAGCATGGCATGTCTAGACACAAGTAGTGAACAAATTCTGTACTACAAAACTTTTCGTGGGGCAAGGGACTCACTACATTCATCGTGACACTCTTGTGTGTGTAAGCGTAACCAGTGAAAAATTACTTTGTGTACGTGTGCACACACACAGCGGCAGCGGCGGGTGTGAGGGGCTGATCTGCGAGTGTGTGCGTAGGGAGACGGGCGGCAAAGGGGTCCGAGTCATGAACTAAATAGCTTAGTGTTAACACATATTGACATCAAATTCACCGCGATACTATCATTTATTCAGATAGCAATTCACTCATTGCGCTTTTATTTAAAGTTTTGAACAGTTTCACTGGCCGTCTGGCGGGCGGGACTCGCATTTTTACAGTCCAAGCGTGTCAACGATTAATTATTTTTGCCGCTTTGTTTAACTTATGTTGGCTTTGCTCGTGTTATTAGGTACGAATTTTAATTGCCCACTGGAAATTCCAACGCGTTATGACGTATTTTTGTATATAATATAGCTAGATGAATCGTCGTTCGTTGGCAAAAAGTCACTGCATTTAACAAAATGAAAGATTCAAATAGTTGTAGAATCTAATGGGTATACCTTCGGTTTCTTAGATTTGTGATGGACTTGTAACAGCACCGTTGGGTATTGTGCCATGGGTAGTTAACATTATATGATCACAATACGGTAGTAGACAACTATCTTGGTCTTAAGTATCATTGTTTTATCAGTCTACTAATAGGCCACATAGAAGATGTATGTAGTAAGTGTAAACAAAGGGCTAGCCCAATTGCAATAATTAATAAACAGTCTTTATTTCATTCACTCGTGTGCAAAAATAGGTATCGCATGTGAATCAGTCCTCACCGACGGAATAGGGTGGAGCGATATGGCTTCTGCATCGATATCGACAAAGATAATAAAACCAAACCGATTGGTGAATAAATACCAAGATTTTTTTGTAGATTTAATATTGAACTATACTACTGAATTAACTTTAACCCCGACTGTTTGAATTTGTACCATAAGTATAAAGGCGATTTATATCCCATACTTATATGGGATCTTCTTAAAAAATACTGTATAATCTACTCAAGTTTTAGCACTCGGCTTCACCCGCGCATCATCGATTTTCTCTGCTGCTAGACCCCCAATGATCACAACGAGATGAACCTCTCAAATTATATGTTTCTTACCATACACTGTACAATATTGTAAACCCCGTCGGAATCGCTGCTATAGTTTTTCAGTGATAAACGTTGAACAGACAATATACCAAAAACACTTTATTTAAATTCAAAAGACGTCCAAAAAGTATTTTTTTTATTTATATGTTTAATGTACAGTCGCCGCTAAAAAAATAAGAGATATACTCGTAGATAGATCGGTTTTACAGACACGTTAGTCACAACATCCGTTTGGTTCCAATCAAGAAGATTTGAACCAGCGGGTTGATTCAGAACGTTTCGACAAGTATCCGAACTGATTCGATTAGAAATGTTCTCGTTTTGACCACGATCCTTCAGAGCTATGCTGCAGGACCGAATCTGAGATTCGGTACGACTACGCAACCGAACGTTTTGATTCGACCACTCGCTGTGTTTACATAGTATATTTCATAATGCACGATTTAATTAATAACTAAATCGGTCGATACAAGACTTGTCATTAGGTTATGAATCGTGGGGCCGTTTCGCCTAAAACTATAGCTTTTATTCATGACTGATAATTAAAGTTTGACCTAAAGAGTACATACACTTTCACGAATAACCTAAAGTGTGTTCTTCTTACTAGCTTTGACTTCTACATTGTCGATAGGTAGCCAAAACTCGCCCATGTACTAAAAAAATAGTTCGTTGACATACAGTAAATAAAGTATGAACCACAATTAACCTCCTTAAGGCATTAAGGTCAAAACGGGTGGTGTGATTCAGCCGAGGCCTACTTTAACGAGTAGCTCCTTAATCAACGTGAATACTTCTCATTGAAGATCTGATCTCAAACTAATAAACTAAACAAGGAATGGTAAGTTGACTGCCGCAACGGTGTCTTAATGAACTTGTAATAAAATTATTGGCCACACACAGGGCACAGGCAACGCCCTAGCGACGACGAGTTAACGTGTCTAAGGATTTCATCGTGCGGGACCACTCGATATCGATAGTCGTCTTTGATTTTTATTTTTTTGAAATGTGTGTAATTTATTTAAATATATTTCTTTTACATATTGCTATTAGTCATACAGATATTAGTTCCAAATTCGTTTTTTTTATATCACCCTCCATTTATTGTATAGATACAGAATGGTCAATCATCCACTTGTGTGCAAGTAGGATCTGCTTTATCATGCAGCCACAAAGAAGAAGGTACGCAATGTCAGTATATCTTCCATGCCATTTGGGTGATACTCTACATTCGTGCAACTCCTTACTTTCATCCTAGACGAGGCGGGGAATATAGTTTATATTCAACATAATTATTTAAATTACTGTTTTGCTTCCTGAGTTTTCTTGTAGCAATATATAACAACAATTTACGCACGCTATAACGATAAAACTAACCTAATTCTGCAGAATACGCTTTACATAGCATTAAGATTTATTAGCACTGGCAATTCAAATGCACAAAGCACAATTTCAAATTCAAGTAGTTTTAAAAGCAATTCTTTAGAAAAACTAAATATAAACCGTATCCATAACATAAACCGTTAGAGGCGGCCTTCCAATCTGGAAACCCGGTACCTACACGCGACGAGAAAAATAACTACGCCATTATTTTGTTTATATCGACATCGATAAACGTACTCCACTCGCAGTCAGTAGGATCTAGAAGCGAGCTACAATAAAATGTACCAAGCTAGCTACAAGCCTGAGCAGTTACTCGGGTATACCCCCCTACCCCACTCTCACACCCTCCCCCGCCATATGCGCAGTTGAACCACACACATGCACAACACACACAAACAAGTCACCTGCGAATCCTGTGACCACACATTTGTGTATGCATAGTGACTTACAAAGCCGATCTATCGATACACTGCTTCCAGCTAGGGGCGGATTTTGGTGACTAATTCATATGCTTCCGCTGTATTTACACATTAAAAAAATCTAGCCTGATTTTTTTTTTCTATATAGATAATTTCCTATTATTTGGATTGAAAATAATAACACATTATTTCTATCTATTTAGTCGTTGTTTTTTGTTATTGTTTAAGCTGTTTTTTTCTTAAAAAAACATAAAATAAACGCGATAAAATCCGTAAAATTAGTTTCATTGCAAAGTGTAGTATTCGCGTAAATACCTATACGAAATCAATATTGTTTTTTATTTTTTAAATCAACTATGTTCTATTTAATGCCTACTACGCAATGTGCTCATAACCCCCTTTCCAAAACGTATTTGAACGGGGACGACATACATTTGAATTGGGAACCTCCTCCGTTTTTGAAATCCGTTAAAAAACCTGTAAGTAAATCAATACAATTTAAACTACAATCAAATCTGTAGAGTATCTGGCAAAATCTATAGAGATTTGAAGGATTTGCAGTTAAATTAAATCATAGATGGTGCACTCCATGTACCTCAAGCATAGACATAAAGACTTTGGTATAAAGATAGGCACTTTTATAGTCTGTCAAAAACAGAAAATATTTTGACAGTGCCATTCGGTCTAATCAAGGACCGCAAATTGATACGATATAACACACGATTTACGAGCGTCTACGCCTTTTCTTATTAAGATTGAATGGACGTAAAGCAATTGCGACAATTTATTGCCCACTCATTACCACAAAGGAGAGTCGCGCCTTTAGTAGTTTGCTTTCTGTGTGTTATCAAATAGGTGGGCACAAGGCGCTCGTGACGTTACTGTATTAATTTTGTCCTGAACATACTTGACCTTATTAACGCAGTTTGAAGTGACCCTGATTGCGGTGCCGAGGGTCCCGAGTTCAAATCCTGGTAGGGCCAAAATTTGCTTTTAATAAATATCTAGAAATAATTTATGTTGAAAGTCATTGGTTACAAACTACTGAGTTCGCCCCCAGTCGATTTGTACGGTCCCTATAATACCAGGTCTGCTTAGTGTGGAGCCGTATAGTTGGTGTGTTCGTCTAGCGATAGAAACAAATATTTATCGCAAAGATAAAGATATTAAGACTGAGACAAATAATTTAACACATTTCTCAAACAAAAAATCAAGTTTACAAATGAAAATTCACTTCGTAGTGTCCCTAGTATATTTTACTAATAAATGTGACTGCATTCGCTACGTTCACCTCTACGTGAATCACATATTGAATTATTATAATGTCACCTTGAGATGACCACTTGCAGTCTCACAGCTATCATACATCGTAGTTACTAATAACGGAGGCGGTACTTCATCTATGAGATAAGTTTGTAGTAATTTTCTAATATTCTTTTTTTTTATTACATTATAGGCAAGTATTTGATCTCTATCTCACCTGATGGTAAGTGGTGATGAGATCTACGATGGAGCATACTTGCCTAGGTAGGAAGGCGGCAGTAGATCGAGACGCTACATTCACTAGGCACATGCAGCGCAGCTGATCTGACCCGCCATCCATGAATGGCAACACCGAACATCATGCCGGAACACGGCTAGGCCGCTTGGCGACATGGCTTTGTTCAGTGGGTGGTGACTAGCCACGGCCGAAGCCTACCACCAGTAGAGTTGTCACCTAGTTGACACCACCCAGGGTCACGTGTAGGGTATCTCGAGGGTATTTAATTCTCCTACGGACGAAGGTGACTCGACCCCAATAATAATAATAGGTAGTATATTCTTATGTTTTGTATATGTTTAATATTCTTCTGAATTATTATTCGATGTTATTAATTAGGCCTATGAAGTAGTCATGCGTCACAGTTAGAAATGTAAAATAGTATTATGTAAAATAAATGTAGTCTTTTATTTATTTCGCTTGGTACCTACTTATTTGCTCTTACAAATTAACAGATACGCATACTATATACTACATCACGTAAAAATCTCGCAACTGGAGTTCAAGCATATTTTGAATGTCTTGTACCTGTGAAATCTTACATCGTGATGTCACATCCAAATATTTTTACGATTCTGTATAATCCGCCCGGCGACGGGCGAACCGTCTGCTAGGGGTGGGTGTACCCCTATACCCGAGACGAAAGAACGCGCCCTGCAACCGATATTATTATTGTTTATATGTATAAACTTAGAGTTGAATATTCTATAACAAAATGGGGATGGGAAAATAGTCACCATTTAAATGATCTTACCAATTATACTATGTATACAAACTCTTATACTATAATAGGTTACATTACTATTTATGAATTTTGTAAGCTTTTTACATTAAGTCATAGATAATAAAATTTATTATGGCATAGGTACCTACTATAAAATAATTTCGAGATATTATAAAATTTACAAAGATTCAAAGATATTCGGCTTTGAAGTTTGGTGAAAAAGACAAGTAATGGGGAAAAAGGGGGAGGGCCGCGCTGTCTCTTTCGCACACGCGTAGTCTTACGGTTGTGATGTCACTACGTCTGTAGCATTTGTACTGTTTTCGTTGTTCTGATTTTAAACTGCATTTATGTAATTTTATGAGATATTTTGAAAAAAAAAAGACTGATAGATAATCATACAACATAAATGATATAATATGAAATAAAAAATATATGTTTAACAAGCCTATTAATAATGCATTGTACCCACTTCTGATCATTGCTCGAAAAAAATCTTGTTTCTGGTTTTGTTCTGGTCACAGACGTAAAAATGTCGTCGGGAGTATTTGAAGCAATGAGATTAGGGCTAAATCCTCAATTTGTGACGCGCAACGTCTCATGTGGGTTAGTCCAGTTTAATAGAACACAGAAACACAGAAGAAAAGGTAGATAGGTAGGTACCCAAGCAATAAGAATTTAGTTATATGTAAGTATTCTACTAAAATCTTAGTTCTTAACAAATAAGAGTATACATAACTTATATCAGAAGTGTACTAAGTAGTACTGACTCGGACGGACTGACAGACTGACAAGAAACATCTCATAAAATACTTGTTGGTACTAACGGAACCCTATAAAATGATCAAGGAGACAGTCTATATGTGAACACTGCACGCCTCGTGATCATCAAGTGCTATCTACAATCAAAATGACGTGTATTTTCGTGACGAAATCTCCAACCCGCCCTTTCATCGTGGGATCCAGCCATCATTTTGCGTTTTGCATCACCGGGAGAAAGATGAAAGAGGTTCAAGCGTTCTTGAGGCTACCGCTCTCGGGAGAGGGGCGCGAAGGGGGAGGGAATCATCGCTGGCTCCCGGAAAAATACCTCGAAACAGAGCGGGCGGGGTGGGACCGCTTAATGATCAAAACGCCTCCATTATTGCGAAGGTCTTATCATTATAATTTATTCACGCCAGGAGCTAGGTCGTCCGATTTGAACCTATCATTTCGTTTTGGCTAGTAACAATTTCGGGGCAAATTATATTTCAGAAACTAGGGTAATAATTAAATTTGATTCTAAGACAAACATCACCACATTTGTGATCCACAAAAAGGGATAAACAGAGCTGTACTGCGTGCACAAAACAAGGCCAACTAGAAAAAAATGCATGCATCTTTCAGCTTTGCGCAAAATAACAATCGAATTTAAAGTCCTAAAGCTATAAAGGTAGAGATGGAATTCGAATAAAAAGTATTTGTAGAGGATTATTTGCAGGTATCCAATCAGGGTACGAAGTTACCGTTAATAAATCAGTTGTGTTGGGTAGGTACACACTGGTGCCGGTAGGTTTTGTCTAATAGAGGTTCCAGGCTATAGGTAGCCGCGTTTTGTCTTCAGCGCCTCATCGGTCGAAACTTTCCTTTCCGCAGTCAAACTTAGATCAGGCTCGGAATCTTGGAATATGTGTTTGGAGAGGTTTCGGGTGTGACAACCATCACTTGCGTGTGACAATATAGAATTTTATCTAACCAATAAGTTATGTTTAGGTTTTATACAAACGTTAGAAACATAACGATAGTAGTAGGTTTGTTTACAATATTATAACCAAAAGCCTTAAATTCATTATATAACTGGTCGATTTTAATATTGGATTTAGGTCATTGGAGCATTTTTTATGTCATAATTTGTAATATCTATACCAGTCACACGAAACTTATGGCATGCACGTAGGTACACATTCACACATTCTGATACCTTTAGAGGTTTGTTAGGAAAAGTGTATTTGAACAGGGACGCAGACAAAAATATGATAATATGACGCTACAAGATCTCAGTTATTTTCGTTTTGAGGTACGGTACCCTAAATAATTCAGCATTATGTTAATTTTCGCAACAAATTCTCAATTACGCTGAATTATTCTATCCTCATAAACAATGCACGCGAAGAGAACAGCCAGGCGTGTTAATTAAAGTTGCTCTATATACTTACGTACTCAATCTCACTTGTGGAAGTTAAGGAAAGGTTAAGGCGCCCCCACCCCGGGCGCCGCCCGCCCAACCCCACTCGACATTCCCGAATTATCCGAAAGTATCGCTTTATGCAAGTTTATTATCTCCCATCGTTCGGCGTTAATTAATTCTTTATTTTTTTTCTTTAGCGTGCTCTTCAATTTGTTTTTCTGAATTTTCAACGGGTTTGATTTTGATCTCGAAATTTATAGGGTACATTTTTATCATTACATTTTTGTGTTCAGTATATGAACTGCCAAGTTAGGGTAGGTTTAATAAGACCTTAGCAAAAGAGTAAGTGATCAAAATATACTTTTGTAACAGCCTCAGCATATTTTAATACATTAGCGCAAAGCTTTCCTCATTCAGTCCACTCAAGCATTTAGCTAAGCATTTGTCTATAAATAGTGTTCATTACATCATATTGTATTGTACCTCGACCTCTATCCTAGCCTACTATTTGTGGGTTAACTCACATGCTATAAGCGTGACATAATAGGGATGACCGTAATTTTATAATATTTGTACTATTCCTAACATTCAAACAATATTGGAAAAACAACACATAAAATTATAATTATGCAGACGTTTACAGTTCTCGATCAAGTAGATAACAGGACAGCTATAGCTGTAGCTGTATATAACAGTACAGCTATAGCTGTCCTGTTTTATACGGATGTAATGACGTTACCGCCATAAGCAAACGCGGGTGCGACAGGGAAAGAACACGGGCCCTCTCGCGCTCCATAGCTTGCTTTAATAAATATCTGAATCTAATTAGATACCATATATGGTAAAAAAAATACAGTACCAATTGCATCGTCATATTTGCTCTTAATTTTCAGGAAATTCTCCCGCTGCCGTTTATATCTCGCTCCACATCTCATCATCGACCCCTATTAATAACGGCCGTCGATCTCAATTATTAAACGACATCTATCGGTGTCTGCAATCTACCCAATTTGTATACAAAACCGCTTAGCGAAAACACCTAGCTCTAGTTATAAGCTACGTCCGCAGATGCGGTGACAAGTATGTAGAGTAAGAAGTCTTGGGAATGTTGAGATTTCTTTCTATTATCTTTTCTTTATCTATAAGGTGGGCCGGGATCGAGGTAGATCTAGACGCGCAAAACTCAATCACTTAGAGAAAATGCTGGATTCTTTTAAAATGTATTATTTCAAAAAGAATCTGTTGGCAATTTTTGTATTCCTTATTTTAAGCTACTAAACGGGTTGTGCAAAAACATACGCTGTCTTTTTAATTGATGTTATACAGGCCATATATTTTCAGTGAATTCCTAGAAACAAAAGAAAGCAACTCGGCTCACGTAACAAATTAAAAACCCCAAAATGTAAATTAACGAAGCAATATTGATATTTTCACATCGGGGCTTCAAAGAGTAAATATTAAAATCCTTTCGGTTATCCCAAAACACAAGTCACAAGTAATGAAATTAATCGGAAGGAGGGCCGATATCAACATTATTAATGCAAAACTCTCCCACTCCAACGGGCGGCCGCCGCCCGCCCTAGCCTGACACCCCGTGCCCTCGCCGCCTTCCATCTAAGAAAGAGGACAATCCTGAAAATCTTTACGTAGAAGACTCCGAATAAGAATGATATTTATTCTGATGTTAGAATTCGTAATATTCATTATTTCATTGGGTTTATATGAACGAATCAGTGCGAAATAACGCTACCATTATCGGCTCATAATCGGATGGTAATGGCATCGTAATGTTTGCGAAAGTGTGAAATAATTATGAGTTGATTATTTTATCAGATTAGAGGCCCAGGATTAAGGATAGTATAGTTAGTGTTCATAGAAGCAAAAAAGTTGCAGCTTATTAGTCTACAGAGAGTAAGTACCATTTGAATGTCTGAGGATGTTGAAGTAGATGAGGGGATAGGGCAAACTAACAAGGTTTTGTAACAAAAAGATTGACCGTGATTGTTGATGATTTTCATTAACTCCTAAAGTTTTTTTTTAAATATTACTAGCTATGTGCCATGAGCATATTACTAGTAGTCCGTTACCCCTCGCTAAGAGTGAATTTGAATAAATAGTTAAATAGCCCTAATTAGGATCGAACCTGAAATGCTTCGGCTACTAGGGCGGCCATTCTCACCACTTGGCTATTAACGCCTTAATTCCATAAAATGTAGGTACGAGTATTTTTGTAAGTTATAATATATGCTTATGTTATTTACAAGTAATTGTGACATTATAATTTCCTATTACAAATCAACTAAAACTTGAACATTAAGATTAACAAACCGTGACAAAAGTTTACTCTACTCCTGTTGCGTGTTCGACAAAATCCATTCCTATATTATATTCCACTAATCCTACTGTCTTCATACACCGCATGTCTTACTGCTTTACGATAAAGTTGTTTCTCCCAAAGCATTTCATTGCAAACGGCAAATTGTATATTTGTTGGTTGCCTGAAGAGTCAATGTTATTTTGCGGGTAGTTGCACGGAGTTAAGTCTTAATTGGAATGTGTTATGGTTTCTTTTGCCGTAATTGTTATTTTTTGGCTGCGAAATGGCGTGTGTTTCTATGGTGGGGACCGGTCGGCTGCACCCCCGGCCCCAAACTCCACATGTTATTTACGTGTGAACACAGCGCCGTGGAGGGTTCAATTTATCTGACCTACTGGGCCTCCCACTAATATAACGCTCCAAATTGTTTGTACCCCTTTTTGGTGGTAAATTTTGTTTTATTTTGTGTACGTCCTTAAACGTAAGCGAATTTCGCGCTGTTTTATCAAGTTTTTGTGAACATTTTTGATGTTGTACTAATTGTTACGGATCATCTTTTTAACCGACTTCAAAAACGATTAGGTAGAAATTCGAAGAGTACGGTTTTTTATCAAGTCGGTAAAATACCTTGCAGGTAGGTACTTTACTGACTACTGTTATTACTACTTTAAAAGATATGAGCACAAGATTTTAAGCGTGGCCCGATATACTAGTTCTTCTTGACCTATCCCAAATTGATATTCAATAGCCCGTTACAATCGATAACGGAACAATGGAATGGAAATTCTATTATGACGTAACAAAGTAATAATCCCTCCAGAAAAAAAAACTGTATTGCTATCGAAAGTGAAGGGGGCAACCCGACACCTCCACGGCAGAGCTGCCAAGTGGCGGGAAGATTCACGATTACAGCCGATTGAGGGGACGCGTCCCGCACTCTATGATGGACTCGAAATATTCCATAATATCTGAAGCGTCGTTACAATGCCTTAGGAGAATATTTTTCTTGGGCAGAAAGCCGATATTCCCCCAAGAGTTACGACATTTCAATTTGCCAAGGCGGGCGGAAAATGGAATTACGATTGAAGCGAGAACGCCCGAATGTCGACGAGGGCGGGCGTCCCGCGCCGAGCCGAGTTCGGCCGAGTCTGCCCGAAAGGAAACGAGTGAGCGACGCGCCCGCCGCGCCGCACCGAGCCCGTGTATTGATTAGATGCGGGACGCCCGATGCCATATAAATTAGGCCGCACAGAAAAACAGATTTTAAGTATTTACAGTAAACAATAGAATACTATATTTCACAAAAAGATCTAACTTCAAAGCAAATGCGTAATGGATAATTTACTATGGCGTAACATGCTTTGCAAGGTTTTCGCGGGCAGTGATAGGTAGATAGCATCCAAAAAAGCGCGGTAAAAATGAGGACGAATAATCTCAAAACAGGGAAAGGTAAGTACCAAATAATAATTTGTTTGTATGTTTTATTATTGCAAGTAAATACGCGTATAATGCATTCAAGTGTCAGCTTAAAAGGACAATAACAATTATTTCATTGTTACCCTTAATTAATATAAAGGCGATCCTATTTGACGCGAGCCGCCATCGAGGGCGAAATAATGTAGACGAATAAATATACATTACATTATTAACGAATGTTGGCCTCGTTTCTCGCTCTCTTTGTTCGTTTCACGATTTTCCGTGAGAATTAATTGAAAATAAGTTTTCCTCATTGCGGTTTCAAGGTTCAAAATAATTTGTTGGGCGGAACATTTTGTTCTCGGTGATCAGGCTTGGGCGGGGATGGTAACGTCGACTTTATTGTATATACTGTTGAGTATACAGTCGTTTGCGATGAGTCCGATGGCACGTTTCATGATTTGTGAGTTTATAGCAACGGTGAAGTGTCGGTGGTTAATGGTGGCAGCGCGTGGCGCTCGCCAGCCGCCATATTGAAAAAGTTTGGCGCGAAAAAAGGGCGGTAAAAATACAAAACGATGACGACAATGCGACGCGGAAATCTTTGTAATGATAGCGTTTATAGCGGGATCCATAGGAACAGTAGTATAGTATATATGCGTGTATGGGTCGAGGAGTTTTGTTTTATGTTAGTGCATTGGAACACATCTACAACATTATATTTAAAAAAACGCTAAGTAATGGGTAATAAGTAATAACTAAACCATTCATAACAAAAAAAACCTACTTACATACCTATATATGAATATCAAGGAGTTTGTCTTGGGCCGAACATCTTTTCAGTAATTCACCTCAGAATCCCTCGTTCAGGAGATTTAGATGGAATACCACCCCACTCCCCAGGGCGACCCAGAGGAAAACCCGTTGTTTCCCAGAGAACTTACAAACAAGTCAACATTTTCCCCAGCTATCAACAAGAAAAGGTTAATGAAGATACATTCTTATTCTATTCAGGTAAAGTTGATTTTTGTTTGTGTTTTGATGTCGTTTAGGACTATTTAAAGGATGTAATTTATTGGCACCTTTTCAGGTACTTAGGGTCGGATCGCCGCGTAGGGTTCGCCGAAGATTCGGCCTCGCATATTCGTCAACTTGGCCCTTACTACAGTCTCACGTTACAGATTATAATCTGAAAACATTTGGCTGCTTTACAGCAACCATGGTCACGGGAGGACTGAGTTTATTGACTTCCAAGTGTCATAGTTTGTACTGGGGTGCCCTCATATTCAGTTGTTGCTTGCAGTCCGATTTACGCAGAAAGTGCTCACATTGTCTTAAGGTCTTGCAATAAAATAAACGCTATTAAGGTGGAAGCGCAAGGTCAGGACGCGAAATTCAAAATGTCAATGGTTTTTATTTTTTTACGAAAAATTTGGCCATCTTCTTGATGTACTAACTTAGTTTTTTGCGATATAGACATTCTGCATTGGATGTCTCGATGTATTATGTTTGCTTAAAAAATAACTAAAGCGATACAATGCCAATATCGCAAAAAACTAAATTACAGCGTAAAGATGTCCAAATTTTTCGTAAAAAAATAAAAACCATTGACATTTTGAATTTTGCGCCCTGACATTGCGCTTCCCCCTTAAACGCGATAAAATCCGTAAAATTAATTTTATTTCAATGTGTAGTATTCACGTAAATATAAGAAATCAATGGTCTGCCATAAGTAGGCTCGTAAAGAAAAGTATTATTTTTTGTTAACTTATCGCATACCTCTCTAGTTTATTTTTGTAAAACATCTACGTATATTACTACGACCACACAACGAGTAAATTGGACAAATTTCGAACGACGAGCGTGCACGAGTCCCTGCTCATGACTCACCGAACTGACTTACTCACTCACGACTGATGCAAGATCTTAGAAATATCGCCGTGAACTCGAACCACTAGTAAGGGTAACGGTCGATTACGCATTGAAGGAATTTGTCTCTGTGTAATAAGCCAACAATGTTGTAAGTATAAGTATGAAGGTAAACTCATGCTAAATTATTATCGCCAAGTTAAACAATACTGTGAGAGGTTAATTCAATAATAATAAGCATCATCACGTCTGTAATTACTGATGGGGTAGGTAGAGGTGGTCTTTCAGTACACGGCATTTCGCCGATGGTATTTGGTCCCAATGCAATTAGGATCGAACTAATTTCTTTAAACTGGGAACACTGCCCCTCAATGCGAAGAGAATTTCGATTTCATTCCTACACGATGGCCTAGTGTTATTTGGTGAACTTCACAAGATTTCCGAAAATCGTACAACGAGTGATAATCATTATTTAAATGGGATTCGCTAGTGCAATCCGAAAATCCAAAACGTGCAAGATGGGATTTGAACCTGTACATCTAGTTTCTAAATCGAGCATTCGAGCAACTTGGCTATCGTTGTTTTATGCATTACCATACTTAAGTTAATAATTTATAAGTTAATATGTAGATATCTCTTGAGATTTGAAATCAAGAACATGAACAATATTCATCCATAACGATCTCAGAATAAGCTTTTCTTACTGCGTCCCACCAATATTTTGATATAGTCGTACATTCCTAAACAAAGAAGTTTCCCACGGGTTATTTACATTTAACAAAATATATCTTAGGTACATTTATTTTCACTATTTATTTTCATTTCTATTTGTTTTCACACCATTTGACCAATCTTCACGCAACTACAATCAGTAAGTCTTTTGACAACGTCTACGGCATTATTCAGGTACTTAAAAATATTCCGCCCTAAAATGTTGGCGCCCAGCGCCATCTATGTGTTAGTGTAGGAGATACAGCTGTTGGGCGGGCGGCTCGACGCAACAGCTTCGAACCACTCAGTTTATTTTGTCTGTGTGTTATCCAACAAAGATTAATGCCATAGAGTTAGTATGAGGCAGAAGTTTCACTTATTTGTTATATTAGCTTTAGGCTCGTGTTTTTCTCGGTTTTGACTATAAACTATTTTACTAAACTACGCAACAGTAAAGTAGACACATACCAAAATATGACTATTTTACACTTTCGATTCACTATATTCCCATCCACAAGTAGCATAATTAAATGATAATAATAATTTATTTATAACAATCTTACAATGAAAATAGACATTAAAAAGAGAGTAGAAAACATAGCATAACAAACTACACGTAGTCAGTAGTCAATAGTCTTAATATTTGCAATAAGTGTAACAAATTTGGCCCATGCGATAAGGTACCCAAAATACTCGTGAAATAGGTTTCATATTCTAAAAACGACCAATGAAACATAAGGATTAAACGATAACGGACTTATGTAACGCTACGAGCACCGAATAACCGACGATATTACGTCGAAAAAATCCATGTGGATGTTGGTCGTTATAAAAATGTAGGATCTAGGGAAAAGATCATCCTTACTGCGGGTGGGGGGTGGCGACCCCTTTCTGATTTATGGTAACATGTCGCGAGACACAGCCACGCGTACCCCGGACTCGCTTTTTCAGTTTTCATCATCAGAATTTTATTCTATTTCCTTATTACAATTGTGGCAGATAAAGTACATATCTATTTTTAAGTATAATTTAACACACATCAGATGGTACTTTAACATATTATGTACTTTAACTAATTTAAAATTATGGTATATTGACCTAAAGGTGCTAAATAATAAATTGTAGTACCCTGTTATGACACCATTTAATTAAGCATTGCGTTATTTGTAAACTATGTAATTAGTTTGCACTTTTTGAAACATACAACTTGGATTAGTAGCGCCATCTCTTGTCGAATAGCATGCAACTATTTAATGGTTTAAAATACATTTTTATTATTATGTAATGCAATTTATTTGTGTTTTGGTATTATTTAAACCGGTATATAGAAATCGTAAGATTTATTTAATTACTGCCATCTTGCGTACAGTGGAACTCAATACAAAAAGTGTGACGCACATACCGGGCCGAGGAATTAATTTCTTAGTTATTACCTAGATAGCGCTAAAAGCAAATGTTGACAATTCATTACCAAACCGAATGAGTGCTTTTTCATGAAATTTCAGTTCAAATGGCATAAGTATTTTTGAACAAACTAACAAATAGCCTATTGCAACTAGAATATTTTAAAGATATCATTAAACTTGAAACTCCCCATACCATTCAAAATCAGTAATTTATTTCGTATAGGGCTACGGGGGCATTTACAAATTGTCATTTTCATTTTTTTTTCTTAAGTCCACAACCGGATCGGAAAGCGACTTCAACTAAAAATATCCGACGCGAAACTCAGCGGGCTTGTCTTTTTTATTTTTATTTTTTAATAACCATTATTATTACAAAAAAAGCTCCAGTGTGTTGCCATGCGAGCTCACACGCTACACTTTGATAACATTAAAAAAAATAACAAATTCTAGTTTAAACCATTGCTTGAATTCAATAAGAAGGTACCTATAGTAAAGGCATACCAGTAAACCCAATAATAAACATAATAAAAAGTATCTTTAAAATACTGTGTGCAATAGGAACTTACTTGTACCTTCTTTTTAGGGTCCCGTACAAAAATGTTAAAAGCGGAACCCTTACGCTGGTAATTAAAAGTTAATTCAGACCCGGTAATGAATAACCTGTAATCCCAAAGTCAATAACTAAACAAACTACAATAAAATAATGCAGTAGAAATGTAATGATGATGTAATGAAATGTAATATGAACAGAGTCACAAAGAACTGTTTGTATATTGTAGGCTCGCTACCAAGCATACAAACAAAATATTTCGGTAATATGTATTTCATTTATATTAACATTATATTTGGTACAGAGCGGCCCACGTCTGCCTAGGTAGGAAACTACTCACTGCGTTTTGGTGGTATCAGTGTTCTTTATTTATAGGTACCGGTCTGAATACGGTAGTGGACACTCAACGAAAACGAATACACACACTTGCTTTTTTATATTTTATCATATTATAGAATTAATTTTGTAGGCATGTTAAACTATTGGAAATATTGATTGAATCTATATAAATATATATAAAAAGTCATGTTAGTTACACCATTTATAACTCAAGAACGGGTGGGCCGATTTTTATGATCTAGATTTTTTAATTTGTCTCCGCCACGAATAGCAGAATAACTATAAAATCATGCGAAAAAAAACACAAAAAATAATAATAATAAAGATAATTGATTTTCTAATACATTTCATTTTGAGGCGGTACGAAGTTCTCCGGGACATTTTTTTCAATAATAAATCGCAAAAGCAATCAAATAACCACAAACTAATTACTGAGTGCGATGACACATGATATCAAAATGTCATACAAAATTATATTATTATTTATAAAATAGCAAATTTTGTTTATTTACGTTTGTTACATATATTGGAAATACTTTTGATATAAATACCTATAACTACTAACATGAATAGTATTTCAAATAATATGTTGATTACCTATTGGAGAACTCGACTGTCTAAACGTAATAATACTCAATAGCTAATTTCGCGTTAACCCTCTTTTAGCTAAGCCTCAAGTAATATTTGTGTGTATTAGCATGTTTTAGCGTATAGACATAGTCAACAATATCTCTATCTTGCCCATCAAAAATATCAATCAATGGAAAGGTCACACAAAATAGCAGCTTGTTAAACGACTTTGAACTTTCGGACACCCACCATGTGGTTAAACCACGGCCAAGGGCCACATTACAACTCAATAATGTCAATGCGAGCAGTATAAACTTTAGTTAATTGCCGAACAAAAGATGTGGCACAATTTCCTGAAACCCCTCTTTTTAAACAGTAAGTATTGTTATTGATTGACTCCATACTTTTCCATTTATTTCAATGTTTAGACTAATAGAGGCTTTGGTTTAGAGGAAGGATAATTTAGACAATAATGCCATCTATGAATTATGTTACTACGAGTTCCATACCCTTAGTTACAATATAATAGAACTAGGCGATACTTGACGGAAATCCATTGGACATTGGATTGGACAAATGGGGGAAGATGAACCAACCACAATCGACTTTCGGGGCGAGCCTTTTATAGCCATTATACCATACAACTTTTCCTGAACGCGAGGAACACTGGGACTATAATCACCACGCTAGTCCACTCCAAATTGGTGAACGGCAACACAGCTTTCAAAAGCGTTCTTCACAATGTTTACCAAACCAAAAAAAATACTTAGGATTGTAATTTCTGTAAACTTGAGGCTTCATCTTTAGTTCTCCGATAAAATGACTGACGTTTGAAACACAGTATTTGTCAAGCAAAAAGGTTAAAGCCGCGATGATAATTAAGACTAACCTGTTAGCATCTTACATAACACGGGCGTTACCAAAAAAACAGCACATCAGCGCATCGCGAGTTCGAAGTCTGTGGAAGAAAAAAAGGAGGGATTTTGGAATAGAAAAACTGGTTGTACTGGTGACCTGTAAAAACTGTATTCAATTATCTATCTCATTACATTTGTGGTGAATTATTGGAAGACCAAAGTGTTATTTCTTTTAAACCTAACCCCTGAATTTATACTATTTATCTGACCCGACCGACGTTTTCCTTTCCCGAATTTTCCAATCTTACTTCGCTTAAACCTAATTCGGACTATTTAATTAAAACATATCTTAATCGGTCAACCCTTATGAAGTGATGCGCTTACCAACGAACAGTATTTTTTTTATTTATTCAGGTAAGTATACTTAGACAGCGATCTTAATCGATTAAAGCTTTGTTTGAATTTGGGATTAAGTGCACGCAGTATTAATAAATAAGTAAGTATGTCCTTTGTAAGTGAACTTGACTTTACGGAGCAGCTGTTAATGATAGCAATACAGGTAAATGTACGGCGATAGGTCTGCTAAAAACTTTCTTGCGTCTGCGCGGTTCCGCGGCGACCGCAGCATGCAGAGTCGATTGCGCGCGCCAGCGAGGTGCGCACGCGATTCAGATCGATAAAAAAAATATTTAAATTTCGAATTCACTGTGCATTCTATTCTTTAAGATTTTACAATTTTCTTCCTATTTTGACGTGATTTTATAAATGTAAGTATGGTATTTATTATTTTTACCTGCGTGTTTAAACATTGTTATTTTATGATACAGGTTTTGTCTATCATAGATCTAATGTTAGGAGTTCGTAATTTTACACGTAAGTAGGTATGGAGCCATAAACTTAAAATTTATTCATCCTGAATTTGATACCTACTTATCTTAGAATAAGTACTACGACTAAGTACTTCGATAACTATGTTATTATTTTTTAGTATTATAGGTAACATATTTTCATTCATAATATTTACTACATACTTTCATGCAGCTATACTGATAAAGGAGCACACTTTTTTGCAAATTTTAAGCTATAGGAACCTGTATGTCAAGTCCAAGATTAATCGTAAGCTAACCGTATACTTCATAGTCTACGTATTTAAACATCTCGTATGGAGAATTGAATGTTTTAAGAACCATCCGCTAGAGGCGCTGTTCAATTCTCCATACAAAATTTCGAAATACATAGTATAAAGTAGACACGTACCTCACAATAAATCTCGCACTTGACGTACTGGTATACTATTTTATATTTAAAAAAATACTATCTATGAAAAAAAGCCCGTGTAAACGATATCCCCCAGCAAGTCATGGAACACCTTCCTATAAAATAACAACAATAAATACATACAAATTTTAACTATCAAGCTAAGCTTGTCTACGTCAGTCAGTTTCCAAGATACCCGGCCTTGACGGACAGACAGACCTAAGAATGATGTCCCATTTTTCCCTTCACCATCCAATCTTTTAGTCAAAATTAAACCTTGGAAAATTTAGAATGTTGTCGACAGGAGTAAACTTATATTCATTAATTTTATTTCATTTATTAATTTTATTTATAGACTCATCCCACTTTTATATTATTGTAATCACTTAATGAAGATATACTTATTTTAGATTAAACGACTAATTAGATTAGACGACTAGTTTTTAGCTAGATCCGTATCACCAAAATCTATTGTGTTAGGGTTCCACCAAGGCTCAACGCAGTGCAAGGGTCCTAAAATGCGCCATATTATATAAATTACAGACTCCAAATCGGACCAGTATTTTTCACGTGATGCTCGAAAAACAACCAAGTTTTCAAAACAATCGTTTTGAATTTCGTACGATAAGAGCGAATAGCCAAGAACAACAATTTAATAACATGTAATTACATTTTCAATAGACATATACAAACAGGTACAGTTTTTTTATAGCATACGATAGCATCTACTCACATATTTCATTGTAGGTACTTAATTAAAAACGACTACGAAATAAGGTTTATCACCACCTGTTCTCTCTTGTTTATGACAGACCTGTCATTCTAATCGACAGTTTAACTGGTTCTAGGGAGTCTTTGTTATAATCTTTGCGTCTTCCTTGAATATAACTTGATCCTGGTTTACGGTAACACTAGAGTGTGTGGTAGCAAAGTCGTATAAAAGGTATAAAAATCAATACGTTATATGGACCACGTTGTACAATAAAACGACATGTATATAAAATAATTGTGTTAATGATGATTATTTTAAACAAGGCGACCCAGTAGCGTTTGGCTGTGTTCCCAATACAGGGTGTAATTTTTTAATGTCTTATAATTGAATTTATTTCTTTAGTAATGTGATCTTTATAACCTACTGTAAGCCGTGTAAAAAATATTTTACACAATTTTTGTTAGACCTTATATAATCAGTATATAAGTACAATTCTTGCAATGTAGGTCATTAACGAGACTGCAGCTATCTGCTCGGCATTATTTAGAAAGTTCATTGAGTGCACCGTTTCATTGTTTAGTTCCCCTGGTTTCTCTTGGCCGACCCCGACGACGGTCTGCGGAAAATTGGCACATCCGACATACCTATCCGTTTGGCAGTTTTATTAAACTCCGAAGTTAAACTAAAATAATTATGTATCTAATTGACAACATTTCATGCAAAATAAGAAAAAATATACACCCATCTCCAATGAGTATGTTACCCACATGGTATATTTAATCAGTTAAAAATATTTTTCTTTTATTAATTGAGCTTACATAGAATTCTGTGTCTTATCGCACTATTCCATGATTATCCGGTCGGTAACATAACAGTGGCGACTGCATAAACTTTACTTTCATGCTTTCCGCTAGACACCTAACATACACTCCCGTAAATAAGACTTAGCCAATAATCGTTAATTACTGCTGAGAATTCTCCTGGTATTCTAGGTACTGAGCATAACCACGATAAAGTTATTATTTTCAATGCTATAGACTAATTAAAAGTAACGCTGCAACTTCTGTGGGATTGTAATTTCACACAATAGAAAATAGCAATGTCTCTTTGAATAAAATATTTTAGTATTTTTTATGTAGTGAGCACTTGAAGCATTCTGTATGGCAAGTGCGAGATTATTCGTAAGTTAACTGTATACTTTATAGTTTATCGTATTCAGACATTTTTTATGGAGAATTGAAAGTTTTAAATACCGTCCGCTAGAGGCGCATTTCAATTTCTGAATACGATAGACTATAAAGTATAAGGTTAGCTCGCACTTGACGTGCAGAGACGCACTTAATATAATTTTTTCACATTATAATTATTCGGAGTAAAACTGTCTAAAACGCTTTATGATGTTTATACTTACTATAAAAAACGGCGAACAATTTTAAGCAAAATCAAAACCTCAATATAAAACCAAGAAAAAAAACCCCAAAGCGGCGGCGGCATTGCGTTGGTTTTTTTATTGTAGTTAGCTGCTGCAGTGCAATTTAAGTGTCATTTTTAACATGTTTTTTGTGTTTATTATGATGTTTAGCAGTGACAATTTTTTATAGCTTTGTTTATATAGTTGCAATAATTTATTAAAATACTAGCCATGTGCCCGATCGTACTTTAAAAAATGTCTCTTTATACAATCTTTGACCCCCATTTGACCCCCCTAAAGGATAACATTTCTAAAAATCCCTCCTTAGTGCACTTCTGGGGTACGCAAGGAATATGTTACCCAAATTTTAAATCCGGTCCACCGGTTTAGGCTGTGCGTTGTCTTCTCGATCGATTTCTTATATTTACGCGAATACTACTCATAGAAATAAATCTTATTTTACAGATTGTATCGCGTTATTTTACGTTTTTTCGTTCCCGTCGTTTTGGCTGTCCTCCCGTGACCATGGTTGCTGAAAAGCAGCCGAAACGTCGGGAACGTAAAAAACATGAAATAAAATCTGTAAATAAGTTTTATTTTTTTACCTGACTGCGCTGATGGAGATATTTTGATTGTTGTGTTTTGATTTGTATTTTAATATTTATTTACGTAAATCACTAAAAGCTGCTTGAACCGTCCGACCCAAACTCATTAAAGAATGACAATAGGTACATACAAGCGCTCTTAAGACTATTTATTTTCAGGACTTTAATGTTTTGGATACTTACCTACAACGAACGGAATAAGTATAATGTTTAATAAGTATTCGGGACATTTTTTTTGTATAAAAGTTCGGTTAGTACTCGGCACAGAAACCTAATATTCGACCGAATACCAAACACATAAAATCTTGCCGAATACCTAATAATTACCAAATATCCGGCGTATATATATACTCTGAAGGTGAATACATTGTACAATACAAACATACTCCATCTTAAGCATACATTATGTTATTGAACCCCTCACCTCTGATAATAATATGATCATAAGGACACATACCTAGGTATTTTATCATGTATAATATTGCCTTTAACAATACAATGTTACGTGAAAATACAAATACAATTTTAAACAACAAGTTTAAAATTATATTTAACTAATGAGGATGTATTTAAGAGAGTGCATGAAAGAAGATCATTAATGGAAACCATACGGAATAGAAGGGGGGAGATGATAGGCCATCTTATACGACATGATTCCTTCATAAAGAAAATCATAGAGGGAAGATCGAAGGAAAGCGTGGACGAGGTAGACCAAGAATAAACTACATGAGTCAGATATTTTTTTTATTACATTATAGGCAAGTATTTGAACATCATGCCGGAACACGGCTAGGCCGCTTGGCGACATGGCTTTGTTCAGTGGATGGTGACTAGCCACGGCCGAAGCCTACCACCAGTAAAAGATAAAAGATAAAAGAAAGGATCGGTGTCATGTCGTATAGGGAGGTGAAAGAAGCTGCTCTAGATAGAGACAGATGGAAAGAGCTTCATCAGCTACACCGACAAGGGTCTAACCCTTAAATTAGAAGAGATTTTTAAACAAATTTTACTTAAACACATAGACGCATGAGTGATAAGGGTTCCGTATATCGTTTTTCAAAGGTATTAAGTGCCTTTTTAACTGTCGAATTTTACCAAAAAATATATCACCTACCTAGCATGTTTTTCGGAAACCTTCAATATCCACACCGCAATTCTGGATATAAGAGAGCTCTCCTCTCCTTGAACTTTTTATGGAAGTAATTCTACCGATCTGACAGTAGTACATCGATTGATCACGTAATTCTAAAATTAAATATCCTTGAAATGCAAAGTGAAATCCTCATGAATATCTGGCTGGTTATGTCTGACGATATTTATTTATTATACAACAGAAGGGCGGACATGACGGATATAAATAGGTATATACAATTGTATTGTTGCATAGCAGCAATTAAATAGTATTATTATACCAGCTTCATATTTAATACGTGATAATGAAATGAAAGTATAGGTAATTAATATTGTAATATATATTTTATTTATTCGTATCAACACATTAAAATAAACCTTTAAATAAAAAATAATTTATCGTTTCATCTGTTGTTTACACGACCGCGACGTTCAGCTTCATTTATTTTTTCGCAAACCAATATAATATTCAACTTTCGATATTTTTGATTTCATATATTAACGCGAATATTACACATTGAAAAAAAACTAATTTTACAGATTTTATCGCGATTATTTTATGTTTTTACGTCCAGTCCTCCCGTGACCATGGTTGCTGTAAAGCAGCCAAAACGTTGGGAACGTAAAAACATAAACGCGATAAAATATGTGAAATAACTTTTATTTCAATGCGATATTTTTAGTAATCACTTAGTAACTGATTAATTACTAAGTAATTAGGTGCCTACCTATAATACGTATCTACGTAAATAGGTACATTACCTACTAGGTCTCGACTTTTCTAATAGAAATAGGGCTGCTTCATCTTTACGGTCTTTAAATAATTGGGTCCGTATCACAATGTGCCGCTCTCGAATTTTATCAAGCCTTTAAATTACAATTTAATTTATTAAATTAGATTATTTTTTTATTAATTTAGATTACAATTACAGGCCTTTAAAAACTAACTTCAAATCAATAAAGACTTTCGTTCGCGAATTCCACAAAGAATGTTAACATGTAGGTACTTGTAATTTGGCAAATTCTTCATACCATCTGCAATCCCAAGAGATGAGCCAATATTGACACGTACAAACATATTCTACTGTTTGTTTAACGTCTGTGGATGTGAATCTAGAGAACATCGTTTCGCAAGCCTCGGTGTAGTAGGTAGGTACCTTAGCCTGGTGCGGCCAACGCGCTTGCTTAGGCGATTGCCACATGGACCCTGTGCAATGTGACTTACTCGGATATCTACCCGTTTATGTGTATGAGTGCCTACGTGAATAAGGCCTATATTGCGACATTAGAACTATGTGTTAAAATATCACCTCAGAAACATTGAACCTTGGAAAGACGTGCCGTGGAGCCCCTATAATAATAATTAGCCCCTTTTATCATACACGAGTTGGGCACTGGTCTCCCTTCAAATAGAGATATATGATATTCTTACGATAAGACGATATAGCAAAAAAAATGATAATATATGTAGAACTAATTTTTATAACGTGACTATATTACGAAATCGATGAGTTGTAAGTTAAGATAAAGTAACCTTATTGTTTACAAAGACTCTTTATCAGACCAGGCGGACCAAATATAGATTATATACTTAATTTAAATTTTATCGTCACGTATACGACACAAAGGAATCCAACTAGATACCTACCTATTAGCTATTCAAGGTCCAAATTTTAATAACTAAGTACTTATTTAAAAATAGAATTCCGCCGGTCGGTAACCCATTATTTTATCGATGAATAAAATAAAATTCACGACGAAGCGATCGTGTCTTTATACCTAAGTAACGATATTTTTAAGAATACAAACATGTTCTAATTTCAAAAATATCTAAACGTTTGTACATTCACCGAGAGAAAGTTAATACAAATATCTAACAAGCGATATCAGTACTGAGGGTTGTCTGTCTGTCAGTTGACCTTTGCACATCCCGGTGTACGGTACTTTGTGATCGTTCGGCTAACACACAAACTACTCCGATAATAATTATCTACAAACCACACGAAAATACAGTTTACCGGTTGTACGCAGCTTTTATTTTAAAATGATAGGCTCAATTTTTTACTTGTGCTGTTCGTGTTTCAATGGCACTGTCAATATTGCCACCCGAATTGTGTTAATAGTATTAAGTGCGTGCGTGTACCATTCCTTCATTATAATAGAAGTGTTTTTAAATACCTACAACATAGTGTACCCCCCTTATTTTGCGAAACCATTGTCAAATATACATAATGTGTTGACAGGAATGTTGAACTATGCCGTAATGTTAATTGCTATAAAGGTAAAAAAAAACAATGCATTAATTAGTATTTACAAAATACTTTGTGGTTTTACTAGTTTTTAATTAAATACACCGCTAAACGAGTTTGTATTTTTATCAATAAAAAAATACTTTTATTAATATTTTTAAATTAAGAATACCTGTTAGCCGTGAGAGGGTTTTAAAACGTTACACTTCACCAGACGTATGGAGCACTGCAATACCTGCTCCAGGCAAATATCGCCTCGAGGAAGGTACTTTTAAGCCTCGGCTTGAACAATAGCAGGATCTGCAAACGACGATGACGTCATGACTTTACGTCAATGTTATAAAATGTTATTAAATTGCTAAAATAATTCGTTGGTTCTAAAGTCCAAAAAAATATATTGTGAATGGCAACGATGCATAATATTTTTGTTGGCTCATTATCAAACAAGTTATTATACCTATGCGTGACTTAATTGGCGTGGACTTCCGTCTTTTGAATATTGAACTGGACCCACATTTATATTATACAGAAATTATGGCACGATCATACGATCTAGTAGTTCAGATGTCAGTAATAAAACATCAAGACAAACAACAGCAGTATAAATATCTTTTTGCTTCTACATTATACATAATATTATGGAGACAAAAATCGTAGGGTACATTATTCTCGACATAAAAGCGGGATCCGCTATTTTTTTTATTTTTCGTCTTCGTCTTCGGTCTGTCCGTTCCCAAATCATGAAAAAACTACGGAACGTATTTAAACAATGCTTTGCATAGTGATAGCTTAATCCTGGAGAATGGATGTATTCCCTCAGGATATACCGGATCATAGCAGTGATAGATAAGTTGGTAGAACAATTGCCTTGCCTTAGCCTCGCGGATTTGATTGAAACTTGGCGATTCTTCGATGTTTTTTTATCCCGGAAAATTTCCGGGTTCCGCTAGATAGTCAAAAGCTGACCTGGCGTACAAAGTCGCAGGCACAACTAGTTGGGTGATACATATCAAAATAATTTCGCTACGAAATGAAACAATGCTCAAGGAAAATAAATTATCTGGCCTCAACCATGAACTTCCGATTGAGAATTTACATTATTGTAACAAGCTCGAGTTGAGCGCCCCTTATTCGATCCGATGTTGGTAAATAACATGAATCATGAATAAAAGTATTCCTCATGCTAAGTATCACAACGGCAACGTTTCATCAAAATTCATTCAGTGGTTTCTGCATGATGCGTGCACAGAAAAACAATAGCTCAAAAATATTAAAAAAAAAGGTTTTATGTACTCTGGTACTATAATAAGGTAGGTACTTACACCATAGTAGGTCGTTTTTTCAATTACTTATTTCATAAATCATTGTTTTATTGAATGCTCAAGCGGATTACTACTAAAATCATATCTACTTTTGACCGGTTCGTTGTACATGGCTTTATATTGACAAGACTAGTTATTCTATACCTATTTGGACGCAGCAAATATAGGCTCACTAAATCTAAGTCTCAAAATTCACGAACACCGGCCGGCATCAAAACTGGTTATTTAAATTTGAAGTAAGACATTCCATTGCTACGACGAAATGACGACTACGATTTGAAGAGCTAATCGAAATGTTGATAATGACAATTTTATCTATACTGGGGTCCAGTTTTCAAATCCCGGTAGGCACAAGATGTTTGTGTGACGTGCACGAATGGTTGTACCCAAAGTATATCTGTGGTTGTACCCGAGTCATGGTTGTCTAATATCCATATAACTAGTTATATACGTACTGGAATCGCCCCCAGTCTATTTTACCGACTGTACGGTACTCAAAATATTAGTTTGGGACCGTACAATTGGCATGATCGTCTGGCGATATTTATCCCAGAATGATGTTATCAAGAAAATTTAATTAGTTCTTTTTCTTGCAGTCAGTAAACATGAACGCTTTCATGAGGGGATTCCTGAGGTTCCTGGTATCACTTCTAGCGATCGTTGTCCTACCGCTGTCCTACCTGATTAGTTTAAAGAGGAATAGGAAATGTCCGCCGCCGACGAATCCTTTACTCTTCAAGTCAGCTACCAGTTTGGCTGTAATGATAAGGAATAGACAGGTAAGATTTGACACATTAATTTATTTCTCATGAATATAACGAAGTTAACAACTTTAGGCTGTAAGAGCGAGATCGCGAGATCGCTAACTGGTACCAAGCGCATGAAAAAGAAGAGAACACATTAATATAAGTAGGTACCTACTTATATCTTCTGTCCCCGTCAGCGTCGGCGATTGCATAAGAATTTACAGTTATTATTTTATTTGGAAAGAAAAATGTTTTCAGGAACTGCAATGAATTTAATAAAATAGACAAATCTGTGCACGAAATGTGAAGACAAAAACCGTTATATTTTTTTTATAAGCTCGACCAGCCTTTATTCTGATGTCGTTGACCTTGATAGTGCTTATTGAACTCCGAAATATTATATGATACACCTATCAGCGCCATTGTAATAAAGATTTAAAAAAATCTCAACTTCCTGCTGCTGACATCGCAGGAATACTCATTATGGACAAATAAATGTCACATTAAAAGCGTGTCTTGTCAATGAAAGAGAAAGGGCTAGAGCCTTGAAGGAAAAGGTTAAATCATCCTTTTAAGTCATGACCCTCATCAGCCTTTAAGATCGTGACATAGTAGGAACCTAGCAGTCATCCGCATATTTTAGGACAAAGGAAAAAAAGTACGATATAGCTAGAATTATTATGATTCACGTAGGTGCTAGTCTATACTCAACCAACTTAATATACAAAGTGGGGGAGACGGGCCAATTGTTGGAATCTGTTTTCTATAGTTCCACAACTTTTCAAATGGACTTCGGCTATTATTTTTTACTTCTGCAAGCCATAATTCAGACAAATTAACTTTTTTTCGCATCTCCGGTCTCGGAATATTCAAGCCGCGGTATCTATGGTAGAAGTTCTACAATGTTAATAATCACGAGGAAAACTACACTTCATGCGACGGCGCAATGTGGATGCACCGTACTATTGGCCATAACCCTGTTGGTTCGCTGGATATCATATTTGCTAGCGTACATTGGCTCAGTGTGGTCAAGGCCTAAGCCAGGAATTCAGGCCGACAGCCATTTAAAGATTTCATTATAAATAATTAATTAATCAACCTGTAGAGACATTAAGTGGTTACTTAAAAGAGGCTAGTAAAGAAAGTTCCAGTGCAAGTAAAATTCACCATTTTTAATGCTACGGCCACATCTGTGGCTTATTGCCTTATGAATGTGGCTAACACATTAATTCACTAACATCAATACTAATGACGTGTATCCAAGCGTTTAACGTGGCAATTAATAATGCCGTAATTAAGGCATATATTGGCATCAACATTAACACTAGTGTTACCCAGATATGGTTATAACATAACAATTCTTACCTCCCCCCATACCCCTTTTCTCACCTCCTCTTTATAAAAAAAAATTCAAACTTTTCAATTCGATTACTTTTCCTCCTTCAGATCACGTCCGAAGAAATTGTAGAAGCATACATAGAGAGATGCAGAGCAGTGAATCCGTATTTGAACGCGGTTGTCGAGCCCCGGTACGATGCAGCCCTGCGGGAAGCCAGGGGCATAGACAAGATGATCGCGTCGACTGACAGAACTCCTGATGACCTAGCCGTGGAGTTCCCATTGTTAGGCGTGCCTATGACAGTGAAAGAAAGTATAGCTGTGGAAGGTAATGTTGTTGCTGAAGTACCTATTTTGTAACCAATGAGCACAGGGCCACCAAAGTAGAGTGTTTTTTTAATTTGATATTGAAAATAGTTCAAGTATTGAACATAAATCTGTATGAAAAATACCTGAAGTATTGAGTCAACGAGGCTGGTGGCCCTATCCACCAAAATTGTTATTTTTTTTAATACTTATATTTTTTGTTTCAATATCTCGTAAGGTTTCATTGCGCTATACAAACTAGGAATGGCGAACATTTGTAACCACGAAATAACTGTAACACTGAATATTAAAAAAAAAACTAAGTTGCCTTATTTCGATACACAAGCCGAATCAGCCATTTCATGATTATTGTAGGCGTGTTCGCAAATCATCAGGAACAGATTGGACAGATTTTGATAAAAATTAACATGGTGATAGTTTTTAAATCAGATAAATAGCTAGAATTTATTTTAGTACTTAGTTTAGTGCTAGTAATTAATAAAAATCTGCAGGTTATATTTGATAATTTATCTTTACGTAATAAATTAAATATAATTTATCTTTACATAATAAATCGATGGCTTAAACAGTTGCCATCAAGCTCTTCCAAGTCAATGATAAAATTTGCAGAGTATCACCAAAGCTTAGCCGACCATAACCTAATTTAATAGAAAGAGAGCCAATGGTGTCTATGCGCACATTTTACAATTAAAATCTAATAGATCAGCCATTAATCGCCAAGCATTCGAAATTAATATGCGCAGCATGAATCGATTGCGTTTTATTGCTTTATGATTGAACTCTTTTGTTACGTAATATCTTTTTCGATCATAATTTGTACCTGGCAGCAATCGATATCGTTCATTTAAATACAATTAAAAACAAACGAATAATAACTATTACGTAGATCAGTACCTATTGAATTAACACGCCAATCCTACTATTTCACTCGCCTTGAAAATAATTGCATAGTTTATTGTATGATCCATTGAAATAAAGTCGGTCATACACTACAGTTAGCCCTGTGGTTCGAGCATAATCTTGTATGTAGCATTACGTTAACGTTAGCATGATCCATCTCGCTCACACCACAGACATTGTAAACAAGAATGAAAGAAGGCGCATATGCTCTTTAGATGACAATAAATCATGTACGGGTCACTATTCTTACTGGCCACTGCGTGTATATCGGCTTTAAAAGTAATATGGCAATTAAAATGAAATCTAATCTAAAGGGAGTGCTGACTCATTACCCCTTGATATCGGAAACTTTTATTATATCCACCATACGACTGTAGAACCCATAAACGTCACACGAAATTCACCACTGTTCACAGATAAAAACCATCAACACTACTGTGGCGTAATGTTATGTCTTTATAGTAATATTTAACTGTTAACTTTACAGGCATGAGCAACGACTCGGGAACCGTCTACCCGACGAGAAACCCGGCCAAGCAAGACGCAGGGATCATCAGACTGGCTAGAGCAGCCGGTGCAATTCCTATTGCAGTAACCAACACCCCACAACTCTGCATGAACTGGGAGACATACAATAACGTGATAGGGATGACTACGAACCCTTATGATCAGAAGAGAACGACGGGTGGGTCCTCTGGTGGAGAAGTAAGTGGCGTTAGGATGGTCCATTTTGTCATTATGATTTTCCCATTGTATCCGTATCGCCGATGCGTTTCAAAGTGAGAACGGTACGCAGGTTTCGATCGATGACCACACTAGCTGTCTGTCCACACCAGCGAATCCAGTGATAAAGATACAGCTCGGCGAAACGAATACGATGATCCGAACGGTGCGTTATGTGGGCAAGCTTTAGTAATGGTTATAATTTTCTAGGAGCTCCAACATTGGACTTCAACAGATTATGTTTTTAGTTTTGCATCAACCAGTGGAAACTCTCGAGCGGGAATTTTAGAAGTGAAACGTTATAGAACATTAAAATACTAAACTCGACACAGTAGTAGTTACCTGTTATTAATATGAAACCTATTTTAAAGAATATACCTATATGCGATAAGACATTACTAGTAGTCCCTACAATATAGTTATGTTCGTGTCAGGAGTGGGCTCACCTCAAGATTTTAATGGGCAGGGCAGAACTTACATGGTCTTAAATAGAAAAGTATAGATGTATTGATCTATGTAGATATAAATAGCTCTTCATTTTAGATCACAAAAAAACTTGTAGTAGTAAGAGTTGCGAATGTCATGAATGATGTAATGAAACCACTGAACTGTGCAATGTTATTTTTGTTTTGCAATTGTTGTTGCAAGTAATTTGGCATTACGATATAAACAGACTATTTTAGGGCAGCGAATGTTAGTAAGATCTTGTCATCTTAAAAGATGGAGACATGAACGAAAACTTGAGTCCCCAGAAAGAGCCCTGACGAAAGGAAGGGCTGGGCTGGGCTGAAGGATGGAGTTATTATGTTGGAACTTGGGATCGATTACCCCTATATCCTTTTAATTTTAAGCGTAGTTGCAACAGTACCTACGTACCGTAGTAAAAACTCAATTAACACAGTGCGTTTTCACAATACTGGCCGAGCTATACATGCTACTAACAGAGACCTTCGCGAGTATTTCAAGTACGGATGGAAGACATATAATCATAAATGCTAAATACCTATATTTACACAAGAGGCAGTATACATGTATAAACTTCATTAACATGTTCCTCATTGTTTTTAGTTTCTAGTTTCCAAATTTCCAATCGGGTCAGCCTTCCAGATAGAAAGCCAAAAGAAGATCATCAGTCTGAAAGGCCGCCTAAAGATTACATGGACTGATTGCCATGTACACACTAGGATCCAACTAGTGAAAATCTTGCCAGTAGCGGTTGAAAGTTCTCCTTTTTTATCATAAATAACTAGCTAAACATACAAAACAAATGTGCTGAGTTGTTTTGCGTGTGAAAATTATTCGTTCATTCCAGGCAGCAATAATCGCAGCAGCAGGATCGCTCATTGGCGTTGGCTCTGACATAGCTGGCTCGCTGAGACTGCCGACCATGTTTACTGGCATCTTCGGACATAAGCCCACACCGAGGCTTATTTCTGTTGAAGGTATTTTTTTACTATAGTGCGTGTGTAGCGCTTTTCATCTTATATACTTACACAATAAGGTGTGCACAGGTGGTCCTTTGCAAATTTATTAGACCATGTTAAGCATGAGAGTATTGGTATATTTTATGACGTAGGTACTCGTAAGTATGTACCTTGGGGAGGGCAGAAACTCTTTCAATACTTCACGAACGACGAAAAGTAAGCTTGCTAGAAGATATATTTAATTTGAATGAATATTTTGCAGGTCACACACCGGATTGTTTGGACCCAGATTTCGAAGAGTACTTCACGCTTGGCCCAATCGCAAGATACGCAGAAGATTTGACGTTACTTTTGAAAGTTTTAAGACAACCTGGTGGACCTGAAATACCTTTTGATAAGCCGGTAATTGAAACTACGTTCAAAAAAATTACTTAAGGATTTCTATTCCGCCTTCCATCAGCCAAATCACGTCCATTACTGGATATAGGTCTACCCTAATGACTTGCACACATCGTTCCTCCGCCACTTACATCCCCTAGCTTCCAATGACGCCTGTGATATCATCGGTCCATCTTGTGGGGGGGCGTAGTACACTACATTTCCTGGCTGTTTGTCGCCATTCTAGGACTTTTCTGCTCCAATGGCCCACAGATCTTCCAGCTAACGACTCACATAAACGAATTTCAATATTTGCTTAATATTCTTAAGCCCATGATACTGAATGAAATAACTTATATTTACAGGTAGATATATCTAAACTGAAATTCTACTATATGGAGGGAGACGGTAGTAATGTATCGGATCCAATAGGCCCCGATGTAAAGAATGCAATGCAAAGAGCCAGAGACCACATACAGAAAACCTACAACATTGAAGTGAAACCGGTAAGTAGCAGTGATAGTATTTTTAGAAAGTCCCCAAAAACATCACTCTAGCTAACATAATGATTAACTACAGCAGTGCTCGCGACTGCGGTACGCTTGAACTTTCGTTTTTTGGGTCACCCAAGAGAACTCTTATTTTTTTTGAAACTATCATTGTTACAAATTTGGTTAAAAACCTCTATGTGGATTTTATGACTAGTAGTTATAGTTTTTGGATAGCCTGCGGGAACCCATCCATTTCTGGGATAAAAAGTATAAGTACTATAAACCTTACGAATGTTCATTAAAAACCGTCTACTGGTTTCCTGTGATGCGTGAACACAAACAAAAAATCTTAAAATGGCATGATTGACCCCAGTGTCAGTATCAAGAAAGCGATAGGCTTTATAAGTACATCATACAAACGTATTATTATCTTAGTTGCTAACATGTAGGAATGTCATAATTATAGGAACCCCTGATACGAGTTGAATAGTTTTTATATAGATCCGAAAAAAATCTTCTTACAATGTATTTACATCGGTAGAAGTAGACAACACGTTATTTCACGATCTAATACCATCCTTTGTCACAGCTGAAAATAAAGAACATAGAACACATGTGGGAGATCAGCATCAGAGTCCTGTTGAGCATTAAACACATCCGCAACATATACACGGACCCGGAGAAACGGGACCAGTGGGTGTCGGTGTGGCCGGAGGTGTTGAAGAAACTATTGGGATTCTCGAACAACAACTTCCTTTGCGTGTGCTACGGACCACTGGTCAAGTTCTTTGATGCGTTGCCAAAGAGTTACTACAAGAAGCTGCTTTCTAAATTTGACGAATTGAAGGCTGACTTCGATGTAAGTACTAAACTGGTTACAGTTTAATGTCTTTTTATCTATACAAATAAATAAAATTGGAGTGTCTGTTTGTAATATTAAAATAACCTCTATTTACTAAGTGCATTTGGATGTATACATGCATTTTGGATGTGTACATAGATATACCAAAACACCCTTTTTGTCTGTCTCTCTGTCTGTTTGTTTCGGCTAATCTCTGAAATAGTTAGAACGATTTTGACGGGACTTTCACTCGTAGATAGCTGATGTAACAAGGAGTAATTTATTTTAGAAAAACTTTTTTGTTAAATACCACGCGGATGAAGTCGCGGGTAGCAGCTAATTTTATTCTAAAGTGCTAGCTAAGAAAGCCTTCAAAACTTACAGATGTACCGATGATTTAAATTTTCTAGAAATGAGGACTACCTATGATAATTACTACTTACCCAACCGTATAAAGTCAGACTTTATAGATGTTGGCTTATTGAACCTGTACCTACTGTCAGCAAGCTTCAGTATATGCGACAATGGATATCTTTATTACATTAGATCCCATCCTTTATTCAGACGGGTAGGATACTTTGCTCCCCTAGGTTTCTGTGAGTATACTTATTAAACCACTTAAAGGAGATTATTTTTAATTTACAGAAAGTTTTGGCGGACGACGCAGTGTTGCTATACCCAACATTTCCCCACCCAGCTCACCAGCACTACAGAATCTACTACAAATTCCTGAACTGCGGCTATCTAACAATATTCAATGCCTTAGGCCTGCCTGTTACAGCCTGTCCCATGGGCCTTACAAAGAATGGCTTACCTGTAGGTATTCAAATTGCAGCGAACAAATGCAATGACCATCTAACAATAGCCGTCGCTAAAGAATTTGAGAGAGCCTTCGGTGGATGGATACCACCGAACAAAGATTTAGTTGGTACTGTGAAAACTGTGTAGACTGGATTTTTTTTTTAATTCGGTGGTTTTGCTGGTAACTAGACAAGACATTTCGGTGATGTCATCGGAAATGTCCCTTGCGCTTAGTCTTAATTGAGACAGGCTAAGTATCTTTAAGTAAGTAGTCTGTGCAGGCGAGACTTTGAGCGTAGGCAAGGGCTAATGTAGTGGCCGATAGAGTAGGTCCAAATGCGATACCTGATTAAATTTAAGTTTCTTTCTGTATGAAAATATCTGGATAAAATGACTTGGAACTCCTCTCTCAAAAAATCTGGTAGAATTGAAGTTGATTGAAGCGCGGACCTGTGACGAAAGCGCGATCTTTTCACGTAGCACTAGGTGAAGTTTAAGTAAGTTTCTTCTGTCCCGCTCACACCCACCAGAAATGTTATATAAATGAGAATGACAGTGTCAACATGATCTATGAAAGACAGGTGTGAGCCATATGGGATACCTTTTGAACGGGTTGTACCGGGTTTTGCGTTTAACTAAGTCGAATCCTAACCTACCTCGTGATATAGGAAAGCCCTTTTTTAAAGTTAGTAAAGGACGTGGGTAACTATAAGTTAAATCTGACGGCAGTTTAGTCGTTCAAAAACCACATCAAAACCGGTCCACAGGCTCAAGGAGTTCCGGGCCCTGTTTAACACATTAGAGATAATACATCTAGAATTCAAGATTTATACTTAGTTAATTTGCCTTTTAATAGTAAATGCATTACAATTTATCATTGTCTTACGCAAAGTCACAGATAGATAGATTTTATACTGCGTTTTTTACGTGCACAGTTACAGGAGATGTAAAATTTGAATTTCTTGTCTCTATAGTACCTATTATTTCTGTGTGTTATAAATTGGCCTGGTAAATATGACCGAATAAAAGCTGGCTTTAGTATTAAGCCATTGGAACTGAATGTGATATTTTAGACAGCAGCTATTTCAAAGAATCATTATTGTAATTAAATATTTTTTAACATACCATTTGTTTAATTCCCTCATGTGTCGCATCACATACAGTACGTGCACACAGCCCCAGAAAATAAATTTCAACTGCTTACTAATTTAATTTAAAAAATAACAACTAGATGGCCCTACCAGTCATACCAGTCGGTGTACCAGCCGAACGAAACATTGTACTTGCAATTTGGTTCGAAATTAGTTTTTTTTTTGTTATTAATTTTAACTTTTAGATTAAGTACGAAATTTCGTATTTCTAGATAGGATGTAGGTGTATTATATTGCTAATAATTATAAAAACGTAAAGATACCTAGTACAATGAAAAAAAAGGTTAGTTTTTACTAGATGGCGCTACCAGCAACGAACGTCGTTTGCAAGCTGAATTGCTCAGCACACCGCTAGGTATTCCAGTTCACAATTCAATATTTACATAAAACGTGTAGATACCTACAGCTACATGTATGTATTTGCAGCTAAAAAGAGGGTACCTAGTAAGTAAATAGTTACAGCACAAAATAGAACAATCTCAGATACTTTTTTGCGGTGCTTGTTATCTATACCTATTTACCCTACCAACCTATTAGATCACAGTTATACCCAAATACTATAATATAACTACCTATATTTACCTAGCATAGAACCCATATTATACGTACTATTCTAATTACCTACTTACAACCTTATTCAAGGCTCTCTAGTTTAGGTAGGACAAGCACGCGACATTGTGCGGTTGTGTATCTTTGTAAGGCTTCTGTGTGCACTTATTAAGTCTTTACAACCCACCAACAGAGGTTATAAATAAGTAGGTACCTAATAACATAATTATGAGTACATAATTATGTTATGAGGTACCTACTATTTTAAAGGGTACCCTATTTGAGTATTCGGTCCTAAAACTCTTCTTAGGTGATTATTTTTGTTAGGTTTCGGGTATTGTCTTCAAACATACGCTAGCATAATAGGAGAAAGTAGTTACAGGTTTACACACAATTCTAATTAAAAAAAAATAACAATAAAAAACTGTAGACATCTGGAACGAAAAAGGTCAGCTTCTGAAAATCCAGCATTTGTTTTCAGAGCTTTCAATTTGTACCATGTTGGTAGTTTTGTAAATATCGTAGGTATCCTTCGTCGTGATAGTGATCGTGATTATTCAAGTCTCATCAAAAATCTTAATCAATTTTAAATCGATTCAGCATTGTCATGAATAGTCACGTAGGTGGAACGTAACGTTACATTCTACTTTTATGCACAGCTTCTATGGTAAAAATCATAGACTATCATCTATTTTTTGTAGCAATGGCATTTTATTGCTTTCAGTCCGGTTCAAGCTCAATCAGAATTGAAATCAAAATAAGAAACATCTTCGTGAAGAGTTAACACAATCTAATAATTGAAATTCAAACAAACGTTTAGTAAAAGTTTATAATATAGATTACACAAGTGACATTGAATGACTGATCTGACAGAGTCTGTCAACCACTCTGATGAATATGAAAATTTGATCAGATTTTCACTTACAATTAATTAAAACTTAATGAGAACAAGTCAGAATTTTATAAATTAATAAAATTTTGTTGCGTTCCATTCAATTTTAGTCTAATAATTTTTATTTGATAATACACGAACAACGCACGCGCAGAACACCCATCGCCCAAAATCTCCCAGCGCCATATTGAGAGAGGCAGACGTTGTATGACTTGAGTGATTAATCGTGGTTAGTGCAATAATTTGGAGTGGATTATTTGATCGTGCCCTATGGATATACATTTGGGTATGTAATAAACGAAAAAGTGTATTCACAAAACGTGTCTTGGTGCCCCGTAAGCGCAAGTAAATCGCATCGTAACCTAGACATAGGCCGTTCTAGTTATCAGTAGATTACCTAGGTATCAATCCGCTGTTTGCTCATAGTTTTAATCTTATTAATACACACGTGTGGGGAGTAGCCATAGGTTTCTTGAATCTAGTTACATTAACAAGATTATGCGATCGCCTCGCAAGGTTCCACCCTCGTATATAAACGGATTTCGATGTGTTTATGTCGGCAGTTGACAGAAGCGTTTATGTATATGACCGATCATAAGTCACCACACCCAGTGACCGGATTGTCGGTTTTAGTATTTAATAGTTTTTAGTTCGAATGATTGTTCGCGCGTCGTCGCGTCGGTACGTGATATGTGATATTAGTGTCGTGTGTTACCGTGATACACCCAGTGTAATAATAATGTAATTTCTAGGAGTGGTGTGCCTCGGTTGAAAGGCCTGCCGAAAGGACAGGGCTCCGCGCGCGAGGACGGATTGCGGCCCTCCGCTCTGAGGAATCATGGAGTGCTGCATGTCAGAAGAAGCCAAAGAACAGAAAAGAATCAATCAGGAGATAGAGCGGCAACTCCGGAAGGACAAACGAGATGCCAGGAGAGAACTCAAACTGCTGTTGCTTGGTGAGTCCATGCTTTAATTATACGATGCTTTACAATTATTCATGTTAAATGTGAGATGGGCTGGAGCCAATTCTGCCTTACTTATGTGTAAGTTTTGGCATGGTTAGATGTAGTCAACAGTAAATTTTGTCATTAAAGCCACCAAGCTTAAATTCTAATTAACATCATCTTAATAGGTATGTACATTCTATATGTATATATTTTTTTAATAGCTACCATACCAAAAATTCACTAAATATAAATATCACTTGAAAATAGTTGTGGAAAATACTTAAAAATCAGTTCAAATAGAGTTATAATATTATGTCAATCAGAAAAGTAAGCAAGGTAATAGTTATTTTACAATTATAAACTAAATTAAAATTGCATCATAAACTGTAGTAATGGGCCTAAATAGAACCTTATATTATGTATTACATACCACCTGACCGGACAGATGTGGTCCCATCCAACTTTCAAAACCTTATTCAGACTATGATAAATATTAAAAAAAAATTGGTTCAGCCTTCTAAAGTGATGTGCTTGCCAACGAACAGCGTATGGTTACTAACAACTGCTCTTGTTTATTTAAAGCTCACATCTAATTATGAACTCTGTATAAATGCATGCCATAATATAACTTACTTATTGTTTAGGGTTTGTTCTACACATGTCAATTATTATAGATTGCTAGGTTGAGAGTCATGTGAACCCATGAGAGTGTTTAGCATTCTTCACCTTTTCTATGGGTAACTTAGTGCCCGTGCAAATAGCAGGTTCCCATACATTAATAAAAATATATAATGTGAAACGCTAAACTCTCCTGCGTCTTAAGAGTTCATGAAAATATAAATACATACTAAAGCTGTAATTATTGCCTCACAATCACGTCTTAAAATATTTTGACATGATTAAAAAAAATTTGCTGTTGTCTTGTTCACTGCCATTTTTATGTGGACTGATACCGCTAGCTATATATTTGGTTCACTCAAGTTTAGCATACCTATAAACAGAATTATCGCCTCTATCCTTTACATTATCAAATAAATAGTCCTATGTAAATGATTCTTACTTCCTGTAACAGTATTATGAATGGCAAAATAATATTAAAATGGAATAATTAAATGGCAATCATAATTCTGTATAAATAGGTAATTAATATTTTGAAACCATATAATATTTTATAGATATACTTTTATAACCTACTTTAAATTACGAATGAATAGCTGGTTCACATAATACAGATTAAATCAAAATCTTTGGCTATCTGTTAAACTATTATAAAATTAAATTTTATGTCCGTTAAGGAACAAATCAATTCATAAATGTATATTTACTTATGCTGCAGATGTTTGAAAAAAATGTTAGTAAATAGTACTAAAATTATTCAGTTGAAATGCTATAATGTCAGTAAAAGAATTATCACTCAAGAAATTATAACTTTTGCATTGAGTAACACATTTTTTATTATGAACCAAAGTAGGGATAAATGAAATTAGGTTATGTAGGCACCTACTTACTTAATTTAGCTAGTTGTAATATAATATTACATTTGAATAAGTATGGAGGAGTTAATTAATTATTATTACTGATTACTATTTTTAAATAAGTTCTTATAACACAATACTTAGCTACTTTTTTTTGGGAACTAGGCCCGCCACACACTCCCACCACTGCTACTCCTGTAAGCCAGGATCTACAATAGTGTCCCATGATGAGACCGAGGTTCAATCCTTGGCGAGTCCCGGGATAAAGTTAATTGTCTTGGAACCCGTAAGAATTTAATCGAAAGATAAAAATAGGACGAGTTGGAAGAAAATTATCCTCTTCCCTCCACTACGAAACGGGAGACAAAAAAAAAACTTAGCTACTGACAAATAATGTATATCTACTAACTTATTAGATAAGCACAGTAGAAGGTATGCAGTAGTTATTAGATAAGCACAGTACAAGGTATGCAGTAGTTATTAGATTAATTTTCACAATGTAACTTAACGATACATTGCTTGTATTATCCAGTAAAGAAATGGCGACCACACACAGTCGGTTCCTATTAGCTTACATGCTTACACATTATCTGTTGCTGTTTGTACCTACGATCTGCACTCACGAAGTGCGGGGGGGTGGTCTGTGGTAGCTCATTTTGGCGGGGCGCGAAGAGTAGCTATTCTGTACGAGCCACTATTACTATTATGAAAGTGTGTTGGTTTTGTGTGTTCGAATGAGGAGCACGCAAAATTGTTTGAGCTGATTGAATTTTTTTTTTTGTATACAGCGTGATTCAGAGAGGGTATTCCATTAATTGAACCTGCGCTTCGTTCGAGCATTTGTAATCATTATGTGAAATCACAATTTTGATTAATAGGTTAATAAAAAAAAATATTAGCTCACAAAAAATAACAATTGTCGGTTTGTTGGGAGCATTTAAAAATAATAATAATAAATGCTCTAAGGGAGCGCAGATTCGAATAGTAATGGGTATACTCTTTCTGAATCACGCTGTATAGGTATGTAGGTTGTAATCTAATAAATAACTCCCTAAAGAGATTGGGGGCAGTGCCGCGGGTAAATAGCTAGCTAGTCTATCACAATTGCCCAATCATTTTCGCGATGCATTTCCAGGTACCTGTTATCGTTATCATTACTTACGAAACTCCGGTCCCAAAATTGTTGATGTGTTAAGATGTCATTTATCATTTCGATGTAGATCATGCATATAGATAAGGAATCACAATGATTACTTATGTAGAACGCTATCTATTGGTTCACTTCATAGGAACCCTGTGAAGTTAATCTCTTTAACTGAACCGACCATCCACTTAAATCAGGTCGCGATAACTTTTGTTTTTTTTTCTCAACGGAATGATTGAGAGTATAACATCTTTAGATATTTTTTGGCTGATATCTTAAAATAATGGAAGCCAAACAGCATGGTCAAGCTTCACATTTTCCATCTAAACATCCATCAGCCGACAGTCGTCCACTGCTGGACATAGGCCTCTTTCGACGTCTTCCACACATCACGGTCCTCCGTCGCTCGCATCCATCGGCTCCCTGCGACACGTGCTATATTATCGGTTAACCTTGTGGGGGACCGTCTTACACTACATCTTTCGGCTCGTAGATGCCCTGCTGCCCCAACGGCCATCGGTCCTTCAAGCCATGTGCCCCGCCCACTTGCACTTCAACTTCGACAATATTTGAGCTATGTCGGTTGCTTTAGTTCGTCTCCGGATCTCCCCATTTCTTTCTTGTTCACAAATTGACTAATTATGAATGAATTATCCTTTTCCTGTTTATGATGAATCCTTTTGTGCATTTGCTACAGTTAAATTCTGTTGTTTAAAATTGGTATACAAACTTTCCTCAATTTTGTAAAATGTTACACACGCCTTCCGCTGGGAATTACAAGCCCTGAAGTTTATGCGCTTGATGCAACTCGTCAGAATTCTTAATTGTGCGCCCCTTAACTCTTAACTAATAGTTATATAGAAAAAATAGAATACTGCCATGCGAAGAAGGCAGTATTTTTTTAAATAAAAGCCAAAATGCGCCAAACCCGATTTCTAAAACTATTAGATAATTGGATTGGGTTTGTTAATTGAATTTGGTAGCGGACTTCATTAGTCTTCGATCGCAATTTCTACTAAAAAGTATCGGCTGCTTTTATACTTTCCGTCTTCTTCCCATCATGATACCGTTTGACAGTATGCATTTTTAACCCCCCGAAGAAATACCAAACAGATTTTATGATTCAAATTCACGAGACATATTCTTGAATCTTATCGCTGTAGTATAGCTCCCAAACCAATGGCCCGATTTTAATTGCGTTTTTGACATAGTTACCGGTATATCGGGTACCGGTATACCGGTATATAGAAAATATCGGGAATTATTTAAGGCGTACCTATGAAAACTGTTTATGTATTATATAAGAGTATTCATCCGCCAGGAACTGGCGAGTCGGGGAAGTCGACGTTTATCAAGCAGATGAGAATCATTCACGGCTCCGGCTACAGCGACGATGACAAGCGCGGTTTCATCAAACTCGTCTACCAGAACATCTTCATGGCGATGCAGAGTATGATACGAGCCATGGAGCTGCTCTCAATACAATATGGAAATCCGTCCAATGTAGTAAGTGTAAACATATATATCACGCGAAAATGTGTTACAGACGCAATAAATTATCCAGTTATCAATTAATGAAACTACTATTTTAAAAACTCACTTAGATTTTTTTCGTTAGCGTTGCAAGGCCTTGATGTATTAGTAATTGCAACTAAGAGCGTTGTTTTTTTCGTGATTCTAAGCATAGGGGATGCCTAGAATCACGAAAAAATTAACGTAATTTAATTTTTCGTGCAATAAGCAGCGACGAAGAGTTTGCGCGCAGGTTGATGCGCTGAATAAAAGTAATTGTTATTTTAAAAAAAAAATATTAATAAAAATCGCGAATTAATTATTGCTTACCTGGCAAATAAGCCATTGAACTTTTAATATTCTGGGATCTATGTGATCAAACTAAACACGTGCAAACAGATGATTTTTTTTTCTAGTTTTCTTTTTTATAATCTCGCTTCTATACTTATTAGTTTTAAAATTATAAGCTCTAGTTTCATGAGTCCAAACATCAAATTCTTAGCTCACATAAAAACCGAGATCTGACCGATAAACATCACCGAAATTAGCATAGCCAGCCTCTTAATACTGCCAACATTTCAAGAAACTCATGCATTTCGCGTCAATAAATTACAATGGGAATTTCTAAATTAAAAATATCATTCGCGCGTATTTCTACAGTGCTGTATATTAAATTAAAAAATTGCAATAATTCCAGGATAAGGCGGAGTTGATATCATCTATCGACTTTGAGAGTGTGACAACGTTTGAGAGTCCGTACGTGGAGGCGATCAAGGGCCTATGGTCCGACTCTGGCATACAGGAGTGCTACGATCGCCGGCGGGAATACCAACTCACTGACTCAGCTAAATAGTAAGTTTATTGTCTATAGCTAGAGCACCGTAGAGCCCCAATCGGCCACCAAAACGTGTTTACACAATATTGTCGTGTGGGTTTACCATTATGACAGGCAGTTGCCACATTCGATTAGCATTTTAAGTCTAAGACAGGAATTTTAATTGTGACGTTTCATGTGAAGGCTTTCTCATCTCTATATTTATTAGGAATAAAAGAACTTTTAGAAAAATATCCTCCGAAATATTAGTTTTCATCTTGGATCAAGGAAAATCAAGGCTGATATTATCATGATAAATTATATTGTACTCGTTATTAAAAAGTATAAATACTATATTGCTTATTACCTACAAATATTAGTCCGGCAACCCGCACTGGGTCAGCGTGGTGGACTCCTTTCCTCCCCCCGCAATGAGAGGAGGCCTGTGCCCAGCAATGGGATAAACGGCTGATATTATTAGCTAAAACTATTAGGCTTTTTTCTGGAAAAAAACCAGACATTTTAGGCACCCTACACATGCATGCCGTCACCTATTGCATGGTGTGCCCAGCTCACACCTCTGGAATTCTCGGATTTCATGTGATGATCCCATTTTCGACCCCTATTATCACGGTACAAGGTCCAAACTTAACAACGCTTGTATGATGAGTACCGTACGGTGGACTAGGGGTGATCCCAGTATACAATTACTTATATAGATATTATACATGTACGATACTGGTTAAATAGTTCGTAAACCCTGAACCCTCATATGAATGTTCCGACGAGTCTTCATTCAGTGTGCTTGTTGTGTCTTTGCCCGAAATAAATTTTCGTGTAAACATAAAATATAGTTGGGTGTATTCTCTTCCAAACACTTTATGATTAGCAAATGAATATCCGATTCGATAATAGAATTGTTTTGCCAATAATGACCTAACAATAATTCAACAAAGGCAGGTATTGTGTAGGTATTTATCACTGCTAATATAAATATTATAAAGCGAACATATACTCACTGAGTCATCATCACCAATGACCGTATCTGTTAATCCTAGTTGCGGGAAACTCGCCGTATTTAATTGTCGGTAAGAGTGAACAAAACCGCGGGACATGTTCCGTGTAGTATGAGGTCATGATCCAAATTAGTGTTATTAAAATCAATAAGCTGAGTGGAAGGTATCGTTTAGTTGGCTATTTATTTTTACGGGATAGTAACTCAATTTGGCATGCAATGAACTCTACGATAGGACCTTAAGTCGATCGACTTGTGATCAAATTGCAACGGTTCTCGTATTTACACTAATGATGGATTTGTACGAGCATTTTAAAAGTGGCAATTACGATGCTGTAGCTATTCGATTATGAGATAATTGTGTCTGCATACGTGGGATCCTGGCATTTTGTAGTTGTTATTCGCTGTGTGGGCTCGTGACCGCCACTTATTAGGACCAGCCAATATTAGAAGTTTGAAAATTTTATGGGAATTATAAAAAAATGCTTATTATTGAGTTACACAAATATAAATATATGAGCAAACTTTTGATTATATACAATCAAAGTGAGCGACCCTGCCACTGTACTTTCGATGGTACATATATTTTTCGATGTTAATTTACTTCGTTTAGCAGACTATGCTTTATTACTGTGATGTTTTTTTTTCTATATACCATTGCACATATTATTGTAATATATCCGACATACTGAGACAAGAATTTTCTATAGCTACTTGCAGGAGATTGACCGCGTGGCGGCGCCAAATTACTTACCAACCGAACAGGACATCCTCCGCGTAAGAGTACCCACCACGGGCATTATAGAATACCCATTTGACTTGGAGGAAATACGATTTAGGTAAAACCATGACATAGCAATGTGAATGCTTCGCTTACAGGTGCATGGTACAAATGGGTTCTTCGTTCCTGTACCTATTCTATACGTCATTGTCTTTATTTCTCTATGTTTCCTTCCTGTTGCATGTGTCTGCGTTCTAAGCTGTTAGTTGCATGATATTTCAGCTATTTAAGCGATTTGGAACGAATCGAAAAGGCCGATTACCTGCCGACCGAGCAGGATATCCTGCGGGCCCGACAGCCCACTACCGGCATCTTAGAGTACCCTTTCGATCTTGATGGAATCATATTTAGGTATGTTCGAAACCATCGGAGTTTGAGTGCGATTGATCGACCGACGCTAAACCCTAGTAAATATCCTTGTTCAACGAATTCTCCCACACTAATGCTATACGTATTGAAAACAATAAAGCATTGGTGGTTTACCTATAATGATATATAAATAATATGCTTTGTCCGAAATATTTCCCTTATGATGCCATGGTGTGGTTTGGATATACTAATGTATGGTTGGAGTGGCTTGTTTTAGAAATGCTAGTAGTGTGCTTTAAATTATAGAAGAGTTCCGTCAAATGATATCGAGCTTTAGCTACTTGCTTAATTTTAACTGGCTTATTCGGTAACAGGAAATATTTGACATATTTAAAAAAACGTGCTTACACAATGCTAGTTATAAAAATAACTTTCTACTTTCCGATTACTAACCATTAGTTCTTCTACGAACTAAAGTTGAAAATAACTAATTATTAATATTTAGTTTTATTAATAGTTAGTTTTGTTTATTATTATAACATTGTCCTTTGAAGAAATAATTTGGTAGTATTATGGCTTGGGTATATTTGTTTCTTCGCACGACGGTTTGGGAGTTATTTTATTGAAGCTTAGATGAAGAAACAAAACAGACGTAGTGTCGCCAAAAACATACTGAAGCACAAAATACTAAGCCGATTTTTTCAGCACACGCAAATGACATCCAATTATGTACACGGAAATTGGCGTGTGTTATATACATTGGCTTGGTTTTTTGAGCTTATATATTGTTTTGTTTTTTTTATATATACATTATAGGCAAGTATTTGATCTCGATCTCACCTGATGGTAAGTGACGATGAGATCTACGATGGAGCATACTTGCCTAGGTAGGAAGGCGGCAGTAGATCGAGACGCTACATTCACTAGGCACATGCAGCGCAGCCGATCTGACCCGCCATCCATGAATGGCAACACCGAACATTATGCCGGAACACGGCTAGACCGCTTGGCGACATGGCGACATAGCTTTGTTCAGTGGGTGGTGACTAACCACGGCCGAAGCCTACCACCAGTAGAGTGCGCGAAACTCCGTCTGCATTCTTTCGTCGTCTTAAGTTGAAACTAAACACTTTTAAAATGTGTTTCTGTCACCACAAAGAACCATAGCTTTTATCCATTAATGTTATTGTTACAAGTAATTTTTCCATGTATACCTGCCTATATGTATTTCAGTTTTTTTGGGCGTGTCATGAAGATGCCACTGTTTATTAGGTCAGGAATGTTCCACTTAGTTCCATTTTGGTGGCCTAACGCATTACACTACGTACTAATACGATAAAGGAATATCGTACTTTCTCATTGTATCCATTCACAATGTTATCGTAAAGCAATTTACAGAATAAATGCGTTTTGTATTGATATTTTAAGTGGATTGAATATTTCTATGATTATGGGAATAATGACAACCACGATTATATTAATGTTATTCATGAAGCCTGGAGTTTATTTCTGGCGTGTAGTTTATTATTTCACAACGTTATAAATTGACAATTTCATTACCACGATAATTTAATGAAGGATATATAATGAAGGAATGTTATCCTTTCACCATTTGCTGATAAAGCATATCCAGCTTGTTTGACAGTTTTGTTATAGGCCATCTGTCTAATAAGTTGTAGATCCCAGGCCCTCAGACTTACAATATCTGCGGTATTGCCATATGAATAATAATCCCAAACTACTAAACTTATTAAAAAAATGAAGTTATTGTGTCTGTGTTAGGGATGGGCACCAAAAGTGACAATTACAATTAATATAAAACTAAAATCTGTAAAATTTGTTTAATTTCAATGTATCTGTATTCGCGCAAATATAAGAAATCAATATGACGATAATGTTATTTTCATCACTATGACTATTTATTGACATTTTGGCCCAAGTAGAGTGGTCAAAAATTACAATGAATATGGTGTTCCAAGGTAGTATAGCAATTTTTAATGTCTAATCCATACGCCTAGTCGATTTCTAAGGTTTTATAGAATAAAACAGGAGGAAATAATGAGAAAGTACTATATTATCGTTCGCAATCACCTGCCGCTAACGGACATAACGTACCGCGGCACGCGACAGATTTGCATGTAGTACTAACACATAACGTAATCGTATCGTCATCGAGAAAGCATGCTGTCACTGTCGTTCTTATTTACGAAATCTGTGGTGTAAACGGGACGGAACACCACGTAAATCGTTTGTGTTTAAGCCGGATTGTTGATTGTTCGTATTTTACTGTACAGTGTGATTCAGACAGGGCATACTAACATTAGTACCTGCGCGCCATTAGCGTATTCGTAATAACTATGTGACGTCACAATTTCAAAATTGTAATAACAAAAAAAGTTTTTTTTTGTTAAACTTTTTTTATGGAAAACCAACCGAATAGTTTGTAGCATTTTCTCTTTAATTTGCTCATCGAAGTTACTATGAATTTTCATAAGCTCATCGCCGCCTACAAAGAAAACTAACCACTGTCGATCCCTAGAGCTTGCTGATAGTGACATCCAGGTCACATAGTGCCAACCCGATAACCCATCCATAAGTAGTGGGTGGTGTAGCCAATCACAGGAAAAGGGCTCAGCCCTGATCCAGTTTCCCCATCTCCCCAATAGGGGACGCGAAATGAGCACTACAGGCTTCACATAATGATTTCAAGAGCGCAAGTTCCAATAGTTGTATCACCTTTCTGAATCATGCTATCAACGTGCGGTCTTTTCGTACAGTGTGTTGCGTCTGTGTCTGAAACAAGAGCGCGTACCGTTATTGGCGCTTTAGATTTGCTTTCTATTCTATTTCTGTGTTCCGTGTCTTAAATTTTATGAAGTATATACAATTTTATAAAATATGCGTTTCTCACAGGATGGTCGACGTCGGGGGCCAAAGATCCGAGCGAAGGAAGTGGATTCATTGTTTTGAAAACGTCACATCCATCATATTCTTAGTAGCTCTTAGTGAATATGATCAAATTTTATTCGAATCCGAAAATGAGGTGAGTGCAATGAATCGATAACGTTTGTCACGCGCTTATCTGATTGATGATGATGATGAGATAAAAATTTGCAACCACAATCAGCGAAGTTGTGTTAGTGTGGGTGTGAATTACTGTTCTCCTATTCATGTAGAAGTGTCATGATAAAAGTAATACTATGGCATACTAACAAAAGAGTATAATTACTTTTGTTTATATAATTTTTTGTATAGACATTCAGGTCAGAGCATCCCGACAATTGATATTCAACTTTACTTTTATTGACATACGGCTGCTGCGCTCCTCCACCGTGGTTCGAGCCACCCTGCGTGGTATTATTTCGTTAAACCAATTTCAGCCGTATCTCCACGATATTGAAGGTGTCTATCGAATCCACCGCCACTTCGTTTTATGCTCGTACGATGTCGGTTCGAGTCGGTTGCATTCTGTTGTATGATTACAGAACCGAATGGAGGAGTCTAAGGCGTTGTTCAAGACCATCATCACGTACCCGTGGTTCCAGCACTCGTCGGTGATCCTGTTTCTCAACAAGAAGGACTTGCTCGAGGAGAAGATAATGTACTCGCATCTCGTCGACTACTTCCCGGAATATGACGGTATGTTATAACATTGTCATTATTGAATATGGTATTGAATAGGTACCGTAATGTAGCTACCGATTTAAAAGCATATTCTATGTGGCTTATTTTGAGTCAAATACCTATATTGTCAGTCACTGTGTCCCTACTTTTATCGTATTAGTCGAAACGTTCATTATGGCAACAAAATAATATTTTATCGTCAAGCCTATTTTCCCCGAAGGGGTAGGCACAGGCTATCGTGCACTCACATTTCCACCATGAAGTTTGTTAGACTATACTCCAAGATAAAAAAATAAAGAAATGGCGTCACTACACACCAACTGCATGGACTTTACAATGGACTAGAGGTGATCCTAGTAACACGCAGAAACAGGGAAGATCATTGAAATATATTTTCCGAAATACGTCCTACAGGGGACAGGAACCCGAGCCCGTCAGAAGCAATAAGCCGAGGGGCCTCATAATCTATGTTTGACCAATAGACTTTCATGGTCGGATCTACCACCAATTCAGAAAGAGATGGAGGTATAAGTGAACATGAGACCAATACTTGTCTCTTTTTTTCTTATAGCTTGAGTAGGTTGGTTGATCCGAGAAGTCTAGTGGTACGAGCGCAGGCTATTGACTTTTAGTGGTCTTCAGTTTTCTGAATAATTAATTGTTGACTTATAAAATAGGTCCGAAATTGGACCCCATCCCTGCGCGAGAGTACATACTTCAAAAATACTTGAAAGAGAATCCCGATCCTGAGAGGTCTTGCTACTCTCATTTCACGACTGCCACAGGTTGAATATAAATCCAGTGATATATTACTTACAATTGGCTATCGTATTGAGCTAGTTATAAATATACGCTAGGTTTTATGGTATACTAGAAATGTATTGAATCTTCAATCCTAAAATAATTTACACTAAATTATAAAAAAATGTTTTACGTTCAATTAGTACATAGTTTAATTTTTTTCTTACAAATGTTACAATTGCGAGGCAATTTTATATATTTCATCGAATGAAGAATGCATTTCTAAACTGAACTCTACTTGATACAACAAATAACGCAATTCTTTTAAACATGTATTTGCACTTTTTTATCCCGGACGATTTGAATGTTGTCATTGCATTCAAGCACTGGTATAATATTATTTGAGTACCCAAGAGAGGTACGTTATTTATTATCTCCGGGGTGCTGACCCTTTGCTGTTTGCACGGGTGCTATGAAACGCATACATTACAAATAATTTTCAAGTCGAGAGTGAACAGGTACCTTCTAGGCAAATATACTCCATCGTAGATCTCATCGTCACTCACCATCAGGTGAGATCGAGATCAAATACTTGCCTATGATGTAATAAAAAAAAATGCATATGCGTTCTAAATAATTGCGTTATGGTTGTAACATAAGTTCAGTAAACAGCGTCATTCAGAAAACGTATACTTGCCATTCTTAAGCGCATTTTTAATCATTATTTGAAGTGCAGGATTTCGTAATGTCGATATAAAAAAAACCCTAGCGAACTTGTGATTTTTCGTAAACATTTTTTTATCAGTTGACATATCGAAATTCTGGCTCATATAATTAGTATCCCCTCGGTATACCCTTTCTGAATGACCCGGTATATGTGAACATAAATATAATGTAGACTTATGTAGTGTACGTAATACCGCTAGTACAGCTAGATGTGTGAGTGTGTTGCTGTAACAAACAGGTCCGCAACGCGATGCGAACACGGCGCGCGAGTTCATTCTGCGGATGTTCGTCGACCTCAATCCTGACGCTGAGAAAATCATCTACTCCCATTTCACCTGCGCGACAGGTAAGTAATAATAGTTAACACCTAAGGTGGCGTCAAACAGCGGGCGGCTCGGGGTCGTGATTCACCTGCAGTCTAAAGTGTATCCTGATATGATACAATTACAATTTAAAATCGTGTTTGCGCCCTGCTCACGCTGGTGCCCTCCCGTCTCGTCAGCCCTTTGACTGTCACGATGCAACGCTCCATATTTACATAGACACATCTCTATGAAAATATGGAGTTTTGCATCGCAAGATTTATCATATACTTATGGCTGTAACGACGACGTCCCTGACCCCCGAGTTTGTAGACGTTTTATTACTATCAAACGTCATATAGTACTGCGCACAAGAGCTTCGCCTAACGCAGTGCTATATGACGTTTGACAAAGGTCGTCTATAAATTTGGGAATGTATAGATTTGTCGTTTCTAAATAATTGTGATGTAATAATTGATTTCAAAGTTACTGCACTTTTTATGATGCGAAGTAAAAAAAGGATACTTAATTATTAAAATTGCGGGATACGATTTCAAAACGATCAATAATAATTCCTCTGGGCCATACGTATTAGTTTTCTAATAAGAGAAATATAATATAATAATAAAACGATACAGTAGGATTAAGTGGCAATAATGTTTTCAATGTCCAGTCTATTTTTTCAGTTGAATTTAGGGAAGCCGTTTCAGTGGTAATATGCATGTATGGTATAATTTTATTTATTTATAAGCTCGCAATACACATGCAATAATTGCACATAATCACTTAAATATTTATGCTACTCACACGTGTTCGAAATTTGAAAGATAGAAGCCAGTTTTCCTGTGAGACATCAAAAATGGGGCCTTAATTGCAAAACGATTGGTTTCAAGCATGTGTATTGTGGTCTTATTGTTTTATGTAATATATTATGATATGCTTGAATAAGCTGTGTTAATTTTTGTGTGGTTTTGCTTGCAATGTTCTTAATAGAATAGTTTTTTGTATAGTAGCCATCGTATTAACATTTCCTACACCTTATTATTAATGTTATATTTAACTTGTTACATGAATTATAACATGGGACCTCCGACATTTTAAAGGGACTCTCAGTTGGCGGTCTGGTCATTCTAACAGCTTTGACCGTCGTTACGGGCAGTCAGCTGCCTAAAAAAACCGTTTATATGGACTTACTCTTACAAAGTTACTCGTAGTCCCATTAATTGGGTTTCGAGAGCAAAGAGAAATTCCGCCTATATCTCAGGAATCAGACAATCTGGTTATACAGAAAACTGTCTCCCAAGATAAAATTGGGAAGTTTACTGGGGAAAATTAAAACAAACTGTTTGACCCTAGTCCAATAGCTTGGATCTTCTTAATATTAGAATTCTACTGTCAAGAAGATCCAAATTGAAAGGATAACCTAACTTAACAATTATGGTTGTGGTCTGAAAACTTTTAGAATTGGTTATTGGGTTCTGTCATTAGTTTAATTCGTCTTATGATCTCTTATGTATTTTTTGCTTTGCATGAAATATGTGTTCAAAAATCTGGTTCGCGATTTTTTAAATCATTTTATTTATTTTATTATTTTTGCATGCTGCCTTGGATATGTTTATAAAGATACTGAAAACATTAAACTTGTGTTCTGCGCTGTAAAGGATACTATTATGCAATCTGCTCTCAAAGAATTCAATTTGGCATGAATCCGCTTCCTGTTGTCCGCTTATAACATGTATATTTTTAAACAATAAATATTTATTTTTACTAATTTTTGCATGTTTTATTTGCTTCGTACTGTTTTTATTCTTTAACAATAGCGATTCTGCTACTAACATCATGACTTCAGAGACATACACACTTATACAAGGTGATTCAGAAAGGGTATATTAACCTTAGACACCGTTTCTTTAGCGCTTATAAGGAAAATAATGTGACTATAATTGCTAAACAGATATGAAGCGTTACTTCCAGTGTCATAGCAATCATATCGGATTTCCTTCCTTGTTGAACGCATACATTGACATTTTATAATTGTAGGCAGAAAATCCACGTAACTAAATGATAGTTAAATAAATTGAGATAATACTATTAATAATGTACTATCTAGTAATGTGCAGTAATTTTGAAACCTCTTATGCTTGGTTCATGTAAGATAAAAGGAAAAGAAAGTAATAATGTACTCTAAAGGTATGAGCAATAATGTATTATTTCCAATAACGTTGATGTAATAATTTGAGTGTATACAGGTTGTAAGTGGCTTCGTAACGAAAACTGTCTCCACGAATTCAGCTCATGATTCTGGACCCCCAGAGTTGAAAGTCGATTATTTCATGAATATAAGCATTTTCTTCTGTTGATATAAAACTGTTTTTAAGGATTCTATCGCGTTTTTTTTTTGTTTTAACATTCCGGACGTTTCGGCTGCTTTACAGCAACCATGGTCACGGGAGGACTGAGGTGGTTGACGTCCTAGTGTCATAGTTTGACGGGGGTACCCTCATATTTAGTTGTTACTTGGGAAAAAATAAAACAACAAAAAAAAAACGCTATAGAATCCTTAAACATCGTTTTATTTCAATGTGTAGTACCTATTGCGTAAATATAAGAAATCAATATTTTCTTCTGTATTATAAAATGATTTTAACCTGAAATCGTTGAACAAGAATTACAACATTTGGTACCCATGATTTGCGACATTATGTGTTTGTTTTTACCTTTACCTTTACCCAAGGTTTTCGTTATCATTCCGTTACAACCTGTATTATCCAAATGATCGTTGGGTGTCAAGTACAATTTGTTTGCAGACACTGAAAACATCCGGTTCGTGTTTGCCGCAGTGAAAGACACAATCCTACAATCCAACCTAAAGGAGTACAACCTCGTGTAAGCGCCACCAACACGCTCCCTGACACAAATCTGTGATTGTGTATAACACATAAATCAAACATCATCACTTCACAACAGAATGTGTAATGTAAATTCACGAACTGAGATCGGATGGACGAACTTATTTCACCTTAAAATGTTTAATGAGAAAGTAAGGATAGTTTGTAAGTCACTTTACCCAAAAACTAGCAGGAGTGCGGGTGCGGCGCGACGCGACCGGCCGCACTCGGCGGACGACACTCGCTCTCGGTCCGGTACGGTCCGGTACGGATCGCTTCACGACGCGTCACGTTTTTGACATGTTTTTTTATGATGAAGTTATTCACAATTTATGTATGTGTCTGTATCGGTGAATATTAAATTGTGCATTTTAAAAGTCGCGGCGAGTCCTGGCCTCGCCGTGAGCTGCTTTTAGTCATTGTTTTAGGGTTTTTGTAAAGTTTGTTGCCATAATATCTTTCTTACATTAGTATACATTTTATTATGTCCAGACGGATGGATTTGAACAAACTAGTCCAATGAAGTTGGGCGTGTCTCGTATGATCCTGGTGGGTCGAGAGGGGACTTCCTACTCATGTATCGATCGGGACGCTTCCGTGTTACTGTTACGTATTTATTTTAGTTACGAAACTCCACGTCTCGTAGAGCCGCCGGCGCGTGCGACTCTCTACCTACTGATAAATCAATAGACGTAATTGTAATATCGTACCGTATTTTCTGTTAAATTGGAAGATTTATATCTTTATTACTGTATTTAAATATTTCGTTACTTTTGTACATTGGATTTTTTGTTAATTGAATATATGTTATTATTTAAGCTGTTTATATGTTTAAAAATTGTGTTTTTTCAACACGAATTGACTTCACGCAAAATGTTTTACGTTAACTGTAGGCTTTGTGTACGCTGTGGTCTGGTGTGTTTGGTTTCTTCCTAACGTTATCCGTGTATGAAATTCCATTCAGCTAGCCGTACGTCAAATATAGGAAGTTACTACGTTAGTTGTGTAAGGACATTTTTGATGCATTTGATATAACACTTTTTTTACTAGAAACCCATGGGATACAATAAAGCGGAACGTGAATTGTAAAAACCGAAACCGATGTTTCTTGCACGAAAGCTTTTAACCACATGAATGTAATATATTGTACATTTGGGTCTAAATGTGCTGAGTGAATTGAGCTGACAGTTCAGTGCCAAGTTTTGCTATTGGCATTTACAATATTTACCATTTTTTACCGCAATGTGAAGCACAAAATATACATACATTTTTTTTTATAATCGTTTTCCATATTTAAGAGTATATTATTATACCATGCTTAATTTAGAGTGTTGCTTCGTGTTATTATTTAGTTTTTTAACGTACGATAAGAAACATTTGTTTTATGTTTTGAATGATATAGGTCTATTTATTGTATTATTTGTTGTTGTGTCTTTAATCTCTATGACTTGTCGAGTTTGTATACGGCCCGCTGAGCACGACCAACGTGACACTGTCAATAGCAAAACTGTATGCTTTAATTAAGATACCGCTGTCTCAGATGCTCAAAATAATGTGAAGTTGAAACTTAGCGCACAATATTGGAAACTTTTCTTATTGATGTTACCCACTGAAGTGCATTCTCTGTGTATGCCCTGTACATAAAAACTATTTTTTTTTCTTTTGTGCATTTGTACAGCAATATTGTGAATTAGTTCGGGCCCCACGCAGCCGCGGCGCTAGCTGCGTGCGGCGGTACCTACACCGCCGTGAGCACGCTGTACATGAATAGTTAGTTTTACATAATGGGGTAGTAGACAATGATCAAATCAAATATTTGTTGTATTCAATTATGAGTAAGTATCTACTTACTAATTGTGTTATGACAAAAAAAAAAGTGAAAATGTCTAAGGTGAATTCAATTATATTCGCTCTTTTTTTTAAATGAGTGACCAAAGATAAAAGCTCCAATAAACCAGCTCGTTTACTGATTAGTTATTATTCCAACTGTATACACGTAGCATATTTTGTAAACTTTTACAAATATAACAATACTTTTACATCCTAAATAGTGACTTGACTGCTTTTATATATCACATCAACGTCGCGTACACGTGATAATAATACAGTACCTAATAATACAGTCAAAATAATTTGTCTACTACCCTCTTGTGATCGCTCGGTGGGCGGTGCATCGCCTAGACTCGCCCAGTATTTACTCCCGTGTACATAATTACAAATTTATATAAGTACCCATTAAGATTCTAACCCGAATCTTGTACTTGACCAATTGAAAGTTAGTTATATTACGCTCTTATAAACCAATAATAGTTACCACAGTGTACTATTCGTCCACAATGACATTCAATGTACAGTTAACATTAAAAATATTTGATGAACCTACACGTTTACTAACTACATATACTTAAGTATATTATTTCATTAGTGATTTGCCTCCAGTAAGAGCCTTACGAAATATATATAATACATAAGTATGATACAAATCGTCTTATTTGCAGAATTTATGTTACAACACACTTATGAGGAAAAAACAAGAAAAACACTATTTATATTTGAGAAAAACAAAATGGCTGCCGGTTTTTTTCGCACGCATTTCAAAACGGAGACTGATAACAAAGTCGTAAAACAGCCTAATATTAAAATATAATTAATTGAATGTGTTTGTAATCATAACACAATTTAATGTTAATTTGATGACAAAAATAAATAAGTTGTAAAAATGAAATGTTTATTTATCCTATTTTAACTAACCTAACCAAGCGCAATTTATTTGTTCACAAAATGTGAAGCATGTTATTTAATATAAAACCTTGCTAAGATTTTAAAAAGAGTGTTTAAATATAAGTGCGATGATATTCCTAATGTGAAAAGCACGCATGTATAATACTACTGCAATACGTATCTAAAAGCGGTGAAATAAGAGCCACTTTACAATGAAGTGTGTTGAAAAATAAAAATTTAATTGACAGATGTAGGATTTCAATTACTTTTACTGTTGACTGTATGAGCTTGAGATTAAAACTCTTATTAAATACATATATCTCATGTCAAGAGCATACCTGAGTGCGCTTTTGAAATGCCGTTTTCTACCAAAATAACATATCAAAAGCGCACTATTTTTGCTCTTGGAGGTGGGATTAGTTTATTAAAACTAGCCTTAATTGCAGTAGTTTAAGTGAAATACAACTACATACATTGGTGATTAGTTATGTAGGTATGTGGCGAGGCTCTGCGCGCGCGCCGGCCGCCGCAGCTAGTGCGAATGCCGCCTACTCGTATCTTCCTTACGAACGGACTGAATATCGTGTACTAGTGTGGTTCTTACCTATTTGTTTTAACGTTTGGGCGATAACTACACAGAATATTGCTAAAACTATATTATAGTCTAACGTTGCTTTACCTTTTGCGTGAGATTGTGAGAATTTTTAGCTTAAGTTCCGACTGAGGATGGATGCCTGAATGAAATATTGTAAATTATAATTTCTCATAAAATATAATTTTTTTCAGCTACACGAGTCGTTTTCTTTATTTACTCATCACCTGTGAATAATAATTGGCATTACTAGGTATTTTAAACTTACACGCTTACTGCATTAGCTTTTAGTAAAACATGACAAAGCAGGTATATTGTGTTTTGATAAATTACCATTGATAAAATGTATTAGGTGCTGTTGTTTGTTAATTTTGATTATATTTGTGCGACAAAGCGTGGTTAGTAGCAATTACGGGCACTCCTGCCCGCGAACAAAAATGGCGGTACACAAGGTTAGCCACAATTTATTAACCAACGTCGACGACGGCGTTGGACTAGGAGAAGTGGCCGCTCAAATCGCCACACTGAACTTTAATTATCATCATAGCACGTTTGTATTCTTTAATACGACTTTGTGGTTCTGCGTTGAAATGTTTTTAAACTCATTCAATTATAATGTTATTCTGAACGCGGGCGCGTTGAACCCGAAATATGCTGGCAAAAGCCACCAGTATGTCCTATTTGGAAAGGATGTTACAGATGTAGAACGAACACTCGACCTAATGCAGAAACATAAAATGGACAATACAGGCAAGTTTATTATTACTTGCCAATCGAATAAGCGAGACGAATGCAATGAAGCAGATGCTATGAAACTATTTTGGGAACGCAATATCGTCAATGTTATTTTCATCAAAATAGAGAATGCTGGAACGACCGGATACACATATATGCCGATATCAGATAACAATTGCAACAATATAAAACCCATACAACTAAATACTTCACACTGTAGGAACGATGCGAGTGGAAGGTGCAAGGATATATACAACACGAAGCTGAAAAATCTTTATACGTGCCCTTTAATTGTATCCACATTCCTTCAGACGCCGTATATGAATATAAAAGATGGAATTCCGAGAGGTGCTGATGGTGATCTACTCCGGATGATTGCCGACATTCTAAATACGAGCCTCACAATGACGTTACCGCATCGCGGCCAAGGCTGGGGCTGGCGGCATGATAACGGAACATGGATGGGTTCCCTCGCCGATTTACAAGAAGACTTAGCAAATATATCCATGACTTCGGCCGCAATGACCCTATCAAGGGTATCAGATTTCCAAATTTCAAACAGTTACTTCATTGTGTCTGTTGGATGGGTCACTCATCCGGCAACTCTGCAACCTGTAGCGTTAAAGTTATTTTACCCCTTCAAACAGGGGGCAAGATTCGTTCTCTTAAGCAGTTTTGTGCTGGTGATTTTGTGTAATTTCGTCTTAAGAACTAATCTGATGACATCAATATGTAAACGGATCCAATCAGTTCAACCGACGAAGAGCCTAGTTTTCTACGCCTGGATGATATGTATGGGTCAAGCAATAACGAAATTCCCTTCAAAAGCTGCTCTATTACATATGACGTTCCTCTGGATATTCTATTGTTTCCTTATTAGGAACGCTTACCAAGTATATCTAATAAGTTCTCTGAAAGGAAAATTCTACGAGGATCAATTCGAAACAATAGAAGATGCAATCTCAGCTAATTATTCGTTTGGTGGTGGCCCTGCATTAAAAGATTATTATATTGATTATCCAGCCGTTTATAATAACTGGGTAAATGTGGACGCTTCTGACATGTTACCCACTTTTAGAAACATATCGCAAGGAATGAAATTCGTACTCGCCATGAATTTGGATACAGCTAAGTTCTATCTTGAAGAATATAAAATGAGTGTGCATATATTAGCACAAAAGGTTGTTCTAAGTCCGGCTTCAATATTTTCCAAGAGATATTCTCCTCTTATGGAGTCTGTAAATATTATCTTGGGTCGGCTATCGGCGTCTGGATTTCCTGATAAGTTCCATGAAAAGTACACTACGGTAAGTCACTCGGGTCAAAGCCATTGCGGAGAAGAAATAATAAACATTAATCATTTCACTGCCTGTTACATCGCGCTATTTGTGGGGTGGAGTGTTTCAATTTTATTATTTTTGCTAGAGATATATTTCGGAACAAGATCTAAGCACTCTGTAAAATCACAGCGTCTACTTAGGTAAAATGTAAGTAAGTAATTTGTATAAGTCCGCCCTTGCTATTAGAAACGCTTGAATATTTAAACTAAGGTATTTACTAAGTACCTCCAGAGAATGAGTTGCTTATTTATATACGCTTCAGACAGTAATTGTAGCCTTTGTTGTAACCATCATCTATAAATGTTAATCAGGACACGAGACATTTGTACTTGTACATATGTAAAAGTGTATTTGGATTGTTTATAAGTTCGAAAGAACGAATATAACGAGTTACGCGGAACAACGGCTAAAATTAATTAAATTTAGTATAGAAGTATCAATATAAGCTGGAAACGTTATTAAATTTATTCATGTACTAGCTGTTGCCCGCGACTTCGTCCGCGTGGTATTTAACAAAGACTCAGCCGTTGGCGACAGCCTCCTCGCGTTCTGATCCCGCGGGACGCATTGCAGATTGTTGCTATCAAACTTTAATCAGGCGCAGCGCTGCAACATTGGTTTTAATTTTTTTTCGAGGGATCAATTTTTTTTTCTAAAATAAAAGTAGCCTAAGTTACTCCTTGTTACATCAGCTATCTGCCAGTGAAATTCACGTCAAAATCGGTCCAGCCATTTCAGAGATTACCCGGAACAAACAGACAGACAGACGGACAGACAGACAGACAGACAAAAATTGTAAAAAATGTTGTTTCGGTATAGGTAACGTGTATACATCCAAATGCACTTAGTAAAAAGCGGTTATTTTAATATTACAAACAGACACTCCAATTTTATTTATATGTATAGATAATCTTACTTTGAATGGTACGAATATTATTAAAAAGCCCTTGGGTTAAAATTAAAAGTCCATGTCAAAGCATCGAAAAAAACAAAAGCAATATATTTGTCCTTATCAACAAAATCATAACCGAAATCGTATAGATTGCTTACAGGGTATAGTATCATCAGGGTTTCTTGATTAATTATATAATGACATTAAATTGGATTTGGAATACTCATTATATAGTTGTGATGTGTTATTGATATTGGAATGGAGCATTGCAGTTGAATTTTTTCGCTGGAAATCTATTTCGAAAAAATTTGCATGCCACACAATAATTTTAGATTTAAAAGCTAATGCACGTATATAGGGTCATTATTCCTTATTCCATACATCTAATACCGTGATCATGCAATTACATATCGAACCCATGATCAGAAATGCATTAAAAAATAAAATGAAAATGACATATCTACCTAATATAAAATGAATCAATCACTGCGTTTGTAACGTACCTAGTAAGTTGCATATGCAGTACACACGTCAATAGTGCTTCTAGACAGCACCAAAATGGATCTATATAGTAATATCCATGGTAATAATACCGGATTGTTCTTAAATGATGATTTAATATCAAATATCGGGATATTAGCGGCCAAGATTGCTCATCATAATTTTGCATGGCGGTACATAACACTAATAATGTACAGCTCGGTCCATGCAATCGGTCTGGAGGCTTTCTTAATGAACTACAATCGATCGGTGACCATACACACGGGTAATTTCGTACCTCGCCGACGTTTCTTAGTTCCCCAGTTCGTGGTATTTGGAGAGGACTCGTCCGAAATATCCAGCATGGTAACGTGGCTCGTCAAATCTAGATATGACAGCACTGGAAAATTTGTCATAATTTGCGCGTCACATTCCCAAGAGTGCGATGAACGAAACATTTTTCAAACGCTAGCGAAGCTTTACATCGTAAACGTGGTGTTGTTGAAATTATCGAGACAATTCAATGAACCTTTGGCATATACGTATCGGATAGTTATGCCACTAAAGTGCCTGAATGCCCAGCCTGAGAGAATTGATTTGATCAATCATTGCAAAAATAATGCTTGTTTCAAAAATATATATCCAGAAAAACTATCAAATTTTTACAGATGCCCATTTATTGTATCGACGTTCGAGCAGCCCCCAAATATGTTTATTCATAATGGTACTCGAGAACCTTCTGGTATAAACGGTGATATCTTAACATTTGTGGCCCATGTCTTGAACGCGACACTTGTTCTGAAACCCCCGCGCGATGGCTCAGGTGTTGGTTACTACGTCAACAACAATTGGACTGGATCTTTTGGTGACCTTTACAACCACCGCGTCCACGCTTCTATGTGTTCGGCGCCTTTAACAACTGGCAAATATGGTAGTTTTCAAATATCTTTCACTTATGCCTCCATGGATATAATATGGGCAGCCAGGCTACCTGTACAAATACGGCCGTGGGAAAAGCTTTTGAATCCTTTAAGATTGCAAGTTAGGATCATCTTGCTGTTCACGTTTGTTGGTATTGTCATTCTGGATCGGTTTAGGAAAACCAGTGTCTGGAATAAAGTTAGAAAAGTTTTTAGGATTCCAGCGCCCAAACGCAATTTATTTTTTTACTCTTGGATGCTATTTTTGGGCTTGCCACTACAACTGTCAAAGAAAAAAAGTTTCCTGATAATACTTTACACTTGGATATGGTTCTGTTTTATAATGAGGAGCGCTTACCAAGCCGCTCTCATTGTGTCCCTGAAACGAACCACTTATCTGGACAGGTTTCAGAATTTCAAAGAAGCTCTCCTATCTGGTTATCAATACGGTGGACCACCATATCTGAGGGAATATTATAGGGAAGAACACGACGTTTACATGAACTGGATAAATTTAGAAATCCCGGAATTTTTAGTAACTGTCGATAACATTTTGAATGGATCTTCGGGTTTTGTGCTGGCGTCACCCAAGGAGGCGATAAATTACTATCTCAAAACAAGCGGTGGCAACAAGCAATTGCAAATCATTCCTGAGAAAATAGTGAACAGTCCAACGGTGATATATTTTAAAAAGTTTTCGATTTTGACGGAACCAGTGAGCCGAATTCTTCGAGTCGCCTTGGAAAGTGGTATCGTGGAAAGAGTGTATCGGAAGTATCTCGGAAACAGCGACAGTACACGACAGAGAGAAGATACAGCTGAACCGCTTAACCTGCACCATTTCGCTGGTTGTTTCGCACTTCTTATTTTAGGTTTATCCATATCCATTTTATGTTTTGTTGTTGAAGTCGTAATGCAGAAATTGTGAAGACGGATAAACTTTAACCACTTATAATAAAGGTGCAGTGGATTTAATTAATATTGCTATTGAGTCAATCACGCTGTTTATCGTGTTCGTATATTTTTCACTTTTTAACCGATGTAAACAAAAGAGGAGGTTCATTGTCTTAATCCTGTTTGAAATTATCGTCCCAGTCTGTGTTAATCGCGAATATATTGGAAAGGTGGGCTCATGCTTCAAAATTGTAATCGATGCCTTCTTTTTTTAGTTCTATTTACAAATGTACGTATTAAAAATGTATCTTCTGATAAATTCTTTGTAAACTAATTTAAACATTTATTTGCGGATTAGTTTTTTTACCTACCCATCATTGTGTCTTGTAATACGATAGATACCTACTTTAATTATGAAGAAATTCAAGTTAAATGTATTTTTCGGATATATTCTCCTTACCTAAAATGATGAATTTGGGTACCTACCTATACCTTTTCAGCTTTCAGCCACATCCGACCGGACTATGTAAGGATCTCAAACGAAGCGGCAAATTAAAGAAAGGTTTTCCTCCATACGAATTTCGTTGCTAGAACCCGTCCGGTCCGGAAATTCATACAAATTGAGAAAGAATAGGTCCGACTGCTGGGTCTAGAAACTTGAAAATATCACAGCGGCACAAAATTAATCAATGCAATGCAGTTCCTTATAAACACCATTACGCCAGCAATCGTCCACATTTCACCGTTGGACTTTTAGTGCCGATGTAATAGCCAGTATACCAGACCGATACCGTGTCAATATGAGGACGATTTAGGCCATAGTCCACCACGCTGGTCTAGTGCGGGTTGGTGAAGTTCACACGACATTTTAAATACATGCAGGTTTTGTTCACGTTATTTCCTTCCGACATGAGATTTACACAAGCCTATGCCAGAAGAGCAAGCAGGGATTTGAACCTGCACACGTTTCCAAATGGAGTTTTCTAGCAACTTAGCTATCACTGTAAATCGCTTTATTAAGTATATATATCGTTCTAGATGCGCAGATAAGTATGTTAATTATCCACAATGCAATCACGGGAGTAATTAATTAGGTACTGCACGGCTTTGTCAGCCTGACTGAAGAAGATTAAAGGCGATCGATTAAGCGCCCACAAGGTAACTATAAGCTTAAGCAAAGCTTAAAAGCTTCTAAGTATTCCATATATACCTATTTAATTTATAGGTGTGCGACTCAATTTGAATAAGAAGGGTCAGTTCAGAGAAGCTTCTAAATCTAGGTAAGATTTAGAAGCCCTTTTATCCGAAGATATCTTATCCCAGACATCTTCAAATTAAATTTATTTATAGGGTAGACTGGGTACGGTTGTGCCAGGGTACGGTTGTGACAATCGCAATATTAGCGAAACTATAAGGAATACCGGGGAGGGTGTACGGGGGGCAAGGAGCGCCATGCGTGTCTGAACGTGTTTCTCAGTATTGCGTTAGTCAACGCGCGGCGTTGGGGTTAACAGAGGTCCTCATTACTTTTTAACACTCAAAAGTAAGTATTTTTATTCAATGTCTTTTAATTATTGTTGTTATATGTGTACAGATACCGTAATGAGTGTTCTTTTTCATTATTAGTTAAACTTTAGTGGTTAAATAGCAGTGCTTACTTTGTACGTACATTATTTTATATTGCCATAGTAATCGTTTTTTTGCGAATGAATGCTTTGGGTACGGTTGTGACATATTTTTTGGGTACCGTTGTGACAAAATTAAAATTCCTTTTTTTGGCTTTTAGATGCCAAGAAAACGTTTGAGGAAGACGGAAAGAGGCCAATGTGACATAGGAAAATATGAAGAAGCTTATATAGAAGTATAAGAAGAATATACGCCTGAAAAAGAGGCAGTAAGGCAAGAATATGAAGAAAGAGAAAAACGTTTGAAGGCTAAACAGGTGAAGAAAAATCTTAACGAACTAAAAGGAAAAAATAAAGGAAAAGGAAGAAACAAAGCGAAGAAACGGAATACATCACCACCGTCATCAGATGAAGAAGAGTATTTTTGTCTGGTGTGTGTAGGCGCATATTCTGACAGTAGGCCTGGCGAAAAATGGATAAAGTGCCAAGGAAAATGTGATCTCTGGTCCCACTTAGAGTGCACAGATGGTAGTCGCCATTATATATGTCATAATTGTGATGACTCTGACTAGATCGTCAAATATGTTTTTGTTCAGATTTAAAATTTAAAATGAAAATTTCTTCTATTGTTTTTATTTTGTATGTTGATACTTACATTAATGTTTCATATTTTTATAGAAGTTGATTGAAGTTGTAGAAGTGATATAGCATTTATTAGTGGTTTAGTTTTTATTTTGACAATTGTTACCTCAAAAAAAATTAAGTTAGCTTTTTGGACTGATTGTAATTTAAGACTGATTAAAGTATGAGTATAATATTAAATGTTCTTGTGTAACAAACGTAGAAGAATGGATATTTCGTGCAATAAAAGTGATTGTTGAACTATTTCGTGTATTTTTGAACCTGTCACTACCGACCCCAAGTACTGTCACAACCGCCCCTGGGGTGTGGTCGGTTGTGACATTTTCTCTTTTTTTTCTAACCTGCTCCTGTAGGTTAACCATAATACTTAGAAGTACAAGTTTAGTATTTATACGTAGGCAAATGTACTCTTCACAATAACTAAAATCTTTTGTATAGCTAACTGCCACACTAACAAAATTGTTGGCCCTCAAATGAAAACTGTCACAAACGTACCCAGTCTACCCTAAATTCTATTTGTTATAGATAGAGACATAGTACTTAGGTACCTTTTCACTGACTAAGAATTTTCCAATTCCAATTTTTACTTAAGTGCCTACAGTTAATTCGATAATTCTAGATAGATCTACTTTGACATTCTAGTATCGTAAATATAAGTTTTCAACTGTTTAAATATACTTATATTTCTAACATACTAATAAAATCATAATAGACCTAGGAAACTATTTCGCATAAGTACCTATAATAAAATACGTATCTGAACTTCATTTCATAAAAAAGGGAAGAAAACAATGCAATCAGAGATGTATTTACTACTTGGAAAGCTATTTATCTGCGAAAACTGGAGTAAAACAAAATTTACTCACGGAAAATTCAAGCATTTCACGAGCTATTATGGCCTTGTTATGGAAGTATTGACTAGAATAGACACCGAGTGAGTGACAGCTGCGTAATAAGAGTGTAAGCCACAAAGGACGAAGAAACGTTTCTGCTGCTTTCGTTATTTTACCTACGTGTTAGTCAAAATCAAAGTCAAGTCAAATCATTTATTTCGTATAGGCCTACGGAGGCACTTACAAATTGTCATTACATTTTTTTTTCTTATGTCTACAACCGGATCGGAACGCGACCTCAACTGAGAAGATCCGGCAAGAAACTCAGCGGGCTTGTCTTTCTTTTTTTTTTTTGAAATTCATTATTTTACAAAACAAAAAATATAAAAGTAAGCTCCAGTGTGTTGCCATGCGAGGCGCACACACGCTACACTTTAACATTATATATATTGATATTTAAGCGATCAGTCCCAGGCTGCTTTATCATCCAAATAATCCAAGATCCTGTAATAACCCTTACGACAAAGATTACTTTTTACAGTTGTTTTAAACTTATTAATGGGCAAATCTCGGATTCCTTTGGGAAGTTTATTATAGAAGCGTATACATTGCCCCATAAAAGAAGTACCTACTTAGATGCGGGTACGGTCCATTGAATCTCAATTAACAAATATCCTCCTCAGAACTATGATCCCAAGCACAAGAGAGACTAGTCAGCGTTCTTCGTTCTTTGAAATGAATGTTAGCTTACCGCCTGCTGTTTACACGCGGGCATTATAAAATCCCTATTTATAAATAACGCGGAACCCAGAACGTTATGGTAACTCTACTACTGGGGTCAATCTGTGGCTTATAGTGGAAAACCATAGAGTAGCATAATACAATTGTGTAGAACATTAGCGCTTGCGCGACGCTCGGTGCTCCATCCTGTCAGATATTTGAGCCCACTCAGTATGAATCGTGAATTCGAATCGCGTTCGCGTCGAATAGCTTCACGATAGTCACGACGAAAACTTTACGTTACGTTCGTCGGAGGCAGTGTTAAACAATATTAAAAAGTTTTACAAGTGTTTGTATGGTGTGGTACTTAGGTACTGAAATTAAAATGAATGTGATTAAGTTTGTAGTCTCAGCGATGTTGTTTAATACGGTTTGCGCTAAGGGTGAGTAAAATATTGTGTAATCTATACTACAAATAAATAAAATTGGAGTGTCTGTTTGTAATATTAAAATAACCGCTTTTTACTAACTGCATTTGGATGTATACACGTTACCTATGTCAAATCAATTTTTTTTACAATTTTTGTCTGTCTGTCTGTCTGTTTGTTCCGGCTAATCTCTGAAATGGCTAGACCGATTTTGACGGGTCTTTCACTGGCAGATAGCTGATATAACAAGGAGTAACTTAGGCTACTATTATTTTAGAAAAAATATGAACTCACGAAAAAAAATTAAAACCAATGTTGCAGCGCTGCGCCTGATTAAGTTTGATAGCAACAACCTGGAATGCGTCCCGCGGGCTCAGAACGCGCGAACATGCTGTTTCCAACGGTTGTGTCTTTGTTAATACCCACGTGAACGAAGTCGCGGGTAACAGCTAGTTTTTAATCAAATCTATACATCTATACATATAAATAAAATTGGAGTGTCTGTTTGTAATATTAAAATAACCGCTTTTTACTAAGTGCATTTGGATGTATACACGTTACCTATACCGAAACAACATTTTTTACAATTTTTGTCTGTCTGTCTGTCCGTCTGTCTGTCTGTCTGTCTGTCTGTTTGTTCCGGGTAATCTCTGAAATGGCTGGACCGATTTTGACGGGAATTTCACTGGCAGATAGCTGATGTAACAAGGAGTAACATAGGCTACTTTTATTTTAGAAAAAAAAATGGATCTCTCGAAAAAAAAAAAAAACCAATGTTGCAGCGCCGCGCCTGATTAAAGTTTGATAGCAACAATCTGCAATGCGTCCCGCGGGATCAGAACGCGAGCAGGCTGTTGCCAACGGCTGAGTCTTTGTTAAATACCACGCGGACGAAGTCGCGGGCAACAGCTAGTTATCTATAATACTTCATTAAATATGATAATAAAAAAAATAATAATTCATACGAATCATTGCCGACCTGGACGTCAAGTGTGATATTATACGTAAACTATTCGTGAACTTCATAGTCGTATTAAGACACATTGTATGGAGAGTTGAATGTTGTAAATACCGTCCGCTAGAGTCAGTTTTAATTTTTTTACCATACAATACAATGTGTCTAAATACATAAACTTTAAACTACACAGTTAGCTCAGAAATAATCTCGCATTTACATACATATTACCTCAGTAGGTAGTGCTCCTGCCTTCGAAAAAAAACACTGTTGTGATGAGCATGAATATTTGTAGCCGAGTCATGCAATCGCCGTTTGTCAATTGTGCGGTACACTTAATACAAGAGTTGTTAAGTGTGGGACCGTAAAGTTGGTGGGTTTGTCTGGCTATAGTATTCTATTTTAAGTATTAATTAAACGTTTTTGCTCGGTGGAAAAATAATGTTGCGCACCTATTGAAAATCTAGATCTTCACAACTTTAATCGATCCAAAGGAAAAAGGGGCCCTGGTATATTTATTAACTACCTACTCCAAAATCTACAACTTGACTTAGTTCTCTTTGAAACGACTTCATATCAATTAGTATACCTATCCCTATTTCAAATACTTTTTTAAATGTAATTGGACAGTGACAAGAGGTCCTTGTAATACTCTGCTACAATTTCTCAGTCACAAAATAATTGAAATGTCAAACGCGAGTTCGTAGCTTGCTACGGAGCGTAGCATCGCAATGGTCGTAGTGGAGGTACTCAAAGAATTGCTAACGTAAGTGGTTGAACAAAGTTAATGACCTTGAACAGTAACCTACCTACTAATACTTAAGTAATACCTAATAAAGATGATATGAACAGATAACATGACAAAGAAATATTTATTTATATATTTTTATATATATTTTTTTAATGTACAGGTTCTCGGAAATCCAATGGAGAATATCAAAATTATTTATTGTTACCTACATCATTTACATACGTGTAGTTAACATACTAATATGTACTAGAGCCTCATATAGCAAAACGCAACTTTATAAATTCATGTTTCGTACGCAATGAGGTTGTTCAAAAATTCACTGGAACTAGTTTCCCTGTGTAACTTAGGTAATTCTAACATTAAATATTCGCTACGTAAGTGCATTATTGATTGCTATTCCAGCAGTGAGGACCGGTGTTAAACTTATACGCAAGATTACACGTACACGTCTTTAACAACGTGTAATAACTGTAACATAAATGGAAACCGTAGATCCAGGTTATTCCAAAATGGAAACTACAGGTTCGCAAATGCTCAAAAATCCACCTTATATCAATTAAACAGATACGTAATTAATCCAACGCTATTAATTGCTTACTTTTTTGCATTATTTTAAAACATACATGCACCTGCTTCCCTTTTGATTCTAATCAAATTGGTATTAATTCTAAAAACTTTTTTTTATAATATGATTTATCCATAATATACCTCTCGACTATATTTATTTCCATCTTGATAAATTTATATAACGAGCGGTAATCTTTTAAGTGTCGTATCGCTACATTACAGCCTTTAGTTCATCATAGTTTATAACAACGCTTTGGGTGATACGAGTATTTGTAAATATTTTATAACAGTGTATATGAATAAATAAATAAATACCTACATTTCTCAGCCTACTAAGATACATAATCCCAATGAATCGCTAACCGCCTGAGAATATCAGTCAATGGGCTACTAAAAACCATGCTAAGTATCAATTTGTTAGAAAAAGTAGGTGCTTTAAATGTTAATGCTTCGTGACGGCGCTCGGCGACAGAGCTTTCTGATAATAACATTCAATATAAGAAAAAAAACAATTTGTATTTATCGTTTTATTTCCATGCCCAATATGAACGGTAAGCGGCTTACGGCATTATGAAAATATGTAATTTTGGCGCAGAATACCTACGATAAAATCGGAAATATCAATCGGACATCAACCCAATACCCCTCAGAAATCTATGGAAAAAATAAAGTAGCTTCAAATGTTTTGCTGATTTTGAGATTGTACGCCGCGACATGGCTTTTTATATGTGTGCGTGAATGCGTGTGTTTACATGCTAGACCAGTGTTTTTTTTTTACTTGTAACGCACCCCGTGTGTTATCTGAATATTATAAAAAGTCTGTTTTCATAGTACCTATACATATCAAATGCTTGTACCTATATATTTATTATCTAATCAATTCATGCAATAGTAATATATTTTTTTCACTTAATTAAAATGTTTGATTACATAACTCATTAAGACGCTCCTTCGGCAATATTAATTTAAGCAACAAATCGATTTACTCCAAAATTAATTGTAGGTACCTGCTTAACAAATTTCAATTACAGTATTGGAATCTAGTACACGTCAGATAGGACAACAAATGAATTTCTTAGAATGCAATTAAGTCAGAGTAAATCGTGGATTAGGTTAGGATAAACAATGAACTAAGTACTGTAACTTTTAGATTTTAGCCCTTATAAGTGAGTACTCTCTATCACTGCTATACATTTCCCTCACTCCATTACTAAATAATAGCCATTTTGTTTGTTTGACGGCGTGATTAGCGCAGTTGGTAGTCTCTGCTTCTATGCCGAGGGTCCTGGTTTCAAAACCTGGTAGGGACAAACTTTTGTGTGATGAGCACGAATGTTTGTACCCAAGTCATGGATGTTTAATATACTCGTATATATAATTAATTTATTCAGGGTTCACCCCCAGTCCATTGTACGGTACCCATAATACAAGCGTTGTTTAGTGTAGGACCGTATGGTTGGTGTATTATATTATATATATTTATTTGGAAAACAAAACGATAAGTAATTTCAGCTCTAGGTTGTTTTATTATACTAATTGTATTATTGTTTTACAGATGATCCTAAGTTTATCGGAATGGAATCTAATGTGACAGTAGTGGTCGGTAGAGATGCTATGCTCACTTGTAGAGTCGAGAACCTGCAGAACTATAAGGTAAATTTTACACTTACTGATTTATACTTAAAAAGTGGTGAGCTATAAGAAAGATGATTAAAGCCCTGTGGGGGTCTAAATATCCTTCACGGTCGGTTGTGTGGCGACTCTATATGGTAACACTGAAGTATTACAATATTTTCTACGATTTTCTTCTATTAATATCCGCCGCACACCTGCTCATATTCAAAGCAAGAAACAAAACACGCTGGTCAGCTATTCGGCTAATTAGTCTTATTAATAAATTGTAATAGCTTCACACAAAAGGCACTAGTACACAGTAAGGTGAAGATGGCGAGATGATTTAGATAGATACCCTTGCGAGCAATGGAACTGTTACCATTAAAAAAACAACATATAAACATCACACTGCTAGTAAGTTGGTAAACTTTTCAATCTACGAACCTATCTTTATCTATATACCTTTTATTTGATTACATAAATAGACTAACGATTTCCTGCTTACCGACTAAACTGTGCCAATTTGTTTTATGCTCCTTCTATTGCCTATACAATTCTCTACCCATTACGTAATGAATAGAATCTCACCGTTCACACACCTTCGAGAGGCAGCCCGGTTTGCTTTCCCATTAGTTAGGCTAATAGTGACTATTAGTCATTTCCCGTAGAAATAGATTTTCATTGACTAAGCAACGCCCACTCGTAGCGACGGTGTGCCGTCGTGTGCAAGACCCCCGTAAATATTAGCCGAAATGTCGGCACCGCATTCGTCCTTTGCAAGAGCAATTATGAAGGTAAAGTTACACCATTTAGGACAACAGCCTGCTGTTGTGAAATATGTCACCGTTCTAACGTTCATTATGAGAAATAAGTTGCGGGTTTCTGCGTTATTTTTCATTAGTGTAATGAATGTTTTAGATGTTTATTACAACGTCGCTTTCATATATAGGTTCGTAAAGCAAGTACGCATTAAGGTGTTGAAAATATACATATTTATAGTTTCATATTAAACGCTTGTGAAGTCCACCAACCTGCACTGAGCCAGCGCGGTGGACTATGGTCTAATGCCCCTCACAATGATTGGAGGTCCGTGCCCCACGGGGGACATTAAAAGGGATATTATTATTATTATATTAAACGCGTTGGTACTTTAACACTAGGGATTTATTTACAGCTAAATAAAGGCTTTTTGTTTTACGTTACTGTTTCATTCCGGGTTCCGTTATCAATTACCTAACCTTGTACTTAGACTATATACGCTTTTAAATAGAACATGTTTTCTTGTATATCTACCTATCTATCTATACATAGGTACTATTATAACATTGTAACTGGGCTGTGACTGCTCATAGAAGATTAATTCTTGAATTGCGTAATTTCAATGGGTCTGATCCAAAACATATGTTCTAGAATCCAGGACTTTTTTTGTTTGTCAGTTTTTACGAGCGTCACAGCAAAACTGCTGAACTATTGTTGACGGGGTATCATTATTGTTTTTCTAGTACTAGATAGATAGGGTGCATTTTACTTATACCGCTATTGCAAGTCCAAAATCGATGTCTACGCGGGCGGAAACGTGAGAAAATGGCTAGTTACATTTATAAGGTAAGTAAAATGTCTTCCCCATAAGAACTCCGCAGGTTCACGTGCATTCATGGCATAACCATAAAGAAAGTGAACAGTTAAATATACGAGTAATGGCGAAACACTTATCACGTGTTCACGCGGCAACGGGCTCCGCGGCGGCGAGTTCCAGAGTCTGCAAAATATGAATCGCTCCACAGCCATAAAACACGCTGGTGCTCGACGCAAAGGAAGCAATTTGCGCTGAACAAGTGCCTTTGTTGGGTGAACGCTTGATTTTGATCCTTGGCCCATTGTACAGCTTCGTGGTATGGGAAATGTGTGGAACGTTAAATGCTAATAGGCCGCGTTTCCTGTGGTCCGTAAAATGAGATTAAAAGCAAAATTACATTAAAATATTCCTACATTATAACCCGTGAATAAAGCAGAAAACGACAATTGAATTAACTACATTGGCTATAAGTACCTATTTTAAAACATGCTGAGAAATAATTTTCAAAATAATTGAAATATAACTAATTTTAAGGGGTAATATTGTATGCGTGTGTGTAATGTGTAGTATTCGTGTAAATATAAGACATCAATATTTCAAAATAATGTTATATAAACTGGTTGTTATCGTAATGTTGTTTAATTTCACTAGCTTCTGCCCGCGGTGCCTCGACGAAACATAGCCTATTGGCTGCTTTGTTTCAAAACGTCTAGGCTATGTGTCATCAGGGATAATCTAGCCTCATATATGAGAACGATTTCTTTTAATTCGGTCAGCAGTTGGGCAGATTACACATCCTTCTAAGTCAAGAACTAACAAACTTTACTTCTTTATGTTATTCTTAATCTTTGTACCTCATACTAACATTAACTCCTTGACTGATAGGTGGCGTGGTTACGTGTGGACACGCAAACGATCCTAACAATAGGTCCACATGTGATCACGAAGAACCACCGAGTGGGTGTCTCCCGGGGCGACCAGGCATGGTCGCTGACGCTGCGGGACGCTAGGCCCTCGGATGGAGGCAGTTACATGTGCCAGATCAACACAGAGCCCATGATCACACAAACACACCATTTACATGTCTTTGGTGAGTTGGCCTTATTGATTCTTCTTTAACCTATATTACTCCACAACTTAAAGTAGACTTCTAAAGCTCCCCGCGTTTAGGGGCAAGCTTTAGAAGCGAAGCGAAGCTGTGAGTAGGAAATTTTACGCTTTATTTAATCCTTACCTGCGCTGAGCGAATGAATCAGATCTTTTCGTTAAGTAGTACAGGGTGTCATTTTTTATGTCGAAATACTAAATTTATTTATTTGGGAATGTTATCTGTAAAACCTACTGTTGGCCCAGTATTTTTTTTTACACTAATATTGTTACAACCTATATGTGTGTGTGTGTTTGTATTATAATAATCGTTATAGTACTCGCATTGTTCAGTCCCGCCGGACATCGTAGACTCGGGCAGTAGCGGCGAGGTGATCGTCCGCGAAGGGGACAACGTGTCCGTACACTGTGCGGCGCTGGGCACTCCGCCTCCCACCATCCTGTGGAGGAGGGAGGACTCTGCACCTATACGAGTGGCAGGAGTGTTTGGTGAGTGAAGTGGACCAGCTATGCTACACAATTCTACATTTTCTTCTAAGATGCGGATACCGCATTCCATTGCCTATTCTTCAGAAACTTCAAAAAATATTGTTAATTATCCATGTTATACTTCATTTAAAGAATAGTCACGTGGTCTGTGTTAAAAAGAAACCAGATCGATTTATCATTTTTAAAGTCAACATAAAGTTCCTCAGTCATGAGTCAGGGGACAATAAAATTGATTATTCGTTCTTCCAAGCGTTTTGTATTGGGGTCGGCTACTAGACTACCTAGATTAGGCTGTTTACCAATCTTACAAGGGCAGTGACTACTAACTACCGTTCGAGACCTTAACATTGGTACTACTGGTAGTATACCGGTAAGACAAGATTCAGTTTTGTCTGGCCCCAATAACAATCGTATTCAAGATATAATGTTTAAATTTGTAAAGTGTATCTTTTTGCTATTAAATTGATAGTTAATAACTCGATATAGCCTTTTGCCTCTAATTAGCAGTGTCCTTTCAGCTTTTACTATATTTAAAATGAGATTCGTAACATAAGAAATTTATTTCTCCCCAAACTAGGGCAGAACTTTTTTCTCGCAGAATAATAATGAGAAACAAACTTTTCTAAGTCTTTATTTCTTCGATATATTAGCGTCGTCGCTAGCTAGTAGGATACAATAAAATATCCATAACTCCTACTATTCTCATTGGCAATTCAGATTTTCTTAGAACATTGTGTTAACATTTTAGACTGTAGAGGAACGTAACATTGTTCCTGTCGAGATAAAGTTTTGCACGAACCGCAATAAAACTTAAACATTGCGTCTCGTACAATTTCATAGTTCCCCGCCTAGCTTGAGGCGGCACGTATTAAAGAGTAGTTAATAATATAGAACACCACTGGAGAAATAGCGCTACAAAAAATATGGCGTGTTTCACGACAATTTACCGATGGTCCTCCTAAAATATTTTATACTATTATTGTTACACCTTATAGGGATGAGACGTATTTACGGTACTAGGTTTAAAATGGTTTCGCTTCGCCAGGGCTTCGCTTCGACGTAGAGTGCCCTGGTATATGGGTAGGAAATACTTGCATGTGTGAAAGTACGGTGCGACGCCAGCGCTGCCGCGAGTCATATTTACCGCCCATAATTGCCTAATATTTTCAAGTATTTTAAAACATGTTTCTTTGAATTTTTAAATACTCGCACCCGGAAGCCCTGCTATTAAATTTTGCAAGTATAACTCATCCCTAGCACTTTATATACAAGCCACGACGCTTTCAAAGGACGGCTGTCTGTCGTTATGATATAGAGATGACTCGCTCTAAGTTGACTAATATTTTGCAGTCAGCAAGTGGAACGGAATATGGCTGAACTTAACAGCAGTGAATCGAGACATGCACGGTGCATTCCTCTGCATAGCAACGAATGGGGTGCCACCGTCGGTGAGCAAGAGGATACTTCTGCACATTCTATGTAAGTCACCTTAACCCGTAATAAATTCCTAATGTCATAAAAAAAACATGCTATCACTGTCATTCTTATTTATGATATCTGTGTTGAGGTGAGACGGAACATGCTTAGGTACGTTAACATAAATAGTTTGTTCTCGAGGTGTTACGACAGTCCATACACGTAGATGCAATCTCCCACGTATTTGGAATATCGAATGAGGATGTTTCCATTCACGAAAGGAATCTAGTTTCAGGTAAAATATGTAGTTTCACAGGCGTGCGGATTGCAGGTTCGAAAAAGTTAAGTATCCCAGTATTTTACGCTATGCTAGGAACTTTACTCACGGCCGACCAGTCTATATGGAAATGAGTTGGTATTAAAATGCGATTTATACTTATCCCAACTTAAACGAATGATCACGATATTTCTTTGGCGGTGGATAGTTAATACATTCACAAATACTATACCGTATCTTTTTAAATCAGACCATAACCATAATTCTCGTTTTTTTGTCATTAAGGAATGACATTAGGTTACTCAATTAAGTTCTAAAAATCCTGACGTCGATCTCCAAACGGTTTACGACGGTAGAATTCAGCGCAACTAAAATTAAATTGGGTTGACCGTGTCGCCCTTATATGCCATGAATGTTCTCTTAATCAAAATCTGGCGATCACTACGAGGGCCGTTCAAAATAGAAATTCAACTTAAATCACTGCTTCACTAATCAAAGCGATGTGCCCGTTCTCAACTACGAAAATCTGTTTAGGTATTTCAATTAAATTCTGACGTGACTTCGCGAACTTCGGAGTTTTAAACTTTGCTCAACAGCAACGGCTGAGTACGTAGCATGCATGCTCCTATTGTTTTATAATACTCAATTAAGAGGTTCTTATCTTCCCACCATTATTATGATACTTAAGTGCTTTCTCATGCAATATATTATTTGAATAGATATTTCTAATAAGTAGGTTATCAAATCGTAAGGTCACCTAAATAATCCGATTCGTATAGGTAAGTAGGTTTATCCTGGGTCGGAGGGTCGTAGTCGTAATGCCCGGCTACGATCTAACGTCTTGCCCCAAATTTCATTTCGTCGGGCTTATTAAGAGGACCTTATAAACCAACCTAACTGCTAAATCAGTAGTGAAAAGGTATAGTCGTGGTCGTCTAACTAGGGTGATTCAAAAAGGGTAAATGGTTTAGCGCATTTTTAATCGTTATGTGAATACATAATTTCGATATTGGCCACAAAATTTTAATGTTTCAAAAATTAAAATTGTTGTGTTTTGTGAGCATTTTCCCATAATGGTTACAAATGGACTTAAGAAGCGCAGGCTCAAATGTCAGTACCTTTCTAAATCCTTTCTAAATCAGTATTTTCGTTTTATCAGAGTTGGATAATTCTGGGGTAAAATTAAACCACGAATTAGAAATAAATTCAATTAATATTAACTGGTTTATTTAATTACTATTTTCCATGAACTATTTAATTTACTTAGTAGCTTGGAGTTTTGAAATTTATTATATTGTAAAAGTAACCTAGTTTGATCATATTTTGCCATGCCTAAGCTAATTATGGCGCTAAAACTTTTTAAATGATGACCTTGATAGTGTTTCGTGGGTAAATTTACCAGTCTTGTTGTCAGTTTCCTCTTGAAAAGTGCGATGCTGGCAAGATTAAAGGGATTTGTAGGTAGGTACCTAACCAAACTTTTTCATGTTGTCAAAAGCCTGTTTTATTTAGGCAAGCCTTCCGCGCGCATGTCACAGAAGATGATTAGCGGCTATTTGGGAGAGGTGGCACTTCTTCAGTGTAGGATCGAAGCCTACCCATCCCCTATCGTGTACTGGACTCATAAAAGCGGGATGAAGCTATATAACAGTGAGTTATTTTGTTCAATGCTTTCTTTAATATGTGTAAAATAAATCACTGGTTCTTAATTTCGAACAAAAATTTTATTTAAGGGGGGAACATTTGAGAACTTGCAAATACGACTACCTACATTAATGTTCTAATCGATGAACATTAAAAATAGAGATTCTACTCATGGTTCTAAACAAACTAATGTCTAGTTTCGCTCTAAGTAAATAACACTTTGAAAACAAAAACTAAATGTAATCAGAATTGGGTCAACGCTTTAGAAGAAAGATTATCCTTTTGTTACTTAAATAGCTAAATGCATTAAACAGGGTTCTATCAGCTTTGTAGTCATTGAAACAAAGATAATAAAAGATAAATGGTCACAGTTTCTAGTGTCAACATGTTCAATATATTCCTTATCGGTTACAATTGTATCTATCAATTCACTGTGTCACCAAACAAAGATCTAGTCTATGGTTTTCGAACTTACAGACCATAATAAACTCATAAATCAATATTATCTATGTAGGTAGGCACTCATTAACGTCAAAATATCTATGTTATAATGATAGTTGTACATCGAGTGCGAGTTTATTCGTAAGCGAAACGTATACTGCAAAGTCGACGTATTAGTATTTAACAGCGCCTCAAGTGGGTGGTACCAAAAACATTGAATTCTCCATACAAATAGACAAATTGGACTTTTAATTAAATGAAAATCGGTCCATAGAATAAACTCCGCTTGGTGACTAATCTCCGTATACGGAATTTACTATAATATAAAATGTCCTCCCGTGACAATGGTTGCTGTAAAGCAGCCGAAACGTCGGGAACGTAAAAACATAAAATAAACGCGATAAAATTCGAAAAAATAGTTTTATTAAAATATAATATAGAAGTTTATTAACTAAATAATCGTTAAGGTCTGCCTAAAAAACTTTAATTATTGACTGAATGCTATGAAATAACCTATAAAAATCGTAACGGCGAAATGTCACATCGTCCCGAAAAAAAGACCCCATGAGGCCTGCCGTTTATATGCGGGACGGGTCTCGTCAACCTTGCCGATTATTTCTCCCATATGTTACTTTTTACACAGGTTCGAAACACCAAATGCACATAAAGTCCCAAGGGTACAAGCACACAGCGAGCCTTAGAGTGAACAACTTATCGCGGGAGGACATCGGCTCTTACCACTGCTATGCTGAGAACTCGATGGGCACAGCCAGAGATGATATCACGTTATACAGTAAGTACTATTCGCAGGTACCAATACTTATCTCCAATTATCCAGATTTAGAAAGAAACACAAAACTTTTATCGACACAGTATATATGAATTGTATAGAAAAAAAATACATGTAAATACATGCATAGTATACAAAATTATGTTTTTCAAATGTAGCGTTTGGCACTATATGACTAAAAAGTGAATACGGTGAAAGGGGTCGGTCAAGGAGCGATTTAAAAAATGTGAAAGTGTTCGGATTTTTTACATTAAATACAAAATCGAGATATCTTTGCCATGTAAAAGTTCTAATCAATTAATAACCCTATGCAAGGCCGTAAGCAGGTGGGAGAGTTAGGGGTTAAACTTCCCACGAAATGTCATAGACAACCCATCGTTTCACACATAGGTACTTAATAATGTGTCTAGTCCTGAGGTGGCCCTCAAATAGATTACTGTCTACGGCCTTGTAAGGTGTAACTATGTAGGAATAAAATGAAAATAGCACTGAAAGAAAACTCATTTCATTTCCACCTACATTTTAGACTGGCGAAAAATATTTTATCTTCACCTACATTTTAATATTTAAAACTTATACTTTATACTATGTAGTGTACCCGCTCACTCATAAAAGTTGGGCTTAGTTAAAAATTCAAGCTACGGTTACCTTTCAAGTTATCGTTATAAAAATATTTACCGTTGTTATAACAGCTTCCACGGTGCTATGTTATTTTATTGCAGCACTAGCTACCACTACGACGACGGAAACGACTACTGCGGAAGTTACGACTGCGCTCGAAACGACCACACAACTTCATACATGTATGTAACATGCGAAATAAAAAAGTGACATTTTACGTTACAATTCTTCATTATTATATATACAGGGTGTAAGTGGCTTCGTAACGAAAAGTGATACCATGTGTTCAGCTTATGATTCTAGACCCCCCAGTATTGGAATTGTCCCTTGATCTTTTTATGAAGGATAAAATCATTTTAGAATTCTATCTCGACGTGATTTTAAATAAAAAAACCATAATTACTAATTTAGACCCAAAACTGCAATGTAAATTTAAACTCGATATGCTCGAAGGCGCTCGTCAATCGTGAGAATAGGGTATTGCGCGAAGCGATGTGTTGTGATGGCGTGTTTACGATACATTGCTCGCTATAAAATTACTACAATTTTAACCCATGATATTCATCATAAATGATTTCTATACTTTCATTATACCCTTATACCCTGTATAGCACTATATATATAGATTTTATTATAGAGGCACATTTATATATGCTATTGTGAATATAGCCCATAAATTTATAGGAGTTTTAATCCAATAAGCAGGTTTCGTTAATTGATTTATTTACATAAGCATTTTTTGAAGGAAAGTGCTTTGTAAGACAAATAGATAATATTCTAATAACTTTGGAGGTTCCTCTTGTTTGCAAAGAAAGAAAGAACGTCGACATTCTTTATTTAAATGGCGACACCCACCCACCTCAGACGAATTCGAATGTCAAAAATATTACAAAGTAATCTACCTCGTCTTTCTATTCATTTGAATGTGTTTTTGCCGTAGGCAGAGAAAATTCTCCGTCGACGACTGTTATTTTTTGTGAATGATGAAAAAAACTAACGATGGAATTTACTTCGATACCCGTCACATCCTAGCCAGACAATCGAACAAAAAAATTAATCGCCTACCTTTCTTACCTATTGGCTATTAATTTTGTTGATGAAGCAATCTAATCTATGTCTTATGTCCAGCAGATGAAGCAATAATCTAATCAAATTTTCATAATTTCATATCATCATAATTTTTTTATTCATAATATGTATATATTGAATTTGATATCGCTATAATATTTTAGTACTGTATTCGACCATACCTAGCAATTTAAACTTATATTTCATTTTGTTATTAATAGATGCAGAATTAGAATTGAAAAACCAGGACAGCGATAAACATTTCTCGGATGAAAACAGCTTCGTTGTCGTCCTCAGCCAACATCAAATGCAGAACTTGGGTGAGTGTAATCAGTGATGTGCCGACCTCGGGAACATTGGCAGTATTGCCGAGTCTGCCCAATTTTCCAGCTATAGCACAACACTGTTTAGTGCCGATTTATTGTGAATGTCCTGATTAAAAAGCTCGATGTAATAAATATATCTTCCATTTCCTAAATCCTACTTTTATACAACTCTATCTAACTACCTAACGTGTAACTTAAAGCAATACCTGAAATTAGTTTGTTCAGAATGACGTCAGTTTCTTTTTTTTTGCAAAAAATCATAAACAATTTAGTGCTTTAGTTTATATGAATATTTAGAATATCACAAGGTGCTAGTACCGTTGCGTTACTACACTAACATGTTGTATTTTCTAATAACTTCAGACAGCCATCGGTTAACCATCTTTTGACCGCATTTACTGAACGTACATACCTACCCTAACCGTGCAATCTCTCGGTTTCTTTCTTTATAATAATAAGTGCTTACCTCCGAGCGTTCCTCCTTTTAAGAAAATACACTCATAATGTTATTACATAAATATAGGTTCCACTTTGTCTTGTTCGTATTAAAGGGCAAATTGATTTATTGTCATGGCAACATACCCTACTCGTCCTGCCCGTGGAAAATTACCATTGTATTTTGTCCCTGTATACTGTATAGGGTTGGATTGTGTTCGTCCCGGACTAGATCGTTCCTTTTATATATTCCGGCAGGCGGCAGGCGTAGAAACACTACGTAGCAGTCCCACGTAGCAGTGCCACGTAGCAGTGCCACGTAGCAGTGCCACGTAGCAGTGCCACGTAGCAGTGCCACGTAGCAGTGCCACGTAGCAGTGCCACGTAGCAGTGCTACTTAGCAACGCTAAGTACTTGATACAAATTTGTGTAATTATACATATTGCACTGACAAGTGTAGCAGGGATTTTGGGATTGGATGTTTATGTCAGTCTCTCACTAATACTTTATTATGATTGGTGGAAATCACTTTAGAAATAATAATATTCGCATTTCAGTTCAAAGATATGTATACTTTATATTTTTGGTATAATTTTAACTAAGACAATATGTGTTTCAGACCTATCACCGAGCACGTGACCGGAAGACGGCCCAGACCAGTGGACAGTATGGTCGGCGGGGTACAGCGTAACACCACTCACTTATCGTATAACTATAATATCAACAGCTCTATTGTTGCATTAAAATGACGCTAAATACTTAAAACTGTGTAACTGTAAAATATCTATATGTGACCGTCAACTCGCCCTGGCTTCGTAGGGTAATCATAGTACTATGCGTTTACTTTGTTTTGGATTAACACTTAAAAATAAAAATAAAAAGATGAACACTAAAGTCAAAGTCAAAGTCAAATCATTTATTTCGTATAGGCCTACGGGGGCACTTACAAATTGTCATTACATTTTTTCCTTAACTCTACAACCGTACTACTACTACTCTAAATACATTGTTATTGACATGGAAGTACCGTAAGTGTAAATAAAACTGATTGGATTAGTCTAACTAGATTAATAGGTGTTAAAATCCTTCAAGAAACTATGAACGTTGTTTCTGTTAAAAATATACGTTTTTACTGGTAAATATCTCATTAAATGTTATTCTAAAATCTGTTGCGCAATATGTCAATTAACTGGAACAGACTTTGTTAATATGAATTTTATTTAATAAATGAGTAAGAAATGATTAAAGTCATATTTTATTTCCCTGCATTTTCAAGTTATGAAATGGTAACGCACAGTCAAATCAATATACAATTATAACCTAATATTAAACAATGTACCTAGTCAAATATATCTACTTACTGTCCAGTAATTCTAGAACTAAACTTACTGAATTCGAAACTACATAAGTAATAACAGCTCTCGAAGGCGAATAAATTATTATTTTTAATATCCGGCGACGACGGCCGGCGCCGTATCATGTTTATTTATAAATATAATTTTAATAAGAACACTTGATCTCAATTTTATCAAAAACCAAAATACTTACAACTACAAGTCTAATATCTGAATATATTTTATTAATATTATTTAAACAAATAAACTACAGCTATACATTATACTAACTTAATTACTAAAACTAAAAATAGGCTGATTTATAAATGCACTATACAAATCCCCACCACCATCGGGAGGGAGGGGGCCTTAAACGCTGGCAGCATTGCCACGTTGAATTCCAATGCTGATGTGTTGGGCAAAATATGTGCCAGCGTTCTGGTCACCAGATGTGGTCACAATACAAGGCGGCAGTTCTATCTGTGTGAAAACATTTACTTATTTAATTCACTAACTTGCAATCAGATTTAATTAGTAGGTACCATTGTTGTCTTAAAGTAATAACTTAAGTACCTACCTACCTATTCAAAATTTTCATGTAAACAAGGTTTAGACGTACCGTTCACTGTTTACACCTACCGAGCACTCGGCCTTAGCACTGTTTTATCATTTTGATCTCTTTTGAGTAGTGCTGAATGAAAATACAGCGAATGTTGTGTTAACAAAATTATATTGCTTAATATATTGATTTCTTATATTTCCGCGAATATTACACATTGAAATAAAACTATTTTTAAGGATTCTATCGCGTTTATTTTTTGCTTTTACGTTCCCGACGACGTTCGGCTGCTTTACAGCAACCATGGTCACGGGAAGACTGAGGTGGTTGACGTCCTAGTGTCATAGTTTGACGGGGGTACCCTCATATTTCCAGAAAGAGCTCACGTCGGTGACGTAAAAACAAAAAATAAACACGATAGAATCCTTAAAAAATAGTTTACAGTTTTATAAACTGCCCTAGGACGGAATAAGAATCACTTTTTTTCATTCTTATGAACTAAAACTTTACTAATTTTCAACTGTTTTTTGTGAATAAATATCAGATCGGTACGATATTTGTGAACAAAATTAAACTTAGCATATAACTTTGGGTGAGCAATAAATAGATACACTTTAAATCCAATATCTCAGGAGCGGCGTCCAAACTCCGATCTGGAAGGTATAAATTGATACCCTCAGTTAATTGGCAGTATTGAAGGACCCAGTCCAAAGATACGATTTAATAAAATTCCTTTCACATCGAGGAAACATTTCAAATTAATTTCTCAGTCTCTCTCTACCAAAGTAATAAGGTAGAGTCAAATGTTTTATGTAGGTATTTTGGCGTAATATGTCTTGAACAGGATTAAAATGAGAGACAAAGATACTAATAAAGGCAGCTAGCTCATATCTACGTTCTAAAGGAAATCTTATCTCATTATTATTATAAAATGTGAAAATAATAAAATCCTTATATACAGGTAGGTATACTAACCCGATTTTTTTAATTAATCCTGAAGTCTATAAGTTGGTTGTATTATGATACTTAGACAGGCTCCAGACCTTCCGACCCAATCCTAATTACCGGATGAAATCGCAATCACGTATGAAAGGGCAATCCGACGTCCTATATTAGGGCTATTCCCAACAGATTATCCGATTTTAGCCCGTAATTAGCATCGGATAAAAAGGTGTTGAGCCTGTCATAGGCGGCTATCGATTGGTGGTAAGTCTAATAGGACGAAACTAATAGGTAGGTATCTACTACGAATGTTTAAATAACAGATATGAAATTTTCTGCCTTCATACTAAATTATTCCCAAGTACGTTTCATTTAATATCGTACGTCAAGCTATTATTGTTAAAAAATATTACCTATTAGATCATATGGTGGTTGCGCTGGTTTAATTTTAGTTTGCCCGTGGTCAAATTGCACGCGCTTAATTGTTTAAAGATTAGCTCTAACAATGAAAAACGTTTGCACGACAACAGGGGTGGAAAACATAGGAATTGAAGGAAAAAAAATACACTCACCACTTATTTACTGGTTAACCGTCTTGTCCAATACTCCGGGAGGCCTCCCTTGCTTCACACACTTATATTGTACACAAATCACTAACAATTTCACAGTAATTTTCTTATTTTAACACATATTTCACCGCAGCAATATCGCCGCTCGCGCCGGCCATTAGGTATTGTTTTTTCTCGCGTGGTGGCGCTCGAGAGCGCTTAGGTGACAGGAAGAGCGAGATGGGACGAGTAGGAATGCACGAGTGCGAAAGGGATAGGAGCTGTCGCCGTGCATTACGTTCCATTTCAATTACATGTTAAGTATTTATATTATGTTTATTTTTATTTACCTTTATTATTAAATGCAATTTGATTAATTGTAAATAGTGGTTTTTGTCGCCTAAACATCTCCCCCGGCTTGACAGGATATGATCCTTCAATGTGGCAAAGAGAGAATAATATTTAATCAATTAAATGAATTTATGTTACGTTAGTTAAGAATTTATTTTTTTATTATAATGCAAAATAAGTTTAACAAAAAATATAATATCTTGGTTCTTCGTACTATAGACGTTTTGTATTGAATATATTATTTTATTGATTAATTTTAACGATAATTGTGGACTGTATGATTATATTATTGATTGGAAATATATTTATTGATTGGGTAGTGGAAAAACCTTTACAAGAGGTCTCCGATAGACCCCAGACTTAGTTCTAACGTCTACGACGCGTATGACACCATCTTTTCCGGGATAGGTCTGTTCAATAGTACCCAATGGCCAATCTAAAGGGGCACTATTGTCAGATTTAAGTAGAACAACAGCACCTTGTTCTATGGGAGTAGTATGTGTTAGCCATTTATTCCGCACTTGCAATGTGTTAAGGTATTCTACCCTCCATCGCTTCCAAAACGATTGCACTAAATGGTCAACTATACGCTTTCGTTGTAGAAGAGTGACCTTCTCGTTAGTTAAATCTTCCGAGGGAAGGGATCGAAGTGGTGTCATTACTAAAAAATGAGCAGGTGTCAATGCTAGAGGTTCCGAAGGGTCGCTGCTAAGCACTGACAGTGGACGAGAATTTAATACTGCTTCAATTTGTGTGAGGACAGTAAGCATTTCCTCAAATGTTAGAAGTTGAGTACCAACAATTTTAGCCAGGTGGGTTTTGACACTTTTAACATTTCCCTCCCAGATACCACCAAAGTGGGGAGCTGATGCTGGATTAAACTTCCAGTTAATGTGATTATCTCGTAATTCGTTAGCAAACTTATCTTTATATTGTTCAGAGGCCAGTAATTTATACATGGAATCTAAATACGCCTTTGCACCAATGAAATTAGTGCCATTATCGGAATACATTACAGAAATAGGACCGCGCCGTGAAATAAACCGTTTGAGAGCGTTTAAGAAACATTCAGTGCTCAAGTTAGAGGCCAGTTCTATGTGCACGGCCTTAGTAACAAGACAAATGAATAAACATATGTATGCCTTTTGACTGTGCACTCCTCGACGACGATACGGCACTATAGAGAGCGGGCCTGCGTAATCCACGCCAGTGTGACAAAATGCTTTGGCTTCGTGAACCCTACATGTCGGTAAATCAGCCATTAACGGTACTGTATTTCTGGGATTAACCTTGAAACATATGTTGCATTTTTGGACGCGGTTACGGACAACATTACGCGCGGACAGTATCCAAAATTTTTGTCTCAACAGGGACATCAGTAATTGTGGCCCTGTGTGAAGGTATTTCTGGTGGTAATAATCAATAATAAGATCAACTGAGTGATCTTTTCGAGGTAATAATAATGGATGCCGACTATTATAATCTAAATTGGCATTATTTAACCGACCACCAACGCGGAGGACCCCATCTTTCAAAAACGCATTGAGCTTTAAGAAAGCAGGGGGTAATTTACCTCCACTTTGTGCCGCCTTGATTTCACTAGAAAAATGCACCTCCTGAATGCTCTTGATTACAACCTCTTCAGCTTGATCTAATTGAGAAACTTCAAATTTCCGTGGAACTTTCTTAATAAATCTGAGCACGTAAATGACGATTCGTAGCAATCTTGGCCATGACGAAATTCGAGTGGCGAGTTCGTAAAGCACAGGCAACGATTGTGGTGAAGTGGTTGTAGACAAGACATTGACTTTCATTTCTGGCACTTCGACATTTATACTAGTGGAATCAAATTGGCAAATTGGCCATTCCTGGACGGGTAACTGAGCGAAAGAAGGCCCATTAAACCAGAGGGGGTGCTCCAGTAATTGAGCCGGGGTAAGCCCTCTAGATAGGCAATCCGCAGGATTGTCTTTCCCAGCAATATGATGGAAGCATCGCGGGTCTAATTCATTTTGAATTTTAGCCACTCTATTGGCGACAAATGTCTGCCAACGAGTTGGGCACGCATGAATCCATGCTAGGGCTACAGTACTATCAGTAAACGCTACAATGTTTGCTAATTGACAGCGTGTCGAATAAGTTTCAATTACTATACGCATAAGTTTAGCTAATATAAGGTTAGCGCATAACTCCATTCTTGCGAGACTAATAACAGTTTTAGAAGGCGCTACTCGCGATTTAGCACATATTAAATTCATTACCGAACGGTTTTCAATCGGAAAGTACACGTGTAAATACACGACTCCGCCATAAGCGCGCTCAGACGCATCTGCGAATCCCACTACTGAAACAACGCAGTTACTAGTAACACCTATATGCCGTGGTAATTTGACATCTTGTAATAAATGCAATTCAGACTCAATTTTTTGCCATAATACAATTATATTAAGAGGGGGGCACTCATCCCAACCCACTCCATTATCCCATAGCGATTTAAGCACTAATTTTGACAAAAGAGTCACAGGGGCAACGAACCCCATTATATCCCACAGTCGGGCAATCGTAGATAATATGTTACGTTTAGTACACTCTCTAGGATCTGAATTCACATTGAAAGTGAATACGTCTTCGGCCGGTAACCACACTAACCCTAATATTTTTAGTTGATTTTCGGGACTAAACTCGACCTCCTCAGCAACACGGTGTGCCGTAGGAATGTTAGACATTACATCAGGTGAATTACTTGAAAATTTAACTAACTCAAATCCTCCCGCCGCAAATAACCGAATCAGTTGATTCGACAGTTCGACAGCTTCCGGTACAGATGAACAGCTAGTCGCCAAATCGTCAGTGTAAATATCCGCCTCAGCCACGTTGGCCGCCGCGGGGTACCGTTCACGTTCATCTTCCACCAACTGTCGGACCGTTCGAATGGCAAGGTACGGACTACAACAAAGGCCGAACGGTACGCGTGTCATTTCGAACACAGTAATTGGTTCGTTCGGCTCAAATCGGTACAGCAGTCGCTGGAACCTAGTATCATTATTATCGACTAGGATACGTAAATACATCTGCCTAATATCGGCACTAAGAGCAATTGGTAACAAACGAAATTTCAAAATTATTTTAAATAGATCGTTCTGTAAATTAGGCCCTGTATACAATAAGTCATTTAACGACTTGCCTGTAGTTGTGGCATTACTAGCATCTAACACTACGCGTAATTTCGTAGTACTTTTGTCTTGTCTGACAACGGCATGGTGCGGGATCACATACTGATCATTATTATTACCTACTTCCGAAATAAAACCCACCGGACGCATATAATTTTTATGTAAATATTCATTGAAAACTTTATCGTACTCTTCCTTTATTTTTGGATTTAACAGTAATTTACGTTCCAAAGATACAAATCTACGCTCAGCCGAGTGCATTGAGTCTCCTAAGGCGGAGGTTACACATTTGAACGGCAATGAGACAACAAAACGTCCGTCCGAGTCCCGTCGCGTGGTATCACAATAATATTTCTCACATGCTTGCTCGTCTTTAGTGAGGCAATTTGGCACATTCGGTACCTCCTCTAGTTCAAAGAATTTATTCAACCGAGATTCAATTAACTCGTCAGTAGTAATGTAAGTGCGCACAATATTGCACACTGGGTTTAATATCGGAGCTTGTCCTACTATGACAAACCCTAACAATGTTTCAATCGCGACCGGCTCATTTGGGGCGCGGGATATTGTATTGGGGCACAAAATGCGTGCGAACAAGTCAGTACCAATAAGTAGGTCAATATTCGCGGGGGTGTCATAGTCACTGTCCGCCAATGGAATGTCGGTCAAATAATCCAATTGCGAAGTGTCAATATTCGCAGAAGGCAACGCGTTCGTAATACGGTTCACGACAATCGGTTGGATCGTGAATCGTACCGAATCCTTGTAGCGCGAGCGGATGGTGAGGCAAGTTGTCCCCTCAACGGGATTACTGATATCGCCTACACCCGACACATATTTACTTTGTGGCTCGTATAATTTTAAATTTAAACGTTGACAGCATTCAGTGGTTATTAAATCCCTCTGTGATGCACTATCCACTAACGCGCGCAGGACATATATATTTCCCTGCGCATCAACCACATGACATTGCGCGGTACCGAGCAATACCGACGAAGTTCGGACCGCTCGCGGGGACGCGGCCGCGCACTCGCCCACTGCGCACAACGATACTGCAGGGCCGGGCTCGGGCGCGGGCGCGGATATTTGACTCGCAACCTCCGTGACTACAGCAGTCTGAACAGTCGGGTACGAGTTACCACCCGAACTATTATTATCTGATATCACGTTATTATTTGGGAAATGAAGCAAGCTATGATGCGATCGATTGCATTCCTTACAACGTCTCGAATCCTTGCAATTAAAAATATTGTGTGTATTATCCAAACAATTGACACATAATTTATTTATTTTACTAAATTTAAAGCGATCTCTAGGGGTCATTGACAGGAATTGGGGACACTGAGACATATTAAGATGGCCACTCTTCCCACAACATAAACAGTTGTTATGTTCCTGTACATTAACAAAGGTTTTCACATTATTAATTCGTGAATTAGAATAACCGACCGACGATGACGCAACATTATTTCTACGTGGTTGTGTACTGCCACCCTTTGTAATATTATTATTACTAGTATTTACGCTCGCTACGACATTATGTGCACGCTGCAAAGTATGAGATTGATTCCTCACAAAGATAATAAAATCTGAACACTTTGGAAAGGTATTGACATCACTATATTTGAGTTCAAATGACTTTACCGTTTCTATACCTACTTTTTTACATGCAATATAAATAAAAAGAAAATCTTCCAAGCTATCAAGTTTCAATTGTTTTAATGCTGAATAAAGTGACGCGAATTTGTCAATAAAATCCTCTAAATCCGACGGTGAATTATTTTTTACTGTTGGTAGGTTCATTAACTTATCAAGATAGGTAGCAGCAAGTACCCGTTTGTCATTATATTTAGTAAGTAGCGCATTCCATATTACGCTGTAATTCTCGGACGAAGGTAAAATACCTTGACATATACCTAGGGCCTTCCCCTTTAATTTGCCCATTAAGTACTGAATTTTCTCCCCATTAGTGAGGTCAGTATTCTCATGAACGGCAGACTTAAACATTTCGTAAAAGATGGGCCATGACTCAATATCGCCATCAAATGAGCAGAGTTCTAATCTAGGTAATAGTAAAGGTTTTTCGTGTTTTACCCGTACGTCCGGACTCGCATTGCAAGCCATTTGTGATAATTGGCTAACTTTATATTTAATTTTAGTATATAACTGTTCGAATGCAGTGACTGAGCTATAAGATGGTACGGGGCCTTCCGGTAGTGATAATTGAAAATCATTACGTTCTTCAATCGTGTTTAGGAAATCATGGCGAAGCGTATCAATTGTGAAACATTCGGCCAAAAAACTCTCAATTTGAATAGGATCATTACCTATTTGAATACTTGAATCATACAAAGTTTGAGCCCGCCCAAACAAAGCCGCTAGTTTATTATGAAACTTTTGCAACTTACGTTCGTCTTCATCTTTTTTCGACGTCATTTTTGCGAAAATAATGTAAGATTGAAAAGATGGCGGCGCCTATAAAATACGATATTTGTAACACGAAATTTTTCGCGATCTGGCCTTTAAGGACCAAAAATGGTTGCGCTGGTTTAATTTTAGTTTGCCCGTGGTCAAATTGCACGCGCTTAATTGTTTAAAGATTAGCTCTAACAATGAAAAACGTTTGCACGACAACAGGGGTGGAAAACATAGGAATTGAAGGAAAAAAAATACACTCACCACTTATTTACTGGTTAACCGTCTTGTCCAATACTCCGGGAGGCCTCCCTTGCTTCACACACTTATATTGTACACAAATCACTAACAATTTCACAGTAATTTTCTTATTTTAACACATATTTCACCGCAGCAATATCGCCGCTCGCGCCGGCCATTAGGTATTGTTTTTTCTCGCGTGGTGGCGCTCGAGAGCGCTTAGGTGACAGGAAGAGCGAGATGGGACGAGTAGGAATGCACGAGTGCGAAAGGGATAGGAGCTGTCGCCGTGCATTACGTTCCATTTCAATTACATGTTAAGTATTTATATTATGTTTATTTTTATTTACCTTTATTATTAAATGCAATTTGATTAATTGTAAATAGTGGTTTTTGTCGCCTAAACATATGGAGTATACTTAACACATAGCTATAATCGTCGAACCATGAAAGTAGCTAGGCTTGGTAATACGGGGAGCCGAACCCCGTCCGCTTCATTCAAATAGTACCCACATAATATTTGGGGAGAGTTCGCTCGCCACCGATATTGCGTTGTTTAGCCTACTCTATACATTCAATATCTTCACAGAGGAACGATATTTGAAGCAGTAAAAAAGGTATGAGCTTTTATCTAGTGAATATGGTAAATAATGGAAAACTGGGACTAAACAATATTTTAGTGGTACCAAAATATCCGCGGGGTACCCAATTAAGAATTTCATCTCATTATCTAAAGATTATGCCTAGTGAGATCGCTATGAGTGATAGGCCGACTATTGTGGCACCTTAAATTGTGTGTACAAAGTACGTAATACTTATTCTATTTACACAAGTAAGGATGTAAAACTTCTTCAATATGTAGGTATAAAAATCTATTCCGCACACATTTCACTATATACGTACCGCCGACCTGTTTACGCGAGGACACTTGCGATTTGTTACGTACTTGCATAACTAATTTACTGACTTGGTGTAATCCGAGCACGTATACTCACATATTATTATTTTTTTTCAATAAAGAATTATCTATCACCTGAGGGATTCTTGAGATGTGATAGGATGGTTATCCTATCACATCTCAAGAATTCCTCATTTTTAAAATGGAATGTAGGCACTTCTCATTTGTTTTGGCGAGAATGAATGACGCACTCTTGACTAGGGTTCAATAGTTCGCTGAGCTGCCAAATTGTTGCCGTTTTATCAAACCAAAGAGTTTGAGTGGGGTGTGAAATACGATTCCACCCCTAGAAATATAAAGGTGAGGTAAGAAAAAAATTGCGCTAGGTATATTATTTTCACTATTTTTATACAACGATGCTTTTATTTTTAATATTCATAATGTAACAATTAGGTGCAGATTTGTATCGGTCAGATTTTTATTATACTCTCAATTTCAATTTACCCACGAAGTTATTTCAAATTAAAAATGGAATAAGTACAGCTTTTAATCTGATATTTAAGTGCTTAGGTAAGTACTTTTCTTATTATCTTCGTAATTTTAAATTAATTTAAAATCACATTATAGAGCATTATTGTAAAATAAGTGTTTTGTAATGCCATTGCAAAGTAACGAATGTTACCTAACTACTGCGCAAATCGTTATAAAACAAGTTTTTCGGTTCAGGGCGGGCTAACCGCAGTATTGGAGGAGGATTTCCTCGGTGCACAGATTCAAGCAGCACTCGTCAGCGATGCCGCCGTCGCGCTTGTAGCGAGACCAGCTGGCAGACAAGGCCCCGCGGCGGCTGGCCCGCGGCCACTCGATCTCGTTGGTGTGATCCTTGCCAATGCGGTCCCCTGTAGTTAAAAGGTATGTTAAACAACTACCCCAAAAAAAATGCCCACAGCACTAATGGTGCCCGTACCAAGTTCTATCAAAATCAATGTTGATTTTTGAATCACACATTCTATAAACTCCCAGAGTATTTTTTTTAGAATCGTGTTACAAATTTATTTTAAAAAAACATCATGCCTGTCATCAAACGTCAAATGTTAACAAAAGTGCGGGTATATAATGTTATATAATAAGTCCAGCCCTTTTTTTATGTCCCACTGCTGGTCACGGGCCTCCCCTCAATGCGAGGGGGCTTAGGCCATGGTCCACCACGCTGGCCCAGTGCGGAATGGCGGACTTCACACATCTTTCGAGGGGTTCCCTCAGACATGCAGGTTTCCTCAAGATGTTTTCCTTCACCGTTTAGCAATTGATAATCATGTTTGAAAATTAGATTCGCACATGAAATCCCAGAGGTGCGAGCCGGGGTTTGGACCTGCAATCCTCGTTACCGAGGCAAGTGTTCTACCAACTTGACTATCACTGCTCATTTAATGTTGTAATTAGCCATATTGTAATCCCCTATTTGAAAACTACATTCCTTATTGCGTGTGAATGCAACAATTATTTTGATACCTGGAATTATTTGGTACCATAGTTGGGTTTAGTCCCATAATTCTTCTTGAGGACATGAGCCTGGTTTATTTTCAATATGTTCGCCTCCTATCACAATATATAACCAAATACCATCCGCGAAATATGTATGCACTGCAATACACATCTGCCTACCGCCTCGGGGAAGACAGGGGTGAAGTTGTTTTTTTTTATAAAAATTAGCTCTACTTACAGAACGAGCGCCTCCCACCCTCGGGTCCAAAGCATACAAGCAATCTCGCTTCAGCGAGCTGCCTCCCGCACAAGTGTTTTGGGAATTTGATAGGCTCGCCTGAGGCAAACTCGACGACGGCGAGGCAGGCCAAGAGCACGAACTTCATGGTTATACTGTGACGAATACACATTGAAACGACAACACGGGAAAAATACAGGAGTTGTTGTTATTAGGAAGTTGATTACAAGTTATAACTGCATGAATACCGTGCAAATCATCGAATTTTGTTTAAAGTCTACATTTCGCAGTGAAAATGACGAAACTAGTTTGTTAAAAGCCCACCAGGTTAAAGAGATGCCATAAATCAAAGAATGGCTATAGTCGGCAGCTTGAAACATATATCTTTGTCGTGTCGAGACATACCAGAAGGGATATCAGAACTTTGCAGTCTGCAACGAGAGTTAAACACACCGAACGGCCCCATTATTTAGTTAAGTCTTGTATCGAACGATTCCATAATAATTTGTAAGATGCATTATGAAATGTGAAAGCAGTGATAGCCAAGATGGTAAAACGCTTGCCTCGGCAACGAGGATCGCAGGTACAAACCCCGGCTCGCACCTCTGGGATTTCTGGATGGTTATGTGCGAATCTCATATTCAACCATGATTATCACTTGCTAAACGGTGGAGGAAAACATCGCGAGGAAACCTGCATGTCTGAGAGAACCCATCGAAAAAAGTGTGAAGTCCGCCAACCCGCACTGAGCCAGCGTGGTGGACTATGGCCTAATCCCCCTCGCATTTCGGGGAGGCCCCTGCCCAGCAGTGGGACATAATAAAGCTGGTATTATTATTATGAAATCTACTCTGTAACACAGCGAGTGGTTCAGTCAAACCGTCCGGTTGCGTGGTCTTATCGAATCTACGGGTCTGTTACTAAGCGTGGCTCTTATATCCATGACTGTAGAAAAATTGTAATCCAATCGATTTGTCGATATTTATTGATATAAATCGAAATGTTTTGATCTGACCCGACGGTGTACTCGGCTTCAATATCGACACAAATCTAAGCTTTTTAGGGTTTATGGTCCAAGTCATTCATGGAAAGACTCAAAGGCACTATAGCCAGCAGCCCTGGCTGCAACATAGTAATTACAATTTAGAGAAAATAAAGTACTATTAATAAAAAAAAGTATTATAATGTGGAAACTCACCGTTTGAAATTCTGGAATAATCTGTGCTGTACTCTTCAAAGGAAAGATCTTCAACGTATGAAATTTTTTCGGAAATTTCATCTTATATAGTTCTAAAAAAATTCAGGCCCATATCACATTACAGAAACGAGCGATTCCCATAATTATAAACTGATCTAAGTGATATAGCCTCTGTTTTTATTATGGTATTGTGTCTCTTTGTTGGATGGTCGCTTCACCGCTCTGTAGAAAACTTGTAAGGCGTTATCAACTTATAAAATTTGATATAATTGATATATAACTAGGTAATATTTTTTTCCTTAACTAAGATGCTATTAATACATAATAATAATAATTCCAGCCCTTTTTTATGTCCCACTGCTGGGCACGGGCCTCCCCTCAATGCGAGGAGGGATTAGGCCATAGTCCACCACGCTGGCCCAGTGCGGGTTGGCAGACTTCACACATCTTTCGAGGGGTTCTCTCAGACATGCAGGTTTCCTCACGATGTTTTCCTTCACCGTTTTAATACATGTCTCATATTAAAAGTATAATACATATCTTGTTATTAGATAGGTGACCTTCATGGGCGTAGCTACAATGGGGAGGAGGGGGGCAGATGCTGGCTCAAGGAGTCAAGCGAAGAATATAAGACCTTCTTACTACTAATGTCAACAAATTATGTGCTGGTATAGTATCTTGTCAAATGAGATCAGTGACTTCAAGGAGAGAGCGACTTCCCATTGGTATCCGTTTTTGTGACAAAGAAAAGATAATGGGTACATTTGAGTTTCCTTGCTTTGCCCTGAAGCAAGCCCTGGTTACGCCCATCAGCGTTTCTTTATATTGTCATCTGCGTTATGCGTTCAGTTTCAAAAAAGCAATACTTATTTTAAAAGTTCAAAAAAAGAATTACCTACCAACTTATTACTATCTAACTTGGTTTATTTGAACATTTATTTAAACACTAGTCAGTCCACGACTTAATGTTCACATGTGTGTGTCATTCATAGATGACATGTTTAAACTTCGAGCTTCGCACGTGAATGAATATCGTTTTATTTTTATATAATTAATGTATTCAATTTATTTAACACCTTTGCTAAATATTGGTAAATGAATGAACAACGAAATGTTATTAATGCATCACTGAGCCTTATTTCTATGAGCAATTCTGGGAAGATGGCTGTACGCAAAGTTGCAGATTTAAAATGAAATACAGTTTGTTTAAAACGCACTAAGCTAAATTATTAGCAGGACTTTTCATGTATTCTAACCGAATAAATGTTAATACTGGGTGCGTCATAATTTATTTTTTAACTATACCGAGCGATTCGGATAGATGGCCATTTTTTTACAGGAGACTTGGACTTAAATTTACCTGTATTTTATAAAATGTCCTTGGTGATGGATGCGAAACCTTACTTACGTACGCAATTGAAATAAAACTAATTTTACGGATTATGTCGCGTTTATTTTATATTCGTATCGCATTATGTTCGCATCATGTTTCATGTTCGGATGGGACCGCAATCAACAACTAAATATGAGGCTACCCCAGTTCAAACGATGACATTAGGTACTCAAACACCTCAGTCCTCCCGTGCTTGTTCCCATGGTTGCTGTAAAGCAGCTGAAACGTCGAGAACGTATAAATATAAAAATAAGCGATTAAATCCGTAAAATTAGATTTATTTCAATGTGTAGTATTCGCGTTAATTTAAGAAATCAACCTACGTACGGAAATCAATTGCAGTTCGAGATACCTGGAGCGAATCATATCTCAAAACAGCTGTGTATTTCAGAAGGTTACAATGGATCTGTCTACAAAGCATCTATGTATATTTAATATAAAAAAGTTCGTGAGTTTTGATGTCGGAGGTCTTGGGATCTACTGATGCGATTTCAAGAATATTTTACTTATTGCATTTCTGCAATATCCCTGTGTGTTATGGGCGAATATGTCTTTAAAAAAACTACAGCCATCTCCCACGGATTTACACTAAAGACTATGCTTTCCGACAACTTATAGGTAACTATAACCTAGGGAAGATTCAATGACGTACCTAAGTAAAATTGTATCATTATTGTTTATATTTAATAAGTAAATCAAAGCAATCCATATAATTTTATTTAGGTATACCACACATGCATATCTAAAAGTTTCCAATGAAATTTTGAAAAAGCTTTAAGTATTTTTTTTCTGAAGCATTATGATATTGCTTTTTATAAAAAAAAAAAAACAAATCTACATGGATAACTTTAGTACGATTTTGCATCGTTCTCAGTGTTTTTCCGGCTTAAAGATTGCCAGACACGTGTTCTTAATATTCATAGTTTTTTATCCGCATGCTATTCGTAGTTTGATTGCAAAATCACTTTAAAAAAGCTTTTAACTACAATAGCTTTTTAAAAGCTGCATTCAGTGAGAGGCTGTTATTCAGTTTTAAAGCTACACGGGTTGTTTAAATTTCCGTATCGCTGTACTGTTCCCGACAATATTGAATTTTACGGACATCAAAGAAGAACGAGGTGCTAGTTCCAGGATTTTTAACGGCCGTTCTGTGTCACTGCGTACTATTTTCATTAAGCTACAACCAGTAGCGTAGCTATGTTACCAAGGGAACTGGCATAAAAATGAGGCTTGGACCCTTTTTAATAAAGTGAACTAAATAAGGTTAAGATTCTATGATAGAGGATTGTTGGTCAAGGGCAAAAAAGTAAAGGTCGTAAATTTCTAATTTAACTAGAATATCATATAACTTTTTCGTATGTCGTGGTTCATGGAGACCGAGGGGCCCATTGAGCTTGGGGCCCCCGGGGCACTACCCCGCCTAGCCCTATAGTAGCTTGGCTAATGTATTCAAGTGATACATTGAGCCTAGGGGCCCCGAGAGACACTACCCCTAGCTCTATAGTAGCTACGCCACTGGCTACAACTGAACTCATTTATTTTCAAAAATAAGTTATACGTAATAACTATCCCTATAGGTATCGAGCAAATAAAAAGCTGAAAATAGTCAATTAGTATTCCGCCCGTGTGGCTCGTAAAGAAACAGTAAATTAATTTCTTCCTTCGTTGCGACCCAGACACAAATAGCGACCTACCAAGCAGGTCCTATCCCCTGCTGGTGAATGGGAAAATATTAACCTCAAAGGAAAAGTATTTATAGATATTTAACATCTATTGTTATTAAATATAGCTTATCTGCTGAAGGGATGCATTTTCCTACCGACTTAGTGGTTATAATAATGTCCCACACTAATCAACGCTTGTATAATGGGTACCGTAATATGGACTGCGGTCGAAATCGGTATATAAAACTTAAATATATATAAAAAAAAAACAATATTCAGGTGCAAACATTCGTGCTCATCACACAGTTTGTCTCCAAGAGGATTCCAACCCAGGTACCTCGGAACTGCAATATAGGCCATAGACTGGCCTAGTGCGGTTGGCCCACTTCACACGTCTTTGGAGGGGTTCTCTCAGACATGCAGGTTTCCTCGCGATGTTTTCCTTCACCGTTTAGCAAGTGATAATCATGGTTGAAAATGAGATTCGCACATGAAATACAGAAATCCCAGAGGTGCGAGCCGGGGTTTGAACCTGCGATTCTCGTTACCGAGACAAGCGTTGTACCAACTTGGACGTTGTACCAACTTACAATCACTACTTTCAAATATACGTGAGCAGTAACACAAAAATTTCGAAAATATTTCCCGAAATGCGATGTAATTACACATTTTCATATTAAGCGGCAAGAAGTCCAAAAGTTCTCTCCCACACCCATTTAATCCAATGGTCCATCAGGAACCGCATTTCGTTCCCATGTACCGGAGCATAATATGACATAATAAATCTCCGACGGTGTCCGCATTCGGGGTCATTAGCATTTTTCAAAACTTCCGCTAATATACGGCATCGTTTGCCACCGGCGGCGGCCCCAGCACTCTACCCTCGCGCCTCGCTGTAATACGTTACGGTTCAAGAGAGAACACATTTCAACTTTGCCTCACTTACATATTTAACGATATCCAAATAGGTGCTTAAATTTTAGTATTGCATGTTGATCATAACATAAGTTTTCTTTATATATATTTTTGAATGGGTGTTTTGTGTTTCAATTTCTCTTGTAGCAGTATAGAGATGGTCGTATCGCATTTTTTTTATAAATTAACGAGTTTACCTTTGTTATTCCTTCACCCTGATGCACCTATTTGAATATCACATGGTCTTTAACATGTGGAATTGATAATGTTTTGATAAATAACTTCTTTGTATGTTTTTAACACATATTTGATTTTGAAATACTTTGCTTTTAGTCTTTCTCAATTTGATAATGTAGTTGACTCTAAAACAGATTCTACTTACCACAGTTTTCATATTTCGTCATGATATAGGTACTCTTATCCCATTCCCAAATAAAACAAACTCCATTAACATGAGGGAGAACAAAACCGGTGTATCATTAAATTATTTATTAGGAACTGTACACTTATTTGATAGTCTTTATAAATAATAATACTTCTATTCAATTCTAGTAAGTACATGGTGCTTACATAATTAATCAAATATATCAGGGTGCTCGATCAAGAGCTTCGCGTCATTGGGGCAGTACATTATGATGTCGGCGACGGTGCAGGGCCGCAGGCAGCACTCGTTGGCCACCTGCCTGCGCACGCGCCGCCACGTCGTTGCGTCCACGAGCCGTTTCTCGTGTGTGGCCTTTTGTAGCTCCTTCGGTGCCAATCTTTCTGTAAAGATAATTAACTGTTTTATTCGAAGAAGTGTCAGAGATATCCTAAACAGTTGAACAGATTTGGATCATACACTCACCACCAAAATTACAAGAGTAGTATTTTAGTTTGTAAATAGATCTTTAATAGAAAATTTGATTTGAATTTGATTTGGTCATTGTAAAAAATATAGGTGGTGGTCCGGTCACTGTGCATTTAAGTACCTACATGATTTATTTTCCATAAGGCTTACTATATTAATACTTAAAAAAATCTCCAATGCATTTTCATTTCCACAAATAAATAGGTAGTCTTTTGAAGACAAACATATCATATTCGGTGTAAACATAATTCTATGTAAATTATTATTCTCTCGGAATAAAGATTTCGATTGATCACAAATGAAATTACTATTCATTAGGTGTCAAAGGTACTTGAATATATAATAGAATATAATAGAATAAAGGGCAGCATAGTCTTATTAATATCTTCAACGTAAAGCTACCGACGGCTGTCGTAGATCACTTTATTGTGTGTCACACAGGGTATTAAACTTAAGACAAGCGCAACTTAGTAGATAAGTAGGATAACGACCGCAGTACTTGCCGTATAGATGTGTACGTCACACTAGTAGGTAAATCAACGTGTTTAGCCCTTATTAATTACTAATTACATTGGTTTAAGGTCTATTTTGTTATGGTTTTCAATCCAGTACTCAACCGTGCTTTTATAAGTCCCGTGGACATTGAATCTTTATATCCTTGAAATACTTTAGGGGTCGTTTAGGGTTTAGATGTTATTTTATGTTATATTTATGAATTAAATTTTTGATACTCTATTTCAACAATGCCACTTTTTGTATGGTTGACGCCAACATAGCGATCATGTCTGAAGAAATCTGTGAAGGTTATGAAGTCCACAAACCCTCACTTAAGTAACATTGAAAGAAGACCGTGGCAGGAAAATGGCTATGTAATTATGGGGTCCAAGCACCATTAATTTTGTAGAAAATCTTTCTAGAAGATTGGTCGACGCAACCGGCGACCCAAGGGCTGGGTATTTCCTCGCTCAGCGAGTAGCTTTGGCTATTCAGCGAGGAAATGCGGCCAGCATCTTGGGCACGCTTCCGCATGGGCCAATTTTTTTACACATTTTGTAGCTTTTTCTATACTCTTTTTAAGTTTTATTAGTTTGTAAATATTTCAGTTAATTTATTGTTTACCACTTAAATTATTGTGTATATGCTTACCCATCATTAATGATGTGTCCCTCTTAACGATCTTGTATGTGTTATTGCAAAAGTTGAAAATGATTGTGGAGAGCCAGCCGCTACAGCTGAGCACCTCGTCGTGTATACTATATACCCTCTCTCCGCTGACCAAGCTGTTGTTACTGTACATGATCATGAGGATGTATACCTAGAATCAAAAGAACAATCGGTTAGAAATAATAAACAAAATGATAATTTATATGAGGAAAACCGTAAACGAACTGAACTCGTTTATTAAGTATCTAAATTGTGTCAAGAATCCATACGTTATGTTAATTGAGTAACGACGAAAGATGTCTAGTAAATTAGTTTTACGTACAGTAGCTGAAGTAGCGAACAATTGCAAAGTTGAAATTGCAGTGGACGAAACACACGGACCAAATGACCGACGGCCGACCGAGTGATGACCATACGCTGAAGATGTAGACGTCTTGCAAGAAGCCGGTGGAAGATATATTGAAATCCATGGATCTGATAACTGATCTAATCCTATGGTAAGCTATCACTAGTTGAGTCTGGGTGAGCGAATTGCAGTCACAGCATTTCAAAGACAAATAAAGATATAGTCGCTGACACCAAAATATGAAGATACACTGTGCCGACTATAATGGAGATGGGGCTTGAAAGAAGTGTACTTGAAATTTCTTCCTGGATATCAGAACATCCCATAATTTTGTGTATTCATAATATATTAGAATGCAGAAAATATATAGGTAATAGAATTTATGAAACCGTTAAGGAATATTATATCGTGTTAGAAACCGCAGAGTTCATCAAGTAAAAGTGCTTAACGGAAATTACAATCAGGAAGCCGAGCTAACTAGTCTTTGAATACGGGTTTTACCATTTCACGTTATGTAAAGACACGGATAGTAAGTTTTATAATCATTACATAAAATATCTAGGAACTTATAACGCCAGAAGTATCAAAGCGCATTGATTTAATTTAAGAACATCTATAAAATAGGTTAATGTTTTTTTTCTATAATTGATAGAACTAGGCGATACTTGACGGAAATCTATTGCTAAACTAATGGGGGAAGAGGAACCCACCACTGACCCTCGGCTTGTCAACTTTTCCAATTATAAACCAAACAAGTTTTATCGATAATTAAAGAAGCCAGCAACACCGAACTCCTCTAAGATGTTAATCGAGAAAATATCTATCACAAGTGATGGGACCTCAAATAAAATGAGATAATTCTCCGCGAAACTAAGCGAATCTAAAAAGTATGATTTTTTGTTTTACATACCTAGTTATAGCAATACTTGACAAATCTATCTTTACAAAATACTGATATTCTCTAGCTGCAACTAAGCCGCGTCTAACTATCGTTTAACTTAACAACACTAGTTCGATTTTAGTTCCGCATAGCTTTCGCGCATTCGAAGCAACTCTGCATAAACTAAATCAACCAACAACAACACTTAGCACATCGAAACAGAACTCCTATTTGTCCGCGAGAAACAACGCAAGATAAAACAAGCGCGCTGTTGTAAAATCTAGAATAAAATAAAACAGCTGTAGCGTAAATAAATAGTAAACTTCAAAAATGAATAATCTCACGTAGGTATTAAAATTACACTAAATGTCGAAACATCACTGATGTACAATTAAACAGAGCACAATTAAAATGAAGCACGTACTGCGTATAGTTGGTTCATCCTGGGTGGAGGTAGTGATCACTAGGCACAGTAACACTTGCTTGGCCCTCTGCAGTTACCTCATGAATGGGGCTATCAAGAGTGTGCACGTCTAAAAATAACCATCGGTGGTCCATAGTACGGAATTACTTAAAACTTGTTTACATCGATAGAGGCGTTTACAAAACATTGTCATGGCAATAAGATAATGAGATTCGTCTAAACAACAATTTGTTGGTCGGTTTCAGGACGCATGAATCTCTTAGATTCGGAAAATTAGTTTTTTTTTATTATAAATGTTAGTCTAACCGACCGGTCTAATCTTATTTGACTTCGTTATATTTCATTGTATTACTGTTTTTCTAGACCTTAAAAAGTGGTGCTACCGGTAACGTAACGATAATAAGGCATCCTGTATGCATAAGCTCGATAAAAATATATGACTCCTTTAAAAAAACATATCATTCCAAAAAAACATATTAGATCATTTTTCAGATTTTGTTTAACTATAACTTCTTCTTTAATTTTATTAAGTGCTTATTATAATTTCTGGTTTTTTGATTAGTGTCGATAAGTATACTTATCCCTTCTAGTTGTAAATAAACGGTACCTTCATAGTGCACCGCACCGTGAGAGGTACACGACCGCTGCGCCCGCGCCGCCACCGTCTGTACGTCGGAGATGTCTGTCTGTCTATCGCACTTGGTGATCACCTCTACGTCATAGTAGTCCTATAGAAAATCATTGTCATATATATTAATATATTATATACATGTATTTTATTTTAATGGGACTAGGCCCGTCACACACTCCCACCACTGCTACTCCTGTAAGCCAGGATCTACAGTGGTGTCCAATGAAGACACCGCGGTTTGACCCTCGGCGAGTACCGGGATAAAGTTAATTGTCTTGGAACCCGCACGAAATTAATCGAAAGATAAAAATGGGAGGAGTTGGAAGAAAATTATCCACTTTCCTCCATTGCAGAGCGGGAGACAAAAAAGATCTGGTAGACAAGTTTCCACAGAAGCAAGACTCTTACAGCTGGACTAATTATATATATGTATTCTTAATGTAAGGAACGAGCGAAGTCGAGCTCTTTTCGTCACGCATTTCCGCACTCTCACCTACTTATAGCGGTAAAATCACGGTCCTAGAGATTCGTTAATTATGAAAAAAAAAGAAGAAAAAAAATCAGTATTTTTGGGAAATAGTCTTTGGGAAATTACGTAATAAGTAATAAAAAATAACCCAATTTAATGTTGCAACACGTTTTATAATTTGTAAAGTTGAGTTGTAGTTGTCGTGTAGGTATTATAACTGTTGTTTATCATTTATATCATTAAAAAAAACCCATTATCTGGGGCTTTTGAAATTTATAGCTTATATAAATTACTTAGTAGGTACATAAATAACCCATTTTTTTTTGTAAATTAATATGAAATAAACAGAGCAGCTTATTAATTTGTTTTTGCAGTGTCGCGCGTGATTAATTATTTGTGTTATTATGGTTATTATTGTTATAGTATCCGATTATCAGGGACTTTCTTCTCAATAACAATAATAAGTACGTAGTCAACATTTCCGTACACACATGTATCTATTTAGTTATAGTGAATCATAACTATAGGCACGCACAACATACAAATCAACACATTTTATACGTAAATATTCCCACACAACTTCACAGTTTAATTATTTATATTTATATTTATATCTATACTAATATTATAAATGTGAAAGTTTGGATGGATGGATAGATGGATGGATGTTTGTTACTCTTTCACGCCAGAACGGCTGAACGGATCTGGATGAAATTTGGCACAGAGATAGATTATTTTTTTTTTTTTTTTTTTTTTTTATTACCTTATAGGCAAGTATTTGATCTCGATCTCACCTGATGGTAAGTGACGATGAGATCTACGATGGAGCATACTTGCCTAGGTAGGAAGGCGGCAGTAGATAGAGACGCTACATTCACTAGGCACATGCAGCGCAACTGATCTGACCCGCCATCCATGAATGGCAGCACCGAACATCATGCCGGAACACGGCTAGGCCGCTTGGCGACATGGCTTTGTTCAGTGGGTGGTGACTAGCCACGGCCGAAGCCTACCACCAGTAGAGTTGTCACCTGGTTGGCACCACCCAGGGTCACGTGTAGGGTATCTCGAGGGTACTTAATTCTCCTACGGACGAAGGTGACTCGACCCCAAAATTATAGTCTGGAATAGCACATAAGCTACTTTTTATCCCGGTAAAATGTATGGTTCCCGTGGGATAGATGTTTTAATTTTTCATACTGTTTATCGCGGGTAACACCGCCGGGCGCAGCTAGTTTATTATAAATGTGAAAGTTTGGATGGATGGATGGATGGATGGATGGATGTTTGTTCCTCTTTCACGCCCGAACGGCTGAACGGATCTGGATGAAATTTGGCACAGAGTTAGATTATAGTCTGGAATCACACATAGGCTACTTTTTATCCCGGTAAAATGTATGGTTCCCGTGGGATAGATGTTTTAATTTTTCATACTTTTCATCGCGGGTAACACCGCCGGGCGCAGCTAGTTATTTATATTTACTAAATGTTCTTAATTCTATGCTTCACTATCGTCGGACGTGGTCTATGCACATGACAACAGAGTTGATATCTGATAGATAGGTGCCAGGAAGTCATCGGTACACGAGACTAAAAATAACAGCCCTATGATAGAGGTCGATGTTTACTCACTACTATATATAGTATACGTATGTTTTATATACTATATCGGTACTATTATTCAGGCCTATTTAATAACAAGGATGTAGGATTACTTTTTAAGTATAGGTTTAACATATTTTTTCAATATCCTGTCTGTTATTAGCAATATCCCCTGATTGATAAAAGTTTTAACTAATTAACAATGGCATAACAAAGCATTTTTGAAAGGAGAAGTACCTTCTTTTAATTTAATGCATGCAACAATAGGAAAGTTTTTAAATTAACATGCTTTTATCTATTCTAGAAATGAAAGTTTGTATCAAACTTTCTTGCATAACAACAAAAGATTCCGTCGCGCCGCGATAATATCAGCTAGAATTAAAAATCACTACCTATTCACGGCAGGAATGCGAGAAACAACAACTGAACGAACTAACGGACAACAACAAGGTATTTATTAATCATTAGTAAATTGACCTAACCTTAATTTGTTGTTGTGGTCGCGAGGTTGATAACGCGCGAGACATCCCTAGCGAGCCGTACGGCGCCTGATAAACCTTCAGTATCGTATAAACAAGTCGATGTGTTACAACATCACGAGACACGCGGTGTCAGCAGTGTTGTACACTCTAAAGCATAGACGTTGCCAGACACTCGCATAATCTCGCGGGTCCCAGAAATAAATCCAACATAACTAAAGGTCGTATCCGCCTCTACGATCCTCCGCCACTTGGAACTGGCTTCCCGCTACATGTGTGATGACTTCGGTCCACCTTTTTGGGTGATGAAGTCCTACACTAAATGTTTCAGTTCGCGTTCGCCTTTCTAGAACCGTACACAACGTACAACATTTTTTTTTATTAGCAACATTTTGACATATTTATGTTGAGAGTTGGCAACTCTCGCCCTCTCTTTCATTTTATGTATGTTACAAATCTTTTAATAAATGGTTTTAACACATATTTTATGAATTATTTATGTTGATTACGCCTCAATAAGAATATTTCTGCCCCAACGGCTTTTATTTCTATCCGAACTATGTGCCTCGTCAATTGCCACTTCTCCTACTCAAATCTAAGAACTATAGGTCGGTTCTGTACTTCTTTTGATAATCTCATGTTTGTTGCTTTGGCGTAGCGGAATCCGAGCATCTCTCCCTCATCATCATCAGTTTTACCAACTGTAAAACCTAGAGTATTTTATGAAGTTGTAGTATTCGACATGTCAGTCGCGTGATACAAGATAAACAGCATATTAAGGATCGATTGACACACTTCCACAAATAATACAGTTATTTTCATCACAGCGTAAGTATGCCATGACCCTTATACCGTTGCGATAGTGGTATTAAGTGATCATTCTCATTTGCAAAACATTCTTGTTTTCGATAATATGGATTTAAACAGGGCGCTTCTATTTTTTTTACAATATTATTAATGTATTTAAATGGATGATCAAAAATTAATACCGATAAGGGCGTCCACATGTGACCGTCCGTAAACGCCAATTACCTACAAAGCGATACATCACCAAATTTATTACGTCAATCTGACAATAAAGCACAAATCTTCTGACTTGTAGATGAAGAACACTTGCGGTTGAGAGTTTATGTTTATTCTTTGCTTTTTTACATTGAAGATGACGTCATTGTGTCGCTTTGAAAGGACGCTAGGACTGTAGAACGTTGTACCGCCTTTTTTATTGAGAAACTAGCTGTTGCCCGCGACATCGTCCGCGTGGTATTTAACAAAGACAACCGTTGACAACAGCAGGCTCGCGCGTTCTGAGCCCGCGGGACGCATTGCAGGTTGTTGCTATCAAACTTAATCAGGCGCTGCGCTGCAACATTGGATAATTTTTTTTCGTGAGATCCTATTTTTTTTCTAAAATAAAAGTAGCCTAAGTTACTCCCTGTTACATTAGCTATCTGCCAGTGAAATTCCCGTCAAAATCGGTCCAGCCATTTCAGAGATTACCCGGAGCAAACAGACAGACAGACAGACAGACAGACGGACAGACAGACAGACAGACAGACAGACGGACAGACAGACAGACAAAAATTGTAAAAAATGTTGTTTCGGTATAGGTAACGTGTATACATCCAAATTCACTTAGTAAAAAGCGGTTATTTTAATATTACAAACAGACACTCCAATTTTATTTATATGTATAGATGATATTTTTGTAGGAAATACGAATAGAAATTAAACAATATTTTGTTTCTTCGTGTCTCGTAAGACAAATGGCTATATTAGAAGTATATCCGATAATGTCTACCCTATTTTATCTTAGACACATTGTCTAAGGTAATTTAAATTAAGTAAATATTATGGATTTATTCTGTTACTTAATTACTCAATAGATAAGCACTAACGGATCCGTTCTGTCTGACCTTTGTAAATAAATAGTTTTTAAGATTATTTTTGTAACATCTATAATCTTATATATTTATATATATATATCCGGGAATTATCCTATAATTCCCGTTTTATTTTACGAATTGGTCAGTCGATCTTACAAAGGGAATAAATCTGCTTGTATAATGTTCTTGTACTTACATTGTTTATCTATTTACAGGGTGCCCAATACGAACGGGCCCTGGAGGGAAAGTATCCTTCATATTAAAGTGAGCGAGGTTTTCTCAAAGGAAAATATTCATTTATTTTTAAAAGTAAGTACCTATTTAATATTTTTTTAATTCCCTTACCTGAGATTTGGGATCGCACAGGCGCAAGTGCGAAAAAATAACTGCGTTTATGTTTCGTGCATCAATTGATGCAAGAAACGCTGTCACAAGTGCCAATATTCCTTGCTGAGAGTTTAGTAGTTTTAAGCTTAAACCGGTTTACTGCGGAATTTTGGAAATGCATTTTTCATTGTACTAATTAGTACCTAGTTCATTGTACAACACTCTTAATACAAGCTCTGCTTTGTATGGAACCACATACCATTAGAAGGAGGGTATGTTCGTTTGGTAATGTGTTTATTTTATAACCCTACAGAGTAACCCTACCAAAATTCCATGTGAATCGAAGCGTCCCATGTCTCGTGATCACTCCAAGCCTCAGTGATTAATGCGAGATGTCGCTCGGCGCTCTCGTGTCGTCTTGCTTGGCCGATTAACTTGAGTGACTCCATAGCATGCGGCTCTCAACCTTATGTGTACATACATAATGCTGTGGACAATGTCAGGTGAAGCGATAGTCGAACTAGTCACGTGAGTGAAGGACTTCTGGGTCGTGATCTCAATGCTATAATGTGGGACAATCATACTCGAAACCAGTCCAGGCATGAATATGTTACTCATGGATGCAATGAAGTTGACAGCTTTGGAACGTGAAAAGGAAATGGCTTATAGCTACAATATTTATAAAAGAAGCTAACATATATGTCTTTTGTATCCCCTTCAATGGCTGTTTTTTTACAACTAGCGGTTGCATACAATTTCCTTAGTCAGTTGACTAGTATCATTAGGGCAAATTCCAAAATATCGCTGTTTCATGTGCAGCCACGCTATTGTTATCTATGGATTTTATAATCTAAGAAACCTGGGATTCTAATTCTCATCTTCTCTCATTCTCTGGGATCTCATTTATAACCATGATTATCACTAACTATACGTGTGAAGTCCGCCAACGGGCACTGGGCCAGCATGTTGGACTATGGCCTAATCCCCTTCGCATTGAAGGTATTATATTTTTATATATTTAAATCAAATCTTTTTTTATCTATAAAATGTGTATTTACCAACGCACAAAGGCAGCTCACATAAGAATAGGCAAATATCTACTTACTAGTAGATCTCTGAAGTTAAGAATGCATGAGAGATGTTATTTTGGGAATCGCTGTAACTCACACGGAAGCGATGCACGTGGTTCATTATCCATCCGAATTTACAATGGCTAAAATATCCCACGATTCAGCGTCAGGTTTAAAGTGATAGATGGCCTTGTCACACAACATCGAACGTATTGAAACGCAGTAAATGTTTCAGGAGGCATCATATCAATGGCATGGAATTTGGCACATATGGCATAGGTACAACATTCTGTGAGGCTTAGCAAAGTGTTAGAGTCTTTTAAATTTGTGGCTAAAGAAAATTTATGGGTCTGGTCTATATAGAACATGTTTATCCCGGGAAACGGATAGCTTCCTGGGGATAGCTGAGAAACGTTATCTAGACGGTAACGGTACGTGGATTTTTTAACTGAAAATTGAAAGGTATGAAAAAAAATAATCCCGGGAAATGATAGAGTTCTGCTAGGGTAGTAAAATCAAGACAACGCCTACGAAATCGCGAACACTCCTGGGCCTAAATATTACCACGACATAAAAAGGAACCCTTTAGACTATGATATTACGTAGGTACATGTATGGTATGATCAAAAACATAGTTTCCCATCTCCAATCGATGATTAAAACATGCCGTAATTTAAGTTCACAACCAATGTAACAAGATAGAAAGAGAAGGCGCATGTAACATTATCTTCTTTCAAAACAATATTGAGGTTTATGTGTCAGTAGGCGTTCGATTCGAGGGCGAACGATTATTTGTGCACTAAGTAGGTATTATTATCGACTCACATAGATTTCATTACAATTATATCCACATTTAATGTTTTCGACTAGAGTCACTACAGCTAATACCTCGTAACGATATAAGAACATGGAACTAATACTTGTGTTATTTTTTTAACGTTATAATCGTACCAATTGATAGATGAATGGTAGTACATAAGGCATTTCCTTCAAGCGTTTGATCTGATGTAGATTTCGCAATTATATTACTTTTTAAGTTTAGAATAAAAGAACGTTGTCATAATAATATCAAATGTTGATGACCTTTTAAAATGAATTGTCAATAATGATCGTTATGTTGGTCTGATTTATTTGAAAGGCTGTAATTGTCTTTGCACTAGCAATGAGAAATTGACGCGAATGAGACACTAGTCTCATTCGCGTCGATTTCTCAATAAAAACACATGAACTTTATTTTTGTTCGATCGTGCAATTCAAAATACCTTTTTTTCAAGTGTTATTGGCTCAAAAGCTAAGCTAGAATACATAACATAAAGAACCTTGTCTAATTACGAACTTATTAGGTTTACTTAAATAAGTGCTTTAATGTTGGCCTTTATTTAAATAGTGATGGGTAAAAGGTACTTTAGTCTTTTTACTCAGCAAAAAAAACATAATTACTAATTATAGATGTAAAACTGCAATGTAAATTAAAAATTTGACACGTTCGAGTGCGCCCGTCACTCGCACCAGTCTGGTATTACGCGGAGCATTGTTTTGTGATCGCGTGTTTTACGATACATTGCGCGCTCAAAAATAACTGCAATTATTTTGACAAAAGTAAACCGAACCGAAAAAAGTAAACCTTTTCGTTACCCCGTGCACACTTGATTAATTTAAATATGACAGTACGGAACAACAATACCTCGCTTCGTAATAATCCTTGTTATATGTAGATGTAAATTAAAATTCATCCTGCACACTCACGTCACACATTTGCATATTTAAATATCAGAAGCTTATATTATAAGCACCTGAAACACCCACTGAGCTTCAGTTTGTATGTGCCCTAGGAAAATGACGCGATCAGAGATTTTGCGAAATCCCTAGGAGACTCACCCTATCTTACAACTAGGAATTCGTATAGTAAGTCGTCTAAGGTTTAAAACGTTCGACGATTCATTGTTCTAGAATAAAACGAATGGTGCCCAAATAATATTTGTAACCCCACTAGATATTGTCAGTAAGATTAAGTTATTCGATAGAGTATTTATTTCACATTATCTGTGATTTCGTGAAATCCTTGGAAGTTTCGCAAAATCTCCGATTTCGTTATTTCCCAGCGACATATTATATAACTCGCTCTGGCTTATGGAAACGCATTGCTGTCTAGAGAGTGGCGATATTAAAATGAATGGGAACTAGAAGGCTTTAAAAAAGGAATAGGATTAGGCCTCCTTGACCTAATCGTCGCAAGACTCGCGAACACTAAGTCGGTAAGAAATCCGTCCTGGACCCGAGATTGATTGCCGAATCGTGCAGTCTAATATTTTTTATTAAAAAGTAACAGATTGATATGGGCTAATTGTCGCCTTTAATTTCACTGGGGCTTTACTATCGGCCAAATATATGGGTGTACCCCTTTGGGGTCCTCATGCTGATGTAATTTTCATAATTATATATAAATCCCTTCTGGATAACTTTAATTTTAAATTAAAAAAATATGATTAATTCTAGATATAATTTTCCTAGTTCAGGCACATGCGTTAAAACAAACTATACTTGAGAAAAAAAAATAGTACCCATTGATTAGGTTGTCTTTTTACAGAATTTTAAATAAATCATTATTATTATGTAATTACTAGCTGTTGCCCGCGACTTCGTCCGCGTGGTATTTAACAAAGACTCAGCCGTTGGCAACAGCCTGCTCGCGTTCTGATCCCGCGGGACGCATTGCAGATTGTTGCTATCAAACTTTAATCAGGCGCAGCGCTGCAACATTGGTTTTTAATTTTTTTTCGAGATCCAATTTTTTTTTCTAAAATAAAAGTAGCCTATGTTACTCCTTGTTACATCAGCTATCTGCCAGTGAAATTCCCGTCAAAATCGGTCCAGCCATTTCAGAGATTACCCGGAACAAACAGACAGACAGACAGACAGACAGACAGACAGACAGACAGACAGACAGACGGACAGACAGACAAAAATTGTAAAAAATGTTGTTTCGGTATAGGTAACGTGTATACATCCAAATGCACATAGTAAAAAGCGGTTATTTTAATATTACAAACAGACACTCCAATTTTATTTATATGTATAGATTAATGTAAGTAGGTTTTTACCAAACATCTGAAGAAGTCATCAATCACTCCTACAAACAACTCTATATTTATGAGTTAAAAAGGATATTTTAGGAATGTTATCTTGAAAAATCGAGTCACAAGTCTATTAGCATAAGCTTGCTATATTTTTACGTAAATCAAGTCTGTTAAGTTTAAGAGCTACAGCTATGGGCTACATAGTGTAGGGCCCATAATGGTCTTGTCTTGCAGTAATACCGAGACCATCTATTAATATCAGGGACAAGACTGATGCTGCGAGACTTGCGACTCGCAGTTGCGGTACGTTAAATTTTGCATGTTCAAAATCTATACTATGGGTATTATAACAAAAAGGTAAAGTTTGTTAGTTTGGATGTAGGAGATGATCTCCAGACATATGCCTCCTATTCTGAAAGTTATTTCAATGGTATAGGGTATGTTTCATCGAGGTACCGCGGGCGGAGCCGCGGGTAAAAGCTAAGTAGAAGCTAAGAATTTAATAAAACAGAACCCTGTGACAGTATATTGTTGTCTATAGTTAAGCGGGCTTAGTCTTGCAAGACTAATAACAGGACTGCGAGGCAAAGACCGATAAAGTACAACACTACTTAGGAGGTATATTTTGGCGTAGTCCGTTTGAAAGTGTTCAGGTAGGTATATCCATCTAGAGGAGCTCTTAATCGCAAGTTAAGCCTTTAATTGAGTCTTAGTTTATCTTCTAGAATCCTAATGGCTTAAATTGAACAAAAGTGTTTACTTTGGACTTGAATCGCGCGTAATGTACCTAAGCTTTTTAGAAATAGAAAGCGTTTTAGAAGTTTAATCCGGATTATTTAATGAACATTCTGAATTGTTTAATGCACATTATAATTAAAAGCCCAGAAAATAAACCCGCTATAGACTATAACTGGACTGAAGCTGTTCATAGAATGTAAAAAAAAATGCGATAGGCTATTGGGGGTCGAGTAGCTGGGCAAAATCGTTGTTAGTCTAACGGTCGTAAATGCAGCCGGTCGATCCTGACCAGGGTTTAATTTCCAGGTTGTGCTAACTGCAGCATTTTAGATAAAAGAATTCCAGTAGGAACAAGCCAGTCATATGCCCAGGACTATGGACTTACGCACTATTAGTTATTATAATTATATAGGTGTACACAATTACACCTCTGCCCACCCCTTCGACGATATTATTAATAATTCGAAAATATAATACAAATCTTATATGAGAACCTTTTACGATTCAATATTTAAGATTACACCGAATAACATTTTAAACGGTACTCCCAGGGAAAATAAACGTTGAGGTTATCAAAGGGTTTGTCGCGGAAAACAAAAAGAAATTGTTGGAAGGAAATCAGAAACAAAAAATGTTGTTCGCCGCGGCGGCACGGCGCGCGTCCCTCGCATAATTTGAAATAAGCGAAACCCGCTGAAAGTAAGGCCCAGGTAAAGAAATCACTGTAGGTATATAAAAGTATTATATGCTTTGTCTCGCCCCCAAATATGATTATTGGATCATGATTATATTATGATTATCTTCTTTCTTTCTTGTAAAATATATTTTAAAATTCAAATTTGACACATAATGGTATTATAGTTACCTCCAAATACACGATTCTAGAGTTGGTATTTGACCAATATACATAACAAACTATAAATAATATACAGCATAACATATTAGAGACTTATGATTAGATTGAGAGCCTGTATTTATTACCATATTATGTCATTGAACGTTTTAAATATCCTTATCAAATGTGTAACACACGATATTATTCCAGATATTTCCCTTATCCTAAATCTACAAAAACACGGCCATCCACTACCGTCGTAAAAACACATTCAGAAATATTCCTTGAAGCGATATTTTCCAGTATTAGGAGTCAAAAAAATATGCCAATAAAAATATTATTAGTGGAAGAAATTCCAGCGTCTGTTAGCTTACGAAAGAAAATCTATCATTAGGGCTACGTAACTAAGTAGTTATGTCCGAAATAGTTCATCATGTTTATTTTGTCCACGTTGTGCTGAATTATAAGAATATCAATTGTACTACTCTGGTTTGGCTGACGTCGAATGCAATACCAATCCACAAAGAACAATGGCAATTATATTGATAAACTATCCACGGTTTTGCAGCGCTGCACTACAAATTCCATTGGAATACGGTATATTGCATGAAACACGTGCAGGGATAATGAACATTACCCACCGAACTTCTTCCACAGCTCGTAACAATCTCTCCCATCTCTTTCCACTGCAAGTCACGTTCAGCTTCAAATGAGAGAAAATCAAATCTTTTCTCTACCCTCTGAAGTGATTGGGGTCGAAGTATAAAGTATCTCGGATGGACGTCTCTACAATGCTATTTGACTGCGAGGCCTTTTACAAAGCTGGATTACATCTCGTTTGCATAATCAGAGTCAATTTCGACGAAATCATGACTTTAAATTTAGATATCTCGCTATATTTGAATGCATACGATTTTAGACAGACTGCTATTAAGTAGTATGTAGGTAAGTAAAACTTGCGAGACCATTTATTAAATACAAGATGATGAATAATTAATCATTTAAAAAAATAATCTCATCATTGGAAGCTTTTATTTAGTTGATAATATGTATTTCTGAGGGTACTAATAATATATAATAATAAATAATAAATAATGATATATTTGGTATGATAAAAAAAATACTATAAGGTACACTTATTTTAATATCCTTTAGCCGATTTTTTTATCCAAATAATCAGCTCAAATTGATATGGTTCTCAGACTAAGGAAAATCCACGGTTAAAAAAATCAATACTTAGAACTCTTTTATAGTCAAACAGATTCAATATTTATAAGTAAAATAGTTCAGAATCTTGAACCAGTTTTCGTCTTAGAGATCTCAAATACATTTTATCCGATTCGCATGAAAAACTTTAATCCGAATCGATGGAAACTGAAAACAAAGAGACCTGCTCGGCTTATTAAAGGGTCGAGGGAGAAGATCATACCTAAATAATACTCAAATACCACAGCACAGCGAGCTGTAACTTATAGTAGCTTAGCTGGGATTTGCATAAATTCAGGTGGCATCTGCAAGTACAATTTGGGTGTGATCTCTACGGTCGGGAAACTTTATAGGAGAGGTCTCCCTGGGTCGGGCGCCCAGCTGTCAGGGAAGTAACGATTAATTATTTCCACACGCCAGCATAGTTCCGGGCAGCTGCAATTGCAGACTCCATATAGATACTAACAATGAGCGTACTCAGAATTCATTTTGTTTCACGATTCACGAGAAAATACTCTGCCTGGAATGTGTACCTAATAAATGAAAACCGTGTTTGAGCAAAATGTTGTAACTGCTTCAATGTATTATATTATGCGTATATCTAGGATGAATTACGATGGAAATTTCAATTTATTTCGGCTCTAATACGTATCCTTTAGAAAATATTTAAGAGTCATTGATAATTAAATTACATATACATTAAGATACATAATGAGAATGGTTAATTTTCAATATGAAGGTTTTATGACTTCTTAGTAAGTATTTATCGTATCATCACACGATAAATATGTGCAAATGGAACCGCAAGTAAGATTTACTTTTGACAATGGATTAACCTTTCACTATGCATTCTAGTTAGATAAACACAATCTTAAATATGCTTTTTATATTAATAATCATTGAGCTAGTACCTGAAGAACCAGTTAAGTCGATAAAAGCAGACATTTTTGTTTAGAAGTTCCGTAACAAATATACAATGAAAGTAATACCAACCATATTTCCTGTAAATAATTCATGTGCATTAAATTAGGCTGAACTACAGCGGCACCTGCGCTCTGGACTAATCTCCCACTTGCTCGGGGTCGAGGCTAATCGTGCCCGCCCGCCATATTTCCAGTGCAAAATATTGCTAGGTACCTATTTGATTCAGTAATCACAGCTAAATATATTTTGAAAGTGATGACATTTAAGATGGTCGCTGTCTTTGCCAAAAAAATGAAAACATGCATGGACACCTAAAGGTCATTTTTCCATAGCAATAGCGCTACTAAGGCTGGCTACGGAAATGTTTGAAAATGATTTTTATCTTAAGGGGGTAATATAACGTTCACATTTTTTTATGTCTTATGTCTTATACATAAACGTATGACACCTTGAAATAAAAATAATCTTACTGATGTTATCGCGTTGATTATATGTTTTTTTACGTTCGCGACGTTTCGGCGGCTTTACAGCAACTATGGTCACGGGATGACTGAGGTGTTTGACGATCTAGTGTCAAAATTTAAACTTGGGTACCCTCATATTTAGTTGTTGTTTGCGGTCCGATCGGTCTTGCAATGGTGCGCTCAGTTTTGACACATTATATATTATTTGTGAGTACCTTCATAAAACTAACATGGATTAATTATGGACCCGATTTTATAAAACAAAACTATTACAGCGTATACAACCTTACCACAGACAGGCATATTTATATTATTTAATGTTCCTTTAGAACATTAGTTATAAGCAATCTCTTAAAGTAGCGACTCTTATCACATGTTATTAGGTAGATTACACGACTAAGTCAAATAAGCCACCTGCTACCAACTTTAAGGGTGGGTACGTGCACGTTCTCTTTTTGTTTCGTGCATTTCGTATTTGTTAGGCGTAATCTTAAATGATCCGCTTGGAAACGTGACGACTTTACTTGAATAGGAGCCCACTCATGTTCCACTTACCTCTGGATTTACAACAATCGAATTTTCTTCGATATATCCATGTATGTATATACTTTAATGGGATAATATATTTAGATGTAAAAGGTGTAGCTACCTATTGAAATTGTGGAGTAATATTTTGTATCGAAAACTTTTCCCTGCCCACTTTAGAAAATGTTCGATAAGAACAGTTCTGGTATAGAAGCGTAGCAAACCGTTGCGATCGCGATAACTAGAGAAATATAGGTATGCTAAAATTACATTAAGGTATCTATTGCCACTAAAGTACTAAAATATCACCGAGGTGGGAAATCATCTATGTTCTCGATAAAAGATAAGGCAAGGATAAAAACTAAAGCTATATGTAGTTTAATCAACCAAGATATACTGTACGTAATTCAGTACTGAGATAATAATGTTTACTAAAATTACATTTCTGAGTGCACTTCAAGTTCGCTCTCAGGGTTGATGAGATTAATGAATTAATTACGACCTTAGTTTCTGTAGGTACAAACTTTACGCGCGGCTCTAACCGCAAGGATTTCTCGGGTAAAAAGAGGCCAACCTACCTTAGTTCTCATTGTTATCAAAATCCGAACAACCATTTTTGCTTGACAATCAGTCACACATACAAACAACAAACTATTTTTTAACTTTACCCCAAACCCATTATTTACGAAACAATCATAACAAGACAAAACTGCGATGTTTCACTTGCGAATGGAAATGTCAACTTAATCCAAACAAATAGGTCCCCTAAACGGCATCCATTCCGGCCGCGGAACCACAGCCTTCAGGAACTTGCTTCCAACATCGATAATTAAAGAACACATTTTTAATTAAAACTTTACGCCGGGTATTTATAGAAGTCATTGGGATAAATTGTTTTACTTTAGACTTTGTATTAACGATAAAACTGTTGATTATAGTAACTTTGCACATTAAAAACAATACTTACCACGTTTATCTGGGTATGAACGAGTGGATTTGTAATATCATATATACAGGTCTGGTTCAAGATTAAGATTCTCAGTTAAACATAATGTCTGCATGTAAGAGAACCTTACTAATATGTATTCATGATTGCTTATTATAGGGTTCTAATTGGTGTGTGCTTTACAAAATAAGTAAAATTAATATTTCTAAACCAACATTTTACAGGTAGTTTTTTTATACCTCAACAATTTACAAAATAAGGAACCATTGGCAAAATGAAAGTTTGCGAAAAGATAATTGGAAGGTTATCTAACTAAATGAATAACTAGTCAATGAAAATTATTATATTTTTGCCTCAGTTGATTTGCTAAATGATACCTACGTTTTGTTGCTGTCGCTAAATAAATAAATGTCTCGATAAAGTTGTTTTAACGAACTGGAGAATCCCGGATTTTATTTATTCACAGGAAAATTTGAATTCTCCAAAATTTTGCGACATGTTTTCAGAGAACCGTTAGGGAAAAAATGAGGGTCCATTTATAAACTATGGCTCCATCGTTTACCGATGATTCTGCCAAAAAATGAGGGTCAAATGTTGAAGAACCTAGATGAACAAAACCTCGGTGCTTTTGCCAATAAAATTGTAGTCACATGAACTCTAAGTCTGATTCTTGAATCTAAATCTCAAAGTCACCTCTGAATCTACTGAACACCGACACGCATAGTGCTAAGTCATATGACACCACCATTAATCCCGGCGATGAGAAATTTAAAAATTCATGGATAGAATACAAATTTTCAGCTTCCATTTATCATTGCCTAGAATCTTTAAAAAAAATGTAAATCCTCTGCTTGCGTATACATCACATACTTAGTATAGAAGTGAAATTAACTTAGAAAAAATCAGCCATGTGCCTAATGGTCTCGGAATAGATCAAATGACTTTGACGCCGGACAGACGGATATGGCGAAACTATAAAGGTTCCTAGTATGACTAGTACGGAACACTAAAAAGCGATAACTGCTGGTCATAGGTCTCCCCCAATGACTTCCACACATCACGGTCCTCCGCCGGTCGCATCCACCGGCTTCTTGCTACGCGTGTGATATCATCGGTCCACCTTGTGGGGGCAAATCTTGGCTTCTTCTAACAAAGAACATAATAATGTCTCATCGAGAGCTGAGAATCGATTTAATTTGTTCAACCCCTAGAGCCCCGATTGGAGAGCTTCTACATCGCGTTCCTTGAACGTTGGGTAACAGCACCCGTGTAATCAGAAAGTGGTCAGTAACCATATAATTTGAAAACCTGCTCCTTTTTTGAAGTCGGTTAAAAAGAAGGCTTAACCAATCATTTGATTTGCGCTTTGAGGGTGTCAAAATCCGGTGGAAATTACATTGTACCTAGGTATAGAAATTGTAGTTAATGCAACGATAATAAATGTAGACAACACAGTAAGTAGGTATGTACTTTATAATTATTAATATTGAACGGATTCTTGAGTATTTGCAATATTTACTGCGCAGAGAATACATATTTACTGCGTTTTCCGCAGTTATAACAATGTATTGTGTATTGACAGTATATAGTAGGTATAATAAATATAGCTGTAGCTATGCCGTATCTATCGAAGTTTTTGGAAAATAATACTCAACCATTACCATTTTTGTTTTTGGAAATTCTCGTCAGATTTTGATGAAACTTGGCATGATGATAGCTTGTAACGAGAGGAAAATACACGTTTTTTTTTCGAAATACCAAAAAAGAGTACGAAATCTCGCCCACTATCTATCTACTAAAATGTAATATTCATAATTTTTTTCTTGTATACAAGGCTACGATCGTGAAACAATTATGTTCCTGAAGCAATTTTCTACTTTTCCTGGGCTATTATTGACAAAAAATCTAAGTAGGTACACGTGTAAACTATTTTAGAGTGTTTTAGAGTGCAATGACGGACTCTTTATTTGCATCGGTGTTATGAGTGACGAGGTTAAATGCAAACCGCAACTATGTAATCACACCACTATTCATTCTAATGTGTGACGCGGGCCCGCGATAAGGATATATCGCAACCGCTGGTACATCTGATAACTTATCACCATACTATATTTTTAATGTCAAAAATATACAACCCATGGTTGCGAACGTGTCGGCGGCTCGTGCACTGCCACTCGTTTGTGTTGTGAACATGATTCGACAGGTGTAACAATGCCGCTTTGGATGATATTGTTCGGATTGCTTGTGATAGTGTGTGCTCAACGTAGTGATGATGATGAAGGTAAACTCACTTCTAATTAGTCGTAATTAAAGTTATTTATCGCGGGGGTGGTAAACAAATGATTTATTGCTCGGTATTATTCTACGTTAATTCCCGTTTACCTGACATAATGATTTTTTATGACGAGAGCTCAGTAACAAGGTAACTAATGATCAATAGGCCTTAGGCCTTACTTACTATACCTTCTATGTAGTGTAGAGGTAGGTTAATACAATATGGGACTCATTGGGGGTAGTCGAAGAGGAAGGTTATCAATTTTGTTTTATTTTGTGCAAAATGTGTTTCTTTGAAATATACTTAATGTTCATCTTATGTTCATAAACGTGCACGAGTGTAGGAAAAGAAAACTAAATAGTAAAACATGACTTTTCCAGTTCTCCCTAGAAGTCCGATAATTTGTCAGATAGGGTCAGGGGGGTTTATTAGGCCTAGTACGGATTAGGCCTGCATAGTATCTCCCATATTTGATATTATAAAAAAACATTCCACTTGACGCTGGCGAAATACCTGCTCAAAGGTGGCTGAGGCCATTTTCTATAATTAAATACCTATAGTAAAATAGATATATAAGAAGGTAGTACCCAAGTACATAGTACATTACTAACCCTTGTTAAACAAAGGATTTCCAAGAACTAAAATACAATGTCAGTGGGTAATAATTGAACCCTTATAACCATAAATTCATAAAAAAGCTTATCAGACTTTATGACATTGATTTAGATACCCAATAGGTTTGCTTTAACGATGAAATGCCTGTAATAATGTAAAGGACGTATGATATATGCTTTAATAGGATTGTAGACACATTTTCGGCAATACTATTATTTTAAAGACAACCATTACAAAAACACTTGTCAGCGTTTTATGAATTTGGGGTAAATCTTAATGTCAAAATATCATTGGATGTGACGTCACGCTCTGTAATTAGTGCCCATATACTTACCCATTGACATATAATGTATGAATTTTAGATGGTTTTAATTAATTCAGTGAATAATCAAGCTTATAAACAGTATTTACAATAGAAATTTACAAACATAAAAAAAACAACCGAATTGAGAACCTCCTCCTATTTGATGTCGGTTAAAAACGACAGTGTTCTCATACCGTATACTACTGAAAATACAACTATATTTAGGTAGTTTAGTGTCTACAATAGTAATAGATGTTCTTCTTCTAACTCGTGACGCTCTTGTCAGAGCGATCGTGGTCGTCATGTTTTGGTTTTGGGACTGGTGTTGCTTGCCTCACGAAGTCTCGCCATCTCTCCCTGTATATTTATGCAGGGGGCCACCAATGGCAGACTTAATCTGGTCGGTCCATCGCATGGGCGACCTTCCACGTGGTCTGGTGCCTTCCACTCTGCCTTGTATAACTAACCGCTCTATGGAGTCATTTTCTCGCCTTGAGACGTGTCCAAAGAAATTAAGGATGCGAGTCTGTACAAGCGTGGATAAACGCTGTCTGATGCCGAGTTCTTGGAGCACAGATATGTTGGTGCGAAACTCAGTCCAGGATATTCCTAGTAACCTTCTCCAGCACCACATTTCTAGAGCGTCTATCTTCTTTTTCTCCACTTCTCGATCGAATAGATGTTACCTATCTAATTATTGTTTGTTTTTACAGATCTATGTTTCAAAATCAAATGTGTGGGTAGGGAGTACGAGTGTATCGATGGAAAATGCTACTGTTCCGATGGGTACATGCCCAGCTACTTTCAGAATCGGTGTGTACGATGCCCAGGTGAGAAGCCGTATATGTATAAGATAACCTGGACTACCTGATTAGCGCAGTATGTAGTGAGCCTGTTTTGTGAGGTGTAGGTCCCGGGTTCGAATCCTGGTGGACAATCTTTTGTGATGAGCATGAACGTTTGTACCAGAGTCATGGATGTTTCATATCTATTTCATTTTTATATACTGATTCCGCCCTCAGTCCATTGTACGGTACCCATAATACAAGCGTTACTTAGTGTGGCAATGTTTATTTGGTGTGTTCGTTAGGCTATATTATTATTCTTATTAAATTATAACTAAGACCTCTGAAATGTTGAACGCCTTTATAGTATTAATAGACGATTGAACTTGGTACGGGCCGGACCACAGACATAACTCGGTCCGTACCAAGTAGGTACTATTACATTATACTAAGGTACTATCACAGGGACTTTACTCTCTGCCTACTAAGCAAATGTTAAACTTGAACAGTAATAAAGGTACAATAGAAAAATAAATAGATAATTCATAAAAAATATAGTTTCTTTTTAATCTTATTATAAGTTCGAAAGTCTGAGGTTTTTTTAACTAACACGATGTAAACAGGTGTTTGAAATAAATATTATTAATCAGTGCGCCCGCGCCGATCTTCGAGCTCGGTTTACGCACGTTCAGATTATCCCATATAGTTAGGTACTTACAAAAAGTTGTGTAACCTCTATATGGCTGTTTGTTCAGCCAGTAAGTCCGTGTAAGCTACAGCGTCGTAAATACCCACTTTTTAACCGATTACAACTGTAATTATAGATTAGGTACCTACTTGAACGGCATTTTTATCTTCACTAATAAGATGTCAGCGTGTGGGTAGGTACATAACAGATAACCGACATGTGATGAAATAAATTGTATGTAAACATAAACATAGATATAGGTAAGTACTTACAACCTCAACAAGAGGTTGACCTATGGAAACAGCATTTAGAAAGACATACCTTTATTTATAAGCATCGTATTTGATATATGTTATACGCACGTAAGTAGGTAGCTATCCATCCTCTGGCTATCTCCCAAACTAAGCTCATTACACCATATCCCCGTATGGCGATAATAGCCTTGTCAAAATGTATCCCAGCCTCATAACCAACTCCTAAGCTACGATGGCTTAACGCTGATAAGTTGTCAATAGATAGGTAACCTTCATTACTAGGTATAATACTGTATAGTAGGCTTATGTATGTATGTGTACGTTGTGTGTGTGTTATGTGTGTATGTGGTATGTGTAGATACCTACGAGTAAGTTTATGAACATTGTTTTGTGGATTAAGATGATAACTCGGAAAAATGAATCCTAGTTTCGGGTCGTGGTTTGTGGCCGCGCTCATACAGAGCTCGCACGATATCTATCGCTTCAGTCCTGTCGCCGCGTCGAAGCTTGTCGCGGCACAAAACTTAATGGAGTAGTCTAATATATGTAGTTTATTTTATTCTAATAATAATCAATAATATATATTCTAATAATATTTTGATTCGATACGAATAGAGGAAATTCTTACAATAAGTAAGTAGGTGGCTTGCGCAACTTTTTGTTGCCCAAGATACAAAAGTATTAGTACTTACAATATAAGCACAATCTCAAGCTTACGTTTATATACATCACGAATGCATATACCTATATAACTAGACTAGATCCGAAATGAGACCATAATCCTTCTTATTTATTTACAACACCATTCCCAAGATAACGAGTAAATTGTAATCGCAGAAACATTGGTTACACAGCTTTCCGTAGATTCTGTAGCCATCAAAACTGATGGCCATTAAAACTCTGTTCATATTTCAGGACTAGGGGAGAAGTGTTTCGGGCCGTGTTGCGACAGAAGTGGCAACGGCACGCTTCAGTGTTGGCAGGGAGTTTGCCAGCCGTGCTATGACGACCTCGGCCAGTGGATCTGCAGGTACATTCAACTTGTATTTAGTCTGGTATCACTGTAGGGGATCGACTGCGGACTGCCCGTGCGGAATACGCTGACTGTGCAGAATTAATCTTTATAAGTTCCTTAGAAATATGATTTTGAAGGTTTAGCGGAAAAGGGAAGATCTTCCAGCTAGGCGGCCGCCTATTTATCGAGGATATCAGCTATCGGTTGGTGGATCTGCCAGGAACGAAGGACTAGTATATAACCCGTACTTATACAACAAACACCTGACCGACTGCTTTATTTCGATATTCAATATATATTTAACGTTTAATACTTCTAATTAAGTTCAGTATTCATTTAATTTTAATATTAAAATTTGTTTCCTTTGCTATATTTCAGGGAGAACCCGGAACAAATCCTTTTGATTTCCACCACGCAAGTGGTGATGGGTGCGGCGCTCGTTGTGGGCATTATAGCCACCTTCGTGCTGCTCTATAAGCTTTGCGCTACCACTACATTGAGGTAATACTTATACTATGATTATGATAGACTTGTAAAAATGGTAATACAAAAAAATCGAAGGAAATCTTACTACGTCTATGTAGCATGCCCCCTAGCCTAGATTATAGGTGAATATATTACATCAAATATAGCGCGAACCCCTTCTAGTTCCAGATAGATTTACTGCCATTCATATCATACAATCAACAAATTAATTATTGCGCAATATTGACAGCCTAGGAACCTTTTAACGCCATCTACGAAGAACAATATAAACAGGAATTAAGGATTAACATTCGTTAAGGACGAAATATGATTCATTACAGACCTCTTGGCGGCCGATCCAATGTGGATAGCCGATTGTCAATCGGCAGTCTGCAAGTGTACATAGAAGAAAGACTAAGAGATGCACCGCCCAGGTAATTACTAACAGAACTACTTATAATATCAGCGATGTTTAGAATCAATTAGGTACAAGAATACAGTACATTTCGGATTCGGATTCCTGTTCCGTTATAATATAGGTACTTACGATTAAATTATTATAATAATTTTGTTTCATAACAAACTTTTATTTATTACCATACATATTTAGGTAGGTACCAAATCATTTTATCAGTGGGTTTTATTCTATAATTATTAAGTGAGTAGATATTATTTATTATTGCGGAACACTATGGAAGATAGTAACGTAACGCCACCTATCGCATTTAACACAAACTAACAATAACTGTCGAGGTCATAGTGGCGCACTGTTTATCTTTCTTTATAAATAACTAACTGTTGCCCGCGACTTCGTCCGCGTGGTATTTAACAAAAAAGTTTTTTCTAAAATAAAAGTAGCCTATGTTACTCCTTGTTACATCAGCTATCTGCCAGTGAAAGTCCCGTCAAAATCGGTCCAGCCAATTCAGAGATTAGCCAAAACAAACAGACAGACACAAAAATTGTAAAAAAAAATATTTTGGTATATGTACCGTGTATACATCCAAATACACATAGTAAAAAGCGGTTATTTTAATATTACTAACAGACACTCCAATTTCATTTATTTTATAGATTAAAATATATAAGTACTTCAGTGAGCATACAAATTTATTTTACCAGATATTCGAGGGCGCCGGCAGCTGGGTCCGCTACATATCCAGCAATATCATATTTAAACGCGGGTTTCGTAAGTTATACAATACAATGTACTTAACTATTTACACCAATTCAATAAATAAGTAAACCCTACAGAATTAAATGTGCAGCTTCAGAGCAACATAAATATACTTTAAGAATAAAAAAGTATGCATACACGTTGAATATAGCTACCTTACGTTTAAAGTAGTGTTTACGATTCCGAATCTAAAAATTTTTTGTCAGTTACTAAACCAGTACAGTACTAATTAACACGCCTAGGTACAAATGTACCACCCGTTCGGAATGCCGTTCCCATGGAGAAGAACGGACAATAAACTCCGCGGTTGCTCTTTTTAAAAAGATCTTATGGATCTTTAAACAGTACATTGTTATGGATATATGAAAACAATGTAGGAACGGCTAGGCATAAGTAGACATAATTATGACGGCCTGATCAGTGCTGTTGGTAGTGACCTTGTTTTCTATGCCGAGGGTCCCGGGTTCGAATCCTAGTAGGAACAAACTTTGTGTAATGAGCATGATTGTTTGTATCCAAGTCATGAATATTAAATATCTATATAAGTTATATACTGGGTTCGCACACAGTCCATTGAATGGTACCCATAATACAAGCGTTGCTTAGTTTGAGCCCGTATGGTTGGTGTGTTCGTTTGGCGATATTTGTTTATGTATATATAAAATACTTACATGTAATACTGTGCAAAATACCAATTTCAGATTCATGATAGCAGTACACCACCGCCGCCTTACACAGCCGAGGTCAAGAATGATGAAAACCAAAGCACTGCAATACACATATAAAAACAATTAGTCGATAACTCCCAGCCTTACAGTTTTTATAAGTATTATTTTGTGTGTGTTTACCTTATATTCTGCCATTTACAATTAAGAAAAAACCAAATAATAAACATATTTTCTTACACTTGCGTGTTTTAGAATAACTTTAGTGTCAGATTCCTTATTATAACTCTCAAAGCAAGTCTGACATGTCTATCTCTGCATGTGCACCTGTACAGGTAGACCCGAGCATGTATGTAAGTAAACTAAAAAAAAAAAGAAACTTGTACCGAAGATGGGAGCTAAATCAAACATAGTACAATACCAGCATACCTGCCATAAGCCAATACCTGCAATACCTGCATAACCTGCATACCATTATCGTTTGGAGGGCTATTTATAGGTTATTATAGCTTTACAGAAAAAAAAATGTGAAATTAAAGGACTTAAGTTGTGATTCAGGGAGTGGCAATAGCACCCATGTCCCTCCCCCCATATCCACACATGAACACCAAATTTAATTTAATATACTGATACTTACTCAATATACTTATTATATTACTGTCTAACTTTCTACATTTTACTAAATGATATTAGCAATGAAACGGTTCTGGCTAATTGGATTGACATTGAAAACCTTATTGTAGGTTGGTACACATAGCAGTTGTATGAAATAAAATAAATTAATTTAGCTTGGATAGAAAATTCTATTCAAAAAGGTTATGACAATCGCTTGAGTTTGATCATTTTACATAATACACATCCACATTAGTTAGTAAGTGTAGTCAGTGCCGCCACCACATCACCCCTGTGTTCCCTCAATGTTCTCTCTGCTAATGTTCTGGATATTTCCATCTCTTTCACCTGAAAAAGTAATAAATAAATCATAAATAAGTAATCTGATAGAGTTGCAAAACTTTGCTTTTGCAGTTAATAACTTTAAATGGGCTTGACACTTATTAATATCTGCCAGACAAACACAACTAGGCTCAAAGTTATTGAAAACTGAATGTATGCAATATTGCAACTATTTAATACTAGCTGTCCTGGTGAACTTAGTACTGCCTCAGAATCAAATTGTATCAGAAATTGAATTATCTTTATTATAAATCTATAGTAATTTCGCCCAGTTTGAATAGTTATTTGCAAAGACACATTCAAAAAATCAACGCTCATGAAGATCAACACATCACAGTTTTTTGGTTAAACAAGGTGTAACTAATACAACTTTGACATACAACATTACATATAATGTGTGTAATGTGTGTATAATAACTTTTATAACTTACAATTAGTTCTATGTCATCTTTTTTGACTGCAACCTTCTGTAGTTCCTTTTCCTTTTCAAGGCGTTCTGCAGCTTCTTTGTTCCTTCTATCACCAATTAATGACAATGCCTGGAATTAGTAAGTATGGATACATAAATATATTTTATAAATACTTTGATTCCGAGCATTCCTGGTAATAATAGTGTGTAGGGTTTCCATCTTAAAATTCAGAAAATATGGATAATGTTTAATATTTGGCCAGACTTTTAGTTTGAGTTGTATGTACTCTTGTTTTAGCGAGAAAGAAAAAATCGTTAATGCTAGTAAATAATTATATTAAAGTCGTGAGCCTTGTATGACCTTCCACACCTAAGCTAGTGCTAGGTAGGAGTGGGTTCACTAAAATAGTTTAATGGTAAGGGTGGGGGTCTAAGATGGAACTTATCAGGGACAAGGTGCTACCCTACCTGACCAGTGGGCTATTGACAATCTTGGGTTTGAACTCTACAAAGCCTAAATACGCTTGGGCATGCCAGGCATCTAAATATTTAGACAAGAAATACCGATAAACGTCGGACGGATGGCAACCCTAATGTGACAAACACACGTGAAGATTTCATTTTAAACTTAGATGCGAAGTCATTAGTCAACAATGTACCTATGTTTATCTAAAACTTACGCCAGATATGTCTTGAGAAGATATTTCCTTCTCTTCTGCATAATCAGTGACCTTCTCTAGGTCTGCTACACCACTGTCATGTTTAGCGGTCTTCTTCTGAGTTTTATCTTTATCATGCTGGATATCGTCGGTGTCACCATTTATTTCCTCGTCAGCCATAATTTCTATTGACGTAACTTGCTTTGAGACTATATAGAGAATTAATTCCTTTTCACCATTTTCCACACAAACGAATCACTATTCTATTCCCTCTTCATGTCAATCGCGTTTTGATCATTTTGAATTGAGGTTAAGTTTGTGTTTCGTACAGAAACGATTTTATTTATTTAAATAGTTGTCGTACAGAAACAGACATAGATCCATAGACATGAAATAAATAATGGCTGGCTGGGTCAATGTATGGTATGAGCCAACAAGCTCCTTTATTTATTCGTAGGTATGAGAACGGAAAACGTAACTTATTTCATCGAAGTTACAATAGTTAGATCGTTCAAAAGCCCAATCAAAACCCGTTCATATGCTTACCGGGATCAAGGCTCTGCTTACTTCTACTTGGCGAGTCGATTGGCATAATGTTACTTGTATCCTTGTAAACCGTTTTTATGGACGACAGGGATGCTATTGTTTATCTTATTCAATTTTCAAAATCCCAAAGTTTTGATGGCGTTGCATTTTGTGAGAAAGACGTAGATAGAGGTTCATTTTCTATCTACGGAGAAAGATGATTCGATCATAGATTTAAAGAACAAAAATTTTGACACTGTATTGAAGGACAGAAGGATTGTATGACAGCTAGACTAGAACTGACAAATGTCTGTCTGTCTGTCTGTCTGTGTGCTGTGCGTGCGTTATCCCTTCTCTGCTGTATTTCTGCTTCTTTTGTTTTGAAATCTTTAATTTTGAGGTAGAACTTAATTATTTGCATTAATTTCCCTCATAATTTATCATTTCAAGTGCTTGGTGATACTCTGGATTGTGGGGAACACCGTGGAATTTGGTAAGTGTGTAAATATAGATTTTGCGAATTGTCAAAGTAGGTATTACTGGGTAGCTGGGTAGGTAGGTATTTAATTTCGCCCTTGACGTTTGAGTTTTATTACTTTTTTCTATATAATAATAAGCAGACTTCGTGATATTTTTGGGAAATATGTTTCATGGGTCATATAGCATACACCATTGTGTGACGTCAAGGCAATATGGAGATTTTTGCATGAGATAGCTCGTGTGAGAATCGCTAAGTTTACATACTATTGCCTTAGATATTAATTGAATCACGACGTACCAGCAGAAATACATTTTAAATAATTATTACATGAGTTAGAGCTACAACTTAAATGGTTTGCGACCTTGTGTTATGTTGGTGGCAAGAACATGATCCCTTACTAGCCATGTGACATTGTGGTTTCTATAATTCAGTATATTTTAATACATCATCGGACTAACGGTAACTGTGTACTCTGGAACTAAGCAACAATTATATTATGAGGATCATACAATGCACTGGAAGTGATTCCAGTAACACTGGCCCAGAGCAAATTACGAAAATATTATCATAGAATTTGTTCCAATCAAGAACTGTACCTGTAACCACTTGGCAGAGTGAGTAGAATTGTCTGTATTAAACTACTAGGCTTTTATTAAATCTGTGGTCAAAATTACTTACATAGTTTTGCAGTTCTATTCCATATCCCCCTCACAATGAGAGGAGGCTAGTGCCCAATAGTGGGGCAGCAAAAAAGGTTAATATTATTAGTACTAAAAATGTTTGAGATTGGGGCGACATAATAATCTTAGAACAAACACAATAAGAAATGATCTACTCACTATTTTATATTTAGGTCTGCAGTGTGACAATATTTTTAGGAAACTGGTGACTGTCTATTTTTATCAACTCCAAACAGAATATTCTACCGAGGGAAATAACTGTTCGCAGATTCATTTTGATGACACAATTAAATATATGCCCGGGTCTTAAGATAGGCTTTGCTAAAACTGTTTAGCTCAGAAAGTAGGCTTTTTGGTATCATAAGTATAACACATCTGCAACAGTAAATTTTTTTATACTTACATGAAATCGTGTAGAATTTGAAGTATTTTTTAAAATCATTAATAATCATTTTATAATGAGTTGAAATTTTATTTTATTTTATTTGCCTATCAAGTTATATCTTTGATTCATTAATATTTGATCTACTTATATCAATATAAATTTTTAAAAAATCTAAAAATTTCATACTGTGGTAAAATCTTAGTCACATTTATTTGTAAAATATATGTGTATATAGTGTTTCATTTTAATGTGAGCAAGCCAGTTCAGTTTTTCCGCGCACATAGTAATTTTTTTTATGTTGAAATCATTTAGTTTTTTTGACAATGTGACCTTTATAGCCTACCCCCCACTTACTTACTTTCCTTTATAGTGGACCCCTTTAAATAATGTACATTATTATTTTTAAGCCTTATATATATATTTTAAAAATAAAGTTGTGTTTGTTACACCATTTATAACTCAAGAACAGGTGGCCCGATATTTATGATTTCTTTAATTTGTCTCCGCCCCAAATAGCAGTATAACAATATAACATGGGGAAAATTCACAAAAAAAATATAATAAATATAATTCATTTTCTATTCTATACAATATATATAATGTATATACTATATATATACTAGATATATAATGTAACCCATATATGAATATAGATGTACTGTACCTAAAAATAAAAATAAATGCTACTAGATGGCGCTAGTAGTTACATTTTTTCTATTCTTATTTAATTACTAAGTGATTATGCTTCCCTCACTGTGAGATAAAGTAAACCTAATGCCTATTCAAAAACAATTCTACCTAAACTATACATCTTTATAAAAGGGGAAACCATGGATTTAGCATATTCCATTATACTTATTTACTTAGTTAGATTTACGTAAAATATAGTTTTCTTCAGTTTGCATTCCGGACGCGATCAATAAGCACATGGTTATATATGTTCCATAAATGTGAGGTACTTTGTTGTAACTATACCCATGGGGTAGGAGGTATGCAAAACTGTTGACCGGAATATGTCCCAAACGAAGCCTTACAGTTACCATCATGTCGAATCTGTAGTTCTATGATCTGATGTTTATTTATTTACTGGAGTAGGTAAATATAAAACAAAAATTGTAAGCAATTTACAACAATTTATATAACTAATAGCTGCGCCCTGCGGTGTTACCCGCGATTTAAAAAGTATGTCTTTCCCACGGAAACCATACATTTTACCAGGATAAAAAGTAGCCTATGTGCTATTCCAGACTATAATCTATCTCTGTGCCAAATTTCATCCAGATCCGTTCAGCCGTTCTGGCGTGATTGAGTAACAAACATCCATCCATCCAAACTTTAACATTTATAATATTAATGGGATATAATAATATGTAGGGTACCTAACGGATAACTATTAAGCAGGCAAGAATAATCCCTCTGCAAGATGGCCTCGGTTATGACAAAATTGGGATGACTTTATAAAAGGTACTTGCATTATTTTTTGGAGCGTAATAAAAACCAAGCAGGAAATGGCAGGCAGCTGTATCAAATTCAGTTTCGTAAAAAGTATAACCAGAATGTTGGTTTACGTTAACTGGGGCGTTGATTGGTAACGGTCAGCGTCAGTGCACTAAATAATAAATTATAAAATCTCACTGACTACATCTTCACACCTTTATACTCATGAGAACGGTCCGCCGTCTGATTGTTATGCATTGAGTTTGGAATAACGATTTGCATTACCATGAACGTCTTTGAAAAATGAATTTTATTATAACTGGTACATGGGTACATTATTTCTTGACGGTTTAGGGTGTGTACGGATAATAAAAAAAAATCCCAGATGATAAATGTAACGGTTGACTTTAAAAAAAAATCCGTCGACGACCGCTCTACGCATGATCGATACGAATATGCTCAACTTCGTACTCCGATGTTTTTTTGTAAATTAAATCATACCTACTCTACTGGGCTATGGATGATCTAAACCACCGCGCATTAAAGAGTCTCCGTTCCCAATAATAGGATATTACAAATATTTTTTTATAAATCTTATCTGCCTACTAACCGAACAATAAGGTTAACGCTAAAGCCCATGCCGGCCCTGTGGCCTAGCTACATAATCTTCTATAACCTTGTTAAAAAAATCCGTGGACTGATTGTAAGTCGAGTACGGCATAACGAGGTCGATCAGGCCTTGTATTGTACGGGTGGGTACAAGGACACCCGCTCCAAGGATACTTCCGGGATTCGAGAGCAGCGAGGGTCCTTGGATAACTTTTGTCTCAAGGACTTGGGGAGGCTTCGAATGATAAATGAAATCATTTCTGTTTCTAGGTCGGATTCGTCCGTGACCCCGAATACGAAATTGTTATGTCAAACCCGATTTTGGCAAGAATATGGCAAATTTACTGGCTCGCACGCAGTAGGTAGAATATTGAAAAAAAAATATTATTACTACATTAAGTATAGAAATATCATGGTGCTGAGTTTGCTTAAAATGCGGAAACGTCGACTCTAATACCACGTTTTAACTAAATATTGATTCAATATCGGTTCGTGATATCGATGACCCTGTGAGACAAGTAGGTATTAGATAACAACGTTAAAACAATACTTCCCTGTTGTTTTAACTGATACTTGTATAAACCATTAGGCACATACGACGTTATTGGTCAAACGACTCGATGAGTGAACAGTTTCGCATAGTGTACACATTGATAAATTCGTTATCGTTATTTGTTATCGCATTTGTCATCGCGTTACCTCGATCTAAATTTAATACAACGGTAGTTGTATCTAATAGGTGATTTTAGTTTTTGGGTTCATCGGTTGCGGTCTGTCCGACGTCGGTTAACTAGTAACGGTTAGCCGCACACTCAATCCTTTGAACCTGAAAATAAAAAACGCTGCCAGCAACGCGGGTGCCTAATTTGTGGTATAATTACGTTAGCTCATTAACTTTTCCTTGTTACATCTCAGATCTCCAATACTTCTAAAATGAAGAAGGATTTAAGGCACTCCACTGCGGTGTAGATCTATTGTTTAATCCCGCGAAAAGGACATAAAACACATACCTCTTCGAAACATTACTGTCTCAGAATATACTCAGAATATTATCTTTACAGACAGATTTTGTAAGTTATAGAAATTAATGAAGACAACTTATGTGATGGGCCTCATTATACCTAAGAAAACCTAAACGTTGAGTATTTTCCTTAAAAGCCTTCATGAAGCAATTTTTTCAGAATCTATGGCTGGTCTCAGTACCTAAAGGATTCCCATATTCGTAGCAGGACCTGAGATGTATAAAGTATCAGCTGCCGTTGTGACTCATTTCTTTGTACCTATAACTCGGTTCTTCTTTGCTGCCAGACATCAGAATATCACGTCGTGGTCGTAAATTAGACACGGAATATCTATTTAAATCATATGAATAGATATTATTTGATAATCTGCATTTACATTTAAATAATAACATTCTATATTCATATCAATTATTATTATACTCCAAAAATGTACAGCGTTTCCTGTGTGATGTGAATATGCCGACGATACCTACCTCTCTGCTCGCATTTGAACCTTGGTAACTCTATCTGGCAGACGTTGCATTCGAAAATATACTTTAATCTTATGTGTGTCGGGTTCCAAGTGTATTAGTGATAGGTAGGACGTACGGGAGGGTCAGTATTCCGCGGTTAACTCGTCCGCAGGGCATCGACCTCGAAGTTTGCCTGGACGCTTGCATTGTCCCATCAACTCGCATCACGCTCGGTGTCTATAGCAAACCTGCTAAATGTTTATATACCAACCTACATATATTGGCACGTACTTTTATATCGATTCAAGGCACTTTACATGGAATTTCATTAAACTGTATGGTGATAGCTTCGGGTGGTATAGAATGGGTATACTTTTTATTCCGGTAAATGATAACGTTTAGGCAAAAACCTATATCGAAGAAATGAACGAAGTTAAATCATTTATTTCGTAATGGCACAAATGGTCATTATTTTTTAATAGGTAGGTAGGCTACCTAACACTTCACCCGCCTTGAAACTCAGCGGGCTTGTCGTATTGTACAGTTATTTTTTTATTAGAATGTTATTTGTATAGTAACGCTTTCAACCTATAATACATCATACAGGCTGTGTAAAAATCATAATATATTTCAACAACATTTAAACGTTATTAATTCTAAGCAAAGGATAGATTACGCAACATTCCCGTTATGGCGTTCATGAGGCCATACAAATACGAGTCAATAACCAGCGAGCGCTGGCGGGACTGTGTGACCGCGGTCGTATCGAGATAGGAGTGCAATTACACATCAGTTAATTCGGTTATGTACAGTGAATCATGACAAGTGGTGCAAATCAGGTTATCGATTGGTAGTGGTGTTAGCGACACAGGCCGGGCGTCGACCCTCGTCCCGGGCGCACCGTTGCACATGCGATGCCACTGTTGTTGAGCCGCTTCGTGACCCTACGAGCGCTCCGCTCTACTCCTTCCAACACACAATAACCCCTTAGCTTCCACTCAAATCTCTTCATAATGCAGGCATTATTGGATAACTGAGAATACTCCGTCATTTTAGTGTAAGGAATTTTACTTCCAACTGACATTTGATTTTGTTGGAATAATATTTATTTATATTTGATAATGTGTCCCTTGTATTTGCGTCAAGAAAAAAAATCATAAGCAGTTACATACGCCCAATGCGTAGAACATACCTTATATACCTCACAAAGTAATTATGGAGCAATAATAATAATTGAGACATACCCAACGTGGTGACACCGATGTAACGAATTTGAGTTATCTATATTGGATACCTGTATCTATTTTCGGGAAGTGCTATGTAGGGTACTCGATAAGTTGTAAGTATGATATATTTGTCGTTAGAGATTCGCCGAACATGGATATCGGAACCGAACTGAATACCAAACATTATTCGGTTCAGCGCTTACCGAGCCGAGTATTAGGCTGAATTATTCGGTTCAATTTACGCTGTACCTATTCTTATCATAATCTGAGAATCAGTATGAATAAGCAAGAACACATGTAAAATATATTTGTTCAAAACAGACCGTTGAAGATTAGTCAGCTAGGTTACCGTAATAGTATCACGATGACACGTCCGACTTCAACATGTTCTGTTTTAGTCGTTTTAGTGCTACCAAGTAACTGTTAACGTTGCTATAATCCATAATAAAGCGTTAATAAAATAAATACATGTGAGCTTTGATTGACGTTGAAATGTTGTGTTACTTCACCATGTCAGATTCTAAGTGTTTGCGCAGGTTACTCTAAAGTTGCACACACACATTCATAAGTATACAACGTTTAATTCCAATCAAACGTGTTTTACGTAGTTAACTAACCCGTTGCGTATCCATTCATCTCATTTCACAAATTGGGTCCTGTTAGGTTCTGTATCAAATGTATAGATACTATTATAGAAATTTCAGTGGGCTGTCTGATTCCAAAACAAGTTATTTTCCGCCTGTTTATTAGAGCATCTCAGTAAAACTACTTGACCAATTTAAACAGGCGTTTTACGATTGGATTGCCTCAAGTATGACTCCAAAGATTCGGTAGATATCATCACGCTACAACTATTAGGTCTGGGATGGCAAAACAATATCAATCGGCAGGCAAAAGCTACTTAATAAATAAGTAGTGCTGCTAATTCGCTTGCACACTCTCTAAACTTAACTAAACTAGCTAAAATTTTAAGTATAGTTTAGAAATCATTAAAATCAATTCTGTTGTCACATCGAACTTAATTTAAATATCGTAATTGACAGGACTAATTTGATTTTGACAGCACCTAAATTGAATTGAGGTATGTTGCCAGTATTTAAAAAATATATCTGAAGAATGAATGAAAATAAGGTGAATGGAAAAGAAAATCGAAATAACATGATTAAATTCTTTTAAAATAACCTTGATATATATAAAAGTTTAATTTAAAATATATGTCGGCGTCTAAATATTTTAATTGTTATTTTTTTATGATATTTACAATAATAAATTATAGAGACTTGTTCTATATCGTCTGTGGTTGTGTTCCATATCTATTGTTCTGTGGTAAATTCGATTTTGTATCTGTTGACAGTAGGTAATCAAAACACTGTTTTCAGATCAGACGGGTGTGCTACATTGTAGTTGTTGTAATAAGTTATCTAGTGGCTTGAATCTAATATGGAAAACGATAGGAAAGGGTCTAATGAGAGACAACAGGAGTTGCTTGTGGAGCGACTCCACAACAACATCAAAATAGCGAGGGGTAAGCATTTGAAAGGATTCAAAGTTTTGTTTTACTTATAATCAATCAATGGTAATAATTACATCGACGCGCGAGGACATCTATCTAAAAATCAATTATATTTTCAGGAAACCAAGCAGATTCTGCCGTGGTAGATTTTTAGGGGGCCCTACCAACCACGACGAGCTCAACCAACTCGGCTGCAGAAGAACTGCACAGCAGTGGGAGCATGTAAGTTTTGTGTTCTGAATATTACGCATTTTTTTCATCTAAATGGTTTTTATATGGTTTTTTTATCAACAGGTTTGGAGTGTGTGGGTGGCGAAGTTATAGACCAAGGCTCGCAAGGTGCGAACGAACCGGCAGGAGGAGCCCCGACAGACATAGAATCCAAAATTTTGGATATTGTTGGGCATGCCTATGTGGATGGATTTTGCCGCCTGGAAGTGTACCATAATACTATGTAATAAGTTAGTAATACTAAGCATTTATTGCATAGTTGTTATCTTCGGTAGTGCCATTTTCATTGAGTGTGAGCAACAAATGGCCCCCATGTGCAGAAGCTTGTTGTTTAAGCCTTTCAAATTCTATTAGTTACAAATTTGTTTATTATTTTGATTGTTAATTATTTTTAATGTTGATGTTTATTATTGATTATTGATAACATTGTAATAAGTAAAAATCTTTATTATAATAATTCAGAAATTGAAGTCTTGTTTATGATTTGCCATACTTTTATTAATTTTGAGTAAAATAGTGTTTATTAACACTTGCCAAATGTGTCTTGCTTCAGCAAGGAAATCTGTTTCAATGTACTCTTCCACCATAGATAGCTTATCAGTATGATCTAAATCAATGGTATAATTCTCATCCGTATCTGCAAAAGTAGAAACATTTACATGTTATAACTTGATGTCAAGATATTTTTTTAATGCTAATATTATAAAGACAAAAGATATATTGGTTCGACGGCCTGATTAACCTAGTGGTAATGACTCTGCTTTCTGCGTTGAGAGTCCTGGGTTTCAATCCTGGTAGGGACACAAGCTTTATGTGATGAGCACGAATATTTGTACCTGAGTCATGGATGTTTAATATGTATATAAGTATTATAAACTGAGTTCACCCGCAGTCCATTGTACAGTACCCACAACACAAGTGTTAAGCTTAAAGTGGGACCGTTTGGTTATGTGTTCGTATGGCGATATTTATTTATTTATTTGTTTATAATGTATGAGCTCAAAAATTACTAAACCAATTTAGTGGATATGAAATGAAACTTACTCAGTTTTTGCAGATTCTTTCTCCGTCTGTGTGGTAGGGAACTTTATATTATGGGGTGTCAATTGTTGCACAATTATGTTCAACACTATTCCCAAACATCTACTCACTGCTGGTTGGCTCAATCCTGGCAAACTATCTTGGCCTACAGCAGCCTGATAGCTCCCATGAGCGTAAAATTGCAGTGCTGTTAAAATCTGAAAAGTGTCATGTTGATGTATTTATAAACAAGTAAAAAGTAGGTATGTATCTGTATAAAATATTAAATCGCAAACCTTTATATGTTTTGGGATGTGCCCCTCCACTAAGAGCGGATCATCTAGAGTATTCAGTATGAAGTGCTGCAAATGTGCTCTTAAACCTTCGAGGCGTATTCTTTCTTCATAGTTTCTACGGCTAGAAAGCAAATTGCCTTAATTTTGTTTTTAAAGTAAGTACTTTGAAGTAGGCTCTGTTTTATTATTATTTTGGTAAAATTAGCACTTTCAGATGAATCCACAAGAGCCGCAACCACATATTCCTCCATCGTGTTTGATAAAATCGTTTTTCACAACTTATCTTAATAAAAACATCACCTGAAAACCTACGAACTAAATTTAGATGGCACCAAATTAGATGCCGACCAAATAAGGCGGATTATAGTTTGACGTTTCTAATTTTAGACGCAATTTGACGTAAAGTGTGTACAACAGAATACAAAAATGACCAAGTAAGCTAAGTTGAGTAACTAAACCAATTTTAGGAGCTGTCAAACCAAAATTAGTCTAATCTGCTGTTAACAGAATAGCGAACGCCGTTTGACAGGAGTAAACTATAATTTGGTCTAGTTTAGGCTAGTTGGTGTCAAGCGAATTAGCAGCATTGTCTGTTTTACTGTGATTTGGTAATATCTAAAACAAAGTTACTATAGTAGTTCCTGCTTTATATAACCAATATTGCCATCCGACCACACGACTATTTAGCTAGGTATTCGGAACGGGAGACCTAGAAATCTGTTATCTATATTAAATTTTGTCGGCGCGGAGCCTCAAACAAAATACAAGGACAGGGCGGAAGCGAGGCGAGGGGGATGGGTCACGAATTTTAAGGGCACGGGTGCTCTCGACCCCAACTCTGTTGCTGTAAGTGTGCCACTGTTGTATGTAGGTTAACATCGGACGCGCTCAATACGCCACCACTGCCGCCGATGTCGACCACCTAACCTAGATCAGGGTACGGAGAGATCGCTTATGAAATCTGGCGCACGCTCGCTGCATAAATGAAATGCCACTATATGCCTGTTGGAATAAATGTGATATGTAATCACTTCATTTTAGTTACACAGTGGAAATCATCAGTATTCTATGGTCTGTATAACAACAACAGTCGCATAATTACTGTGTCATAAAAAGCCTACATGCAAAATCAGCATCCTGAAAACCTTGCTATAAATGAAATGTGCAACGCGTTGTTTTTTGTTGGTATTGTTAGTCACGAACTAATGGAACAATGAGCATGAACAAAATCTTGCTTGAGAGTGATGAAATTTCTTTCTCCGGAAGTAGGTACTTAGCGTCAACTGAAGATTTTTTCATGTTCGTTTCAGATTCTGAATTCACACGTTTTACTAAACAATAAATGAGATTGACAAAATGTATGTAAGAGAAGATAAAAGTGGTTTGCGCTGAAGCAATGGTTAATATCATTTGTATGAGTACGTTTAATAATATACCTACTGAAAAAATCCTCATTGCGACTATCTTAGTCTACGTAGTATTCTTGCGATAAATAGCTTTTTACCACCTCGAATGATGCCAACGTAGAGTTAAATATGTCTAACCTCTGCGAGATAAAATACTAAAAAATAATATACATATGTACCTAACTATTGTATCGGTTAAATTGACGTGTTCAATTTATGAGCTGCGTATGAGTGTGTAACGCGAATAATGCTCCTAAACGTGCTCGGAACCCACACAACACTGATAGAACTTGTGAAACTGCAGAACTGGCGATATTATGTCACATCTATGTAGCGGTTAATGTAATACGAATTGCAAAAGTTTTAAGTTCTTATAGTGAGCAGTGATCACTATTATTCATCATAATGCACGAATGGTGACTGTAAACAAATTCAATTCTGTAGTTGCCTACACTGCGGCACCATATTTCAATCTATCTGTAGCTTTCAAATAATTCAGTATACAAGTTTCCTTATTTAAGTGTTAGACCTCGCTTTATGCAGTTTCCCTATAACATGATGTAACTTTCAATTATTATTTGTCGTAAATAGTATAGTTTTGAAAGTTGGTCGCTTGTCACGATCATCGATCACAGCTAAGAGAAATTCTATTCAAACTTTCGATCATGCAATTTTGACAAAAAACTCCAGACACGAAAGTTTTTACACGGTAGGTTTTATACTTTTAGATCTCCGTACACAAATTAAAATATTCGTTTACATAATATTCACTATTCATGGTACCGAAAGTGGTTTGCGAAATATCGTTTCATTTTTGCATTCATTTGAGATGAGCATCTGCATTTGATTACCTTTGCAAGGGCCGTAAGCTTTGTCCTTGCTTTTATGGATGCCCTATAAAACATTATATACTTTTATTTTAAAGCTCAACAAAGGGTTTCAAAGAATCATGAGTAGCTAATAAGTTGAGGTAATACTTGTTCGGCCCGAGTTGCAACTGTATCGCTTCTGTCGCGATACGGCCAATTTTGTGCGCCGATTTCAAAACGAAAGTACCGCGCATCTAGGACGGTGAACGTATTTCTCGCTGAGATCTCTTGCAATTTACCAGCGAGTAGGCAAGCACTTTGTCAGAGAATGCGGCATAGCCAGATTGTTAGATATTCATAACTTGCAACACATTACAACTAATCTAGCATTAGAAACTTGCAAACCAACAAGTTTCTAATCTAATACGTTTGTTTTGCGTGAATCTGCGTGAGCTTTAACGTTGTTGATGTTCCAGTTGATTATCCCCTACAGAATGACCCGAGGCCCACTATCCGGCTGCCATCTGGGTTTCTTAATTTGATATTCGTTAAAGTCCTACCTAGTTTTGTTTAATATTAATAATTTTATGGGGCTGTTTCAAAATGTGCTGAAAACCCCTGTCCACGAATTATTTGACGGATGGTTTATAAAAACTCTCCCATATTAGTTGTAGGTGGATTGGGAAACTGGTCCTATTAATCTAAAAATATTTAATTGTCTACTTTAAATCGCTCATCTCCTGTGTCGTATCGCTCTGGGTAGAGTGGTTTTTGGTCGTCGTTAGGAGTTGTCAAGGCCCAGTTGTGAGAGTTGTGTGGTATGCCTCACGATGGTTCGCCATTTGCTCTGGTGCAATCACGCATGGGCGGAAGATAGCATGTAAAAAAATAAAAATTGTCTCTAAAACTTTAAGTTTAAGACTTTGGTCATAAAATTTTAGAGACAAAAAAGCTTTTTGTCGTTTTAATTTATTTTTATAACACTAGAAAGTAAGAACTTTCTACTCTACATTTTCAGAGTGGACATTAATTATATACTTACCAACCTAGTACGGAATAGGTAGGTGATTTTAGAAGGGTGTTACGAAAGGCGAATGGGGCGTGAAATCGTCAGATCGGTCGGCTACACCGCAACTAGCTTGCGACCGTTCGCGGTTATATCACACAAGATATCGTAACTTTGGCTCGTTACTTTTGTTCTAGTAGAAAGTACGAGCCCCTCGCTGATCTATTACTATTTATCATCCTCCACTATTTATTCCATTGAAATTCAACGTTTACTAAATTCCTCAGCTAATACAAGCAGTAAGTGCCTGAATGCCTGAAACCTTTCTTTCTATTAAAGTTCATATTATTTTTGTTTAGCTACGAATTATTTTTAAAAAAGCAATCAAAATTTCTACATTATTCGTCACTTCATGTTATATTATTATACTCAGATATAATTTTAGTTAGTTCGTACACCTGATATGCATAGTAGCTATTCATTTGTAATGGAAGTGGTATAGTTTTTAAATATTTCTCTACACTGATTTAAAGTAGGTACTTACCTACCAGGAATGTACCTGACAAATCTTCATAGTGGCGGTATTGTGAAAATTTATTCGCAGCGATTATGTAATTATTGTAGTGTTTAAGTATTTATTTCATTAATAAGTAACCAAGGATTACTACACGAGACAGTGGCCTTTATTGATTATAGGGTTCATTATTGACAAGCATAATATAGCATCTTGTGCCAATGAGTTAATGAGTCTTTGTGATATACGGGTGTACCTAGACGTGCGTTCTCTCAACCTACTTCTTGAATGCCGTCGCTGCGTAACCAGAATTCGACTCTATTTTAAAGCTTATAAAGATTAAAACATAATTTATTTACTAGCGTTCACAATCCTACATTTAGGAACTGATTTTGACGTGCCATCGTATTGTAAGCTTTAAGGTTGTGAGAAAAAAGCATAGATTAAGGTGTAACAGATTGATTGAACACTACATGTTCAATTCAACCATGAACTCCTTTGAGGAGCGTCCCGCGTTGAGACCTCAATTTTTAACTCTCTCACTTATTGGTCAATCAGCATGACATTTGTATGGTATAGTAACACTATTATGTAGCTTTAATTTTGGCCATTGCAAATATACCTATGCCATAGATAATGGGATTTGTTAAGGTCGAGGGCCCGATTGACGTTATAATGAACAACTCAAGTTGTTCAAGTACACAGCAAGTAGCTTTTTCGGTAACATTGAATGAATACGTGACATTAGTTAAATAATATTGCTGCATTATAATATTGTTGATTTATATGTCATCAAATTTGTGAAGAATCCATGTTTTCCATTATTATGATCATTAACAATTTTACACCGAGGCACGCATCCGTCGGTCTGTAAAAGCAAACAGTGTCAAGGCGGCTTATATTGATTTCAATCTTGTAATGAGTACAAATGGCAACACAATTGATTTTATTATATGTCATTGGCTTTATTTTATTGGCCAACTTATATTGTTTAATCTAATTGCTATCAAAATAGTACTAATAAAATAAAGCGATTGACAAGCAGCGCTCTACGAGATTTATTCCTGATTTTAAGTGGAAAGGGAGATAATTTTTAATTCTTAAAAGCTTTAAATACATACCAGAATTCGGTAACAACAGAAGAATACAATGATAATACAAACAATAGGACAAAATATAAAGTTGTATTTTATGTTTATTGCAGGTATAACCAAAGAGAATTCGAAGCACCGCAAAAGTGTAAGTAAGTGCTCAACAAAATTGTCTATTAATGTAATGAACGTCGTCGAGACAGTTGACGCGGTCACCTCAACTCAACGTTGATGCGTTTACGTGTAACTAATAGCCTCGTGCGTGGTTGTGCAAGCGCATTATACATACATACAGGCAGTTGCTCAATCAGATGCATCTCGTTGGTTGTGTGAGAGTCGAGTTTCCCAATAGTTAGATGTGGAGAGAAGCGCGGTGCACGCAATGGTGCTGCGGCGGTTTCCCAATAGAAAGTCCTCGGGTGCAGGAAGCGCAGCGCTGCATCGCACGTGCACTCGCCCGCCCCGCGGCGCCTGGTGGGGCGCCGACCGATGCACTTTCATGCTGGTGACGTCACACCTTACCTTTCGTCAGCGTCACACCGCAGCCCGTAAGAGCTGTTACGCAATAGACGCACGCCACTCAACTTTCCAATTTCGACAACGTGCTATTGTGTAGCGCTTTCAAATTTTACTATACCTTCGCCCGCTTGCCAGCTTTCTTGTATTTCTCTCTTTTTGATCACGACTGAAAAATGTTCTGAACTCGGTGCGCGGACGAGATGCACTTTCACTGCTATATTCCGCCTAGTCTTTAAATGACGATCATAGTTTCTTAATTGTAGATCGTAACTTAGGTGGGTTGTATACAGACCGAAAGATAGATTCTCGCGGACTTATGTATTGGAAAGATTACTGATTTTGACGCCTTTGCGCTAGAAAAACCTATTTGATAGGTACTGTTATAGTTACCGTAGCAATTTTCCAAAAAAATATGTTACTTCGTCCTTCTTATGATGTACGAAGGTCCTTTACAAACGGTAATTGTATATATAACTAAAACTGTGTAAAAGGCGGTAGCTACAGTAGTAGTATTATAGGATTTTCACCTAGTCGTGACAACGAGCTTTCCACGAGCGACGCGAGAGTCGAGTTGAGACTGAGTCGCGGCGTTGCTCTCTCTTTACCCACCTCAATTATGCATCTAAACAAATAAGAGGGAATTTCTTACTGCAGGGCAAGTCCATTGCTGTACTGGGCTCTATATTCGTAGATTTGCCAAGCAGGTACCAATAAAGAAAACTCACCAAATTCAGGCGTGGGTGCAGACATGGCTACAACAAGTAATAGTCCTTAGAGAGTTATGTTATGTAGGTATGAGAATGACTACGGAGTGATCCCTAACTTTGTCAATGCGAACACACTACATCCTGATTTATAATAGGTATTGCAACGTTCATGAACAAAGTACTCTCTCTATGAAATGCTATTCTCAATGCCCTCCTTTCGTTTCAATGCAGGTATACATTCAATATATAGAAATTCTAGGTATAAAATGAATAGAGCCAGTGAAATTAAATGAAGTCAGTTAAATTAACTGGACCGACAGATTAGATCATGGTCCTCATTAATTGACTAACTGACATAAATCTTGTACCTTTCCAAATGTATTCATTTTTTCCTGCAAGCAATAAATCGATTCTGCCAATAAATTGGAATACAAAACATTAAGTAATGTTTGTTTGCAAAAATAAGTTCATACCTCCAAACTTTTATAATGTTTTCGTCCATTTATGCAATGGCATTACAAAATACTTAATGGAAGAAAAGTGATTCGTAATGTCATTGTAAATTGAGTATAAATTTGTCAGTTAAACTGCTCGTCGCCGATGACGTGCAAGTTATCATCGGAATGCACATTCCATTTGAAAATCGATTAATAGATTGTCAAATGTGTGTATGTAGATTTACCCTTATTTGGAATAAGCGTCATAGAAATGAAAGGTCAACTCGCATTGTAAATGAGAAAGTTAATCGTGGAAAGTGCGAGCGAGCGGATCTGTGGCATCTGGTGCAGTTTCTAAAAAAAATATAATGTGCCTGCAGCCTTTCGCCCGCAGTGGCCCCTGCTTGTCGCTCACCGAATAACACTCGACGGGTTCTTATTCGGATTCCCTGAAGATCGTTTCGGTCCCAATAACTCTGCTAGTAATCCTCCTTCGCTCGTTCCGTATTGCCCTATGCGGTGATGTATGTGTGTTTTATGTCGCAATGTGAATTGTGAGGGACCTTGGAGGCCAAACCAACAAGAACGCACAAAGAAATACCAGACATAAATCAAAATCGTTTTAAACCGATTACGATAACATACCCGGGAAACTTTTCTATTACCTCACATAGTATTGACATTTGATATTGCTTAATTTATACTGAAAACTAGCAGTGCCCGCGACTTAGTACGCGTGGATTTACTATCCTGGTTTTAACTATCCTTAAGGAACTCTACCATTTCCCGTATCAAACAATGTCGTATTATTGCCTATAACCTAACCAAGCATCAGTAAATGTGTATAGTGAATTAGAGATACAGTTTTTGGTTATCCCACGAAACCCCTCCATTTTCATATTAAAAGTGCCATGCCAAGTTTCATAAAAATCCATTCCGTGGATTTCGTGCCTTGGCTACCCCTCAAAAATCCATTCATATCCCCGTATATCCTTATTCCTTTATTGTTTATGCCCTAGACAGTTGGTTGGTACTACAGTATTCTTTTCTCTGGCTGTAGACGAAAAAAAAACAAATGTATATATTGTGTTACGTATAGTGTATTTCCAGCCATTTGCATTCACATAATTATATAAAATAAATTGCAATAAATATACATTATGAACAGTTGTAGGTACCTTGAATTTAGAATTTTAACGAGTTTAGAATCGTTCTGAGATCTCTTAACTGGGTTCCGTTTTAACCTCGAGTCCAAAATAATCATCGACATAGAAAAGTACTAAAATAACCTCTACGATCTCTGTCTTGAATTACTAACCATATTTTACAATTATCTTTGTGCGTGTAAAACGTCCCATCACCTAACTCTGTCCCAAATTCTGGTCCCAGTCGACGGGTGCTTACTACTGCTATATCATTGTGTATCTATACATTATTATTTTATTTCAAAATTACATTTACTAATTTAAAATATGTAAGTGCGTCGCCGTTTTCCTCTCCCAACCCTGGGTGACGTTTATCTTGATTAGGCATAAGTAAAATTACTAAGGTCTCTTGAAGATTAAAATACATACACATTCATTGTTATAATCACTATAATGAATAATATCAAAATAACCGGCAATATTTTTCATTTAAATTACATTCCGCCTGTTTATTTCAACATTTTTCTTAGAAACACGTAACTCCGAAACATTTCAAGTTAAACAAAGGAGCAAAGAAACTGTGCAGGTAAGGCGGGCTGTGGAATCCGAGGCCGAGGGCTTTTTCCCCTCGGGAGGTTGGGTAACCCTGAAGCCCCGACCGAGCCAAGGTCGACGAGTGTTTGAGACGCCTTTGAGGGTGAGATGACTCGATGACTTTGACTAACCCTGCGGTCATATTATTAATATATTCTGTCGGGGCAGCCAATGCACGCGTTATGACTGCAACTAACCTCTTGGCCTGTTCAATCGACTTCCCCGTTTATTCAGCCGTTGTTGATATTTACTACGTATATTTGTTCAAATCACTTGCCAATAATACGTTTAGTTATAAATAAACAATTGTATTATTTTAATAGCTATCAAAAATCTTAGCAAGTATTGCTTGACAAAAGCGTCTTAAATTACTCCAAACACTACGTTTTTTTAAATCCCAGGTAGTTGAGTCTGACGCGAAATCGAGTTTCAATCAATCCTTCCTTTTTAAAAGTATCTATTGTTCTGATGGATATTTGTTTGGGGCAGCCAAAGATTCTCAAATCAGTACATATTTTCATCTGCATGTCTGTCTGAGCTACATCGAGTAGGGTAGCTCAAGGTTTTCTCCCTTCGTACACTGAACTAAACTGCAACTGAATATTTTAGCCTTTGTATGAAACTAGACTTTCATGAAGCATGTGCTTGAGTTACCTTCTTACTACTACCGCTACTGTAGTTGTATCTGAAGTCACAGATTGCCTAATAGGACGTATTTATTTCCTCAAGGGACATATAATACCTAATCACTGTAAAAAAGCTGTTCCATTTACATTATTTCTTTTTTATTTTACTAAGACTATTCACATAATCTTCAACTAAAAAGGGAAAGTATCAAAAAAGCCTATTAGTGTCAATTCGGGCGCTTTTTTGTCCGCTATGAACTTTGTGCTTCGAAATTAGTCAAAATTGTATTGGGCATATGAACAGGCTTAAGCTTTCACCAGTACAATGGAGTCAGAGCGGAGAAAGGGTCCGTGGTGCGCAGCTGTCCCGCGGGCGCCGGGTGTCGGGCGCTCCGCCCTCGCTGACCCCGCGCCTCCGCTCTCTGCGAGCGGCGAGAGACGTGCTCACATTCACATTACAAGTCGGTTCCCCGAACGGCACTTCACACTTCGGTGCTGTAGAGTGGCCACGGCAGTCGGGCGTCAATCGTCGAGCGTAACGAACGCCCGTCACGTTACCGCGCGCAACCTATCAGCCATGTGGTGAAGTGAAACTGTCAAACGTGATACACTTTCGCATACCGGTGTTGTTCGGTTTCAGTGGACTATTGTACTTTTTATCGCATTACTTGTGCTTGTTTGTGTGATCGAAGTGGTGCAAGTATTTTGGAAAATTGGATTATACGAACGTATAATGGCCTTAGCCAGGTGAGCTATTTTGGTTGTTGGAGTCAACGCGGAACTAGTTTATTTTATCATGTTCATCGAAGGACTTTCCGACGGTTGGGTTGTTATTTGATTTAGAACACTTGTGACAGGTACGATGTTTAATATCAGTATGTACTGTTGATGTATTTCACACTTGCTCCTAGTCCTAGCATCGTGTTATTTTTGTTTCTCGATTATAGTCTTCCTGTATGTTTATGACAAGCGTAATTTCATTTGGTATATCTACAATGGGCGAAAGTTGATTTGCCCCGCACGCGCATTTAACTTTCCTTGTTGTGTAAGCTAAACGTCAAACGACAGGTAGAGGGAGCAACTTAGAAATCGAGTCACTTTTACTGCAACCATTATCATTAGCTGTTATGATCATTTTCTAAATGCTTTACTAATTATTGACGTTTTTATTCATTTCTACATAGTTATGCTGTCGTGTCCTAGCGACCTTAAGCGCGTATGCCTGATGGTGTTTCGATGTTTCATTTTATCCCTCGCACCCTAGTTCGTTGCCGTAACCCCAAGCATTTGAACCCCACTGTTGCTTGCTTTGTAACGTGTTTCCTTTTTTTTTTTTTTCAAATATCAATTTTGGGGCAACATTTTCCTCAAATATTTTGTCTTGTATCTGTGTACCATCCACTGTATAATGGTAGTATAATGGCTGCATTCAGATTTTATATTATTTACAAGGTATTAAATTTAAATTAGGTTTAATTGCTCTGTGCAAATTGATTTTTAAACAAAAGATAATAATGTAGTTACCTCAATGGTATTTGAGTCATTATGATGTCAATTTGTTTTATAAAAAAAAAATATCTGTGTTAGTAACTTGTATGTGTGTGTAGATCAGTCCATAGAGCAGGTACCATACGTGTGGGTTCGTGTCTTTCCTTTAGCAGGTAGCTGACGGGCCGAGGCCGGAAAGAGCTCTCCTTCTGATGTTCCAATAGCTTTTTTTCATACGCCCGTTTTTGTTTAGCCAAATATAACATTCTGGTTTTTGTAGGAATCATGAACTAAACTAAAACACAATTGTATGCGAATTGAGACTTATGCTAATTTAATTTTAGAGAGCATTTTTTTTTTCAAATTACAAATTAAATTACCATGAAATCCTGCATAATGAATGTAAAGTTTGTAATATTACAGATTCAGTCCTCATTAACGTTGGAGGCTGAACTTCATTTAATTTTACGATGCTAATTAGCATAGTCCCGAAGCCACACAAGAACACAAACAATTTTATAATCACCAGAGCTATAGTTATTACTTCCTTAACTATCCGCTAATGTCAACCATAGTGGTCTATATTTATATAATATTGACTACTATGTTTATATCAATAGACTGGTAATGTTAAAGCCACAATAGAACGATGGAAGTGCATACATTTTTAAAGATGATCTCAAATACATTACTATGTACCTACTAAGGTACCTTCATATTTTTGTAAATATCACATTTCCTTCGTCTTGTTCGGTCTCCCCTAAAGAACGTGACTTCTATACGAAGTTGTACTTATATCAATGTCGGCAAATAAAGATTTGCGGAGTCTCCTCCTTAGGGGTCGTCGACCTTCCTTCGCGCAAAATGCACGGAAGAGCTTGAAAGTGTGGGTTCGTGGCTGCATCCCGTCACTCGTTGCTCTTATTTGTAACGGACGCACCCTGAACAAATTATATTTATAACAATGTACTTGAACATCGATCACAAATAACTTTCCTTATCTCTTAGTTTTTAATATCTAATGGAAGCTGGTATTCCGTAATTACTACGTTCGAGTTGGTAGTCTTCTGCGTTTGTATGCGTCATCGGCTTAATAATTAACATCTCCAAAAATTCCAACTAGCAGCGATAATAACAAACATTTATATAAAATCCCGAAAAATTGATAACTAGCTTATGTGGATGATGGCATTATCGTTTAGGTATCTTTTCCCAAAAGTAATCATTACTACACAATAATTAGTACTGAGCATTTAAAACTTCATATTTAGCTATATTGGCAGCCAACTCATACGAGGATGTTATGGCCTAACATTCCTTTCCTCTTATTCGGTTTTGTTTCTAATAGTAATTTATATTCTTGTTCTTTCTTTATCACCTCATCATTAGTTCCCCTCTCTACATATAAGGAGGCGAAAGAGGCCGCCCTAGGTCGAGACATGTAGAAAGACCAATTCCTTAGAGGAAATTACTTTTGGGTCCTTAATACAGGTGTCTTTATAAATGTGCGTATTAACTTTATTACATATTATTTTATTCTTGACGCCGGTTGCATTAATTCTATTGTTTCATATTTATTTATAATAAAGCAATACGTTCACAATCTAGTATGATTGTTTGAATAAGTTGGGCGAGGCTATTTCGCAAGAATGTATCAATTTAGTCGAGGGCCACTGAGCGTTCAAAGCGAAAGATTGTGGCCTGGCCCGCTCGCGGTGCTCCTGTTTCGCCGTCAGCGGAATGCGATAACTAAGTGGGTTTTGGCGGCACCGACGTCGTATTTTGGTTAAGATAATGCCAGGTCGAAATGGAACTGTCCGTTAGACGAATCAAATTGTGTTACAGTTAAAATAGTTGAACGTAGACGCATAAAAAGTGTATTCACAGTATAGATAAGCTCGATAGCTTTGGACTTAAACCAATTTATAATAACGTTCTAATAATGCTATTTTAGGATATTATTTTCATGTAATTATTTACGCACAAGTCGTAACTTTGCAAGGCTTTTGTCGGTATGTACAGTATATAGCCAGGTAAGTATTGCCACAGTCGTTATACAGCCTAAAATTGAAAATGAATAATTTGATTAATTTGCACAACAAAGAACTTTAGCAACCACCACTACTCACGCCAAATCTATACAAATAATAAAAATGTAATTGATTGCTGTTTTGACACGGAAGATATATGAAAATATATAGTTAGAATGTTTGTTTATCTATGCTTTTGTGCGTACTAATCTCAGAAACAGATTATACGATTTGCGTGCGGTTTTCACTAATGAATTGTGGTAACTTGCACTTAAAATTAAGTTTTTGTTTTATTTCAATCAGATCTTAAATAAAAAAGATATATCAATTTCAAGACGCGGATGTAGTCGCGGGCAACATCTAGTCATGTAATAATGTTGATTAAAAATGTATTAATACACCCATTACATATGTATATTTCCAACTCTTCCTTATTATCGTACACCCGTATACTACAAGGCCAAGGCTATCAAACGTACGAGCACACTACTAAACCTTTTGGAAGCAAAATATATTATTTTTCTCATTCTTGAATCATAGTGTTACTTTATACCCGAACATTAAACTTTACATTTTCTAGGACCTACCAAGTTTTGGCGTATGGGTGGAGATGTTTTAAAACTGCTGCTACATAATGTATTTTTTTTTTTACTATAATTGTTGTAGTATCCTCTTTTATTGGTATCTTCTTTCGGAGCCCAACAGCAATTTTGGCTAAGTTACCTCTAAAAATTCAGTGCCTGGTGGACCAAAGAGGTCCCACATTCTTGAGTTTGATTGTTCGTTGCGATCTTATTATTCTACCCATACGGGTCCAATTCTGAATCACATTATTTCTAGTATATCTTCAAAAGTGTCATATTTGCATAAGTAAATATTAACAATTGATTATTGTAAAACTGATTGTTATGAACCTGTCCATGAGTCTCGAGTCTTTTGGCTATTATAATATAGCATACTCCTATTCATTTATATTAAAATTGCAGTTAAAAATTGATTCGAGAATAAACTGAATGAATAATGTTACGACTTGAAATGCTATTGTTACGCAATGTATTTTTCTTTCGCTTTAAATAATATGGAGAGAACGGTTGCCATTTGTTTTGCGGCCATCTCTTTAGTGAAACTTCATAATTTGAATATCGCGTCTTTGTCGATGGAAAGTACGTCGCTCCGAATCACTCGATCCGTGTTTCTTCGGCACGGCGCGGTGCGTGGCGCCTTCTCTTTGTGCGATGATCTCGATTAGTTTCACCAACACACGCCTCTGAACCGTTTGGATTTCTTTTACTGCACGCTTATCAGCTCTAAATCTACCTAATATTGTGCGCTACTATTTATTTATGTAAATGATTCGTTTCAATATTCAAATAAATCGTACAATAATGTGTTTCGAGCAATCTTGATAAGTAACTACTTATTTAGCAACGTCTGTGTCCTTATAGAGACAGGAAATGTATTTACATTGAACTCCAAAGTAATGTCGAGTCATGCATGTCTAATCTAAGATGTAGATATTGTATGTATGTAGAATTTTTAGTTATACCTACATAGTGAAATGCGTGATGTGATAACATGTGCTGAGCCCCGCGGAATGGAGGTGAGGAGTTTCGCAACGCTACTGCAATACTCGCCGTTGCCATTACTGAGCTGAAAGTGGCTCATGAAACTGTGACGAGACCCGGTCACGTACGTTCTCTCAATTCGCGTGCCCACACGACGCTCTAGTCATTATTAATGAGCTCTATTAGTTAATAAATGTGGGCATAAATAAAAATAACTACTTAAAAACATATTTTTAGGAGATCAACAGAGAACGCAATACACATGAAATTACATTTTAAATTGAAGTATACATATCAACAATCTTGTATATAGGCTATCGTGTTATTTATTGGTTGCCGATTTGGAGCGTAGTAACGGTAGCGCGAAGCGTTAATTTGCCGAGGGAGCAATTCGGAACGGGGACAACCCGCGCTCTCCAACTTTGTCGGTGAGGCGAGCCCGTTGACCCATTTTGTGCGTAACGCGGCATGGTGCGTGCAGGAATCGATGATATAGAAGCCGAATCTCGAGACCTTCGCGGCGCTTCACTGATGAGTTCGGATCTGTGTCAGGGTCCTCCCCGCGCGGCGCGATCCCTACGCCTTTTGCGCCTCTACCGCCCTCTGGTAGACACCCCCTGCCTCTGTTGACCTGTAAAACTGTATTTGTGTTTCACCTTCCTAGTCGGGTCGCTTACGATCACCCCCTCTGCTTATATGAACAGATCCAGAACCCCTCCTTTCATTAATTCGTATGCGCTCACTCATTTTTTAATATAATTATGTACTTTCTGTTGAAAGCAACGCGTCGATTATGTTACTGACTGACTAGAAAAAAAAAGCGTACATATACGGTAAAAAAAAATACGTATTATGAATAATCAGTAATGTAAGTATTACGTTACTATTGTTTAACTCTATTCTTTTGAGAGGCTTAAGACAACTCACATAGAGGTCACAAATTTTGGGGCGATGCATACTTGACCAACTTTTTGTTATTCATAAATCTTCCATAAAACATGACTTTGACTATTAGATTAGCAGCCAGCACTTGAGATATCAGAAAATAATATTGACTATTCGTTCAATTTAAGTTCTTTCATTTTTGTTTATTACTACTTACGTAATTAGTTAATTACAGATAACGGGGTCAAATGAAGTATGTTGATTGATGCGTATAAAAAGGCTTGTACGCGAAGATTCATTTTTGGACTACCCTGGTTTTAGGTGCCAATAATGATGAATAAGTACGTAAGTGAGAATGAGTTAGCGATGGAGCTGTGATGGACCACTCCAGCTCGTTACCTTCGCACCAGTCGGCAGCGCCGTTGGCATTGTCGCCACGTCGTCAATAGGAAGCAACGCGCCGCGCAGCAAATCGCTATTGGGCTTAAGGCCATTTTCAATGCACCATCTTTTACCTTGTGCCCCTTACTATACAGCATGACCTGAAACCAACGTTGGACGCTCTAGTGCGCAAAGATCGTTTGTATACGTCTTGTATTTAACGCATTCATCAGTCTTGGCTCACCTCTCATTCACATCGTTTTATACGACTTACTAGTTATCTTGTTTATCTATTTGATGTAGGTATGTGCATATATAATTGCATTTTACTCGCCAAAGTACCATGTTAACCGTTGCCCTACAAAAACAATCGTTTAATACACACGGAGGCCTTGCCCAATTTTTTCAAATGCCAATTCCACCATGTAGGTCAAATGCATTACGATGTCAAATTTGACCCGGTTTTTTCTGCTGAGAAGAAGGTTTTTGAAAGTCGTCAATTGTGTTTTGTGATATAATGTTTTAGAACAACTAAGCTTAATTGTTTTTAGTCTTAGGCTAAGAATGTATCACAGCGACAGAGAGTATAAGTGGCATAAGGTAGCGACATTTTATAAATGGTCTTCAATTATATTCTTCACTTGCGCTAATTTAACATATGGTTACAGAATTGTTCAGATGTAGGAAAGTAGAACAGGGGCATCAAAATCAAGGTCACGGACGTAACGTAACTCGACAAATATGTTTTAAACGGTCAAATTTAGCGTTAACTCTATGCCACCTTGGAACACATATCCCATATGATCACCTCATAAATATTGGCAAGATTTGTGTACCTAAGTCATTCATTTTAATTATATTTTTAATTTGTTTATACTCAAAAACTTACTAAATTAATTATTTATTTATCTTGACTTTTAATAAAGAAATATCCGTTTGAACATAATTGCAGAATGTATGTAAAGGCAGTACGTCGTATAGTACGCTACCAAACCATTGTTACCTCTGTTCTAGATTATTTGTAATTATTGACGGTCGATTTCGATCGTTTTTGTCTAGTATTTCTTAATATTACACACGGTTCGCATACGAAGTCTGAAAGTGTGCGTCCACTGGTTTTGTGCGCGGCCTCAACCGAGTTTTGTCGATGCTTTCTCGAGCGGCGAACCGGGTCGCGTTCTCGATGCTCGGTGCTGAGCTGGCTGGTGGTGCCGACTGCTGCCGAACGCCTCGGGGAGCTCGACAAACGCACACCGTCACACGTGATCTCTCTATAGGTATACTCACACCTACACCCATTCGACGTATATCATGTCAGGGCTAGTAAATAATCTTAATAACTAAATAGAGCGAGAGCGCAATAAAAATATGAACTTAACGGAGATACCTACTATCCCGAAGAAGCTAACATATTTTATGGTTATGTTAAAAGTAATCTAACCATTTATTTAACCTGTAGGTAGGTTCAGAGTAGATATATTCATTCGCACGATAACGTAATCAGGTTATTGGTATAGGTTGATCTTCTGTATTTAAATTACCTGTATAAGTTATGTATAATAAATTATTAGATTATTCAATACAATTTACTGTGACCCCGCTGCTGTAATAGCTACTATTTGCTAAACAATGCGCAAGGTTTTAGTTTTGAGTTCCGGGTTGGAGGATGGATGGACCGACCTTCACTTCTATGCTTATAGCTCTTAACTCCTACTGGACCAGTGTAGCGAGGCCTGTTCATTTTTCATTACTATTTAATTCTTATGGGTGTTGCCAAGGTCGCAGTCACGCGGTAACGTGATTACTAGTATGAATTGTAGATTTTTTATTTAAGTACTTATTTAAATTAGTCACATTTTTAATAGAATATTACCTAATACAACTTCGATAATATACAATGTTATCTTATACTCGTACCATATAGAATGTAGTATGTGTGTTTCGCGTTTAGCATGAACATACAGTATTATCATGAGAACTACATTTTAAAATAGATATCCAAATGGCCATCGGTATCTGTTAGTCAGAATTAAAGCCAATAGAGAGTGACGACCCTCGCAAATGTAGGAAGTGGGGTCATTCAATTAATATTAGGCTGAAGTCAAGGTCCTGCCAATCATTTTGGCCATCTAGTAATTCATAGGACAATAAAAGTTGAGGCCAAGCTGGTTGAGAGTGGTTCAGTGTCATTTTACTTAAATAATTATAGGACTCTACCTGAAATAACTCGGCAAACACAATGAAGTGGGTTTAAGATCACGAGATCATTGTATAAATAAACGTTTGTGTCTGTTAAATATCTATTTGCGATTGCATATTCATGGTGAAACAATGTAGAACACACTGCAGTAGGGCCGAGGTGGCACAGTTTCTTGTTTGAGTTATAAATCAATCTGCCCTAGTTAGATTATCGTCTGCAGGCAGCGTTACACAGCCATCAATGTCTTTGCTTTCCAATAGCCGTGTTGCCAAATGCTATGGTGTTCGGTGGCGGGGTCGGACTCCACGTTCACCCACCTTCGCTTGCGTATATGTCGCGTTGTTACATAACCGCAACGCATAAACTCTTGCTCACATCACTCTTTGTATTTAAAACATGTTAGGTGCCGTCGTAATAATTTCAAAATAATCCCTCCGTGAGGGGATACTTGCACGTTTTATTTGCATACGGGGTCTGTGGGCTTCCATCTTAGCCGTAGTAGTAGCCGATTGAATTCAGTTTTATAAAAATACCGAAATTTGCTGGCAATACTGGAAAATTGATTTTGATCAGTAAAAATCAGTACCAGTAAAAATGTGAAAATACTCGTAATTCAACGGTTTACCCTCGAATTGCTAGTGCCCAAAGTCGTAAAACCAAATATAAAAAAGTAATAGGTGTCGAGCGCGGGTATAGGTTATAGTATTTAAATTTACCGGTTGGAGTTAACAGCTCCAGCTGGCCGTGCGATCAGTTTGTGAATTGGCCGACCGTCCTTGTCCTCGCTCAGACGCTTCCGCGTCGTAGCGTATCCTCGCCCGTAGTGCTGTGCCCATGATAATCTTTTGTATTGCGAGCCTTGATCCTAGGCCTCTTGCCACCTTCAACGTCTATTTTATTACTATAACAATATATTGTCATTTCATTTCTAGGTATAATCAGCAAACCGCACGCTCCTCTTCATTGAAGTACGTAATATTTTTAAGCTTTATTTTACTTATTTTAATCATTTAATTAAGGTAATAGTTTGCATAATTTGTGTTCTTTTTTATAATTTATTTTGGTTTTTTAACACTGGCATACCTACTTATAAATAAAGTCTGCACAGTGCAAATTGATAACAATGTATAAATTAATATAAAATAGGTAGTCTGTTATAATATTAAATGATTTGAAAGTACTTCAGTAAGAGCAGTTGCCATTTATACGCAAGCATTGCATTACGGTAACGTAAAAAGAATAACTGCGGCTTTCAATAGTTTTTATTTGCCATTTCCATGTGAACAGATTCGCTAATAACGTTGGTTTTATCGAGCCACGTGCAAGCAAGTAGGCGTGAGTGCGTCTACGTCACAGTACCGGCCTATGAAGGTCATGACGTAACGACGTAGTCTCACCATTATTCAGTTTGTCGATCCATCGCTCGATTCCACACGAGGCCAGCCGTTCTATTACTCGACAGCAGAGGTTATGCGCGCTTTTATAATTCTGTCTCGTTTCCTTAACTTCAAGACCGTCTCGGTGAGCGACAGCGACTCCCGTCTTTTATAGCCTAACAATAATCTGATTTACCACCAGGAAACGTGAAGTCGTTGCGTAGTAACACGAATACTCAGCCTTAACATTTGGCCGGTTATGGTAACACTAGGTTTCGATGCTAATCAAACTGAGTTTCGGTTGAATAAGATACTTCTTGGTCCGAACACATTCGAAGTAGATCAGTTTCGTAATGTATGTGGGTACGAAGCTGTTGTTAATACAATACTGGATCCATGCCAAGTATCTACTGACGCTTCCTTCTAGAAAACATGGGATTCTTACATAAACATTGCAGATTTGTAATCCTATTTTCATGTTTTTTTTTAAGTAAATTATACAATTTGGGAAGGTCAATATCCAGCTGTAAGTTTTATTCTTTAGTCTATAGTCTGATTATAGCTTACCAAAAATCTCACACTTGGGGTACTTACTGGAGATTCTACCAATTGTTTATAGGATTAATAGTACATTTTCATAATTGAGGTTGCTTCGTATGTAATTAGGTAGAAACTATTATTGTAATATGGTGACTTTCATTGATTATTTTATCTCTCAATGTCACACCGATAACATTTTATTGCCGAAATATTTTGTATCGTACATATACCTACGTTACAAATTTTGTGAGTATAAGTATTACTTTATCATTTATCAATTATATAAACTCTTCCTGGAGATATACGCATAACCGACACTTTTTTCCAATGGCCCTGAATTAATCCATAGTTATCGTCTCTTTGAAGGAAGGATTGAAAGGAAGAATAACAATAACATTAGTTGATCTCTATCTGCTATTACCTTTAATTCGTACGTACATTTACGATTGCATATAAATGATCCCAGAAAAGTTATTATGTAATATGATCGTGTGTTACGAGCAACTCTATCATCATTACAGCGAACGAAAGTGTAATGAACGAACCTCACACTCGCAGTATTATTGTTCTTACAATACTCGGAAAAGGTACCTACAGTACAGATTATAATAAGTGGTGGCGGAGGACTAACTGGAATCCGCAGACCGACACGAGTATGGCCGTCATGTGGCAGCACTGACCTGTAAATAGTTCTGGACTTGACTTACAGTACAAAGTGATAATATTTTTTTTGTACCGATTTGAAGCGCATCATCGAGCGTCTCTCGAACAAAATTTTCATTTAGCAAATAGCCGTCGCATTGTTTCGAGCGTTTCTGTATCTCTGTTTTTCAGTGAAACAACTATAAATATACATATTATTGTTATGATCTAAAGTACTTAATACATGTTTTTAAAAGTTTTTCGATATAGTTATGACATGTCATATCTTCACATTAGTTTCGTGAACACTCACTAACTACTAACACTGCAATAAGCGTCAAAATTGCGAAAATGAAATAGGCACAAAAGGACGATGTCTATCTCCTGTCCAGCAGTAATAGAGGTTGTTGTGTGGCAGGCAGCGTTACGTATTGTGCGCCGCCCGCGCCGCGGTCACCTTGCGCGTCCTCGCACATCTCGGACAAATAAAGGTGGTAGCATTTAGTTCCGCGTACGCGTGCTGGCTCCAACTGCGGAATAATTTATTTATGTAATCTATTCTAATTATAAAACTGTCACTGGGATGTGTGTGACTTTGTTCGTTGAAAATCTATCGAAGTACCTACCTATATAAATAAAAATTCAATGCTATCGTTGGTCAGCGCATCACTTGAGAATGGCTGGAGTGATGTGGCTTTTATTTTTTAAATTTAATTATAGTCTCAATTAGGGAAAATAAATATTAAAGAATTGTGCAGAAATTCGCGACTGGACCACGTATGACGGGTCAGCTAGTATAACAATAAAAATGCTGCAATAGGTTATTTGATGGTCCCAAAATTCAAAACCACCGTTTTGGTTTTTTGTATCAGACAAAAAATACGCTGGTTTTGAATTGTTGGAGCATCACAGATAAACTACTCCTCCAATTTCAACGGGGTGTTTTCACTTCAACTCAGACCAAATGGTATTTATATGGCATCGAAAGGCGTACACCTCTGCCAAAACGGTGTCCATAATACCATAAGCTATAAAAGACTAGTCCACCCGTGATCGCTGTGATTTTAAATCGCCTTGAATTTTAAGTTCTCCCTCAACAATTGGCAGAAAATATACAGTACATAATGTTTCACTGTAAGCGGTTCCTTTTGGGATATACTCAATGGAATATATATACATCATCACGCTATGATGATTTAGGGTCAAGGAGCAGAGCAAAATCTATTTTCGCGCAGGTGGACCCGCGGCTACAATCGTATAGATCAATATTACAGATAACTATTAACATCTTGTCTTATAAATGATTACGTCTCATTATAAACTTAATCGATTGTTAATCGAGTCTGTTGGCAACAAAAATTATAATATTACGTTATGTACACAGTAGAATGAGCAACAAAGCAATTACCGCGGTATTGCTAGCTAAGCTCATTTACCGTTGTATTGTGAGTCTTCCGTCAGAGTGTATAAGAACTACTTTTTATTTGGAGCAACTATAGTGCCTCTCCAGTTCCTTGGACCACCTCCGTATCGATGTCGTCGGTACATGAGAATATGGTGCGCCTGTCCTTTTCTTTTGTTCACCATCCCTTTCTGTTGTTACCGAGATAGCACAATGAAATTGAAATAGATGATATTTTATAAGTGCTAGCATCTAAGGGCTGATCATTCTGCACTTTTGTAACTCATTTGTGTTTATAGCCGTTCAGAGAGGCTTTCCACCTTCATTTTCCACAAGTGAATTGGTGGGCTGTTATGTAACGTTGCACGTGTATTTTTTGATTACGGAGTCTACTCAAGCTTTGTTATTTTCTCTTTCTAGAAGCATTATCTTATGACGTTTTGCTAGTTATTATATACAACGGACTATGAGACGATGACGGCTACCGCAACCTTGAACACATCATGTGTTTGATTATTCCACGTCACACCTACAATTTGCGCTGTTTCTGTTTGTATCATCACATCGCATTTAAATCAAGTATCTTCGTGTCTCTAGGCAAAATCACCTTGTACATTTGCGAATGCGTTTCACATTCGTTCAGACGTTTTTAATATTTGGCAACACACACGGTCAGACGTTTCAATGCTTTATTCAAAAAAAAATAGGAAGATTTTCACAAAACCTTTATGTTAGTAAGCTAAGTACTTAGTAGGTACCCTTGTAAGGAAGTACTGATTAAAATTTTATTTGTGTTAAATTCGTCTGTCAGATCCATAAAGTAGGCTACTGATGCACAAAAGGCCATGTAGAATGATTAAATTGGTTATTTTTATCCTGTGTCTATGTTGTTATTGTCATTTGTTACAAAGCAAATATACATATAAGTCGTCGTTGTCGTTATACATACTTACTTAAATGATCCGCAAATAACATAAATATGTATTACATTCTATTGCTCTACCGACATAGTATAATGTTTATCTAATGTGTTTACAGAATAAGATTAATAAAACACTAGTGACTATAATACTTTAATCGTTTACGGTAAGGCAATGAATACGTAGTTTATCTATGACAAAATCTTATAAAACATTTGCATTGTGTCCTCGTAAGCTTTAGGAACCAACTGCTTAGCTCAAGCAAGGCTACCAATATGACATGTATTTATACATAGATATAAATGCGACTTTAGTTAATAAAACAAGTATTTATAGATATATATTCGAGTTTCGCTAGTAATTGGTGTATCTGTATTTGTTACGTCACCACCGGACATGTTACAATACCTACCACTATTATTAATATGGCCACAGCACTGGACAGGACAGAACATCGTTTACTCGCATTGTGTACAAGGCGTGGCGACCTCGTGTCCACTTCAACAGTCTTCAATATGTCTTTGAAACGTGTTACAGTAGGTATTATAAAGATCACTATAACTATCAAACACATAACATGCGTTTAATTTTTTTATTGCTTAACATTTGTTTTACGATTACGAACAGTGAAATAAATTTTGGAATTAATTTAACAATGAGGAAAATAAGGACATTTAGAAACAAATATTAAATACAACATAGCTGCTGGTGACGTCATTGCTATTAAATAGCGCGTGTGCGATAGAAAGAGCACGAGTCTACTCTCTCTCTCCACTAGTTTGAGCTGGTCAGTGTACCTCTACCTGATCTATGTATTTTATTTATTCAGTAGCATTGGTGTAATCGCTTTTCGAAGTATACATTTTAATGAGTTAACAGCTCCATGCTTTTTAACGATTGAATATTGGTCGTTGAGACACGATTGTCCTATAAATAACCTAGAACAAATTATGTAATGCTAGTTTATTTGTTGTATACTAATAATCCATTGATGTGTTATTTGGTTTTGAGTAATTCAACCCATTTATATTACAAAGACATTCCTATTATTGTTGAAACTACACGCAACTGTTTCTCAACAAATCAATGAAAATTACAAAGCTTGCAATAACAAAGGCGATATCGTAGGACTATATGTTCGCGGTAAACAAACCGTCCTTCAGAACCCAGTCGAGGACCCTATAATGTCGGGTCGTCCTCAGGGCGTCTGAGTCACGGCACGCAGTCATCGTTAAGAGGGCAATGCTCACTTGGTTACTCCCCCCTTGGCTCGCCCGCTGCACCACCCTTTGCAAAATTAAACCAGTCTTATGCGTATCAGGACATTCATTGTTCTATCGTCCTTATTCCGATTCCATTGTGTCGCCATGTGACCGCCATTCATTATCATTATTGATTGCAAATTTATGGCTGTGCGTCGTTATTGTAAACCTTTCAGGCTGTATTATTATTTGAATACTATTTAAGTTTCGAATATGTCGTGTTGCGGAAAACTGCTGTATTAATTTAAGCCACTTATTTTGAGCCATTATATAACCTTATTATTCAACTTATGGTGCTTGAGCAATGGTTAATTGTACAATATATCGAGTGAGTCAGAAACAACTTATGTAAACAGTTAAAATAATAATAAATATAAGATTGGTCGGAGATTAAAGCAAACCATTATTGTGCCGTCGCCCTTAGCTATGCCCTGAAATAAAAAAAAACACAATCTCACAATTTGCTACCCGTGGAAATATACATAATGTGGAGAGCCTCATTCGTGACTTTGTATTCTCTTGACCCAAGAATAAATCAGTCTGTTGATGTGACAACGCTGCCGCCGTTGCCAGTTTTATAGCACCTACTTACGGTTTGAGATTTACCAACCGAACCCGATGATGTAGTGAAACGACGTGGAGAGGACTTAAATATAGAAGAGGATGCGAGCAGGTCGGGTGACATCTATAATAAGACCACGGGAGACCGATGATACGCTCTACAACGTAGATTTCTCAACATTTCACGGGTTGTTGACTTCACACAAATTCATATCAAAAATTTGTATAAATTATGAATCTGAAAGTGACTATTGATTGATTTTCTCTGATGCGCCATAGGTATATTGCACCACACACCATTCATCTTACTACAATTACCAGTTTACCAATAATTGGCTTCAATGAATGATGATTTTAGTGATACACACATTTCTTATTTATAGTAAACCCAATGTAAATATTCACATCAATGTGATTTATAGTTGCTGCATTCGGTAAAAATAAGCTTTTTATAACATCTTTATAGGTATAGTACCAGTTTGAAAGTACAAAACCATAATTAATTTGAATTATGTAATATGGTTTCAAATAAATAGCATAATACATAACCTTACTATACTGGTAAAGTTGAATATACTTACCTATTTAAAGTAAATTCTTCATGCGAGTTATTCAATAGAAAATAAAAAAATACCTAGCGTTGTAGAAACTAATTTTATAATGGCAAGGTTCTTAACTTTAATACCTGTTTATCTCAGCCAAAAAAAAGCATGTTAAACTAATGAATCGGTCTTGACAAAAACGCTATCGTTTACAATACATACATAATAGTTTTTTGCTGTCGTCAGCGAGGTGGTCCCACCGGTGGGTGGTCTACCGCAAGGGCCATCCGGCCGCACCGCAACCTCCATGCATCAAAGTGTAACAAATCGCTATCATCTCACTCTTCTTACTCAAAAAACGTCATACGAATACCGTTTGTGTAATCGTGATACATGACTATGTAGGCCAAAAGTAATAGATGAGTTGATATGATGATTCACCTATTGTTAATCGCCATAGGAGCGGTTTACTGAAGCTGAATGTAGGTCGGTCGGGCCGCTCCATTTGCCACAGTGGCAAATTGTTGATCGACCTCGGACGGATCGTTGCACATACGATATCTTATCTACAGCCCAGCAACAGAAATATCGACTTTAAAAACGTCCATCTATAAAAAAGAATACTAACAACAAATATATATAATAAAATCATGTTTATAAGAATTAATATTTAAACCGGGTTAATTTGATGCAGGTAAGACGTGCATCGAAAACTGGGCCGAAAAAATATATAGGCGGTGTATAAAATATTTAACTTTTCAACATCACATCACTAGTCAAACTCGCGTCTCCGCAGACGCAGTTTCTGGGTCGTGTCGATTAATTCACTTAGCCTACTTTTATTTAGTGCTGTGACACTTTTATTTTATGTTTGACACACTTAATATCAGTCCTCGAATGCAGTCTATCATTACCCATTTCATACCAAATTATTTGTGTTGAGAGTCCTATTTCGAGCTTTTTCTGTTATAATATATTTATTAGATACTGGTTCGACTTTTTTACATGATAAACAGTGGCTGTTTGTCTCTAATGTAGTTCAGCCATCGCCATCCTATTTTACACGGTCTCACAGTAAACTACTGTTCGGTTCCCAAGAAATCCAGTTATCAACAATTCCACCATTCGCTCGTGCTTACATTGTCTGCTGGATATATGTATACCTACGTAGTTAAGAATATCCTTTTTGTATGATCAATTTGAAAAGTAATCCAGTGAAGCCTAACCCATGAAGCGTGACCCATGACCTGCTTAGATTAATTTATAATTATATGCATATAACATTTATGGGAATAGATTTTACGGCATAAAGCCGTATCAGGTACATTTTATATACTGTTGAAAGGTTTGCTCGTCCTAGTGAAAATCCGGAGCTGACCACATAAGCAGCGGTTAACTGGCGCGATACCATTATACCTTTACAAAAACCGACCGCACGCGGTCTGTGAACGGATGCAGTGCGGTGATGAAACTGACACAGATTCTAACGCGTATTTGGTAATCGAAATACAGTTCGTGAAAGTCTCGCAGGACGGCCATATCTCGCGCATTGTACATGTCCCACTTCGAGATACTCTCGACATTTTGACGGCACCGAAACCCAAAAGCCGAGAGATATTTGGTAAGTGTGTAACTCTTCTTTCGTCGATTCGTCATTGTTCACTAACAACGTCCTACCGGTAGGTACCTACGTAAAATGTATAAAGTGTGTACGTACCTATGTATTGTGCTCGCGTCCCAGATTTGGGAAGCGAAACTGCGATCGTTGATTGGCGTATTACGACGTTGCTACTTTTTTGCCGTGCATTCAATTCCTTGAGAAGTTGCAGGTATTGCTTATCGGCGACTGGGTCACTCGTTAGCGTATCAGTATTTATTAAGGTTTGACTATCTACACGTATACACTGAACGCATTAAATTGATTTTATCGACGTTACAATCCATTAGTCTAGCTAGAGCAGTACATCTTTAACGAAATGGGTTGTCGAATCATAAATGATTTAAAATATAAGATGGCTAATCATTTTCACAGACGTGGTACGTACTGCGACAATTAGCTTGTTCCGGGGTCTCGCCGAGTATTAATCTTTTCATGACATCGCTGTAGATCCTGGCTTAAGGGAGTAACAGTGGTTGGAGTGTGTGGCGTGCTAAGACCCACTTAAAGACTGGGTACGTTACGACATGATGTTGCTAGGCAAATTACAAAGCATGAACATCGTGTGACGCACCTTATATAACAGCGTGTTGTTGAAAATCTTATTTAAGTTCGTGAAAGTATTAAGTATGGATGCAAGTGAGCGAGGCTGGTCGCGCCAGCCTGCATTAAATTTGTCCCTACAATGCATGATTGGCGAAACCGATTCGCTGTCTTGCGTTAGTTCGAAGGATATTTCAGTCCAAAACGAACGAGAGATACATGAGGGGACTTTAATTTAGACGGCTGCCGTCGTCGGCTCGTGTGAGCCCGGGTGGTTATCTTTTTTTCATAATAATTTGACACTGCAAGCGCAGTAGAAAACGTCAACGCTGTCGCTGCTCGGACCACTAACTTCTGTCGCAACGCAACAGACAGCTGGCAACTGTATAAAAGAACACAACCGTGCGGCAGCAGTCCGTAACCGTCTTAATTAAAAGCATCCTATAGGTAGAAAGGGACTTTCAACACACGCATAATATTCTCATTGAAAACCGCTGTGGCCCTTGGCTTGCGCGAGAAGTTATTTCAAAAGTTCATTGCCTAATGGGAATGGGACAACTTTAAGGAAGTTAATGAAGCATGCAAACATGAGAGGTTCATTTATATTATACATTTTAATTGCCTTAATGTTACTCTAGATTTATTTATCACCTGTGTTCAAGACAACAAAACAGTTATCAACACATTGTTATGTTATTCACGGGTAAATAAAGCTCGTACGATCATAGCAATGGACTGCTAACCTAGAAAACAGCTCCTACAAAGGTCTGTCATTACGCTTCTGAAGACACAAATAAAACAAATGTGTAGACGACACATGCGAATGATATTCAACAATAAAAAGAATTGATGAGGTCATGGTAATGCAAACATTTGAACATAGTTATTTTGTTTTTGAGGCATTGGGTTAAATCTATTGCGATTTTATCAAATATTTACCTATTTAACCTTATACCTGTTACTTAAAAGTTACACCATTAACAAAATTATTATATTTTATACATGTTTTCTGAATTACACTTTCGCGCCAAATATTTTTCGAATTGAATAGAGAAAGTCTGTTGTTGCCCACTCTACCTCGTCGTATTGTATTCGACCGCACCAACAACGATGTACCTACCGATTTTGATAATGGTTGTGAAATGAGCTTCCTATTCATCCATTTGATCATCTAATAAATTTAAAGCCAAGTGGGCTTTAAATTTATTAACAATACCACTTTCTATTAAGTACTTGTTATACATTAATCTTCAAATACAAATGGTGGAAGTTTAGTATCACTTGGTGTGCTATCTATTTTATCAACTGTGTCATAGGGAAATTAACGTATTGTGCTCTTTATTTTGCTTTATACTTTGACCTAGTATGCCTACATCCAATAAAAATTGATATTTGTTACAAATGTACCATTTTAGGTCCTGTTTTTTTTGCAATTTTAACTTTTATGTATATTGCTTGACTGACAGTAGTCCAACAGTATGAAATAGGTATACTTAGAGCCCCACCGGTGTACAGAGTTACCGGTGTCTCACTAATATTGTCACGCCCTGGCCGTGGCTTCAGATTTTAAAATTCATTTAAAGAAATCTGTACCAGGAAAATGTTATCGTCTCATAACCGTACATCTATGTGTAACGCTATGTTATGTTTGTTGCAGGCTCGGGTCGGGCAGCGAGTGCGGCGGTGGAGGGTCGGGCGGCGGCGCGCCCGCTCCACAGTCGGCGCGCGTCTCCTCGAACGGCGCCGGCGGGATGGCGGTGAGCCGCGTGCCCAGCCCGTTGCACGACGGGAACACGCCCGTCGCAGAGAACTGGTGCTTCACACAGGTAATAAACACCATAGTATTATAATAGGCCGAGCCAGGTATTCTCTTTCGAAGATGGGCCAAGACTTCGCCACGATTAGTGTTGCCTTTAATTGAAATATTTAGTAGAATCGCTTATTGGGCGAAGATGCAGCTATGGGCTAATCTCTTAACGTAGCTGTCACGGAAAAGAATACCTGACGGAGCAAATTATTGTACCTGCCGTATTAAACACTATCTTCTACCTCCACAACATCTCTCCTTAGAAGACAAAAAGAAGCAAAGCGTTTTTACACTAGGGACTTGGGCTCTCTTATTTCACTAAGGGTTTAGCTTAATTGAACGGGCTAACGGGACGAACTTACTTAGATAATAGATAATCTTTTGTTAAGAGACAAAGCTTCAGTAATAGAATAGAATCACCATTATAACGTCGTGGGTGCGTGGGTTCTTATTGAATAGGTCAAGCACGCGTAAGTGTCGCGTGAGGACATATAGTTTGACGCCAGTTCAGGTTGTATATTGGCGACTTAATTGTTGCATAAGCTGAAGTACCAAACCAAGTACCAATATGAGATACTGTTTTGATGTCTTTGATTGTACAGCAACACTGAAATATATTCCGGTATACAATAGCGACTAGCCATAACAGATGTCACGTTTCTTAAAACGAAATTAAACTTATGTGATCGGACCAGAATTCTAGATAGTGTTAGTTAAATAGATTATGAGCGAAAACATGGGTACATGAAGGTAATGTGCCAGTAAAACTAAGCGGTACACGTCGTAAATAACAAAACCGTCCGATGTAGAGCTACGAATACGCGATAATAATTGTTTACCGTGGTCGTTATCGATGAACTTGAAATTGCTGCGCACACATGCAGATTGTGTTAATATGTGTACATATTTTAAACCAACTAGGAAGCGTTATACATGTTGTGTGCGATGTTCAAACCGTAGAGGTGACTCGTGCGTCACGTGGCAAAGCTGATCTACAGCCATCAGTAGCCTACGGTATGCGGTCATCGGTACCAACGCAACGTGACCGACGACGATTTAACGATATTGAAGTCTCTAGTAAAATTCAATAAATGAGTAATTTTAAGTGAAACATTAATAAGTACCTTGTACTTATTAATGTTTCACTTAAGAAGTCTCTAGTAAAATTCAATAAATGAGTAATTTTAAGTGAAACATTAATAAGTACCTTGAGTGACAATGTTAAAAAAAATACCAGCATTACATTTGCGCACGTTACGTAATAAATATTTGCTCTCTCGGACGTCACTGAAATGCGTACCAGTAATACCTGTAACGGAGTTACTGCTACCGATAAGATTTGGATTGTCACATTGTTAGTGATATGTTTCATTCTTTTTGTATTATTTTATTTTTACTGGCGGCTAGTCACCGCTCGAGTAATTGGAACGACCGTTGAACGACATAGACGACCCGATCCGCTATTACCTTTTTTGACGCTTTTTGCCAAAAAAAAAACTATTTAGTTTGCAATAACGGAGTTTTTTTGCTTCGACACGCTGCTACACCTATAACTTATTAAGGCCTCTCTCAAATGTTTTAAGATATATTCGAAGTTTATTCATCATAATATCTTGCCCGTTATCTGACGGAATGAGAATAACAATATATAATTTTAACGTGAAAACGTGCTGACTTGTTAATGTACGTACCTATGTTGTTTTAATTGGTGTTATTAGTAAGAGAACAATGATATATCCGTGGTAAGGTATGGAGTACACTCGAGCACGTGTTATCGACGTCGTCATACACGTGCCGCCTAGAGATAACCATGTTCCTCATTACTTGGAAATACGTCAATGTTATCGCTTCAATTAAACACTCACTTAACCAAACCCTTCCAGGCAATAAAACACATATTCAGAACTATTTTCGTTCGCTTTTTAGTTATAAAAGTAGCTGAATAATAGAATACATTTAATTCATCTCTAATGCCAATATTCTTTTATCGCTGTATCAATTGGCATCCAAAGTATTAGGAAACGTAACGCTATTATTGAAATCGATTTCTATGTAGGTACTATATTGTTAAGCAAGTACCTACCTAAACAACAAAACAGAACGTATAATATTGCCTCGAACTTGAACTAGAACGGGATTATAAATCTCAGCGAGTTATAAGTCTGTACAAATAAGGCATTTATGCGCAGTGGAATCTGCAAATGGATGTTATCTGTGTGTCCGCGAATGCGCGGGGATGATGCGGGCGGCCTTGGCTCGGGTCGGCGACCGGCCGGAGACCCCAGCAGCACCGCAAGCCAAGCAACGGTCGAGGGCAACGACCAGCAGCGACCAGGCTGCGCCCGCGACGACGCTACGCCTATTCCTCTTCGCGGTGCCCGAGTGGCCACCCCGACGCTGGCTAGGGCCTCTGACACCATGTCGAACACGTTCCAATGTATCACCGACGCGCTAGTACCTATTAGAACATTATCGCTTCTGCATGGTATAATACCATAGCAACTTTGAAAGCTACAACAATAATCAATATTAAGGTTTCGGCTACCTGAAATATAAAAAAAGGAATCGGACCCTCAATTTTATCGTGTCCCAAATATTACAGCCGACATCCTAACCTTGAATTGTAAATGGAATAATGGTTGTTTTGAATTCCGTTCAGAAAATGTTATATGCCATAAATAAGTCGTTAAACTTACGCCTAGCCCGACAGTTTGTTTTCTATGGCTCCTGTCAACGAGGCAATTAGCACAAAGAAATATAACGAGCGGAATAGTTTTGAATCCTTCCCGTAGAAGATTTATTGTTCTGGAGAGGTCGCGCATAACCGCCCGGCGAACACCTTGTGTTTGCTCACTGATTTATACTTTTCCATTATTTATAAAGCCCGGTGCATCGGCCTTATAAATGCTGCTCTTTTGGTTTCTATGTACTATGAAATTTCAATACACCAAAACACGTCTCACTCACTTATATTTAATATTAAACGCTCTGTTAGACTTGCAATGAAATCACTAATAATGAATTCATTTGTATTGTTTCAGGTCAAAGTGGTTAAGTTCAGTTACATGTGGACAATAAACAATTTTAGTTTCTGTAGAGAAGAAATGGGTGAAGTGCTAAAATCATCGACATTTTCAGCAGGTGCTAGTGACAAATTAAAATGGTGTCTCCGCGTTAATCCTAAAGGACTCGATGAAGAGAGCAAAGACTATTTATCATTATACCTATTGTTAGTTTCGTGTAATAAATCAGAAGTGCGGGCGAAGTTCAAGTTCTCAATACTAAATGCGAAACGGGAAGAAACCAAGGCGATGGAGTCACAGCGCGCCTACAGATTCGTGCAAGGCAAGGATTGGGGTTTCAAAAAATTCATTAGGAGGTGAGTACGCTGCGTGCTTATCGTATGTTTATTCCTATCTCAACTGTTGTATAAAATATTTATTAGTTGGTTACGTGATAAACTATACAGCTGAGTAGTACGTGATAAAGTTTAGAAATGCGCCTCTATGTTTATAACATTACCTCATCCGGGTATCTCTAAAGTAATATTGTATTGGAGTAACAAATATATCAGCGCTGAAATGCCTTTTATCGCGCTAGTTTCTTTGTTAATCTATGAATTTTAATTCGATTCGAGCTTCGATTTTGATTTAAATACGATGGGGGCGGGCCCCATTTAACGGTGCAATATAATTTTATTCCCCATCGTTGATAATGCGTGGGTAACTTCTATGAGGGCTATAAACGCCACGTTACGAAGGCCTCCGGTGATATAAACGTAATCTTAGCAGCAACAGCTGTTACGTTAGAATTTGTGTATCCAGGGGTCTCGTACTGTTGGTTGAAATAATCCAACCCCCTTTGTAAGTCACGCAGTGGATGAACACGTATTTATGGGATATGACTATGCAACTAGCTTGAACCCCGAAACTTAAATACGTAAATAGTGACAGTGATTAAATACGTAATTACTGTTAAAAGTAAATAATGATTTCTGTATTTCTGCATAGAATAAATCATTTTATACCCATCAAATTATTATTATAAAAACTAGAATTTTAATTTAATACGTTTTCCCGGATACTGTTTTATGTCAATGAGCTAATGTCAAATAATGCCACTAAAATATAATATTTGCCAACCAGCTACCGGCAGCTGGTTGGCAAATATTATATTTCATCCCATAAAGTACGCGCAATGCGGAAAGTAACCCAAAATCCTGAATTCTCCTATGTGTTTTCGGATATTACGTGGTAATCCATATAAAAAGGTACCAGTAATGGCGGCAACTGGATTGGGTTAGGTCCAATTTTCCGCTGTTCAATAGGAATATAACAACGAGGGCTTACTTGCTGTTTGTAGAACCTAATTCCTTGTACTTATATCTCCAGCTCGTGGGCTTTTAATGACTCGGTTCTATTTGTTGCCAAATCATCAAATCGGCCCGAAATTCAAAGAAGACTATTGAATGTTATATTTTTGATACTTTCAGAGACTTTTTATTGGATGAAGCGAATGGTCTATTACCCGAAGACAAGCTCACAATATTCTGTGAGGTGTCAGTCGTAGCGGATAGCATCAATATTAGCGGGCAGAGCAACGTGGTACAGTTCAAAGTGCCGGAATGTCGGCTCTCAGACGATTTGGGGGCCCTCTTCGACAACGAGAGGTTTTCCGACGTCACGCTAGCGGTTGGAGGAAGGGAATTCCAGGCGCATAAAGCTATATTAGCAGGTAAATATTGGGCAGCATAGTTATAAACAACGTTAGGCAACATATTAAACTACTTGATGCTTATTGCCCAAGTGCAATTATTCCATGATTTTGGCATGCCAATTCCCATAGATATTTCCTATTTTTGTAGTCGCCCGTGACTCCATTCTAGTCAAAAATACAAAAAAAAAATGTTTTGATCTATTTGACCTTTATTGCCCAACTGCCTTATTCCAATGGAGGGAAGTGGATAATTTTCTTGCCGACTTGTCAAAAGAACATTCAATTTAGCTTTACCCTGGTCTTGTTGAGGGTTTCTCGACCTTTCAGTTTTGACGATCTTGGCTAACGATGGGAGTGTGTGGTGACATGGGCTCCAACAGAAACGGAAAGGTTTGCAAACAATTGTGTTAGCAGACTTCGTGCTGCCATGCCGTTTCAATAAAAATGTCACCCGAACTTGGCTGACTAATACGTTTTCTCCGCTTAGTCACCATGCATAATATATCCACAATCGGTAAACAACAATAACTCCATACGATCAGCTACAACTGCAGTAGGTGATTCTGGCCAATTCCGTTTCACATTAGTCACTCCGCACTTCGGTCGCGAGTGAAACTAAGTACTTGAATATGTTGTTTTTATGGGTCATTTTATTAGTGTTACGTGAATCCGGACCACATGATTAGAGTGTGTTAATTTACATATTAAATAGCATGTAGGTTAAGCATGATAACAGTGCGACCGCGCTGCGGTGACGGTATTTTCGCTTCATTTTCCCCTTTGGCTGCTAAATGGATCACAAATATTGATATTCGTATCCATACAAGGATTTTTTTACACGACGCTATAGCAATGGAATTAAAATATAATTTCCTCTCATAAAACGACACGATTAGCACAGATGGTGGTGACCCTTAGGGTGCCGGGTTCGAATCCTGGTTTAATATCTATATAGGTACATAATTATATTCTGGGATCGCCCTCAGGCCATTGTACGGCGCCTATAATACAAGTGTTGCTTAGTTTGGGACCGTACAGCGATTATGTTCTTGTGGCGATATTTATTTACTTTTATGTTTTTACTTCTAGCGCGGAGTCCTGTGTTCGCGGCGATGTTTGAACACGAGATGGAGGAGCGGAAACGGAACCGAGTGGACATCACGGATGTGGACCACGAGGTTTTGAGGGAGATGCTGCGCTTCATATACACCGGCCGCGCGCCCAATCTAGATAAAATGGCGGATGATCTATTAGCTGCCGCCGATAAGGTAACACAAGAAACAAAACGGAAAACTCACTACATTACCCACAGAGCATATTAATTTGTTATAAAGAACTTTCTTTTATTAAGTATATTATTAGATAGAAACTTGAGGATAACGTAGTGCATGTATAAAGGTTTTTAACACATACCACATACTAACACAATATTGTGCTATCGTTTGTTATCCTGTGTATTAAATAAATACCACAATATAGCTAATACACAAAGTAAATTCGCATTAATCATTACCGATAAGAGTATACACTTATACTTCCATGATCCTACGTCTATTATAGAACATTTAGAGCACATTATAAGTAAATTATTGAATACAGTAATGTAGTTAACATTCATAAAGAATAAAGTATCAAAGTAATCCCATGTGTAAGGTAGGGTACTAATGTGAATGACCGCAAGTTCGACGCGGTTGCCAAGCTTCACGTTCCAGTGCTGACTGATAGTTGACGATGTTTGGTGCACTTCAATTGCATACTAACATGTTGTTGTGTTCTAATAATCCTAATCCTAAGTCATGACAATGTTTAACAATGTTTAAACGATAAAAAATGGAGTTATATCAACATATTTTTTTTTATCACTTCAATTCACTTAGGATTTATTTAAATTCACTTAGAAAAGGTACATTACATAAATAGTTAGAGCTATACCGTTTAAGGAATTCTAACAGTTTAATTATTATAATGACGCAATTGAGATATTATTAGAGGCGTAAATTAGAGCCGGGATTCCCATAGTCATAACATACATTTCAAGAATACCAAGTGTAATATTTTAGAACATTAGATAACTAAGTACCTAAATGGGTATTGTAATACCGGCTCGGATATCGCTGTAGGTATCAAAACACAATGGTACTGTCGCGAACATTAATATGAGACCAATAATGTCCTTTATATTTTTCAATGACACTTATAATGCAATAAGGTCTTATATCGTTATATCTGAGAGCATTTGCTTTTAGTAACGTCAGTCAAATAGTACCTGTTATGGTATACGTTTGCTGTATGATATTCAACCTTGTGGGTCACACATTTAAGTCCGCGACTGTACCCATTTCTATCGATATAACTACAAAATCGTGTGTTAAAACACAACAAATTATATTGGTACACCTCGTTTCTTCATTCTAATTTAAAATACAATAATATTTTAACCCCGAAAAACCCGTAGACAGAGTTGTTAGGTCCAATAACAAGCCAATTGTAGTTTGTTTATTTATCATACCTATATTTTTTTTTCAGTATGCGCTGGAGCGGTTAAAAGTAATGTGTGAAGAGGCGCTCTGCCTCAACCTGTCGGTGGAGACGGCGGCCGACACACTCATCCTCGCCGACCTGCACTCCGCCGACCAGCTCAAAGCGCAGACCATCGACTTCATTAACACGTCAGTACTACAATCATTCTCACTCTTATAGCTAGAGATTGCACGTGTACAGTCCTTAGAAATTCTCACGAACATAACACGAAGACAATCCGAACAAATTTTTAGTAATTAAAATCGTCACAGTACTTATGAATCGGCAAAATAATTAGAAAAATCTAAGCTACAACTTCACCGCCCGTTCGGAATACCGTTCCTATGGAGAAGAACGGGCGAGAAATTTCATGGTTGCTCTTTTTAAAAGATCTTATACACTTTTGAGCAGTACATTGTTATGGGTGAGCTAATCGTAGCATATAACATCCTTGGAGTAGCTGTAAACTGACACAAAATTATGTTTAGTGAAAACATTGATTGACAAAAGTAACCTGCAATGACATTTTAGTGCGACCTTAGTTATCATTTCTTACCAGTTTTAGTATGGGAAACCTGCCAAGTGCCATTCCTTGCCATGGGAATTCTGCCACTATCATGCAATTATGAGTCGATTCTATTAACCATTTCGGATTCTGGACTAGACTAACAGACACGCCGGGGTACTTGGGTTTATAGTTATGTAGTAATTATTGGCAAAGGATGAACTCTCTCTGTTTTATACAACGTACGTAATGATTCATAACAATGCCTAAGATACAAGTTGATAATAGTTTCCTGAAATTTCTGAAACCACGTAAACGTACTTGTATCTTACGTTATGTTACTTGTATCTTACAGAAATATTTCAAAAACACATAATTTGTGTATCTAAAACAACATTTTTTCGTTTGACTCCGTCAGTATAATGGCTTGAGCTTTAATCTTAATTTAATTTAAGTTGCCTTGAAAAAACACTGATTAATACAGCTTCCGTTAAGATTTGTGTATAATACGATCGGCTCAAAGTCGTCACGTGCGGTGGCACGATATAGACTGTCTCAGTGACCTCCTCCGTGCATCGGAGAGCACGCGACCCCGGCTGACGTCACAAGGTGACGTCTGTCGTTAGGATATGTAGAGCTGTAGACCTTCGAGGCGCTCTGAAAACTAACTGGGGATTTGGGAGTGTCGTCAGTCGAATTAACAAACCATAAATACATTTATAGATCGAAAGACAAAGAAACAGCACAGCCGGCTGTGACAAGACAAAATGTGAGATAAATCGATTTCGTCTCTTTCCCTCGTATGCATTACGGAAGGGAGAGAGCGGCTTGGTGCGACATAATCCGGGACATACGTTTTGTCTTGACTCGTGTGATAGCCCACCTGGCATCGTAATTGTCTCTGATGATGATGTTGGCTGACAATTATTACATTTAAAATGCTACTGCCTAGATAAGGACCAAGATAGATTTACGTTCATTTTTATTTATATAATGAAATTAAAAAAATATCATCAAAAGAGGAAAAGGTACAGAGAATGTGATGTTGAACTCAATTACTGACATAGTGTCTTTGTGATGTTTCAGGAGTCACGCCACAGACGTGATGGACACGGCGGGGTGGAAGAACATGATCTCGTCGCACCCGCACCTGATCGCGGAGGCGTTCCGCGCGCTCGCCACGCAGCAGCAGCAGATCCCGCCCATCGGGCCGCCGCGCAAGCGCGTCAAGCAGGCCTAGGTGGCGCGCCGCCCGCCGCACTCCACGCTCTATACCAAAGACACGCCGCACGCCACGCGCATGCTCGCGCTGCGCCGCCTCATCGCCGACACACACTTTGAATAGTGCGCGCGGACACTGGCGGGGACCATACCTCCCCCCTTCCCCCCTCCGCACATTGAATACCGCGTCATAAAAAAGACTCCGACACAGAAGAATAACGTTTAAAAAGTGCAAAATACAATTTAATTTGAAAATACCGCATAGAGACATTTTTGTTAGGTACCTTTTACACAGCGGTACCTGACGAGTTTTTAAATTTTTTAAACATTGTTTTTTTCTTGTGTCGGAGTTTTACCCATTTTTTTAACTAACGGTTTATTTCTTACTTTTTAAACGAGATTGAGTATGGATGAAATTTCTAGTCATTCGAACTAGCGGCAGTCGACGAACTTTGTACGGCTAAGGTTCCTACACCAGCTGTGCTGTACGGATAAAATTGAATAGTTGCTTAGTCGAGATGAAACATATCTGGGAACCATCTTAAGAGTACTATTTATGGAACAGAAAAACTGCAATGAATGCAATCCATTTGACCGGGAGATCCGATGCCACAGACAGCCGATGGCCTCGAACATATAACACCCCCTTTTTGTGTCGAGCCTGCCGCCCCGGGCCATGGCCCCAGGGTAAATATGCCACTGCATATAAGTCGCGTCTGTAAGTCTTAAAACTGATGTGTATATCCAGACTATCATTTAGTGAATTAATTTCCCGCTTAATGTTCAGTCTTAAGGTCTCTACGCACGGCACAATTCCACTCACATTCAGTATGGTCACACCAACTTGCAAATTGGTAGGGACCCTACCGATCGTAAGTCTAATTGTGCCGTCTGTAGCAGCCCTAAGTGTTGGGCTTAATTCATTACCGTCGGACGAGCGAGATAGAGCGGCAAATATTACAATTAAATTTTGAAACACACGACACTAAACTAACTTCCAAATGAATATAGAGGTTAGAATGGCATTACAGAGGATTTTTCAGAAGATTTGAAGGATTAAATGTCCATACGTGTTTAGCGGCCAGCGAGGAAGCGGTGCGACTCGCGACAGCGATGTATGAAACCAGCCGCTAAACATTCTTCTTCGTTAAGCTCCCGGGAATAATCAAAGTGTGTGTCGGCCTCGAAGCGAAGCCGAGCCTCCCCCGCCCCTCACCGGAAGCCCGTTATTTTTATTCTACGACAAGGCTGCATACTATAATATACTATTAGAATATACACGGTATACCGTAGACTGTGAGATTCGGAGCGAGTGGCCGGTGGAAGTGTTCGTTTAGTTGTGAATCCGCGGATTCAGCTTCGTTTTTACTATGATTGATCTCAAGACGATATTCGATCCTAATGTATTTTTCTCTTGCGGTCGTTTAGTGTACCGCTTTTTAATGATTAATTTTAAATGTGTATGTTACGGAAAGATGGACGCTTTTTGCGCGTTTATGTAGTTTCGGATGTAGGCTTCGAGTTAAATATTTTTATGTATGTCGTTTATGTGAACATTCTCTCGCAGCTATGTTTGATGTAAATTATTACTGTGTATTAAATATAAAGCTCATGTCTAAATGAAACTATCCATGTCATATAAATTTTATCATTATTATAATTATTATGATTGTAACATTCATTGGCTAACATAATAGCATAAACCATAAGCGATAGTAATTGTACAGAATACACTATGAATTTGGATTTTGTAAAATGATTATATTATATGCCACTTTGCATTGTAAAATCTTGGTGTTTCGCGTTCCCATAGTAATTACAAAAGTTTAATGTTAGAAGTTTTAATGTAGGTCTTTTGAACATATTTTGAAGTAGCGTGGTAATTGAATGCAATAAATTTGTGTAAAGATGTGTGTGTATCATAGTTTTGTATAAAATTGTCACAATGCTCCTGTGTGCATCACGGCCGCGCTGGGCGAGTGCTCTCGATGCACTGGACAGTTTGTACAAAGCCATGCGACATGTAGACGCTGTAGGGGACTTGAGTGATTGTATAAGTCTATTGAAATTGTTTGGTATTGTATATAGATGAGCTACGATCCCACCATTAAAATATTTCTAAGTACTAACCCTAAGTGGTATCACAGGTGACACCATTATTTTTATTGTATATGTAGGGTGTTATTCCAATGACATATTGTGATTTTTCTATCATATTTCCATAGGTTTAAATACACGTACGCTTTTGTTTTGTTTCATCATAAATGTAGATCACCGGTATATATATCATTTAAATTATAAATATATGATTGTTGTTGGTTTTGCTTCATCGATTGTACATTGCGTGTTATGTTCTATGTTCGAGTGAACGTCATAGCCGCCCTTCATTTTTGCTCACTCCATTAACTTCTAAAAATTAATTCTAAATTTTATTACACATCAATAAATGTTATTTATTAGTATTATTTTATTTTCATTTTTAAATATCAACTTGGCAGATTTATAAGAAAATCAGTTTTTTTTTTCAACATGATGAAATGATGGACCTACCTATTGTAATAATTACTTACTACTAAATAGTGTTAATTTAATATACCGTGGCCAATAAATAATGATATTTAAATACCATTTTATACCCATTTCCCGTTTACCACAGCTGACAGCTGTTATCTGTGTAATAATTGAATAGGTATTACAAAATGTCAAAAATAACTGTGATTTTCGAAATTGTCAATAAGTTGAGCAAATAAATGAAATGATGATGATTTTGATTTTTTTCCATTTCCATTGATTTATTAATTTCTTATAACTGAGTATATTTGTAGAAATCCAAAATATAAAAAGAGCGTAGGTTTGCGTGCGAATGATGATCTTGGTGCCGATATCATTTGACTGAAAATAATGATTTTAGAAAATTATCATTGATTGAGATCGTGATATAGTTAGAGATAAAATAATCAAAACTATTCAGATAAATATATTCACAAAGTGGCCAAAGAGTATATAATCACTACGTTTTAAAAGTGGCTAATCGTTAGCAGTCCTAGAACGTAGGTATTGCTTCGGCATTCCACCCGAGGTGTTTTTAAAGTGGCTAGCCGTTTTGTATAAGAGCGGACTCTACAATTCGGCTGCGACAAATGCAATAACAAATAGGTATTTTAGATAGAAAATATTATGGATTGGGTGGACGTGTAGACAGAGAGGTGGATGTTGGATGTAGAGTAAAGAAAGATGTCAGCACAGACGAACTAGAGATTCTACGCATGATGCCAGTACGAGTATAAAAGTCGTTTGAAAAGGTGAATTGCATGAAAACAGCATCGAGGTAGTCTGTGCACACATCTATGTTCTTCATAGACAAAGGTTGTTCTTTTATTTCGATTCAAAACCCTGGCAGGAAATCCTTGGAATACCCTTCATAAGGGATAGTAAAAACTTAGGTAATCCCAATGAATTACCTAACCCGTTGAACGTCACGCTCAACGACTTTTTCGGGCACTGGCTTGAACCGACCTTGCAGACCATTTTAAAAACATATTGGTGACCATAGACACTGACTTAGAACCATTTTTAATTTGGTCACATCAAGTCACTGACCTCTATGGTATACATCGCTGGACTAATCATAAGCCCGGTTATCGTGTGCCTATTTGATTTTCGCCATTTTGGCGCTGATAGCGGCAGTGAGGGGGAATGGAACTAATAATAGAGATGGGACAGTGATATGATACATCGATAAAAATGTTTATGCTTAACCTACCCATGCAGTAAAATGAAAATAATTATGATCCATTCCTTTAACAATGGCTAATGTCCAAAATAGTCGAGTGGTTAATACTAAGATGAAGCAAATAATGATAATGATTAGCCGAATCACTCATGGGTAGGGTAGGTAATCTTAGGATAAGCCGAAACCGGACTAAAGGGTGGTGTGTGACTAGCTAGATCCTACTTAAATAAGGATTGCTTTTTGATTAGAAATGAGGTAATGTAATGTTGTTTGGGAAGCAATGGAGTAGGTAAGGTATTAATAGAAAATAAAATAATCATAGTAGTACATGAGTTATGTTTAATAAAACAGTCATCAGAGAAGTGTTTTGAACAGATGTCATCATATTTTTTCGGACGCCAACTAGGCTTTTCAATGTTTTTGAGCAATAATTCTAGTCTTGTATTGTCAGTCGGAAACCTGTGAATTAGTAAACATTGTTTTAAAATAATATGTATTTGATAATACAAATCTGTCTTCGGCGATTTTTACGTTCTTGAACGTTCTATCTATTTAAGATATTGATAGAAAAAATATCGATAAATTTTATCGACAAGGAACTTTTACAGCACTATTGAATTTTATTGTTTATAAAAAACCGATAATACAAAGACAAATGCGTTGTAATCACGTATAAATAAGATTAGTTACATATTTTTAAGTGCCTATAATATCAATAGAAGTTTTAATTTCTTGAATATTAGCCGTAAATTCACTTACTTGTGGAATGTAACCCCACTTCCCTTCTGGTAAAGAGTTTTGCATAACACGCACTCTTTCATGGTTTACCTATTAACTAACACCACTTGTTTATGTATTAACTATATTAATACGACACAACAAACAAGTTTAATCGCGTTAAACCTTCAAAATCACTTTATAAACACGGAGACAATGTAAACAAAACAACGGCCATTTGCATTTTACGTCAGATTTAGTTCCTTTCCCCCACGTTGGGGGCGCTTCAAATAGGCACAATAGATAGCTGTCATTTTAAAGGGTATCATTAGTTTAGCGTACTTGTATCATGGACGTCAGTGCATCAAGTCAATCCAACCCAGTGTTGCCAGATTGGGTATTTTACTCGCAACTCTGGGTAAAAATTTTGGTTCTGGAGAAATTTGGAGTAATGAAATTCTTGGAGAAAAATTTGGAGAAAAAAAAATACCATGGAGAATTTTGGAAACTTTTTAATTTTCATTATTTTCACTCTGCTTTTTCTCTCTATGCTATGTCATACCCGTCATACCCATACAGTGGGGATGCGTAACGTAAAAAAAGGTCATTCTGCTGTTTCAGTTTGGAAATTAGAACAGTATTTCAAGGAAAAAATAAGAAAAATTAACCGATATTATCAACTTTTTGCCTTTGGGTAAAACTCAAGCAAATTGTATCATTTTGGAGAAAAATAATTTCAAATTTGGGTAGAAATAGAAAATCACATCTGACAACACTGATCCAACCAATGTTTGTTTTTAGTGGTTAGGTTAGTGACATTACAATTGAGATTGAAAGCACTAGAATTTGTTTTTTAACGAACAAAGAAACAACAAACAACTTGACACTGGCAAAATACCCGCTAAGTTGTGGGTGAGGCCATATTCATATCCATTTTATTTCATCGCATTTCATTTCGTAAAGAAAGAAGAAGAACGAACAAAGATCCTAAACATTAAATTGCTACTACCTGCTACTGTGTTGGTCATGGCTAGTGGCGGTTTTAGGCTCAGATTTTCTGCTGATCAATTCAATTTAGGTAACATAATTTTTCAAATTACAATATCCCACACTCGTTTACATTTTTATAAATAGGCAAAGAAATTTACCGGCTACCGCAAATAGATATAGATAATCACCAACCAACCGTAAGTATATAGTATGATCAAACTAATCCCCAACTAACCAAGCCAGAATGACGAGATATTTGTAAACGACTTATAAATTATTTGAATTATGAAGGTTCAATATCCTTCGTTTATAGTACTAACATATTATTACATATATTATATTTCTAGTTTATCACCTTTGTATGCTTCTATTGGTATTGATACTTGTATCGAAATTAAGAAACTAACTAAATTAAATATTAGTGTTACTCCTACCTGCTTGTTTGTAAATAATTTTTAGTTACAAGAAAAATGCTCTTTTAGATTCCAGACAAGATATGGAGTCTCCATCAAGGAGAACAACTAGAGTCAGAACCAAACCAAAGAAGTATGGTGATTTCCTAGAGTTAACCCCATCTAAGAGACCTCAGAGAGACATCACAAGCTCTGAGGGGGAAGAAGAAGAAAATGTAGATGAATCCTGCCCACAGAAACCTACAGGTTTATTTAACATCTATACTATTCAATGACATTTTAATTAAACTAATAGATGTAGCTCATCAGCAACACCAAAAAGTTACAACATGGACCTTTGATTGCTTATTCTCAAATGCATTGCACTTTCATACTCTAGCCCTTTTTACATGGTATATGATTAAGCAGTAATGGATAACTTCAAAACTATGAATGTATGTAACTACATAGAAAAGAGTGCTATGAGTACAACTTCTCTGTTCCATTTGCAGGGTGCCAATTAAGTCAATTGGTTTGAATGATAATGTAATGCTCAGGGTGACTCAGGGTTGAGATATCTCATATTGGTGGGGGGGTGGAAAGCAGCCATGGTGTGTGGGTTATGGTATTGTGCATGGGTTGCACTACCATATTATTAATTTATTTACATGTTGAAGTATCTACTAGTGTGCAACATCCTCTTCAACTATATACAGACTGGATTTTTATAATAATCCAGTATAATCAGTAAAAGATAGTCTGTCTTTTAATATTATTTTTTTGGAATATGGAATATATATGGTTTATAGATAGTAGTTGAAAAGTGTAGGTACTTATGTTATGTGGATATTTACAAAATTTATTAAACTGCTTGCTAAACTTTATTTATTTTAATTACAGCATTATTTAGCAATGATGATGTGGAAGGTCAAGACATATTTAAGTTTAAATCGCGTCACACTAAACATGATCTCCAGAACAAAGTGAAAGCAGCAATAAGTAATTCACCTAAATCTGTCAACACTCCTGTGAAAACGCCTAGGAAAGTAGCTCATGCTGGATTAATTAATAGCCCATTGGTCAAAATATCTCAAGCAACACCCAAGCAAGTTAAGGATATTATGAAAAAGAGTAAGTATTGAAAAATAAAGATAGCATCATAGTTATTGGCAGAAGTGCATTTCAGTCGCCCACATTCCATCGGTCTCAGTGTAATAAGGGGCAAGCATGCAATAGCTAAGTTTTTAGAACCCAAACCCAACCTCACGGCTCTGGGATTTTCCGGAATTGGTAATCAATACAAAAGACAATGAACATCCCCATTATGTAATTAATTGCATTTAACTACTATCTTACGATGTTGAGCGGCAATGCAGTTGACGAAGAATGCTTGCCTAGAAGATTTTTGTTCACTCATGTTAACTCATCTTCTGTTTCAGGAATAATTCGCCAAGTGGAGAGTGATAGTGCTGACAGTGATTTTTCAGGCAGTAGTAGTGATTTCGTTCCTGAAGAGAGTGACAATGAGGTAAATATATTATTACCTACTTATTGGGACTTTTTCTTCATACTAAGTTTTAATACATTTTTGTTTACTAGACAGACTCATCATCATCGTTAGCACCATCATCTGAAGAAGATGAACCACCAAAGAAATTGGTTGGCAAAGCTGTTAAAAGTAAAGATCAGAAGACCAAAGGAAAAGATGCGGAATATTTCGTCACCCCAGACAATTACTTTATGATGCATTCTAGCAAAAAGGTACAATTTTGTGTTCAAGTAATATAATCACTTTTGTGAGCATCGATATTTGGATCGTATAACCTGACAGAAATAAGCAAAGAGAACTCGAACACATTTTGACCCCAGAAGGAGAATGCGATACGTTGTAATAATGACACATACGTTTTGTTGTTATACAATTTGGCTGTCATTACGACGCATTACAAAACGGCTTTTAATGGCAACTAATCGCTAAGCTAATAATCTACGGTAGGTAAAGTGGCCCTGCGGTACCTAAGCCTACCTTCGAGTTTCAAGCCTACAAGCATGATGGAATTTCTATTTTCCAATGTTTTACAGATTGCGACTTCAGATCACACTCTAGCAAGACTGAAGAATCTGAATCTTCATGAAAACGAAATGGAAGCTATTCAAATATCAAAAGAACATAAACACAGGATAACCAATCTGAATCAGAATTACAAACAACTTTTTAATAGATGGTTGTATATATTGAGTGAAAACTTCAACATTGTACTTTATGGTATTGGCTCTAAACGGTCAGTGCTGCAACAATTTCAGAAGAGACTCCATGACTTTCCATGCATTGTGATTAATGGTTTCTTCCCAAGCCTAACAATGAAAAGCATTTTAGAAACTATAGTAATTGATCTCTTAGAAAATAATCACGTGCCTTCAAATGTTGGGGATGTTATTAATCTAATAGATACACAGTTAACAGATAATGGTGTCCATTTGTTTCTCATAGTACATAATATAGACGGTACCATGTTGCGGAATGCGAAAGCACAGGCCACACTGGCCAGTATATCACAGGTGAAGAATGTTCACACTATAGCAACGATCGATCACATCAATGCACCACTTTGTAAGTATACTATCACATTTTTTTTTTAAACTCCCTGGATTGGGTCATCTGTATCAGTTTTTATATACCTTCAGGATATATACTTACGCAAAACAAAGGACTCTAAGTAATGGATGGGTTTCAGCAGGCTACGCAAAAAGTATCTCAAAATCCACTAGGCGGATTTTCATGAAATAGGCATAGTCCATACACTTGGTGAATTATAACGAAACTAACCTAGGGAATGGCCCATTTCCCTGGGATTGAAAAAAAAAACGGAAATCCGAGCATGTCTTCGTGAGCGCAGCTAGTAAATAATAAACACTATCACGCCTGCTATTCTGAAAGGGGTCGGCATAAGTGCATTGCACATACTAATGTTCGGGCCATAGTCCACCACTGAGCTAGGTGCGAGATGGCGAACCTCACACAAGCAAACATGCTCCATCGTAGATCTCATCATCACTTACCATCAGGTGAGATCGAGATCAAATACTTGCCTATAATGTAATAAAAAAAGGCAGGCTTCCTCTCAATTTTGCCTTCACCATATAGTATATAATCATGATTGCAACCAAGATTCGACTACGAAATCCATAAATCCCAGGGCTGCGAACTGGGGTTGATCCCCCGTGTTTCAAAAACGAGCGTGTGAACAACATAGCTATTACTGCAACTATTTCCTTATAAATATAATATCGATTTATGCTGCCATAAATATTACCACTATGTCCTTGATTTAAGTGTGGGACCATTCTAAGCTGAGCAAATTCAAGTTCACCTGGTGGGATGTCACGACATTTATGCCATACGCAGAGGAGACTTCGTTCGAAAATTCGTTGATGACTCACCGTAGTGGGGCACTTCAGCTCTCATCCCTCAAGAGTGTCTATCAGTCATTGACTACAAATGCAAAGGGCATATTCAAAATCATCCTAGAATATCAACTGGACAATCAAAAACAAAGTCATTATCCAGGTAAATATTATTTTTATGATAATCTTGCTTACCCCCTTAAAAGTCCTGTGATCAAGTTGAAGCAGCTGTGGACCCTACCTCACAACGCAAGAGCTGGAAAGATGGCCAGCTTTGCGTGCTCTATGCCTACTTACGCAATGCCTTTGCGACAATGCATACTAACAGTTAATAGTTCAAATACAGTGAATTCGGGCTAAGTGAAGTTATTTCTATGGAGTTCTGGATCAATTAACGAGTATGTTAAATTATGCCTTTATTTTATTTTCAGGGTTACCATTCAAAGACTTGTATTCGAAAAGCCGAGAACAGTTTCTGGTAAGCTCTGATCTCGCGTTGAGAGCTCAACTCACGGAGTTTCTGGATCACAAACTCGTGAAAATGAAGCGAACGTATGATGGCAGCGAAAACCTGGTAATACCTATTGATAATACATTGTTGCAACAATTTTTAGATGAGAATAACAGTTGATATCGTTATTTATTCGTGGACCAGGATAACGGCTCCCCAATAATTAAAAATGAAGTTAAATTTAATTGTTTTATTTATCAAATACCAAGGACAGCAATGAAAGAAGTCATATGGTTTAGCTTTTATTTTACAATCCCAGAAATAAAGTCTTAATAGGATTATATATAATATATATCAACAGGCCAAAGTTGTAAATTACTTAAACTTAATGACTTACACAATATAATAAAATTATTAACTAAAATTCTCTTCAACATATCTGGCACGTTCACCATGCTGCATCAACCAAACATTTCATTGATATTCATAAGTGCATAAATTGCTCTTTAAGATTTAAAAAGATTGTAGAAAAATACTCTCTGAACTCATGAGACGTCAAAGATTTGATCTAATTAATCGGATTACTACTTATATTTTATTTACTACGCCCGTTGGAATTTGAATTACAAGCTGAATATCTTCTGTTATCAATAGTGAGATTTTTAAATAACTTGATATTGGGTTGCATCAGTGCAATTCGCTACTACAGAAATAACAGCAGTATCAATGTTGTTTTTTTTTTCAAATAAATGTAAAGCTGGATAAAACGTAGTTTTAGTTTGCACGATTATTACACGTAGACGAAACTTTGACGCACGAATCGGACATACAATTATTACCATTTACAAAATTAAAATCTGTGTAAAATAAAATGTTAGAGCATTCATGAAGATCTTAATATGAGGGTAGTGCAATTGTAAAAACACTTTGATATCCCTCTTGTACTTGTATCGAGAACTTGTGAATGTCGATGAATATTTCACATTATCATTATATTAAAATAGAAGTAAATAATTTTCTACATGAAAATTGACACCAATGTCATAGTTTTATTATTTTTTTGTATGTTTTATCAGTCTAATTTGGTCATCAATAAACAGGCGGAGTCCATATCAGAATTGAAATTTTGAATGGATTCCAAGGGCATGAATTAGTGTTTTACAATTTATTCACGTTCCTTTCACTTATAGCTAGCTAATACAATTTATCAAAACTGCAGGTCGAATGAGAGCTATTTTAATCCTATATAATCATGCACTTCCATTTCAATGATAAGACTAAAATTAAGCATGTCAATAGAATAAAAAATGATTATTACATAAACAATTTAATTGAAACATTAACCGTCGGACAACAAACTACAGATTTCACACGATAGACATGTATATTAATCAATGATAGAAAACATTTCATTTGGAACGTCGGGCAGTCGGCGCACGCGGTCGGGCCCGGCCTCGTCGGGACCGTCTCACGAATGACAACTAGTCTACGGGATGCATGCTCCGTGGTTGTGATCAGGTTTATTGTCCGATGCATCGGAGCGCTGTACACTTACAAACTAGTAAGATAACTCCGCTTAAGGCAACACTCAATTTTCTTCGTCGTCCTCATGTTTCCGCTTTTTACCCCGGGTGCTCTCCTCAGGCTCGCCGTCCGCGTTGTTCTTACCACCTGTGTAGTTGTTCATATTGCACTCGGGGCCTTTGCTTGTCATTTGCTAATAAACCTTATCCCGACAGAATTTTCTGTATAAGTTGTAAATAAGGTTTATTGGCAAATGATGACATAGGCCCTCAATGTTATAGAATATTGTAGAATTCGGTACGTATTGTTATAGCACAGAATAAAGTAACTGAACAGGAGATACTTCACTAAAGACGCCACCTATGCATCGGCAGCGATGAAGACTGCTTGCGTACTTTGATTGATGCAAAAAATAAAATTATTGCTATTTATTAGATAAGCACAAGGCCAATTAGAAAACCTTGTCTAATACCGAGATCTGACGGAAACATGCAAGAAACAAGGTGATTTCGGTTTATTATCTAGACCATTCCCTCATATATGTTATGAGATAATGGGCTCATAAACAAACAAAGGCCGGGTTTCGTTTCGCGCCGGTTTTTTAATTCCTTGACATGGTGATGAGGTGAGTACCTGGTAGCTTGGTGCTATGGTCATTCTCGGCGTCGTTCTCTCCCTCGCCGTCCTCATCGTCGTCATCCTCCTCTTCTTCGTCTTCGCTGCCCTCGTACAGGGAGCTGGCGGAGCTTTCTTCTTCTGCAACAATTAGAAAATCATCGATAAGTCATTGAAGCGCCGATAGCAGACTGGTTCAAGGGGTCCTATACAATTCAAATCCCACCAGCGACCGTTACACTGCGTCCGGCCTATTATTAGCCGAACACAACCTTCGCGTAGACTCGGGCAAATCGTGTGCACGGGCTAAAAGCGTTTACTTGGAGGGGTTCACGAGACTACTAGTATTGTAATAACATAAAATAGTAAGTAAACTTCAAGAAGAAATAGATTTAATTCAAAGTTTAGTATTAGCGTAAATATAAGAAATCAATATATTAGAAAAAATAAGTTATATTTTAGTGCCGACTTAATTAGATTAATGGAGATTGTGACTGGTCAAACCTAATAGCATTCTTACTCTACTACCTTTTTTCCCTGTCTTCTGCTTAACTATCTGATGAAATTTCGCTCTACAGCACGAACCCCGATGTTTAAAGTGTGATGTTAGTCTAAGCATAACCTAACTGGTTCAGAGACATCCAAAATATACTACTGCATGAATAATGTTATATTCTTCAACATATAGACACAGTCCAGGTGTATATATATTATAATGGTATAGGTTGGCGAATATGAAAATATTCAAAATAATGAAGAATGGGGTAACAAAAAAAAAATTACCAAGATTGTCATTGTAGACTACACTGAGTGAAACATCCTCATCATCATCTTCGTCTTCAACATCTGAGCCTAAACAAAAAAAATATAAATGAAACACTTGCAAGCACAGCCTTCACTTATTACAGTTGTTAACAAAGCCAGCACAAGAAAAAAAATCAATTCTAAAATGATGTCCTACAGATTATGGACAAAAACAATACATAAGCATCACTTGATAATTATATAATGATGCTTACTCTTTAAAAGGTAACCCATGTGGAATAGCAGACCATAAACTGTGTACATTATCATTGGGATAGAGGTTCTGTTCTCTGCCGGCATTTTTGATATACTATCATCATCTATCACCAGCGGACCCAAATCTATGTCCACATCTGTAATGCAGTTTTGAAACTATTATTTCTCCCCAATGATGTTTGATATGCTGATGATATTTAAGCTTACAAGAATTTGTGATGTTTGCACATGAGATTTATTCAAATGAATGCTTCTTATGCATTGATTTAGTATTTCCATAACATTAATTATCAGCTATTTTATAAAGGGTAAAATACAATATGGGACTTCTAGATTTTTTTGAATGTTCCTAATTACACTGGCACAAATGCTATCAATGATATGTGGGTGCACCTCCACCTACACACGCATCAACGCACGCGCGATAATGTATGCATGTATCCTCAACAAACCAATCCCCATTGTGGCCTTCTCATTTATAGAAAATGATGTATCTATAAATGTTTCTTATAGAAAACACTAACCATCTTCTTCACTGTCATTGTTGCCATTCATTTCATCTTCTTCCTCTCCTGAACTGTCTTCTGCTTCCCCATCCTCCTTATCAAATCTGGAAATTAAGAAGAATATTAATATTTTTTAAGTACTACTACATAAATCTTTACTCATTATTTAAGAAATATGTATCTTAGGAATTTGAGAGATGGGCAAAAGTCGTCATGCAATGACTGCCTCAGGATGGGCGTTGTCGCCAAGGCAGACCCAGGAGACATTGCCTTTACGACCTAGATGTAATCAATAAGAATTGGCCAAAGATAACCAATGAAAGATAAGCATGGACGGTTATGTGGGAGACCTTTGCCAAGCAGTAGGATGATATACATAGGTTAAAATCTGAGTACTTACCCATCTAAATACTTTAATGATGGGTGTAAGGCAAACACCTTGCTCCTGTAGTCTTCAATGGTGGTGACATCATTGTTGAATAAATCAAGGTTCTTTAAATTCTCAAAGTCTTCCAAAGGCTTCAGTGTTTCCAAGTCTTTTATTTTGTTTCCTGATAAGTTGAGATGTGTCAGTTTTTTGCAGCTCTTGAGCAAATGCAGCCCATTAGATATCCTGTTATCAGAGAGTTCTAGTTTCCTTAGCTTGGGTAGCGTTGGGAAACCTTTGAGCGAGGTGAGACCTGCATTGTTGAGGCTGAGAATTTCAAGGTTGGTATATTCATCTGTGAGCCCAATTATATTGGTACTTCTGCAATTGTCCAGGTTTAATTCTTTGACCTGTAATACAAATAAAATAAATTTATTACAATTGGTAGACTGAAAATATATTTCTGGTTTTTAAATATATTCTACAAGCAGAGCCACCTAGGCTGGATCCACACAGTTAAACGATTTACTACAAAACACTCCAACTATCTGCCAAGTTCCCAGCAGATAGTTGGAGTGTTTGTATTATATATAAATACATATAATAATTATAATGTATGATGCATAGACTAACTATTACAATAAAGATTTTAATAGGTAAGTGGATTTAAACTACTATGAATTTAGGGCTATTACTGGTGATGTGTGTGATAAAACTGTACATTTTAATATTTTTGACATTGGCTTAATAATGGAGACTGAGCCAAAAATAAAAAAAATCACATCACAATAGTAAAAACACAATCCAAGTAGAATTGTCTACACTTGTAATAATGTAAACACAGCAACAAATTGCTCTGTAGTAGTTTTTGGAATTAATTACAACCTATACTTGCGTGCATCGTAGGTACTAAACAATATATATAATACTATACAACTGTGAATAGAACACAAGACAAGGCTATCTGATTATGTACTATGTTATATAGGTAGGTATTGATAAGTACTTATTATATCGATGCAATTAACGGCATATCTGGTCCAAAATTACACCCCACGAAAATTAATAGCTATATTTAATACTTTGATCAGACCTTACAGAGCTAGCGTAAGCTAATAATGACATAATAAGTAATGTAACTGGCTTGTTGGGAATATAATTCAATGCGAAGTCAAGCCAACCAAAACGTCAAAATGGTGTTAGTTGTCAAAGGCACAGGCGTAGTTCGTAAAATCTAACAAATGAGTGATTATTTCGGGGAAATATTAACTGAAACATGAAAGGAATGTGTTTGTATAATCCTTTGTACCACGATATGTATTGGGCGTGTTTAAATTGCGGATAGAAATAAGATCGTTTTTACTTTGCAATGGCGGATGACACGAATCATCGCGACGCAATAAAAATGGCCGCTGCATCGGTAAGGCGTGCGTCAATAATAAGACTGAAGTTATAAGTGTAAATAGAACTAAATTATGAACTTTATAATGAACAGCATATTGTTTTTAGTGAATTTTATTGTGCTAGACATAATCCCACGTTTTCCTACGTTATGTCTTGGTACTTAGGTGAAAGGGCGCGAAATTATATCATCTAGGTAGCTACAGTTAAAGTTTACTTTGAGCTGGTATGATAGAGGCTGATAGCCACCTACCTAGTGCTTGGAGATATAATTACTTATGATTTATATACGACAATGTAATCTAAGCAATGCTGTATTTTACAGGTTACAAAATAAAGTAAAAACTAGTAAAAAATTAAAGGCCCACACTGACATTGACAACCCATTAAATCAATGAGTTTTCAAACGTAGTTTTTAGGATAACTAGGTACTTTAGCACGTATAAAGCATGGGAAAGAAAAGGCACATGAATGATTACCCAATCTTGATTAGGTTTCTGACCGCTAGTCGCAAAATAAGCATATAATGAAGATACATAACACGTCCGACATCCATAAGTTTCGACACTTAACCTCAATAAAATGAATATTTACAACAAAAACCTTCCATCTGCTTTTATAATCTGAATGTGCATGTTGGTTATTTATTAGAGGCTCAGGAAATAACTACCTGATCAAATATTTCATTAGAATGTACAATAATTATGTGCACATGAATGAAACGTAACAATCAGTAATGGCTAATTTCTATACACAATCATGCCACATCTTTGATTGGGAAAGGAATTTATAGTCTACATCGACCGTACAAGATATAAACCGAAAATCATGTAGATTTACTGACAATATTCATAATTTTTGTGTATTACACTAAAGTACCTGATGAAATACGTATCGACAAAACATTCCAATACATCAAAAAATAGATCCCATTTACCTGTGAAGGATTCCTTCCCCTCAGTTCTAAGGCAATTCTCTTTTCCATCTTCAGGACTTTGTAGACGAACACTTCAAAACACTTTATTGGCGTTTATAATATTTCTCAAGGAACTAAATCACTAAGCTTGGGTTTCAAAACAGAAGGAAACTATAGATACACGAGTGACGTCTAGCTACCGGCGCCGTCTGGTGGCGAAATAATGCGACCGGATACTGTACAGTTCAACTACTCATTATGCTTTGCATTGTCGCTATGTAACGAAAATGTATTAGAAGTAATATAAAACTATACGAAAATATATATTATAAATATTTTGAATAGAATAAGCTCATGTTATTTCTTCGGTCAAACGATATTTTTTGATAGCATGCGTGTATGATGGTTGTGATATTGGTAAACCTGTGCAGTTGCCACCTTGTCGGGCGATTGGCGGCATTTATAAATTGTGTTGTTGTATGTAGCCGGTAAAGCATGGTGTATTCTTATTTTTACGTTACGCATGAATATATTTTTGGGTTGAATTAACAAATAAATATTAAAAATGCCTGATATTGTTTCAATTCGAAATAAAAATACTGATACAAGCCTACAGCACAACTCATAACTAATTAAATTGAGTGGACTACAGTTTTTTGCAATATATATTAAGGTAATAATAAATAAGTCTACTAAGCTCCAATTTGGCTAACACAACCCATTCTAAACCGAGTGACTATGTTATCATAGTGGTCACTTAGACAGTTTTATACTTCTATAAATAAAATATACTTTATATAGTAGGTTCAGGGCCCAGAGTTAAGGCTCTGAAGTAGTGCTTTAATAATCCATTCAATATGAAAATTTTGAGATGTTAATTAAGATTATAGAATATACAGAACATACTAGACAAATTAAAGAAGGTATTATTATTAAGATCGTGTTTAAGAAGAGTGCTACGTAGCCAGGAATTCACTTCGAGAGGGGGATCGAGTTCATTTTTGGGGGGGGAGTGGGTCTTTCGAGCTTTGGACGTGCAAGAGTCATTATGTAACGTAACGTAGTACGTAAGTATGTGTAAAACGGTGGATTGTGTAAGGCGCTTCGGGGGGTTGAGGGGGTTGAATCGACTTTTTAATCAAGATGGCAGAAAAGGTAATTTAACCATTGAAACGATAAGAAGAAGGGATGCAATTGACACAATCACTACAAACTAAGCAATGCTTGTATTATAAAAGGAACAATTTACTTAGGGCGATTCCTGTAACTCCCAGAGTAAAGCAGATAATGTAATTAACATTTAGAAAAATGTCGAGATGGATGTCGAACCCGCAACCATCTGGTGCAGTGTTTGTTAGTTCTAGGGTACCAAATGTGTTTTAAAAGCAGCTATTCTAGTAGGTACACAGACTAATTAAAAAAGCTGGCGCTCTGTAGCTTAGTAAAAAAACGAACGCTAACTCTTCTAAGCGTTTGAAAATACAAGTGGATTAAAAATTGTTAATTTATCTTGAACCTATAAAACTACATGGTCTAAAGGATTTCGAACTTTCAATTCATTGCAATACGTCAATATGATTGACGGACAAGAAGTATTAAGGAATATCGCATCTCATTTCGTAAAGAAAGAAAAAGTATATATTTTCTTTATCTATAAGACAAACGGGGAGGGAATGCGAATATCAATGAAAAAATATGATTTAAACATAAACCATATTTTCATTTCTTGAAGAAAGAAAACGAAGAATTGCTTACTTACAAAATATGTTATTATAATCACCGTACCTCTTGATTTTAAATACAGTAAACAATATGTTCCCGAGACGATTGGGATACTTTATCACGGTTTTACGCAATATTTTGTGCGTTATTGTTATCGTTTTAATAGTGTTAATTTATAAAGTTACAAAAAATCGTAATAGTGAAGTTATTAATAAAATACCTAAGGATGCGATGAAATATATGAAAGATGACATACTAAATCAGTTCCCAGAGCTCGAAGTAAACACAATTAAAAGATTGATAGAAATTAATAACATGGAGGAGCATATTTTAAATGTGGATGTATATGGCCCTATAGCCGATGATACAACCATTTTAGTAATATTCATAGATGAACTCTGTACTAACCTCAAATACCTGTTGGTGTCTTTGAGCCAAACCTGGGGGATTGAAAATGTATTGATTATTTTTTCGCATTTGTATTATAATGAGAGCACCAACAATTTGATAAAATCTATAGATTTTGCTCGGGTCCTCCAAATATATTATCCTTATTCAGTTCAAGTATACCCGCATGAGTTTCCAGGTTATAATAAGAGTGATTGTAAACATAATATGAATATTAAGTCTGCACAAGCTGCTAAATGTATCAGCGCATTTTCACCAGACATACACGGGCGTTACAGAGATCCTCTACAGGCTCAGAAGAAACATTACTGGTGGTGGACGGCGAACAAGGTTTTCGAAAATCTAACGGTTACCACCAATCACGGCGGAATATTTATATTCATGGAGGAAGATATATTCTTATTGAAAGATTTCATTTATACAATATTGGATATGAAGAAAATTTGTAGCTTTTTATTGCAGTGCGATTTTGTGTCAGTAGAAACGAATTCATTTTCCAATTTTAAGGAAAACAGATCGTGGGCAGTGGAGGTAAACACTTGGGACCCGAAGCAGCACTCGAGCGTGTTGGCATTTGATTTGAAGATTTGGAACAGTATCGCATCCCATTACTACCTCTTTTGTTCTATTGACGATTATTCGTGGTCCCGTTCCCTATACTACCTTTCATTGAACCGAAGAGATGGCAATAGATTTAATGTTATGAGCAGCGTCTTACCCAGGGCATATAAAACGAATTATTGTGGTTTATATGGAAAACTATTACATTGTGATGTTGTTGACATTGTCTTCCAAGTTATGAATATACAGACTCGAAATAAGGATAACTTATTTCCTAGTTATCTGGAAGTTTATATTGATATCGAACTTGAAATTGATGAATTGTTTATATTTGATTATGTGGAAAACAACGGGGGTTGGAATGATCCGAGGGATAAGAAAATGTGTCGCGACATGACCGCTAATAAAATAAAAAAATCGATTATGGACATGAAAAATGAGTTTGAAGATTACTTAGATACAGATTAAATTATTACTTACGTGTATTTTTATATGTGTGTGTACTTATGTTTAATTAAAGTTATTACAATATTATATACTTGATTATATAAGTTGTATTATTACAAATTGTCAAAAGTTTTATACAGATATAAGTATCATACCTACTTCTAATGTATACATTTACGGTAGACATCTTCCAGATGGTCAGGTGTGTAGGTAAATAGCATTTTATATCATGAATAGGTAATTTAGGTAAACATTTAGATTGAGAACACCAATAAATTTGGGATACAAAGCTCTAAACACTCTGCTCTCATTAATTAATACAAAAAGTCTATATGCCATATACCTAAATTAAAAAATAACCACGTTATCTATTTTCCAAAACTATATACCTAAGTCATGAAATAATCTTACTGCGAAAAGTATAACTATGATAGTATGGACTTATTTTGTAGTAAGTTTTTGCCACATTTCTTTCCTTTCGGGCAGACACAGACGACTTTATTTGTAGACTAGCAGTGCTCGCGACTTTCAACGTTGAATTTTTTGATTATCAGTGGGACCCTCTCCTATCCTCGGATGACAATACACCTATTGTATGCCTACATAGGTTCGGTATGTTAGCTATCACAAAGCCAATTTTGTAAAATCCGCGTATATAGCGACTTTTGAGATAAGTACAGGTTATTGGCGATACCTGAAAACGCCTACATTGTCCGGGAAAAAATCCGACATGTTGACTTTATTATAAGTTACCGCTATGGGATTTTATTAAAATCAATTTGATCGAAAAATTCCAAAATTGCCGGATTCGGCCTATATGATAGCGATAATAATGAACCCTAAGATGTTATTATATTAATAATAAATAGATACTACCAATGTATAGATACTACCAACAGTCTTATTGTATGTCGGTACAGATAATGTTACAATTAAGTTGTAGACAAAGGAGAGAGCATGACACTGGAAGGATGGCGCGTGGCGGGTTGGCGGGCTGGCGCGAGTTGCAGGCGCGGGCCGCGGGGAGAGGAGTCGGAGCCTCCGACCCTGCGCACGCAGCCGAGGCCCGGCCGCGAGCAACAGTCTGCTCGCGTGAGCCGCCGCTCGCGACTCGAACACAACGCCGCGTTATCATGACCCATGGTAAGCATCAACCAACACCATAAAACCCGCGGCACACATCACGCACAGAGTCACCGTATAAACGCACTCGCCAGCCGTAGAAAATCAAACCCTAGACGGACTTTTCAGTGATGATTCCACTTATGTTTTCATTATTTATTTACGCTGACGGTGTGGAATGGACTGATTTTAAATTAATTAATTGAAAAAACATTTTCGTGTGCGGTAGTTTTTTATCTGCAAAATGTGAAACGTGAAAGTATTTGGTAAAATTAAATGCAGATTTAATTGGTTTGGATCTATTCCCCGCGGACACCTGCGCCCTAGCAACAATGGAATTGGAAACATAAAAGCCTTAAGTATTACTTAAAACGTTATTTAGATTATTTTTATTATCTATAACAACGTGTAATTTTATGGCGAATATTGGTTTAATTTTTGATGAAGAAAATTATGCGAAAATCGGTGAAATTAGTGAAATGAAGTAAGTTAAACCATACCTGCCTATTTGGTGAGAACCTAGGTATCCGATTTACCAGTAATTTAGGTAAACACGCAATAAGTAGGTATCTATACACACAACAATTCTACGGTCTTATCATTTTGTTTTAAAATAAAACTATTTTAAAACATTAACCAAATGTAGCTAACATTTTTTTAAGGCAATAAATTTCGGCGACGCATAAAGCTAGCGCGTTAAAACTGAGGCAATCAGCAAGGTTTAGATGTGTATGGTATAATTCGTTATTTTTGCTTAATTAATCTGTACCTAAGTAAAGTTTGTGGATACTACATTTTCGAGCGACGTTTTGATCTGGATACTTATATCTTTTTCCTAAGGCAGGTTCTTAATTTAATTTACGCAAGCGCTTTTTAATTTACTCATCGTAGCACTGAACAATGAAAGTTAAGTCGTCTATCCAAATTGTATACTTAGTAATACTGACGTCACTGGCACTCGCACTGGGCCAGCGTGGTGGACTATGGCTTAATACCCCTCGCCGCATTGCCCGTGCCTGAGAAGCCCGTGCCCAACAGTGGGACATTAAAAGGGCTGGTATTATTATTTATTTTAATGCTGACATCATGTGTCGAGTCCATATCTTAGTATGTTTTTGCTACTACTACTTGGCTAGCGAACCTACCTTTACCCTTTAGATACCTAAAACTATTTTGTTTCACTTACCCATCTTTGATGTAGAGCAGCCTTTCTCAAAGTGGCGATAATGCTCCCTTGTGGGCGCTGCAGGCCTAAAGGGGCGGTAAGAGACCCAGAAAAAAAAATAGGGACGTTGTATAGAGGCTTACAATAATTAATTTAATTTGATGTTATAATGGTTTTTAAGTAGGTGAAAAAATGGGGGCGCTAAATTTCATTCTCAAAGTGGGCAGTAGACAAAATAAGTTTGGGAACCCTTGATGTAGAGCTGAATTAATAGCTAAGTACTTACCACTGATTGTAATATTTTTCAAGTCATAAGGTAACCTTTAACTTCACGAGAGATTAACCGATTCCAGTTGAGAGGTGAGATAAGTTTTTACTAACGTAGGGTACATGGATAAGATCAGATTTAACGTATTCGCAGGGGATCCGAACGCTGGGAATCACGTCATAGCGCGTTATCTTAAACTTGAGGTCATTAGCTTCGATAAAAGTAACTAACTTGTAGTAAAACAAAATTGACTTTTTTATATTCATTTTATATCCCGCTCATAAAATTATAGCGACGTTAATTCACCTTCTCGCTCTGCAGTAGCTGTATTTTAATGTATTTATTAACTTGGTTCAGTCGAAGGCTCGTAGGATTTTTAGTTTTTTTCTACGTTAGCCAAAACCTCGGATTTCGAGTCGGCAAGTAGCCATTTTCCTTCGCTAATTACAATAGTATTGTAGTAAATAGGTAACAACTTATAAAATAATACTAATTTTATAAAACTGTTCTATAGTTAGGTACATTTTAAACTAGACCTCAAATTGCCATTAAAAGCGCTAATTCGCTTAAAGGTCCCACAGCGGAACTTAGGGCTTATAATTAAGACAGATTCATTTACTTATCTACACTAATGAAACTCGAATAGAACTAAGGGTTTCAAATAGTCTAGAGAACATAATATATATACTTAGAAGTATTTTATTTTCTAATCTTCTCTAATGCTGATAATATAAAAATCACGTCAACTCATTCACCGAGATTCCTTGAATAAAGTAAACCCCTTTTTATGATCTGTTGGGCATAAGCTTCTTCTCAAGGTGAGAGGAATTCAGGCCACAGTCTACAACGGTGTCCCAGAGCAAGTTGGCGGATTTCACACATCTTTCGAGGATTGGTTAGGTTCTTACAGACAACCCTTCCCTTTGTGTATTTTATAGTAGACTTACATATGGTAGATTGTCAACGGCTTTTTGTTTTATGTCCAAGCTTTCCAAATAGAATAAAATAAAAATAATTTATTTGACCTACCTATACGTAGGTACGCAGTATTAAAATCTCGGCGATGTAACGACATTTTAAAAGACAAAGTTTAACAAAAGTATATCCAAGTACACCGCGTATGTTTCAGCAGTGAAGTAGCGAGATCGTCGCGCTGGTATTACTCCCAACTGAATTGAAACTTGTTTACTCAGGTACAGCTAAATGAAATCCTCACTCCCGAGACACAAGATGTTAGAAGAAAGCTTTCCACAGGCTGTGCCTCTATTTACAAATATTTGAAGTAGGTAAAACGGTTTGTTCGGGCCAGGGAAATGAATCCGATGGATGTTGTGAATTTTAGAACGAAATTTACGAGTCATTGTGCTCCCCGATTTAAAATTCATAACTCGGGGTGGATTGCACGCTTGTAATTTTTCCCCGTTGCGGTACACATCCGTGGATCTATAATGTATATACATAGTCGGTACATTGCTCAGTCGGTCGGTATTGCCGATGGCCGGATCCAAACTAGTCGCGTAGCCTCACGAGCCTGGCGGTAATTGGCCTCGCTGTCAGCCCGCTCTGCGACTGCCCGACTCTGCAGCTGCGAAGCTTTTCGGTCGCTCCGGATCCAGCTGATGACAAATGATAAAAATATCGAACTAAGACTTGTTCGTCGTAGTCAAATTGCTTGAAATTTTATAATTAGTAGGTATCTATCGTCTGGTCTTTCGTCCGTTATCGGGTTTGCGCTCTAGGCTGGATTTCAAGATATCGTCCGCCTTCGCTTAACTAGAAGTGGGTAAAGTGCTACTACCTGCTCTTATACGTTCGTCTAACCTTTTTAATCAATACACGGGAGTATGTCCCTATTCAACTCAAATCTGTAAAGTTTATTATACAGTCGAACTATATAAACTATAATTTTCAGTTAGATATTAGTTTAAATAAATTCACGGTGTATTTTATGCATAGGTGTTACTACAAAACTTTATCCAAAAGAAAAATGTTACTAATTTCGTGGTTGAATAGAAAGCACCAAGTATTTATGACGCGGCCTTTAACAATATTTTTATCTTCAACATGTTTTTTCGGCTGTGATGGATCGACACTGGATTAACTTTCCGCGCCATTATTGTTTCAATGGATACAGGATTTTGTTTATACTGGCAAGATTAAGTGGCCATTTGACGTCTGATCGGAAACCAGTCAAGGATGAAAATGCTTACTTTTTCGAGAGAAAGAAAAATCTTGATAAAACTATAAATAAATGGGTAAGCTAGGATTGATGGTTTTAACTTAAGCACCATCATGCCTGTAATCGTCATCAGGGTAGGCAGAGGTAATCTGCAGTGTACCCACATTTCACCGATGGTATTTGGGTCCAGTTTAATAGCGGGTGAGCCTATTGCCAATATACCTAGCACACTCCCTCCCCACATTGCAACGTAAATGACAGACATACCGATTTTTTAAATGAGCGATTTTTTTTCTTATAGAAAGGTTAAGAAAAATAGTATAAAATATATATAGCCGTCAAAATATAGTCTTAAAATGGGCAAATGACAAAATTAGCTTTATCAAGTTGTATCCGTATATTAACCTCATTCCGTGTGTTGTAGAAGCGACCATTAGGTTGATATCCTTATCCAAATATGAGGTCAATGGATCGTAGAGCAATTTCCGCACGGTTCATTCAGTTTGTTGGCAAGAATAATTATATAATATTGGCCATTTAAATTGAACTATATAAGGTTTAGGAAAAATATTGTAACAGATGAATCTTTATGTTATATGGATCACGTTGATGTATAAAATAATTGTCTAAAAGATGTTAGGTTTTTTTTAAACAAGGTGAACCAGTAGCGTTTGGCCAGGCGCTCAGTAGACGTTATATTTTTTTAAATGTCTAATAATTAGATTTATTTCTTTGGGAACGTTATCTTCATAAGCTACTGTTGGCACCGTTAAAATATTTTACACTATTATTGTTACACCTTATATACAGAATGCTTTATTGCGAATGCTCTTAATTATCACGGATCAATACTGAAAAGCTAGATTCAATATTTAGGTTCTATTCAACGGTTTTATCCTTCGATATATTTACATTAATTTTATCAAGGAGCAGTCACCGTTTAGCCATAAAGCAAGAGCTAGCAAATGTTACAGGCCCCGCGCTTTGGGGGTCTCGCGCCTGTACGCTAAAACATTATCAAGTAGGTGAAATAGGTATATGCATACCAACTGCCATGCAATGAAAAGATGTAGTAGTTATACAGGCCCAACGTTTTTGCTACAGGCCTCACGCCTTTGCTACAGGCCCAGCGTTTTGCTACAGGCCTCACGCCTTTGCTAGAGGCCCGCGCTGACTTATTTCAGCACTGTGTAACGCCCCCCCACAATAATAATGAATGATGACTCTACCTATTCTATTAAAACCTAACCTAACCTAACCTGTTAAACTATTCATTCTTTAACCTAACTAAACTTAGTACTAAAGTAACGACCTAACTTATATCTATACCTACTTAAATATAATCAGACTTAGTTGCGATCTGGGTTTAATATTGGCCAAGTGATTCGTCTAGTGATAATGAAACCCATACGTTGTGAGACCGTTGAAAAGTAACCTAAATTCTTTTAGTGAAAGATTGGTATACCTATGAATTTACGCAACTTAGAACTATCTGCAGCTAAATATTAAATCTAAAATAATTATATTCATTAACATCACCAGTTAATATTATTCAATTGATAATACATGTATTTAGCTAGTTTGATAAATTTATGATAGAAAGTTATCTTAGGCGTATTTTCAATTAAAGAAGTAGTAAATAGTAAAAGAATAGCGGTAACAAATATAAAAAGAATAATCAAAGAATAGTATAAAAAATAGCGGTAAGAAAAACAATAAGATTAGTATAAAAAAATAGCGGTAAGAAAAACAAGCTCCTCGCCCCGCCTGTTTTAGTAGAAGGCGACATTCCAGACGATCCTTCTCCCTCCGCTAAGTCAATATAGAATTATATTGAATACATATATTGACCATAACTTTATATTATATCATAAGTAAAAACAATTATCTGATTATAACCAAAGCAGATAAACATTGCAACATTCAGGCAGCTTCCCGGCTGTTACATTAATGTTCAAACTCCAGCATCCCGGCTGATTTGGTTTTAATAATTCAAACATTCTAAATCTTTAACAATCCAAACATTTGGACAGTTCGAGACTATCAGGAATCCTCCAGCTTCCAAGTCTAGTACCATTACCAAGTACTTTATTATCCAGATAAAATTAGGTTTCATGTCACATTTTGTATCTCTTACTTCACTTGAGAAGAGAATACTAATAGGGACTCCCGCCCAATTCAACCATATCTTAAAATACCAAAGACTAGTATGCAAAACTGATAAGTCCAGCTAGTGACTGCTAGATAGCAACTCTATCATCTACTGTTTAGTGATTGCTATCAGGGTCTACCGCCCCATAGTGTAGCCAAATCTACCAGATTCACTCACTATGTCAACTCATTTACGATATAATTTATAAGTATAGACTTTCCACCAGATTCAATCCATCCAGAATCCCAATACTGAACCAAACGTCAGATTATTAAGTTATTAAATTATAATCAAATTCAAAACAGATACATTTAAATAAAGTAGGTAAGTATATCAAACTTCAACCTTGATTTAATATTATCACACAAATGAATCTACCACTCGCTCGGAAACCTAGTCCAATGGAGAAGAGCGAGCGAGAAACTCCATGGATTAGCAAAAGGGTCCCTACCTACCTGCCTAATTGTTAATCCTACTATCCTATCACCTATCAATTTACTTAAACATTTGTCCCTATAGCCGACAGACCAACCGCACCTATTACCATTCGCAAGTATCGACCTACCCGCATCTAAAATAATAAAAGTATAAGAAGATTCCTACGAAATTCCTAGTTTCCCAACACGTATCAATTTATCTAAATCTGTATCCCTATTGCCTAACATGTCCATAAAGCCAACAGACAAACCGCACCAACTACCAATCGCAAGTATCGACCTACCCGCATCTAAAATAATAAAAGTATATGAAGTTTCCTAATAAATTCCTAGTTTCCCAACACGTATTAATTTATCTAAATCTATATCCCTATTGCCTAACAAACAAACCGTACCAACCGCCTAATCAATAAACCGCACCTACCGCCAGTCAACCGTATCAACCTACCCGCCTATAATAATAAATGTAATTATATTAAGTTTCCTATGGAAATATACCTAGCCAAGAGTCCTACACTACCTACCACTTCTAAATGTGTATTCAGCAAAACTAGAGATAAAACTCACATTTACATTTAAACATGTATGTATTCTAATCATGGTGCTATGATAGAATACCTAACTAAAGCTTTTACGGGAAGGCTGGTTAGACCTGGTTGGAGCTAGAACCCCTAACGTTCCCTACTACCAGACCGTCGCAAAGTGACCCGCAGGTCGGGGAGGGAAGCGACAATCTGGAGGCCCAGGGTTATTGATTGGGTAATATTTACATATATATAAGATAGATCGAACGGGAGCGTTTTAACTGGAGATAAGCGGAAGCAATTGCATGGCGCGCACGTGACGCCCCGCCCTCTATCAGCTAAAAAACCCACGAACGAGGAACTTGATCGACTCCTTGGCAAGGACATAATCGACCGCTGGTGCGTTCCAGGTACCCAGCCCTAACAAATGAGACTGTGAATGCTATCCAGAGGCGTACCCCTACATAACACCCTCTTGGGAACCTTCACCCAAGACTGGAAAGGCGAAACACAAGCGATACACTCCCCAAAACTCTTTGAAATTCATTTAAAATTACAACATAAACCCCCTTTATTCACTGCACTAAAGAACAACCCAAATTACAATACAAATACCCTATTCAATTAATAATTAAAGACAATATTTCAAACAGGAAAAGAATATAGACAATTCAAACACCAAGAAAATATAAATGCAAAACCCAATTAAAATTACTTACAAATTATTATACCAATGCTCGCTTGTGTTGCCTGGGACCGAAATCGTAAAAAGTTAGACCGACCGACAAATGAATCGTGCAACGCCTTTTATAGTAGTTCTCAAACACCTTATTTCTACCCTCAACCACTAATATTTCTAGGGATGTCCCGATGTCGATACTATTTACGTAAAACTGCCGGACTTTTCGCAATTCATCGAAAATATTAGCGATCCTAATAATGATTTTAAATACATAATAATGAACAAACAATTACTCCTTAATCAATTCATTTACTTTCCAAAATATCAAAACCAGATTTTATAAAGTATTCGAATTATTCTATTGTTATTAGATAAATTCCCGTAAATATAACTGTGTCAAAAATGCTATGAGAATTCTACTCGATAACTTAATGATTTACCTAACATTTGGCTTAGTCACTAACTATCCTATTGAATATGTGAATTCCGTTAATACATTCATCATGCCGACCGATCGACTTAGCCCCAACACTACTTGTATATTGTGATTTCTACTACCCTCAACTCCATAAGATTCAAGCGTTTAAAGTCACGTACGCATCGGTGTCGTTAACGCTATCAATAATATCTATGCTCGATACTTATTGTAGTAGTATGGCATTTCACACCATCAGTATTTTGATGGAAAAATAAGCTAGTTTTGTACGGATTGGGAAAGATTACACTATTTGTAGTATCTACGCTTAGTTAACAATGAGATATTCTAGAATATCAATATTTCTATAGAAAAGTATGAATGTTCCCTACATATCGGAACGTATCAAGATATCAATATAATCTATATTTAGTTCACGACGATGGAATGAAGCGACTCATACTATCAATAATTCCAATGAAAATATTCTAACCTAAACATTGGATGAAAGACGAATTTAATTCCATTTGCTTTAATTTAATCTAACAAACAGATTAATACAACTAAAGACTGGCTTCCGAGCCATTATTGAAGAGGCCTATGCCCTAATCATAATGAGCATCAATAGTTCCAATTTGATGAGGAGTATAACAATCCAATGAAATCTCTAAATAAATAGATATATAAAATTATATTTGTGAACGTGGCAGAGCGCACCCAATGCGTTCTGTTACAATCGACCCCCAAAATTTATGAAAGTGTCTCGGTTTTTAAACTGAAATAAATTTTTCATGAATCCGCATATTTTCACAAATATATAACTTCAATAAAACAACCCCTAAATCTCAACCTAGTGCATATTCTAATTTCTCAATATTTGACTCCGGAAAATTGAGGTTGTGCACGAGTGTATGTGTGTGAGTACCTACTCATGAAAAGTGTTTTTAACCGAATTGGAAATAATTATCATACGAACCAGAGTCGTGAGCTTTCTGATGCAACAAAACATGAAGAAACATGGCTTCTCGCAGGCCAGTCCAAACTATGTAAGGAAACCAGGTTGTGAGGCTGGTCAATCCTAGTGATATAATGTAAGCCTTTCAAGACGAAACAGTTCCCATATCGTTCGCCAAGAACCCGAATACATTATCCTATCACAACTCAGACTACCCCATTTGCTAACAAGCAATATGCCCGCATGGCTGCTACATCCCACCCAGACCTAAATCCATAATAACAACCATTCACAACTCGGAGCATGTAGAGTGTTCCACGAAGATTCATTGTTTGCTGCCGGTATAGTACGGACCAATTATGAGATCAGCTAATACTGATGAATGTCTTCTGACCTAACCTAACACAACTCCCCCATAAAAAGTCCCTGATCGTATAATGAATTTCCGAATTCAAACATCGACAAACCGTTTCACGCCAAGATACTGTCGAATCGTTTAGGCCCCAACAAAATATTCAACATACGTCAGACCACCTAAATAGCCATACGTCACACCCTAACTCATTGCTTTACGTTCATAGCTCCAACTTTTACAGCGATTCGCACCACCTAAACAATCCTACAACATTCTTATTGGCATGAAACACGAATTATTCGTAAATCTAATCTAATTTCCAACCCCCAGATTGAATGTAACAAAACCTTACTTTTGGGAATATAATAACGCACCGCACGCTTTTACAAACAAATAAACCAAGTATATAAGAAAGTAATACTATTATTAGTTCAATTGCAATTATTAAATTTCTTTGGAATAATTATTATCGCTAAAGTCATTGACTCCAATAATCAAAACTACTAAACTCCTATATTTAGAAAACAAAAGTCAAAGGCAAAACCTAATGAATAAAAGTACCGCGTTCCTGTCTCCGAAACATAATGCACTCCTAAATACCTATAGTATCAGCAAATTAATTTGTCGCATTCTTCCTAATATAATACACCTCAAAATTTTAAATAAACCCTAATATTTACGATTATCGATAACTAACTACGGCTAAAACTTCAAAGATTCGGCAGCGACCAATTAGAATATCCACCAAAAATCTCTGAATTTAAATTATAATTACGATATTCAGACTTTAAATCAAGTATTTTCTAAAATTACTCAATAGTACATAAGCAAGGTACTTTATATTAAACGCAGTACCTCCTTATTTGTTAGATCTAAAATGAATAGTAGTAAAAGCAACCCTATTATAAATGGAAAACTGCTGAATTGAAAATACAGAAACACAAAGGATAACTTTTGTTGGAATTAAAACGCTTCATAAAGCCAAATCTATCAATCCAGTAATAAAATTAACAAAATTAATATTTTATGACTCAACATTAATTATACCTATCCAAACCATAAATTTGATGTTCAAATATATAGGCACAAAATGTTCCTAAATTGAAACACTACGTGAATACACAAATAAACATTTCTTTAGGTATCGAACCCTCATCCTTTAAATCTACCTATTCTAGCAATACACTATATTAAAATATCGTATAACGTTTCAAAACTAAATATTTTACAAAAGAACTAAATAAATTTGGTATCATATTCTCGACACGTTTCGCCATCTACCGTCGATAAGTAAAACCAAAATTATATTTCGATAAACGATTTCTAATTCAGCCTTCTGACGTGACAGATGTCACTATGCATTCATTTAAAATCCTTATAGTTACGCTAGCAATCACTAGATGCCGTACACAGTAATTTGTACCGCTAATACTTAACAAAATACCTGAACATTGGTTTTAACCACTTTTTCCTAAATAACGAATTAATGATTTTGCTATCTTTTCTTTACTAAAAACACAAGATTCATCGAGAAAATAATTTCGACGTATAAAGAAGTTGTACCATAAAACCCAGAAGGCGCTATCTAAAAAAAAATCGTATTTTTTTTTATACCTCCCTAAATGATCATAATGCTAAAACCACATTTTCCTATAACCTTTTTTTTTAAATAACTACTATTAAACTACTACTTATACCTTTTAACCTATTAAATATTATAAATACATTATGGGCATTATGCAAAATAGCAAAGACTTCGATATCGTCTATTTTAGTCAACTATCTTCGATCTACCTACCTACATGTATATCTATTACATCTAAACCACGCAATTCTAAACTATCTCAGTCATATTATTATGAACTAGTTATCAGCGAACGTATGAACGAGGATACATTAGTATTCCAACAGTCTTACCGTGGATATATTATATGGACTTGACAACTGTCGCCAAACAAAGTTTCATCAATTCTTACCATAAATTTTCTAGAATAGTACCTAGTAAAAAGACTAGTGGTCAATTTTGAGGAAAGGACCACATTTTACTACATTAAATGCATAGAGATCGATACGAATTAAGACTCCTCAATAGGTGGCGCTACTAATAACCTGATATTGCTTTCTAACGAACCAAAGAAAGTTCTGTATATACTTTTCTCTTTGTAATTATGCAAATCCAGAGTTTTTATTTATAACAAACTCACAAAAGCTCATTATGTTCTCAACTAGTTATATTAATGCTAATCCATATGGTAAATAAGAATACCCAACGCAATCTATCTTAACGTCACCGCAAAACGACTCCGTCCTAGTCACTCCTACCCTCGAATGCTATAAAGTGAGTGGAACAAACTAGACCCACAGTACCAAAACGCCACACAAAAGACAAATTCTCGTACCTAAATTCTGATTTTTACGCAAAGTGGTACGTAGGTATACGACTAACGATACTCTTTTTAAAACATCCTACCGTAGAGCAAAACTTTATTAACTCAACACCCGATTTCTATACGTTACGAGTCAGTCAAGCAAATACAACCCCCAAATACCTAGACGTTAGGACCCTCAGTCGAAATTACAATCTATTTTGATCTCGTTCAGAAATTTATAATTTTTTTCTGTGCCCAATGACTCATCACTGATCACTACATTATCAAATCTAACAAACTTAAGCGTGACCTTGCTATTAAGTTAACCAATGTAAGATACGATTCAGATAAATATTCTTAGCATACCGCACAACTCTCAATATTAATATTTTATACTAGCTCAATGGTAAATCGACTTGTTAACGAACAAAACGAGACGAAATAAAATAAATATGACTACCCCCGCATATTAAATAATACTGATGTCCGCGCTCTCATTAAAGATAATTATAATGACTATAAAATCAATCTTTCGATACTAATAATGTAATCAAAATAACTCGTTTTGATATTCCATATTTGATAGTTATTTTGTGACAGACTACAAAGATAGTAAATAACTAATAATTTACCCTATTCTGATTATTTCGTTATACATTATCGATTTAAATAAAATCTGTCTTATCATATTGGTTAATGAAAAGTTATGTCATTATGCTCTTAGATTTCAATGATTAACGAGTATAGCATATATAACATAAATTGCCATAACTATTTCGTGGTTTCTTTCAGCATAACTAACAGAAAATAAATTAATTGTGAACTAATGCAACCCCCAATTTGCTAGACGTTAGCTACCTCACGTAATATTAACTTACACGATACGTCAAATCCATAATATATTTTTCCTATAATAGATGGCGTTCGAAAATTTGATCTCTACAATAAAATCTGACGAGAATCAAGACTGTTTATAAAATTTTACGAAAATCATTTCGATTTTGTATACCTTTTATATAGAATATGTATAACGCTAAACATAATTTAATAAGTATGAAATTATAATAGACTGTGATAAAACTCATTACTAAGACTAAATTTAATTCAATCAATATAAAATAGGTAGGTATGTAAATTGTGAGAACTTCGCTAAAGCCTATTTTACCTAAATCCATCTATCCTAACCGAGTAAATACCAATCTTCACTTATCCATTTCACAAGCAACAAATTGTGACTATAAAAAGTCACTTTCCAGATCAAAACAAGTCTCAAAATTCTATTTTAAACAAATACTATACGCGGGTGTAAATATTATAATGATTACGAATTTAATCAAAACAAAAACACTACATGATCAACTATAACATATTGTAAAAGAGAAAATGACTATGGAGGTAGCTATGTTAAGATACCCACTATCTCAGATCCTAGTCCACGGAATTCTAAATTGTATCTCAAGATTGAGGTTCAAATCCTGGTCGACGGCACACTAAATTGTAACGCCCCCCCCACAATAATAATGAATGATGACTCTACCTATTCTATTAAAACCTAACCTAACCTAACCTGTTAAACTATTCATTCTTTAACCTAACTAAACTTAGTACTAAAGTAACGACCTAACTTATATCTATACCTACTTAAATATAATCAGACTTAGTTGCGATCTGGGTTTAATATTGGCCAAGTGATTCGTCTAGTGATAATGAAACCCATACGTTGTGAGACCGTTGAAAAGTAACCTAAATTCTTTTAGTGAAAGATTGGTATACCTATGAATTTACGCAACTTAGAACTATCTGCAGCTAAATATTAAATCTAAAATAATTATATTCATTAACATCACCAGTTAATATTATTCAATTGATAATACATGTATTTAGCTAGTTTGATAAATTTATGATAGAAAGTTATCTTAGGCGTATTTTCAATTAAAGAAGTAGTAAATAGTAAAAGAATAGCGGTAACAAATATAAAAAGAATAATCAAAGAATAGTATAAAAAATAGCGGTAAGAAAAACAATAAGATTAGTATAAAAAAATAGCGGTAAGAAAAACAAGCTCCTCGCCCCGCCTGTTTTAGTAGAAGGCGACATTCCAGACGATCCTTCTCCCTCCGCTAAGTCAATATAGAATTATATTGAATACATATATTGACCATAACTTTATATTATATCATAAGTAAAAACAATTATCTGATTATAACCAAAGCAGATAAACATTGCAACATTCAGGCAGCTTCCCGGCTGTTACATTAATGTTCAAACTCCAGCATCCCGGCTGATTTGGTTTTAATAATTCAAACATTCTAAATCTTTAACAATCCAAACATTTGGACAGTTCGAGACTATCAGGAATCCTCCAGCTTCCAAGTCTAGTACCATTACCAAGTACTTTATTATCCAGATAAAATTAGGTTTCATGTCACATTTTGTATCTCTTACTTCACTTGAGAAGAGAATACTAATAGGGACTCCCGCCCAATTCAACCATATCTTAAAATACCAAAGACTAGTATGCAAAACTGATAAGTCCAGCTAGTGACTGCTAGATAGCAACTCTATCATCTACTGTTTAGTGATTGCTATCAGGGTCTACCGCCCCATAGTGTAGCCAAATCTACCAGATTCACTCACTATGTCAACTCATTTACGATATAATTTATAAGTATAGACTTTCCTCCAGATTCAATCCATCCAGAATCCCAATACTGAACCAAACGTCAGATTATTAAGTTATTAAATTATAATCAAATTCAAAACAGATACATTTAAATAAAGTAGGTAAGTATATCAAACTTCAACCTTGATTTAATATTATCACACAAATGAATCTACCACTCGCTCGGAAACCTAGTCCAATGGAGAAGAGCGAGCGAGAAACTCCATGGATTAGCAAAAGGGTCCCTACCTACCTGCCTAATTGTTAATCCTACTATCCTATCACCTATCAATTTACTTAAACATTTGTCCCTATAGCCGACAGACCAACCGCACCTATTACCATTCGCAAGTATCGACCTACCCGCATCTAAAATAATAAAAGTATAAGAAGATTCCTACGAAATTCCTAGTTTCCCAACACGTATCAATTTATCTAAATCTGTATCCCTATTGCCTAACATGTCCATAAAGCCAACAGACAAACCGCACCAACTACCAATCGCAAGTATCGACCTACCCGCATCTAAAATAATAAAAGTATATGAAGTTTCCTAATAAATTCCTAGTTTCCCAACACGTATTAATTTATCTAAATCTATATCCCTATTGCCTAACAAACAAACCGTACCAACCGCCTAATCAATAAACCGCACCTACCGCCAGTCAACCGTATCAACCTACCCGCCTATAATAATAAATGTAATTATATTAAGTTTCCTATGGAAATATACCTAGCCAAGAGTCCTACACTACCTACCACTTCTAAATGTGTATTCAGCAAAACTAGAGATAAAACTCACATTTACATTTAAACATGTATGTATTCTAATCATGGTGCTATGATAGAATACCTAACTAAAGCTTTTACGGGAAGGCTGGTTAGACCTGGTTGGAGCTAGAACCCCTAACGTTCCCTACTACCAGACCGTCGCAAAGTGACCCGCAGGTCGGGGAGGGAAGCGACAATCTGGAGGCCCAGGGTTATTGATTGGGTAATATTTACATATATATAAGATAGATCGAACGGGAGCGTTTTAACTGGAGATAAGCGGAAGCAATTGCATGGCGCGCACGTGACGCCCCGCCCTCTATCAGCTAAAAAACCCACGAACGAGGAACTTGATCGACTCCTTGGCAAGGACATAATCGACCGCTGGTGCGTTCCAGGTACCCAGCCCTAACAAATGAGACTGTGAATGCTATCCAGAGGCGTACCCCTACATAACACCCTCTTGGGAACCTTCACCCAAGACTGGAAAGGCGAAACACAAGCGATACACTCCCCAAAACTCTTTGAAATTCATTTAAAATTACAACATAAACCCCCTTTATTCACTGCACTAAAGAACAACCCAAATTACAATACAAATACCCTATTCAATTAATAATTAAAGACAATATTTCAAACAGGAAAAGAATATAGACAATTCAAACACCAAGAAAATATAAATGCAAAACCCAATTAAAATTACTTACAAATTATTATACCAATGCTCGCTTGTGTTGCCTGGGACCGAAATCGTAAAAAGTTAGACCGACCGACAAATGAATCGTGCAACGCCTTTTATAGTAGTTCTCAAACACCTTATTTCTACCCTCAACCACTAATATTTCTAGGGATGTCCCGATGTCGATACTATTTACGTAAAACTGCCGGACTTTTCGCAATTCATCGAAAATATTAGCGATCCTAATAATGATTTTAAATACATAATAATGAACAAACAATTACTCCTTAATCAATTCATTTACTTTCCAAAATATCAAAACCAGATTTTATAAAGTATTCGAATTATTCTATTGTTATTAGATAAATTCCCGTAAATATAACTGTGTCAAAAATGCTATGAGAATTCTACTCGATAACTTAATGATTTACCTAACATTTGGCTTAGTCACTAACTATCCTATTGAATATGTGAATTCCGTTAATACATTCATCATGCCGACCGATCGACTTAGCCCCAACACTACTTGTATATTGTGATTTCTACTACCCTCAACTCCATAAGATTCAAGCGTTTAAAGTCACGTACGCATCGGTGTCGTTAACGCTATCAATAATATCTATGCTCGATACTTATTGTAGTAGTATGGCATTTCACACCATCAGTATTTTGATGGAAAAATAAGCTAGTTTTGTACGGATTGGGAAAGATTACACTATTTGTAGTATCTACGCTTAGTTAACAATGAGATATTCTAGAATATCAATATTTCTATAGAAAAGTATGAATGTTCCCTACATATCGGAACGTATCAAGATATCAATATAATCTATATTTAGTTCACGACGATGGAATGAAGCGACTCATACTATCAATAATTCCAATGAAAATATTCTAACCTAAACATTGGATGAAAGACGAATTTAATTCCATTTGCTTTAATTTAATCTAACAAACAGATTAATACAACTAAAGACTGGCTTCCGAGCCATTATTGAAGAGGCCTATGCCCTAATCATAATGAGCATCAATAGTTCCAATTTGATGAGGAGTATAACAATCCAATGAAATCTCTAAATAAATAGATATATAAAATTATATTTGTGAACGTGGCAGAGCGCACCCAATGCGTTCTGTTACAACTGTCAGGCAGCCCTCGAACCTATGTTGTGTTTGAGTATTATGCGGTAAGCACATACGGCCAAATAATTGATGACCTATGCCAAATTGCTTTTGCGAGCTTTTATTATCTTGTCTTCGAACTGTGTTGGATGTTACTGTGTGTTTTATGAGTATAATAATGGTCTTCATAATACTAAAACGAGTACAACTTGGACTTACAATTGAGGAACTTGAGTAAAAAATGTTAAAATATGCCAGCATCTATAAAAAGGAATTTATAGACAGGAACATTAAATATTTTTGTAAGAAAATATAATGTCAAATGGACATTGTTATTTGACTCAGGTCCAAAACCACTTGCCATGACTAAAGCTTGGCACATCCTGAGTCGACATTTATAGAATACTACGGGGTTTACGGGAAGTAGTAAATCTTAAATTCACGCGAATGAGATTGCTATGTAACTGCCTAGTCAATATTATTTTAAGCTGAAATGAAGACATCTTTAAGTCCAGTCTGTAGGCAGGGGGGGTTCAAACCCCCTTCGAAATGCCTTAAAGAACCGTTTGTTTTACATATTATATACTTATTAATTCCTGGCTACGGCCTGCCTATAAGTCCACCTACTAACATTATACTTTGAGGAAAATAAATGCAATTAAATAATCATCTGAGTACAATATGAATTTTTTGAATAAATTCTCGTTACATTATTTCTGTACGAATTCCGGGCGCCGGCGGACGTCCCAGGAGCGTTTACCTACCCTCCTAAATAATGTTATATTCAGAATGATTTACTGTTTTATCTTTGTATTTTTTCACATGTAAACTTAGGAAAATGTGAATAGTTATGCTTTAGTCTATCACTTTACTAAGTGAATGTAAACTATTGTTGTTAGGTCAAGCACGTATGGCACTGCATGTGTTATGATACATTCGCGAACCAAAGATTAAACTAACTTACTTCAACGCTCTTTTAGTGAGAACAATGTCGTTAAACGAGTGATGATGTGAATGCAGACGTGAACTTAAAAGTTATAGTTTACGACGCGACGGGACGTGTCTGTGGCAGTTAAGAGGCAGCTCCCTCGCAATATATTACCCGAGCTCTGATTCGCTTTTACATTCTCTCGGCTATGGAATATTTTAGCGTCCCACAGTTGAAAATTTGTCTTTTAGACATAGAGATTTTTATGTTCCAGAATACAATACATACCTACTAGTACAGTACTAAATACCTACTATTGTTATTAAAAAGAGTGTATTGAGTTTAAATTTTATAAAAATAGATTCAGCAAGTTCACTTTTTTCGTGATATTTGCTTGAGTTTGGCACAGCAATCGTTAATCAACTGCAAAGTCCTTTTAAATTGCACGTTGAATAGTAAATTGTTTACTCTGGTGAAGTCGAATCGTAATTAATTGCCTTCTTGTTGTTTAGCTATTTGCTCTCCGCCACTGTAGTTTCCGAATGATGATTACTCACGCAATTAACTATATTTTTGCTCTCAAATTATAAACATCGTGTCACAGGCTGTTGCTTTAAAAGTATAGCCTCAGACGTACAGGTCTTTTAAGAGTGAATACACTTACATAATGTGTCTTTAAGGTTGCTTTGACATCTTTAAAATATAATGTTGGGCACATGGGGCACATGCCCGGGCCCCGTCCTCACGGGGGCCCAGAAATGACAACATATTAGTTTATATGCATAAGTGAGAAACCCAGTTTTCAGACTCATTTACTATGAATTGCAGTTAATATTTCTTAACTTTAAATCGGAAACCAGATCAGATATTTTTTAGTTTCTTTCTAAAGAGGAAATTGTGTTGTACCCACAGATGTATGAGAGGTTGTACCCATTAAGGACCCCTGGATAGCCCTGTTACACTGCTAGCCTACATCGTGTGTTGGCAATATTTATTGGTACGGCATATGTATCATGGAATCGTGGTGTTCGGCCGGCGTGCATCCGGCAAGTGTGACCGAGTTTCGAACGGAGCGAAACAGATCTCGGGGGATTCCGAGTCTATTGTCGCGAGCAGCCTCCGCTATCAATTTTCACCTTCGACATTATTGGATATTAATTAGACTTTCATCTTTACAGGTACGTGTTTTATAGAAATCAGCGATATCGGACAAATTATATATTACTTCAAAAATGTAAAATGTCATGAAAATATCAGTTGTATATTATCCGTAGTTATTGGAATACCTGATCAATTGGGGTACTTTTAACTAGTTGCTTAGGTGTTTTTGGTACGTAAACTTAACTTTCGCAATAACCAAAAGTTGAACGGATAAAACAGTATTTGATTAACCTGCAATTCAGAGTTCCCCTGCCTATTCAATTTAGTGAATATCGAAAAGTTAATGATTAATGAGATGCCATGAAACCCGAAACGAATTTAATAAAGAAATAGGAAGCGTTTGAAGAAACTTCTACATTTCCCTCCGTCGCACATAAGAAAACAAAAAGGGAGCAAGATACGTATATCTGAACAAGCGCAGTTTTGAGGTGCCATAGATTATTCTTGTGCATAGCTGATCATACTTATTTAACATCGTGTAGAACTCGTATACTTATAAATTTTCAAAGCAGCAAATGATATTCTTTCTTAGTCACAAGACTGTCACTTTATGTTGCAGACACGACGCCAGACGGTTGGCAGTCATGTATTCGTCTTTACCGTACCCTCGTATATAAATCGGCCATTAGCACTAACGCTAGGGAATAACTTAAATAATAATGTGAGCAAACAGAATCTGTGTACCTAACTGTTTTGCTTATACCTACGCTGTTCCCTCTGCACTGAAAATTTCTTCGCTAGTTCGGTAAAAAATTATAAATTCAAATTTGGTATATTTCGTCTAGCCCCGATGTCCATTTAATGTACCTAGAGGATTTTATATTACCGTCGGTTAATTATAATAAATAAATAAAAAAAAATAACTTATTAATAGGTGCTTATCTAGTTCTAAAGTGTGTATAACATTATCGCAGATTTCAACCAGAGATCCCTTTCTGAGTACTAATAAAATATTCAGTCATCATTCATGATATAATCCCACGGTTTCCTTTATTCATTGCGTCCCTTATTCCCTTCCCTCTTCCTATTCTATCCCTTGTGTTGTTCTGTAAAATAAATCGCAGGTGAACATCATACAATTTTATAAGTTTTTTATAAGAAGGTTCCTAATTTATTCAGTCCTTTTAGCCCCTCCAACTAAGCTAACACTTGTGATAGGCATAAATTGCTTCATGAAATTCTATAGCTTTAGAATTTATCTATCTGTTATATTTTGTAACTACATTCAAAGATATATCTACTCAATAACTAGACCACTTACCTAACTTGTTTATCGTCCATGTAAAATGGAATTCTGGTTATGTTTGTGCAATAAACTACGCGGATTTATAGAGGGTTTGCGTCTTATCGTGAACAACAAAAATAATGTAGTTTCTGCAAACTTTAACCACATTTTTTATAGCATGTCTACACTTATTTGTCACCTTACACTGACAAAATGGAACCCCACTACTATGTTAATTATGAAGATAATCTCGAATATAGGCTACATAGGGTGGCCCATATTGCAGATAATTTATAACTCCCCGTAAAATATCCTTAAATCTGCCATGATTGCAACGACGTTGCGGTCGTGCAAGGAGAAGTTACCTACCACACAAACTGTAATAACTTTTAAAGAAAGTTTTTTTTTTCTCTTATAAAGTTAATAAAGAATTTGTAAAGAAAGCTTCGTAACTTAATCCAAGATTCAAGAGAGCTCTATGTCCTAGTGCGAAGTTAGTTAGAAGTTAAAACCGTACGAAAATGGGCTGTATTTCTTGTTGTCTATGCAATAGTATACGTATAGTCATAAAAGATTTCCCCTTAAATAAAATTTGGTAACTATATCTCCATACTATTTATATATTCTTTATGACCACAGCGTGTACACATATATCTTCTAGTGAGAAATAATCAAACGGTGAGGATACAAAAAAAAATTCTTTATTTTGCAATAAGACACAAAATTGCTATAAAAAACCTCTGCATTCCATATTCAATAGTTACCTACTTTGATTATTTCGCAGAATGTTCTACGTAAAACCTTACTGGATTCTTTTCCCAAAGCAAGTAAGGTCAGGCCGTTATGTTCAACGGTCGGAATGACTGTGCAACAAAATGTAATCACCCCAGATACTGGCCAATTGGGGTAATGCCATTGAATCAATACACGCTTTGTTGAAACTTAGAAACTCGTTTTGCTTTGATAGTTACGTATTTCCTCCTAAATATTTTTTTACGGAAAATACATTTCGGTACGAGAAAAATTGGGAGAGACCAGTGTCCAAAAGTGGGGCTAGTTATTATTATTTGCTACGAGAAAACGTCATTGGAAACTTGAAACTGGGGATGGGTCGAAGTTTTGTAGCACTCAGATTTAAAAAGTGGACTCAATATTAATGGGTACCAATGTTGAAAATAGGTGAGCATTTTTATATTTGAGAGTGTAATTAAAATTAGCACAATAGAATTAAGGCAGTAAAAGTTCCTAAAAAATCTTGCCTGAGCATTGCCTGGCGACACCCGTTGCTCGTAAATAAATAGGGTTTCCTAAAAATTTTCATTATAGATATACCTAATAAAATGCCTGTAAATATAAAAAAACATTTGGCTTTAAGCATTATTGCCAGTAGAACATCGTTGTTGCTAAAACATGGTACACCTCCTTTCCAATATATGCAATAAAGGCGTCTAGCGCACCATGAATACTGCTTAGGCAGACCATGAAATGGAATTTATCCGCGACAGTTTCGCCTTTATAGCCTCATCTGTTTGTTTCGTAGGTACAGAACGTTCTTTATGGGTAAAGTAAATTAGCAGTATATTTTCAGAATAATTTGGTTACTATCTATTATTAGGGTAGTTAAACTTGGAGCCTTTAGCGGTTTTTAATTGCCACTGCTAGTTCATTCGGAGACTATCAAGACTTCAATTAAGTAGGAATTTATGGATATTTATTAAAGCTCCAAGTGAAATTGTCGTTATGTTTGGGCTGGCTAAAAATATTGGCTCGCTTTCCTCTCGCATAGTTTTCAACATTTAGTGAAACGAAAATATGTATTCATAAAAATATTTGTTTTCAGTGAGCAACTTTCAGATGCGTATCTACATAAAGTTATAGTTGTTCGTATAAATATAACATTCGGTATAAAAATATCTAAATAAAATTTAGGTTTTGAACAATCTTACGGAAAATTTTCAAGATTAATATTGTGAATACTGTGAAATGGAGATTAATAATATACCTAAACGAATTTTATTTCGTTTTCCTGAAAAACTCAATAAAACTTGCCATTATCTACTGATTAAATGAAATGCAATGTAATAAAATGAAAAAAGTCTTTAAATAAATCCTTATTCTCTTCGCGTCAGTGAAATTAGTTAATCTGTGTCTATGTTTCTATAAGCTTTTACCATGAGTCGTATGAGTTTTTTTTTATAATTTATGTACTGCAATCATAATTATACATAGGTATTATATTTCAATAGGTGAACGGAAATATTTCAATCGACTAAAGAGAACAGCTATGATTGGATTTGTTATCAACTGTACCCAGCTTTCCTGAACAGCCTCGAACGCCTGCGATTGGATCCTATATAAGCTGCTTGAGTCGTTTTAATGGAAACTTAGCGCTGGTATTATACTCATGGTCTGTTTTCGCAGTGCTGTCAGCAGCTGAGGTTTAAACTCACTTTGAGACATATTGATTTCTTATACGAGTATTTACGCAAATACTACACATTGAAATAAAACTAATTTTACGAAAAAAACAAAATATAAAAGTGATAAAATCCGTAAAATTAATTTTATTTCAATGTCACTTTGAGACATTAAGATTGCAGAATGTCGATTTAATTATACAATTGATTTGGTAAAAGCATGGATATGATTTTTTGGACATATGGTAGGTATATGTTAACGTAATACTTTTCTTAAAATGACTATAGAATTAAAAATAGTGGTCTCACCATAAAATCTTCATTTAAAAATTTACGACTCCTTGATTTTGTGGTTTGATATTAGGTTTTATGGGTGTTCCTCCGTCAATAATGTGTTGTTATGATTAAATAACGTGACAAATAAACACATTATTTTATTCATTATACATATTTGTAGATCGCCTATTCCCTTATAACTAGAGTAGGCCTAGTTGCCTACTTCTAGCAGGTAATTCTGGTATAATGTTAATAACGCACTCCTATTAAAACAAATGGTATCATACCGCTAAAGGGGTTTGAAAGCTCCTATGCACTATGTAATAAGAGATAAAGTTGGTTAACAGCCATTCAGTGGAGCACAAAACTCGGGCTCCCTCCGGTCGGTAATTAACTATTTACATAGTTACGATAAGATTACCTATTATGTTTAGCGTGTAGTAATACTGAGGGTTTAAACGACCGGTTAAAATAGATTTTAATGTGCAAAATCCTGTTTTCTTGATTTAAAATGGTCTATCCTTTACGTAACATTTCAGTCCCCAATACAAAAGTGTGAAAAGAAGTTTCACGGGCGAAAATTCAAATTCCACTCACATATTAAAATCCTTCTTTATTTGAGAAGTGCGCAACTTGTATGTTGTAAGTCACCAAATTTGAGCTACTATTTATCGCACACTCGTGTTCTGAACAAACTTAACCCACAAAATGAGTAGATCTCATGACAATAATAAAAACAGCACTAGTATCAAACAACTAAGGTCAGAAAATTCTCTATTAGGCGTGGGTTGAGCTACCATATCATTATTTAATAGTCCCAAAACAACTTTGTCTTGAATGATATCTCAAAAATACTAACGTGATATACCTAATGAGAATCCACATTAGAACTACAATAAAAGAAGATGTAAAGCCATCAATCAAAGTCGTCCATTATGGCAAAGGATATCGATGCTGGATACGTAACATGGATTCGGAACATTAACTACACATCAAGTGACCGAGGAAATATACGCATGTTTGAATAGGGTTGTGTTGCCTAGATTTGGTCTTGTTTCTTGCATTTTTGTAATAACAAGACTGAATCAGTGAGACTCATCTTGCTGTTACGACAAACTTAAGTTTTGTTTAATAATGTTCAATATAACAGAACTCTCGGACAGTCTAGACCGATTTTAGGCGACACTAAAACAGGTTCTATGTATAACTAAATGACTATTAGTTATCTTAGTTGATTCTATGCATAAACCATTGAGGGAATATAAGTGTACCTCGGCTATCTCGTTTGGGAAATACGGACGTGATAATTTAATTTCAACGTTTATCGTCCGATGATTTCTATACAGATTTCTAAGGCGTTGAGGGCTTTCCTCACCGTTACAAAACCAGTGACTAAGCCGGCTCAACCATCTAGTACGCCGGTAGTTATAATTAATAGCAATAATAGTTATACGAGTGGCTAGGGCCAAAACTTTACATAAGTAATTAAGTATAAGTACAGTATGCCAACAAGCACAATGTAGGCCATTGTTCTCAAAAGTTTAATGGTTAATTCACCGGAGTAACTGCCACGTTGGTAACATGAAATCTCTAATAAAGTTGCCTATAGCTACAAGCTTTGTTTTGTCTTGTTCGTCGAGTGATATTTATGTTAAATGGTTTTAAATAACTCGACTAAGAGTTATACTACGAATTGTCACTAGGTATCGGTCGTAGTTCCTCAAGTGTAGCAGGAGCTAGACCATTGTTTTTTTTTAATAAATTTATATTATTGGCAATCCAAGATAACAACAATTGAAGTGATCTGTTGAGGCGTTATCAACGTAAATAATTAATAAAATATGTGTTAAAACCATTGATTAAATGATTAGTAAGAATTTACATAAAATGATTGTGCTGCGCGTGATGAGCGTGCGAGAAGAGAGAGAGAGAGAGAGAGAGAACGAAAGTTGGCAAGTCTCAACATACAATATTACGTACGCAGGTAACAATGATAAGCTATTCTTACCAAAACACATTCGGATTACTCATATAACATTTTCTATCGACATAACTAATGTGTTGTATGATGTGAGTTCATATTCCATTGGAGCTGCCCGTCAATATCTTATCTATTTTCCTCTCCGTAACGAGATTTCTTTCGACTTCAATATCACTTCTGTGTAATCATTTGTCTTATTGGGGCCACAAGCTCGGTTGTCGCGATTGGCCCCATTTCAAAGCACACACTTAGCTCTACTTAGAGGAGATGTACCGTAAGAGGACATAAAATTTAGTAAACGCTGTTTTTAACACGTTTTTTTGTTCCTAGGTAAATTTTAGATGATGACTTTTGATATGTGATGTTGTTGGAATATAATACTTCTTATTTCGTATCGTTTAATTTTTTACATGTTTTAATATCCCATTCCAAATGTTTTTTTAAATACTTATATTAGTACCTACTTAGTATATAAATATCAGCCCATATCAGGACTACGGAATACTCTGGTACGTACTTCTTTATTCATGAATATCAACAACCCTTCAGTGTACTTTTTTTAAAGATATGTTGCTCGGATAAGTCGTTTTTCATTTGTTTGCGGTCTAAATTGCCGTGGGATAAAAAAACAGCATATTCTATGAAAAGTCTTTGTAAAATTATATGTAAGTACTCTAATATAACTTGTCTCGCAATTTACCAGGTTTGCATGAAAGTAAGCAGGTATCGTACATATACTGGTCGCGAGGTAAGTACTAGGAAATCCGCCTGCACTAGTCCGTTTAAAATGACCTAAATATACGAGTTAGTCCAGATAGTACTTGTTGCTGTTTAAACAAGCTTAACTTTCCGGCTCGTTATGTACCGAGTAGTTATATACATAGGTAATAAATACGTAGGAGTAATTGTCTATTGAAATTAATAAAAAATATAAATGCTTATATTTACGCGAATATTACACATTTAAATAAAACTAATTTTACGGATTTTATCGCGTTTATTTTTGGCTATGACGTTTCAAACTATGACACCAGGACGTCAACCACCTCAGTCCTCCCATGACCATGGTTGCTGTAAAGCAGCCGAAACGTCGGGAACGTAAAAACAAAAATAAAATCCGTAAAATTAGTTTTATTTAAATATAGATGCTGTATTACTCATATGTTTATTATTATTTCAGTATCATACGTAATCTTTCATTGCCTAAATTTTCTCCGAGCTCCGTAACATGTTTGTTTATGGAATTCGATGGGTTTATTACGCTGACTGTTATTAAGGTTGCTTTAATACTAAAATATTTATAGATATTAAGGCCTAAAATATTGTGTGAGATATTTTGAGGCATGAGCGAAATCATACAGAACATGTATATAAAATAAAAAGTAGTTATATAAGTATATTCTTGGGAATGTGACCTTTATAGACAAGCGATAGAAGTTCTAAAATATTATTATACCTTATGTTATATGCTGGAGTACATAACGATTACAAATTCCCCGATAGCATAACACAGGGGTAGATTCAAATTATTGTTCGAACCGCGAACGATATTGGTATTGGAATAAACACGATACCTCCCCATTTCGTTTACTTGTAATTACAGGCTTTTGTAGGCGTGGAATGGAAACCATTATACGACCAGTAAAAGGGACACACCGTTATTTATTCAGTGAACTAAATGTGACACAATGTTTCCGATCGATTTCACTACTACCATACAGAATGAGGTTATCTCCAAAAAAAAACGAACAGTGTTAGGATCAAAGTTTATGAACATCGATATTTCTTTCCGAACTTTATAACATAGAGAGTGGACGTATTTTCACAATAACATACGCAGATTTACGACATTACCCGCCGTGTGTGGAATTACAATAAATATCGACAGGCCGCGACTTTTGAATTCTTACATTCGAATGTTACCTCACTCAATATTCGAATATTAAAATTCGTCGTATATTCGGAGTATTCGAACATTTGAATTGCAAGCCCTAGGGGCAACACATTGCATGCACTGAGTTCCATGCAAATGAATCTCACGCTAGATTGGTTCGCATTGAGCACTGGCGAAGTCCATAGATAGAGCTTCATGCCTGTAGAAACTGAAATTACAGTCTATGGTGTCAGGTGTCACTACCCACTACCTATAATTTGAAATTTTGATATCCATTAATTTTTCAATAGTTTTAAAACTCTCACAAATACACATAATCGGCGCATTCTCATTTTGTGAACTAAAAGATAAATAGCCACTAGGGACGCTCACAAGTGCTTTGATGTCACTGGCCGCGGATTCCATAAATCCTACATTTTGTAAGCACTCGAGTGCTCGCAACTAGGTCGCAGTACAGTCTCTTAGTAAATATAGTAACACTTTATATCTAGACACAGATCTATAGCAATTATTGTAATCTCTAAATATTTACTTACTGTCGTTTTGGTAGTATACCGCTGTACACCGCACCAAAAAATATTATCAGTATAAGTGGTAAGAGTGCGGTGACTCCACTTCTATGAAGTCTTATTCTGATCGCGCATTCAGTTTAAGACGTATGATACAATACACTACACTTACACACACACACACACAACCACTACAATACACACTACACTACACACATACAAACACTACAATACACACTACACTACACACACACACACACACACTACACACACACACACACACACACACACACACACACACACACACACACACACACACACAAACTACAATACACACTACACTATACTGCACACATACACACACACTACATTAGTTTAAAAACCATTGTCACAATTTTGAGCCGTCACGGTTTCTTTACGTATTTAGCTCATTCCTTACTACTATTAAATATCTTCATTAGTCCCGGTGACCGGTGACTTGGTAGTCGTCATTTGTTTGGCAACTGGTATCCTAGTTGCTTGTGTTAAATGTGCGTATCGGTGCGTTCTGATGAATTTCCATGCAAATTAAAATCTCGTGAGATCTGTTCAGTGCACAGCTTGTATTTGCATATCGGATAAAACCGCAACCGTACTCGGTACAGTGCGGGAAAACTCGTTAGGGCACGTAAAAAAAACGGATTTTTCCGAAACCTCTAGTATTACTTCTATCGTTCAAAAGTGTGCAGCGGTGTTTATCCGCACCGTAAAGTAGTGAATACTGAAATTGAGCCTTAGACAGGCTCCACACCTTCGGATCCTAACCTAAAAAAGTTATCGGATTAAATAGGATAATGTATAGGCAAATCGGACGCCCTAAATTAGGACGATTGCCAACACATTATAGGATCGGATAGGAAGATGTGGAGCCTGATGTAATATTGTATCAGTTACCTACATAAACAAATCTAAAATATACAATAAAGGTATGAAATTGATATTAAAACATAAATAATTTATTGCGTACAACTTTGAGCGATATAGAAGAAAAAGGTAAGTATAATAATAAGTATGTTAAAAAACTATATCTATTTATATTTAAATACATTTTATTTGATTGTGGTATGTGTCTTGTTGGAGAGGTTAACAGTTGATTGGTCTTTATCTCCTGAACTTGGTAGAAATCTGTGTCGCAGTTGTGCAAGTGTGTACTATATTTATGTATCGACTAGCGGACATTAGTTTTATAGTTTCTATGTAAGTAGGTAGTTACATCGCCCCCAGTCCATTATACTGTACCCATAATACAAGCGTTGCTTTGTTTGGGACTAAACAGTATGTGTGTTCTTGTAGCGATATTATTTTATTATTACTGTAACATACCTAAAGACGTGTAACGTAAAGGCAGTGTGTTTACGAAACTATTTGATGGGACTCACGCTCGGTATTTCTAATTAAGAATCAAAATAAAGCTGGGCTATTTTTATTGCGTTGTTGTTAAGAATTTCAACTTTACTCGCTAATTAAAAGCTATAAGATGCCTATAAGGTAATCTGGTCACGAACTTTCTTCTTAATAGCAGTCGTACATTATGTCAACACACCTAGTACGAATTGCGTACATTCGACTCACTTTAGCATACTGAGTTCACAAGTTTATTGCTACTAAATCAATAGTTACTGAATAATTCAAGGCTATTAGCAGGCAATCGTCTTCAAAGCAAGCATTGAAGACCAAGTTGATAGAACGCTTGCCTCGGTAAGGAGGATCTAGATTTCATGTGCGAATCTCATTTTCAACCATGATTATCACTTGCTAAGCGGTGAAGGAAAAACATCGTGAGGAAACCTGCATGTCTGAGAGAGCTCTTCGAAGGATGTGTGAAGTCCGCTAACCCGCACTGAGGCACCGTGGTGGACTAGCGTCTAAACCTCATCGCATTGATAAAAGGCACGTTCCCAACAGTGGTACATTAATAGGGCTAGTATTATTTTATTATAAACAGTGTGCGACTTTTGCTATTGTGGGCACCAGAAGCGCTGTTCAAATTGCCATACAAAGTAACTCATACACATACTATGTAGTACAAGTTTCGCTTACAAAAAAACTCGCACTTGAAGCTCAGAACGTTCCACATTGTGTTTAAACGCGTCACGATAACGTACGATTTTCATACGTGTTTCGCAACGGCAAAAGCGTATTCTTCATGTTATTACGCGAATAGCTTGATTCAAGTGGTTAATGCATGAACGGTTAACTGTGGAGGAGTGATACACCAACCATCACGCCTATATGCCCGAAGGGAGGAATGCAGAGATGCAATGCCGTGCACACAGAACATATTGATTACGTGTTATTCGTTTAGCACGGTTTTGAGTGTAACAAATAAGTTTTCTCGCAAGTATAGCGCAATAAGCTAACAGCGGACAATTATTACGTAATGTTGGTTGACCGCCTGATTAGCTCAGTTGGTAGCTCTCATATATCTGTGGTTGGTAGTGACCCTGCCTTCTACGCCGAGGGTCCCGGGTTCGAATCCTGGTAGGGACAAACTTTGTGTGATGAACATGAATGTGTTTGTCCAAGTCCAAGTCATGGATGTTTAATATCTATATAAGTATTATATACTGGGTTCGCCCCCAGTCCATTGTACGGTACCCATAATACAAGCGTTGCTTACTTTGGGACCGTATAGTTGGTGTGTTCGTCTGGCGATATTTATTTATTTATTTAATGTTTCTTGCAGATGCGAAGAGGCGCGCGGTAGCGTCGGGCGCGAGGCGATGATCGGCCACGCGGGTCGGCCGCGCGCTCACCATGCGACAGCCGTCGACCGACGTAAGTACCTTCATACTTCAGGGGGCTTAGTACGAGCTTGAACCATTTCAAATATGGACCGAGTGATTGAATCTGTCCATATATTTTTCAGCAGCTCGTCTAGCGAAAACGTGCAGCTTAAACGTTCGATCAAAATTTGAATTGGCTCAAAGTGTTAGGGCTAAGGTTCCATGCTAAACGTAGCTATCATACATACGCTAACTACTTGTATAATTGTACCTCTAACATAATGTTTATATTACGTTAAGTCATTTACTTACCTAAACATAAAACACTTCGTTTCCAGACGGTCGATAAAGCAGTATGGACGGAGGAGAGCGGCGCGGCGCGGCTGGAGGCGGTGCTGGTCGCGCTGGTGGAGCGCAAGGCGCGCGCGCTGCACGCCGAGCAGACGCGCCGGCGCGCGCGCACGCACCCGCTGCTGTTGTTCTTGCGCAACCATGTGCCGGACGGTTAGTACATATTTAGCATATACCACCCATCCCTAATCTTTGATTATATGACATAGGCATATCAGCCATTATACTTATTTCAAATAAAAAAAGCCCTTTAATGATCCACTGCGGGGCACAGGCCTACTCTAAAATTGGAGGGGGATTCAGGCCATAGTACATCACGCTGTTCCAATGCAGGTTTAACTACATATATACTATTATAAAACTGTAACTGGGGGTTGTGTCTGTCTGACAAGCCCGTTGATTTTCTTCTGGATCTTCTCAGTTCTGGTCAGGTTATAACGTTAAAAAAATGCAGTTTGTAAGTGCCTCGTATATATGGGCCTATCTATTAATCTATTATATTTTTTTCTGAGACCTTATTACTGAGCATAATTGTGTTTTAGAGGAGGCGTCAATCATGGGCAGTCCTGGCGAGGAGCTGCCCTCGCACTGGTGTGAGCACGAGATCGCGAGGCGCAAACACAGGAAACTTAAACTGCAGACCCATCATAGGTGAGTACTAATATTATCTATCAGCCAACACAGTAAGGGATAAGTCATTTTAAATTGGGCTTTGATTAAACAAATATCCTAAGGATATGATAAGTGTTTTCTTTGGTACAATTAAATCCGGCACCTATCAAATAAATTGAATTAAGAATCATACACCAATTTTCAGATATTAAGTAGGTACTTATATAAATGTACAGTTAATTGTCGATTAAAGCTAAGTAAACACAATTTGTTATTTTAATGTTTTTTTGGAAAAAATATTCCATTTTTGAAAATTCCACTACCACGGCCTACACTACTAGCGTATCAAAAAGGCGTCACCTTCAATGTAAACTACACTGAAGTTTAACCTTTAATTAAAATGGCGGGATGTGACGTCAGGCTCTGTTATTTGTGTCTGTTGTCGAGATCAAATACTTGCCTATAATGTAATAAAAAAAATGTGTTTGCGGTCACGTTATAACAAGATTTTTTTTTGTACTGTAACGTACCGTTTTCTTCACCAGGGAACTGGACAGCCCCGAGCAGTTGGAGTTGGAGCGTCGCCGGCGCCGACGCAGACGCCAGCAGCACGCGCAAGCGCAGAAGCCGAGGAAACATCGCACGCTCCTCGTGTCCGCCATTGACGAGCAGGCTAAAGTTATACACGTAAGCTAAGCATTTCATAGTCCAAGCCACAGAGTTTAATCTGTGGCTCGGCCCCAAAACGATATCAGAATGGTTTCGACCATTTACAGTGGCATCAAAGCAATGCCTAAATTGCTTTGTAGCGCTATTGAAAATTGCAATGAAATATTATAAGCTTGGGCATAGTATGCACGCTTGGTAAATTGAAATAAGATTAAAGTATTGCGACAGTTCATAGAATTCATGTCAATTTTTTTTTATGAATAAATGCGAATTTTGAGCCAACACTATTGTTTTCTCGCTCTGGGTCTCCGTGGGTTTTTAATTTAAAAGCTATACAGTGTGTAACATCGAGATGGATCAGTAACTATAAGATAAAAAAATATGTTACCAGGAGCCATATTGTCCATTTGATACATAAGAAAAACTGAATTTTATTAAAAAACTAAAATTAAAAAAAAAAGGAAAACGTTAATATATTGTGATATTGGTTGCGTAGATTGTGAGGAGTAAAATATTTATGAAACCTCTTGTCCTAAGTGAAAAGAAAATGCTGTATTAAATATTATTTTATTTATTACAGTAACTAACTAAATGTTAAAACTGATAGCCATTTTCTTGAGTAATAGTTAACTAGTTTAGGTTACGATTGATTTGCATTTAATTTTAGACAAGGTTTCATAGCAACATTTACTACTTGTAACCTTAACATATCGAAATTAAATGAAGATAGTCTCCGTTGCAAAATTACCAGATTCGATTCCCAATTCACGTATAAGTTTTTTTTTAAATCCCTGAATGATGTTTTTCTTGTATCTAAAATCGTCGGCCATCTATAGAAGATATTTCTCTATTTCTTATAGTTTCGGAGGTCTCCCACACTGACCCATCTCGAGGTTACACCCTGTATATAACTACTATATTGGGTATTGCGCCATCTAGCTACAAACATTTTCAGTACGAAAAACTTTTCCCTAATGCCCTAATAATTTGTTTAATTTCTTTAACCGTAAAGGAGTATTTCTCCTTTTCCAAATTCTCGAATTAAGTTACAAACAAAATCACAAGAGGGCGCTGGTACGCATAGCAGATGGCGTTACTGTGCGATTTTCTACCGAGTATTTGTGGTTTCTCCCACATGCAGATATACAACGACATCTTATGACAGTAGTTGGAACAATTTGATACTTATCCCGTCTGAAATCACGAGTAGGTATATCACTCAAACAGCTGAACACTTGTGTAAGCAGGGACTCCTAATGTAATCGCAACGTCATCAAGAAACTTATTTATAAATTCCTTAGTGTGAGCGGGACGAAAGATGCTTACGTTACCGTAATGCAATTACCTCATACAAGTAATTGTCACTTTCAGTTGTATTTTTTTAAGGATAATAATCTATCAAACCTATAAAAAAATTACGATATCATTGCCTTTTGATTCTGAGTCGATTTTGTCAGCAGACTTGGGGCCTAGCCTGAAATATCTAGATAAGTATAATCAAATATGTGGAAGGGCGTACTAAACCGATACGCCGCAAACTCAGTCGGCCGCTAACAGTTTGCCTACTGGGGACAAAGCCTAAGAGGACTATTATAAGTATACCGAAATCGTTCACCCCCATTGTATGATAGTCATAAGGCCTTCATACTGACTCGGTCTACGGGCACGGTGGTGATAGCGATCAGCTGCTTGGTCCGTAGTCTAAGAAGTATTCACACACGCCCGCCCTGAACGCGGCCGCAGGCCGCGCCAGTTTGCGGAAGACATTAGGCAAGCGTTGATTATTTTAAGTCCATACCAGTTAGTTTTTTTGTTGGGCAATATTTAGATATTAAAAAAATAATACTTAAGTTGGTATTGAAGTTTCCTCCTGTGTTACTCCTAGGTCCTGGATCCAGACGAGCTTCCCCGCCGCGCGCGCTACACCATCATGGTGACGGCGTGTCTCCTGCTGTTCCTCTGCCTACTCCTGGTTGGAGTCACCCTGCGCATGGCGCCGCTCATCGACGATATGGGTGAGTAGTAGAATATCACAGCTGTTCTAATACTCACATCGGGTGTGTGATTTGTTTTTATTTTAGTGGCACAAGAAAGGACACACCGCAAAGATATTTCAATAAATAGGCACTTTTGTGACAACGCAATAAAGTACAATATAGCTCGCTGCGTCTTAACAAATATATTCACATACAAGCATTTAAGAACTTTAATTTTTGTCAATGCAAAATCGTAATTCGGGTCGTAACTACGTACGTAGCACGACCACGGCGGCGTAGCGCTACGGGCTACGTGAACACGAAAATTTGCCCATTGCAGGGTCCAACCGTATTAATACACGTTCTTACAGGCTTAGCAAACATCTACAAACTTATAAGGCTCTAATAATTGTAATATTATTACCAGTAACTTAACCAAAGGCTCTCGTGGACGTTCATCCATCTACGTAGATTGAAATGAATGATTATTAAAATCTCCTTCGCAACCTTTTGTTATTCTTTCTTTTGTGAGCTAAAGAACAATGTGAGATAACATCTGGACAAGCCATTGATAATGAGTTGAATTAATTTTTTTTTTGGTTGAGGTTAATTATAATTAAATATTTGCGACCTTTTTGAGTGGATAGTAAACACTTCGGGATATTAGTAAGTTATAAGCATAATTGGCCTTATCGTGTAGTAAATTTATGGTTAAAGTAAGTATTGTATCATTTCTCCCCTTTTTATTTATAACTAATAAAATCAACTATCACTAAAATTGCTCAGTGGTTTAGTATGCCGACTATAATGTCTCCCGCTGTTTATAGCTAGTTTAATAGACCTGCTTGAAATGTATATAATATAGGTATTCTCGCTAATTACACTCTATTCATTTAACGGCTTCTGCACGCGACTTGAGTCCCGCCGCTATTTCAGTAACAAAAACATCATTCTAACGTTTCCATAAACGTATACCTCAATTCAGTTCTATTAATTATGTAGGTACATACAACTTGCAATAAACAGTTTTCTTTTTCAATGTATTAACAACTTTTACAGTAATTATATCGAGTTATTGTAATATAAAGTTAATTAAAGCAGAACGTGAAATGAGATTGTCGGATTGAAATAAAACAAATTTTAAGGATTTTATCGCGTTTATTTTATGTTTTTACGATGCCGACGTTTTTGCTGCTTTACAGCAACCATGGTCGCAGGAAAACTGTCCTTCTCCCGGGCCTAGTACCGTCGCGTGTTAGTCCTTAAAATGAGTTTTATTTCAATGGTATTGTCAGAATCAAAGAGAAGAATCTGTTATTTGGGGCCATAATATAGTTTAATTGTTTTCAAAAAACTTAAAGCATTAGGTATCAGAGCTATTTACTGATCATAAAAGTGGAAGTATTGTTTACAAAAATCTTTAAAAAAATTTAAGAACTGTGCCAATAAATTTATTACAAATAAAATAAATTGTATGTAGCGTCCGAGGTATTGTGTTATTCCACTAACACTTATTTTGCTCAGCAATGTTTGTATTTAAAGATCACATTGTTCACGAACCCGTATAAAATTGTATACACTCACATTTATATATTAGGTACCAGTCTAACTCTAACGTTCAAATCATTTTTAAACCTCTTCTAAATATATAATCTTTATTTGACCTACGTTCTATCCTAACCTAGAGGCATGCATACGCAACGAATGTAAATGATGACTGAAAACTTATACAAAGTATAATATTTAAGTCCGTTCTCTGCAATTAAATTCTTGTATTCAAGTCTAAAATAAAAGAGGTACAGTAACGGACTGAAAAGGTTCGTCAGTTTTCAAATTGATTCGTTTAACGTTCGCGAACACATGTTACTTTTTCAAACTACATCACAGAACGGTCTGTTGCGAAGAAAATTATGTCTTACTGTTCGACAACAAAGTTCAAATTTACAGAATACAAAATGGTTTAATTTTTTTTCTTGTCTAATGGTTTTACCTGTCATTTAAGTATACTTTAATATAAACGCAATGATTATATCCTCTTTGTTTCTCAGGATTCAAATGTATAGTCTGTCTACATCGCCATTGCGATCCTCTCACATTATTCTTCCATAGTTAGTTATTCTTTTTAGATTAGCAATCGGCTACATATTATAGAGCTATTTCTGCCAGTGTTGATTTTTCGATATGTTATAAATGACCGAATAGCGTCTCTATCAATGAATGAAAACCTTTATTCCATAGATTCTATCAATTTATTCGAAAGTAAACGCGTATTATTTATTAAAATATTGGCAGTAAACGAGCTGATATATTCGTAGTTGGCAGTACTGTTTTTTGCACTGGGATGTTGGCATTACAGTTATTAGACTCTTGCAAGCAAAAGCATTATTTTAGGTGACGAACCTTTTCATTCCGCGACTGTACATAGAATACGAACTTCTATGTCGTAGGTTAGTAAATGAAAGTTTTATGAGAGAGTTGTAATGTTGCATTAAAACAGAATGAAAGGAACATTATTATGACGTTTATGATACTGGTCTAACAGCTTTATAAAATGAAATAAAATCGTTCTGAAAATATATTTGGATATTTTCTCAAAAAATTATGATACGGGTGGACCATGCCAAAACTACTGAGCCGATTTTTATGAGTTGTTAAATATGAAATAGCGTATTATGATGCATGATGGTTAAGCTCTAGAATAAAATCACATGGTTAGTGAAATAACGCGAACGGAGTCGCAGGAAAAACTTTGTAGTATAATCGCGGTATTGTAAAGTATAGTTGTATATACTTCAGTCAGCTTGCAGCGTGTAATCATGGCCCATTCACCGTTCTCCTGGGATTTTACCGCCGTCCTTAGAACACTACACGCTACACTCGCTAACAAAAGTTTTCACAGATTTTTTTTACATTATCCCTTATTTTATTATAAAATATTTTAGCATCATGATAATATGATAGTGTACTAGAAATTATAAATAGTTTAGTTATTTAGCAACTGTTTTTGCTGTACCTAAATAAATATTATATACAAACTTGGGCACAAGAATACAAGCTAAACGTGATACCATATTTTCTTTTTATTCAATAATAATTATCTTCAATTTTTGTTCTCGTCTGTACATAGATACCTTGTATCTAGAGCTTACTGCCGAGCTAATACGTCTACAAGGTAAGACTTATTATATACCGAGGCAGGTATTATAATAACTCGAGTTCAGCCCTCCAGACATATTCCCAGAATTGTATTATTATTTAAACATCTAAGTTAGCTTGATACTTTAGTAAATTTTATGGATTACAAGAAGCTTAGTCGATTTATAGATCATCACTCTTCTTCTGGCACAATAGGATATTTATTTTACACCTTTCGATCACCTACTGTTGGGAACGGGCCTCAATGTAAGAGAGATTAGGCCATAGTCCACCACGCTGGCCCAGTGCGGGTTGGAGGACTTCACACATTTTTCAGCGGTTTTTTTTTTATTACATTATAGGCAAGTATTTGATCTCGATCTCACCTGATGGTAAGTGACGATGAGATCTACGATGGAGCATACTTGCCTAAGTAGGAAGGCGGCAGTACCTAGGTTGCCTCAGGCATACAGGTTTCCTCGGGATATTTTCCTTCACGATTCGTGGATACACAGACTTATTATTGACTAAAATTATTTCTTTACCGAAAGTGTTATAAGTATTCCTAAAGCTACAATAGTGTTTGAAGTTTTCATAACATGTAATGTGCGTGCATCTCACAGATGCGAGGCTGTGTCGGCTGTCTCAAGCAAAACCCGTCGCATATTCATGTCAGCGATCACTTAATTATCTCCTGTCATTTGCCACGACAAAACAACAATACATCGATGACTATATATATATATAACAATACATAATATATACGGTATCAAGTTTGATACCGTATATATTATTATAAGCAACGCTTGTGATATACTATAAGATGGGTACTTAGATAGATAATAAAAATCCATGACTTGGGTACGAAAATTCGTGCGTGTATCAGGATTCGAACCCGGAAATCTCGGCACAGAAAATAGGGTCACTGATAACTCAACTAGCGCTCTTGGTAGTGGCCCTGTTTTCTGTGACGTTCTTACAGTTTCTGAACGAGAGTGTACCAAAAAAGTGTCAACGGTATAAAGAGTGCGTGTACTCCATTACTATGGTCTCATTTTGCAGTCGATAAGTATATAAAAACAGCGCACTTGTTTAAAATATTACCATATAGCCTGACAACTCTATATTCTTATACCTACTTATATACTCGTACCCGGTTATGAGAAGTAGGATGCATATATGTACTGGTTTAGACAATTAATAACGTTACAAAAAACCATTTGTTTAAATATTTCTTGATATACTATCATTTTATTATACAATGTCCCCAATAACAAGTCGTATTTCAACGTTAAATTGTCGATTTCATAAAGCAGCTTACCGTAATCCGCCGATGGAACGCCAGCTGAAATTGGAAACGTCCAAAGCCATTTTATCTTGTTCAAGGATATTTCACATTACTGGATTGAGGGAGACAAAAAATGTGATCGACAAAGAAAAGAGGGCTAATTGTGGTAATTAAAATCTCTGAACAGACGTTGTAGATAAATTATTTGGGACAAGACGGCGGCGCCCACGTCTAAACCTGGCACTCCTGCGAGCTACCGACGTAGATAATGTCACTCACACTTGACGCCCGCCCGGCTGAGGAGAAACGAACAAACGAGATTAAGGGTATGGTTCATAACTGAGTGTGCTTTCGTTTTGTAGATAAAAGACCGCGAATCTTTCAGGATTTCATCGTTTAATTTTGCACGTGAGCCAACGCCAGAATGTGCACTAATTATCCCCATAATTTATTAGCTAAGGTCACGGTAGATTATTTATTGTCTAGGACAAGTTGACATTGATTGTAGTATCTGGAAAGTACAATTAATACGAGGCCATATTTCATGACAAAGAATATTCTACTTATTAATTTCTTGTAATTATTTAGATGATCCACGACAAGTACCTAGATCTACCAACTTAGATAAATTTGCAAACAGATACTTTGTAGTGGAGAGACGATCGATATTTCAGCTGAAACATTGCTGCTCGGTGGGCATCCGCGGTTGCCTTGGTAACGATGGTGACGTCACATCAAAGTGCGTTCTGCAGTCAGGTTAAATGAGCCAACATTATTTATTTTATTATTAGTATGTTTATTTAATAACATTACAATTGGTTGTAATCGTTGTTCGATGTTATATACGTAATTTTCTTGATTTTAAGTAAGATAGGTACCGGTATTGTTTTAAATACCTACTCAGTAATGTGGGATCAAGTGATACGCTAAATAATAACATAGTATAAACTATATATCAAACAGTAGTTATAACCCCCTCGTTATGACATCCACACATTCCTACGTGACATCCTTTATGATATCCTGGTTACGAAATTATGCGAACGATGTGACGGCTACGGCGTAGCAACGGAGCTACATTACCTACGACAGAGCGAGTGAATACTAGTCGATCAGATGGTACATTTAATATGTGATAATAATTGATACTATTATTAAAACAAGCAGTGACGAGGATTGCAGGTTCTAACCCTGACTCGCACCTCTGGGATTACTAGATTTTATGTGCAAGTCTTATTTTCAACTATGATTATCACTTGCTAAAAATGGTAAAGGAAAACGTCGTGAGGAAACCTGCATGTTTGAGAAAACTTCTTGAAAGACGTGTGAAGTCCGCCAACACGCACTGTACCAGCGTGGTAGGCCATAGTCTTATCTCCGTCGTATTGGTGGGAGGTCCGTGGCCAATCGTTGGACATTGAAAAGGGCTGGTATTATGATTATTATGAGTTGATACTAACGCCTATGCTGATAATAATTAAGTGCCAAATATTCTTATTTTAAAATCTACATGAGAAATAATTAAATATTTAATTTCAACAACATACGGGTTGAATATTGAATCTCTCTCACGTAGTTGGAGAAAAAAACATTTGAACCCATTAAAAGGTCTGACACTTTGTTTCGCACATATTCTTTTGTGCTAAGCCTATGTAAATATTATAACAGTGGTTACTCTGTAATCTTAATTACGGTAATTATTCACACAAGGTTTAATAATAAAGGTCTGCGGTGGCCGTGCTCGCTAGGCGTTTATTCCGAATAATTTTGGTCACAAGTGACTTTAGGGCCATTTGTTATTAGGATTATTGATGTAATTTAATTAACAACACCACAGAGCTGAGCAATTACTTTATTTTGACAATGTAAATTCTGACAACTTTATAAAATTATCATCTTTTTAACCGACTTCAAAAAGGAGGAGGTTCACAATTCGGTTGTATTTTTTTTTCTACTCGTTGTTGAGTGTAGGTGTCCTTTATAAATCATCACTATCAGACTTTTCACACTCAGAGTTGTCCTCTCTCTTTTACCAGATCGTTATTGTAGCTTGCTGGCGGCTCATGCCTCTGTTTCTAGTGTCTCCTCGACTACTCCTCGAGTACGTCTACTTAAGCACCCGAGTACTCCTTTCATATTCTGAGGCATACGTGGCCACATGTCATGACAACCGATGAAAGTAATGGAAATCGTTTTGGAAATAAGCTAACCAGACCATTTTCATCACGACTTCCATCATTTATAAACCAACTAAACCAAGTGTATTTATAAAAAACTACCTATCTAACCATTATAAATCAAAACTTGTCAGTTCTACAGACGAACTTTTACGATATTGTTATATCTTACAATAAACCAACCATTAAGTGGCACATCAAACACAGATTCGTACAAGTTGCTTTCCAAAACTTACGCCCATTCATCATCTTATAAGAGGAAAGTAAGAGAGTTATTTCAGTGAATTAACTTTCCCCACACTCGGCACCAACAATGACATGTCTGTCAGAGCAAGGCCGCACAAAGGGGCAATCTACTCTATTTGCAATCATTGACAGAACGGCGTTGGGGCAGGTGCCCCTGCACAGCAGAAACTCGCATCTTTTGCGCATACTTGTATAGATGCAATTGGTGCAAACATGCCCGAGGCTCTACAAAAGCGGGAAACTCCCAACACCTCCCCAAATGCGTTATTATACTGTACACGGAATATCGTATACAGTGTGTAAGGGGCATGGTAACGAAAACTTTGGAAATGGTCACACTTAATGCCTATGATAAAATTATAGAAAATATTTATTTCGAATATCATTGGTTACAAATTTTGAAATGTTTGAGCGCGCAATGTATCGGAAACACGCGATAGCAACAGAACGCGCCGTGCAAGTGACGAGCACGCTTGAGCGTTTCGCCCTTAATTTACTCTGCAGTTTTAGATCTTAATATAAAGTAATCGTTATTTCTTAAGCAAATGGTGACATTTCATTAACTTAAATAAGTTCGTTTTATATTGGTAGTTTCAGTTATTATGAGCACAATATACGATAATAATATTGCCAAAAGTACCTAGAATCGGCTCATTTGGTTGTAGCCCAGTTATGTTTGTGACTAGCAATTAAGTTTAGGGTTATTTTTAGGGGCGTTATGCGTGTTTTGTGGATAAAGTATATAAACACTGTTACAATTATAACGGAAAATATGAGGAGCAACGAATATAGGTCTAGTTTGATTTTGTGGGTTCTTAAGATAATTTACAAAATTATAGTCAACGATTGTGCTTTTGTAATATCTCGGCATTTGTCTGTAATATTTGGGTAATTAGTAGGTTTGATAGTGAGAATTCCTTTTGTCATTAGCGTCGTTGTTCGGCAGTCGGGCTGTGTAGCGCCGTCACGACGCGCGACATGCCGACGCCGTACGATGCACAGTATTGGGGTTAAACTTCATAATACATCTTGTACTCTCGTAACCTCTGGCTGGATTGTCGTACATCGTGACTATACAACATACATACGTTTAACCCTTAGTAGCCTGATTTATGAAAGTGATTTATTTTTAATATTACTGTGTTTAATGTTACTGTGTTTAATAATAATGACATTTGATTTTTTTTAATTTCGTTGGAAAGAATATTATACAACAGTAAAATACGTACAGCCAACCTATAAAAAAAACGAATAGTAATGTGAACATTCGGTTTAAAAGATTGGTATCAAAATTGAAACTCTAGGCTATTAAGGGTTAAGTTGACAGTTCTGAAAAGTCAGTGAACTCGAGAGCTTAGAGAAATGTCCCGATTTGCTATTCCAAGTATCGTTGGCACCTAGCTTATTTTTAAGATGAATACACGAATGATACTCTACCGATAATAATGACACACATAGGTTATACGGTATCAGAAATTTGTACGATTTTTATTTTATTAAATCTTTACATTACCAGATTTCCTTACCATGTTTATTCTTTATTTAACAATTGCTAATCATTTGTTATTTTGATTATGGGCTATTTGGCCGACTCTAAACCCAAGTCAAGTGTTTTATAATCCCTTGACCGCGTCTGTTGGTTCTAGACTCAATAAAAATTAACTGGTTCAATTCCAACAGGGGCTTTCACTATTGGATAGCTGGTAGTGTTATCACACTGTAAGCTAGATAAGCTATTTTTAGATGAGATTCATCTAGCTAAGCTATCCAGCATGGGTCGCGATTGTCGCAGTATGCACAACGTCCACTGTGAAGTGTGGAACCTCATGCATAATACATCAGTTCACGTGTCGCGAAAACCTGCAGGGAGCCCTAACAGTGATCAATACAGGGTTCCCGAGCTAGTAATTTATACATTGCAACGTTGAAAGGACTTGCTATAGTAGAAGGCATTTGTTCGCGTGTTCATGTGTGTTAAAGTTGCATATTTGCATTGCTTCGTGTAGTAAATCGTTCGCTGCGTATTTTATTAATATTCGAATTATGTATAGTTTTTTTTTCAAAATAAGGCTAGGCTAAGGTTTTATTCTAAATAATATAATGAAACAGTTTTCGTTTCCCTCAAAATCGTTTCGAGAGAGCTTTAAGCTATTTCAATAATCCCTATAGTTTTGGTTTTAGCCATGCATGCCCAATTGAAAAATTCACGTGTATATGTACAGACAGCCGGAGGCTTCGAACTAATAACATCCGCCGTTTTTAGTCGGGGGTTAAAAGATACCTTATACTAAGGGCCTCGTACGTTTGATGTTAGCCACGTTCTTTTTGTAATGAACATACGTTCTAAAATATACTTAATATTCCTCGGGCGTCGATGCAATTAAACTTTGATAATAGATTTGTCGTTCGGAGCGAGTTGTTTTGCATATATGTAAATATATTCAAAAGCGTACTTATCCCTATTTAGCCCCGACTCCCGACCAAGCTACCAGGCGTTACGGCGTCAGCATGTTTTAATGAAGCTTGTAACACGAGGCGCGGTTTACTGCGGGTTTCATATATAAGGCTTAACAACAATAGTGTATAATATTTTAAGGCGTCCATTGGTAGGCTATAAAGGTCATATTCGCTAACACAAAAATATTTAAAATTTTAAATATAACACTACGTACTAAGAGCGCGGTGAAACGGTACTGGTTTGATTTCTTATAGAAAAATCAAACACTGTATACACATATTTTTATACATAAACGTGATCGTTATCACCTACTTGGTAACCCCTTAATTTTTTTTTTACTAATCTTATTTGTAAAAAGTGAAATAATAATAGTGTAATATTTGAATTTGAAGTCATCCTACCTACCCTAAAAATCACATTCCCAAGAAAAACATCAAAATTTTGGAAATTAAAAAGATATTGGTACGCTTGCTTAAACACAACGAACAACACTCACATTTTTTTATACATCAACGTGATCTATGTTACATACTCGTTAACCAAATGGGGGAAGATGAACCCACCACTGACCCTCGGCTTGTCAACTTTTCCAATTATAAACCAAATTTGATACTAGATTGGTCCTTTGATACTGCTTTTATATAAACATTCAGATATAGGATGTTTGAAGTAGCCTCAATACATTAATTCTTGGGATAGAGTTCGCCTTGTGTGGCCTTACCTACGATCTTTTTCTTGCACCTCACTTTAACTTGCAAAATAGTTCCGGTACAGTAGGGTTACGCAGGAAACAAGAAATGGAAGACCCTGGAAGATAATATTATAAATTCAGATCGTGTTTGCAAGTCGCGACATAATGGCTTACGGGATTTGCGGTAAGGAGAACTCTATTTCCTTTTGGGCTGTGATGGCAACGACCCAGACAAACCGAAGAATTTGTGTGTTATATGCTGTGGTTAAGGATGAAATATTACTTCTTTTGACAATAAATCATTATATTTATTCATACAGTGTAGCCTTAAAGCTACGTTTATTTTTGCGCATTTGTAATAATTATGTGAAGTCAGAATTTCGATACTTCGAATTAAAATTTTTAAATCTCAACAAATTTTCAATTGTGACGATAGTTTTTTTTTTAAATTGACATTTCGAAATTCTGATTTCACATATTGATTTCAAATGCGCTATAGAAGCGCTGCTTCAAGGCTTAGTTTCCCTTCCTAAATCACCTTGTATATTAGTAGTACGACCGGACCAGATCTGCACCAATTTTTTTCCACTGTAATGTGATTTTATTATTTGGCAACAATAGACGCTATAGTGGTTGCTGGTAGAAATGGGTTATAGGTATAAGGATGTAGAAACTCCGTTTCTATGTAGACCTATTTGTACGGGGTACATACTTGCGGCTAAATGCCCGCGACTTCGTCCACGCTGATTAATACAATATTCTAGCAGCATTTTCACTCTATAGGCGTTAAATTTCGAAAACAAATTTCACTTAAGTACTTACCTGAAAGCTAAGAGAAACTAAACATCGAACAAGTTTCTAGACTTTATAGCTTAAGTGTGTGAGTGAGTGGTATTTCGCTCGCCCAACTCGCAACATATTCCGCAATGCTTCTACTTAATATAAATAAGCTTAGCGATATTTGGCTCTTATATTTCACTTACATGACATTACTGTATACCAAACATAATTTATTCTGCTGGACGTAAACGTTGACTCATACCTCTAACGCCTACACGTAGTGACATTTATACTCTTTCCAATGAATTTCCAATTACATTTCGTTTGAAAATTTCTAGACATTGAGAAGATCTTTTTATAGGCCACTAGCTGCGCCCCGCGGTGTTACCCGCATTTACATTTTACCGGGATCAAAAGTAGCCTATGTGCTTCTCTAGACTATAATATATCCTTGTGCCAAATTTCATCCAGATCCGTTCAGCCGTTCTGCCGTGATTGAGTAACAAACATCCATCCATCCAAACTTTCACTTTTATAATATCAGTGGGATAACAGCGTCACAGACAAGAAGACTCGTATTAGTTCGATGTGTACAATCAATTAAAAGTTTACAGAATAGATCATCATGTTTTGTAGCTGTTGTTAATTTGCATTTTATTTAGTGTGTGTATGTAGGTAAACAATTGACTAGCGGCAATCGTGAAACTTTAATACTCGCAACCTACGCGTTTACTACGCGCGTATCGCACGCAACGCTTTGCTTAATACGACTGCGATTGACGATCAGCGTGCGTATAGATGTAGATTATGCTTAAGCATTTGTAAGCTTATGCATATAGTTATCTTATAACACCTATAGCAGCATTATAAGTTCTGACATTATTATATGAAATTAACGTAAATCTTCTTCATTATACAAATACAAAATACTATGTGACCTTGAATAAGCGTTCGTATTTTTAAACGGTACAAATAACACGAGTGCCGGCACATTTACAATGTTTACATTGTTCGTTCGTCCAAATAAAATAAGCAACGGTTACGAGTGTGACACTCGCAGATGGTTTTGAAACAAACTGTTTTGTGACGCTCGCCAATTGTTCACGTGGTTTCTGGCACTCCATTTAATTGAAGCGATACCTATATACGTATTTTTCTTTAGCACAAGAGAAACCTTCGTAGCGATACCCACCTGAAAATATAACCGCAACTCATATAACATCAAATTAAATATTTAAGTCAGCATTAGAATATTTTTTCGGTTTACTGAATTCGCCACCAGTTCCTTTTGAGATACCCACAATACAAGCGATGCTTAGTGTAGGAGCCTATAGTTGGTGTGTTTGTCTGGCGATATATATTTATATGGTGGACTAAGACCCCAAACTTTCTCGCATTGCGGAAAAAATCGCCCGGTATAATGGAATTAGGCACACCCTCTATTACAAACACCACTAGGACAAAACACTTCTGCTGAAATTTAGGTGGACTGTATTGTACCCCTGCCTACGCTTTGGCGAATAAAGGCGTAATAGTGTATTAAAAACTTGAATCATTTCTTATCCTTTATCATTTATGACGTCACTATAGCGTACCATTGAACATGACGGACAACCCGCCCCCTGATTACGTAATTTGCTATAGCCTAGCCATAGCAATAATTGCGCAATATTTACTATTGAATTGCTAATTCGTATTACGTAGCGCTGCGACGTCATATAAATCTGCAATTGGAGAGAAAATATTGCGAGATTATTGCTGTTGCAATCGCTAAGCTAGGCAAGATCCGTAATCTGGGGGGGGGGGGGGACCGGACCGAAATATGTAACCAGATTGGATTATTACAACTAAACATACTATTTTGTATACCTGCGCTTTTGTTCCACTTTGATAATAAAATTACTTACCAATTCTTACCGGTACTTAGTCATAAACTGAAGGCGTTCAATTTTACTATATTCTAGACATTATTGTGATTGTTTAAATCGACTCCAATCGCAGACATCAGACTTCACGACATTTGATCTTGATTCCAATATATCCGATCTTCCACACGCATTGTATATTTTCTTATGCTCATGCGTAGATACTGTAGTATCCCCTGAAATAGCGGTAATATCTTGTTTGTTTGATTTTGTCAATGGTTACTGCTCTTGCTGAAAGCATCTATAAATAACGTTTTAACGATTCTACAAACCGCAGTTTCAATGTTTATTGTATATGAACTTTATGATACCGCTGGTTTTGGTAAACATACATTCGTGTGTCCATTATGCAAGTTCTTAAATGCATGACCTGAACTATATAAAACTAGCTGGAACTTGCATGCGGGTTTATGTTTCAACTTATCAAGCTGCATGCAATTCGCGACTTTAAAACTAAGATACTGTGATATACAGGATACAGGTCAATGTTACAGTGCCCGTAATAAAATAAAATATATAATTCGTGTCGAAAGTCAAAAGTTATGGGTTAAAATGTTGTATTTTTTTAGCGCGCAATTCATCGTTAGCAAAGCGATCCCAACAGAACGCTCCGCGCAATGCCCGACGTGCGAGTGAAATAGCTGATTCACGAGCGCGCTCGAGCGTATCGAGGTTTAATTTACATTGCAGTTTTAGGTCTAAAATAGTTTTTTTTTTTTTATGCGTACAATTAATGAAACTGGCCTAAACTCTCTAACGTCTGGAATGACGAGTTGTATATATGGTATTCGTTTTCGTTACGGAGCCACTACACCTTATATATTTTTATTTTACAGACTATTTTATCTTTTTTTTTGTTAAGAAGCAAAAGAAGTATGTAAGGGTCGAGTTCTTAAGCAAGCCCTTCATGCGTGTCATTGATAGTGTCATAAGGATGAACGAGCTTTTCAGGATTGTCATTAAAGTGTGAGGTCCTTCGGCGCTCTAACATCCTTTCTCTATTTTTAAATTATCTATGTCATACAAAAAAGGGTATAAGTTAATGGCCTTTGACTGGCTGTGGTATTATATCTTCAATAGGGTTGTTAGCTATAATAAATTATAAGTAATCATTATTTTATGATAATTATTCCGTAAAGACTTTTCAAAATATATACTTTTCAAGTTACACCCATCGAGAGTGTTTTTATTTGATTTTCTAGTTATATAGTTTAAGGGACTTGCAGTCTTTATATGACTCGTGCTTTGCAATACGATAATGTATCTTAACCTATTTGTAGCAGATATTTGTCAATCACTAGTAACATTTTATTTATTTGAGTTTTACTTACTAGAAAACCATGGTCCCTGCTCGCAGTAACCCACTTCTAATCTAAGCATATTATTGATTAGTCGGCGCTACGACCTGTAGATATAGGTAGATACCCCTTTCTTGTATACTGACTGTCATATACAATACGCAATGGACAAAAACAGGGAACGCACAGCAAGTTTACACTGGGTTGTCTTATCGCAAGCTCCTATCTCGTATATGGTCCGATGTTCATAAATCTCAATTTCCCAAACAGCCCCCCGTGAGGCCATAAGGTCAAATGAAAGTAAATGAGCTCCTTTACTACCTCTAAAGTGACCGGTTTATGTTAAAAGAAAGTGACATTTATCCACATCGAAGAGCAACTTTTTGGTAAGTTTTATTGTTGCTCACTATTTAGTTGCCTAGTTCTTTTTGTGGTGAGTGGAAAGTATACTTGATCCCCAAAGCAAATGGAAGTTTAATCATTTTGAGCACTATCTTTTATTTTGCGTCTTAGGCTAACAGAACTCTTCAGAGAAGAGAATGCACCAATTGTAATGCATTTTTTTTATTTAATTGCTGTTTCAGCGACATGGTTTCAAGGTCAGGGCGCGAAATTTAAAATCTCGAGGGTTTTTATTTTTTTACGCTTTGCTTCGGCTGTTGTGTAAAAAGCATTCACAGTTTTTAGTATTTATATAATCTAATATAATACAAATTATCTTTTATAATCTCATTTCGTTTGATACGGACCCCAAAAATAACATTTTTGTTAAAATAATAGCTCCTTTTGCAGCTGCGTAGGCAGCGGCAAACATAATGGAATTTATATTATTTTCTTTTGATCTCGTACCCTTTGCAACACTGGTATGTAACGAAAGTACATACTTTTCGGAGTAAGTTACCCCAAGCTTCCGTTTCAAGTCCTTGGAGGAATTAGTAATTTAATAAAATTGTTTAAGGTGGAAGCGATCAGTCGCATTCCCATACAAATTTCAACATTGTAATACTCGATACACATACAGTTTTTTAGTTGTACAAGCATTGTTATCAATTCTCTATAAATTAAAGAGCTCGCAGAATGAAATATCAGGCAAAATCTTATAGTAATAACATCATAAAACGATATTAAATTTTAGGCTTGTGTGCGTGAATAAAAGCGCCTCTGTCCAAATTAACCCGTAACTAATAAAGCATCCGATTCTTTGTCTTTCAGTATTTACGGCGACAGATGGCAGCAGGAGTTTTTACTTATAATACATAAAGACATAACATTATAATATATAGAGAGATATAAATTTTCTATAAATAAGTATAAAGATTCATAATAAAAAATTAAAAATAAAAAATACATATAAATTTCGTTCGTCCATCGAACCTACGAACAATCGCATGTACCTACGTTTTTCACTTGAGCCACTTGGGGTGTGTTATTATCTGTGTGTGCAGATCGTCATGTATCCCTATTTCCTGTAATCCAAGTTTTTAGGATTTGTCTGCACCCAAAACATATTTTTTCGGGTTATTATAATAAAATAACCTACATACCTACATAAGGCATGTATTTATTTTTTTAAATAATCAATGAATGAATGAATATGTCATGTTTCAATTGGTTGTAAATATCATTGAAACCTATCAAAATATTCGTCGTCTTGACTAGTGGTCTACGTAGCCTAATGTTCTACACGGTTGATGCAAACGTGTACTATAGCAAGTTCAAATCTTGCCGGTGGGCTTGTCTTTTTGAATGATTGATATTGTTTCTGTAAGTGAATATTAGATTTCCAAAACACACAGCTCGGCCGTGTTACTCCAACATGGTGTGGTAGTAATATAACGAAAATATATATAGGTAGTATGTACACCTTCCAAGGCCATAGCTAGATGATGTCGTGTTACGAAATATGTCGCGCGAGTCTTTGTCGATTTATTGATCAATTTATCAAACATTTTTTTAGGCACTGCCGGGTGTGCTACTGATATATATATATATATATATATATATATATATATATCTATATATACTAGATGCGCCCGGCGGTGTTACCCGCGATAAAAAGTATGAAAAATTAAAACATCTATCCCACGGGAACCATACATTTTACCGGGATAAATAGTAGCCTATGTGTTATTCCAGACTGTAATCTATCTCTGTGCCAAATTTCATCCAGATCCGTTCAGCCGTTCGGGCGTGAAAGAGTAACAAACATCCATCCATCTATTCATCCATCCATCCATCCAAACTTTCACATTTATAATATTAGTATAGATATACATATATATATATATATATATATCAGTAGCACAGCCAGCTGTGACTAGAAAAAATGTTAGAATACATCGACAGCGACTCGCGCGACATATTTCGTAACATCGGTTTTTAGTAATTATTCAATATTGAATCAATCTGAGAAAATCTACATAGCGACCTATATGTGTACCTATCTCTTCTTCTTACTTACTGACTAGCTATAGGAAGGTACCAACCAGCAAGGCATGTATGTATATATATATATACATACATATATATCCAACCAACTAACCTAACACGATTGGCGATACAAGAAAGCAAGCCCCGGCACCTAGTATGAACGGGTTTTTCGAAATTATAGGGAAGCCTAATGAATGGGATACCCCTTGAACGTTTGAACAAATCAAGTGCGACATAGCTCGTAATTGAATAAATCTAAGAAAACATACCTATGTGCACCTATTTCTCTTCTTTTTACTTACCGATTTATTATAGAGTAGCTATAAATTGGTACCAACTAGAAACCTACTTAGTTTTAGATATATTGATATTACTTTTTTTTTCGTTTCTGAACGCAAAACCTTATACCTCGGATACGAGTACTCGTCTACATAATAAATAGGTGCCTAGGCCGAAAATAACTGGTTTTGATGCACATACATTCTGTACTTAGATATTATGTATGTGCTTACCTACTGTTATATTTTTTAAAATTATTCTCTTTGGATTCTGTTAATCTGAGGTATAGATATTTAATAAATATAAAAGTCGGTAAGCACTTACCAAGTTCTTAGAATGTATAGAATAGTGTTACTTATTTTGTTCTGGGTGTCTACGAAGTTAATTTATTATATCTTGACCAAATTGGCAGCATGTCTATGGTATGCTGATGCCAAATTCCAGAATTATAAAAAAAAATGGACTCACTACTCTGCTGCGACCGATTTCATGTTGTTTGTGATTATGTATGTAAAAACTTACTTCAAAATTCAAATAATAATTGTGTGGGATTTGCGATTAGTTTTGTTTTAATTTGTGTTTTGTTTGCTATTTGAATTGTAATGGAGATACTGATGGAATGTGACACTGGTGAAAGTCGGGACAACTTGGTAACAAATACCTTAGAGCATAACTCGTATTGTAAAGTGGCTACACAACACAAGTTCAATTTCATGATTATCACTTGCTTGTGCTTCGGACAACACAGCCCGATCTCTCTGATTGTACCGGATTGCCATCCCATCGTATTATGAGAGTGAAGAACATCAGCGCATCTAGTGGAATCTATTATATTAGTATAGATTCCAAAGTTGTACAGCAGTGACAGCCTCGTTGGCAGAACGCTCGCCTTGGAACGAGGTGTTCAGGTTCAAACCCTGGCTCCCATCACTGAGATTTCCGGATTTTCATGTGCGAATCTTATTTTCCATAAAAAATATCACTTGCTGTACGATGAAGGCAAACTTTGTGAGGAAACCTGCATGTCTGTCAAAAGTCGTGTGAAGTTCACTAAACTGCACTGGGCCTACGGCCTATATGCCCCTCATATTGAGGAGGCGTGTGCCCGATATAATGGCGATGGGCTCACCCTCTATTACATTGGTACCAAAATACCATCGGTGAAATGTGGGTGCATTGCAGTGTGACGGTGTATGTTGGCCCGTCTCTGGAACGATGATTGAATGATTGAATCTATACATGTCACAGCAGCATTTACCTTATAATAAGTATGGATACAGTAATAATTATTATTGGACTAAACAATTATTTTTTTCTTTTTAGCGGAGGAATGAAGCACAGGAGGTTGCAAGAATCAAGATGACTGTAAATTGTATAGAGTCGATTCTATATCATAATATTAGTATTTGAAACAATGTTATATTTACCTAATTTTAGAATACCAACAACAAACAACATTGTTTCAAAGAAATTTGGAAATGTAGCTGTATCCCTTATTAGGTATAGAACTACATTGCCAAATTTCTTATTCCCTTGTAAATTATAATAAATATTGTTCTTGTTGTTGATCTGGTATATTGTAAAGCGTAATACTTTTACAGTTATCATGCAAACCTTGCTATATTTATAAGATCTATACAATAAACATTATATTTACGAACATGAAAGTATACATTTTTCTTTTCTATCTTTTATTTCTGAAACTTTTAATATTGCAAAGCTTGCAAAAGTATTTCTATTATTTTACAACCGATAAATAAGTTTTTTTATGATCGCTCTACCTGGTGGCATAAAAAGACAACTTTTAGTATGCGAGACTTTTAACAAGTGCTGCGCTCTAGCGGCACAAAAAAGACGTGTATTTGTCTATGTGTGAGTGCCTATTTATACAAGGATTTTAGAAGCCATGGTATCTCATCCATTATAAATGATTTCAGGTTAATGTTTTTTTGGATATTTCAATGCAATGTCGTAGTAGTGCTCGCAATTTGCAACATCAAGTCTCATAGATGCTCGATGTTCGTGTAACTAGTTGCAGAAAAACAGGACCATCTATCGAAAATGTGCGGCAACCGACCCTGAGCATTCACCTTAACTATATCATTTGTAGTAGCTCTTTGAGATTATTTATACTCGACTTGGCAGCATTATCATTTCGATAAAATGTGTACAAGTATGTATCGAGTATTACTTATAAACGGCTGTTGAGAAAAAGTTATAATATATAGTCTGAAAAAAATATTTAAATACTTGAAATGGTCCACGGCAGGTTTATAGTCATAATTACCAATTCAATGATTTACACGAAAAAATAATACAAAAACTTAATCGTACAACCTACGCATTAACCCCTCAAGACATTTTATGTTTTTTTGTTAAGCCTTACCACAGTTACTTACAACAACTATCACGTTTTTTTTTTTTGGCGGGAAACTGAAAAGTCATGGCGTCAGTTGTGTTTTAATTTCTAAAACTAGTGTTCCTGCGAGTTATAGTGAGTGATATATGTGGAATATTAACCATTATAGGTTCGGTAAAGTGCACAAGTGTAGGTAATTGAAACAGAGTGACGAAACGTGGCTTTTCAGTTTCTCACAAAAAATCCATGAAAAATCTTTCGGTAAAGTATCCATCACTTTACTGATTGAGGGATGGGGGGTATTTTACTTGAGCCTAGGCTTTGGGCCTGTGCATATGCTCAAAAACAGAAAAAAAATATATTACTTGACACTGGCAAAATACCTATGGTGATGCCAAATTAAAAAAAAAAAAAAAACAACTATCACTCTCTTGACAATGGCATTACAAGGAACTTTTTTTAATTTGTCTTTATGTTTTTGGCGATACACCCAACTTTCACTATGTGACTATGGGAAATTACTGCTGAAATACGAAAACATACCTACTCTACCGCTATTAACGCTTAAAAAACACAGTATTGTCGCTTATATACACAAATCTATCCACCGTAATACCATTCAATAACATAATTCTTAAGTGTGCAGGGCGTTGTCTATTTCTTCTACTTTGCCGGTTTTTAGGGATTTACAAATTTTTTTTTAGAGCTGAAGAAAGCCATAATCTGTTCACAATGTACTACTGCCGGGACACTTTAAATGTAATTTTCGAAAAGCAATACTCAGCACTATACATTTTACCGGCCAAATGAAAATAGGCTTAAGAGTGTAGTAAGGTCCCCGATGGTAAAAAGTATGTCACCCCGTGACCATGGTTGCTGCTGTAAAGCAGCCGAAATGTCAGCAACGTAAGAACATAACGCGATAAAATTCGTAAATTTAGTTTTATTTCAGTGTGTAGTATTCGCGTAAATATAAGAAATCAATAGTATGTCTTATTTCACGTAACATTTTATACGTGGTCCAAACATTTCTGACAATGTTTCTCGGTTGCCTTTCATCTAGTCATTAGGTTTCTGTTCGCTCTTCCAATATAAACCTTTAAAAGCTTTCACGGCGCTGGCCATTCCCAATTGATGGTCGTGTAATTTATTTTATGAGTTTAGGTAAAGTTTGTCGTGGTGAAAAAGGATTTTTTCAACGTGTTGACATTTAAAAAAACGGACACATTATTTAATATTTATACTTATATTTAGTGCCATGTAAATAAGTTGAAAATAAATGTCACATTTCAATTGTTTGAATTAGGCATGCGCAGAGCCGAGATCTTAGTTCGATTTATTTGCCGGGCATTGTACCTACAAGTTTTTTTTAAGTGAAACAAAAATATGATCACAGACTGGTTAGATTATTCAGACAACACACGGCATGCGCTACAAGTGAAGCTTAAAAAGGCATTCACGCCCACATATAAAAAACCTAAGTCTAGCACTTCTTATTGTATGCCGGACCATTTACGTAGCCATATACGATACATATACAAATAGAAATTAGCGATATACATAGGTACTTTATTATCTAGATCAACATACTAAGATATTTTTTTTAAAACACCTAATTCCCCGCGCGGGAAGTCGCAGGCGAAGTGGTATTGTAATTTACTCTATCTCCAGCGAGTCGGCACACTGAATATTTGTACTGCTCATCTGACGATCTAATCATGGAATATAAACAACAGCCTATATTTATTCCAGACGTCTCGTGTGGGACGGGATCATGGGACGCCATACGTTATTATATTACTATTTATACAGATGTAGATGGTCTTTTAATTATACATTGGTTCAATTTATGTAGTATTCTTGCTGTCTTAGTCAGTGAAGGTCGCAACCTAAAAGCTCTCGTAGACTTTGGATGGGTGAACGTTGTGACATCCAACTTTCTCAGTACATCGGAGATTTATGTCAACTGACTTAGTCAAAAAACAACATCTAGCACGTTAAGGAAGCGGTCTCGGTTGTCTTTCTAATATTTTAGCAGTGAAAAATTCTGAATCACCTTTAGGTTACCAATATACCAACCAGTTGGGTCTAATGGCGGTGGTTACTTGCTGCGTATTGGTACTCAGCCAAATTGAGAAAGGCTGTAATCAAACTAAGCAACGTTTTTATTATGAGTACCTAACATAAAATAAACTGAGAACGATCCCAGTAAACAAATGTTAAATAGACATAGTACGCAGTTGTTGTGATCTCCCCTAAAATAACAATAACGTTTAATTAATTTAAAATCTCGTTCTTCCATAAATTTTAATAAACGCTCAGGGAACTTAAGCTGGTCTGATGACGGCGAACAAGTGTATTTATATCTTCGAGGGTTGCAATTAACATAATGGTGTGTGAAAAAAATCCAGATTAACTCGGTTTTATAAAGCTAATCCCTATTATTACTTCCACCAGGGTTGCTAATTGAATAGTAAGTGTATTTTAGGTACTTATCAAATTTTCAAGAATTTTCCAAGGCATCTTACTGTCAAAGACGGTTGTAAATGATCAAAGCATAACGAGTTTTATGTTTTTTTTTGTATTCGAATTTCAATCAAGTCGTCCAGTTATTAGGTTATTATTTCACTTAGCACGATATTGAGCATACATTGAGCATTTGCATATTAATGTCGACGTGTTGTCCCTACAGATTAATGTATCGCGTGCTTTTAAATGATGTACATATTCAATTTTTACCCATACTTGCTTTAGATTAATTTTCACGTAAAATTTATAAAGAATTCCTGTATTTTTCTGCAGTCGTTGCTACCTGAATCCTATATTATTAATCAGTGTATAATGGCTTAATTGTCGTGCCCTACTGTTACTGGCTTAATACATTTGATTCGAAATTCAAACGTGATTTAGGGGTTGCATAGTAGATTTATAAAAAAAATACGGTGATCGATTTACTTGCTGCGTTTTCAGCCAAAACCTTCGTATTTTTGTCGAAAGAATTTTAAAATTTCCTAAAAAAATACTCGTTCATTTGTGATTAATGAGTCAGCCTCTTTATCCGTAAATCCCCGTGTTGGTGTTTGAGTGATCTATTGTATTTAGAATAATGATAGTAATAAACAGCGTTCATTAAAAAAAAAACCTACGTCACTAAATGATTCTGTCCAGATTCCCGCTAAATTCTATTATTATAATGTAATGTAAGCAATGTGGGCTTGTATTTATACAACATTTTAAAAGCGCTTTTGTAGTTATATAGACTTTTCTAAACATATTACCTGTAGCGTTCGTGTTATATTTAGTTATTTGATACTTTGGCGTACTTTTAGACAACTCGTGTGTAGATACGTACCTACTCTGTATATGTGTGGTAACTATAACAAATTATGTGGTGTTCGTGCGTCACATGGGTTGAGCAAAGACCTTGATCTACATCATATAAGAATAAATCATGGAATTCCCTATAAACTTGTAGCAACCTCTTCAATCTCGCCACGGCATACATAGATGGCGCTGCATACGACATTCAGAACAAATGACAATACTCCATACAATCCTGAAACGCGCTATGAGAGTACTGTGTACGGTACCTGTACATACACCCATAATAGCGTTGTGTAATAGCAGTACCAAACTAGCGTTGCTTACTTTGGTACTGTACTAGTTGGTATGTTCATCGGGCGATATTATTATTATAGTACCTTTATTCTTAGTTTTTTCACTATTCAGGGGAAAATCCTTCCATTTTGCGAAATAAAAAGTATTATACCCATAGGTACGTTGCCCAAAAACCATGTGAAGTTTCAGTAATCCACCCAGTGGATTTTAGAATAAAGGATAAAATAAAATAATTATTTCACTATTGTAAATGTCACATTTTTGGTACACACGATTGGGACGGCCACATGTATTATTCATGTCGGATCTCAATAAGAGTCAGTGTCAACACACGTTGTTGAGAAGCTCAAAGGGCGAGGATCAAGCAAATTCGCATCAGTTTAATAGCTGGAAAGTGAGTAATCTTTCTTTGTCGTCCTGATTCAACATTGCCCGGATTCCCTGGGGGGTATTTAAGGATGGAATATGGCTGGTTATATCGAAAATCTTAAGCTCCCGCTCAGAGATTGAAATAATAGCGACGTGGTTTCGAGAACAACGTGTTGATGTACACAAAAAACCAAGCCGATTTATGTAGAAAACGAGAATTCGCGGTACTCAAGTACGTATTTCGCGTGTGTATACCACACAAGTCGGCTTGGGTTTTGTGCTACAATATGTTGTTCGCAATACTCAGTCCGTATTATCTCTTCGTCTAACATCTCATGTTGCTTTTTTATTTAATACTAGCTGTTACCCGCGACTTCGTCCGCGTGGTATTTAACAAAGACACAATCTTTAGCAATAGCCCGCGCGACCGGCAGCCTTTGTGATATTAAGACGTTGGTGGGGGTTGGGGTTTTTTTTTTCTAAAATAAAAGTAGCCTAAGTTACTCCTTGTTACATCATTTATCTGCCAATGAAAGTCCCGTCAAAATCGATTCAGCCATTTCAGAGATTCGCTGGAACAAACAGACAGACAGACAAAAATTTATGAAATTTTGTTTTGGTATAATACCGTGTATACATCCAAATGCACGTAGTAAAAAGCGCTTATTTTAATATTACAAACAGACACTCCAATTTTATTTATTTGTATAGATTATGTAAAAAGTATGATATAATTGACTGAAAAACACGGTATGTACGTCACGGGTAGGAATGACGCATCTGTATCTTATCTAAGCGATGTCCAATAGAATGTCGTCATTGTGTTGAAGGCATTGTATGTCAGTGGCGTTTCAATCGCTAACTGAGACAGCGGAATACAGTGGAAGCTAGCGACTTGGTGATGTTCCTACTTGGCATTCATATAATAATATCGCCAGACGAACGCAAATGTATGGTCCCAAACTAAGCGGCGATGGTATTATGAGTATCTCAGCACATAATTACTTATATAGATATTTAACATCCATGAACCGGGTACAAATATTCGTGCTCCACACACAAAGCTTGCCCCTACCGAAATTCGAACCGAGAACCTTCAGTACAGAAAGCAGGGTTTCTAACATTGTCAATCGGGTCGCCAAATATCTCTTCTCGAACGGGGTATTCCTTTAGGAAGTACATATTTGTTTTATGTTTTCATATTCTCAGTTAGTCAGTTTATCTCCGATAAAATCACAAGAACAATCTGACCCGTTATTTCTTAATTTATTTTACCTTCTTTACAGATGAACTTTATGTTTATTTTAATCTTTTGTGTGTTAAGTTTTCCTAACTCACCACCCTTAATAAAATTTAGTTTCAAATTCACATCGCTCAAATAATAATGAAGGTTAAGAGAGTTTAAAACAGGAAATACGTATTCATTCCATGTTGGATCCCAATCATTAGACGTTATGAACCGTGAGAGTAAAAATAACTCTTCTAAAACCGCCGTTGGATACAAATTCAGCGGCTCCATAGTAGCGGTGAATAGTGTCCGCAAAGACGCGACAGTAGCAGGTTGTATGAGAATGTGGTCATGTATAGCAGGCATTCTGTACGTATTGAATGGTGTCGATGTAGCGGCCTCGCGGCAACTTCTCTACTATCTGTTTCGTTTCCCGCCTCGGAGACAATTTAACTTGACAACGTGGACTCTACAACAAAGGCCGCTCTATTTAGCGCTCGGCTTCTACCATCGGGAGGGTTGTTTGCAGATATATTGACGGATTTCGAACACAAAATAGACCACTATCTTATATCGCAATCATCCAATCATCCATGAGCAAGGAGAAGTGGATGTCTCAGCTGGATATAAGCCTTACCCGCCTCCTTTAAAATATCGCTTACGCAAAATATTATTTTAAACGCATGTGCTACCGGCATTTAAGAATAAGTTAAACGACATCCGAAATCCTGGAATAAGATTTGGCAAATTGAACGCTCGAATAGCATTTATGTGAAGTTAAGCGTTAAAAGGAAAGTCCAAACACCCTTAATCGTGCAAATACGAAATCTGCGACATTCGAGTGAGACGTACTTTGCATCGCGGAGGGATATTTGTAAGCGTTCTTTGTGCGATCGGGGACGAGTGTAAACACGGGTGCGCGGTGCGGCGGCGGCGTGGCACGCGGGGCGGGTCGCGGCACTCGGGCGGCCGCCGCCGCGCGCTCCGCCCGCACCATGTCGGTGCGCGTAGACCACCGCGATCGCGACCGATTCTCGCGACACTCTTCCCGCGCTTCCGTGGATCTAGCATTTCCCAGCGGCTCAGCAAGGGAGCATTCGTTCCGCTCGGTACACTCGGCGCGCGTGCCGCGGGCGACCAGCGATGATTTGATGGTGCCGGTGCGCACGTTACGATCGGCCTCCTGCCGAGTGGCGCCCGGCGCGCCGCACCGCCTGCGCCGCCACCACTCGTCGGCGGCGGAGTGCGATCGCGCGCGCCGCTCGCGCCGGCACACGCTCGAGCTGCCCAACAGCCGAGGCCCCAGCGTTCGTAGCCGCTCGCCGGAGCCACCGCCGCTGCCACCCGAGCCCGAGGCGCCACCCGAGCACGCCAGCAAGGAGGCCCGGAGGCGGCGCGTCGTAGCGGCCGTCGCGGCCTCCTTCTTCGCGCTGGCGCTGGCCTCAGTCCTCGTGGTGGTGGTGACGCTGACCCACAGCTCTGTGCTCCGCGCGCACAACCAAACGGCCAAGTACTACACGTTCTCCGTGCCGCCGCACCATCCTCTCAGTGAGCCCCGTTCATGTTGCCCCACCGTCGCCCCTCCCGCTTCGCATGCGACTGTCTCCGACCCTGAGTGCCAGGGGCTGCGAACGTCGCCGAGGCGCCTCATCTGCTCACCGCCACCACAAGCGGTACATGTTATTCAGATATACACATGAACAATCCATCTGGGGCCTATCACGACAACCCGCCGCGCGGTCTCTTCGGCCAGCCCTCACGTTCGTGTCAAAAGTTTATGTCCAAAGCCCTGCTAAAGGATGGAAAGGAGTGCTTACTGATGATTACAATGAGAGGGTTGGACCGTAGGTGGTTGTGTGCGTCACCGCGAGGCCTTTGTCGAATTAGGCTCCAGTACCTACATTCAGGGCACACATGCTACGCACGTTCGCAACCCCCTTCTGCATGATTAGTTACTGTATATTATAGATGTCACGTGTTTGTGATGGTTATTGTTATATTATCATTCATCACCGAGACTAATCGAGTTGCTAGTATGTATTACTATACGTACTAGCTCTTGGAGATAATATTGCTACTCGTGAATCACATATCGATACTGTGTTTCATTAAAATAAACACCTCATAAAATGTTACCTACAACTACTACACATAATATTGTGTAGGTACGAGAGAGGTCCCTTTAAATCGTTCAGGTAACGAGGGCGAATCTCAACCCGACACGTGAGAGATAATTAGCATTGTCGAGTTGCACGCAATCACTTCAGTTGTTTTTCAGTCAGATGCCATTGTTTGGTGCCCCATGTTTCCAAGAACTTCATGAGTTCATTGGAAAATGGACTATGACTTTAACGCAGTAGGTACTTAACTCGTTTAAATGTCCTAAGCTCGTTTAGGTGCAGGCTTGATTTGTTTGGGAAAAGCTCATATGTAGACAACACGTCATTATTATTAAATGTTATAATATATCATGATCAGCCTGTAGCTGCCCACTACTGGGCATAGGCCCAATGCACGCCACTGAGTCCAGTCTTGAGAGTTCCGCAGGTCGTTTTTAGTCTTGGTCTCTACTCGACTACTTCATATTATGTTGTCGGTTCTTTGGGAAGCGCGTCCCATTATAATATATAACTCGCTTAAAGTTATACTTCGAAGGTAATTTAAAGCATTAGAGCCCATGAATCGGTTTCCATTATTTATAGCTAAGAACCATTGTATCGAATCAAAATGGTCCTTATAGCTACGCATAATGTAATATTTGATTAATCACCAAAGCGAATATACCGCGCAGTAATTTGTTCATTCGTTCATCCGTCCTCGAGCTACAATGCCATATAAATAGAGAAAACCTGTGATTTATCTTGATCAGATATCGCAAAGTACTCAGCCTTTAATGTTTCGAAGCATATCAGTATCCGCTTTCTTCTAATCTTTGAAAGCTTACTTCTAGTCTAAGAATAATATTCGTAAAATGTGTTCCCTTTTCGTGTATAACGTTGATTTCCTGATTAGGTTTACTCAAAGAAAGAGGCGTTTTGTTCTCATTAAAGATCGACTTTATCCTTACACAAGCCAAGCTTCAAAGGCTATGATATTCTTTGGAAACAATTATATGATACAAAATAATTCAAGAGATATTTGTAGGTTTATAACTTCAGTAGTATATCAAATAAAAAACTCTAGACATGATCTTGACTGGTTTTGGCTGAATTATTGTGTAAGAATTTTCATATTTCATATTGGAAATAGTTCGGTCCTGAACCGTTATATTATTTCCTACCAACTAACCTCATCTTATTTATTTTCTTTATCTATACTAAAATCGCTCATGTTGCTCGTTCGGCACATGCGAGAACTTTTCTAGGAATAGGTACATCATTCATGTCAAAACTTATTATTAGTTAAATAGGTCATTAATTGAGGCGCCAGACTTCTGAAGTCTCGTTGTGTTTTACAAATCAGGTGATGAATAAGTATCTGTATGAGTAATACTTTGAGCTGGTGTTACTATGCCCTAGGTTTTAAACTATAATAATATCTTCTACCTCTTCTTACAGCCTTTATTTGCATTAAGGTATAACCTTTCCTCTTTCACATAATTCATTCTTCATTCTGGTCTTTTAGTAATCTTATTCGGCTTGTCCTAGAGACCTTCCAGAAGTTATCGGACCATCTGGCTTGCGTCTGTATTTTCTAAGGGAGAGGCATAGGTGTATCGTCAACTTCCCGATGGTATTACGACCAATGTGGTGTGTGTGTAGGTTAACTATTTTCTAGTTACTGAGAATGGTAACAGAGAGTGGGCCGTATTACCTGTAAACACTTATGAAGAGCCGCCATTGTAATTACGAAGTCAGACTTAGAAAAGGAGGCAGTCGAGTCGGTGTTTTTGAAGATCTAGTTCCTTTAATTTTATTCACAGATTCTAATACTGCTCAGGCAAATTGAGGATGGCAGTAAAATAAATTGATAAAAATAACATTCTTGTTCATAGGTACAGTTGCGATCATATATTTAGTTCGTAAAACGTGTTTATATTACAAAAGCTATTACATCTGTGCATAAACATAGTGATTGCGGATGTGGTAATTTTTATTTTGTGTATCCTCTATAAGATTGTTTTTAACGACATTATTGTTCGGGTTCAACGCGAAAAATAAGATATTGGGCGTTGCGTGGGAAATATACTAGGAAAACCAATAAGTATATTTTTATAGTACCTATTATTGATGGCCTGATTAGCGCAGTGGTAGTGACTCTGCTTTCTGCGCCGAGGGTCCCGGGTTCGAATCCTGCTAGGGACACAAGCTTTGTGTGATGAGCACGAATGTTTGTACCCGAGTCATGGATGTTTAATATGAATATAAGTATTGTATACTGAGTTTGCCCTCAGTCCATTGTACGGTACCCATAACACAAGCGTTAAGCTTAAAGTGGGACCTTATAGTTGATGTGTTCGTATGGCGATATTTATTTATTATTATTATTTGAAATTTCATAATAGGTATCTTAATATCATTTACAGCCTGTGTCCATCGCGATTAAGCACGTGTCTTATTTTAGTATTATACTTAATCATATCCTCATAAATTTCTAAAACAATGTCGAAGTAAGTATATAAAAATATGACTTTTACAGTAAAATAAATACCGAAATATACGTAATTTACAATAAACTATTTATTTTTAATGTTTAGTAATTGCATTCGAACGTTTTCAGCTCATAAATTTGTTATTGAAGAGGACGGGAGACATTTATTTATCGAATGGATGATTTCATTTAATGGATGTTAAAATGCCACTTCAACTGTGATTCCTCGTTGAAATGCGAAATTGTAAAATAAACGAAAATTACGTAAAGTTATACCTAGAAATTTAGGGATTCAGATTGGTGGGTACATCAAACCAGAAAATGGTAACTTTTTCTCCGTCTGCCAATGCGCTATCTTCCTTGAACCAATAGTTGAAACGTAATTAACACGTGAAATCTATACATCTATACATATAAATAAAATTGGAGTGTCTGTTTGTAATATTAAAATAACCGTTTTTTACTAAATGCATTTGGATGTATACACGGTACCTATACCAAAACAACCTTTTTTAAATTTTTTGTCTGTCTGTCTGTCCGTCTGTCTGTCTGTCTGTCTGTTTGTTCCGGGTAATCTCTGAAATAGCTGGACCGATTTTGACGGGACTTTCACTGACAGATAGCTGATGTAACAAGGAGTAACTAGGGCTACTTTTATTTTAGAAAAAAAATAAGATCTCACGAAAAAAAATTAAGACCAATGTTGCAGCGCAGCGCCTGATTAAGTTTGATAGCAACAACCTGCAATGCGTCTCGCGGTCTCAGAATGGGCGAGCAGGCTGTTGTCAACGGTTGTCTTTGTTAAATACCACGCGGACGAAGTCGCGGGCAACAGCTAGTTTTAAATATATACTGAGCAATGTCCAATTGAAAGTGAACACTCAAATCCCTGATAAGATTTATTCTTACACTATAAGGTTTCCACACATATTGCGCTCAGCAAAATATAAGAGAAAATGTCTGAATCAGCCAAACAAAAATAGGAGCAGGTTATTGCATGACGTCCAATGCGAGTATTGAAAGGTTCCAATAATAACTGAAGTGTTCAGCGTAGACCGCGGAGTACGGCCCACTATGCGGAGTTAGCTAAATGTTCACGTCTCCCGGTTCCCACCGGGAATATCTAATATGCTGAAATTGGATACCCAGTCCATTTGAAACTTGCCCCGGACTATAGTTTATTTGTTCTTGCCGCTAAACAGCATATTTCTCTTCAACATAACTTGAATCAAATAACCTAATTAGAAACATCTTTAAAAGAAAAATATATATTTGTTTAGTTTCATTGTTAAATTACGTAATTGTAAAGAGTACAATGTTTGCCCCCACTGCGGCTGTAGCAGACCTTACATTGGAATATCTCAAATTCTTAACCAAGTTGTTGGAATGTTTTAGGGAGTTCGAAATTTTTGCTCGGGGCAAAGAAATTCTTCTTTTGTTGCTGAAAACCATTAGTATAATAGCAGTTTAAAATGACGGAAATGCTAAATTAGCTTCATAATAATAATAATTCCAAATCTAATCACGCAAGAATACACAATCTGATGTGAATTTGGCATAGGCCCGTGCGTACCGAACCGAGAAAAAAATATAAAGGTACCAAAAAAATCGCACGGCGAACACATCAACTATACGGTCCCACACTAAACAAGGCTTGTATTAAAGGTACCGTACAATGGACTGAGGGCGAACTTAGTATATAGTAGTTACTAGCTGACCCGGCCACGCGTTGCTGTGGCTAACACCAAAAATTTAAAAAGTGGAAATAATTGAATTATACGGTATTTCGTTCACTACAAAATAAATTTAATTAATTTTATAGCGTCAACAACACGTGGTAATTATGCTGTTAAAATGTAGCTTATATGACACGTTCGTAGATTTACCATAGCAGCGCCATCTATTGATTACTTACTCAACCCAGTCGAAAGGTATCGACATCTGTTAGAATCATTTGGAGTTAACAGATAATTGTGACTGTCAAATAATAACAGACAAATAATTAGCAATAAATTAAAATTGCGACTATAATTTGAGATTTAAACTATCCTATCTCTCAAGTTGGATCGAACTGCACATGGTGTGCGAATTTTATTATAATCGGTTAAGTGGTTTAGGAGTCCATTGAGGACAAACATTGTGACACGAGATTTATATATATTAAGATATAGTTTTGGATGAGATGACGATGAGAGATGATGAGTTGGGATGAGAATTTGGATACACAAAGCAAGATTTTGCAGTGGATAACACTGAAGAGCAGATATAGAGACCAAATTAAGTTTCTAAAACTTTCAAGCCACGATTGATTGTGTGATTTTTTTCTTTCACTTATATAGATAAGTCACAACAGTATGTAACATACAACCCTTCCAAATTGTAACAAAGAAAAAGGTTTAGGTACAATGTATATCATCCTTATATTTTCTTTACTGCTCGTAATACCTTCAGAAGAGCGGCATTCAATTTTTAACTCTTTTTTTAGAAATCATAAAAGAAAAGGGTACACAGAAAATATTCAGGATTTAAATATCAATCCGATGTGTTTAGCTTTAGGCACGGGCCCTCAGATTAATTATAACTTATTTAACGTCGTTTGTGAATATTCTATTGGGTTTTATTGAATATAGCACGCAGTCCACGTATCAACAGTATATTAATAAGTCAACTTTATGTAGCAAATTGAGTTGGATGTATGTACCGACGTATTATTTAATTATTTAACTCGCTGAAATTGAAGTAGAAAATGTTTATATTTAAGAAAACCTTCACTGAGCGATGAACGAAAAAATACAGAAATGCTGCACGCCTAATCTTGACTCATAAAGACACGTAAATACATACAGTACATACATAGGTACTTACCTACATGGGAACGACGACGATCTAGTCCATAATCGGCACATAAAAAGTATATATACCTGGTTCATTACTGTTTTATGCCTCCTCAATTGATCGAGATAAAGACTAGCTACTTCTAAAAGATTTAAGATGGTAGATCGGTATAAAGATATTATATCGGAGATGAACATAAATAACCCAAGTTCCCAAAACTTGCCGTGAAACGGGAGCGCAGTGATTTGTGGAGATCAAATTTTTCGTAATTTCATCTAAGTGCGCACAACATAAATTAGGTACTGTATAAATCATAAAGCAAACAATTTTAAGTTATTCAAGAAAAGTTCGTTCGAGCGAATAGTTAGTGGTGCGAGGTGACGGGCCGTCCGCGGGATACAGACGAGATTTTGTTTTTCAGAACATCTCTTAACAAGCAAGCAGTGAGGCGCGGAAAGTAGATATACTGGACCGCGGCACTAAGGCCTCAGCCTCGAATTTAGCGGGCAGCGGGGCGGCGGCGGCGCGGGAGCGGCAGGATGTTATGAGTAAAATGAAATAGACCGGTTCTCGAAAACAGCGGCGCGGGGCGGCCAACGAGCTCCGCTCCCGCGCCGCCGCCGCCGCCGCCCCGCTCCCCGCTAAATTCGTGGCTGAGGCCTCATAGATTCACAGACGGCATATACATACGGAATATGGAACTTTTTTAATTTCACGCTTGATTCGAAAACTTCCGCGCGAGTGAGAACGACAGGATGCCATGAAATCGATGTTGTGTGATACATAGGATCCTGGATGCGTGATTTATGTCATTTAAATAGGTACATTAACTCTGTAATCGTGAACCTGCTTTCTGTGCCAGGATCCCGAGTTCGAATTCTGGTAGGGCCAAACTTTATGTGAAGAGCATGAATGTTTAAACCTGAGTCATGGATGTTTAATATAAGTATTATATACTGTTTTCTTCTGCAGTCGAATTGTACGGTACCCATATAACGTTACTTAGTGTGGGACCGTATATGAATCTTAAAAATGTGCTTATAATTTATATCCACAACTTATTTGTCACATGGTTGATACAAAATCTGTTATAAGTTGTGGATAGGGAACAAGACCTTAATCTAATATTCTTGATGGTTTAACGCAAATTCGAACGCAATAAATCTCTATCTGATGAATAAATGTTTTCATTACTAAACCGTCGCTGCATATTAACCGTTACTAATGCAGCCTTTGACTAGAGCGGAATGTTCATTAAATTCAAGTCAATAAACGTCAAAGTATCCCACTGTGTCTATATAATTATCCCTGGATATTTAATTCTATGAAGGATTTTTCGTCTAATTGCCGGGTATACGTCATCGTCCCTCAACTTGCGGTTAAAGTTATCTCAGGCGATCTTCCTTAGATAACAATCTTAGATCATCCGAGGCGTAGCCAAGCTATTAGTTTGGGACGGACTCGGTTTGAGTTGAAAACAAAAACTAATGGGACGTAAGGTTTTCTTGCTTGTGAACTTGTACCCATAAATATTATACGGTAGGACGAAGATGAAACTATTGGAATTTATAACAGTAAATGTGTACTTGGGTAATAATTTCAGACAAAAGAAACTACGTCCCCTACACATGCAAAAATGTACTCTGACCCGTTTAAATTAGCAACGTTAATTCTGTATTCATTGGGTTTTTAACCTAATTGTGAAATAGGTTACATTAACGGTGCAGAAGCACATAAAATCTATTTCGCTTACAATTTATAGAGAGGCGAAGATTGCTCCCATTGTGGTATCTGATATCATATTCTTACTATAGTAGATGTGGATCGAGTTAGTAAACTATACTTATAAGTACTTAAAGATATATCTTCCCTTTACTATTTCAAAATTGGCGCTGCTGATGAAAAATTGCAAGCGGTATCAAATAGGATTTTACAACGTCGGTGAAGTCTGATGCTAAAAACTTGTATATAGAGCCGCGCAAGTAACACTACGTCGGAAAAATCAAAAGGTGTATTCAGATACAAGCCATATTTAATATGGTATAAAGCTTACGCCGTCATCAAGAATCACACATCAGTAACAGTACTGTAAGGTCTTCGATCCCTCTCAAACCCCAGATTTCATTAATAAGTATGATAGAGACAGCATATTTTCTCGATATCAATACGATTACATTAGAAGTTAAAAGTTATGTTTGGAATCTTTATCTTAAAAGCAAACGACGATAATAGACCTTGCCATTCTATGATGTGCAAATGATATTCAATGTTAAGATGATAAAGGAACTCTTTGACTTTACAACTTGAGATGCAGGAGTTATCCTTTAACATTAATATATCACTCTCGGCTGCCAAAACTCTACGAACCTGTATGCTGCTTTAAAATACCTACAAAGTCAATAAGTGTGTTCAGCTCAGTCGGCGACACGGCGCGATGGCATTCCCATCCATCAGTGTCGCTTCGCTCACCTCCGCTCTGTGGAAATAAAGCAACTGTCATGTGGACTTTTACCCTCGATAAAACATGCGTATAGGTGACCTAACCAGTTTGTTCAAATCGATTAATTTTCTACAGATAAATAAAGTGCTGAATATAAAAAGTATTCCCTTTTAGTTTCTACCACAGCTCACCGTTTCAAAGGAACTAAAGATCTTTCTAAATAAAAGAACGGTCGATGCATTAAGATTTCTTGGACTCGTATTTGCCCTTTGAATAACTCTATGTTAGCAGCATTGAACTGAAAATACTTTTGCAGGATTTATTTTACTTTCGAATTTCTCTCCTGAAAACGTTCGTCGTGCTAGCAAGAAATGTCGGATGAAAACTGAATTGCGAACGTGCGTTTCTACAAGGTGTTGCGTGCTTGAAATGCTCGGGCATGCGTGTACCTTTGCCCCAAAGTCGTATCAACCTAATAACAGCAAGGATACTGTCGAGATGAGACTGACTAAACGACGCTAGAAAATATAGACAGCTGTATGTAGAGAAAAATATGCCACAAACGAATACTCTACATGTCATTGGTCATTGTTTATTGCAATGCTTAGCTCTATACCGCAACATTTTACTACGGCCGTGACCTGTAAAAGATTTTCTAATTATTTTACAAAGAAAGATTGTCGTCTTTCTTCCATTGAAATGGCCTCAACTACCCGACGGTAAGTATTTTGCCAATGTCGAGTATTTAATAGCAGTAACTAAGTAGTAAATTCTCCGACACCTAGTTATCAACGTTGACAACAATATTTTACGTTCATAATCAAGTTATATTCTATCTTAATTTCTGAACACTTAAACACACGTTTCCAAACGTATCAAACGTACATGATAGGTCAAAGTTTTCAGTACTTAATCGATTCGGCACGAGTCAACAACGGCCAAAGGCAATTTTATGAGGCACTTGTTGATAGCGATACTTAAAGCCGGCTTCGGACCAGCAAATGTTGTACCTATGTCCCTAATGCATGCTAATACCGAGGCTTAGTTTCGAATCCTTTGTGACTGCTTTCAAAATTGGACCTTTTGTACGTATATTCTTAAGGTGTCGTGTTAAGTATCTGAGAAATAATTAAATAATAGGACAAAGAACTATGGCTACTCTTATAGATATTTAAAACTGGTTTTGGCTGAGTGTAAAATCGGGTTACTTGTGGATACTAAGCACTTATCTCACTCAATTCCATGGTTCAATCTTAGGAGTAATCTTATGATGTTTCATTTTATATAAATACTACATTCACAATATTCCTGCGGGCACAAAATAGGGTTACAACGTGATTCTAACTCTGTGACAAACTAGAATATATACTGTAAGGTTTGTAGGCACTACCTAATGAACCCTGAAAATATATTGCCATTATTGTTACAGAAAATAATATCGAAAGCAATAGCGAATAAGGCCAGGTATAAACTTATCGGAGATTCCTTGATAGAAACTCAGCCCGTGGAATTCCGCTTCATCATGGCGATAGAAAATGTAAATCTGGGCTGACAAAACGACGTGAACATTATAAAAAACCGTTTGCAGAATTCTGTCGCGCGGAATTTTCGTTAAATTTGTCCCGAGCCTTATAAGCTTGTTACCCACCATGATGTTGCGGTTACAAATCAACTTATCTTTACCTCGTGAGTCAAGATGTATATAGAAATCAGGATAACGTGTAATAAGATAACAATAACGAGAAGCGACTAAGAAAAAAAGTTGAGCTATAAGAGATTAAAGATTAGTCAGCTGATTTAAAAAAAATGCGTAACTTGCTAAATACATAATGACACTTGTAATAGTAAGAGCACTTAACGTTTTACAGGGACGGATTTCGATGAAGAATTTACAGTGTCCCGAGCCCGAATTAAATTTAATTATATCACGCCACCGTAAAACACAGCTCTCATAACATACCCACATATTAACATGTACTTAGTTATGTACTTTATTGTACACAAACGACAAAGGCTACTTCAAAGGGTTGTCATTCGCACGGAAACGTATGTATGGTCAGTTACGCTGCGATAGGGGGGAGAACTAAATAACTTGAAATATTTACACGTGCATTGATTTCCATAACGACGGAAGTGTTTACAAAATGACTGCACTTTGTAAAATTAATTTGATGTTTAATTGGGACCACTTTAAACGTTAACATAGCTGTCATATCATCATGTACCATCCATTATGTTATTTATAACTAGCTGTTGCCCGCGACTTCGTCCGCGTGGTATTTAACAAAGACAACCGTTGACAACAGCCTGCAAAATACCCACAAGTTGTGGGTGAGGCCATATTCATATCAATTTTATTTCATCGCATATCATTTCGTAAAGAAAGAAGAAATATGTTACATCAAGAAAATTTAAGAAATAACTCACAGTGAATTTAGAGAAGAAAAAAACAACCGAAGGCATGAAATTCTAGAACAACTAAATGGTTTTCGGAGCCAAACCATACGCATAAACACGGTACTAGCTGCCGTGTGGCAATATATACTCAGAATGAAATCGCAACAAGTGGCTTCCAATCTAGCATTCATTCATTCATAATCTTGGAAAACTCAGTATACACACAGACTTCAAAAACTTTTAAGAGCGTTCTATTTTTGTACGCTAAATGTAGGTCTCTATGAAAACCGTTTTGTTATTGTAATAAATTATTCCTAATATGATTTTTCTAGAATATAATTTATTAATAGCTTACCAGACTTGCAAAGTGCGTTAAATTGTTCTACAGCAATATTAGTTGTTGGGTAAAGCGTTATGTTTACAGGCGCAGCGATGTTTTTAGTCTTGTCTTTTGACGCCAGGCAATACAGTCTGTTGGCTTACAAGAAAACAAAAGCGGACCGCTTAAAAAATTGTAGGTACGGTCGCGAACATTAATATGGGACGCATTTCCGTAATATTTTCAATGACACTTATAATGCATTAAGGTCGTATATCTGGATATCGTCATATGTGAGAGCAGTTGTTACTAGTAACGTCCGTCAAAATATAGTAAATATAGATGGTATACGTTTGCTAAACGATATTCAAACTTAAACGGGTCGCCACTGCCTTAGGCTGGGGGGGGTTGCATACCCCCCCCCCCCCCGGAAAATCTCTAGACAACCCACTGTTTAATACATAGGTATTCACTTATGTTTCTGGTCCAGAGCTCGAGCCCTCCCCGAAGTGAATTCCTACGCTACGGTCTTGGGTCTCAAATTAAAATCCGCGACTTTACACATTCCATTTAGGTCTCCAGACGCCTTTTTGATTGCTATGAGATTTCAAAAAGAAGTTGGTAGGTAGGTTATTTAAACCTAGGCTAGATTTGTCGTTGTGCCTTTAAAACCAACGCACAACTTCGTGCAGTTTACGTGTGCCCATATTGTGTAAGACGAAGAATTCGCGTAGATTTAGCTGAAGTATACGCTGGAATTCTGAATTTAACGTGACGTAGATATTTCCGGGTATTTCTGCCTCCTAGGCGACTAACTTTTGTCTCCAGTGCCCGTAGTATGAGTTTAGGACGTATTCAAATACCCATTGAGTGCGTTTCCGCTTGGTGCGCTGTTGTTAAAAGTTGTGAAAGCGGTTAACAGCTTTACTTCAAGCCCAAAAAATGTGTATCATGCATATGTACAAATACGCTATGTACTGGAATATACGTACACCTTTATTTCAATGGGAATCACGTAACGCAACTAATTATGTAGACAGGCGCTGAAAATGGGTAGCATTTTAAGGTTTCCTTTTACAATATCACATTACTTTTTACACAATATAATATATTTACTTATAATTAACTAGCTCTTCTCGAGTTTATCTTTTTGTTTGGACGAATCCTTCGATCTCCAGGTAAATAAAGATATAGATTGTATACATTGAACAAATATGTAAGGTATCACTATGTCAAGTGGCAGTAAACTCCGCCTAGTGAATTTTCAGATTCGGTGCTGGGGTATCCTGGGAAACCTTCCATTTTCAAGGACACAAACTACTCAATGTGTTCATCTTGTTAGACACACAAGTTTTATGCCGAGAAATGGGAAGGGGTTACTACCCATTTCTCGGCATTAATCTAGTAATCGGTATAACATGTATGTAGCGAAATTTAACATGTAAACGCTTTTGGATCCAATTAAACTAATGGAACTACAAGAGACCTTCATTTTGTCATTTAACAACAGGCTCGATGCATGAGCCCATTATACGCAGTATATCTACATACGTACTATACATTTTTACAGCGTTTGTTACTTAAACAATAAATAATACTTTAACAGCATTTAATACTTATTTGGTTATTGTTTTCTATGAGTCTATACAAATTTACCCTAATGATATTAGGATTTCAGCTTTTTTAAATATAATGATTTTTTTTATCGCAATAGATTACTTATCTTCTACCTTATGATTTAATTAATTGATAGTATATGTACCTATACCATGATGACTTGAGTCTCTTAAAAAAATAAAAGCACACGACTTAAGAACTTTTCCTGAGATTGTGAATTCGCTTCGACTAAAATTATATACAAAAAATATTTCCTAAATTCAAGTATGGAAAATTGTTTAAGGCCTGTTTCTTCTTTTGGATTTCTGCGTATATATGCGTAACAATTAAGAGAATGTACTCACATGTTATCGTTGACTTATTGCAGTGTAGGTTATCATAATTTATATTTGGTTACCTGGGGTTCTGCGGCCGCACGCCTCCCGCAGGATACAACAACGGACAATTGCTAACCACAGCTGATTTGCACCCCAAGTATGTTAGCGCACTTCAAACAGAACCTGTGCTTTTAATTGTTATTTAGTTTAGCAATGGATAGTATCTGGTACACCAGTAACTATGATAACCTGAAGAATTTTATTCAGTTGTTCCTTTAATACAATCTGACTTCCAAATTTATAGACGTTTTATAACTCTATCAAACGTCATATAGTACTACGCAGCAGAGTTTTGCTTTGCGCAGTACCATATGAAGTTTGATAGAGTTATAAAACGTGTATAAATTCGGGGCTGAGATTTTATTCAATAAGCATTAAAAGCTATTAAGTTGCATATTGATCTCTTATATTTACGCGAATAGTACACATTGAAATAAAACGCGATAAGAAAGTAAACCCGATAGAATCCTAAAACATAAGTTTTATTACACGATAAAATTGCATTGACGAAGCAGTTCCTCCACTTACTTTGCAATCCGTTACTTTGTAAATACGAGTGACGCCAATTTGTTAAATCTCATGTTCAGTTATTCAAAAGAGGCTAACGCTGAGTATTGACTTAAATGAAAGCAATCAGCGATCGCTTACGCTAACGTAAGCTTAATTGATTAGAAGTAATTAACCGATGGTAGGCCTCATTTTAAACCATTAAACATTCAAGTTTACAATGTAACTCGATCAGCGGTTTTGGGAGATGTACATTTAATATTTAAATGAATATTCAATTACGATGTACCTACTTACTACACAGATAATGATAACATGTTCAATTACTATTCACCATGTTTATAGAAAACTCGGTAAGGTACATTACGTGCACTAGTACTTACTGTCATAGTAGGTACATACCTGTTATTTATTCATAATATCTTACCTGTATTAATAAAATCTATAAATAACTTTAGCATAACTTGTGTAATGCTAAAATTATTATTATACAATTATTATTGTATATTTTATATATAACTTAACTATCTGTCTTCATTATTCACTAGTCCATAATTATCGTTGCGTTATGATGATATTCCTTTTGTTCAACATGTTGGATTTGTAATTCAAGTCGTGAACTATCCAATGCACATTTCATTCCGCTTCATAACTTAACTTGTCGAAAAACTCATTATTTCTCATTCGCAGACAGTGAGGCTGTTCATATTTGAAGCTGTGTGAAAACTAAAGTGTTATATTCAGCTTAACTGAACGCTTATGAAGTTAATGAAACCTTGTTGTGAAGGTTTTTTTTTTTTTTTTGGGACTAGGCCCGCCACACACTCCCACCACTGCTACTCCTATAAGCCAGGATCTACAGTGGTGTCCAATGAAGACACCGATGTTGTTGTGAAGGTTATAAAACTATTACCTACAGCATCGCCACGGAGTTAATAAATGGACGTTGAATGCACAAATTCATTAAGTTCACCCAGATGCCAAACCAAATTTACGTATATACGGGTTCTGGCGTACATAACTATGTCATATATTTTTTTTACTTATACGGATATGAAAATTATATTGCATGTTATATACGCGAGATTAGCTGCAGTGATATTAAGCATTAAGTAAGTAGCGATTCTGTTATTAAAATGTACGCATAGCATTTTTTTTAAATCAACCTATTTTTTTTCACAAAGGGGGCATCATTTTAAATAATTCATTAGGTTAAGGTATAACCATTGTAGGTATGATTTTTTTATTACATTGATTATGGCCTTACCGCGAAACATACCTAACAAGAAATTCGAACGAGTTGCTGTAATGCTAGGTGGTTGTAGTTGGTACGCTGAACGATTTTAATGGCTATAGTTTACATAATACTTAAAGACTACAGTTATAGTACTACTACTTTTTTTTACAAAATCAATGTGCTCAATTGCTTCCTAGGGGAGTTTTAGTTTTCATCAAAATCGGTCTTGAGAATCCAATTAGCAATTTTCTCTATTTATTTATAATTCTTCAAATTTAAATTGTATTTTGGAATCTTTTATCTCTGATAACGATGTAATAACCTGAGACATAAAAGGCAGGTTCTTTAATTTATCAATGAAGTAATTGAAGTGTGCCCCAAACTCTGCAACTAACGAATCATGTTTCGTGTAATTGAAGGGGACACGTTCCTAAACTGTTACTTCGCAAACTTGTGTTAAAATATTGTTTCAAATTTACGCAGCCGAGCGAACAATCCATAAACAAATTGAGCTCCGAGTGTTAAGTTGGACTTTCAGGTCAATTCGGCTGGCTCGTGTATTTTCTATTGGCGTATATATGCTGCAATAAAAATGGTGTAAAATATTTAACAGATGAATCATTACCTAATTTATATCAATCACATTGATGTAAAAATATTTTGTAAATGATGTATAATTATTTTAAACAAACCGAAACGCTAGCGTGAATATGCGCTTAGTTCAGGTTGTAATTTTTTATGTCTAATAATTTGATTTATTTCTTTGGGAATGTTTTCTTTATAACCTACTATTAGCCGTGGTAAAATATTTTACACTGTTATTGTAACACTTTCCATAGTTATGGTGGCACTGTCTCACCAGCAAGGAAGTGTGAAATAGTTAATGACCGACCGAGCAGCCACATGAGATTACTTTGCCACTCGGTCAGAACGACGCTCACGCATCTGAGGCTAACGCTCAATGTGTCGCCCACCGAGTAACCATCCCGATCCTGTATGTTAACTTCAACCGAGGCTGCTGAGCGATATGTACCTAAGTGCCCACAGCAGCCTCACGAGGCTATTTGCGGTTGGTTAGACACAGTTATTCAGTGTTATAATTATATACACAGGGCTTGTGCTTTTTAATAGCTACACAAACCTGCCGAGCCGTTTCTACATTGTTATTAAGTACACAAAAATGTAAAACATCCTTTTGAAAGGAGGAACCATGGAGTTTTTTTGCTCGTTTTTCTATATAGGAACGGCGTGCTGAACGGGCGGTAAAGTTGATCCAGTACTTTTCTGGTACATTACCAGTACCTAATGGTTTATACGAATAAAAATAATAATCTGATTCACATATTTACCCGTTCACCGTAAAGACTATACAATTTTCTGAACAATATGCTTTATTAGTATTCCAAGAATTTCAATCCGTGAAAGTTTACAGAATGTTCTCCTCCCGGTATTATCCATTGTATTGGAAATCTTTCCATCTTATTTGTGCGAGCTAATGATTGATGGTTTGCTTAACTCCTTTCATTATTATCTTTGTTAGTATAAAACCAAATTTAAAAAATCTAAAGGAATTTAAACAATGAACATCGGTTTCGCAGGAAAATACATAAAAAGGAGTACTTTCGTAGATATAAACATAACTTTAAAGAGTTGGTAGATCCTGTCTTACAGGATTAACAGTAGTGAGAGTGGGTGACTCAGTCTTTTCAATATAACACACAAAGTAGTAGTAATGTATGGATATATGTAAAAATATTTCTTCACTTGCACGCATCACAAACTCCATGACAAACAACAACTATCGGTAAACTTATATTCACTGTTGCTATTTCTAGGTACACACAAAATGTGCCATCTTTGCAGAAACATCATTTTTATTCAAGTTCCTCGGACGCTCCCAAGTGTCTCCAATCATCGGTGAATAGTTCTGTTCTGTCCAAATGATTAAAATGCGAGTAGAAAGGTATGCAAAGTGTCGGTGTAAAGCAAAGTGGGGCGATGTTGGTGGCGTATTTAAAACACTCTCTTTTGTGCCCCACTTTACATTTACATTGAGAGTTGAAGGTTTACGAAGTGAGTGAGTTCTTCTCTTATTTACTCAACATGTTGATGAACTCCGCTAATTATTCGGTGTGAAGGATGGATTACTAAATTAGCATTTTGTTCAGCGTATGTGCGAACCGTTCTTTTGCGGGTTTTACATATAAAAACTTTCGAGGGAATTATGCGGAGGGGGAAAATTAAATTAAAATAAACAGATGTCTAACAAAGTAAAGGTAGGCACTTTTAATTGGTTCCCAAGTCAGCCTGTAAAAAATCTTGCAGGTTATCAGACCTTTTCCATTTGCCGTACCGAACCGAACCTTTTACGAGTGTAGTATGTCGAGTTTCAGTAAGCACTTATTTATTGCAAAAACATTTTAAATGTGAAAAAGTTACGGTAAAACGCAGAAGGCAACTTTAGTCATGGGTTCGATCGGATCAAATGGGTTGCTCGCATAATAAGTTCAACTCTACACGAAAAGTACGTTACGTGAGGTAATATTTGAATGCCAATGAATAATATTATGCATTGGCATATTTGTATGGTCTAACAATGACTGGACTATTAATAATCTTGTTTACTTTCTTTGTATACTAGGTGACATTCTTCATAAAGTTCATAGACTTCCTCTATGGATCATTTGTATACAAATGTGAAATTAGTCTTGTCGAAGACCTTAAAGGGGAACGACAGAAACAGAAAAGGTCAAAATACAATGATTGTAAACATTTTTATCACCGACTCCATTCTAAGTAGATACTAAGCTTTTCGTACTCGTCATCTTGTAAAACATTATTTGAATAACAAACACTGCTACGCTTTTACCCAAATGAACAAGCGAAATTGGAAATTCATAGAGTAAATCAGTTTCTGTCTTAATTAGTTGTGTAGTGCTATAGTCGAACTTGAAATGTTTGGAGATCGATATCTTTGTAGAAGTTTGGGGCAAATATATTTGGATCTGTCTTCAGATTCGTTGTTTGCACTCAGCGGTACCCACAAACTCTACAACTGTTGCCTCTGTTCTACGCGATTTGGAGAGTATCACAATTGCTCATTATAAGTAACATTCTTAGTTTGAGTTCTATCCACCCGCTGAATTTCTGAAGCCCAATCTTTGGATAACACGGTTTTAATTATTATTTGAAATGAGTTTCTAAGTTATCAGATTGATTTCTACAGGGACTTTATATAAGTTTTTAAAATTTTACGTCTACGCAAATAGATACCTCCGTAATAAAAGATAGATATATCGCTGTTGAAATAAACATATTCAATGATAGTTTTACTCTTCGCTATATTAATAATTTATATCTTGGTATGAGTGTTACCATTTATAAACAAAACGCCACTATTTTTGGACATAAGTGAAGCGCCTACGTATTTTCTTCGGTGCTTAATCTTTTGTAGACAAAATAAGAGTAGCAGAGGATCGAACTATATTTTTCTATATGTTTATGCATTGTTTCCATTGGAAATATAACCACTAAAAAGCGTGATTATTAATTGAGGAGGGAGCGAAATTTATGGATTTGTTATTCACACTGCGATCGATGAGGGTGAGCCAATGAGTGAGGGGAGAAGTTGTCTAACAAATAATATACTCACACAGCATTCATTGTGATTGCGACTGAAAATATGATAAACAACACACAGTAAATTAATGACCTGTGAAGATAGTAAATTAATGAAGTGAAAGATTGATCGAAATATTAAGAAGACTGTCTTGAAAATATTGACTGCAAAGATTTAATTTTAAAGGGCTAATTACAACAAAAATAAAATATTTTGTCCACTCACCTACTCGAGTGGGAAACGTTGATTTTTCTTGGGTCCCATACCAAAAGTTGTTGTAAAGTTACGCACGGGATAAATTTTTCGCGACACGCGATACGCGACATTACCCGGCGCTACACAGCTTGTCTCACGGCGTTTTATGCAGGCGATTATGTCAGGTCGCCCACAGACGTAATGTTGGGTGTTGCCTTGACAAGGTAGAAGTCGCGCGATGTCTGGCGACGTCGCGTGACTTCGCACGATGCCTTTTACCAACAAATTAGTCTGCAATTTTTAAAAATATTCTCCTGCTCGCGAAATGATTGTAACGGCGATGCTAACATTCTGATATTCATGATAATAAATGTCCAGAATAATGTATACAAAATATTTTCCATTATGGTTTTTTTTTTACTTAGAACTTTAGTTGTTCAATGTAGTAGCTCTGCCTTTAAATACTAGTTAGAACACATCCCCACACTCCTAAAATGTTTACTAAGTGAGGCATATTTATGTCTAGCTTATTTTATTCGAAATTACTGACTTTTAATATTGGCTTATAATATTGAGCCATCGTCAGTCTTCTTAATCTTATATTCGGCATTTCAACATGTATAAGGTATTTCAGACTGAAAGCTGCCGAGCATTCCACTTGGACCCCTTCTTTGAACCCCCTGGGGTATCCATGGTTGCTCACTATTTTCCTTAGAGCCCCAGCTTAGGCTGTCTAAGAATATTTAATATTAAGAACGAATTCCACTTGGAATCCCTGATCAGGGGGTCAACACTCCTACGTATTTCTTTCTCCACTTGGTACCGACCGACGACGGGTATTTTATTCTCGTATATATGTATGTATTCTATATTGTTATAGATAAGGATAAGGATCAGTTGTTAGCAATTAACCACAATTTCATTTCCATACAGATGAAAATGCCAAGGTATTTTACATCAGCCCTTAACGTCGAGTAGGCGTGTTACATAAACTTAGAGTTCATTACCTATTAGCTAATTGGAGTTAAATTGGCTGACTTCCATTAAAATTTCTCATTACATAATTGTTTTAACTTTTGTGATGCTAATAATGTAAGTTGGTTAGCCAACAACGAAGTTCATAAGGTCATATGGCCGGGTATAGATCTTAGTATCCACGATATTGTGGCCTTTTAATGCGACATCAATTAGTTAAATTTTGTTATTAGAAAAGAGAGTTATAAAAAAACATAAGTTGCTGCTATATAACTTTCAACTTTATTAAAGAATCAGTCCTTACGAATTTCCTAAATCAGAATTAGAGTATTAGGTAAACGGGTTTGTAGTACCAGTGATCCTCTTCTGTTTCACACGTTAGTAAAATATTAAGAAACAAAAGCAAGTTGGTTGATTAAATTGTAGGTAAGGCATATCCCTATGGCCATTTTGCGCTGGCGGCCGGTCAGGACGATCATGTTCCTGAAATCAGTTTCATTTCAAACATTCAGCAGAATTAACTTTAAGCTTAGACTATACAAGTCGCCTCTAATATGTATATTAAATCTTGTAGATAACAGAAAAATGTCATAGAGACTGTGATAACGGTGGTAAAAGAAGGTTGTATCTGGAAAACTAATTATTAAAAGGTATATTGATAGTGTATGGCTTATTAATATTGTTTACTATTTGTAAGATTTTTGAGTTACAGAATAGGTGGTATTATTCTGTAATTCAAAAATGTGAATGTATCTAAAAATTAAAAGTACTCGTAAAATTGAACTTTTGCCACAATATATATCGTAATTAAAAGCTTAAATGATAGATAATATTTTGTATCATTCGAGTTTTCGATTGCTTAAATATATGCCCTATTGGTGTTCAGGTATGCATTTAGCTTTCTTTGTAAGGTGCTAAACCTAGGTCTCAGAATATGTTGCAATTTTTTTTTCCATAAAAAATATACTCAACAACACCGAATAAGACCTACATTAACAGGCTATTTACGGTTCTCAGATTAATATGGAAGGGGTCATGAGGTCAGCTATTTAGAATCGAAAAATGTTAAAGGCCGTAAACATTTATTAGGGTGGTAATCGACTGCTTTTAACCGAATTGTGATCGTTTATTCTAAAGTGGCGAGCGCCACATCAGCGATTCTATTTTAGGAACAATGTTGCGTGATTTCTATTTTTTTTTGTTAACTTTTTAAATAGATATACAAAGTATTTTTTTTATTCACCAAATAAATTAAAATAAGTTTCTCCCGCTTATTCTGAATGCTATTACTATGGAGAAGAAAATGGATGATATTCCATGGTTATTTTTTTTTCACATATTTGTGTGGTACATTTGTATGGTATGGTATGAGAAAATAATGGTGTTTTACTCGCAATATTACCTTACCTATATTAAGGTATAAAAATCAGTATTGAAAATTCTCTGGACGTTGGTCCACATGGTTAAGCAGAGGATGATCGGCTTAATGATTTTATAAATAAAATAACTATACAACAAAAAACATTGTTATCGGTGCGGCGACCGTTACCGCGGAGATTTTTGTGTTAGCTTCTGTGGAATTCAATGAAAACCGCCCTTTATTCTCTGACAATAGGCTAATCAAGATGTGCTGGAGAAAAAAATAAAATAAAGCCAATTGTAGTGTGAAAGCAAAGAAATAATGTCAGCGATGTACTGATTTATTTTTTGCGACTAGCTAATCTAGGTAGCATTTGTTTTGCTTTCTTATCATATATACGAGTATATAACATAGATATAGTATTATGTACCTATGTGATTATGGAAGAAATTTATAAACAACCATAATCATGATATAATCAAATACTTGAATACGACATCCAAGATCTATGTCAAAGACATGTGATTAGCAGGCAACAACAAATGCCGTAATTATGATATAGTAATATCCCCGCTATTTATATAATGATTCCTCTAGACCGCCCTAGTTTAAGGTAAACCATCCTAGACGATTCAGTTGAAATCTTCTCCTTCTTTCAATCATTAAGTGATCTCACCAAGTCAACGGTAGCTATTCCGCCGATGCCATGTATTTTAATAGCAATAAAAAATAAACTAATTACCAAATGCATAAGTATGCTCGATCCCCTGTTTAGCAAACATAAAATTATATTTACAAAGCTGTCATCTAATATGCCAAAATACACAAAATAGATATACCCATCCCGATACCAAAGAAACCGCATATTTATACAACAAATCGATCGAAACAGAAATAGGTAAAATCGCACGGATATGTCCTGCTTTGTGGATACGGAGAAATCCCAATATCCTGTATCCCGGGAATACTAAGACGTATAACATCCGACGTAGGCATACAGGCTTCTCGAAGAGTTTGGAGGGTCGCCCAGTGCATTTAAGTGGAAACTGACCTTTATTAAATGGCTACCCAATACAATATGTTTTCAGTGTACAGTCGACAACAGAGCCGCTGAATACTTGAAACATGTGATCGGCTTTTTGATACAAACCCTGATTGGTTGAATTTTGACTCTAAGAATTTGTGTCAAGTACAAAAAAGCACTTCTATTCACCCCCATATTATTAATGGAAGTTTTCATCAATCTGCAATGTCACACTACAAAACATTTTTCAAATAAAAATGCTATGTAATGCCATTTAAAAGGACATATATTCATACTTAAATGTAATGCAGCAAGAACTGAATTAAATAAAACAGTTGTTTCTTTTTATTTTAGCTTATTTATAATTTTACCAAATTGCAATTTATTCACAACGTGAGCCATCTTCAAAAAATAGAGTCATAAAACTGTTACAGCTAGTTTCATATGATATTATTATATATTAAATACCTACTTAACGCCTTTCAATGCCGACCGTACCCACAACCAAACAGCCATTGGTGACCGCCAGTAGTTTGGCTACGTACGCACGGTCAGTTCTATAAGGAGTTTAATGGATGCCTGTTTATGGGATACTTTATCGTGTTCGTGCCACGTCAAATGGTTAAGGTTTAAGTATCGTTCCAGTGGTCGACTGACGTTCATTGTCACATAAAATTTCATAATGCGGTGTAGAGTTATGGGATATTGTTATTTAGCACCCATCTGAAGTATTTTCAGCCGATTTTATAGCCTCTGGTCGTACATAAGTATCCTTCAAGACGCAGTCACCGTGTAAAGTAGTCCTCTATATGCTTAGACGCTCATCATGTTGGAACTTTAAGTACGTACTCACTAGTATTGATAGCATCAAATGCCGATCCGGTGTCGTGCCGGTGATTATTTCCATACATTTGACAGCAGCGTTCTTAGCAGACACGTGCGGCCTTATAGGTAAACACCTTAAAGGAATGGTCGACATTTGAGTATATTAATCGATACAATATTAAGATCTGATTTAACACTAAGGGACAACCGTACACTCACTTTAAGATTTTAATGCATTTAATCGCATTCAAAAGCAATTTTCTTCTAAAATTGCTATGTAATTATATAGTGCGGTAGCTATGTATTATGTATTCCGAATTTGAATACGGAATATCTTCTGAGACGTGGGTATATAACAAACAACCTCGGTGACTGCGGCTCTCAAACTGATTTGGTTCACAGAAAATGTGTTATGTTGCTTTAATATAATAAGTGCACTTTAGACCGACAGCGCAGTAAATCTTGTGCTAAGTGCATTATCAACCTCGCAAAACACTTCACTTCGATATAGCTTAGAGCTTTTCTCTTGTTTATACAAATTAGTTTCCACTATGCACATCGTCAAAACAACTTCACTGCCATTAACAATATAGAGTTTTTATGTATCAATTTTATTTTTTCTTGACATAGTATTTTTGCAGTTGAATACGTTTATAAGTAACTGGCATACATGTGTAGCTCGTCACAATAGAACATGTATCAAGTTCCTTAGAACACATGCCAATCTATCAATTTTCATAATAATCAATCTGCGTCAAATTACGGACATAATAATAGTAGGTTGGATATTCGCCAGTGCGTCGAGTAGCGAATACGCCGAATTGTGAATGCCTAATAATATAAATGGGATACTTATTACAGCTCGCGGAAGGCCGGCCCGTTGTTATCTTGCGCGTTTATTTGCTACGTGTGGTTGGGTTTTAATCGGATTGCGGTCACGTGGTAGACTAAACCCTTGTGACCATGTGATAAGTTTAATTAGCGAAAAAAAGATGGTTCGCCTCGCTGTATGTCTACAATGTTGCCAATTTTAGACTTCACAAGTCAGATAACTGGAAATCGACTCATAATGAATAAATGTGTCTTTTGACAGGTTTCGTATGAGAATACAGTGAAAAGCAACCATTATGATAATGAGTCCAATTGGGACCAATGGTTGCAAATGCCTCCCCCCCCCAACGACTGGCAATTGAGATATATATACTTTATTGCAACTAATTTCATTTATTTCTTCTGAAAGATAGGTAAAATCAAACCAAGCAATTAACCGCCCCCCCCTAAAAAGAATTGATTCCCCCCATATAAACATGCCCATCCACCCTCCAACCGTGACACAATTCAGTGGCCGCACCGCTGACTATAAAAATGAGAACAGCTATGCAGCAACAAGTCGATAGTTATTACATGGGCACTCATTTCACCATAAATCTCCATACCTACGAAAAATAACGGAGGAGGCAATAATATCGAGGCCTTTATTTATTTTTCCTTATGTAAAATATTATAGATGTCTTTCAATAAAATGTAGGCGAAAGTCAACATAACTTTTGTCTGCACTGGCTTAAATATACACAGCAAATGTTTGGTATTCCTTACAGGACATCATGGTTTCTGTCAATCATCATTATTATGTACAGTTAGTTTGGAACATGTTAAGTTGAGTTGTAAATAACTTTAGAGCTGACGTAAATAACGGCTATGTTATGTACTCGACGAATCTGTAATACTTGTTTAAATTTCTACTTATGCATATTTATATGCCCCTACCAATATAATATTTAATTTTTATTCATGGTGTAAGGTACTTGGTAACGATAACTTTGGGTAAAGGTTACACTTAATATCTATGTCAAATTATAGAAAATATTTAAGTCGCAAGTTATAGGTTACAAATTATTTTTGAGCCCTCAATGTATCCTAAACACGCAATCACAACACAACGCTCCGCGTGATTCCCGACGCTTGCGAGTGGCAAGCGCGATCGAGCGTATCGAGTTTTAATTTACATTGCTGTTTGAGGTCTAAATTAATAATTATGGTGTTTGTAATATAATCACGTTGTGATAGACTTCCATTATAGTGATACACAATTTTCATGCGCTTGAGTAAAAAAAGCTTAATAAAAAATTGTCTGTTGGTAATAAATAAATCATTTTTGTGATAAAAAACGTGCAAACGTGCAAGTACGCCTGCACTTTTTTCCTCCTAAGTTTATTTGTATTTTCCTATGAGTTCCGTATTTCCCTTCATTAGTACACCGTCGACAAGGTAAACTCGAAAAACACGCACTCCAATTGTATTATTGACGAGAAGAACTTCTACAGCATGTAACGTGACGTGCTTCAGGTGTTTCCAAAAAGACTTCGTCGTAATTCGAAAGCAATGACGTTGCTTAAAATATTTTCGTATTCCGTACTCACACATATGTCGTAGGTACATGATTCCGTAGATACCACTAGTCAAATTTACATTTTATACATAGCACTAATGCGATTTTAGAAATGCATTCCAAATGCAGATTGTAAAATATTGATGAGGTATAGGAATGCCTATAAATATCAATATTTTAGAATCTGCTTTCCCCAGAAGGTAATAGGCGTAATGGTACACACGTACAGATCAATATTCCATAATCTAATAATGTCTTCAACATCAGCACGGATCCGGAGAGATAGGCACCATTGAAATTGCGAAGTTTCCTACGACCTGCTTTAATAAATCTCCAAATTTCCTCATCGAATTCTTTCACTAAAAATGAACAAAGAACTTGAATAAAAATGTAATAACGATGATTAAATATAACGCGGAAAATGCCAGTCGGAGTGAATCCTTAATACTTTTAAGCGGTCCTGTCGTGAAGTTTTAACAGCGTTATTCTGTTCAAATTAACTGGTACGAAGTGTACATAATATACTGCTTCCGACACTGTTCTTTATTTGTTTAGGACTATTTAATGTCGTGTAACTATGTTACGGCGTGAAATCGGGCCGTGTAGAAGCGTTAACGCGAGTTTAACAAGGGTTGCAGTGCGGATCAAATTAATCCAAAATATTACTTCATATTCCTTCCTATTGTATAATATCTAGTACCTTCTGTAACTACATTTCGCCTGCGGCAGGTATCTAATATTCTTGTTAACGGTAGCTTTCTATAGTGAAAACATACATTTTATTTAAGAATTCCAGTGGGCACATATTTTATGTTTGACTATAATGAAATTACCTGCACCGGGCAGCCTGAGGTACTACGCTTTGGCTGGGTGTTACTAGGATCGCCCCCAGTCCATTGTACGTTACTTATTGACACGAGAGCTGCGTAGTTTCAGGCGGTTGGTGTGATCGCCTGGCGATTTTTATCGAGCTTATATTCCCAAGTGAATGTGGTCCGTATAGGGTAAATAATTTACAAATGAAATATTTGTAGTTTTTACTGCAATCGTTTTCAATTCAGCGCGTGCCACAAAGTGTGCATAGTCTAGTCCAGGGAATGTTAAAGTGATCGATATCGGTTTCCCAGGGGTCATAAACGAAAACTGATTTTGGGGGTCGACGAGGTCTTTAAATCGACCCCTATTAATTAACACAGGTTCTTATCTGAAACTTTCAAGATACTTTATAAGTTGTGTTACATGTACCAACTTGTTATAAGAATGACTAATATTTTGGTAGGAGGTATCAAAAAACTTAACAAGTCGATAAGCGTGCACAAGTTCCTAAAATATGAAATTATTATTTTATAATTATTGTGTATCTACCTATAGGAAAAAAACTAGAGATAGGGTTTTTAAAGGGTAAGGTAGGGTATTCAATTAAATCGTAATAAGTATATTTCATTCGCGTGTTTATAATATAAGTAATTATTCCACGTTCTAACATATGATATTCCGAGATTTCAGCGTGGGGTTTGTGATGCTGAAAGTCAACTAGCATAATGAACCTTTTGTATTCAGAATACCGCAGGTTCTGCTCCTGCAATGATCCCCTGAACCGATTCGCTATTCCCGGTTACCTTTGTTATGTAGATTTTACCGTCAACATTTTCTTTGTCGACGAACGAATGTCAACTAACATGAGTTCATTACAAAACCGTTGTAACATTATTAATCTTTCTTGCAAGCTTTTTAACACGTACTCACAATTTAACAATGTAACATTGTTGTGAAGATATTCCTAGAGTATTGAAACTCAAATAACTAGCATACAAACAACAATCCTCATTGTGTGTGAACGTATATTCCTTATTAGATTGAGTAGGTACCTATGAGACCTTTATGGCGTACATAGGTAACGAAAACCTTAGGTAGAGTGCACTCGTAATCATAATAGAGGTAGTTTATGTTCCCATCGAGTATCGCGTATATCGCAACAATGGTTAAGCTGTTGACATGTTTGTCCGCAGTTCGCCAGGAGAACGAGCGCATGATGCACGACGTCCTGCAGGCGGGAGTCTTAAATCGCACCCAGTCGTCGGGGGCATTGCGCTGACGCCGCGCTACTCGCCGCGGCCGCGGATGGATAACATCAGGCCAGCCGCCGCGCCGCCGGAGGAGCCGGCCGAGCCCGAGCCTGCCGAGCCACCGGCGCCGGCGTCGCCCGCGCTCCGCCCGCCCACCCCGGTGAGCGCTCCTACGGCGGGCCCCACGTGAGCCGCATCTCCATGGCCAGCCCCACCGCACGCTGTGTCCCCGCCCTACGAATTGTGAACGCACAAACTACGCCTCTAGCGCGGTGGTATGCGACCTGTTTATTCGTAATTCACCAGCGAAATGAGAATCGAAAGTGACGAAACGGACGTGTGGGTAGTGAACATGTGAACAGAGATAGTAAAGAATGAAAATGTTATTTGTTGAAACGTATCGGATAGGATATAAAAGACATAAAGTCAATAATCCACGATAGTTATATATTATGTATGCAATTGTCTTATATGTTTAAGACTCAAATTATAATGAAACTAAAGGAAGAAATATAATTTGCGAAATTGACTTACTTATGCAAGACATTAATACATTATTATGTCGCCGAGGCTGAGGAAGATGCCTCGATTAGATTGTTGGATATTGGTTAAAGTGGTGAGCTTGAGCATTTTAGTTTTATTATGTTGTATTAATAACGGTAAAACAACTGCAATTGGAAACAATCCAGTATAAAATAAGGTCAAATTAGATTTCTTTCTTAAGTTAATAATTACATTTAATGTTAATGTTTGGTGGTAACGGTGCCAGTGTAAGCACGATAAGATAATCTAATACCCATATAAAAAATGTATCCCTTAGCTATCAACACTGAGGTATTTACATGTATCATTAATGAAAACAGTTCTAATAACCAGTAATGAAAGTTTAATTAAGCCTATTTTTTTCAGAGAGCACGATATTGTTTAACACAACACAGCATATTTATTATTTTAATAAATAAACACAATATTTGTACTACGACAGAAGGTACGTGTGCCACAGATACTCATTGCACAAGTTTCATGAGTACAGACATCCAATATAAAGCTCTCACTGGCAACAAAAAACGTTGTCATGGCAACAATGAAGTACCCACTGTGCGTGCGGCTAGCCGGCTAGCCGGCTAGCCATAGATTAAATCAAAATCACGTCAGGCAGCTAGCTTAACTCATTGAACGTGAGTCCACTGAAGCTTGGGCACAATAATTTTGAGTTACTACTTTGTAAATCCCTACTAAATCAAGGAGCTTTCGAACTGCGCTTAAAATCTGTTATTAAAATAAGAGCTTTTTGTATAGTAGTTGTTGTAGATATTATTATTACGGCGCGAATATTCCTGTCAGTAGATATAGAGCTGCAGAATCATTGATGTGCGCTGCGATGGTATACTTGAAGCAAGGTGTGAGCGGTAGATAGATATTATAATATAAATATGTTAGTGTTAAGTAGTTATCGGGTCCGCTCGCTACATTATGTACACGCAAGATTTACACATTGCATCATTGTTATTGGTTTATTTTTATTCCTAGCCTTGCAATCGACGGAAGAAAGGGGTGGGTTCTTAATTCGACATGTATTTTTCTTTAATATTATTTTGTGTATTATGATCAGCTATCAGCCGAAGTCTTGGGCTTCGGCTGTTTGGCGATATTTACATACAGCGATTACTGGACTGGGACTGCCGACTGTCTTGATTATGTTCTTAATGATGATGTTTGAATAACAAATATAGGACCGAAAACTTTACGTGGCTTCCAATTTAGCGAGTGCAAATGTAAACTAAGCGATTTCACGCCTTGTTTTATTCTTGTCTTTCCAAGTCAAGCAAGACTGACTGTGACAAGACAAAATATGAGATATAATCGTTTTATCTCGAGGGATTGGGACTCGCTGCGTCATAATCCGTGACATTAAGACTTGGATTGACGCGCGTGCTCATACGGCTGATTCGCTTATTAAGAAATGGTAATTCATATCTGAATTATACCGAGATCTACCATCAACATGGTATATTTATTTACCTTGTTATATGGGTGATTGTGCACCTTTATCGAATAATGGATCATTGTCAGGGCAAAGTTAATCAAGAGATGGTCAGAATATATGCGAAGTAAATCTTTTCTTCACTCATGTTCGAGTACTTAAATTAGTTTTTTTTTTCTATAATTGTACCATCAGCATCGTAAATAAAAATGTTCTATCTCTCTCTATCGTTTGTGACTTAAAATAGTTCATCAATCTTCAATAAAATGATGCAGCGTGTAATGCGAAACGGGGCGGATCTACGAGCTCGGTGTTTTCCTGCTACTGGCTACTGATATCACTATGACTCTTAAGGGCACAAGTAGTTAGAACAAAAACTTAATACCGATGTACTAATTCAAAAACTTGGTTTTTTGATACAGCTACCTCTTGGGCTAAGAGGTGTCTAAAGGACCTCAAGGGCCTTGAGGCCCTTCAGATGCTCAGGATGCTCTCAGTTCTACCAAGGTAATTATTTGATAGACGGAACCAGAACCCGTCAGGTCTTGCGCTTATTAGATATGCGCGCAGAGTCGACGTGAAATGGTCATCTCTCACGCGAATTTACCACATGTTATCTAGTTCAACTTTAAAAACTACATACACAAACCATATTGGATTTAATCAAGCACCTATCAGGGCGTATCCAGACCGGCCGAATAGCCTCGCGTGGTGACAGCTAGGCAATGACAAGAGACAACAGTCATCTAAGGCAAGTGCTCGTGCTGTTTTGCCTGAGTGCTTGTAGGTTTGGGCACGGTATATTTATGTTAAGCAACATTTTTTACAAGGCCAACTTGGCACTCAATTTGTAGGGCCGATTTAGGGCCTTCACAAATTGGCATGTTAAAAGGCAAGTTGGCTAGTTATTTACATTCCAATTGATGGGGTCCCCAGAAATCGGCACTACTGATTGGATGACAAGTTGTGCCGTTCGTAGAGGCATTCGTAAATGTATTGATTCTCTGTCTATCTACTATATAATACAGATCTTTTGTTTATAATTAAGAAAAGGGAGACTAAATTAGGATTGTTATAGGTCCTTTGGACTTGTCTTTCGTACTGATAGCAGGAGAACACCGAGTCAACATCGCTGTTCCATGTTAAGAATATAATGTTAAATGTGAGCTGACGTGTGTGTCATTTATAGTCAATTTCCAATGCATAACGCGATTAGAGAATTTGAGTTTGAAATATGAGCAAGAGCTATTTCTACGGATGAATTAAATAGTATACTCAATCTGTGTAATTAAGTACTAAAAGCTAAACAATAACGAACCTTGGGTCATCAACGTAGTTTACTTATTAGAAATTTAAGTTATAACGATGAAAGGTTTGACTTGAATTGTAACAAGCTTCATTTTTGCAGCTACAATATATATACAAAATTATTTGAAATATTATAATTCATGATCTTTTCTTTAGTCACAAAGCTTTTCTTATAACACGAAGTTTAATTTTGAAAAATGTATGGTATTCTTGCCATATAGTCAAAAATAATGTATCTACGACTTGCGGCAGATTGAATTTTGGCTGTATTCTGGCAGTAAATGCCTCTACAAATGGCTCAATTTGGCACCCAATCTGTAGGGTCGATTTGCCGGGTCCCTACAAATCGGTATGTGAGTCAAATTTTGAATAGTTTTATTCATGTGAACCATTAAGAAGAGTAGGGTACGCAGGAATTCTTAATGTAATCGTAACGTCATCCAGAAAACTACCTATCACTGTCATACAAATTTATACAATCTGTGGCGTGAGAGGGATGGACGACAATTACATACCTATACGCTACTTAAAAAAGATTGTAGTTGCAGTCAGTACTTATACATCGTCAATAATGTCATAAAATACATTGACAAGCCAACATGACAAATTTTAAGGATCTCCCAAATTGGCTCTACAAATCGGATGCCGAGGTGTGGCGTTTGAAGATGCTTTTAGGCCACGCTCTGTAACTTTAGGTATGAATATGTGTATCGACAATTAAATGTATGTACCCCCTCCCATCCTCGTGTGATACGATGTGCTACGTGTTCAAATATTATCGTTTGATTGTCTCTAGGCGTCGCCATTGCGCGGGAACTGTCAACACACTCATTCGGCTATACTAGAGATCAATTCCAAATATTAAACAGGACCTATTAACGTAATTAGTGTTAGAGGGAGAATACAAAGAATTTTATAGTTGTTTGTTGTAAATGTCAGTTTTAATTAATCTATTTTACAGAAAAAAATGTTTAATAAAATATCTTTATAAAATAAACCGTGGTCTTACTTAATCTATGCAGACGAGCATACATAACAAAAAGTTAAGATTTTTTTTATTATTAATTCCGAGTTACCTACAACATTAACATTTTGTGATGTGTGTACGTTCTACGTGTTTATCGATGGTTCTCTCAACAAGCTGCGAGGCGTTGAAGGGATAATAGGTAAGTTGGCGTGTGCACAAAGTGTGGTTACCCTGTTGGATCAAGTGACGGGAGGGCTTAAAAGGGGTAGAGTGCGGCATTCTCAGGATGGTCAACTATGCGGCCTGCCCGCTCATGCGTCGCGCCAGTTTCTTCACAAACAATTTATGCTTCAAACATGACACATTGCTAGGGTTGGTACCTCTGAAGACTACATTTATGTACATGTGGCTCGGAAAGGATATACTAACCTCTGAACCTGTGCTTCTTAAGCGCATTTGAAATATTTTTTCTTGTTAGAATTTCGTGTCGTTTTGTAAATTTACAAAACGAAATTGTCATTTTGATGGAAATTCTAACTTCATATAATAAAATATTTACAAATGCGCCTAAGAAGCGTAGACTTATTTTGTTTTCCCCTGTCTGAATCAATAAATTTACATTCATACAACATACATTACATACTGTAAGTATGAATAAAATTACATTCTGTTCGTTGGTAAGCGCATTACTTGGGAAATCGCCGGACCGATTTGTTTTTACGCTACGCTCATCAGGTTATAAAGAGGTAAAGTTTATTTTTGAGTTTGTTGATTTTGGATGTAGGTGGTAATCTTGGGATTTACTGATCCGATTCTACAAAATATTTAACTATTGGGAAAATACATTATCTCAGAGTGCTTACGGGCTATGTTACATCGAGGTACCCCGGGGGGAGCCGGGAGCAGGAGCTACTAGATTATAAGTTCCTATTAAAACGGTTGCTGTGCTTAGGATTTTATTTGTGAACAGAAGATCGCATCTTACATTTTGACAACCCTTATTTTGCTTCAACTACCCATACACCATTATTAACGCAAGTTTATCAAATGAAAATTACTATCATGCAAGTAACCTAACACATGCGGTGTTAGGTTACTTCTATTGGATAGTAACATTATCAGTAACTCAATACTTAGCATTAAACGTTGTAGATTATCAACTTGATGCCAAGAAGATTGTCTTGGCCTCAAGTTGATAATCGACAAATGTTATATGTAAGTATGTTGGTAAGGTTTGGTGGTATTATTTTAGGTAATTTGTAATACCGAAACATCATAAGTGCATGGTAAGGTCAAAACAGATAAGTACCTACGGGCAATTTGATGAATATATTTCTAGAGTCGCTTTCATGTTTAACTATAAGCTATCTAATAGTAAAGGTTACAAAAAATATTTCTTTTCATTCAGAAACGTTCTAATAGCCAGATACATTTTTTTTAATATTTTCAATCTACGATACAACCCACATACGCAGGTAAGTACGTGTTATCGTAATCCTACGTCTGACTACCAACATAAAATATTGTAATTGAGCACTCGAATATATCTCTATAAACCATGAGAATAACAACGAATTTTGCGTAAAATTACAAGTGTGTTAGATGAGCAAGTCAACTTGAACATTTGTTTTCTATACTACAAATAAATAAAATTGGAGTGTCTGTTTGTAATATTAAAATAACCGCTTTTTACTAAGTGCATTTGGATGTATACACGGTACATATACCGAAACAATTTTTTTTACAATTTTTGTCTGTCTGTCTGTCTGTTTGTTCCGGCTAATCTCTGAAATGGCTACTACTAGGTGTTACCCGCGACTTCGGTCCGCTTTTTGTTAAATACCACGCGGACGAAGTCGCGGGTAATAGCTAGTTGTATAATAAAGTACAGAGATTCTTTATGAAATAATTTATGTAGCGGCGTGTGGGTTGGCATTATCATAATGCGGCTCTGTATACAGGATGGTTCAGAAAGAGTTTATACGTTATACCTTTGAATCTGATGCGCTTATTTAGCGCACTCGTAATCATTATGTGAAAGTGTCAGAATTGGAATACATACATGTCAATTGTCATTTTGGGGAAGTTTTTTTTTAAATCTACTTATCAAAATTCTGTCTTCATCTATCTTTTTTTGAAATCTACTTATCGAAATTCTGTCTTCGTCTGTCTTTTTTAAATCTTCTTATCGAAATTCTGTCTTCGTCTGTCTTTTTTTTAAATCTACTTATCGAAATTCTATCTTCACACAACAATTACAAATGCGCTAACAAAGCACTGGCTCAAAGGTTAGTATATCCTTTCTGAATCATTCTGTATAGACTTTTGTTGGTTCGTGTGCGATGCCCCAACAAAACAAATGCACGTGCAAGATAGTGGCCTGCAAAACCCCGCGAAGTCACATGCAACTATAATTAAACTTGTCTCAGTAGAACACGTCGCTTCGTTGTATTATTTTAAGTACCTATTAAACAAGCTAACGTGATGCATGTTGCTTGGATAGAATCAAATTTAACAATATGAAAGGTATGTATAAATTACTAGCAGAGATATTTCGATGTGCATTTAAATCGTTTGTGCGGAGCAAATATACCGATTTTGAAATTTCGATTGCGGAAATCGCGTGGGTTGTGTTAGGGCTGGTCGAGGTATAACTTTATTTGACTGTCACCAGAGCGTATCAGGAACTCTGTGACGATACAATTTAAATTAGGTAAATGGATTTAAATCTACTTACACCCCTTCATCGTCTAAAACCCGTAAATGAATTCCCGACAAAGGAATAAAGGCTGAATTGATTAATTTAATACCGCTTTCTCATTACCGTAGGTAGAGCGTGTAATTCATAATAATTAAAATACACCCCCTCCCGCCCCTCCTTCAACCTCGCTCTCGATGTCTCCTCCACTCAACATACATAAATCCCCTTATCTTGGAGAAACAAATTTTCATTTTAACATCCAATGACTTACACATAATAAACTCATCTGAGAAACAAAAGAGAAACAACGCAACTGAGACAGGGACAATTGTTTGTCTCATTTTATTTCCGCATGTCGGCTGCTACATTTAGATTTATCGTGGAATATCAAAGCGAAATGTAAAACATTAAATTTATAGAAAAGTTAGATTCAAAAACATTCCAAACAAGGGTACCTTTCAGTTCATGTTCAACAAATAAATAACTTTTAGAAGGTAAGATTTATAGGTAAGACGAAGTATAGAGTGAAAATGAAAACAAAACTTTGCGAATTTCGAGTAAGTTTGCGAAGACAAAGATAGATTATGTTTCGTCGAGCGATAAGTAAGTTAAGATCCTTCCTTTTTTATTTATCTTGATGATGAGGCATCTATCATAATGTACTTACATATGATTTGGACCTACTGACAACGATCAAGAATACAATGCTGTAAAATACGTCTGGGGTAGACGGTCGGACAGTCTAATACGAAAATAATGTCTATAGAAAAGGTATAATCTAATAATACGGTAGGTAGGAAAGGAAGTTTCTTATTCAAACCCCAATATGAAATGTACATCTATGTTTGATAAGTATACATTTATTACATGTTCTTACAAAAATGGTGGAAACATATTTAAGCAATTCAATAATTGGTATGCATCGTCATAAGATTATCAGGTACAAAAATATAAAGATGTAATATTACAATAGTTATAAATCGCGTGATGAGCAACTTGACTTCATAAATTAAACATCACTTATAAATAAATAATATAAATACGTTTGATCGACATGACTAACCTTTTCAAATATTTTACTAATAATTTAGTAGTTATTAGTAGCAGGGACATTGAATTTAATAGACATATGTTCCTAATTCGGTATCTATGGAATATCCCCGTATGTAGTAATAATAATAACGTAGTTTAAACCCCATGGACAGAATAAGTATCCACGAAACTTGTGGAAATTTATTCGACTTATTCTGATAAGTATATTGGTTCACAAACTTTCCCTTAACGCCTATAAGCCCTCACGAAGTGTTTTTACATAAGTGCCTACTTATCAGTTCTAACTAATGTAAAATGTTTGTGAATCTTGCGGCTGTTTGTCTAAACACCTATCTACCCACTCTTGGACATAAGGGGATTGGGGCTCTTAAACTTACCAATCTACCAATCAAACACCCAAAGGTCCCCTTATCGACCCATTAAGTATTTTATATACTTACTCGTAACAACGGAAAATACTTTATAGTAGCATTTTGTTAAAAACAATAAATTATATACTTCTTCATTTACATTGACATTAATTTAGGTGGGTCATACAATGAATCAACACATAGGCAAGTACTTTTCATCTCGTGGGGTTGGATAAACATATCACAGATAGGTCAATACGTACGCCTTATCATCTATACATATAAATAAAATTGGAGTGTCTGTTTTTAATATTAAAATAACCGCTTTTTACTAAGTGCATTTGGATGTATACACGTTACCTAAACCGAAACAACATTTTTTAAAATGTTTGTCTGTCTGTCTGCCTGTCTGTCCGTCTGTCTGTCTGTCTGTCTGTCTGTCTGTCTGTCTGTCTGTCGGTTTGTTCCGGGTAATCTCTGAAATGGCTTAACCGATTTTGACGGGAATTTCACTGGCAGATAGCTGATGTAACAAGGAGTAATTTAGGCTACTTTTATTTTAGAAAAAAAAATTGGATCTCTCGAAAAAAAATTAAAACCAATGTTGCAGCGCTGCGCCTGCTTAAAGTTTGATAGCAACAATCTGCAATGCGTCCCGCGGGATCAGAACGCGAGCAGGCTGTTGCCAACGGTTGAGACGTTGTTAAATACCACGCGGACGAAGTCACGGGCAACAGCTAGTGAGTAATATAAGTGTGTACATTTTTACACTACGATGAAGGAAAAAAGTGCACAATAATAGTTTGAAACACCTACAACCAAAGGAATACTTCACCAAAATCACTTTTCCCGGTAAAAATGTTTTGCCTAAGGCACTTTCAGTATCATTAACTTTTTGTATTCAGAACTTGACGGTTACAAAATTATAGAATGTAAACATTAAATTTACAATCATCCCTTACGTAGCTAGGTATCGAGGGCAGTTCACAGCCGACCGATGGATTCTTTCCACTCGGCCGGACACCCCTTGTACCCCATTTACGAGTCTAATCGGGTACCATAAGCCACCTTATTATACTCATTAATTACCCTAAATTAATTTAATTTGTCTTTAGTCAAATTAACACCGGCGCCTAACGTGATTATAATTTAATAATGTAAAACTTATAACGTAGGTATATGGACGCTAACCCGCACTGGGCCAGCGTGGTGGACTATGGCCTAATCCCCCTCGCATTGAGGGGAGGCCCGTGCCCAACAGTGGGACATTAAAAGGCTGGTATATATATATATGGACGTTTAAAGCTTCTAAGTGCGTTTAGGACTCTCTCGTTAAGAATTTTCAAGTATAGAAAACGTATGAAAGGGCCACCTATATGATTTGAGACTTATAACATGACATACAATAACATGTTTTAGTGTGTGGAGGGGGGGGGGGGGGGCACCTAACTAACATCTACCTAACCATAACGAAGTTATTAAGATGTTTGGCCGTAACTACATTCCATCAAAGTAGTTTGAGTCTAGCCTAGTCCTTATTGCTACCGTAACACACCCAAGGGGACACACGAAACAAATTGATAGGACTCGTCGAGTGGTTCTTACAAAACAATTACGCGATCATTTGTCACCAATTTAAGGACTCGACGTGATCTGAGTGTGAGATGAGATATTGGTGCTAGAGCAGAAAAGAATATGATATTTTTATTGATCGAGGTGCCCGTAGTGGCGATAAAAGGCATTCTTGCATTTCTCATAGGTATGAAGCTTTAAAATTAATTATGATAAAAATACTCGACTGTATAAGTAAAGCAATTCAATAGGCATATTATTGTCTGAAAGCCTGAAGTAAAGTACCTCAATAGTTAAATATATTTGGTGCACCAAATAGACAAATCAAATAGGTACTGACTTAAAAATAACTGCTATCACTGCGCAATAAATAAGATGACATCCCTATTTAGGAACTCCGACGTTATAAGTGGAGACATTGGTGTTGACGTGTAGTGGCGACCTATCATTGTTGGAGCTCATTGGGTGGTGATCCTGAGGGCACCCTGCCTTGTTGGTATTACTTTAGGCACAACCCTAACTCATTAGGTTAGTGGAGAGAGTTTGTCCGTTTCAGATCGATCAATAGACAAAGTTGTATTTTAATTTCAAAGATGTACACTGCTGGCCATAAGGATGTCCATATAGACTTCTATCTATTCTAAAATAATTATATTTATCACCAGTATGAGGGACTCCCTTGTTCATAAACTTCAAATAACTCATGAAACACGTATGATGAAGGTAACGAAGACGAGAATTATTAAGAGGCAACCCTTTTTTTAAAGAACGTAAATCAAAATCATTGTCAGCCTTTATGCGTCAACAATAAATTAAGGACATTAGGTAAGTATAATTAGGTACCATTTTTGATGTATTTACACTCTCGACAACTCGATCTTATTCTCAATTACAAAGAGAGTGGCTCCGAAAGCTTGCTAGGGCTGATATTGAATCACATTTATTTATCTCCTGATACCTGATATGAATAAATTTCCGATGTGATTTTCATTTCCGGCGAGTGAGCAGCTATGGATGAGAAGTTCCAGATTTAAATAATGTCTGTTTTATGAACATTTTTATTTTAACATTGAGCTTGGATTGATACATACTTACTCTTTTTCAGTTTTATTTAAAAAAAAAGAGTTTTAAGAACAATGAATTTGGTTCACATCTTTTGATGAAAGATAATACCTGTCTACTTACAAAGTTATCATATTTTATTCAATGAAAAACAACACCGAACTGTGTTTTACTTTGTTTGATTCGACTATCCCATCTACTCGACTGTCGCAATATAACACAATGAATATAAATTAAAATAGCACAATATAAAAATATACTGGTCGCTAACGGGATTTACGTATAGAGTGGTAATGGATAAATATGGGAAGGGAAAAAAATAGGGCATTTATCGTAATTTAGTAACCCCAAATATATAGGGTATGTAATAGGGTAACAGCAGTGTTCGCCCCACAGATCATGTGGTTCGGCCATACCCATAACAATGTTTACTTATTACATAAAAATCCTTGGAATTTCTTGTCTTTTCTTCACCATCGGAATCGCATTCCGAACGGGCCGTTGTGTTCTATCTTAACATCATTCTAAAACTATTTTAACGATTCAGTTCGAACAACTCTATGAATTCGGGGTAGGTATCTAAATCTCTAAACGCAGGACTTTTAATTTTTCGGAATAACAAATTCTACCTTAAACCCGAGCGGGATATAGTATAAAAGCCAGACACGGTTTAATCCTGCAAGAACAATGGATGCAGGCCGGCTGTGCTAAAAGCCACGGCCCCTGACTAGTGTCAATGTAAACATAACCGCTGGTATCCAAACCCGCTGAAATAGCCGCTTAGTGATGCACCCTGCATACGAATAACGGGAAAACATTATTCTTTAATTATTGCGGGGTTCAACTATAGTTATAACCGTCCGAATAAAATAGGATTATACGGCTATTATATAATATCACCAGATGCCTCACCAACTATACGGTCTCGCGCTACGTAAGGCTTGTATTAAGAGTACAGTGTAATTATCTTTGGGCGAACTCAGTCATAATACTCATAATACTTACATAGATATTAAACATCCATGACTCCGGTACAAACATTCGTTGTCATCACACAAAGATTCGGACTGGGGCCCTCGGCACGGAAAGCAGTCAATTTGCTATATTATATTTATTTCGGCTTTTATTTCTTAAACCGAGTCACACCGAGTGTAGTCACCATTTCGTCTACACGGAACATATTTGAATGCTCCCGTTTGTGAATACGAGACGTCGTTCGAAAGCATGTGTAGCTGCCACTTTGATATGAGATCTAGTACCTTTATTATCAACCAATTTCTACGACGGCGATGCCTTTTCCTTTCCGAGGAGGAATTTCTTTGCAGGTACCCTTTAGATGCCTGTACTTTCCAACCCTTATTGAATCTGAGAATAAAAAAAATACTTCAAGATCTTCGAAAAGAATTTGCTTCCCATAAGGCGTGATCAAAGCTCAAACTTTTTAGGCGTTCACCACAAGAGGATATTTAAATTTAAATACTGATTTCCATCGAATAATATCTGTCGAAATTACCCTGTAAAAACGAAATAGTCGAACATTTTGGTTATTTCCAAAATAATTTAAATTTTGTTTAAATTAACCGAATTTTCGTTATATTTACAAAATTGACTGTTACTAGTAACAGACTAAATTTTGTTACTAGTAACACTTTGCTTGTATGTCGCAATATTTGTGCAACTAGTAGTCAAAGTTTTGTTAAACATTTTTTCAGTGTAAAATCAGTCCACCAGTTTGGTAGCTCAAATTCCAACACCCAGAAAAAATACTTCAAACTTATAACGCATCTATTTTTAACAGCGGGCTCTATAAATATGATATTCCTATAATACCTACTAACCTATACTTAATGTAAAACAATCTAATGGCATCTATCGATCTACGGCCCATCTCAATATTTCTCGTTGCTGTGCATAAATTTAAAATAGTACCGCATAAACCACTGGGCAATATTTCAAGGCTGAAGCCGTGTGACGGTTATATTTGCACCGTCGATGTCGTCTCGAGGGACACCGGTATTGAGAATTTAACGCGCCACTACTGAACTACGAAGCGGAAGCGGGAAGTAAATATTGAAATTTGAACGCTATACTAACACGCTGACTGACCATTCTTCTATACGCGGTATTTATTTATTCATTGAAGCTTGGAAAACACAACAGCTAGACAAGTTATTAAAGAGTATATAAGAACATAGTTTGTATTCTTAAGCCTACTGATTTTACAGATTATTGAAAAAAATAAAAACAGATAATAAAATAAAATAGAAAAATATGTAACCAATCGTAAATAGGCAGTCGTAGTTACAGGTGTATTAGTATTTATTATGTCTGAGAGTACGGATCACACGAATAAGAGTCTATGAAAGTGGTAATTATCCTTTTACGACTGTTTGTTTTAATATTATTTAGTACCAACAAAAACTCTTTTTAGTGCATGATCGTGACCAGTTGAATTTGAAAAATAAAAAACACACAATACAACTTGAAAAGATTAGTAAGACGCCTTATTGCTTGATTGGAACCACCATTGCTGTAATGCTTCGTTGCCAAACATTCAGATTGATGTGCTTAATGAAACGTAACATGTTCATTGCTCTTATTTCATTTGGTACATTTAACACTTTCAATCACTCAGCTAACGTAGCTACCGAATATCAGTCTGTTTTCAGGACACTAGCTGGATTATTGAGCACATTAATGATACGTTTCTTCTCCATCCAGGAATGATGAGTCAGATCCATGCTTGACTATTAATAATATTTGGATTCTAGTTAAACTGTTGGCTCTAAGTACCCACTTGAGTTTATATTTTTATAATATCATACGATGACATTAAACATTTTTTCATAGATTATAAATACCTACATTTAACTAATGGGCTTGTACCGATTAGTTAAGATTTCTTTGTTATAATTTTTAACAGATTTGAAAAAAAGGATGAATTATTTTATATTAGTTAGCTCACAACGCCAAATAATTAAAAAATATTTCAAAATGTTTAGTGCGCCAATGTTCTTGAAGAAACAATTGCATATTTATATTACCAACAATGTCTTGAATGAGTCATAAAAAAATAAAACGGTATCTTACATCAGAACATCTAATGCGAATTGCGTTATCAGTTACGGTTACACAATGCATATACTAATACTAATAAGTACTGTGTAGATACCTAATTATCTACTGAATGCCGTTCGCTCATAACTTGTACTGACGCATTCTACTACCTATTTATATGCTTCGTTGGAACCTATAAAAGTCTTCAAAGATTAATATCTAGACTCCAGTAGTCGGACATAAATTAATTGAACCTGCCTTTTCTTTTTTATACGAAAATGCGGTTTTAAGTGCGTACTTTCTAGTGCCATTAACTATATTAAATAGTTACAAATCTGTTGTAAAGACTCTCCAAAAATATCATAATAATTTCACGTTTATTTGTAATGGCATTATACGAAGCAAATATGGCAATTGTTTTTGTAAATACCATTGTAAACTTATTGTGACCCTCTCCTGCCTACTAGTCTTGACAGTAAATATTAAAATTGTTGTGTCCACCTATCAATAATTGGTATTTGTATGTAGCAAAAGTCCGCCGAGCAACATAAATACGTAATTTACAGCTTCATATAAAACCTACGAAACGGAGCTAATATAATACTGGAACAGTCACTCGAGAAGTCTGACTTACGGGACACTTGTTGATCATTTTGAGAGCAAGAAATTTACTCACGACTATTCTTACTTACGAGGGTGACACTGAAAGATCTTAGAAAATCAAAAACTGGAAAAACTAGCAGCTTTATTAGTTTTATTATATATTTTCAAAATAGTGTCCATTTACATCAATAAATTGCTGCATCCGATGAAACCACTGAGAAAAGCACATTGTCCACTTGTCCTTAAGGGTCTCTTCAACGGTATAGAAAGTCATAAAAAATCATTGTAAAAAAAAATTCTCGCCTTTAATTCATGCTGAAGTGACACAGACAATTTTCAATTTTGCCGCCTAAACGAAAAAAAAAGAATAAAATACATACAATAATATTGGCAATGTGTTCCATTTTCAAAATTTGAACTTTTTTTTATTATACCGTTTACAAGTAGCCAGTTCTAAAAACTTTCAGTGTCACCCTTGTAGTACATTTCCACAAGTAAAAGCAAATGGGCATGATGACTGATTTTGAAAAACTGTTCTATAATATTCTAAGGTATCTTCTATTTCCCAAAAAATATATTATTTCGGCAGGAAACTATTTTTTATTAGAAAAATACGCTATTTAAATTGTAATTTTAAAATTCGCTCCAAAACGATCGCCGGTGTCATGGCGTCTGCTTGTGACGTCACTATTATGCAAACTGACCGTAAACACATCAAATCAGTAATTTACGTATATAAATATTGTAAAGAGTATGGAGTTTATCTTATTACTCTTTACTGATAATGTTGCGGTTGCTTAGCAACAGGTTTTATATTATTTGTGTCAAAAATGGTAAATCCTTGTTCCATGTTTTGAGAACACAAAACTATGTAATTGATCGATAGAAATCACGAAATACTTTATAAACGCAGGTAAAAACAATTACTAAGTGCAGAGATCGTCGAAGTTCGTACAAAACTTAGCGAGTTTTACAATGTGTACATGCTCGTGACGTAGTTCACTCTGATTGGTGTTCAACTTATCATGGCGGACTGTTGAATTTTGTAGTTTTATTTTATTAAATAAATTATCAATCTCGCCCTAAATCTGTAAATAAAAACATTTTTCAGAACCTATTAATCCTATCTCATTAGATAAACACATTATTTTAGTGATTCTTAGTTACTGTCATCATGCCTAAAAGCGATTTTTTATGTAAATGCCAAAAGTTAGGAACCTCTTTACATGGTTGTAGTAGTTTGTCGGCTTTTTATATCAACTCAGACACCAGAATTTTAAAAATGAATTTAGCTATAACCTAAGGTGTTGGTCCTACCAGAGTCAAATAAACCAAACAAACATGACTCTAGCAAAATGGAAGTAAGTACTTGAACCACAAATTGCGTAAAGAGAAACTAATCACAAGTACTCTTGGGAAATCTCCGCCAATAACTGGCGGTGACGGGAAAATAATTTCGGGAAATGTGTATGAAAAGGGAAAAATAGGGGTCCAGCGCGAAGTCCGGAACTAAAGAGCCCATTAGAATAAATAGGGTTGCCTGGTAATTATAGTTTTGGGAATAGTGCTGTATGGTTCCAATTGGATACCTGGAATATCTATGCTAGAGTAAAGTAATTACGAACGCTACTATTGTCAGAAGTAGGTGAACTATGATAAAATCAACACAGGATAAAATGTGCCTATTTCATAATATATAACACCATCACGTCTGTAATTTCCGAAGGGAGGCAGAGGTGCGCTGCAGTGGACCAACAATTGGTTGATAGTATTTGGTCCTAATGTAATAAGTGCAGCAGGCTTGCTCTATTACCCCAACTTTAGCGGGCACACTCTCCCCCAATGCAAGGTAGATTGGGTCCAATACCCGGGCTCAGTGCGGCTTGGCAAACTTCCCACAGCTTTTAAAAGACGTGAAGGTTTGCTCATTTCTTCCACCGTATAATCTTTACTGCAAATGATTCGCTCATGAAACTTTAAAATCCCATGGGTGGGAGCCCGGGCTTGAACCTGCGGCCCTTATTTCCTAGGCGAGCATTCGATCAACTTGGCTATTACTTTTTAACTATTACCGTTTAATTTTCGTGTATTTTTTACTGGTGTGTACGAGGTACGAGGTAATTTAGATTTTTGTTCACTTTTTGTAGTTAGTTAACGAAATATCATTAACAGGTGTTATATGACTATTCATGGCCTATTCCCCACTTCTTCAATAAACTATTTAAATATGCAATCTGCATATTCATTAACATTAACCCTTGTATAGGATATGCCTTCGTGTAAAAATGTTATTATTAACGTAAAAAACTTTGCATGGTAATTGCTCATTCGTTTTCTTTCAAGTTTCGTGTAGTGCTTTCATCGTTCGTAGCAAAAGCGGGTGATTAATTAATAATAAACCTACGTTGATCTTTGTAAAGATTAATTAATGTTATTATAATAATCTTTTACACCACTAAAACTCTTTGAGGGCATCTGTGCTTAATTACTACTTCTATAAATAGTTTAATCTTCACAGGCAAATTGTTTGAGTTGTAATATTACCGTTTAAATTTATAAAAGACTTAATCAATTTATAATGTCTTGCGAAGCATTTTAAATATCGCATTCTATAAGGATACTAATTCTTTATCACCAGTAACAGCCAAGTTTGTAGAACACTCGCTTTTGTAACGAGAGCTGCAGGTTCTAAATCTGACACACATCTCCAGGATTTTTGGATTTCATGTGCGAATCTCATTTTCGACCATGGTTATCACTTGCTAAGTGGTGAAGGAAAACCTCGTGAGGAACCTGCATGTCTAAGTAAAACCCACGTAAGACGCAATGGACCAGCGTTTTGGATTATGGCCTAATCCCCTCACATAGACAGGAGGCACGTGCCCAGCATTGGGATATTAAGAAATGCGTTCTAAAATAAAAGTAGCCATATAATTCCTTGTTACATCGGCTATCTGCCAGTGAAAGTCCCGTCAAAATCAGTCCAGCCATTTCAGAGATTAGCCGGAACAAACAAACAGACAGACAGACTGACAAAATTTTTAAAAAATGTTGTTTTGTTACATGTACCGAGTATACATCCAAATGCACGGAGTGTCTGTTTGGGACACTCCAATTTTATTTATATGTAGTATAGATTGTGTAACATTTCTGGTAAGTTATTTCCTTATCGAACGCGTCCAGACAGACGCAGTTGAAACATGTCCACGCGACAATGCGACCCTCATCACATCATCTGCGAAATAAATATAGTTCCAACACACTTCGTCAAAATTTTCCTATTCGTAGCCTCTTAGTTTCTTTCATAATATTATAACAAAAATAACTTTTACTGTGTTGTGTGCTCTTTGACAGGAATACACGAGCAACTGCTCAGCTATTGTATGTTCGTTAAGTTGAGAGTGAAAATAAAATATATTTTTATGTAACATCAAAAAAATAGTTCACGGTGTAATTAGCTTTGTAACGAAAACAAATACTATGGATTCACCTCATGATTCTGGGCTTGCAAGAATTTAAATTTTCCGCCAATTTCTATAATTTTTTCAAGTTCTATAAATTGTATTATAGGCATTTAAGTGTATCCTTTAGCTAAAGTTTTCGTTACAATATGTCCCTTATACCCGTTATATTTATTGCAGTATAAATAACTAAATAAACACATTTGACATTATTATAGTCCGGTAATTTGCCACACATAATCGTTTGTTTACCAACAACTTTACCCCAGAGTTAGCGATGGCTCAGGAAATAGAAACTGGGACAACAACACGACAGCCTTCTGGAAAATACGTGATTTCTGAGAATGTAATGAAAACATTGGCAATACTTATTGAAAACTATGCTGTTCTATTGGAGGTTAACATGAATTTATTGATGAAATTATATTATTATATTATGATTAATAAAAAGCTAATTTAACGAATAAACTATAAATCAATACCAGTCAATATATTATCACTAAATATGCTGGCAAAATACTGATCCAGGTAAAATGTTTACAGAGGACTATTTAAGCCATCGACTCGAAGGACAAGGATATCTCATAATTGTATAATGCAGGATATGGAGCATATTTTAAATTAAAAAAAATACGCTTTTTAATATTAATGTCGTTATTATTATAGTCATTAAAGCTAAAATCGTCTTACAATATTATAATTTCCGACACGTGTGCGAGAATTAAGGTGTATGTTTAGTCAGTTCATTAAACAGATTGTGTAGTTATAAGGGTGCTGATTATTAAAGGAAACCACTTCTTATATTAGTTATACACGCATGTACTATACACCATATTTATTGGAAGCAGAAGAAGGAATAGAACAGTGTGCTCACAAATCAAAATAAATATTTACCCACTACCAAAATAAAGTTACGAATGATAAATATTTTGGAAGTTCCAACAACGGATTTACACTTATCAGTTCTAAGTGCTTAAACATTTCCATTTCATATTACCTAATTATAACAAGCTACGAGAAATAGGTACAACGAATTACTAAGGTTTCGCACGGGTAATTAATTGTGTACGTAACGGCCCATTCGTTTTATCTTTACATTACAATAAACCCTTTGAACAAGTTCACTAACATTACATTAGGTACAGCTTATTCATCCGAAAAACTCTGGTCAGCAAGTGTGTATTGTTTTATTTCAGTGACGAAGGCACCTGTTGACTACGGGTCCTTTAACCCCTAAAATAGCAATTGGTTGAATCTTATTTTTTTTCTAATGTAGAGCTCCATCAGCATGTCAAGTACCAATTAGCATGCACCGTGAAAAATGTAATGCAACTCGCTACTCACAAACCCGCATTGGACAAGCGTAGTGGACGATAGGCCAAGTCCTTTTTTTTGGGGTCGAGTCACCTTCGTCCGTAGGAGAATTAGATACCCTCGAGATGCCCTACACGTGACCCTGGGTGGTGCCAACTAGGTGACAACTACTGGTGGTAGGCTTCGGCCGTGGTTAGTCACCACCCACTGAACAAGCTATGTCGCTAAGCGGCCTAGCCGTGTTCCGGCATGATGTTCGGTGTTGCCATTCATGGATGGCGGGTCAGATCAGCTGCGCTGCATGTGCCTAGTGAATGTAGCGTCTCGATCTACTGCCGCCTTCCTACCTAGGCAAGTATGCTCCATCGTAGATCTCATCATCACTTACCATCAGGTGAGATCGAGATCAAATACTTGCCTTATATAATAAAAAAAAAGAGTCCTCGCAGCAAGGAAGAGTTTGACCGGTATAATATTAATGGGCTCACCCACTGTTACATTGGGACCTAAAATATTACGGCGGGGTGGGTGTGCAGGCACGGTCCTCCTCCTCAACCTCTACCTCAACCTTCTGGGATTATAGGCGTGATGGTGTTTTGACCATTGTTCATCTCGTCACAGTCCACGGCATTTTTGTTAGTTGTAGTACCCACATGTTTGCTCTTATACATTATAAGATATGGTTGGTCACTACTTAACAATTAAGTTGATAAAATATGTGAGGTAGACTCTACTAAATTATAAAAAGGGTGTTCGCATTGTTTAGTCCCACCTACGCCTAAATAACCTTTGTGCGAACTGCGCTACTCTACACTATACAATTCTTCAGGACTCTACAATTTTATTTTTAATGTGAGTAGACGAATGTATATAATAAAAAATAATCAAATGTAGAGCGTTCATATTTAAACGTTTACAATCATTTTGTGTTTATATTATCTGCTTCTGTTCTTGTTTTAGAAGAGTTAAATAAAAAATGAGTATATACATGGGCCTCTATATGTATTTACTGTTAATACCTATAAGCCTTTTCCTTCCTAACAAAAGATTTCCGACGAGAATCAAAAGATAAGTGGGTATCATTTTTATATCAAAGAAAAACCCGTCGTCCAAGTAATTTTCAAGAGTCATTGATTTGATATACTTGAGGTAGGGAGTCGCGTCGTATTCTCTATTAAAATGTAACATGAGCAGACATGTTATTTGTAAAAAGCCCGTAACGTGATCTAAGCGTGACTCGTCTACGACATTTTGATATATAATAAGCATAATGTTAACAATTGGAAACATAAATTCTATGGATATGAATTATGATGTATTAAAAATCTATCTATCTAAACTATGCAAAATATATGAAGTATATTAATTATAATATTTACATTAATAATAATAGTTCGTTTGTGCGGTTAATAATAAAATGATTATCATAAATAATTTTCTTAAGCCACTTTTATGAAGATCATTTTAAAAACAAAAGGGTCCCAATTAGTACCAACCTATCTTTAGTAAAGCTCTAATGAAAATCTTTAATATAAAATACACCAATGAATCCAAAATAGTGGGGAAAAAACCAGCACCAATTTACCGGTGTTTTACCACAGAGTACATTTTATACAATACGCAAGATTACCTACCAAAACAGAAACACAGAAAAAAAAACATCTATAGTATAACAATGATACCTACTGTTTTTATTTACTCAGGAAAGTAGGAAAATAACTCCAATCCATACATATTTTGCTATAGAAATGAAAAAAAAACGAATGTAAAATTAATATAATTAAAAAATAAATACACCTAGACCTACAAACATAAAGCCAGTACTTAAGACTATTTACGGCATTATACGGCCCATGTAGCCCTTTTCATAAACTCCACGTCATCATTATTAAAACTCTACATATTTGTTAACAATTAACAACAACATTATGATAGCGACATCTGTTGACTTTTTCCAGTATCGATACACACAGCAAAGCTTAGTAGCGGGGCTTGTTCAGTTCAACCCTTAGCACACAGGGCGCTATCTGGCGAAACTCAGCTGATATACGAAGGACGCCGTTTCTTAGCAAATTTTCCGGAACAGCGACACCTACTGGTGGAAATTTTAAACTTAAGGAAATGTACCGAGAGCGGTAATGGAGGAGGTATACAGAGAAAGGATTCAGGAGGAAAAGCTACTAAAAAGCAACGTTATCATCCTAATTCCTTTATGGCTTCAATGAGGGCGTTGTAAAAATCTTGAATTGCAAAACAACAAGCTCACTACAAACTTGATGTATGACCAAATTATATTTAGACAGCCTTTCTGGTTTACAGGAGCATTTTTTTAAATTAATTTCGGTGAAGAATTAATTGTATATTGTACTTATTGGATTCCGCAAGAATAGAGCAAAGTAGGGGTAGCAATACTAAGTAGATTACTAAGTAGATACTAATAACCAGGTACGTGTATATTGGTATATATGGCTAGGTAATATTAGTAATTAAGCCTCAGTGTAAATTACTTCGTTACATACGATTAATTAGTAAACCACGGCTCATGAAAATTTGAAACTCATCATAATTTCGGTATGAAGGGCTGGGTACATATTACTTAGGCACCCAAACTATTCAAAACCAGGTTTTAATAAGAACAAATAGGTATCAACAATTTCACCACAGAGCCTACCACCTATCTACCCACGTAATATTTAATTCTAAAACCTAATTTATTCCTTTAAAACACACCCACGTTTCCCTTTTAACCACATCGCATTAAGCATCCCAGATCGCTTACAATAAATCACTTAAATCGGCGACATTAATCAAACAATAACCGGCAGAAATTGGATCCTATCCTCATCATAAGCTTTTAGAGATCCATTGTGAGCTAAAGAGCTCTGACATAACGTGTTATCAAATAGAAGAAAGGTGTGAATTTTCACAGGCGGCTGCCGAAGCCCCACCTACTTAAGATGGCGCCATCCCCACCTATAAACGAGCAGCCACTAGCGTGCGAGGACCGCATCTCGTTCATACCTACAGCCTCCACAGTCGACCTCATGGTTCCACCTATTTTCGGATGCAATTATCAGTTTCCAACAAATTCGGAGCTAAAGAATTTAGTCGTGCCTTTCACCTTTGCGGCTCACGATTGAATATTAAGTGAAGTGATGAAACGTGCATAGATAATAAATTTATTAGTGGTGACAACTATGAAGTTGTAGAAGTTAAACTCATTGAATTAATAATGGATACAGTAGATGATATTTCGAGTACGTGTGAAAATGATTCCGTCGCAAACACAGAATCCAGTGCACCGTGTAACGATAGAAAAGACAACAATTATGATGGTGATTCAGAAACTGAATACGATAGTGAGAATGAAACAATAGATATATGTGAAAATAGTGATCATTCAGTCCATCGGATTAATGAAAGCAAAGTCGACAGGAACATGTTAAGTCCTATACTAAATTCTGATAAAATAGGTTTTTTCGATCACAATCGAATGATGTTTCCAAGAAAATTTAGCGGAAGTAGAAATATTTGTGATAATAGTGAATCGTCTCATAGTAGCACAAAAGACACTGCGAACGGTTTAATACATGGCAAAAGTAAGACATTTCTAATAGACAATATATTAGGAAACAATAAAGATAAAAATACTCTAGTGATAAACAATTTGTCTCCTGATGATAGCGACATTATTGAAGAAAATACCGATGAACATAATGGTAAGCTAAAGTCAATTTGATTTATTTTAAGTTGCACTTCCCATACAATAAGTTAAATCTAATCGTATACATCAGAGTCCATCTGCACATTGCAATGTTTTAATGTAACTATATTATTTTGTGTATGTCTCAGTTTATACTTTTATAGTTCTATGCGGATATCTAGTCAGAATTCCATACATAGCTTAGACACACTACGCCGTAAATCATAAAAAGAAAAAAATGCGTTAATCTTTGAGAAATAAAACATAATTTACCTAATTATGAAAAGCAAGGTCGAAATTGTGACATCATCATTATTAACAAGGTATTCAGTAAGTATTTATTATTTTGAAATATACTTATCTATTAAAATAGAACTAATTTTACCGATTATATCGCGTTTTTTTATGTTTTTTTACATTCCCGCCGCTTCAGCTGCTTTACAGCAACCATGGTCACGGGAGGACCGTCGAGAACGTAAAAAAAACATAAAATAAACACGACAAAAACCTAAAAAATAGTTCTATTTCAATGTGTAGTATTCGCGTAAACATAAGAAATCAATATATACTTATCTAAATAAGGGCAAGTGAATATCTAAAGTAAAATCTAAATTCAAATCTTTCCCAGAAATTCCAGTCCAATATCTAGGTACATTCAATAAAGCATATAACCATTATAAATTCCACGAAACTATTATGCCCCATTTTTGTTACCAGTATCATCGACTTCAACTTGTCCAGAGTTGAGCGCGCTAAGCGACGCGGGACTGCTCGCCGGACACGCGTACGCGCATTGGCTAGCCACACACCAACCCTCTGCGTCACTTTATGGTAAGACTTTATCGAGACATTAGGAATCCGAATAGATAACCTTGATTGAACTTCAGGCGTGACTCGGGGGGGGGGGCAGTAGTACCTACGAATAATGACCACCCATTGACTTACACTACATTCCTAGAAATCTAGGGCTTTCTTCGAGATTGTCAAAAAACTAAAAATTCGTGGCCACAGCTAAGTAGTACCTACCCAATTATCCATCCATCCATCCATCATCTAAGAGACGTCCACAGCTGGACATAGGGCGCCCTCAATGACTTCCACATCACGGTCCTCTGCAACTCGCGCCCACCGGCTTCCTGCGACGCGTGTGATATCATCGTTCCACCGAGTTGTGGAGGGTCGTATTGTCAACGTCGTCCGTCAAGACCCAATTGTAATGCCAATTAATTATAGCATTCTAATTTGGTACTATCACACAAACGATATCCCGGCACCCCAGCATCAGCAGAAACGATAATGCAGCATCTGTGCGTGACCCGTGACGTAATCGCGTGCGCCTACCACCCGGTGCAACGCTTCGCACGCCACTCGCACGCAACCAACCCCTAACATCTCGTAATTGTTATCTTAACTAGCAGAAATATTAATCTGGGTTTGTTTGAGAATTATTGGCTCAACGATACCCTAGCCAAAGTGTACTCACACCGCATCAAACCGATTACAGCCCCAAAATGCTTTCTCGATGACGATACGACTACGATTGGAGATGGTGCATTACTGGTAGACAAGTAGACTACTCGGGTATTCAAACTAAAAAAAATTAAGAAGAGTCAAAAAGTTAATTGAAATTTGTATCCTGGAAACTAGAGCCGATTTCTAGAAGAATAGCTAACAACCATCTCGCCAATATTAACGATAGTGGCTACAATGCGACTGTACTACAATGGACTGGGGATATGCAAATTACACCCAGACAAGTGCAAATTAAGAAAATATTGTACGGTGCAGCCGTACATTGCACCAAATCAGCACTTTCCGTGGCACGAGCGACTTACTTTGCGATGCACTTGAGTTCGCGATCGGCTAGCAAGTAAACCGCGCGTGCTCACTTACCATCATTTCCCATTTAGAATAATAGTCAATATACTTAATACCTGTATAAAAATCAATCTTGAATCAACATTTAAACTATACGGTATGTGTTTCTTTTTATGAACTTCATATTATGTATAGTTGAGCACATAAAGAGAGAGATAACCTTAAACAGCGACGCAGCTCCCTCCCAAGAGCTTGGAACGCTGGGTTTAGAACAAACTAAGCTTTGATTTATTTTTACAAATAAATTACTTCTGTCGGTCATTCGTCATCACTCGATCGGTGTGATACTGTGAAAGTCCTATTTTGCATCAAGTTCATTTACCGCGGTGAAACGTGAATCTTTACTAGTTAATGTATGAAAATATTCAATCACTACGTCGATATTTAAATACCAAATACCTACTCATAATACCTTCACTGTATGTTTATGAACGGTTGAGTCACATTTGTTGGCTCAGTAGCGAGGTTTCGGAATTTCGGTGGCTATAAAATTAGTGTGACCGTGTAACGTCCGGGAATAACACGGGGGTCCACGAGTTCAAACTTTCTATGACAACTCCACACACCATCACAACACAGTTGACATTTGACATTCCTTCACCTCCAGTGAAGTTGATAAATACAATTGAAAATCACGATTCGGGCGCGGATACAGCAGGGGCAATGGGTCCTATGCCCCCAGCCCCTGACCCACGGCTGAAGTACTTTATTTCGACCAATTTAATTGTTTTGTTTCACACACAAATCCTCTCCCCCCCTCCATCGAAATCTGTATCCTTTATCTGCGCCTATCACGATTTCGTATAACTTGCGTACTTTTGTTATTTTCGTTTGAAATAAAAAAAAGTACACACCTAACGGAAAACTCATTCATCGTGACTGAACATTGGTGTCAGTATTGCTGTAAATTTGACGATTATCGATTTCCAAGTACAAATATGTGTGAAGTAATTCACAATAATAATGGGCACATATTTGCAGAAATGGTTTAGCAATGCAGACGAGGTTTAAACTGTGTAACCATCGATAAATCTGTGAAAATATTTAATTCTGTCACATCACAATATAGATTTAGAAATAACACAGACGAAGCAAACGTCGCAAACAACAGATTAAAGCAGAAGAAACTATCCCGATTTGTGAATTATACACACTTCAAATTCATTCCATTGTTCCGTCGTACCTACCTAAATATTATTTTTGATTTAACTTCTAAACTTAGACGAATTAAATAATATGTACGTAATTCGTATGTTTTTTTTGAGCTTCGTGATCTGTGGTTGTTCCCGACGCTCCGTCTATTTTATTTCTTAGTTGAGCACAAGAATAAAATATTTAATAGGTCTGTGCTAAACATGACGTGTTGACCGTTCTAATTGTAACGACCAACGGGTTGGGTACATACAGTGTTATGGTCCGTGCGATTAGTGCGAGGGCGCATTCGTCGAAATGTCGTCAGTGGTCGTACGGTGGTCGCGACTTCGCACCGAGGTGTCGGCAAACAGCAGCCGCGACGATAATCACCACAAAGCTGGCGTGTTTGTGCATCGCCTTAACGCGGGCCCCGTTGTGATCCAACTGTATCCAGAAACTGAATTTACACCATGCCTCTATGGAAAAACATACCGAGAAATAGTATCGGTCAATATTGTATTTTATTTTTTATGAAAATTAAACTTGAAATGGGAGCTCGTACGTGTATGCACATCTAGTTATTGCGATTATCGGTATTCTGAGCCCATGTGTGTGTTATTGCACTTATTTCCAACTACTCAAAATCGTTTTCGCTTGAGTTTGTATAAGTCATATGTTCAAGTAGGATTTTTCCGAATAGCGGAGTAGTTTCGGGGATTTTATTGTCTGTCCCTTTACAGAAATTTTTTTCATGGCAATACTGTTGTCCCTGATGAGTAGCTATAACTGCTGTTTTTTAAATATGCTTTCCATCGACCTACAAGAGAATTAAGTAGTTATAAAAAAAAATCAAGATCCCTTTACAAGGATAGTTTGTGGCTTAATAAATTTTACTGTATTTTACCAAGTTATGGCCTAATCTCCATTGCAGTGAGGAGGGGGCGTGCCGAACAGTCGGACATTAAAAGGGCTGATTTTATTATACTATACTATTATATATATGGCAAGTTATTAGAATATTAAAAAATATGATCTCAAAACACTCTTGTATGGTCATAAAACGGTTACGTAAATAGTTAACAGTCGGTTAGCGCGGCGATCGCACACACCGGCGACAATGCGGTGTTGACACGGGAGATGTCAAACTGCGCAGGCGCAACGCAAACACACTGATTGTGTTTATAGCCACTTAACGAGAGACCGCGACAATTCCGATTAGTGTTCGAAAAAAATCTATCATGTTTTTGTCTTTGCGAGAGCAGCTACTTAGTAAATGGGGCCTAGTTGACTTTTTGTACCTTATGGCCAAATCATTATTAGGCATTTTTCTAATGGCACCAGGCTCACCGCGCACTCCCACCACGGTTACACACTACAGCTGTGACCAACAAAGACGCTGAGGATCAAACCTCGACGAATCCCGGGGAGAAGCTAATTGACTAGAAACTTGTAACGGGCAACGAAATTAATCGAAAGGAAAAGGGCAGGAGATTGAAATAAGTCTCAATGTTAAGCCAGTCTATGAAATGTATGAGCCATAGACGTTTTACCGCATCCGCGTCCTATTGAACGTAGAAAATGACGTGAACGTCCACGCAACGATAATTCTAAACATGTCTATAATTCTAATAATAATTCTATAAGTATATCTAATAGGTAGAGTCATTAATTAATCAGAGGTGACGATGACTAGCTTTTGAGTTATCAATCCGGTAGGTGGGACCTGATTTTCTTGTAATCACTTTTCAAGATGTAGGTGTAATCATTTTACATGTGTTTTTATTTATTCTGGTGTAAGAATTTATAAAATAAATATGGTATTATCCGCAAGACATATAGGCCTATTGTATTTATAATCAGAAAAATAAATACAGACCTCACTTAAATTTCCGTCATTCTTATTTTTACAGACGACAAAATCAACAGAAGACCACGTCGAGCAGGACCCGAAAGAAAGCCGCGACAAGCTTATAGCGCCAAACAGCTCGAGCGATTAGAAGCTGAATTTAAGATCGACAAGTACCTCAGCGTATCGAAAAGGATGGAACTGTCAAAAGCCTTAGGATTGACCGAGGTTCAGATAAAAACCTGGTTTCAGAATCGACGGACGAAGTGGAAAAAGCAGCTCACGTCGCGGCTGAAAATAGCTCAGCGCCAAGGTTTGTTCCCTGGACAAATCTTCGGGCACACCCCGCCATCGTACTCCCTGTTGAACCCGTATGCGTACGCGCCGCTCAGTTGTGTGTTCACGCCAGTAACTATGCCGTCATCGCCCCCATAAAACTATAGCAACATAGAAAAATACTGTTACTAAAAAGTTTAGCAAGTTAACGAAAATATTTCTTGTTTTATCAATGCTAAATATAAAAATGATAATTCTCATATTTTAATTAAGAAACCTAAAATTACACAAGGAAAAATAACAAAATGTAAATTCGACTTACCTTTGTATATAACCACAGATCACGAGAGATATGCCGTGCGGTTCAAAATGTATGGGAACTCGCTGTCTCCGTTTTGTTCCCACCACTCGCTAAAACCAACCAATACGAAGTCTCTTCGGTGCGTGCTGCGTCGTCGCCGTATACAGCGGCCGTACCACGCGACGCACCAGTTTATTCAAAGTATCCTTAGACGATCTATACATTGCCTCGTACATTCACTCAGTAGCGAACATAGGTGGTACTTAAAGAGCCATGTATTTTGTACAAAAATAAAAAAGTCGTTGTGCTACATGAAAACTAAAATAACATAATAAAGGCATTAAATATTTTTTGATTTGTTGTTTTTAATGATTTTAAAGACGAATAAATAAAATACTTAATACTGGCTGGTGAAATGAGATTCCATCTTTCGCGTAGTTCACTTTGCTGCTAGTATTTTTGCACACAACCACGTAATAACACGGCATTTAAAAAAAAAGTTAGAGCTCCGATACCGACGTGCAGTTGCAGTCGACTGACGGCGAAAACTCTATGTTAGCGTAATTTTGGCTAAATGTGAGCGCAAGCCCACCGCTTTCATAACATATCTCCTCTCATATATCTGTGTATATAACGCTACAAATCTAATAATCTAACTTCATTTTTAGTTACTATCTATCTATAAGTTTTTTTCTTAAATTACCATTGATGTTTTTTTTTTAATTTATATACATATTCAAAATATGGTGTTCCCAAAACTCTCAATACAAACTCAAAGTCAATAATCAGACATTTTTTGTATAGGCTTACGAGGGCCAATTTTTTTCATAACTCTCCAACCAGTAAGGAACGCGACCTCAACTGAGAAGATTCAAGTCATTCATACCTACATCATCAACAGAAAATATGACACCATTTTCGTAACGTTTATAGTTTGTCAACTGAATTGATTGCCTCGCGAACTGTACATAATTACTTAACTTGCTACTTTTAGCACCAGCTACGTATCGTCCTAAACCAGCGAAGGTAAATGTTTGGACGCATTGGAAAATACTACAATATTGCATTATGACGAATACAGTAAGGTAGCTATTTGCCTATTTAAAAAAACCGTTTCTCCATTGTTTTTTTATATATTCAGCAACAAAATTATTATTCTGTTAATTTATTCATAGTTTACTGTTGATTAAAACTTTCTCAAAGTCGGATTGTCCATTTAATATTACAATTGTGAAATAAAATATAGAGCAGCTAGGTAAGTTTATTGTTTAGTATCTAAGTTTACTCATAAAAGCAATAAAAGTGCAATAAATAAAACAAAAACAAATAAGCTTTATTTATTTTAAATTCTTTAATAAAAAATATTGTTTTTCTGATATCAATGAAATCACTAACAATGTCAAAACTTAAGAGACTATACGTAAGCTAAAAATATTCTGTTAAAAATTATTTAGTACAATGATTACACCTAACCTATAATTAATAAATGAGTTAGTTATATGTAGGCGTAATTAGGAGTTATTATTATTACGCAGTATGAATACACTAACACACACACATAAAACATATTGCCACAGTTTTATACAACCACGCAACTCTAGGTTTTCAGCATAATTTGATTTATTTATCTCTTCACCGAGTCACGTACTGTAAATACTCGTAATAATAGATCGGTGATCGACACATTTTTTCCATCATGCTTAATACACTAACACAAACAGAATATAGAGTTGGTTGACACACACATTATCTGACCTGCCTAACATACAAATAGTTTTCGGCTGTTATTCCTTGTAATGAGTTACTTATCATAAGTCGTCTTAAGACCTGTAGATTTTTGTCTGAAAAAAGGAGAGTCATCTTCGGCATCGCGCGGGCGGGTAGTGTAGATCACAGTCGGCGCCGCCCAGTCCAAGTACGGCGGCACGTAGCGCGCCCAACGCCCCACCGCGCGCCCACGCTACGCCCGCACTGGAACAACCGATTCTACAATAAAATCGATTCAAGTATCGATTAATACTAATCAATTATAGTTTGTTATTAATATTTATATTCATTATAACCTTTGCAGTAATTCTGATCTAGCGCCAATTTCCGCTTATTATTATACCAAATTTCCATCAACGATGCGTGCCTCTATTCTGGTATACGCGTATGTATCCTAGCCTATGTAGCCAAAGAAAAAAGTTACAATATGTATGGTATACCTGCTAGGGATATAGTATAGTAGATATACCTACTACATCTATACATATAAATAAAATTGGAGTGTCTGTTTGTAATATTAAAATAACCGCTTTTTACTAAGTGCATTTGGATGTATACACGTTACCTATACCGAAACAACATTTTTTACAATTTTTGTCTGAAATGAAATGAATGAAATGAAAAAAGTTTATTCGACACAGACACGAAGATACACAAATGGGTACATTTACATGAAAAAGTAGAAGTAAAGAACACACAAAGATACACAAATAGGCACATACATTAAAAAGTGAGGAACATAAAGTAGGTATTGTGGATCTCAGTGTGAGCTGTGCCGAAAGGCGTTTGGCTCAGCATGAGCTGGTGGGGAACGGATTCCCCTCCAGCGCTGATTTTCAGCCAAAGCCTCCTCAGTAGGACATTAATCATTTCGCTTGGTAACCAAACTCAGACGCAATCGCAGATACACACAATACATGTATAAAGTATAGAATAGAAATAAAAGTGATAGAATAGAAAGATACATATAACGTGCTGCATATTATGGTAATAAAAATAAATAAATAAAATAATTAATTAGGCACCAATGCCTGAGCGCAGGCCGTTCTCACTTGCACGTACCTACCTACTTATATAGGTACGTAAATGTGTTCGCCGTTTTTGTCTGTCTGTCTGTCTGTCCGTCTGCCTGTCTGTCTGTCTGTCCGTCTGTCTGTCTGTCTGTCTGTCTGTCTGCTTGTTCCGGCTAATCTCTGAAATGGCTGGACCAACTTTGACGGGACTTTTACTGGCAGATAGCTGATGTAACAAGGAGTAACTTAGGCTACTTTTATTTTAGAAAAAAAAATAGGATCTCACGAAAAAAAATTAAAACCAATGTTGCAGTGCAGCGCCTGATTAAGTTTGATAGCAACAACCTGCAATGCGTCCCGCGGGCTCAGAATGGGCGAGCAGGCTGTTGTCAACGGTTGTCTTTGTTAAATACCACGCGGACGAAGTCGCGGGCAACAGCTAGTCCAAAATAAGAACTATTACTTCGAACTTCGTTACAGAAAATTAAACTAACGCTTTGCACAGGCCATGAGATCAATCCAAGACTGGCCCGAAATAAAAAAAATATATACAAAGTATTGTTAAGAAAAGTGATTTAAACTCCATTGTAGATTGACGAAACCATTCTGTAAATTTGGGGGCATATCAAATATCACATTACATGGTAGAAAAGAAAATACGTACTGCCAAACCGGTAGCCAATATCCATTGCCATCCCTCAAAGTCCTCGCATGTTTGTTCCCAACACATAAGGCTCTATACAGACACGGCGTGGTACGCGGCCTAAGAGCAAGCAGCGCGTACCGCACCATTGTGTTCACAGCTGATATAGAACCATATAGTGGGGGGTCTACACTATCTGTGTCTCGTTTGAATCGAAACCCATCTTCTACGTTAACCGTATCTCCTCCGTTGTCGACCATCTGCATCACTTGAGGAGGTTGGGGATTCTGAAACGGTAACAAGAATTGAAATATCGTTGGACATTTGAAAGGATGCATAAATATATATAAATATTGTCAGAAAAACCTAGCAATTGTATGGTCGCAAACTAAGCATTCGCTTTGGGCAATTTCATTATCGCCCAGACCAGGGTAAATGAGAAAATTCCGTTTAATAAAAACTTAAGTCTGATATTATAATTCTTTTATTGCGATGGTAACATAGTTATTGTGAATTAAATAAATGTAACCCGTAAGAAAAATATATAAACCTTGCCGACTGAGCTGCGTTAAGAACACACGTTTAAAGTTAACTCAATCGGCATAGTTTGGAGGTGTATAACAGGGGCATTGGTAGATATAATGTTCATAATTAGGAGTACTTGCTACACAAATTGGCATGGTTTTGACTTCAAAATTTTGTTAGACTTCATATTTGAGGGGTGTTTACAGAGCAAAATCAATGGTTGCAAGAGCGGAGCTGCGGGAAAATGCTAGTTTGGTATCATTTTTCGGTCTGAGAGTTAATTATTATTCATGTTATGTAGGTATAAATAATATCTCTAACTCACCATAGTAATACACATTAGCACCTGAAGCACGAACATCCCAAAGGACAGAAAGGCGATCCCAGTGAGCGATATATCGAAGAGGTCTGCTAACCCCAAGGCATGGCTGTCCTTTTCAACCTCGTACTCTTCCACCACGTGGTGGGGCGAGGAGTGGTACAGCGGCGGAGGGGGAGGCGGCATTGAGTACTCGTAACCGCCACCTGTAAAGGGAGCTTAAATGTTCGTGCAGTATTTTTAGATGACAGCATTTATTTTTTATTTATTAATATTTTATTTAGTTGATCGCTTGCGTCGGTAACGATGATAGTAGGTGCAAATTTCGGCTCACACCTCTAGAATTTTTGAATTTCATGTGCGAATCTCATTTTCAACCATTATTACCTATCACTTGCTAAACGGTGAAGGAACACATCGTTAGGAAACCTGCATGGCTATGACAGAACCCCTCGAAAGACGGACGTGTGAATCCGCCAACCCGCTACTGGGACAACGTGGTGGACTATGGCCTAATCCTCCTCATATTGGAAGGAGGCTTGTACCTAACAGTGGAAGATTAAAAAGGGCTGGTATTATTTTATATATTTCCAATGGAAATTCCATATCTTGTGGACACGCTTTGCCAAACTCTTTTACAGTTTGCCGGCAGCAATTATCAGGGATATGTAAACGTTACTTATTATACTCTTGTTTAAGATATTTTTATATAATATTATGTAAGTACTTAAGTAATATTTTAAGGATCCTTTGTTTTAGGGGTAAGTACTGTGTAAGTACTTCCACCATTTAGTTGCATGTCGCCGCTGCCAGCTTGTTATAGCGTAAGGCACTAATGCATTTCGCATTGTCACTTTTTATTTCATAGACATTCCTGCCAATATAATAATTTCATCAAATTTGCAACATTTGGTCGTAGTTACGAGTACCTCCACTAAAATAATAACCAAACTAGGTATTTACTTTACTATAAGAAACGAAAATACCTACTTAGATATGTAAGAATTGTCTCATGTAGGTATTGTAAGTAATTGTAATTCTCTTGTCATAATAGTAAAACTCTTATATAGATGAAGCTAGCGCAATTGTAAGCAGATAGTTAAGTAGGAGCTTAGTCTTAATTTAAGTATTGTAATACTAAGTTTCTTACTATACTTAGCGACATCATGCGCCGCTACTCCGGGACCTACGTATCCAGTATGAGCCTCATTCCCTTCGTATACCTCGTACCCCTCTCTGGTCTGCAGCCCAGGAGTTTGGGGAACTGACGGGAGTGTGACGTTGTTCGTCATCGTATTTGTGACTGCGCTGTAACGCTTGTTTAAATTGTTTAATGCTGCTATCCTGGAAATTTACAATGATTTTAAGACACCTGCGTTCAAAATACTTTCCTGCTATAAAGACAGTATTTGGCACTGTGGGTAGTAAAACATAATAATAAAACAACATTGTTATAAAATAGGTATGATATGTACATATAACCGACCCTTTTTGGGTCCTGAAGTCCCTGTAATAAATATCGCTAGATACAACCCTCAAGCTTATGGACCTCAGCTAGGCATCGCTTGTATTATAGATACCTACTAAGGGTAGCGATCCCAATAATACCAAGGACCATGATAAATTAAGAAAAGTGCATTTAGGATTTTTTTCCCGACCGAAAACGATCGCGGGACATCACGTGCCCATGCAGTGAGCCGAGCGACTACAGCTAAACCGCTAGATTAATTTTTTTATAGCAAAATCATGTTTGAAATGACTTCCTAATCATTTAGAATTACCCAGACTAATAAATGAAGACTTCATTTGTCTAAGATGAATAATTGTTATTGCTATTGAACTTAATTAATATCACCTAGAGAAAAACAAAAATAAAACCTACCTACATACAGTGCAACATATTTTACAAAGTACAAATGTATAAAACCTTGGAAGGCAATACAGAGGGGGGAGGGTGAGTTGAACCCCTAACCCCTCCTGCCTTACTTTTGACCTTAGCTCGTCTAATAGTAAGTATGCTTACTTAGTCAGCCACTCCTGATAATTTGCGGAGCCCACATCAAACATAACGTTATTCCTAAGATCTTGCGAGCGTTGGGCGAGTGATTGCTCATTGCGAAGAACTCCGAATGGTGTGCCGACCCGATTCTGCAATATACTTTTGCCCATTTCTTCTACAATTTGTTCCGCGATGTAATTGCGGCAGTGATATTCGTTCATCATTTGCCTGCAAATGACAGTAGCGAAACATACCTATTTGAAGAGGAGTCATTGGAAGCTGGTAATAGGAGGATGCACACATCAAAGTTAGACATAGAACTGTTTACGTAAATCGTGGGTATAGTAGGCAGGTGTACATTAGAAACCAAGTGGGTAAGTAGCAGCAGTGAGTAGGCAGTAAGACTATACAACCCAATTCCTACCGTCTTCGTCGTTCGTGTCTATTATTACCAAATAAATGACCCTTAACAGGTATTTAACACACGAGTCTGCGTCCTTACAAAAAAATAATTCTCATCTAGTATATATACAGTCTGATTTCTCTCACTATACGTATTCCTAAAGAGTTAATGTGTTAAGTTAATGTCTTTTAATGCAATTTTTCTTCATTAGTATTAACTATTTTACATATTAAGGATACACAGACTATATCTACAATCTTCGTTGATATAAGTAGGTACTTATGTTCAAAGATGAACATAATTAATTACCTGTGAAAAGCAAGTGTAGACAACGCTGCATCTATGGATCCATTAGTATTTTTTTCCACATGTTTGCTTATTGTATTATTTCGGGTCCCTCCGTCTACCATAAAAAACGTAGGCATAAGATCCGTGCGAAGAATATCATTAACGTTTAACTCACTGTCGTACATTTTAGCATAAAACATTGGCTTTATTATGAAACATATGTAAAAAAATATTTTAAAATACATGTTTTATAACGTGTAGCTCGGATAAATGACACAAAACGAATGTCGCATTAGAGAAAAAGTCGGACGGAAAGATTACACGAGTTATAAAGCGTAAAATCGGGCCATGATTCTCAAAGTGATTTTATCTCTTCTTAACTGTTAACACGGCCAGTAGTTTTAGATGCCGTAGTCATATGTACAATGTACATATATAGGTTCCTACTTATACCCTAAAATTTAGAAAAAAAACACAGGACCAAAAATTTGTTACTTATGTTGCAGACTGTGAAAAAGCTACTATCCATAAAATACAAAGTAAACTAAATTTCAACCTTTTAAACACAAGCCAGTATTCTAACTATATCTCGTATTTCCATAACTAGCAGTAAGCTCAGACGAAGTAAGTAAAACACCATATATATAACGGATAAAGTACCTAACTATCTAAAGGTAACCAGCTTTGAAATATTGCCACTGCGTACCGTGTTTTCTTTAATAAAATTCAACATTCCAAAATAGATTTACAACTGCTATTTACAACGCAAATTACTTCGGTTGGCCACAAAGGTGCGGCGTTGTCAGCCCCGCTGGTCCTATTACAGCGTGTTGAGAGCCCCCATCCCCTGCTGCCGACGCCCCTCTGTGAAAGGATCCATTGTTAAGTTACAAATGTTCTGATGTCATATCACCGACGTCTGACGTGAGAACATGCCATATTGCTCGAGATCCATTAAAAAGCTTTTTAGAGTAGGTACATTGGTTGTGACGAAAATTGAGACTAGATAATTGGGTAGCTATACTTACTTACCTACATAAACAGATAAATCGCTCAATACCTACTTATCTTAGGTTTCACAATCGATTTTACAAGAACAATAGAGAATATTATTTCTGTGACTCCATGCAACTTTCGAATATCTAGTAAGATATGTAGTACCTTATTTGGAAGTCATTTTTTACTATTTGTATTTTATTTACAGTTTACCCAACTACTGTCTCTACGTGGTTGGTTACTACTCGAGAGGCTATTGGCAGGACTTAATATAGCCAATATCACGTGGTCAGTACACGTGGTCTCGGGGGTCCCAGGTTCAAAGCTCCTGTAGGGGCAAACTTTGTGTGATGAGCACGAATATTTGTACCAGTCATGGATGTTTAACTATATAATTACCTAATAATGGGCCCCAGGCCCATTGTTCGGTACAAAAAATAATTTAGTTTGGGCCCATACAGCTGGTGTGTTCGTCTGGCGATATAATTATTATTATTTCTTCCTACCAACCAGGCTGTAGTAACGTAATAATCAAACAACTAAATGACTACTAACTACATGACTGACAATTATTAGGCAGCCATATTGGCTGGTTTATGCACACGCAATATTTTGCATTCCCTAACATTGCCGTAAGTAGGTAGCCGTTGATAGGACCACCTGCGACCACTTCAGAAGCGGCACGCGACGTAACGACATAACGCCTGAATTATTTTTCATACATAGGTCTGAAAGATGCTAATTTAAAAGACACGCACACAAAATCATCATAGTATTTTGTGTTGTTATCATCAGACTGAGATGAGCACGTCTAGATGCTACAAGTAGGCGGCTGTCTGCTTTCACTAAACATTATAGTCTAAGATGAAAACCGGCGATGTTATAGTACCAGCGGACTGACGGCCGGTACTCCCCCCGCCTCACCGCGCACATACCCAGGGCGCGGTACAGCGGTAGTGGTCATACTATAATAGGTATTTCACAGCAACGCCTCTAGCGGGATTTTGCAGCTTTACTAGGAAATGAATAGAAACATTGGATCTAAATTGGTTCAAATCATTGTGAACGGACAACGAAGGTCGCGTTCCGATCCGGTTGTAGAGTTACGAAAAAAATATATTTAAATGACAATTTGTAAGTACCCCGTAGGCCTATACGAAATAAATTATTTGACTTTGACTTTAAAAATAAAGACACGAAAAAAGTAGCTTCATTAAAATTTAATAAAATGTAGCTAATTATACATTTATTTAGCAAGCTTACCATGTTTTATATATTAAAAATGCTAAAAACATCAACAAAATTCGTCTAATTTCATTAGAAAGATGGATAGCAAATACTCAGTTTACAATTTGATAGTAGTAATAGGAGTACTTCTTATCAGGTTTGCAATTTAACATACACAATTTATGACATCAATTGTTCTTCTAAATTTTTCAAGTTCAGTATGTAAGTAGGTACCTAGGATACTAAAATATAGGTACACACACACACACACAATTATGTCTACACCGCCTAAAATAATGTTATAATTCATTTGAAGCCTACCTTTGTAACTTAATTCCAGGTAAATCATCTGTCATGATATATATTTTAAATATAAAAAAATACACTAGGTGCAACTTAATTTACTACAATTACTCACATATGTTAGAAAAGTATATTAAGAAAGAACACATTCATTAAAATATACTAGTGAATGTAGTAGTTATATAAGAAACTAACTGTACAGAATTTATAACATAATTTAACTGAAGTCAAACGGATGGTCTTTCATGCAGTTAACAACACATCCCAATTTATTTCGTTATTATAGACCTCTTGTTCAAGCCACAATTCATAGTTATCCTTGAATTCTTCATCAAGTTCAACATTTCCTTCTAATACACTATTTATATCAGTTTCAAGAGGTGTGAGATCTATTTCTTGGTCACCAACAGTGTTATATCTTCGATGATTGAAACGGTCAACGGTAACTCTCAAAGCGCATTCCTCGTCTTGGAAATCCCATGGTCTTGCGTCAACATCATTTCCAAATGCCCAGTCATCATTTAATCTGTGGCGAACCTTGGAATATATAGCACTGATTGTTTTCATATTTGTTTTCCTCCACTGCCGTCCCAAATACTTTGTTTGCATCTTCAACAGCTTTAATACATAAAACTGCATCAAAGCATGTCTTACTTTAAGTGTACGTTTCAATATTGGTGCACTTTTGAATACAACAAGCATCATGATTCTTGCGTTTTTCCATTTTGTGAGCTTATTTAAAATCCTCAGTAGATTTATGCAGGAGAAAACATTTCGCCATGAGTATGGTACAGATGAATCTCCTATGTCCAGACATTCCTTTGTAAGCTCAGGTTGCTCTCCGATTACACAAGCGGGGAAGTCAAATATAGGTATTGAGTTCTTAGCTCCAACATATGACAAAATGTTTTGATTGAAAAACTTCAGCACCAATGGCATACAGTTGGCATAAACCAGATGTTGAGACATGAACTCAAATTGATAAACATGATTTAATTTAAAGTGTTTCAAAAGGAGTAAAAGAATAGCTGTGACAGCTTTGACAATGATCTCTTTGTGTCTATTTACATCAATTCCAAGTTTTAGTGACTGAAGAACAGTCATAGGCATCTCCTCAGGCAAAAGATCAGCCATAATGTTAATAGAATAGGTTTTAGCAGTGGAGGTGGGTGCAGCAGCCAAAAGAATTTTCAGAAGTGCAATAATATATTGAGGCAAGTTGGGTACCATAGCTCTGTACAGCGTTTCTACTTCAGTTTCTTCAACTTCTTTTTCTCCTTTAGTGAGAGGGCTTCGGGCTATTTCAAGTTCTCTTTCTATCTGAATCTCAGAGAGACTGGTGTACATGTGCTTCTTGAGTATCTCTATTCCCTCATGTATCGGCTGTGGCAGGCCCGCAGTTGTTTGCCTGTCGCCAGGAAGAGAATAACCAACAAATTTTATTCGGACATTGTCCAGAAACATATCAATATCTTTTTGGCGTACTTTTGATTGCCAGGGCAAACTCCGTGGCAGTGGTGGAGGTGGGGGTGGGCTATCGAACTGCTTGAAGTACATATAATATGGACAATTAGGATTATTTTCAGACTGTGAATTATCACTGGGTACAGACTGGAATTCCATTGAATAGTCTTCTGAGCCGTTGCCGGTTTCTTCCTTGTCAACAAAAATCTGTTCATCAGACTCATCCAGTGATGTCTGTTTCATAAAAGTTTGTCTGCGAAGGGCTCTTTCATTCTCCTTGAGTTTTCTCTGCCCTGGGTTCTGATTTTCCAATATGTCAGCAGCACTGGGTGGAGGGGAACTGGCTCGCATACCTTTAATTATCTCAATAGTATCTTCAGTTAATGGAGCCAATCCATAGCTTTCTCGCAGCTTGGTTTTTCTTTCTTTTAATTCCTTGGAACCTCCCAAGTAAACCAGTAACACTTTCCACAGGAGCAATAAAACTTTTTTCATAGGAAAATGTGGAGTGGTGCCTGCACAGAGATGTGTCACCATGCTCAGGAGCTTCACAGGTAGTAATTCCTCACCAAAGGGTGTACCAAGTTCTTCTTTAAAATTTTTCACCAAATGTTTGTACTCAGAATCAGGATTTTCTTTTTCAGTTCTCATGTATTCTGTGATGAGATACAGAACAGAAAGAATAACTCGCAGATTAGTAGAGTCCGCAAGAGATTCTGCAAGCTTCCTGGAAGCTATGGCAGAACTGCTCCGGACAATTTCGAGATTCAATAATTCAACAAAAGCAGCAAATGTACCCATGTCGTACAACATCATAACATTGATGCGGGCCCAATGCGCTTGTTCTGCATCTGACTGCATCTCCGCCCAGCAGCCTTGGGCCAGGTAAAGTATACATCGTGTGGCGCGCATACGTATCTCACTTACAGCGACATCTAAATGCTCCAATAGCTTCATTACCACGGTGCGCTGCTGTTTATTCGTCAATCGCTGCCAACTAGGTGGAAAGTTGAATTCTTCCATAATATCTTCAAATGCTTTCACATTAAACTGATACTCCGGGTATTCAGTATAACTGTATAATTCAGCTATTTCGTTGGCTTGGGTGTCACAATCATCGTAAACGAAGTCGAGCTCGGGGCTCTCCATGTCGTTGATACAGTCGCCTTCCTCCATGGGGCGGCGGGCATCGGGCATTTTAGTTCCACCGCGACGACCGTTGCCATTGGTGCCCATTTTTATACACTGTTCGAAATATTCAACATGCACAATAAGATTAACATTTCAACACAAAAAAACGTATCGAATTAGACCAATATTCGTAAAAAAAAGAAAATTTGTAGTCCCCTCATTTTTGACATTTCGGAAACTTTTTAAATTCCTGTTGTTGAGAAATAGGCAGATGAATCTATAAACATAACGCCAAAATGATCGAAGTCTATTTTCTAAGATACGCGTTTAAAACTAGTAGGCCTTTTGGTGGGAAGTTGAAGTTATCTAGTTCGTCTATGCAAAAATTGCACTTCTTGTAGTCGATCCGACCAAACTAAAAAAAGAAGAGATGAGAAATTATTGTTATCCAAAGACTATTTATTAGCTGTAAAAGGCTTGTACTAAGGGCTGTAAAAATAATTTAAAAAAAAATTAATATTTATTTATTTATTTTCATTCTATATAACTCACTCATTCATTTGCATATCAATTCATTCGTTCTTCATTGACGGCAGTTTATAGGTAATTATCTATGATTGACGGTCAGTCAAACACAATAGAAAAAACAAAATATAATTGTAATAATTGCCTTTCTTTGTAAAATCAAAACCTTGTGTTAATGAGAATTAGCATCTGGATCTGAGAGTAATATCAAGGTATGTATACAGTAGATAGGTACATAAAACTCGAATGCCCAAATGATTTGCCTACTTCACAATGATTACCAAATGCTATACCTAATTATTTGGTATATGCCCAATCAACAGTAGTTATTAAAGCTAACTGCAATTGAAATACCGTCGTAATTTCTTTCGACAGCAAAATGGCAGAGCTAGCAGCGTTACTACAGACTGAAATCCCTGAAGGGCGTAGTCACTTGACAGACAGTCACACGAACCTTGAGCGTGTGGCTGATTACTGCGAAGCCAATTACTTCCAATCGGAAAACAAGAGACTGGCGCTCGACAGCACTAAGAACTATACAACTCAATCACTAGCTAGCGTAGCATACCAGATCAACACACTTGCATACAATTTCCTACAACTACTGGAACTACAGACAATGCAGTTGGCTGAAATGGAAGGTCAGATGAACCATATCGCACAAACTGTGTCTATACATAAGGAGAAAGTGGCTAGACGGGAGATTGGTGTGTTAACTGCAAATAAAGTAACAAATAGGCAGTATAAGATTATTGCACCAGCCAATCCGGAGAAGCCTATCAAGTATGTGAGGAAGAGCATTGACTATGCAGGTACAGTGGTCATTAAAAACTACTAAATATTTTTCAGGCTTTTCTCTTTTTACTTTGCTATGTATAAACATTTTTGAAGTCTGTGGCACATTGTAAATTACCACAACATAAACATATAACATTTCCACTTAGCTTTGGATGAAATCGGTCACGGCGCGCGCTGGAGCGGCGCGGCGGGCGGCACGCCGCGCGGGCGGCGCTCGGGCTCGGCGGGCGGCGCCGCCGCGCTGCCGGCGCCCACCACCAAGCCGCCCACGCCGCCTGCCGCCGTGCGCGCCGCCTCCGCAGCCAACACGGGAACTTTGGGACGCAGCACGCTAGGTTATTATAATTTGTGCTACTATATAAAGCCACACAATGATTTACTTACGCAAATCTAGCCACAGTACAGAAATATAGGCAGGAACTTCTCATCAAGAAGTGGTCTTTACATTGGTTATTTCAAATAATACTGTACTGTAAACAGACTTGCGCTAGTAAATTGTGTGTGGCCTACATTACTGGTCCAACACTGCTATCAATTTGTTTGCACACAAACAAAACTGGACTGACACCACTGATATATTTATGACATTTTATTTGTGGTTTATTTAGTACCAAAATCAGTCTTCTTTGTAGAAGCTGATTATGGTACATATTGGCATTGTGATAGCATAGAACTCATGTCAATATTTAGGATAGGTACATTAATCCCTATAAATAAAAGGGTTCTCACAGGATAGTCAAATGGAATTCCTAGATCTTTAAAAGGAGCATGCGAGGCACAAGTTTAGGACACGCCATCATTCGTACTTGTTTTGCTACTTTGTCAGCCACCACAAAGGCATCGACATCGCCGGGGTCCGTACGGGCCGCCTCCGCCGCTAGCACCGGCACTTTGGGCCGGGGCACCATCGGTAATTATTTCAACACTAGTATGTAATTGAGTGTTTGAATATTGTTTTTACTTTAACAAATACATAACAACACACACTCCAGACACATTGCATTATGGCGGGGTGTGGAGTGCGGGGGGCTAAACATTGTGACGTCAGATATTCGAACAATTGGCGCAATTTGCTGTCACGTGATTTCTCGATATATTACAACTTAGTATAAGGCAATATTTAATTTGATTATGTTATTGGGTATCATTATTATTAATGATGTATGTATTTTATAAATGAAAAACAAACAACTGGTATATTGTTCAAATTCAAACACTCAATACATTAAAATGTGTCATGTGTTAACCTAGCCATAAAATAACCGCTAACACTAATGTACACATACCGAGGGATGTGGCCAAAATAATCATAATTATTATCATTTTGACATCCGTCCTAACTTCTGCTACTAAACTAACTCGTGAGAGTGATAATCTCGTGCCGGTCACGCCTTCCTGCATAAGCCCCGCTTGCGCCAGAACACTCATGCCAGTGTTTTAAATATTCTGGCACGTTCAGGATCTCTAATCTAAAGGCCGGTTTGTAATAATCTATTACTCTCATCACTATCCCTGATTCTTAACCATACGATATGTCGTGTATCGATCGATTCGGTTATAATTTTTCCTATTTGCAATGCAATATTTTATATATAGAAGTTTTCATCAATTTACTATGGCAATGTAACACATTTTTCAGAGGAAAAGTGCATTGTAATACCATTGTAAATTGACGATTTACAACTTTAGCAGTTGTCGAGTTTGGCTCGGTTGCGTAGTCGTATCGAAACTCTGATTTCGTTATAAATAATGGCTATAAAAGATATCTCCGACACGAACATTTTCTTTTGTATCCAAATTGGTTTGAAAATGCTCTATAAGTCTCATTTCTTCTTTCCACCCGGTATATATTATGTACCTATTTATCGGTCACTGGATCAATGCAAACCCGCCTCTAAAAACGGTCCAACTTGTCACCCAATCTATAGCGCGGATTTTTAGGGTCCCTACCACAGATCACGAGAGATATGCCGTGCGGTTCAAAATGTATGGGAACTCGCTGTCTCCGTTTTGTTCCCAACCACTCGCTAAAACCAACCAATACGAAGTCTCCTCGGTGCGTGCTGCGTCGTCGCCGTATACAGCGGCCGTACCACGCGACGCACCAGTTTATTCATAGTATCGTTAGACGACCTATACATTGCCTCGTACATTCACTCAGTAGCGAACATAGGTGGTACTTAAAGAGCCATGTATTTTGTACAAAAATAAAAAAGTCGTTGTGCTACATGAAACCTAAAATAACATAATAAAGGCATTAAATATTTTTTGATTTGTTATTTTTAATGATTTTAAAGACGAATAAATAAAATACTTAATACTGGCTGGTGAAATGAGATTCCATCTTTCGCGTAGTTCACTTTGCTGCTAGTATTTTTGCACACAACCACGGAATAACATGGCATTTAAAAAAAAAGTTAGAGCTCCGATACCGACGTGCAGTTGCAGTCGACTGACGGCGAAAACACGATGTTAGCGTAATTTTGGCTAAATGTGAGCGCAAGCCCACCGCTTTCATAACATATCTCCTCTCATATATCTGTGGTCCCTACCAAATGGCAGGTAAATGAATAGCAATCTTGCCTTTATAAATGGCTCTATGTAGGTAGCCTACAGATTGGGTGCATGGGAGACTTTTATACTAATCGCAGTGATGTGGTTATCTCGAGTAATGTTCACTAGTCCAGTGTTTGTTTGTGCGCAGGCAAGTCGTCCCGCGAGTACCGCACGCCGCCGGTGGTGGCGCCCCCGCAAGTGCCCTCGCACTACGCGCCCAACTACCCGCGCCGGCCCCCGGGGTACTCCACATTACCCGTTGTACAACCTCAGGTCGGTAGTGATTTTTCTTTAATCTCGTTAACCCTGGTCTGGTTGTTACTGAAATGACCTTAACTTTGACTCCATTTAATTGGTGCTTGTCTGGCGATATTTATTTAATATTTTATACATATATATGTTGGAATGTAAATCCGCCTTGTGTATTTTGAGATACAACTTTTTGGTTGATCAGCAGAAAATTTCAGGAATTAGTTGCGCCATTTCCTGGAATACAGAGTATTGTTTATGTTAAAGTTTCATCAAAAGCCGTCCAGTAGTTTTCTCGATATTGCACAAAAACAATGAAAAGTTACGAGTTTGCGGATTTGGCTTCTGTTTTGTAAATAATGACCTCTAATATTAATTTTTTCCAAATTTTTCCATTTTCATTGACATTTTCTTTCTAGCTATCACAATATTGTATATTTCAGGTAGGAATGGTGCATCCAAATCAGCACCAGACTTCAAATTATTCGCAACAGGATCTGCACAACAGTATGCCCCGTATGTATTATTAAGGACAGATATAACCATTTTGATTACTTAGTAGCCGTATCTAGGCCGCACGGTCGGTCTGGACACAACCATTCGTAGTGGATTGCTAAACAACTTTATCATTTCCGTTTTAGCTCCACCGTCGCCTCTGATTGGTTCGGACGGCGAGCACAGCCAACATTCCATGAGTCTGCCAGGGCAGGTTTGTATACTTATAATCTATCCTGAAATTCATTGATCTCATGGTCTTTCGTTAATTTTGAACACAATGTTAATTAATGTGTTGGTTTTAATAATTGATAACATAAATTTACAGGATGAAGTTTAGGTTGGTTTGATACCCCACTTATGTGAATAAGTTTTTACATCTCAGAATTGTTTAGAATCAGAAAATTGTTGAAACAAATTAGATAATAGTGATGGTGTGTGTACATGACGCGCCCTCAGAACGATAGGGGCTCAACTCAAAAATCTATTTTTTTTTTGGGAAATCGCAATCAAAGATCTTTCCAACTGAACGGGGAGGACGAAAAGTACCGGTGTAAAAGAGACGGAAATATAACAAGCTTTTTCAATCATAAAAACGCATTTGTTTTAATATTCATAAAATAGAACATACGTTAAAACCATAACTTTGAAGCATCATTTTGAATTCATAATTTTGAGTTGAGCCCGTATCGTTGTGAGGGTGCGATGAGTGTTTTATTGCATGAATTAATGTGTGTGTGGTGTGTGTGGGTCCCGCAGCGCGCGTCGTCGTCGCTGGGCGGCGCGTCGCTGCGCGGCGGCTCGGTGTCGCCGCCGCTGCCGCCGCCGCCGCTCGACGACGAGCTCGCGCACGAGGCCTTCGGCAGGCCGCTGCATCTGACCGTAAGACCACCACCAAAGCGAAGATAATAGGAGACGACGGACGGAGGAGATACGCCATTGACCAAATTGTTTAAAAAAACACCGCTCGGTACCTAGCGGAGGCTTTTAAACAATCTCATTGGTGTATTCCGCACATCTCTTCTCTGCGTTGGTGGAAACCGGGCCTAATATTCATTACTACACGCTCGACATCGAATGATGATACTTGTGACCGCTTACGATTCTTTAAGTTATCATCACACTATGTCGTTGCCTACTAAAATTAAATATCATACAAAAAAAACGTACCGCTACATGATAGATCGAGTCGCAGTAAATTCAAAATATTGCACAGCTGTGTGAGTCTATTACAGGTAATGTGTATCAGATTGGGTCCCAATTGCGTTAACACTTTACCATATTTGTTAGACTATTAATCAATTTAGTATACTTTTTATATTAAATCATGATCACTAATTCTTTCTCTAATGGCCTACTGTGAAAATATTACATAATTAAAAGTTGTTTTTGTAAAAGCAAGGGGTAAGTGGGGTTGCGCTTTTTAATTGGCACACGGGCGCTAACTTATGGCGATGACGTCACATGACTGTAGCTTTTTTTCTTCCTGATCAGATATAACTGAGCTTAACTTGAATATATTTTCAGTTCAGCAGGTAACGAGTCGTCCCACATACTAATCAACATTTTAATCATCAATTGTTTATGTCTAGGAGTCGTGTACAAGCGAACAGACCTAGATATGGGCATTTATTTTGAATTCAGTAACAGACCAATTATTTTACACGTAAACAAAATAGTTATATTGATGGTATTCAAAATTTTCGCGTTTGTACAGAGCAAGATGGGTGCCCAGTATACTAGTGCGGTACCTGCAATAGTCCCAGACGAGGAGGATCTTCCGGGATGGGTGCCCAAGAATTATATCGAGAAAGGTAAAATTGGATAGTACAGTGCTTGGCTACAAAGTTGTTTTAAAATGGCGACTCTTCGCATGCCTAATTTTCTGAATTATTTTGTTCATGCTGAAATCCGCCATGTTTATTTAACTTATTTGCCGGGCACTGTATAAACTGTTTTATTAAATTTATTATGCATTATTAACTCATTATGACAAATTTCATGTCATCTATGAAAGTACTACAAAATAAATATCTTAATTTAAAAGTATTCCTTTATAAACTATGTTAAATCGTAGGAGATAGAGTACTCTTTCGCATAGGCGCTGACTTATAATTGCTTTGTGACCGCTAAGTTAATGCCTATTAATGTATCTAGTGTATGGGCTAACAAAAATACCTAGAAGTATTGTATTGTTACTAGTAAGCCTTATAATAAAAAATCGTACAATTTCTATATAACATTGCAGTGGTGGCTATCTACGACTATTATGCGGACAAAGAGGACGAGCTGTCGTTCCAGGAGAGTGCGGTCATCTACGTGTTGAAGAAGAACGACGACGGCTGGTGGGAGGGCGTGATGGACGGCGTCACGGGACTGTTCCCCGGGAACTATGTGGAGCCCTGTGTGTAGGGACAGACAGTACAAACGACAATGAACCTAACGCGCCCCTTGTGTTATGGGAATAAGGATATTTTATTTATATTATCGCACTTGACTATACAGGCGATTAGAAAGGCTGTACTAAGCTTTGAACCTGCGTGTCTTCATCGCATTAGAATTAATTATTCATCATACCCTTTCTTGTATCACCTGTATTTTAACTCTCAAATTTATTGAATGTTTTCGTCCATTTATTATGGCATTACAAAGGAATGCTTTTGAAAAATGCATTGTTATTTGATTACAACTGTAAATTTGGGGTTAGAACTTTGTTATTATTTAGAATATGCACTATTTGCCCTAAACAAAATATATCTAGTGTATAGGCATTTAAGAGCACTATGAAATTTGATTAAGTAATCTTTTATAAAGGCATAACTAATATTATTTTCAATATGCTCTAGTGTAAGTAGTGTAATAAGTACGAACTTCTAATGTAATCGTAACATCATCGAGAGAACATTGCGCCACTGTCATACTTATTTATGCACTCTGTGGTGTTAGAGATGGAAAACGATACGTTATCGAAACGGTACGTAAAAGGGATTGTGCTTGACGTACTGCTCTAAAAAAATAGTTCGTTGACATATGATATGTATGTACGGTAGATTTTAACCTTTGAAATATACAGATAAGTAGTTGTTTAAACTTTAAAATTGGATATTTTTCCTGAATTTCTTGTGTATTAAGAGTATGCAGTACTTTTATATTAATACTGAATATTTCTAGTTTCTAGAACGAAAATAAACATTCTTTATTATATTTAAAATAAATATTATTGAAGTACATATTGGGTGTGTTTTATTAGAAAAACTACAAATGTTTCAATTTATCACTTTATTGCATTCAAATGCAAGGAAAACTTATATCTAATTTACATTGTATTTTGTTACTAAAAATAACTCTATCGATCTTTACCATCGAAAATACAAATCATGACATGAATTTACAGAATGTACCACATTGACTTACTGTACTACACACTGATATTTTATTCAATCAAATACATAAAACTGCTAAGAATTATTGAGTCTCAAAATTCTGAATAACACATAATACAATATTCTCATAATATGACTTACTATTTCTAACCTAAATGTATTAGTATTTTACCGTAGTCTCTAATAGTAACGTGTTACTGGGAAGAATTTGTGAATACCTCCAATAGAGATGTAGTAAATACATTATATAATTCATTACATTATATAGTTCGCATTATATAATGCGAACACAGACTCTTCCGAGGAGTGTGTACGTACGGTTGTCGTCCTTCCGCGGACTTTAACACCATCCAGCGAGACAGACTTCTATCGGAAGTCTGATTCTCAACATCACGTTCAATATTTACCACCGATAGTTTGCACAGTTACGAGTAATCCATATTTAAAATAAGCCTAGACTTATTATGGACGCGTTCTATAAAATATGTTTGCGCTTTTTTTGCTGTCCCAAAGATCACCGCAATATACTATTAAAACTGCGCTCTAGGACGCAAATTAGTGATGTCGGTCAAAGATCCGTCAGGCTAACATGGGACTGGGTTAGAAACAACGGGTAAAAAAAGTAAAGAATGAACATTCGAAAAAACAAGACGTCATTATGTGAGGTGTCTTTTTAAATATCGACAGGGAGATGCAAAATTATAAATTGAGTAATTTCCAAGGCTTTCGGATTACTTTTGACTTATGCTCGGATCTTATTTATCCTACCGTTATAAAAAAAAGTTGCGTCGTCTTTATCCTCTCGTCACACCGTTCGTAATAACATCGTTTCTATTCTTCGTCAGTCGTACTAATATGCAGAAAAGACTTGACTCTATATCGTATTATGTAACATTGCCGAATGTTATTCCCTATCATCGATATCCATATTTTCATTTATTAAGACATCAGATTCTTGGTTTTTGGACTCAGATTCCTCCAGATCTTTGCTGACTTGATCTTTGTTTTCAGTGCTCTCTGTGAGTCGTTCGCTTTCTTCTTTCGGTACTTCTGTTACGGCCACCGTGTCTTCCTGTGTTTCAGTATTATTTTCCTTTTCCTTCTTTGTATCTTTTACTTTTCTGTAAGTATAAAAAACAAAATGGTTATAATTTTATTGTTATCACAGAACAAGTATGCTTTGTAAGTATGTTGTAATTATATTGTATCAACTCACTGTGTGGGCCCATTGACGACTTCAACTACGTCGTCATCCTCATATTTGATATTGACGACGGCCTCCACTTTAGATTGGATGCTCTTCAAAGCAGAGTGGAATATCTTGGAGCTCGCCTAAAGGAAATAACTTATATTAGAATTTCATGACAAACAGGCCAAAGGAAATTTAAAGAAGCTTCTTAAGTCTTGACGTATTACTATTCATGTACAACCATGGGATCTAGGTATTATTTGGTATCTTACAAATCATTTATTTATTAAGTCGCAGCCGAATCCGCTCTTTAACAAAACGGCTAGCCGCTTTAATGTGGCATATTGACGGTCAGCTGCACTGTAATACGGCTAAAAAAGGTAGGTTGGGAAGCGATCGTGTCGGGGTCGAGCTGCATGAGCGCTGTGGGGTGGGTACTGACCGCGAGCGAGGCGATGCGCGCCTTGGCGTGCGCGAGGCTGGCGCTGAGGTCGGACAGCTGGTGCTGCGCGCCGCGCTCCGCCTGCTGCGTGGTGGCGGCGGCGGCGCGCGCGGCCCGCAGCGCGGCGCGCGCGGCCTCCAGCGCCGCCTCCAGCCGCGCGCGCCACGCCGCGCTGCGCGCCTCCGCCGCGCACAGCGCGCCCACGTCCACCAGCCGCGACTTGTACATTACCACACCTGACACACACATCACAACATCATCACACCTATTACCGAAAGCGTGACCACCAAGATGGTATAGTGAGCGAGCCTATTGCCTATTCATCCGGGCGAAGTGCATTTGGTCATAGTCACACCACCTTAACCCATTGCGAGTTGGCGAACTTCAAACGGCCTTCAATAATTATACATGTATTCCCACGATGTGTGCTTGCACGGCACGGCACGTAAATATTTCAAATTAAATTGGCTGAACCTGCACACCTCGATTAATATAACCTGGTTTGGTTTGTAATTTGGAAAGTTGGCAAGCCGAGTGTCAGTCAGAGATGGGTTCCTTTTACCATCATTTGCTTTGCAGACGTTTTTTTAACCAGAAATTTAGAGCATTCTCTTTCCAAATACCCTCTTAGCATCGAACATTCGAAGTGAACGAACATCGAACATCGAGCATTCAAAAACCCGCCCAGTTATCCCGAAACGCGAATGAAACAGTTCATGTTGAAGATCTCCAGATTGGGTTTGTGATGCCAAAATCGGAAAATGACTAAGCTGTAGGATATAACTAAGGTCGCTCAGAGCATGTGGACGCGAGATAACCACGAGGCGCATAATGGACGGGCAATGGAAACAAAAACGGCCTCAAGCGAGGACCTATATGAACCGATGATCTGGTGAAATTTAAAAAAAGACTGGATGCCAGAAGCATAACTCTGCGAGAAACGAAGTATTTAGGAAGAGACCTAAACCGTGCGTTGCATGACGATCATCATATTCAGATAACAGCATACAAAAAGATCAGAACCATCTCTTCGAAATCAGTACTTCCATAGAACTGCCAAAATCTTTTTGAAAGATTAAATTACTAAAAATCTGACAATTCATTTAATAGTTAAAGATGTTTTTTTCATTGTTAATTTATAGATACTTAATAAATTAACCTGCTACATTGATCTCTTACCGGTTTGGCTAACATCCACTGTTTCTACGGATGCTGGACCAGTGTCATCGTCTGATCTGTTGAACAGTGGGAGCAAATTGCGGTTTCCCGCAGCGATAGTCTCCTCTAGTTCAGAGATCTATGAAACAGAAAACACAAGTTATTCACAGATTTCCCGTAATCCTAATTGACGCATTGAAAAATAGAATTATACTTACGTGCGAGGGCACTTCACTCACTGGCACCGTAGTTTCCAGTGGCAAGTCTTGTAAAGCTTCTGATGAGCCAGATGCGACATCTCTAATCGACTGAATGAGCGTCCTACAGCAAAAAAACATCACAAATACATATAATTGATGGCGTTTTTACGTAAATATAATATAAATATTAATGAATCAGCGCGAGCATGGAAAATTTGATATTGACTTGACACAGCATATGAAAGGCTATCCCACGAATTCCTTCCGCTATTAATAAAACACAGAATTTAAAACCCATTATATTAACACAGACCGCCATTCTGCAGAATAAAAGATAATATCTCGACAGTTTATGAGATTAAACAACACGATATACAAGCTCAGGGTAATTTTTAATACGTAGCCTTAACTTACTTGTAATTAAAGAAGTCTTTGACACACACTTTCTCCAGTATAGCTTTGATTTGTGACCGCGACAGATGTAGCCCAAGGCTCATGAACAGATTCTGTAGATCTTTTTTCGTTATGCTACCACCGCGTGCAGTGTCGAAGTAGACCAGGGAGAGAAGCAAGTATGGGTCCAGCGGGAGGTCCACACCACAACTACGCTTTGGCGAATTGCTGCGTTCATCATCGCTGTGAGAGTCCTACGATAAAGAAATCACAATAATAGTGTAACTGTGTCTGTATATCATAAAATTATTGGTGAGGAAGCAAAAAAAAACAATATTTACTGATTACGTATCACGCGGAAACTACATACGGAACTATGACCACAGACGAAACTTTGGACCCCTGTACCAAGCAGTATCAGAATTATTCTTTGCTTTTTATAGACTACATCACGATTTTGTGACCCAAGGTGCGATTTCCGCCATTTTGACGCAGCGACAGGTTTTAATAAAAGCAATTTAAAATAAAAGCATTTTTTTTAGGAATATGTATTCCAATGGAGCAAGATACAGGCGAATTAATCATCTTTTAAATCACAAATTAAATCCCCTATTTAAAACGACACTTACCTTCCTGTCGCGTCTTCGCGAATCTCTCTTGTCGTCCCGTTTGTCATCCTTCTTATCATCTTTCTTTTCTTCTTTTTTCTCATCTTTCTTCTCCGACTTCTCGACGGATTTCTCTTTAACTTCCTCGACTTTCTCGGGTAATGTGTACAGAGTTTTGTATATATAGAAACCCAAGTCACGCATTAACATCTCATTGAATAACTCGGCAAAGACGAATAACTGCAGATAAAATTATATTATTTAGAGGCAGATAAATTTAAAAAATATGTAAATAACTTCGAAAAGGTCGCCAATCAAAACAATTCGATATTAACTCATCATTATTTTCCTGACTATTGCCTATTATCTGGGATAGGTTTAGACTTGCCCTTTCATTGATCATGGTTTTCCGTCATAGTCATATGCACCCTAACCTCGTTCCTATCACCCCTAACACAGTCAATTATTTTGTTCTTGGGGTCTTCTTGCTCTGCATTCAACTACATTCACACTGATCACACTTTAGTCACATGCTTTTCATTTCTCATACTGTTCCTACCAAGAACTTCTTTAACTGTTCCAGTGACAGTGCCCTATTGATGTTGTTCTATCAATTTGTGCCTATTGGTCAGTTTCTATTCTTCCTGTTGCTTACAGGGATATACTGGAATATAAATATGTAACAAACCTCAAAGCTGTGTTCTTTATTATCTGTGATGCGGTAATCTAACAACAGCGAGAGTGTGGCCACGTTGCAATTGAATTTCCCTGCCTTTGCTGTAGCTGATGGATGCACTATAATGTGAGGTGTGCTCGGTATCTCGTAACGTGTTTTTAATTGCTGTTTCTCTTTTTCTATCTAAAATTATAGTAGGAACAAATTAGTTTATCTACATTATCGTACTTTTAATATAATGTAGATAATTGATCGTTGAATGGGTACCTTTCTTTTTTCTTCTTCAATTTCTTTTTCTGTTTTCACTTTAACTTCTTTTTCGACTTTTTCTTCTTTCATCTCAGTATCCTTCGCTTTTACTTCTTGTATCTCCACATCTTTGGGTTTCTCATCGATATTCTCAGCAGCATCTGCTTTAGTATCTTCTTTTATGTCAGCACTATCATCCTTATCATCAATCACTTCAATTTTATCTTCCTTCTCTTTATTCTGTTCTATGACAGTCTCTTCTTTTACGGTAGCTTGTTCCTTTGCATCGTCTTCCTCTAATTCTATGATATCATCTTTTTTTTCTTCTCCTGTTTCGGTTTTTAACAATTTGGATAGACGTGATATGAGTTGAGATCGCAATCCTGTGACGAAACGTAAAATAAAGTTATAGGCATTTCAAATGTTACTGGTAGAAAATCCACTTTTAGCTATGATTTGTTTACCTTTGCAGCTGACGTTACGCGCTCGCAGCTCCTGCCTCAGTTGATCCACCTTTATGGTCCTCAAGTCAATCTTGGAATAATGAGTTGGTTCAGGTTTTTCCTCATCTTCATCATTTTCATCAATAGTTATTGTTGTGTTATCCAAATTCGTGGTGTCCTGGGAAATTACAGAACACATTAATAAATGTGCAATTTCATAATTTAAACTCAGGGACAACTTAAAACTGAGTTTCACTAAGCTTATTGTTAGAATTTTAGTTTTCGATGATGGGATGGTTTTTGTGTAATCTTAAATTATTACGTGATAATTCTGCGAAGAAAAATTAAATAGATTATAGTTTTGTTATCTATTGTCGGCGAAGGCATTGTGGCATCGGACCGCTTAGATGTCGACAGCGCAGGAGCGTAGTTGATCTTCCATGTAAAGAGTAGCGCACGCAGCCGGAAACATAACCAAACAAAACTGGGAACAAACAATTTGCGATTTGTCCGCGGCCGGAGAGTCGGCGTCTGCTGGCGGCGGGCCGGCGTCCGGCGGCGCCTGCTGCGTGTCTCCGGACGGCTGCAGCGCGGCGTCAAGATTCCTTGCAGCGGCGTCGCACGTCGCCTTATATTGTTCCTGAACGTTGGCCCACTCGATACGCGACGGTTGCGAGGACCACACGTCAGGCAGGAACAACACCACACACTCGAGCCTGGACTTGCCGCCGCTGCCCTCCCGCCAGTAGTAAAACTCCACCATTCGGTACCTGCGTGGGTAATAAAGTTATAGTGGTATACTCACAAGCGCAACGCGCTGCCCGCCCGACTGCAGACAAATAAACTGCTGTAAGGTAGGTGGCACATCGAATCTGGATCCAAGCGGTGGCGCCTACTCGGTGTAAATTTGCCTCCGTACGCTCTTAAGAAATGTGTGCTGTACCGTGACTAATTGAAGAAACGACGATAGGCAAAAGCTTCTTCTATTCAATGTTACACCAATAACAACTTTCCTGAATTACAATGTGTGATGCGTCTAGAAGAAACTTCTGTCCTCTGGTTCTTGGTAGAAATGGAACTAGATGAACTGGTAGCTGGTAAACTATTTGTACATTACTTACCACTGAGTGCACGATGACAAGTCAATGCCAGTGAGGGCTTTGCATGTGCGTATGGCTGTCTTCACTAACACTTTAGGATCAGTCTGAGGATTTTCACCATCCATGGATGGGCTCCAGGGTCCACCTATAGCAAAGTTTTCTCCACCTTTACCCTTTTGTGCTACAAGGAACTTGATGAGACGCGTTGGATGTAGCGGATTTTTGTTAGAGCGCTTGTCTTTTTCATCAGCCTTTGTGATTCCACACTTTTGGTACAATGCTTCCAAAGATGGCATGCTGATTAACATCACCTAAAATAATAATTAGTATTATCTAGTGAATTTAATTAAATGGATGTATATTAGATACATACAACAATCTAATTCTTACCTTGGCAGAGAATCTGTAATCAGCATCCGGTGGTTCTAAAATGGCATCATTCGGTTCTGGACACTCAGCTTCCTTGCTCATAATGTGATATGCGCATGGATTGTTGATAGAAAATGGAGATTGTGGTGGGAATGTCTCTCCCCACTTCACATGAGCATTGAAAAAGTCAGATGGAATATATAAGTTTGTATACCTCTGGGATAGTGCTGGGACATCTAATTTTTGTCTGAAATTAACAATTTTAGATTATTACTATGCCAAGAACATAACTCTAACATAGTTAGTTGTAAAGTTAGTTGGATAAACAGACCATTATAAATGGTAAGGTCTGAATTGTTTGTGTGAATTGTGTTTCAGATGGATACACAGATAGTCTGATGTTTTACGGTAGTATAATAATTTTTAGTTACTAGCCATAGTGTCATATGTTTGGTATTCCACCAAATATTGCTTCATGTGGTGTATATTAACTGAACTGTTTTGAATATCCCACCAGATCATTTAATGTAAAAAATTGTTTTAAGTTCCAAATACATAACATTCAACATAAACTTATACATAGGTATCTCAATAGGTGCTGACCCGGTGCATAATAGGAAGCGTCAAGACGCCTTATATTGAGCACTGCAGAACTTCATTGTGAGAATCGCATACTTACATATCAAGCGGCATTCGAGGTACTCGAACAACATATTTAACAGGTGACGGCTGATGCACTACTGGGCGCTTACGGGGTGGGGAGTCACGGCGGCTGCGGCTCTCACGCCTGTCGCGAGATCGAGACCTACTGCGGGTCCGTGAACGTTTCTGTGTAATTGCAAATTAAAATTACTTGTTGGAAATATTATTAGTAGAAGACAAATTATTGATGAATTACATGCAGTTTGCATGTCTTCAGGCAATAATAGCTATAAAAATGTTATAATGTAGCAATAGCAGCATTGTGATTTGTGGAACAAACATACCCTGTCATCTCTGCGTGTTGGCCGATCATCGCGGCGCGGCGGCAGCGATTTCTTTGTCGGCGGTGGCACAGCATTATACGAATTACTTTTGGGATTGTTCTGCTTCTGATTCGGATTAGTCTTGAGCAACACTTGCACACGAGTCGCATTCCACTTGAAAGGCATATTAGGGTTATATGTCGCCTCCACAAGAACTCTATCGTTTACTTTAGGTATAACACCCTTTGCGCACACGGATGTTTGGTAGAAAACATCGTGATCAACAAAGCCGAAGTCATTGTGAGTCTTTGTCACGGTGCCCGTGAAAACCCGCTGTTCGGAGGTCGCAGGCGTCTGATTAGTTTGCGCATTTTGATACATTCCGGGATTCATACCACGCGGAGCCGGGTACGCCACTACGTTACCGGGATACATCTGCCCTTGTGCCATTTGATTCATTGGCATCTGACCCGCCATTGGCATCGCCATTCCGCCCTGCGCTTGCATCATACTCGGGTTAAATACAGCTTGAGTTTGTTGGAATGGCATCATACCCTGTTGGGTCATCATAGCATTGGGATCCATGATCTGCGGGTTGATGCCGGTCATGTTTGTGTTCACGTTGGACCGGGCCCATGGTGGATTTTTCGCACCACTTCCCGATTGCATATTTCACTTTGACTTGTTTATTATAGAAAAAATAATTTATACACAATTATGTAATGCAAAAAAGTGAAAGAACACATACAATTAATAGTATTCAACTTTGTATAACTCAAGAAGTTACACAAACACCACACAGCACGCGTGAATCGTATAAGCAAGCAAGATGCAAGCAAGCAAGACGGACCACAGAGCTGGCCACCCTCGCCAGTTTGCCATAGACAATATAGTTTTTTTTACATTTGATTCATGCAGGATACATGACCTCATCTATAACCTGCAAGAACGGGTTTTGTTGGGGTTTTTGAACGACTTAACTGCTGTCAGATTTGCTTATGCTTACCCATTCACCCTAAAGTAAATTATGTCTTTTTTGGGGGTAGTTAAAGAAAAAGGTCATCAATTTTGTTTTACTTTGTGTAAAATGTGTTTCTTTGAAATATAATGTGTAATTTTGGTGTTGGTGGAATAAACACCATTATATGTTCATAAACGTGCACGAGTGTAGGAAAATAAAACTAAATAGTAAAACACGACTTATCCAGTTCTCCCAAAAAGATCGATAATTTGTCAACAACAACAACTTTACTGATAGGGTTAAGGTGGAAGCTCAGGGTCAGGGCGCGAAATTCAAAATGTCAATGGTTTTTATTTTTTACGAAAAGTTTGGACATCTTTACGATGTAATTTAGTGTTTCGCGATATTAACATTCTGTATTGGATGTCTCGATGTATTAAATTAGCTTAAAAAAATACCTAAAGCGATACAACACCATGAAGTTAGTAAAAGTAGCGGTTTTTACCAACCTTATGGTATTGTATCGGATTAGGTACTTTTTTAAGCAAACTTAATACATCAAGACATCGAATATAGAATGCTAATATCGCAAAACACTAAATTACATCGTAAAGATGTCCAAACTTTTCGTAAAAAATAAAAACCATTGACATTTTGAATTTCGCGCCCTGACCCTGAGCTTCCACCTTAAGGAGGGTTATTAGGCCTAGTATGCGGATTAGGCGTCCATAGAATCTCACATATTTGATATGAAAAATAATCATTCCACTTGACGTCGGCAAAATGACGTTGGCGGCTGTTTCCTAAAAAAAAATATGAATCAAAAACTGAGTGGCTTTTGGCGGGAAGTTAAACAGTGAAATTTTAATTAATAAATTTTGTTCTATTTTCTGAAAATTGTGTTCTTTGATATACAAGTGTAACATCGAGATGGATTAGTATGGGGACCTCCAAAACTATAAAAGATAGAAAAATATGGTCTGAGTAACCTTAACGTCGATTTGAAAGATAAGAAAAACTGCATTTGGAGATTTTCAAAAACTCATCGGTGAATCGGGAATAGAAGCAAGAAAACATCCTTATTTTATTGCGATCTCATGGAACAAATAGCAATATAACAAGTAAAATAATAATAATATACCATCACGCCTGTAGTCCCCGAAGGGGTCTGTAGAGGTGCACTGCAATGTACCCACATTTCGCCGATGGTATTTTGGTCCCATTGTAATAGGGAGGGAACCTATTGTCATTATACCGGGAACTTTCTACCAGTGTCCACTATACGCTGGCCCATTGCGTTTTGGTGAACTTTACATGACTTTCTGACAGACCTGCAGGTTTTTGCTTACATCTTACATCTATGGTATAGCAAGTGATAATCATGATTGAATATGACATTCGCACATGAAATCTCAGAGGTGCAAGCCGGGGTTTGAACCTGGACACCTTGTTCACAAGGCGACCTTTCTACAAACTTAGCTATCACTGCATTCACAATTGGCAATAACAAGTTCAAATAAATGTGACACGCCGCATTCATTCATATTATATTATATTCATGTCACATCCATTATTTTAGTAATACCTAGGTAATGCATATTTCCTGAATTAGTTATCGCTACCAATTACTTGACATTAGCAAAACACCTACTTGAAGTTGTTGGGTGATGCTATATTCATATCCATTTTATTTAATCGCATTTCATTTTGTAAAGAAAGAAGAATTAATAAAGTCATATAGAAAAATGGATGCCGATGATGGAAAGCGAAGGTACCTAAATAATTAGTAATTATGTTCATCTCAGATGAGAGAGAGAAGAAGAACAGAGAAATAATAGGTACAGACGGAGTGTTCTGAAAAAAATGTGTAGAACACGCGAATTTTCGTACTTACGTACCTACACGCGAATTCGCGCGTACTACACAAATCTGATTTTCATGTGAAATCTCGGTGGAGGTGGAGGAAAACATCGTAGGGAAAACATCTATCGAATGTTGTGTGAAGTTCACTAAGGACTGGGTCAGCGTAGTGGACTATAGCGTCTATAGCCTAAAAAACTCCTCATATTGAGGAGAGAAGTGTGTGCCCCGCACAATAGCATTATGCTCGACTCCTGATCTATTACAATGGGTTGGACTTGGTACCCAATAGGTACGGTTGGTGAAATGTGGGTGCACTGCCAACCACCTTTGCCTACCTCTTCGAGCTTTACAGGCGTGATGGTGTATAATTACTAATACCTACATATTTACTTAAATTGGTATAAAGCAACTAAGCTCAAAAAGACATTCTAGGAAACTTTGCGTTAGCGTGTACATACCATTATCTAAGTACTAAAAAAGTAGAGAGATTGTCGCAAGGTAAGATTCTTGAGTATCGCTTGTAGGTACATTCGAGAGCAGTGACTTGGCGTGTGGTAGATACCTACCTAGCTATCGCTTTCTGCTCCACAGTATCTCACAGCCCGTAGCAATGTGTGCTCGTGTCGCGCCGGACAAATCAACATTACACGTTTCCCGCCGTAAACTGTAAAATTACGTTCATACTTGACTAACTAATGAAGCCTACTCCGATTTACATCTAGTGATAGTTGTTTGGTTATATTTTTTTGCAATAATAAAAATTAAAAGAAATTAGGACGTAGTAGATTCAAGGTAGCGCGTATTTTGGTACCCGGGCAGACCGCCAGACAGTGTTTGATATTGCAATGATCCACCTGCCACGATGTGATTAGTAAATAAATATTGACCAAATATACTTTTTTTTTCAAGGAAAAAGACTGCCGTTGCCGTGATTAGCATAAACTCAAAATGTTCAAAAATAAACACATATCGCAGTTGTTTCGGTGTGTTTGTTTAAACTGTTAGAGGTGTATGAAAAACTTGTAATATAAGTGAAACAATAACAAAAATACATTTAACAAAGTTAGTTTGGCAATGACTTGGCTATGAGTGCACCAACGGTTAAATCTGACACGGAGGGCTTCCAGAGTCAAAGTACGTCTCGAATTCAGACATTCAGGAGACCACCTGGTCCTAACAAGAAGTCGGTAGCTACGAGACTATGGGACGTATTGCAGCCTCTTGCGAGACTATGGGGTCTTGTATCGGCTGTAGGTGAGTAAATTGTTTTAGAATTGTATCCTTTGCCCGACGGCGGGCCTTATCTAATACTAGCTGTTGCCCGCGACATCGTCCGCGTGGTATTTAACAAAGACAACCGTTGACAGCCTGCTCGCCCATTCTGAGCCCGCGGGACGCATTGCAGGTTGTTGCTATCAAACTTAATCAGGCGCTGCGCTGCAACATTGGTTTTAATTTTTTTTCGTGAGATCCCATTTTTTTTTCTAAAATAAAAGTAGCCTAAGTTACTCCTTGTTACATCAGCTATCTGCCAGTGAAAGTACCGTCAAAATCGGTCCAGCCATTTCAGAGATTACCCGGAACAAACAGACAGACAGACAGACAAAAAATGTAAAAAATGTTGTTTCGTTATAGGTAACGTGTATACATCCAAATGCACTTAGTAAAAAGCGGTTATTTTAATATTACAAACAGACACTCCAATTTTATTTATATGTATAGATAATATGAATATATCGAGCGCATCATCTCTCAGTCAGAATAATGGAATGTGTTATAGGTTTATTGCCCTTCAATGGCCTGAATGTTTAATACGTCATATTAAACTACTTATATGTACCTACATAGGTAGAGAAGAAAATAAACAAAGGTGATATTACTTGCAATAAATCCTAAGAATAGATGCATATAAAAGCATCTGTGGAGTGTTGTTTACGATTCTATAAATACCCCGGTCAGGAAAACATCATCCACTCCACTAAGTCTGCACATTAATAAACGTAGCCGCTATTCGTCTACTTGAGAAATGTTCCCGGTAAAAGGTTGCAATCGTTACAATATATCCGCGGAACTTCACTAAATGTTTGGGTACTTTCTGAGATTCGGAAATCTTGGCTTTAGTAATCGTAATCGTAACAAAATAAATTTATTTAGGTTGTTTGCTTGCGGATTCATCAAAACTATTCTCAATGACTATGTGGATTCTAAAGCTTGGCTTTTATTGTGACCGCTACCAGTCATTTGCCAAATGAAGTTTGATAGACTGGTGGCCTGGCAGCCACTGGTCCACAATGTTCATCAGGTGCCGAGATAGAGTCCGTAGCCTATAGCTGGCCATTGTAGCTGAGTGTGGATTAGTCCGTTACATGGTATAAACAATGCTACGCCAGGAATTTTATTCCGTGACAGCTAAGTCACGTGATTAGACCAAGACTACGTCATCGGCGATCTTCGTCCAATGAGCGGTGTTTATTCTATTTAAAGATGTCAATTAATGGCTGCACTGATCGTGACGTAGTCATGGGCTATAGTTTGAGGAGAAGACCTGGCGTAGCATATTTGTATACTGTGATGTGTTATATGTAGGAGGCTTTATTCGGTTTTATTAATTCATACATTATAAGGAAGGTGTGAACATCAGCGTATTGCGAACACGTCTACACTCAACTCTGATGAAGTTATGGAAATTTTCGCATTTAGAAACCAACCAATTTAGTGCCGATGGATACAAACATTGCACTTTTCTTTCATACTCGCTCAATCACACTCATTACGAATGAAGGAACACATTTAAAAAAATATAAGGTGTAACAAAATTAGCGTAAAATATTTTAACACAGGAATCATCAAGTTATATGGATCACATTGATGTATAACATAATTGTGTAAATGATGTTTGTGTTTTTTTTAAACAAGACGAAGCAGCGTTTGCCCATGCGCTGAGTATGGGGTTACATTTTGTAAATGTCTGATAATTTGATTTATTTCTTTGGGAATGTTATCTTTCACCTACTGTTGGCCCTGCAAAAAGTGTAAAATATTTTACACTTTTATTGCTACACCTTATATATAATACTTATTTCCTTACATCGTTACAGTGGCGTCGGAAGTGCCGTTATTTATAAATATGAGGCAGTTTATACGCTACCTACTTATTTATTTATATTACAAGGGGAAGTAGGCGGTAGGAGGTGTTAATAATTAATGCGTAATCCTAAAGTTACAATTTCATCTCATCTAGATAAGTAAGTGCCTAGGAAACAAGAAGTTTGAAATTCCTTTCACAGTTTATTGCTGTTTTCAAAGTCATTCGCCTGAACAGCCGAGCCGCCTTGGCGCGTAAAAGTAAATTGAAATGGTTATAATATTATATAATACCTATTTGTAGGTACGTTCATTATTGGCCGCAGCTAGACCAACTGCGTAGCCTCACGAAACACACTCGGGCACATGTTAGGCGCGGAGATGAGAGATGATAGCAATCTAAAATAGCAGTATTGCATTAGTTAATACTTACTTGAAATGTCCATGTCCAACCTAGGTACTAGCTACTTCATCTGTGCTCTACACGACTTTGGGACAAGCATATTGTCTAAAGGCCTCTAGGAAAGGCACAATTAACTTAAGATTGGTAGGGTTTCTACCAATTAGCATGTTGATGACTTTATAGCCAACTTACCTCTATTGACATGACTATTGGTGGCAAGGACGCGATTGTGAGCCAAATCGTGCAGTTCTTAGAGGCCATAATTGGAATACTTATTCAAATAATACCAGACCTTTTTAATGTCCCACTTTTGGGCAAAGGCCTCCCCTCATGCGAAGGGGATTAGGCCATAGTTCACCACGTTGGCCCAGTGCCCACGCTGTTGGCTGACTTCACACATTATTCGAGGGATTCTCCCAGACATGCAGGTTTCCTCGCGATATTTTCCTTCACCGTTTAGCAAGTGATAATCATGGTTGAATATGAGATTCGCACAAGAAATTCAGAAATCTCAGAGGTGCGAACCGGCGTTTGAAAGCTTGTTCTGTAACATACACATAAACAGGTTCCTAACGAATAAAATGTATCGACATAACAAGAGCTTATCATCACCCTTTATTTCAGTGCTAAGCGGCGCCGGCACCCATCTATTAGTGCTTGGGTACGACGTGGCACCAGTGCTACTGTGAGTGAAGTTGAAATGATCCTAATAGCTTTCCTAATTCGTTCCTAATAAGGATTTCTTTCTGGTCTGGCCAATTTACTAGAATGCCTTTACATAAATTGGTGTTATTTGTCCTAACTGTGTCTTCGTGTAGATACATGTTATCACTTCTCTTTAGTGCGGGATCAGCCTTAATCTTCATCCTCGAGACGATGTGGGTGGTCGCCCTGTTTGTTGACCTGCTGTGCCGTCGAGGCGACTACACACTGCCGCTCCGGTGCTGGGACTACTTCCGGTGGTCGTGCGGACGTGCGCGCGCGCCGTTCTATGCGTGTGCGGCGACAGCACTGCTGTTCGCTAACCTTACTTTACTGGCTACTGTGTCGGGTAAGATATATTCTAGAGTCACCACCTTCTACTACCAAAACTTATACTGACTGTTATTAAGAATATACACGTATTTGATGACAGCCTTGCAAGTCTTGATCTTTATTAACGAAACTATTGAGTGGAGCAATAATACAGGTTCTTAATTATATTTTTTTCAAAATCAACACATCATCTTCAACAAGTTCCAGTTCTGGCCGAAAGTAAAGGCTTAGCAAATCCTTTGAGCGTCTTTTTTACGCATATTTTCTTTCCCTATAATTTTTGAATTGGCCATGCACGCCCACTTGAAAATATCATTTTGTATATGACGACCGCTCACTATTTCTGTAGTGGGTTGCGTATACAATATTTGGTAATATCCCACTTTTATTACTGTACGAAGAAATAGGAGTAAACTAGAAATACGTCACAAGACCACCAACACCATATCTATATATATACCATATATAGATATGGTGTTGGTATACCATAGTGGGTTTCCTTGTATGGTCAGACCTAGTTGTCTTAGCGTTAGTTGGTCCCAGGCGGTATGTTACTGGTGCTGGCAGCGCTTCGAGCGGCGGTGCCGTTCTCGCCATACGCAACCCACGGCCCGCACTCGCCCAGGGCGGGCAGCTCGCTTCTGAGCCAACACGACTCGCCGCTTCCAGGCGTGTTCTATAACGCGGCACACACGGATGAAGACAGGTAAGCTTCTATTACCCAGAAACACAATACACGTAGGTATATTGATTTCTTATATTTACGCGAATGCTACACATTGAAAAAAAAAATTAAGGATTTTATTAAAGCAGCCGAAACGTCGGGAACGTAAAAACAAAAAATAAACGCGATAACACCTTAAAAATAGTTTTATTTCCACACGTAGGTATTTTGTGTCTGAGTGAATTAGATTAGGTCGCTCCTATTGTACCTAAGAGCACCGAACGCAGAAAGCCATAATATCTTATATTCTGATAATACATATATACCAAAACACGACAACGAACAAATATAAATCACAGCAAATTAAACGGTAAATAAAAGCCGTAAAAAATTTAACATCGTTTTTGTAATCAATTTGTCGATAAGTATGTACCTACCAGTACCTATACATCAATAGCACAACATAACGCTTCGAAGATTACTCAGGATGGTACTCGATGTTTAGTTCCGGGTCGCGACAAATTGACGATCTCCTTGCGAATTCATTGAAGCACAAAGAGTAGGGTGCCAAGATGTTTTGAAGAAAGTTCAAGATTTATGACTCCTGTTAGGCGGATAAGTACTTAGATACCATATATAACAATATTTTGTGACAAGATAACTTTTAAGTCTTAAAACTAAGAACTTATAACAAGTAAGATACCTATGATAGATCTTGATCTGTAGATAGTTACCTATAAAACAAAGTCGTGTTAGTTACACCATTTATAACTCGCGAACGGGTGAGCCGATTTTTATAATCATTGATTTTTTTTAAAATTTGTCTCCGCCCCGAATTGCAGGAGGGTACCTATGTTTAACAAATAAAATATTCTGATTCTGTTACTGAATATACCTCTGAATGGAATCTTTTTCGACTTTTTAACAGCAACTAAAAGACTGGTTTCCATAGCACAAGAAACGAATAGAATAATAAAAAAAAACATGTGTTCGCAGGTCTGAGGAAATGACAGTGTTGAGTGTGAAGAGCCCAGAGAGATCTCGGTCAGTGACACCAAAGCCGCCATCTCTCCTCGAACTATGATTGATAAGACTATTTGGTAAGGCTAGGTAGTCGAAAGAAAAAATATTATTGGTTAAAAATATGATTGTTGAATGCCCAAACAATAATTGTCATTCCTTATGAGACTAACGTTGATAAGAAAACTGACAGTTTGGGTTAACTAAATGTAACTTTGGTACCTATCTATAAATGGGTTGGTACTTAAGAGTACCTAGGTATCTCCAAAATTAAATTAGTAAGTACCTAATAAGAAACCTAGCATTATAAATATAAAATATCTATAAATATAGTCACATTAGTATTTTTTTTTGGTGTGTTGAGTCTTCTGTTATTGGCAGAATTTGTAAGGAAGATTATGAATATCTTGTGGTAAATTGTAAACAAAGTAGACCACCTAATAGATTTATTACTTTTACATTTTTTATATAGATACGTACTTACGAAAAAAACTGTGATAGTTTAGTTGGTAGAGTTATATGCACAACAAATCAGTGGAGAAGAAAGATTTTAAATAAATTATACAGTAAACATTTCGGTGCTTTTTATTTTTGATTTTTTAGCCATTCATTGTTGTTTTTGGCTGAGCACAGCATAATATGAATACGCAGCTTTCATTATCTGGAACAAAAAAGCGAATTACTATGAACGGATTTACGGCTATATTTTTTTATGTCCTCCAAACATGGCAGCTAAAATGTTGCAAACACTTGAGTTGTTTTCAGAAGCTCGTCTTACAATTGCGGTCGGTTGCACCTCGCAAAGAGCTGCTGAAATTTTTACCGACATTATATCTGAGGAAAATGCCTGGTTACTTTATTCGTACTGAGTACTAAAATGTTATACAAGTTATTTTCCCAAAAGAAGGGATTTTATTAACGTTGTAAATGTAAATTCTGTATAGTAAAAATGCCATAAAAACATATTGTTGTCGTAGTATTATTTATTATTTTGCTCAGCTTTAGTTTCAATCTGAAAATTTTCGGAAATTTCAACGTAATCGGTAATCGGCTTAAACAGGCCAGACTGAATGGTGACTCCAAAAAGTAAATCAAATATACCAGGAAAATGCCAGAAATAAGTACTACGTTACAAGCACCTACCGAAACGAAACAGGCGTTGTCCATGTGCGTAAACCCAGCGGCGGTGAGCCGGAGAGGCCGCTGCGCACGCATCATCATCGTCAGGAGAAGGCGACGCTGGCGCACCGACATGCGCTCCCATTTGCACTGCATCACTGCGTCTGATATACGTTCTGCCTGACAACATGCAAAATACTGAACTGTAGGGTAAGCAGGAACTCCAAAGTACCTCGTAACGTCATTTTGTAAGCACCGTCACTGTAATGCTACGGGCACATCTGTGTCTTAGTGCATTAATTAAGGCATTTAATAATACCACGATAAACGCTACGCTACATTAATGTAATTCTTCTCTAATAGCTTAATGTCTAACGTCTTACTAATGACGTCAGACATTAAGCTATAACAGCAGAATTATATTAATGTAGCGAAGCGTTTACCGTGGTAATTTTTAATACGTTAATTAAGGCGTAGTAATATTGGTGTTAATACTAACTCTAAACCAGATGTGGTTATAACATAATACTTATTTATGCAGTCTGAGCATGAGAGGGATGGAAGACGCTTACGTTACTGAAACGCTACGTAAAAATATTGTTTCGCCAATTTCACACTACTATGAACAGACACATACACACACAGACGTAACACAAGTTAGTATCTACTTACTCTGCACGGTGTTAGATGAGTTGGTAAGATTGTCCACGGTATTATTCGTACTTCACGACATTCACAAACTTGCTATTCTAAGCTGGATTTATACTTACCCGAAATGTGAATTCGCAAAAAGGGATGGAAACAGTCGGCCACCTTAATCAATAGGTATAACTCACTTGTAAAGTCAGTTCATTGCCAGTGAAGCATTGTATGGCAAGCTGAATTATCATAGCGAAGAAGAAAGCCAGTGACGTCACCAGCCTCACTGACTTGAAACTTGAAGCGTCTTGCTGAAACGAAAAAAAAAATTGTTCGAATAATTTTAGGTACTCTGAGAATTTGTAGGGCCGTGTCATAATGTGCTCATAAATCTTAACCAAAACTTATTGGACACAGGCCCTTATCATTCGTGGCTTAAAAAAGACTGCTCCATTTGGCACGCTTCAAAAGAGAAATCATCAATGTCATTCTCAGACCTCAGCCCTTGCATGAAATTATATGTTAACAATTAATTCTGTTCTATCTTATTATCTTAGGAGGTGTACAAACTATTATAAATATGTCTATAAACAGAACTTGAGAAATGATCCTCGGATTACATATGTGGTACATAATATGGTAATTCTATACTACCGGCTCAGATAAAAAAAAATATAGTTCGTACTGTCAGCATACCACTGTATATACTCTAGTACGTGTAGTAGGGTCGATACCCGGCTCGATATACTGACAGCATACTCTGTCTATCTATACTGTAGTAATCCTGACGTACTAATGGCTCAATGAGCCGCAATTATTCATAAGCCCATTCTTTATCCGGGCGGGTACGCATGCAAGTTATAGTTATCAACAAGTAAGTAAGCATACCGAAACTTGAACCATTACTACGCAAATGGCTGCCATGCTTGAGAGTAGTTGCGTCATGAAACCATAAGAATAAGTCCGGGAGAATTTTTCCACGCATCTGGAAAAAGCAAATGAAATCTATATATGTATAAGATTGACACTTGGCCGTGTCGGTAAATTGTAAGCTTTGAAATATCGTTATCGGATTATTGTCTGTTTGTCCAACTAAAACACGCATTGTGGGAAAACAACTTGGTGAATTTCGATCAAACTTGAATGTCTGTCAGTATTCGGGAGTCAAAATTGAGAATACTTCTTCTGAAATAGGGGAGAAATATAAGATTGTCAAGGCATAGTCAAAAAACTACACCCCTCGCGCACGTTTTCGCCATCTATCCAGCAGTAGCTATAAAAGTATAAATACAAGTGAAAACTTCATTCTAATATTCACCTTAGAAAGGTGAATATAAATCGCAGATTATGTTGATATAAGTGCGGAAAAAAGGCAAACCGACTGACAATATTGGAGCTGTAATCCTGAGATATTGCAGTGTGTCATATCAACTGAGAACGCGGCCCCCTTATTGCTTTCATATCGACCGTGAATGTAAGTTTTTTACTTAGGGTATTTTCTATAATAAAGCATTCTATGGGGATTGCAATTGCTAGCATTTCAGATTGTCATATATTATACCTAATACACAGAAACAAGCCCAAATTAGCTCGTGAGCTGGTACCTACTATAAGAGCATTGCACTTTATGACAGTTAAGGAGAATCGGCCGGTAGAAGTAGATTTGCTTGCCAAAAAGTTTGTCTTGTTTACTAGGGCGGAGACAACTAAACCTAGTAACGGATCCACTGAGCCAAGTTCATTAGTGATTGGCATCTGTACCAATTTTGACTCATCAGCAATTATTAGTAAAGTAAGCTTTCCAATAATATAAATAAACCATACGACATCAAAAGTAGGTATTTAAGTAAATGTTTAGTAGATATTGCTTAATCTCAGTTAATCTACTGTAAAAGTTGAACTAACAGATTGGAGCATCAGAATGGAATACAGAATGAGCCCCATTGCCTCCGTTTACACAACATTACATAGATTTCTCTTGCCTTCGGAAGCGTATTCTGAATACGAAGGGGAGCATTATAACATCTCTTTTTGATTTATGTATGACCCCCCTTATCATTTACATATCTTTACAGTTACTTTTACTTCCGATTCCATGTGCATACCTGTTAAATGTATATTTCATTAACAATTCAAGCTTTTTGTGTTATGTTGATACACATATTATTTACATTTGAATTATGTTATGGGAAAATATTATTAATTTATGTTAAAATATGTGATCTTACTCGATGAGAAGTTGATGTTGGCGAAAACAATTCAATAATGTTTTCTCCAAAGCATTTTCAATTTCTTGTTCGCTGTAGAATGACTTAATGATCTTATCATCAAAATCTATGGGCCATGATTTTTCCTGGATATCATCATCAACATTACGATGCGCCTTTTCTCTGAGTGTTGTCATTGTACGATCATACGCAGTTGTTATGGCTTCTCGTAATATTGCAAACTGCGTGCTCATGTGGAGTATCACGGACCCAATGAAGGTATCAATCGTCATCACTATATGACCAGTCCAAAGCAAGCCTATCGTTTCAAGCGCAAAGGTCGGTATATATGATGCATCTTCGTGGTAATTCCATGGTATATAAATTGGCTGCGGGAGAGTACGAGCTGGCTGTTCAGATGTATCGTTGATTCTGGCTATTGCAGACTTCCAGCGAATATCTTGAACGATGCCATAAACATTTCCATTCGCGATTGTCATCCAACCAAAGAACAGAAATGCTCCAGTAAATATTTTTGTTATTCTAATCGTAGCGAAATTTTTCACGTCGTTTTGGTAATATTTGTACAGTTCTATTTCCAGAGTACGCACTATATCTTGAATAGCAACGTTTTTAAAGAAGAATATGTATAATTTTATAAGCGTCAAGTTGTGAGTGATGACAAAGGAGAGGCTGAACATGAATCGATCCAAATCTTTCTCGCCGATAAATGGGTCTATAGTTTCCAACCCGACAAAGCCTGCAACCCACACAACTTGGGTGACTATAGAGTAGTAGAAGTACCACCCTGAGAAGTTAGTCGTGTCCCCATCATCTGGGTGATGCCACCATCCAAGACCAAGGAATCGCAGAAGAAGGAAATGCAGTGCAAAGTGGCGCCTGGGTCGGCGACTATCCATTGTGACTGTATACGTATCCGTGTATGAGCTGTTCTGATACCCGCAACACAAGCAAGCTTTATTGTAATTTTAATGTTATTAAGTAATAGAATCATACAGGGTGATTATGTATAAATAATAATGATACATAATTACTGGGGATAAGGGTTGGACCGATTTCCGATATTTAGAATATAGTAATCATATAAAATATCAGTATAAAAAAGTCGTGAGTACAAAGACAAAATTAGATAACGTTAAGATTTTATGATAATCAAATATAAAGATACCGAACATAATGTTTGTTTTGGAATTTTAAAAGAAACACGATCTAACAAGTTATCCGTTGCACTTTCTTAAATGGCGCTCTTGACTCCGCGCTGCACTTTGAACGAAAACGTCGAGATGAAAAGACATGAAAACACAGCTAGAGTGCGTTGGTAGAATCCAGAATGAAGAGCGTAAATATGTACAGAACCAAATCATTCGCATGTGTAGATACATTGGGTAAGTATGTTGAATAAAACTTTTTTACAGTTGACTGATTTATCCTCTTCACTTATTTGTTACTCAATCATAATGTGTAGTCAACAAAAACAAACGAAGACATCGAACAAGGTATTTGCGATGCTGTGGCTTCAACTCAGTTAAGTATTTTATTTTGTATACTTCTAAGAATATTTTGAAGACAACGATCACATTTTTTGTAATAATTTGTTTTTTTACAAATTCCAGTTAATAAGTACCACTGTCTGTAATCTGAGCTGGTGCTGCTTGTAAAAGTCGATATCAATAAATGCGCGTATTTTCATTCTGGCACTATTCTTAATAATACAAATCACTGCTTTGTTCCAAACTATCTTTGTAGTTATATATATTGGTAATATTAAGAATACGAAAAGACTACGTAGTTCTAGTATGTATTCTGTGTAAAGACTTTTCATCTAGTAAGGCGCTCACTAGCGACAAATGATAGCTAAGATATCTAAGATTTAAATGAAGACCATTAATAGCTGATTTTCAAAAGCGTGCACTACAGATATGGTTGTCTCGAGGCAGATTAAATACTTAGGCCTACATAATTAGGCAAGCGGTATTGACTTTAGCATCATCCTGTGAACTCGAGAAATATAATAAGTATAGGTAGGTAAATTAACGAAACGTTGCTGTGATTAATATTACGGTTTAATTGAGCTAACATAATTATTGGTTATCACGATCAGCCGTGAAAGGTGTTACTTTGTGTTGAATTGTAAATGTTAATTACGAGCCGCTTATTAATTGTTCATTCAATAAGTAGGTACATTATTTTATCAAAGTATAGTTTAAAAAAGTATATTGCCTCTTGGTAACCTTTGTTCTATAGGTACGGATAAATTGCAAAACTAGTATTTGCGCAATTTACCCAGACAGAAATCAAACCTTCAACAACACGGTACAGTGGCCACTAGACCCAAGCTATCATCATAGTTGGATATTGGACTAAGAATATTTTAGTCATTATAATAAGCATACTAATTTTAGAAATTTAGATACTGTGTCTAGTAAGTATACTAAGGACCAATATAAATAAACCTAGTATCATGGATTAAAATTACATTGATATCACTATTTAATGAGACCTAATTTATTTCGTAAAATATTTAAAGGCTTGCCATTTCGGGTAAGGAGTTTCATCGTTTCATCAGCTGCCCCTGGTTAATGGCTCCGACCTGAAATTATAAGAAACCATTCGATCGAAGCCATATAGGCTCGATAAAAACTCATCAAAAGACTTTACTGCCCCTTCATAAAGGAAAAGTAGACTCTTTCTTGGCCGTTAACAGAACCTCAGAGTAGAACCTAGTACATCAAGTTTGGAGAAAGCTTTGTAAGTAAAATCCTTGTAAGTAATTTGATAAACACTAAGTACATCAAAACATAGGCAGATGTCACCTGTCAATCTTTAAACAATATTATCGTGAAAACAATAAGTATATGAATACTATACATTTTTTTTTCGTATCCATAGCTTTCCGATTCCAAATTTTTTTATTCCATTAATATTTAAAATTTACAATTATAGCTAAACTAAATAGGAAAAAGAAAGTATGTATTAAAATTTTGATGCATGGTTTGTTGTCATACAAAATTAATTTGAAATTTTGACAAGTATAGGTAAATTTCGATGCTGTATTTAGCTTACTGATACTGATACTATATTTAGATATCAATTTGTAGAGGTTGTAAGTTTACACACAGATATATTTCTATGATGTCTCTGAGTGTAAAACGATGGCTAATAAAATAAGTAGGAAAAAGATGATACGAAGGTTTAGCCTTTCTTGGAAATATGCATGCCTCCTGCACGTCTCTCTTAATACTTTAAGTGCTGTAGCGCTTTTGATTTCATGTTTATTTTACTTATTTATTACTGTTTTACTGCTATTTGAGAATAGCGTAGAACGAGTTATATCTACAAATTAGTTGCGCCGATAACGTTTTTTTTCAGTACATAAGGTGGGATAAGGTAGAGACATTATTTAATCAAATACATGTATTAGTATTTCATAATTAAACGACAGTGTGTTTTGTTACCCATATGAAAATCAAGCGCTTGATTGGCTTAAATCCGCTACACAACAGTCGTATTTAACATTATTTTAATAAAACAATCGCGGCAAGACATAACCTCAATCAAACAGTTTGACTTGCCGAGGCAACTAAATAGGACGGTTTTTTTATTGCTCACACCAAAAAGATATCTATTACTCGTATTCATTATTCGTTTCGAGCGAACATTATAAACTTGTGTTATATTTATTTTGTTACGTTCGTCCTCATTGTATTGTTTTATAATTTTGTTACACCGGAAAAGGTTAAGGTTAATACTGTGCAACTTCGAAATCTTTGTACCTCTTCATAATGTAGAGTATACCTACTTAATTGAATGAAAACATATTTAACTAATCCTAGGAATAGAGTATCAAGAGAACTAAATATTTCGCTGAGATCTCGACTTTAATAGTAAGTACATTATATTACGCTAAATTTATAAACTATAAATTACATACAAAGATATTTACATGAAAAACAAATGACTATCTTATTTCTTCTAATTCTATATACTGTAGCTATTTTGATTAGTTTGTAAGAGAATCTTAAAATATTTTTACTTGCGAAATTATTTTTATATCCTAATTTAAGATACTTATTTAGAATCTACTTTTGGGTTTAAAGCTACATATTGTTCATATCTTAAAGGAAACAAATAATAGGAACACTTATAATAGAAGTTATCTAATAAAACGAACATTATACAACTTGAGTATTTTACCGCCAAATCAAGTAGGGAACAAAATTGTATACGTCTGTATTTCCAATTTATCCGTCACCCATTATTGGCTATTGAACCAGTCCGAAGTCTGAACAGACAATGATTTCACTGTTGTTATCAGTGTAGTAGGTAATCAATTGAAAATGATTGCTATCATTCATATTATCTACCACTTGTACAGTTTGTTTGTTCATGTTAGATGAAAGTGATGATTGGTTTTGAATGATTTAATTGGAGTCGTACACTTGGTAAAATTCTGGCTGCAATGTTATTGGCGTTCTGATGATGAATGATGTGTATTTCGCATATGCCTACGGGGGAACTTACAAATAGTCATTTACATTTTTTTCTTAACTCTACAACCATCCATCGCGACCTCAACTGAGAAGATCACGCAAAAAAACTCAGTGGGCTTGTTTCTTTTTACAAAATTATTTTTTTAACAGCCCCGTTTATTAAAGGTCTTAGCCCTAAATTAGAATAACAAGGGATAATCCTAACATGAGATCTTCTCACTTTATTTTCAGTGAACAGTTCCTATTAATTAAATAACCCGGAATCAATGAGTTAGCAACTAGTGCATGTGCGTTATCACCTCAACTTTGACTCAAATCATACTCTCAATGATAAACATGATAATATATCTTTCATTAAGCAAATATTCGATCGGCTGATCAATATGTACAAGGTAACACCAATATCTGACTAATCTCAAGTATAAAGACACCGTTTTATCAGAAACGTATCTCCCGCTTTACCCGCCACTCCATGCGTGTGGAATTGCATATAATCTTTTTTTGCGAAGACAAATACATGCCAAGTAGCAAGTGTAAGTAAACACTTAATGATTCTGATGATTGCCTATCAATTATTCGTAGGGCCATAATCTATAATTTTGATTATTACATAAGTGGCCTCACTATTATTTTATTAGTTTTTACGAACACGTTTTTTACTGGCACTCATATACTACTGGCAACCTACAAATATGTTTTTTTTTATAATTTGTTTCTACCTGTAACTACTACAGAGTGATCTTCAAGTGATAAAGAAAGATAACAATAATCTGATGATACCTCGTCCCATATAAATATAGCAGTGTCTGATGAGACATCAAATTACTATATTATTTGCGATAGTTTTATGTCATGCGTGCGTTGGTTTTCCTTAGCCAAACAATTCTTGTAGCTTTTGTGTTTTCCAGACCAATATGGTTCAATCAGTATTTGGAGTTTTGGACTACATCTTCATGGCAGCGACAATGATCGCCTCAGTTGCGATTGGGGTTTATTTTCGGTTTAGTGGAGGAAAACAGAAAACAAATGAGGTGAGAGTCTAATATAACTTCTTTGTTTTTTTGTTTGTTTGCATTTGGCCACAAAACTGATTGATAGCTATTATATAGCATTTCAGTAGCCATGATGATAACGAAATATTTTTTCTCTTCTATCAGACTAAAACTTTAACTACCTTTCATCTACTTTACTGAAAACCAAAGGAAAATCTTGAAAACTGGAAAATAAAAGTTTCACCATTAACTACTTTTATACCGTTTAATTACCTGCACTTGTGCATACTTACTTGTTTATAAACCGTAGATATTTTTTTAATTCCACTAAATTAAAAAAATGCAACACAAAACAATATTGTCTACCGATCGCCCTACAATTTCCCTCCAAAAAGTAAATTCATTAATATAAATTACTACTCATTCAAATTCGTTGTCCACAGGAATATCTTCTAGCTGACCGCAACATGTCAATATTACCCGTGGCGGTGTCACTCATGGCGTCATTCATGTCTGCCATCACACTTCTCGGAGTCTCAGCTGAAAACTATTTCTATGGCCTGCCGTTCTTCATTGCAAATTTAGGATATGGCTTAGGCACGCCGATCGCTAGCCGATTGTACTTACCGGTCTTTTTTGGACTACAAAAAACCAGTACTTATGAATATCTTGAATTAAGATTTGGACCAAGGATTAGAGTCCTGGCTTCTTTGACTTATACACTACAAATGATCCTGTATAATGGCATAGTATTATATGCACCAGCGATTGTCCTTGAAGCAGTGACAGGGCTGGATAGACTGATATCAATATTAGTGGTAGGCTTAGCTTGTACTTTCTACTCGACCCTGGGAGGTATGAAGGCGGTGCTGTTCACAGATCTCTTACAGTCATTCCTGATGTTTGCGGCAGTGTTTAGTATAGTAGTGTTCAGCTCAATACAGCTTGGAGGCTTTGATCAAATATTTGTTCGAGCGAAAGAAGGAGGACGTTTAGACTTTTCTAAGTAGGTAACTTATTACAGTTCTTGATTTGAATTCATGTCTATTATTGCATTTACTAAGCGAGTATTTCTGATTGCAGTATCAGCTTGGATCCTACTGAGAGACATACCTGGTGGTCCCTTCTAATTGGCGGCATGTTTACTTATCTATCTTTGTATGCTGTTAATCATACGCAGGTACAACATTTATATTTTTCAAAGTAGATAATCAGCCTATTTGTTGCTTCAAGAAATTATCCCAATAATTTCCAAGTATTCAGTATTCACATTGTCATAGTAAAACTGTTTTATCAAATGGACAACTTCAGAAATGACTTTAAAGAAACTTATTTAATCTATTTTCCAGGTCCAAAGATTGCAGACAGTGAGCACACTTGAGCGGTCCCAGGCGTGCCTGTGGTGGAGCTGGCCAGTGCTACTTCTGTTGAGTTTGTGCACCTGTATCAGCGGTCTTGGCATTTACGCGGTCTACCAGAACTGCGATCCATGGACAGCGCAGAGTATTTCTGCGGTAAGTTTAGATTTGTTCCTGTAAAAATCATTTGGTTCATGTAGCAAATTCGAGGATCAGACACTTGTAATTGTAAATTGAATTAATAAAGCTCCTTAATTCGACTATATTTTAACTTATTAATAGCCTTTGGTTGATTTTCAATTCCTTGGTAGTTCATAATATTCCTCAAATCTACCTGTGAGGTGTTTGAGAGCTGCCTATAGTATATAAGGTTCCTCTCTTTGCATTTGCCATATTTTGGAAGTCTTTATTCTTTTTATAAATAGAGTTTGTATTATATGTAGCTATTTCTTAAATATTGTCACCAGATAGACCAGCTGATGCCGTACTACGTGGTGAACGCGATGCGGGACGTCCCCGGGCTGGCGGGGCTTTTCGTGGCCGGCATCTTCAGCGCCTCTCTCTCCACCATCTCCGCGGCCTGTAACGCCCTTGCTGCTGTCACACTATCTGATTATGTCAGTAGGTACGTAAGGTATCAAGCAAGCGAAAAGGGCTAGTCGCGGAGGAATCGGCTTCTTGCTTCGTCACCTTTAATTGAACTTTTTAACAATAATTGATCGCGTCTATGCATTGCGTGATGGGTGTACTGACAAATTTTTTCCTCGCAAAAGTTTCGCTTCTAACACAATATCATTATAGAATAGATTTAGTTATGCAAAAATATATTAAATACCTATCCGTACGTAAATGTTTGTCATGTAAATCAAGTGATCTTAAAAGAAAAGAATTTGCGTCAGAAAATCAGAAGTAGATCGAATTGAATTATTTACGAAATAGTACAAAGCACGTGATAAATACATATAATGTATCGAGGTGAGTTACAATTTAAAAATAAATACATAAATGTATTTACAATACAAAAAGCTGATGATTCCCTACGTCTCCAAATTGCTTTTATGAATCACCAATATAACAAAATATTTCCTCAGGTGGTTCAAGCTCCCTCCAACATATATCCCTTGGCTCACCAAGCTGGCTGCTTGTGGCTACGGGCTCCTATTCTTGGTACTGGCATTCTTCGCGGAACACTTGGGAGGTGTCTTGCAGGGTGCACTAACTATATTTGGAGTAGTTGGAGGACCCATACTGGGTGTTTTCACACTCGGGATGTTCACCACTTATGCTAATGAAATGGTGAGTTAATACTATAGGTATGTTTGATGACTAACGGATTTAGTATCTGCAGATTAATAGAAGAATTAAACAGTAGAAGGAGGTCCTACAAACTCACATTTCTATTATGTTTTCCAGGGTGTTTCTGTAGGTCTATTAAGCGGATTAGCCATGATGCTGTGGATCAGCTTCGGTGGTCCTCGCCCAGCACCCGTCAAGCTGCCCCTCAGTGTAGAAGGGTGCAGTTCCAACATTACATTGCCCGTAGTTAATGCTAATAATCCAAGCAATTATTTCTACCTCTATAGAATCTCATACATGTGGATCAGTCCGGTAAGTGAAATTAGGATCATGATACTTATTATGGCATGATTAAATGTCTATGTGATCTTCTTAAATTGGTACAAATTTTGCATAATTTATATGTTGCTATTATATTATGATAAACAAATCGAAATGAAATGAAGGTGCCATAGAATTTGCAAACCGAGAAAGTATTCCAAATTCCTTAGATTTCTCATGAATTTTTTGGTTACTCGTAGATCAGTTTAAATTCAAAGTATTCCTTAGGCCATCATTTTGAAATTTTAATTACAAGGAAGCTTTTAAATGCTCTTGCTATATGCTATTTTATTTTGAGAATCACCCTTCGCGAAGTTTGTAATACCTACCAAATATATAGTCATCTTAATATAGGTAATTTGGATAAAGAAAGAAATATATTATTTATTAGTGCAAACACATTTGAACGTAAGTTATCTACATTTGAACATAGGTCCCATATGGGACTACAAGTTTCGGTAATATCTAAATGTTTGACACAAATTGTATAAGTACGTACGATTGTACGTTACGTTGTGTTGATTAGGTAATGTCTACGTATCTATTATGAATTATTTTTAATTATGATTTTCTACTCCACACAACAGAATAGCGATGGTATATATATATGGATGGTATATCTATGATGTATTTAATTATAACTAGCTGACCCGAATGAGGTTATCGTGTCTAAATTTCCGAATACATTTTTTAATTTTTCTTTCCTACACAACAAAATTGATTGATTGATTGCAATAGTCGAACTATTGCTAATATTTTAAAACAAGAAAAAAACCAAATCCGTTTTGACGTTTGTAAATAATACGCTTACTAACAAACAGAATGTAGTTTTTATTTATATAGAATATGAATTATCTTTTCGCTCATGGTCGTCGGACAAACATTACTGCGAAGATGATATTGAGAGTGATAAGATCTGCTGTTAATAAAAATAACTCGAGTATTTTAACATGTAACTCAGTTACATTCAAGGGCAAGTTAAAATGTCAAGTAATCTCAGTTTAGGCTAAGAACAGGAATACAAAATGAGTTCTTATTCTAACTAGGATTTGTTAGTAGTGTAGTTAGCGCTCTATAGATTGTGTCCTATCGACAAGATGTCAATGTGATATCGACGGTCATCGAAATATGAAGAAAGTGTAAAAATGTTGAAGCAACTGTATTTTTTTATCCAACTACATGCCAACTGCCGTCGGATAGATCGCTCCGAGAAAGGAGTTCCAAATTGCAACCGTTTAATTATTTGTCCTAACTATTCCACAGATGGGTTTCGCGTGGGTGATGGTGGTGGGGTCGCTGGTGTCGCTGGCGTGGCGGCAGCAGCAGCCCTGGCAGCGGGCGGGGCGCGCGCACCCCGACCCCGCGCTCTTCACGCCGCCGCTTGCGCGCGCGCTGCGAGCCCGACAAACGCGCGTGGACGCTAGCGCCGTGAAGGCAACCAACACCTAATGCAAATTGGTTTCAAACTCTTTTTCGAGTTTTAAATCCATACATATAATAAAATGTAACTGATCACTGTCTATACTTGGATTATTGGGGGTATTATTTACATTACAATTTATGAGGACACCATTTAATATTGAAAACTTATTTATCCTTTTTTATATAAACCCCACGTTGCTTGATCAAATAAAATGAAAGTATTACATTTTTCCAAATGCGTTTTTTTATTTTATTTAAGTAAGAAAGCTAAAGAAAAAAAAATCCTCATGTACTATCGAGGAATTAACTCCCTGAAAATGTTGACTTGACGATAATGCTGGGTTCGCGCGCTACATATTGCCATGCAAAAATGACCTTAACGTCTTACCGACTCTTTTTTACGATCGACAACAAAATTCCTATAAAAAGCGTGAACTTAAAAAAAACATAAGTAAGGAGAGAGACTTACTCTTACTCTACACGGTCAAACTAACCCATTCAACTGAGAGAGATGTAAGAAGAAAATAATTGTATGTATTACTAGCGTTACGCGTACCACTACTACATAAAGTGGCCACTAGATGTCGCTATTAAACTAATGTTGATTAATGCAGAATTATCGTGTGATTTACACATTTAACACGTGTAATACGATTTACTCATTCACCGTTGTGCTTTCAGTAAATATATAGTATATAGGCTAATACCGATTTCAGAAGTAAGTATACCTTCGTCGAATGTGCACGTAAGCCCGTAAAGGAAAGCGCTGCAGCGCTTTATTGTGCTTTTTGTCTAATAATTATTAGCGGTAATATAACGGTGTCTTCAATCTTCATCGATTTGGACTTTGGACCGTCTCAAATAGTGAATAATAGGAATAGGTTGGTATGAACAGCTGAAATTGACCTAGCAAATAAACAGCAGCGCAAATACCTACCTACTTAATTAAACTTGAGTGTTTCAATAAATTTTTGCTTTTATTATAGCGGTTGGATTACAACTCGAAAACTTGCGATCGCAGAACAACGGTGTGTGTTTTCACACATGATCATAATTTAATTTCTTTTAGCTTACCTCTTAATATATCTATAAATTAAGAAGTCCAACTCGATGGTGTCTGTATGTATAGTACATAATTTTGAAAAAAAATGTGATCTATTTTTTTCGGATACTTTGACTTTTTATTTGCACGGAATTTGATGAAACTTGCCGGGATGATGGATTATAAATTGCACTTGACTAGTCCAGTTTATATTATAGCAGAGAAAATCTAGCGCTTTAGCTGCTTGAAGCGATTGGTAGCAGCGTACATCGTATGATGGCAGAATATAACCTTACTTTGCACAGTCAAAATGAATTCGGCCACAAGCAGCGAACGCTATCGCGTTTTTTTCGCAAATTCATATTGCAGTCAGTCATCGCTGTTGTCAGACGTTAAATAAGCCGTGATTTACGTTTCACATAAATAAACTTTATATAATGCCGGGAATTTATTTAGGGTTACCAAGGTTATGTCGATTTAAAGCTATGTTGTGCACTGTATAGTGTTTTTTTTTATACATAAATGCAAAATTTGTATGAGAAAAAAAAACTGTGTGCACATCAAGAAAATTAATTGGTTTTTGAAGTTTGCTATTGTGATTTTTTATGTAAGTAGTTCTCTTTTTTAATAGTTTGTTACAATTCAATAATAAGATGATTTTTTTATGTTGTGAACATACAGCTCGAAGCGCACGCACTATCAGCCGCTGGGTAGAAGGAATGCCACTTTGACAGTGTGTGTATAATATGTCAAAAGTGACAATTACGATGTCATTACTATTCGATTATAAGGCGATTGTGTTAGCAGAGCTCCAAATCCACTTGCTCAAACCATAACATAGTATCGATTAATACTTAATCACATCTCAAATATTTAGTCGTCATCTTTATCCTGTCTCTATCTTAATTTTTTTTAGGGCACGTTAAAATTATTTAACTTTTGTTTGCGTAATCAGCTGTTGGCATCCCAACAGCTGATCATCATCATTAAATTTATATCATCATATGGGATTTTATATCATCATATTAAATAAAACTTAAACGTAAGAGCGAAGTTGTATTGCACCTCTAAGAAGTTGTTTTATACTACATTTTAAAAGCACACTCGGAAAATGCAAATGCTACTTAACCAGCTCTGTGTTTAATTGTAATTCCTAAACTTTACCGTTTGAGAAGTATCTGTTGCATATTTATACGCCGCGATTTTATTTAAATGCGGCGTACATAAACAAATTAAACAAATAACAAATTTTTTATTCTCTATTATGACACTGGCCATTCAGGAGCCGGCCTTATCGTCATAAATTAACTAGTTATTTTGAACTAGTAGTTGCAATCGGAATCAATTGGGATAGATTGAGTGTATGCCTGTGTATATTTATGAAATAAGTACCGACAGATGCACCAATTTATGTAGTTGGTAGTAATAGCTAGGCACCATTTCAACATACCTACTGATTGAATGTTCATTTGAGTTAATTGGATTGTTCATATTGTGATGAAAAATGTATCAGTCAGCGCAATTGCGACAAAGAAAGAGCATGCCTCGCCCATATTTTCCACACGAACATATTTGGAATTATGTACTTATTAATATATTGTTATATTTGCGCGTATACTACATCGTATACATTGGAATTAAACTAACTTAACGGATTTCATCGCGTTTATTTTATGTTTCTACGTTCCTAACGTTCCGGCTGCTTTACAGCAACCTCCCGTGACCATCGTTTCTGTGAAGCAGCTGAAATCGGGAACGTAAAAACATGAAATATACGCGACAGAATCTGTTAAATTATCTTTATTTCAATACCTATTAATATATTTTATATTAGCAAATAATTTTGATAGTATAATATAGAATACGTACCTAAGCATAAAATTACGTATTGCTTGCTGTTATTCGTTATTAACACTCAGGAAAATGTTTCCAGTCAAAATGGTTCAAGCAGTATTCGGAGCATGGGACTATCTCATCATGGCGGCGACAATGATTGCCTCTGTTGCAATTGGCGTTTATTTCCGCTTTAGCGGAGGTAAACAAAAAACAAATGAGGTGAAAAAACTATTTAACGAAAGGCTCTCATTAGGCTGTATTCATTATTTTAAGGAATCATCACGATTACGGTGCCAATGTTTAAGCTATAAACAAACAGAGAGAAACAGTACCGCAACAAGTAATTAGAAATCGGTATTACCACCCAAGTATAAAGTGCGTTTACTGTAGAAATATCTTAATACAAAGTACTTTTTATACACACAATATTTGGAGTCAGTAGTCCCAGAAAAATTACTGTTCTTTAGGTGCGAGGAGCAATAATGAAATATTATTAGGTAACAATCTACTATTACCTATCGCCTGACCAAAATGTACTATTTCTAGGATATACAAAATAAACATCACATTTATTGTTCCCTACAGGAATACTTCATGGCCGACCGCAACATGTCAATATTCCCCGTGGCAGTGTCACTCATGGCGTCATTCATGTCCGCCATCACACTCCTCGGAGTCTCGGCTGAAAACTATTATTACGGCATGCAGTTTATCGTCATCAATATATCATACGGGATAGCGACCCCAATCATAAGTCGACTGTACTTACCGGTCTTTTTTGGACTACAGAAAACTAGTACTTATGAATATTTAGAACTAAGATTTGGACCACAAATAAGAATGTTGACGTCACTGACCTACACTCTACAAATGGTGCTTTATAATGGTATAGTATTGTATGCACCAGCGATTGTCCTTGAAGCAGTGACAGGGCTGGACCGACTAATATCAATTTTAGTGGTAGGCTTAGCTTGTACTTTCTACTCGACCCTGGGAGGTATGAAGGCGGTGCTGTTCACGGATCTCTTACAGTCCTTCCTGATGTTTGCGGCAGTGTTCAGTATAGTTGTGTTCAGCTCTATACAAGTTGGAGGGTTTGATCAAATATTCGTGCGTGCTAAAGAGGGAGGACGATTGAATTTTTCCAAGTGAGTATTCGTTCTTAACCAATTATTTTCATCTTTTAATTTCGTCGTACTGAGCGTGTGTTGCTTTAGTTTCAGTATCGATCCTACAGAGAGGCATACCTGGTGGTCCCTTATCATAGGAGGCATGTTTACCTACATGTCGTTGTATGGAGTTAATCATACACAGGTAACTATGTCAATACAACATTTACTATTTACGTCGTAAGATAATAGCTAGAGAATAGTGTTAGGTAATCTGAATCATGAGGCATTGTAATTCTAATCTTGCTCTATTTAAAGATTGCTAATATTTTTGTCGAGATTTTATTCATAGCGGGTGAAACATGGAGAAGAGACCCTAGCGAGCCGCCAGAAAAGTGAAATCAGTTGAATGAGGCTTTTACCACCAAGAGCTGTCCTGTATAGATACATATACCTTCTACAAACCATACAGTACATACAAATCTTACATATTATCCGACACACTATAAATATTTATAGGCATAAAGAGCGTTTCAAGCATTTGCCTACATGTAGAGCTAAAGAAGAACTATACTTCTAGGTGATCATTTTGTTGGTTTTCTTATTTTTTATTTGTAGGAGTCAGTCAGTTTGTAGGAGAGTTTTGAAGGAAGCACTTGTTCTGTGCAGACTGGACGTAGTCAAAGTTAAATGTTACAGGTTCAAAGATTGCAAACAGTGAGCACACTGGGTCGCTCGCAGCAGTGCCTGTGGTGGAGCTGGCCAGTGCTCTCGGTGCTCAGCGTCTCCACCTGCATCAGCGGGCTGGGCATCTACGCAGTGTACCGAGACTGTGACCCGTTCATAACAAAAGATATATCTGCGGTGAGTTACACACACACTTAGAAATGATAATAGATAAAAAAACTACGGTCAAAAAAAGCACACATGAATAAAATCAGAATCTACGTTATACCTACTCGTAGCTCAGATTAAGTTATAGTTCTTACGACATTAAAGCTAGTCTTAATTATACTCGTATGTAGTGATCATACGTACATACATCTATACATATAAATAAAATTGGAGTGTCTGTTTGTAATATTAAAATAACCGCTTTTTACTAAGTGCATTTGGATGTATACACGTTACCTATACCGAAACAACATTTTTTACAATTTTTGTCTGTCTGTCTGTCTGTCTGTCCGTCTGTCTGTCTGTCTGTCTGTCTGTCTGTTTGTCTGTCTGTCTGTCTGTCTGTTTGTTCCGGGTAATCTCTGAAATGGCTGGACCGATTTTGACGGGAATTTCACTGGCAGATAGCTGATGTAACAAGGAGTAACATAGGCTACTTTTATTTTAGAAAAAAAAAAAATTGGATCTCTCGAAAAAAAAAAACCAATGTTGCAGCGCTGCGCCTGATTAAAGTTTGATAGCAACAATCTGCAATGCGTCCCGCGGGATCAGAACGCGAGCAGGCTGTTGCCAACGGCTGAGTCTTTGTTAAATACCACGCGGACGAAGTCGCGGGCAACAGCTAGTATAGAGATAAATATTGTAATTGTATAAGGTCCTCAAATCATGTGTACGTAAAAGGAAACATATTTCTGATTATTATTGAATTAGTAAACTTATTATAAACAAGTTATAAGATGTAAGAGTTATACGTCTAAAAAGAGAATATAAAATTACAAGGTAGAGCCGGCCAAGCAACTCTTTTGACACCTTAAGATCGAAAATTATTTGCATGTCTAGGATGAAAAGGTTAATTTTCGTCATATATGTCATTAATTTCAACATACTTAGCACATTCCAAATGTCAGCCTTAGTAAAATTTTCATTTACTGGTATTTATTAGCATAATCACTTTATTATGGCCTATTTCACCTACCTACCTCATTATTACTATAAATCATTGATCTCGGTATGCCTAGTACCTATAGAACAATGCTATCAAACATTGCTTCACAAAACATAAATCCCAAAGTAGGTAAGACTAAGCCCAGTGTAATTACAACTTATTTTAGAATAGCGTACAAATTCTTAAACCGCACCTAGTTTTACTATATGTTTTATGGTGAATTCGGAGGAGTAACAATACTTTTTAGAACTATAATATCCTGAGACATCATTGAGATTATGAATGAAATAATTATTATAAGTTATCTTTGAGCTGAATAATCTATACAAATAAATAAGATTGGAGTGTCATTTTTACAATTTAGTCTCTCTGTCTGTTTGTTTTGGCTAATCTCTGAAATGGCTGGACCGATTTTGACAGGACTTTCACTGGCAGATAGCTGATGGTACAAGGAGTAACTTAGGCTACTTTAACTGTAGAAAAACTTTTTTGTTAAATACCACGCGGACGAAGTCGCGGGTAACAGCTAGTCTATACATATAAATAAAATTGGAGTGTCTGTTTGTAATATTAAAATAACCGCTTTTTACTAAGTGCATTTGGATGTATACACGGTACCTATACCAAAACAACATTTTTTTAATTTTTTGTCGGTCTGTCTGTCTGTCTGTCCGTCTGTCTGTCTCTCTGTCTGTCTGTCTGTCTGTTTGTTCCGGGTAATCTCTGAAATGGCTGGACCGATGTTGACGGGACTTTCACTGGCAGATAGCTGATGTAACAAGGAGTAACTTAGGCTACTTTTATTTTAGAAAAAAAATAGGATCTCATGAAAAAAAATTAAAACCAAAGTTGCAGCGCTGCGCCTGGTTAAGTTTGATAGCAACAACCTGCAGCAATGCGTCCCGCGGGCGAGAAGGCTGTTGTCTACGTTTGTGTCTTTGTTAATTACCACGCGGACGAAGTCGCGGGTAACAGCTAGTATTATATATACGACCTCTATTTGCACTGTGAAGCATGTCATAACATCACTACAATTACTTTTCGAGAATGTATGTTTACTTTTAAAACAAAAGACAATCGACGATAATAACGCATGATATTACATCAACCTTTATTACTCCATACAGGTAACATTTGAAAAAATATATATTCTTTTCAACCGACATAGACAAAAAGGAGCGTTCTCACTGGATGATCCGATTTTATTAATTCGTTTTTTTATTGAATAGTATGTATGAAACTATTAGAAACTGTGATCGTTGATAGAATCAAACATTTCTTGATAACATGATCATATAAATAGCACGTCCTTGATAATATAACGCGAGCGGCAAAACACAACTATGGTATACTTGCTCTCTTGCAACAAACGCTGCTTTGGGACCATATAATAGTATTTTTTTTGACGCTCGCCTTTTGTTTTTTCGTGCCTGCGGGATAATAACATGAATTACCGATTACACTAATATCAGATAGACCAGCTGATGCCGTACTACGTGGTGAACGCGATGCGGGACGTCCCCGGGCTGGCGGGGCTGTTCGTGGCCGGCATCTTCAGCGCCTCCCTCTCCACCATCTCCGCGGCCTGCAACGCCCTTGCTGCTGTCACACTGTCCGATTATGTCAGTAGGTATGGTCGCCAGAAAATGAACTCTAATTAAATTAAATCAGGGGCTCCCAAACTTATTTTGTCTACTGCCCATTTTGAGAATGAATTATTTTTAACGCCCTCCTTTTTTCACCTACTTAACAACCGCTATAACTTCAAATTAAATTAATTATTGTAAGCCTTTACACAACGCCCCCATTTTTTTTTCTGGGTCTCTTAAAGCCACTCCCCCTTAGGCCTGCAGCGCCCACAAAGGGGCGTTATCGCCCACTTTGGGAAAGGTTGATTTTAGATATTATAACTAACTTGTCATTATTCTCTATATCTTATTTCACTGACTATCTGATGTTAATAGCAGGTACGTATGAAGTTACTCATTAATAACAATCTAGTGTCAATGCATTAAAGTTGAATATTAATTTGTATTAAATTAAAAGTAAGCATCGTTTTTACCATTGTTTTCCCCACCGTGCAACTATTATCGAATTAATAATTTATTATGGCGCGTAGGTTTTTATATGAGCTATGTTTATCTAAAGAATCTTGGGAAAATTAGTGCATATTTTTCATAGGGTGGGAAAATATTATATTATTGTTGGCATTTCATTAAAATTCTACTGAATAAAAAAAGATCATCTTGCACTTAATCATGAAATAAAAAAAGTAAATTGGTTGTATTCGATGTTACGTTTTTTTTGTGGGGCATTATTTCTAAGGTGTTTCGCCAGTGTCGAGTCTAAGGAGCCAATAATCCAACAATACTGCCAACAATACTTGAAGTATTTGAATTTGGCCCAGCCTGCATATCTCTATCAGTACTGTATACTATACTGACAAAAAATACCGTTCTTACGGGGATTGAAAAACTTGTTACACCACTTTTAATCTAAGTATTTATAGCTCATGTAATGGGTAATATTTCATCAATATTACCCTAATATTTCATCAATATTACCCTATTCAAATTTATCAAAATAAAACAAGATTGACATCACTTTTCCAAATTACTGTCAAGAACCGACTTTAATCTAAAAATAAACTATGAGTTGTATCATTTTCATTGGAGACGCCATTTTCATATCATCATGTCACTTCCATGATTTTATTTATAACTAGCTGCGCCCGGCGGTGTTACCCGCGATAAAAAGTATGAAAAATTAAAACATCTATCCCACGGGAACCATACATTTTACCGGGATAAAAAGTAGCTTATGTGCTATTCCAGACTATAATCTATCTCTGTGCCAAATTTCATCCAGATCCGTTCAGCCGTTCGGGCGTGAAAGAGTAACAAACATCCATCCATCCATCCATCCAAACTTTCACATTTATAATATTAAGTATAGATGTGTATTTATTGAATGTGTTATTGCTATTAATTACTTGACATTGGCAAAATACCCGCTAAGTTTTGGGTGAGGTCACATTTATATCCATTTTATTTCATCACATCTCATTTCGTAAAAAAAGAAGATCAATATCATTGCTTCCAATCCGATATTTTAGGTGGTTCAACGTCTCGCCATCTCACTTATCGTGGCTGACGAAGCTGACTGCGTGCGCCTACGGATTGTTGTTTCTGGCCCTCGCGTTCTTCGCTGAATACTTGGGCGGAGTCTTGCAGGCCGCCCTCACTATATTCGGTGCTGTCGGAGGACCAGTATTGGGCGTGTTCACGCTTGGCATGTTTACTACGTATGCTAATGAGAGGGTGGGTACCTACAATTTTAAAATTTGTGTTATAACTAGATTTGAGTAGGTAGTCTGTTATCATTTGAACATTTATATGTATATCGCCTTCTTTTAAATTTTGAGTCAACATTACACAGAAAAGGATGCGCATGCGCCAGTGTGTCGATATCTCTGGTCGGTGTTCAGTTCTGTGTCCTATTGGTTCAGATGGTTGGTGGATTCGGGTTCGATTCCCATCTGGGCAAATGTCAGAAATGGTACTTTCGTATATTCCCTGGTTTGATGTTAATCGTGTATAATTCTTATTACCATTGTTCCCGATAGATGTAGCTAACATCAATTTAGCGCGCGGTTTAAAGGCTCATTAAAAGTAAATACCCTTACTAATATCTAGTTTTTAGTCTTCATCGATTTTAGAATATACCTTCCTCTTCTCGACTTCCGAATCAACTTTGCTGTCTGCGCTTTCCATTATTTATAGTCCTTATCTTTCATTTGCTATCTTTAGGGCGCCTCTGTGGGTCTACTGAGCGGAATGGCGGTGATGCTGTGGATGAGCTTCGGCGGACCTCGGCCGACCCCCACGAAACTACCCCTCAATGTCGACTGCGGCTACAACGTGACGCAATCCGTGATCCAAGTTGCCGCGTCCAGCCCCAGTGATTACTTCTATCCATATAGAATCTCATATTTGTGGACTTGCCCAGTGAGTTCTCCTTTCAGACACATACCAAACTTACAGCATATTTACCTAGATACTTATATTTTATCAACGACTATGATCAACATTGTTAGGTATTTAATTTACTAATATACTATAAAAAATACATATTACACGTAAATATGTTAAATTGAATAAGTAAGTAAGCATCATTCAGCAAATTAGCTGATAAAAAATCTCAGATGAAAAAGAACAATGTAATTATGAAAGAAGAGATACCTAATGATAATCCCACTAATATTATAAATATGAAAGTTTGGATGGCTGGATGGATGTTTGTTATTCAATCACGCCAGAACGGCTGAACGGATCTGGATTAAATTTGTGCACAGAGATAGATTATAGTCTGGAATAGCACATAGGCTAGTTTTTATCTCAGTAAAATGTATGGTTCCCGTGGGATAGATTTGTTTAAATTTTTCATAGAGCAAAGATCGACATGGTTTTTTGCATAGGTATTTTAGGAGTCAGAAAATGACATAGGCATCGACATACTTTTTAATCGCGGGTAGTAGCGCGGGGGCGTAGCTAGTTATAAATACAGTGAAATATTTTTGATGAAGCATTTGTATGTACAGTTGGGTTTCGCGTGGGTGATGGTGGTGGGGTCGCTGGTGTCGCTGGCGTGGCGGCAGCAGCAGCCCTGGCAGCGGGCGGGGCGCGCGCACCCCGACCCCGCGCTCTTCACGCCGCCGCTTGCGCGCGCGCTGCGAGCCCGACACCCACACGCGGACGCAAGCGCCGTGCAGGTAACCAAGGAATAACGGGAAGAAGCATGCGGTTTGCCTTGTACCATAAGTTGGTTGTAGATTTTTTATTGTAAATAAGCATTAGAACCTCTGGGACAGGTATCTTTGAGCATGATTTTGAAGTTATGTTGGTTGGAATTTACATGTTTATTTAGAAAGAACCTAGCTTATTATGTCAGTTGCAAATGCATGCCTTGCGGTGCCTTACTTGCCTAAGCTTTGGTTGGGGGAATTTTACTACTGTATTTTTTCACACTAGGTAGAGATAGGTTAAGTTTGTTAATTAGCGTAACGTTGCAACTTTTTGGTACACAGTATCTTCATAGTCAAACCAATTAAATTAGAAAACCACCTTGTACTTTATGATTCTATAATACAACATATAGCACGCATAAGCATAGAAGGACAAATAAATGATCATCATCTGGATTCCCAAAGAAGATTATCGACGTAGGCCTATCAGGGGCGGGATATCTGACAGGCCATCAAAATGAGGTATTTTTACTTGACGTTATTGGAATCCTTATTACCTGTTTGCGACTTCATAATTGAGATAGGCTAGTCCTCAGCGTCCGTGAGTGAGTTACCACATGTTTGGCGATCGAATTCATGCCTACAACAGCCAACTGGCCCTGCCGCGTTGAACTATTTCTCCATAGTCCCCACACTTAGTAGGCACTTTTCAGCTAGGCTGGGTCAATCCATCCATCTATCCATCAGCCAAAACACGACTATTGCGGGACATAGGCCTCCCCAAATGACTTCCACACATCACGGCCCCCCGCATCCACCGGCTTCCTGCGACGCGTGTGATATCATCGGTGCAACTCATGGGCGGCGGTCTTACACTACGTATTTTAGCTCGTGATCGCCATTCTAGAAACTTACTGGCTGGCCCAATATATTCTACAAATTCTTTAGGCAAAACAGCTGATGTAGGTTTTAGGTTTTGACGAGTGTTCGTTCATAAAATAATTGTGTATTGTAAGTAAATAGCTTGGTGCTTGCTATTTAATTGCTAAATTCGTTGTTTTTAGTTTTAGATTGGCTGTAGTACGCTTTGTGTTAAACAATATTTGACATTAAGTATGGCTGTAAATGAGGCTTAATGTACTTAATTGAGTTTTTAGAAACTAACTGTGCCAAGATTTCATCCGTGTGGATTTTGTTTGTCTATGCTAAGCCAACTTTGCCAAATGATAATACACTCTATAAAAACCTAAATCCACGCCAACGAAGTCGCAGGAAGTTCATAATAGTTCTAATTGTTTATAAATACCTTTCTTATATGTTACAGTGTAAACTCTTGAAAACGAACAGCATCGAAGATTGATGGTTTATGTAGGTACTTATTTATTATCATCGAATTAAGTAGAATATTGTATACTAGTTAAGATTTAATTTTAAGTTATATTATTGAACAAAAATGTGATTATGTATTAGAATCGTTGACTAATGAGTGATGTTATTTGGTACATTCCAACTTAACTTCTCAGGGCATACCCTATACCTACCTATAATATAATAGTACCGATAGTGAATAGTTTATACCAATAATAGATAATATTATAATTTACATCATTTGGGTTGTCTGAGGTGTAGCTTCAAGCCACGTATTGTAAGTAGGTACTTATATCAAAATTATTAGGTACTAAAATTATTTGAGTAGCTATCATTGAAGGTATCTAATTCTTTTTAACAGTTAATAATGCATTGGTAAATTGATATAATAGGTAGATACGTGAATGTTGTTATTCTAATGGTCAGTACGAAAAATAAAATTGTACTTTCCTACAAAATGTCATGGGATATTTCGTTAACAATGGTTATGGATACCTACCTATGTCTCGCTATTTTTATATTAATTGTTATTTGTGTGGGACAATTTGTTAGCAATGTATTTATAATAAAACAATCTGAAAATGTTTAATGACTCAATATTAAAAGTTTTTGAGAAAATATTGTTTTTCTTGTCTGTTACCTGCCCTTCGCTGCATAGGCTAAAGGTAGGTATGAAGAATATGTTTTTGAAATCGGTTACGGTAGATCTACTTAAATTTTAGGCAAAAATGTGAACTAGCTATAAAAGTATGTACGCAAGTAGCTTGAATAAGGAAGGAATACAATCACAAGAATATTTAAAAACATTTTTATTTTCACTTATAAAGATTCTTACATTAAATATTTAGACTTCCGAATGTAAAACGTAGAACAAACCATCAATCAGAAAGCTTGCTTAATGTGATCTCTAAAGCGAACCCTTAGATTACGAGTGCATCTCAAAAATAAACAACATACTAGCAAGAGGTTAAGCAGACAAAAATCCATCCTTTGGTCTTGTAAGTTCATTCAATTGGCGCCTTAAGAATGCGTTCTGGAAGTGAAAATTAAGGTTAGTGTAGACGGCTACTAATTAGCAACAACAAGTAATAACTCAAAAAGAGTCAAACTCTGAACCTACTTCACCCACCCCACCCCCCTGCGCCTACCGCCTTGATACTTATCTAGGCAGGATCAGTCATAGCCTGCCCATAGTAATAGCCCATAACCAATAACATCATAACAAGAAAAATGTTCAATAAGGTATCATTGTATCGTTACATACCTCTCGCAATAATTCATCTTCTCGTTCCGCGGCTATTTTCAACATCTCTTTCGAACGTTCTAAAAGCAAATCTTTATCTTGAATGCTTCGTTTTAGATTCGCTATTTCGATGCGGGAGGATTCCAACTGATTACGACCCTAAAATATTAGAAAAAACGTTCAGTACATGAATAGCTACTATGTTACAATAGAGAGGGTTAAGAGGGGAGGGGGAGGAGGAGAGTGGTAATAAGAAATAATATATTTACCTTCTCTGTCACACTCCGTCCACTGCTTGGTCTTGAATCTGCCTTTTTATAAGTCCCTCCTGACTTTTGTTCAGCTTGCAATTTGCTGACAAGACCTTCAAACGTGAAAAAGTTAGGTAAGTAGATATAATACTTACAAAAAATAATTATGATGGAAGACCATATCAAATATTAAAAAGGAAAACTTATTAAATCAATCCAATTAACTATTCTAGATAGTGAGTGAGCAAATGAGAAAGAGGTCAAAAGCTAAAAGGAAGCAAATTCATATTTCACATCAGCACTTACCTCTCAGTGTAAGGACAGTTTGTTCAAGATCGTTGACCTTGTGCTGATGGGCGGTAGTGGGCGTGGTCTCCAGGGAGTTGATCTTGTGAGTCAACTGCACATTCTCCTCCTTCAGCATATCACAGTAACTGACAAAAACCATAATAAGCAATTAGGTTAATATGAATCTATAACTGATATATCTACTACAATTAGCTTTTACCTACGGCGTCATCCACGAGGGCTTTTAGGCTTAGACGCAGTATCAAGGTCAGCACAAATAAAGATGGCAAACATAAAAAAAAAATCGATCCGAATAAATTATTTAAAGACTTGAATTTTCCTCACGTTTTCCAATAATGCAGTTCAGGTTCAGTATCATGCTTTTGTTTCAACGGTGTTCGAATTTGAGATTCCAGTAAAGTCGACTCCAATTTAAGCACCTGACCTTTGAGGGAGGTGATTTCAGCTAACGATCTCTCATATTCAGATACCAATGATTCGTTACCCTGCAAAAATGTGGATATATAATTAGCAAGTGATAGGGTTGCCTGAGGCTCTGCAGGCCAATGATCTCAGTAAATGGGTATTGATAGTCAGTTGGATTGATTTCAATAAAAAAATCTATGATTTCATACCTTTTCGGCAACTTCCAAAGCTGCAATTCTCCTCTGCTGTGCTTCTACCCGGTCTAATAAAGCTTGCGTGGAAACAGGCAATGCTAGTGTCCCGGAACAAACGCTCTCTCTACTTAAACGGTGTGTCTTCTCTTGGGATTCGGCTTCTTGTTTTTCTATAGCTGTTAATTGACTTTCACCTAAGACCATATGAACGTTTTACACCTTGCTCAGACTTTACGATTTTATTATACCAAATTAATTAGTGATGATGATCTAATTTTGTTTTAACTGATACTTTACTTTAAAAAAGGCTTTGAATATATTATAGTAGGTACAGATGGGTATCCAACACATACATTAAATTGTGTACTGTTGCACCCCATTATTATTGTAATAATCACTTTATCTAATTATTCAAAATAGTTCCCATTATCATCAGTTCTTATTTCACTCACTCTTAGCATCGGAAATTCTGGAGAGTAGTACACGTTTTTCTCTCTCAAGTCTTACTATGGCTGATTTGGCTAGATTTAGACTGCCATCTGTTTTTTTCACTTCCTGGCATTTTTCTTCGTAGCGCGCCTGCCAGCGATCTGCTGCTTGCTGTGACCTAAAACAAAACATAGTATCATTAGTTACTTCTTTTATTTTCGCTTTTATCTGTCACACCTTCTAATATTGTTGCAATCCACCCAGCCAGTAGGTAAATGCATGTGGCTTATTGGTAGCTATTATTTTAATGAAGTTTGTACCTTTTCCACTTATCCCACAGTGCAATGCTGGAGTTGGTATCACGCCTCGCGCTGGTCAGTTGCGCTTGCAGCGTTGCTACTTTATTCTGTAGTGCTGCTGTTTCTGCTGTCGCTACTTTGTTACCAGTTGTACTTCTGCAAGTTTGTCTAAACGTAAATAAAAAAATATTCGTGAAATTTATTAATTTATTAAAATTGAAATTAATTTACATTCTAAACACTTGATTCTTAAGGTTTTGTGCGTCGAGACGGGCGCGTCTCTCCCTTGATGCAAGCACTTTGATTTGTCTGCGCAGAATTACATTCTGTTTGCTAGCCACCTGTTTTTCTCGTCGTAATCGCTCTATAATCGGTTCTTGCCTGCAAATGAAAAAACGAATGCTATAGGATTCTCGTATGTCCAAACTACCTATGTCAGGTGTACCAATAATAGTGTTAAATATTTTAACAGTAGGTTATCCAGATAATATTCTCAACAAAATAAAACAAATTATTAGACGATTTAAAAATTACACCCTGTACTGAGCGCATGGCCAGCCGCTACCGGTTCGCCATATTTAAAAAAAAAACAAACATTATTTACGCAATTATTTTATATATCAACGTGATCCATATAACTTACTGATTCATCTGTTAAACTATTGTACGCTATTATTAATAAGCCTTATATTAATAATTTACGAAACATAGTTTTAGTTTTACCAAATGGTGGTTGAAGAAGCTGGGTACTTCACAACGTCATCTTGCATATCGCGCAAGTCGACAGTAGAGTCAAACTTAAGTTCGAGTCTATCGGAATGCTGTGACAACACGTCTGTGCACTCATCCACTTCCACAATGGCGGATAAGTCAAAACTGGGGTCGTTCACTGTGATAAGTGTCTGCATGTTCATTATTTGAGTCTGAAATTGTTGGAACCTTATCACATATAGGTACCTATTATAATTGTATCACGCATTTAAATGAAAAGTAAAATAGAAATATTTAGATTTTTAAGGTAATGAAACACCTTTATGTTAAACTAGCTGCGCCCTGCGGTGTTACCCGCGCAAAAAATCAAGTCGATCCTTAGCGCTATGAAAAATTAAAACTAATCTATTCCACGGGAACCATACATTATACCGGGATAAAAAGTAGCCTATCTACTATTCCGGACTATAATCTATCTCTGTGCCAAATTTTATCCAGATCCGTTCAGCCGATCTGGCGTGATTGAGTAACAAACATCCATCCATCCAAACTTTCACATTTATAATATTAGTATAGATTAAATGCTAGTTATTTGCCTTTCTATCAGTTTTGGTAGGCACTTGAAACAAATGATGTGAGGTATATGAAATTTACACTGACCTTCAAATTATTCACAATGGTACGCAACTGCTCAATATGCGAGTCTTTATCGGACAATTGCTTAACGTAAATAGTTTTTTGTTCTGTCAGCCTCGTCCTCAGCTCGATATGCTCCCGTTGCATGTCGCTAAGCTGTGTCATCCAATGTTGGTTCTCTGCTTTGTATGATTCCACCTTCGAAGTTAGGATGATTTAATACAATATAACTTTCTAAACTTTATTAAAGAAGTGATAGCCAAGTTGGTAGAACGCTTGCCTCGGTAACGAGGATCGCAGGTTTAAACCTTCCGGCTCGCACCTCTGGGATTTTTGGACTTCATGTGCGAATCTCATTTTCAACCACGATTATCACTTGCTAAACGGTGAAGGAAAAAATCGTGAGGAAACATGCATGTCTAAGAGAACCCCTCGAAAGACGTGTGAAGTCCGCCAACCCGCACTGGGCCAGCGTGGTTGACCATGGCCTAATCCCCCTCGCATTGTGGATAGGTACGTGCCCAGCAGTGGGACATTAAGAGTGCTGGTATTATTATATTATTATTAATACAAAATAACTTTGTATAAAATTGAATCGGTGTTATAATTGCTTGTGTACTCACTTCATGACAATGCCGTTCTCCAAGTTGCGAATTTAATTGCTCCATCTTCGTGAGCCTTTCTGATGCTAGTTCTTTCCATCGTTCAGCTTCTGTTTGGTATGTGGTTCTAGAAAGTAATTAACGCCATAAGTGATATTGACAATGACACACATCCTCATGTTGTACATACACGTAACCAGCATACATACAACATTGGAAAATTTCAATGTCATTGAAGGAAACATGATATTAAAAAAAACTAACAAGTCAGATTTGCACTCGTCCAACTCGTTTTGTAATCTGAAGCACTTATCCTCGAATTCAGCAATTTTCATTGTATATCTTGTGACAATTTCTTTGAGTGCTTCTCCGTTACTGACGCTAGTTTCACTTCCTCGTCTGAAATGAATGTGTGATTAGAGGCGTTTCTATACGTCAAATTATAGACGATAAGAAGGCGTTATCTAGTTAAATGATGGATTAATAATCATTTTTAAACATGACTCCTGAAATCGCAAGCATCAGGTCCCTACAATAATAGTACCTGTCTAATTTAGATTGCAATTCCTTGATCTTTTCGTGCAATTCTTTCACGACTTCAGCATATTCATCCCTTTCATTATTTAATAACTGTTTGTATTCTGTTATTATCGCACTTTTGTCATTTTGTAGTTGCTTAAGAGATTTCATTAGAGATTTGTTTTCTTCGTATACCGTTTCTCTGATTTTACTTGTTTCATTTATTTGCTTAATCTTAAATTCATCCAGTTGTTTTTTCAATTCATCAATAGTAGATCGTAGTTTTTCGTTTAAACAATCTTTTTGACTGTAAGAATCTTTCAGAATTTGTAAGTTATTTTTGAAATGAGTCTTTTCTCCGCATAAAACATCAATTTCTTCTGCTCGTTTATTGGCCAATCTCTTAGTTTCCAATAGCTCTTTATTTAAGTTCTCGAAATTTAATTTCATATTTTGTATGCTTCTTTTCAGATCTATTACTAGTTTATCGTCTTCGGTTTGGACGAAATTATGTATTTTGTGTGATTCTAATGAAAATGTTTGTATACTTATATCAATCATTTTCACAACTTCTTTTCTCATTTGTTTTTCAATAAGGGAATCTGTTGTATTATTTGCTTTATCTTTTTGTGTTCTTTCCTTACTTTTTTGCGGTTTCAAGATTTTAGGTTTAATTAATGTGACCGTCCGATCTTCTGAAATAAATAGGTACATTTAATATCGAGATTATTATTGATCGATATGGCTATATGCAATATAAATATTTACTTACTTCTACTGCTCGATTCATCTACAGATAGAGCATCTTCCACGTCTAAGTTTGTAACATTAATGAGACCATTATCGGACTTCTGTATTTTACCGTTTGCTACATAGGTCTTTTCAAAACCTTGATTAACGAGCACAAGGGTTTTCTCTAAGGTATTTAAATGTTTGATCAACTCGTTGCGTGACTGCTCTAAGGTTTCTATCTTTTTGTTCAAGTGTTCTTGCTCACGGGTATTCATGGATTGCTAAAATTATTAGGATAAATAAATTTAAGAAAGTAAATTACAAGTAATACTAGTAATACCGGCCATACATACCATCATTAGATATTTTAATCTATGGGAACAGCCGTCTTCTTCAATCAAACACTTATTTTTAGAAACATCTAAAATTTGATCAAATATGCTATGTTTGGTTATCAAATTCGATCGTAGGTCTTCGATTTCAGAAAGTTTTTCATTTACTGCATGATTTTTACGAAACAGTTCTTCAAAATTAATTAAATAGTTTTCCGCTGATATAAGAGGTATGCTTCCTTGATATTGTTGTCTTAAAGTTTGCATGATTTCGTACATGTATCTGAAAAATATTGTTTTTAAACATCTTGTAGAATGAATAAATATCATGTATGTACATAAATAAGAATAATTTCGGTACTAACCTGAATTTATGTTCGTATCTTATGGCATAAACATCAAAAATCTTTTGACGAGCTTTAAGCATTTCTTCTGTTTCTATTCTTAATTCTTTTTCTTTGATATAATCAATGTTGAGCCTCTCTAGTCTTTTATGACCTTCTGATGCTTGTAAATGAGCAACCAATATTTCTCCACTGAGCCTATAAACGATAAGGATTAGAAGACATTTTAAATGCGTTTATTTACAAATTTTGAACTCGTGAGTCAAACGATTTCAAATTAATAGCTCACCTTGCAATAATTGCTTTGTTTTCACCAGTTGATTGTAGGTCTAAGATTTGATGCCTCAACATATTAATTTCCATATCGTTGCTTAGTTGTCTTTGCTGACGATCTTGCAACTGTAAAATTATATTTAATTCATAAATCACCTAGAACATCCTTATTCCTTTGGATCTTCATAATAATCTACATGCCATACCTTTAATAGTGCTATGTCTAGCTGGCTACTAACATGTTGGCATTGTTCTTTAAGTAACTTGTTGTCCTTAGATATTTTTTCTAACTGGTTTTTCATTAGATGTACTTCCTCTTCTGCCATAGACGATAATGCTTCATCGCTAAAATTATGCAAATAATATTGAATGAGTGTGAATATGGGTAAAAATTGTTCATTGCTAATTTTCCTTTTTTATCATATTCAAAATCTTCAATCCATTTAAAACCTATTTAATAATATAAAGTTATCTTACATATTTGTTGCTTGTTTCTGCTGTAGTTCTAAATTCCTTTTTTCTAAAGCATCTATTGTCTTATTCTTGATTTCCACTTCATTACACACTTGTAGTAATTGTTTTTGTATAATTGTTTGTTCTGTACTAGAAATCATCTTTGGTAAGATGTCTTTGGAAAGATTGTCTACAACAAAGTTTCGTTAACTCAACAGTGATCTCAGGTAATTAACAAATATCTTAGTTTTGTGGTAGGAAAAAGCAAAATACGTACCAATTAGATTTAATTCTTTGTTTATGTGGCTTATAATCTCATGTTTGTCTTGTTCTAATCGTTTCAATAACTCAATTGATTTATCATTATTTTTAACTCCACTCGCTATAACTTTTCTATATTTCATACTTAATTCGTTTAATGCTGCATTTTGTCTCCAGAATAATTCAATTGGTATTGACGATCGTAACTTATCCGTCAAATTAGCAACATATAGTAATAATTCTTGGATTTTTGATTCATAGTCAGACGCTGTTATCATCGCATCTTTTTTGTTGTCTATGATTTCATTTTTCATATTTTCATTTAAAGTTCTTATGTGCTTGTAAGACTCCTCCAAGTAGGTGCATTTCCTCTGTAAGGAATGTATACTAGGTATGGATACAAGCCCCGGTGAATTATCACTGTTATCATCATCATTTTGTTGCAGCTGCCCTTTTAAATTTTCGATTTCCGCCTTGTACTGCTCTTCCTGAATTGACCATTTATTGAGATCATCTGTAGTTTGAATTGCCATTGTAGTAATTTTCTCCAACAATGCCTTAAATTTCATTTGGAAATATGCCAAACCGTGCTTAAGATGAGATTCGTACAAAGAATTACCCATTTCGATATAACTTTCAATTTGAGTCTTTTCGTAAAAATCTATATTTCTTGTATCCTTTTCCGACATCCACGACCCAAACTCAAATACGTCTTTATGTGTTAGCTCTAATGCTTTTTCTTCTACATCTTCTTGCTTATTATTAGTTTCAAAATCAAGCAACTTTTGTTCAAGTTCGGACGATTTTTTAGCTTCTTTAGATAGTTGGTCCATTACTTCGAAGGTTTCCTTTCTAAATGCAAGGGGTATTTCGTTAAAGTTAGCAAAATAAGCCTATAAAGCTTAATTTTATCATATTATTACTTATAAAATAAACAAAATCACCTGGCTTCATGAAGTGCAGTAAGCAAGGCGTCTTTACCACCTAAAGCTGCCCTTAACTCTAATATTGTTGTCATGTGTGGCGCAAACCAACCTGCTGAATTCCGAGCTTCCATAGACAACAGTAGCGCCTCTAAACTTGGGCATTGCAAAGTTAATACTCCTGAAGAGGTCTTGCCTAAAATTTAAGAATAATGAAATAAAACTATGCCATAGTTCCTCTCGCATTAATGGAAGGGGAGGCCTGCTAATATTTTTTATATACTTAAGCTAAGAATAAAATAACAACCACATACTGTTGTCTTTTACAAAATCTAATATTTCTTGAAGACCGTTCCGAAGCCCTTTGTTTTCTTCAATTATAGCTTGTATTTCCTTGTCTTGAATCGTATTATGTTGTATTTCTGTAACTTCACTCATAATCCTAGAATCAGAAATATTTACTAAGTCTTGATTTCATTTGATGATTATATAAGGGAAATAAAATTAGAGTGCTTACTTCGAAGTCACTTTGGCACCTTCTTCATCATCAGTACTCTCACATATTTTTTCTAGTTCTTCCATTTTTTTGCCATAACCAAGTTTTTTTAGAAGTTTTACCATCTTTGCATATCTTGAATTCAAATTTCGATTATTTAACTCTAACATGATAACATTATTTTCAAGTTTGTTTAGTTCTTTGGTCATTTCTGTACGAGAGTCTTGTAATTCGTGATAGTGTTTCAGAATTCCAGTGATTTGAATTTTTTCATCTTGAGGTATATTACATTTCTCTCTAGAAAATTAAAACATGGTCAAGCGCGTTCCTAAAGTCCTTTATTGTTTGTATACATATAACTAGTAAGGAATATAAATATAATGCTGACCTTAACGTCTCATTTTCAAGTTGCAAATCGTTAGCAACCTGATTAAGAGTGTTTACTTCTTGTACTAACGTTTTAATGCCTTCGTCTTTAAGCCTCACTTGACGTTTCTTATTTTTTAAACCTTCGAGTAAAACATTTATCCCTTCATCAGATCGTAGAAGTTGTAGTTGAGACGTTATTTCGGTCAACTGAAAACATAAATTTGAAAAAAAGAAATGTTTTATTCAGCTAAATTTTAAAAGGTTAGTATGAGATATCCATTACGTAGGTTTATATATAATAATAGAACAAAGAACATAATCATAAGAAAAACAGTCTCTAAAAGTTAGGTTGTACAATTCAGTTTTTAAGTTAATATAATTAAGTTTTGAAGACAATTACCTCCTCCTCCCTAGCAGCAATCATTTCTTCAGCCCTTTGTAAGCTAACAGTTAAACATTTTACTTTTCTTTTCAATTTGTTGATTATTGTTCGTTCTTTACCATCATCACTTTCATTTTTGTGTTCAGAAACTGAATTTTCTGGGGGTTCCTCTACAATAGCTTTAAGTTGTTTATTCTCTGTTCTTAATAAATTTATTACATTCGCTGATTGGTCTATTTCATTAGATGCTTCTAAAAGTTTATCTTGTAGTTCTTTTATTTTAATTTTTTCTTCGTCGATTTTCTATAAGTAAGTAAGTAGCCAATTAATTATGATGGATTATGTGTAATTCAAATACCTACTAATTTATTTTACAAAACGATTATTTAGTCATATTGATTTCTTATATTTACGCGAATACTACACATTGAAATAAAACTAATCTTAAGGATTTTATCGCGGTTTATTTTTTATTTTACGTTCCCGACGTTTCGGCTGCTTTGCAGCAACCATGGTCACGGGAGGACCACCATGGACCATGGTTGCTGCAAAGCAGCCGAAACGTCGGGAACGAAAAATAAACCGCGATAAAATCCTTAAGATTAGTTTTATTTCGATTATTTAGTCATTATAAAACTTACTTGAGGAGATGTTGACGGTTTTGATGAGAATTCCATAAGATCTTCTTTTAGTCGTTTGTTTTCAACAGATAACGCCTGTAATTCAGCTTTCTTCGATTTTGCTACATTCTAGAATTATATATATATATATTTCTATAATCACCACAGAAATTCATGATAAAATTTTACAAGGATTTGGTTACTTACTTTCCAATGTTGAACTCTAGATTTGGTTTCTTCCTGAATATTTTCGTTGCTTGATTCCTTTTGTATTTTTTCTTTTCTTAACCTTTCTGCTTCGATGGCTAACTGAGCCTTTGCTTGTTCAGACTTACCCAGTATTTCTGCAATAATAAATCTGTTTTAGTACTTCTGCAAAAGCAGCATTGCAAAATAATATGAGAAGTTATTAATAGTTAAAAAAATACCTTTCATCTGACTGCATTCGTTATTAATAGCAAGCAACTTTTCTGTTAAATTATTGATAAGCTGAGTTGCTTCTGTTAGTTTATCTTTTAGAACCGACACCTTTTCCTTCATTTTTGCGTTTTCTTCTTCTAAGATCTAAAAAAAATCACTTATGAATAAAAAAGCTCTAGAAATAAAGGCATGGTTATTCAGTTATTACATAAATAAGTTGTGAATTACTTTGACATCAACTAGAAGCTTTCGGATATGTTTATTTTTCATCGCGACTTCTTGTTCAAGTTCAGCCACAGCGTTCATTTCTGACAGTACATCTCTACTCGATTCACTGTCAACATCTAAATTACTTCTACTTTCCTCCAGTTTACTTTTCCTCCCTTCGAGATCGGCTATGTCAACGTACAATTGGTCTAATATTTCTTTGTTTGCTTTAATGATTTCTTCTTGATGTGTAATCGTCTCGACGGCACTGTCGTTACTTTGAGTTGGAGAGTCTGAATTAATTTTATATACATTAACATTTTTGTTCCGTTAACTATTTTGTGTTGCCAACGCGGGAGCACTGCATTTTATTTTTCATAGACTGTAAACTCGTACTTAGTAGGATACTTTAAAATATCTTCATAAAATCCAGTAGGTAAGTAGGTACATTAAGGAGTGTATCTATTTATGAGATAAGTAAGTTTACAGAGAAGTTAAACCTGTGCAAACGATCATGTAATCAATATTGGGACGAGAAAGCGACTTTTACCTGTGTACTGACTTTTTACTTTCATTTTGCCGCTCTTGCTTTGCTTGCTCTCTATCTGCCCAATCAAGTTGTTTACCTACAACACATTGAAAGTTTAGCGGAAAAGGGAAGATCTTCCAGCCAGGCGGGTGGTATGCCTGGCGGGGCGGCCACTATGCCCCGATGGTTATTGTCGGGTTCTTGTATATATGTTACGTGCTCCGAAAACTCTCTTAGAGCGCTGGGTATAGATCAATGTTGGTCTTATAAGACAAATGAATTGTTGCCTTCATCTTGCGTCACTAACCTTATCCCTACGAAGTAAATATAAAGGTCGCTTACTATACACAAGACGCAAGCATGGCAGTACTAGACATGCTTTCCACCCTTATCTCAATCTTGTAGAATACCATTTCGTGCACGTTTATGTGCTATGGTAGGTCCTTACTGTTAGGCAATAATGTACTAAGGTAGGTACCTACCTGTTCGCCTTTAAGTTTTAAAATATCTTGCGCTAATCTGAATAGAGTTTTTAAGTCAGTAAAGTTTAGTTCAATATCATCGCCTTCCATCCAACACAAACTTTCGTATAACTTCTCTTTGTCAGCCATCGAGAGTTCTCTCTGTGAGAAGCTCAATATTTCCTTCCAGTCCGTGTCTACCATTTTTTATTTGTAAAGCTATTTGGACGAAATAATAATTTAAAGATGTAGGTAAGTAAAACTTACACACGTTTGACTCATCACAACAAAATTGTTGTGATAACTCGTTGCCTAGCAACAGCCAGCCGCAGAATAAACAGTACTATACCTAAATTACGTCACCTCTAGTTCGCATACTATTGCGGCTATCTTCACGTCTCTCTGTTTACAGACTGCAAAAAAAATGTTGCAGAACTAATTGTCTTTCTTACCAGTATATTTTAGTGTATTTTTAAAGTACCTAATTAATTTGGCCTCTGAGTAATTAATCAAAAAAATTTTTTTTTGTTATAATACCATTCTTTATCCGGACGTGGAGTCGAGTTGCGAGGTAAAGCGGTAAAGGGAGGAGGAGAATGGAAGAAATCACGCTATGCTACAGTTCTACAAAGGGTAAAATATTCTTGTACGTATAGCCTTTGCTGCACTGAAAACGCTGGTGTATACAGCCTAACCAACGAACCCACGCAGCTAAGATGCGCCGCGAGTCCGTGCAAAGCAGCAAGCGCAGCAGGCCTCCACGAACGACACAATGCGGGACCCGATGGATAGGGCATGTCAATAAGCATGGTGGCTAGATGTTGACATGAAAATTCGTAGAGATCGGCCTTACAAAATTGTATCGTACGCCTTCATTCGATTCATAGTTTTTTATCACCTAATATTGGTGTCACCAGTAACGAAGCCTATTGTAGGTTTATTATAAATTATAATTCAAGGGTCTGTAGATAAATATAAAACAAGTTACAAATAGAAAGATTATTTTATTAGATGTGATGATTTCGAACAATAGCAGTTAATGTTACATCGTATGTCGAGGTGTCAACAACAAAATAAAACATTTGTGCTTTAAAAAATAAATTAACAAAAGTAAATACAACAATACAATGGGTTAAAATAATGATGCACATTTGCGTTACTTAGGTACTAAACAAACAAAGTTCTTTTTACATAGGGCGAGGGGTAGGTATTACGACACTTTGGTTAATCTTTACTTAATATAATGTATAAAATTCCCAGATAATCGACTACTCATTATTGAACAATTTAATGTAAGTATATAAAGATTGTATAAACGTCAGACATCAGGTAGATAATATAACGAAACAAAACAGTTATGTTAGACATTGTAAAAATATAGCTACAAAAATCTGTTTCATGACTAGATATTATAATATATTTTTTAATCATACATATTTTTTTGATTATAAATTAATAACCGATAAGTAGATGCTTGAATTTCGACATTAGACTAATAGCACTCATATTCCTTTATATAGGTACACCTAATTTAAAAGTAAGCATACAGTATTGTCTTGTCATCCGTTGCCAAATTACTCGCCCTATATACACTAACCGTTGCATAGATCTGAGTATTGTGTTGTGGGTAGGCATGCTATTAACGTGGTAACTAGCAATCAAAATTGGTTACATTATATTTAGTTATACACTGTAAAATTACGAATAACACTGTAGCCAATTGTAGAACTAACAAAATATCGAAACTTTGCTGCCTCCGTAATTTATTACCATTTTTTAATTCAAAGTTTGACTTTTGCCAACAATATGTAATGTATTGACGCATATAAAGTGGTTAGTATTTTCATATTAGTATCCACGTGCTCGGCTGCGTTCTTCTAAAACGTCGCTTTTAGAAGACGAGCCCAAACGAGTCACCCCTACGTTATAAATAAATAACTACGCTAAACAATTTTACATGTAAGTATATAAGTATTTTTATTACTTTTTTCTTTACAATTATACAACACCGTAATTATCAGATAAACATATTCTTTGGGACGCATAAAAACAACTTTGGATTGATTACATCGACGACGGGTAAGTGGATTATAGTACACACATGACGACAGAAGCGAGAATGGGTACACCGATTACTTTTACGATATTGCTACTCGTCTGTTAGTTATGTTATCTCGGAATAACTCATGCCAAGAATGTTATCTACAGGTTGATTCAGAAAAGATATATTAAGCCGTAAACCTGCGTTTCTTCAGCGCATTTGTAATCATTACGTGAAGTCAGAATACAGAAAATTATAATTGTCATTTTATTTTGCAACAAAATTTATTCATGAAAACCAACCTACCGAAATGTTGATAACAAATGCGCTAACAAAGCGTTGGTTCTAGCAAGGCTTAGTAAACCTATTTATATATTCTGAATCACCATGTATAACGTGATATACTTCGGTTACGAATCGCAAGTTCCATCGAAGGTTCATAGAGAACTCAGAGCGGCGCAGTCAGCTTATATCAAAAAATCTTTGTACAAAATATTATAAAAAGTCATGGTAAATTTTGGTATCATTCACCGGTAGGCTGGTAAACATTAGTTACATTACAGAAATACTCTGAAAAAGTGTATTATTCAATCAGATAACCCTACCAGGTTGTATAGTAAGTCCAATTTGAACAGATTTTCCTGATATTGCAATGTGTGTAGCACAGTGCTGGTGTCCGCAGGCTGCGGGGATGTGCGGGTGTGCGCGTGCGGCTAGTGGCTAGCGGCTAACGGCTAGCGGCTAACGGCTAGCGGCTAACGGCTAGCGGCTAACGGCTAGCGGCTAACGGCTAGCGGCTAGCGGCGAGCGCGCGCGCACAGGGCGGCGCGACGCAGGCGCCGCAGCAGCGACCACTCGCGCTATCAGATGCGCTCCACGTAGTTACCTGCCGGTTAACAATATACCAATTGGTGTTTTTGTGTGATAAATGCGAGAGGCATTATAAGGCTCAATTTCATCTGCCATTTTTATTGTTAATCTCGAGTGAAACACACTATCAATCGATGTCTTATAACAACATTTTGAAATTGCTCAATATCAAGTATTTCAGATTATGATTCAAGGAGGGCAAAGCACACATTGCCCCCCCACTCCGCACCTGACATTAAACCAACGCTTTCTTTGATACCCAAGTTGGTAGAACGATTGCCTCGGTAAAGATGATTGGAGATTCAAACCCCAGCTCGCACTCCTGAGATTTTTGGATTTCATGTGCGAATCTCATTTTCAACCATGATTATCACATGCTAATTCCGGAAAAATATCATACGGAAATCTGTATGTCTAAAAGAACCTTTCACTATAACATCTCCTGCGTAGTCGACTAGACTTCGTTGAGATTGGCCACTGTGACCGAAATTCAGTTAGGAGGACTATTACTCCGACTACTTGGACCCTGGAACCTACCTGGGAAGGTGCCAAAGCGTCCGGTTCGCTGGCTGGAGCCGACGTACCAGCCGTCGTCGCACTTCTCCAGCACGTACACCGTGTCGCCCTCGTTCAGCTCCAGCTCGTCGGGGTTCTGCGGCCGATACTTGTACATCGCGCGGAACCTGCGTTGTATTTTAAACAGTAAAGATCAACATTATATAATACTGCGTGTGTCCGATAGAGAAAGAACGCGACCTCACGCGCTCCCAATACTTGCATTTACCAAACTTAAAGGTGTTGGTCTTTGCAATTCTGTATATTTCGAAAATTTTCAAAAGTATTTGTAAACAAAAAACAGTGATAGCTAAGTGTGTAAAACGCTCGGCTCTCAAAAAAAGTTTGCCGGTTCAAACCCTATCTCGCACCTCTGGGGTTTTCATGTGCGAATTTCACGTTAAATAACGATTACTTAGGTGCTCATAATTTGCTGTATGGTGTAGGCAAATATCACGAGGAGCACGTCTATCGAAAGTCGCGTAAAGTTCATCAACCCGCACTGGGCCAGCGTGGTAGACTATGGCCTAAATCCTTCCCATATCGCGGAGGAATATGACCAGAATAAAATAGTCTCAACGAAATATGGCTGAACTGAAGTACACCTCTGCGTATCCCTTCGAGGGCAACAGACGTGATGGTGTTCTGGTGTATTCCACAAAAGAATTAGTGAAAATATAAAAATAAAAATCTGCAAATTTCCACTAAACTAGGACGATTTGTGGATAAATCATCCTAGCTATTACGTCTCTTTTCTTAGTAGATACAACAGCTGTGGGTGTGGTTAGGCTGAAGGGTTGAATGTACTAACGGTATCGCCTCAGCGTTGGTGTCGACATACAGGGGCTCGCTGTTGTTGAGGTCGAGGCCGCGCGCGGCGGGCGGCCCGTAGCCGCGCTCCGCCGCCGACAGCGTCGCCTGCGCAGGCTTCGCCACGTACCCTGCCGCCAATACACACACACATCAAATAATGGCCCCCATCTCTATTTCTTCCCCCAGTTGTTTAACGATAGATTTCTGCCAAGTATGACGTCACGAGAATAGAGGTTCGAGGGGGGCATCCTCTTAACCAAGAGGTTTTGGGTACATTATCCGATTTGGACATTAAACTATTAACGTGAGCCTTTTCCTGACATAAGCTTTAGTTTAGTTAGAGAAGCTAGGGGGACTACAGGAAATAGTAATTGTTTAAAAAAAAAATACAATATTACTTTGTAAACCAAGTTAGTTTGTATTGAATAATTTGTATACTGATTTCCGTCCCACCTGGATAAGAAGTGAGTTTTTTCGGGTTCTATAGGATAATATAAGATTTGGCACCAGAAAATATTGTTTATCGTATTGCGACGTCATATCACAGTTACTATACAAACTGAAAATCAAAACGATCAACAAACAATGAGGACCTTCGTGTCTAGTGACGTAGGCCGCTCGCGTCGCCGTACCGGGTAGTTGCGAGTTCGATTTCCGTCAAAATATCCAAAATAATAATTTCGTAATTTGCGTTACTGGACTTGCCCGAAGTCGATTGTATGGTACTCATAATACACGCGTTGCTTAGTCTGGGGCGATACAGTTGGTGTTTTTATAAATAATCTTGTTCAAACCTGGCAATGGTTGAGTGGGTTGAGGCGCATTGGACAACGCGGGGCTGTTCGGCTGCGGCGTGTAGCTGTGCGAGCCCATGCTCCTCTTCGCGGACCCGTTCAGAAGTCCATGCGCCGCCGGGGACGCGACCGGCTTGTCACTGTTCTGTACCGGCGGCTCTGGAGATACAACATAAGATAATCTGAGGGACTAATACAAATTTAAATTTTGGAGGGCCTATTTTTCAGAAAAAAAAAATCTATAATTTTGAGCTAAAGCTATAGTTTTCTATGAAAGCTGTTGTCACTTTATGATGGACGTAGAAGCATCAAAGTAGCTTTATTCTGCGAGTTGTAAATCGCGTTTTATGGGTCGCGTCATAAAAGATTTGGATTCATTTACGTTCGTTCGGCCTCATTCTTAACGTATGCTCTAGGTAACCTCATCATCTTGTTGACATAGACGACGATTAAGCGACGCTATTCACCGCTATATAGCGGCACCGCTGTTTTAGGAAACCCCAGTCTATGTATAGCTAAGCCACAGTCATAATATTAAGCTAAGTAGTAGATGTGATATAATTTTCGACTAAGAGCCGGAAGATGGCCATATGGGCTGATGACATCACACGCGTCAAAGGTTCGAGGCATCTGGCGAGGACCGTGAAGGGGAAATCAATCAGGTAGGTCTGTGTCCACCAGTCATCTTCGCTATGGATGACATAATTTGTGACTATGGTAATTCTTACCAGGTTTACTCTGGCTAGGCTCCTGCAAAACCGTGACGTAACTATCCGGGAATATGCCAGTTCTGCTGCCATTCTTCCCCTCCCACCAGTTCTGGTCTATGCGCCGCGTGAGGACGACCACTTCGCCCTTCTTCAGGGGCAACTCTAGGTTCGTTTGTGCGGTGAAGTCGAACTTCGCCCTGGCGCGACCTTCGACGACTGCTGGCTTCTTTGGTGCTTGGATTACGTCGCCTTTTTGTATCTGGAAATGAAGGTGCAATAATAGAGTATGGTATTCAGAATCAACGGGGACGATTTCAGGCAATAGAAATATATAAAAAAAAACAAATGATGCAACGCCATTTTTCTTCAATGCACCTCCTTTGAGCATTTTCGCTACATCCTATTTTTTCGGATATAACCAAGTCTTACCCTCTTAAAAAAATGAACACCGGGTTAATTTTTTTAATAACGATATAAATGAATGGCAGATGGGGAAAGAAGCCCTTGCACACCAGTGGCACAAAACAGGCTGGTATAATCCTACCTAGCCGACACCTACCTACCATTTAGCAATAAAAATACTTGAAAAACTAAAGTACCTCCACATAATTATACGGGAACAATCCCACCCTTCCGTGGAGCTCGCCTTCATACCAGTTATTGTCAATCTGCCTCCGCACGTGAATTAAATCTCCTTTCTTGAAGCTTAGTTCTCTCTGCGTTTGTCCGTTGAATGTATACAAGGCCTTAGCTGCTACCACTTTGTCAGCTTCATCATATCTGTTTAGTGGTACTACAGTTTTCTGTGACGGCGTGAAGTTGTCCTGATGACGACGGTTCTGCATATCTTGTAGCTCCTAAAAAGATGTTTATATTAATGTACATAAAGGTGTTTATTGGCCGACGCTGTTTATAATACAAAGCTGTTCAATTGATTTTGAATTTTGATACCACACGGGTAAAGTTTTTATTTAAAAACACAATGCCGAAATGAATGAAAGCCAATTGAATGTTACACAGCGTGTATGTTTTTCTGGTGAATACTGAACATGTAAAATGTATCGTATTAGAATCAGTTAGAGCACTTTTTGTCACACACTCTCGCGTATATCACCTTCATTGATGCATCGAAAGCTTCAATATCCGCGGGTTGTATATCATTTTCCTGCAATTGTAATATTCGATGAATGTTACTTCTAGACATTTTGCAACGAGCACTTTCTATATAGAGTATTGAAGCACTTTAACGTATTATATACTATGTGCCGATTACTACACGTTAGAAATATATTAAAATCACGTTCAAATAGGTAATGATATTCTCGCAACGTGTTTACGTGGTCCCTCACTCATTATAAAATAATCGCTTTGTAATATCATGCGCACGCATATCATGATCGTCTCCCGCGCACGTTGCACCCGCACTGGCTCTGCCATGTTCACTAACAATACCTGTACATGACGATATTAACATTACCATTTATTCACACAACTTATATCATATGACTGGACCCTAAAGTCGAAAATCGTGTGTGATAAAAACGGACTGTGAATATGTATGGTCATTTCGTCAACGGTTATTTTTTTGTAGGAATGTGGTTACAAGGTCATTCGGTTTGCTGTTTATAAAATCAATTCGTATTTTTAAAACTACATTTTGTTTTTTACTGTCGATTATTATATTTTAATTGAGGCACGAAATAGGTCCAGTTCTTTAAATTACTATGTACTTTCCAATAAGGCAGCACGTACTCTCGGAAACGATACTATCCATCTTAAGGGTCGTACACATATGCCGGCGGTACGGAAGTCATGCGTTTGCCGCCAATACTATTTAGCATAGCACCACACTTACTCCTCGCATAGCCCGGCGGCCTATACCGATGGGCGAGTTCATATGCGTTACCTTTAGTATAAGTACCTATTTATTTTATTTAAAAATAGTCGCTGCCTGTACAAGTATATGCAAATTAAAACATGATTAACAACTATTACGTGACGCGGAACATAAAGATTTCTTTTGAAGTGCTTCGCTACTCATGCGTTTAAAGGGCCTGTTTAATTTGTGGTAATTTCACTTAGTCGTAGTGAGCACCGATTTCCCTCAATTAACTACAAAATACCTGAAGTAGTTATAAAAGTAATAAGAGTAAATAGGCGGATCGTGGCTTTAGTAGAGATAACTCAAATTGGAGAAAAAGAGTTCATTGTAGGACATCTCAGTTCGGAAGGTCGGATCTATCTAGGTTTTTATTGTATTACGAAATAAAATTCCAATCCCAATACAAAAATAGTATCGGATACCGCAAAAAATAATAAGTAAGTAGGTACCTATAATCACCATTGAATTTCGCCTGAAGAATGTTGCAAACAAAAACTAAATCACGGTGTCGGAATTATTTCAAATTGTTTTTTTTTTTAATTGTGTTAAATGATTGTACATAACCAATTGAAAACTTGGACCTTATTGAAAAAAATATATTATTCAGTCAGTGGAAATACGTTTAAAGTATAGTTTTCCATGCACTATCACGCAATAGAGAAATCAGTGAAATGTTTCCATCTTCACTATGAATGTGGGTCGTATGCAAAGCACTATGCACATCCGGAGTGCATGTGATGAGTTTGTTTTGGATGCGGATGTGGCCTGCATTTTGGTAAAATTATAAAAAACGTATCCGTCTGTTAGGTAGTCTACACTAGATTAGAACCTTGTAAATATAATAATAAAGTGCGGTTTGCTTAGAAGCTTTTAGAAAGATCGCAGCGACACAGTGAATGGATTATATTATAAGGTCGTGCTACTAGGTATATAATTATTATAGGAGTACCAGTTTGTACGACTACGCCTATTAGGCACAAGAGAACGATTTCAATAAGTACTCTTCACTGGAAAATTGCGATGTTACGCTTGAAATTCGACACATTTTTGCACGAACTGGGTTTTCGATTTAAATAATTATACACGCAATTTTGTAAAAGTATTCTGTACGTAAGAATCTAGAATTGTTTTTTTTAATATGTATATCCGTGTAACCGATAAGCTCTAATAACGAGTAAGTACCTGTCAATGTTACTAATAAAATCAGCCATCAAATCTAATTATTAGTCACAGTCTGAAAAAACCGATACAAAACCATTTATCTACGTACTTATCTATAAACTAGATAGGTACCTACTTACTAGGAAAGGATTATGTGTGTCACTAAGGTTTATGTAAACAACTGGGTACACTTACATTGGGGCTTGAATGGAAACACGTGTTAGGTAAACAAAGGGAGAAACCGCAATTGCGGGTGCGTGTCGTATTTCTTACTAGTGTAGATGACATCTTTTGTACTAGAAGTTTGCCGTTAGAATTAAATATGTACTAAGTACCTTAATTACCTACTTAACACTTCGTCCGTTACAATCTTCTGACGAAGAAGGAAATAGATAGAATTTATAATTATATCAAGTGTCTACTTGTCTTTGTCTACTGTCTTCACTTTAGTAATAGAAAATTAACGTTTAATCTACTATGACGACATTATATTGTGGCCTTTAATATTGACATTATTTTTAGTACCTTTTCTATCTCCGTCCTGTCATTAGCGGCATGTGCCCAAGAGAAACCCGCGAGGTTTCGCAGTGTAGTTTGGATCCGGCCGCTACATTAGGTACTACTGTTGACTGATCTATGGTCGTGTACCTAACCCATCTTCAATTCCAATTAAAAGTTTATGGCTCTATTGTTTACCGGTCATTCTGCTAACGAGGAACCATTTTAAAGACTTGCTCAACTGTTAAGAATCAACGTATCAGGTTGAAAAATTGTCCTAACCTTTATAAAAATGGGAATAATTTCAACCGCTGGATATATCGCATTCGCTATGCAATATCGATCAAACTATTGTCGCGTGTTAGCTACACGTATCGCCCACCGCAAGTTGACTGACGCGATACTCGTATTCTTAAGCGCTTTGCTGTTTACCGATATCGATGCTTGATTATAAATCGATTGCAAAGATCGCATATTACATGTACACCGCGATTGAATTGGACGTGTTGAGTGATTGGAAATAAATTGAATAAAAAAAATTGACGCCTGCAATTAAGATCGCGTACACTAATTGGACACGATGTTTTGCGATTGATATATGCAATTACGCAATGTTTACACTGTGTAACTACATACATTACCACTTAAATCTAAATCGAGAGATAAAGAAGTTGAGTACCTACCCCTACCTACTTTTGAGTAATTTCTCAATGAGATTAAACTTTCTTTTTAATCATAGAAAACTTAAATGTAAAAGGTTCTAGGTATAAAAAGTGTAACAAATAATTTAAACACATTTTCTTAATTAAGCCGACAGTCTCGTTAATAAGAACCCAACATATGCAGCGACAATTACGCCCCAAATAAATAGGCCGTCGACAACTTATATCTACTACTACATCCACTCTCAGAGAACTTAGGTGCGTTCCGAGCTCTCCGAGGATTATTATTATTATGGACTAGTTATTTGGATGATTCGAACTAGATAATGAAGTACCTGTAAGTATTTGTTGCGCTTCTGTTCCCTGTAGAGTCGCTTCATGTGCTCCGCCTGCTGGCGCGCCAGCTCGCGCTCCGGCACCAGCGGCAGCGGGTCGTGCCGCACCGGGCATCGGTAGTGGATGTTCACGTCGCTCTCCACGTACCTCCGGGGGGATTCTATAGGGGAACGATAAATTGTAGTTGAACAGGTAATGTAGACAGATTGAGTAAAATTTTGAATAGGGAGAGGTACATTGATCTACTAAACAGAACAAGGAATGGGGGGACATTCAATTGTAGTTGAACTGAGAATTTACTTGGGTAAAAATTTATCTATAAGGAGACATTGAATTGTAGTTGAACAGGTAAAGTTAAGGGTTACTTAGGTACTTATTGGGGTTCGGAAAATGTACCTACTACGCATTCAAGGGTCCTATGTAGAAATGAAAAGGTGCTGTAACTTTGAATCTATAATCCAAAATAGCATAGTATTATATAGGTCACCATATTATTGTAGTAATGTAGCCAACTATTTGTGAATTCAGAACACTTCTGTGGTTGACGTAATATTCTAATAGAATATACCGCTTTCAAACTTTCACGTGTGAAACTCTTGATTACAAATTGTTTTGTAAATACGTTACGAATAAACATTCAATTAGTGGACCTGTTTGTATTAAGTAAAATGGTGTTTTATGTAAATAACATTTCGGCAGGTTTATATATGTGTGTGTGTGCGTATAATTCCGCTTCAATTATCTACCGATACACGTAATATTATATTAAGATGAATTTTGCTAAAAACTATGGCTATTCACTGACGGCACACAATGGATAAACAGATTTATTTTGATCAAATCTAAAACATCGGCGGTGTGACACAGTTAACAAACAAACAAACCGAAATCCGATGCGTGCCCTGAGTGACAATAATTAAGACCTAGTAGGTACTACGAGCTAACTTTTTTTTTTAAAGACAAGCCCGTTTAGTTTCTTTTCGGATATTCTCAGTCGGGAACGCATTCAGATCCGATTGTAGAGTTAAGAAGAAAAATGAAAATGACAATTTGTAGGTGTCTCTGTAGGCCTATACGAAATAAATAATTTGACTTCGACTCATCAAGCTACCTTTTAAGTGCGGCCTATTGGACTCATGCCAATTTAATCTATACATATAAATAAAATTGGAGTGTCTGTTTGTAATATTAAAATAACCGCTTTTTACTAAATGCATTTGGATGTATACACGGTACCTATACCGAAACAACATTTTTTAAAATTTTTGTCTGTCTGTCTGTCTGTCTGTCCGTCTGTCTGTCTGTCTGTCTGTCTGTCTGTCTGTCTGTCCGTCTGTCTGTCTGTCTGTCTGTTTGTTCCGGGTAATCTCTGCAATGGCTGGACCGATTTTGACGGGAATTTCACTGGCAGATAGCTGATGTAACAAGGAGTAACTTAGGCTACTTTTATTTTAGAAAAATAAAATAGGATCTCTCGAAAAAAAATTAAAACCAATGTTGCAGCGCTGCGCCTGATTAAAGTTTGATAGCAACAATCTGCAATGCGTCCCGCGGGATCAGAACGCGAGCAGGCTGTTACCAACGGCTGAGTCTTTGTTAAATACCACGCGGACGAAGTCGCGGGCAAAAGCTAGTTACACATAAAGATAATGTGTTCATATTGCATATCCTTATGTGTACTTATGTACTTAATGAATTCCATCTATGTTACACCAAATTGCCTACCGTCGCACGATTCTGATCGCAGTCCATTGTACAAAACAAAATGTCATTATTAACGGCACAAGTGAAAGTTACGATGCCATCTGTGCGGTAACTCTATCGGAGATTTTCGGCGATTGCCGATTATGTGATGACACGTAATGTGGGGAACCGGTCCTCAAGGTCTGTTATGCATTAGAGGAAGTGAGAGGCGAGATAATAGTGTCAATTCGACAGCGACTCTTGTATGTTATTTGTTTGATTGAATACAGTGGAAGTGACGAACGACTCATGTGTAGGTAGTAGGTGTTTTTAAAACATTCGTTAAGTACTTAATATTTTAGTTGTTAATATTGGTACCCGATGCAAGTACCTTAGTAATAACATACCTATCATTCACGTAAATATATTTCGATACAGAAGAAACCCCCATATTATAAAATGTTTTCGTCCATTTACAAAGTCTTTAAAACGCATTTTTTTTCACAAGAAAATTGTCTTTATTTATAAATATACTAGCTGTTGCCCGCGACTTCGTCCGCGTGGTATTTAACAAAGACTCAGCCGTTGGTAACAGCCTGCTCGCGTTCTGATCCCGCGGGACGCATTGCAGATTGTTGCTATCAAACTTTAGTCAGGCGCAGCGCTGCAACATTGGTTTTAATTTTTTTTCGAGAGATCCTATTTTTTTTTTCTAAAATAAAAGTAGCCTAAGTTACTCCTTGTTACATCAGCTATCTGCCAGTGAAATTCCCGTCAAAATCGGTCCAGCCATTGCAGAGATTACCCGGAACAAACAAACAGACAGACAGACAGACAGACAGACAGACGGACAGACAGACAGACGGACAGACAGACAGACGGACAGACAGACAGACAGACAAAAATTGTAAAAATGTTTGTTTCGGTATAGGTACCGTGTATACATCCAAATGCATTTAGGAAAAAGCGGTTATTTTAATATTACAAACAGACACTCCAATTTTATTTATATGTATAGATTATATTCAAAGTTTTAATTAAAACGAATAAGGTGAATTTATAAATGAACAGTGCCCGTGAAATATGCAATTCTTATCGATCACTCAATGATGTCATGATGTCAGATAAAATAATCTATGAAGGCATTTCATTCCATAATATTGGACCTATTATTGAACGGATATTATTGAAACCAGTGAATTCCAATCATCAAACAGCGGCCTGAAATGTAAAAGAGAGTATCGGTAAATTTAATTTGCTCTATTTAGTGGTATCTTTTTTGTAGCTCACAAATTAGCAGTCACTATTCATTCGTTGACAAATTAACTTACCTATTATAGCAATTCGATATTTTTTGTAACCAGAAATAGTTGAGCCAGTTATAAATTATGTACATTTAATAAGACTGCAACATGGTTGTATTATGTATTTTTTTAATAAACCTATGGAGCATTATTTACGGTATTAAGGTTGTATCTGCTTTTTGAAATATTTGTTTGACTGTCTAAATGCGCATCATGTGAAAACTACTGATCGGATTTTGTTGAAACTTGGTAGTTTTGGAAATAGTTTATAACCCACGGCTATACCCGGGAATGGAAAGATATTAAAAAAAAATCCATCCGCACAGTTATTTTGAAATAAGATAACTATTATTAAACGAGAGATAATCAATAATATATATTATAACAATAGTGAGCACTAATCTGACGTTTAAATTCAATGACTGTACATAAAAAGGCATTCGCATATCGAGTCGTAAATCCTGTGAATACATAACGTGCAATTGTCGCTGACTTTCTAGAGATAATGATTCCAAGCACGTAGGTATTTACGACACGCCCAGAGAGACACAGATAAGATACAATCCGAGAAGGTTTTCCAAGGGAATCCGTACCTTATGCAGTGGCGTATACTCAAATTCCTTTGGCAATAATCACGTTAGCGAGCTCTATCGCACGCACATGGTGTTGGCAGTTTCTATAGAGATATTTCATTTGCTCAATCGCTGCTACTTACTTTTTAACATGTATATACAACTTTGTGTACAAATTTCACCTTCAGCTTCTAACATACTTGTACGTACTTCACATACTGTAGTTCGATTCGTGGAAAGTGTTTTCGTAGTTTAGTTGGCAGTGATTATAGAAACTGCGCGATATTGGAAAGCCGTTGGGAATTGAATAGCTTTTGTGGTTTTCTTACATTTTAATCGTTTTCGCTTGAAGGTTGGAAATTAGTTTCAGTTATTCTAGTAGTATTATGTATACAGAATAACTTCCAAATCATTGTAGCAGTTTCAAATACAAAGAATGTTTGAGATCAAGAAAGTTAATATTTTTAGCTCGTCACGTTCTCGACCGGAGGGAAAAGAAATTGGTAAACAAAAAGTTTGGAGAGAGTTCCGATATTATCGGCTTCCCAATTTATTACAGAAATTGGAAGTCAAACAGAATTTTGCTTTGATTATAAAAGGAGGATAAAAATATATTGTTATTTGAAAACAGTGAAGGCCGAAAGAAATTCGAATAAAATCGATTCCACCAATAGGTAGAAAGAAACCTGGACTGTGCCGATGCTAATAAGTCATCCGGGTTCTCGACTGTTCAAGGACTCGTCGAAGTATAATATACATGATGATTCAGAAAGGGTACAATAAGCCTTGAACCTGAGCCTCTTTTACGCATTTGTAATAATTATGCGAAGTCGGAATTGCGATAGCAACGTAATTTTTTTTTAATTTGTTCGGGAAAAATCACAATTGTTAATTTGTAGGGCAAAATATTTAAATCAAAATACTGACTTCATATAATGATTATAAATGCACTAAAGAAGCACAGGTTTCAGGCTTAATGTAGGGTATACTGAACCATTCTTATACGTAGGCCATCTCGTTCGGTCAAGTATTAAAGCCTCATTAACTCGTGTTTGATTGCTGGATAAATGATAGTCGTTCATTCTGCGTATTTAAACACACATGCAACTACACTTCATTTATATAAAAAAGCTGCCAAATTACAAATCAAATCACACGATTTGCAAACACAGGAGGTGCATAGTTCTGGTGTAGTTTAGCTACTAATTTACATCGAAGTTGATAACATCTATGTGACATTTCGCAATTGATTGACTATTAAATTACGATGTAGCAAGAGTATCTTGATACAGCACGACCATATCCGACATTTCATAATTCGTCATTGAAGCATAGCGTTGCCTATGAAATCGATATTTATCAGTGGAACTCGAATTTTTCGAAATATTGCGCAGATACTTACGAAATTTTCTTTACCGTCAATCACGAAGCACCTTGATGGCTAGGTACTCTAGTTTGTAAAATCTGTCTTCCAACATATTCCGATATTTTCGGCCTTATTAAGGTCAGTGAATAATTTTCCCGGTTATCAAATGGAACGAAACAATCTATTGTATATATTCTTTTTATTGGACTTTCCAGTTAAGTTTGTTATATAAAAGTTATCTTCGTTACCTATTATCTATAGTGTTATTAGGAAAACAACAATTCCATACAACATTTATTTTATCTATAAATGTTATCACTAAGTTCTCTCAGTAGTATTAAGAAAGCCGTAGTACTGTGAATAGAAAATGGCTATTAAAATGCCTACCATTTTAAAACAATATTTATATACAGGTAGTTAAAACACAAAATTAAACATTAAATAAATCCTTTTTATAGTGCAAATGAACATTAACATAAATTAGCACTATGAATACGGTTAGTTGCCACACATTTTAATAGTTCAATTAAGATAACACATTAACACGGATATTAAATTAAATGATGATGATAAACAAACCGTGCGTAGTCATTTTCTTGATCTGGCTGAGTATGCCCATAGCAGATCACTACACTCACTAGGCTCTGTGATCGCGAAGTAAACACCGTAGTTCGTATTGATGGCGACAGCTCCGACGACGTCTGTCGCCGACCGTCGGTCACGACAGATCAAATGTACTTGCACACTTTCGAGACGGGCCGACACGCCTCAACCTCATCTCCCGCCAAGTCACTGAGCATTACTTTCGCTCGCCATGCGCACGCGCCTACAACTCGCTACTACTTCCTAAACACGAATCTGGGTTGATGTTGTACTATGTCATAATAATGTGTATTATCCGCTAACTAGTTTACAATTAAATATTCAAATGTTATTAGCGGGATTGTTATCAGTTTTAGTCGATACCTAGATGACTTATCGATATACTTGGTAAACTTAGGAATGTCACCATTCCTATAAGATAAAAAAATCAATAACATTGCATTATCGAGTTCTTAATCGTATATTAATGATAATAATTGACCGGTGCATTAAATGTTAAGGTCAAATACCTACGTATTTGGTTTCGTAATATTATATTAAAAAATACTACATCGTCGATAGTTACGTTTATTTCCACGTGATCTAGGGTTAAATACGTTGTGAACTAATTTATTCTCGGATTTCGTTTGCGTGCCGAATAAAAGTTCAAAGAAAGAACATGTATAATGAATACAGTATAATATTATAGTTTTGTATTTCATATAGAATAATCATTTCGTTTTATACTATGTATCTTATTAGAACGTAAAAAAATATTGTCATAGAGACAAGAATGGAAAATTGAAAAAAAAAATAACCAGTACTTACTGTATGGCAGTGGAGCGTAAACATCCGGATAAATGTCCGTCCTATTCCCCCAATCGGAAAATTCATGCATGGTGTGCCGATCTTCATTTTTTTTTAAGTCACTCAACTTCTCGCGAAAAACTACTCTATCCCTATTGCTAATTTCGTTGTTCGATTCAATATTTGATATATTGCTTAAAGATTGAGAATTATGTTGTAAATTATGTTTATTATCATTCACAGAATTGCTTACGGTTGCCACAGTATGTTTGGGCAAATGTTTATTATTTCCAGGTTCATATTTAGCGTCACTAAGACTGTGCAGTACTGAATCTGTATTATCTGACGTTGTGCTAGAAAACGATAGCCTTTTTACTGCATTTACTACACTATTAGTATTATCGTCACATTCTTCATATTCGATAATGTTTGGTAATTGATATCTTCGTAAGATATGATTATGTTCTAAATGTGACTCGTCAACCGTTCCAAATGATTCCGAATAAGCATCAGGGATTTCATCAATTCGACCATTACGTAGTTCTTCACATTCAACATTTTTGGAATTATAGTCCTGTAATATTCGTGAGCTTTGATTATTTTGCAATATATTTTTGGTCTCATTTATATCTTCAGAAGGTTCCACAACGTCGGATTTCGTACTTCTTATGTATACGTATGTCGTAATAGTATTTGAATTTGTGTCTTTATTTATTCTGGATTTATCGGTTAATTGAATCGACTTATAATCGTCTGTAAGTTCTGCAACACTCGTTATTTCATTCGTGGGTTCATTTACAGGTTTATCGGAAAAAGAGATAACTTGTGAAGTAGAGGTTGGTGCAATATCTACGTCTTCATTTTTTTCATTCGAATAATTACTTTTTAAACTACCTGAATCATATCGAGCACGGGGTTCATTTGGACTGCTTTCCTTTGAAAAATAGGCACTGTCACCTTCTAACACATCATTTTCTTCGTAAAGCAAATTCTTTTTTACGTATTTATTTAAAGCCAGAAGTGATTTAGATAATGATCCGGATATAGGCACATCACTAAAAAAACCATCATCTTCGTAATTTATTTCTTCACGATTTAAAGATCCATTAGTATGGTTTTTTTTGGAGGCACTTGTATAATTCTCGTTCATTTTTGTGCAGGCACAACGCAGTAATTTATTTCATTGTAAACACTTCACTCGAGATAGGTGGTTTGTGCTAAACTGAACCCATGATAACACAGATAACAGTATGTAATCAGTGAATAAGAATAGATAACACTCCGTAAATACTGATCAACGAAATAAAAAAATGCTCCAGTCACAAGTACGTTGTAATAATATTATACTGATTATTTAGCAACCAAAAAACACGCCGCATATGATCAAGAGGCTAAGGCTCACTATTTACACTCGAAAAAACTGAACCGACCAGTTTTGGCGCTCCAATCAAATTGAATGACGTAAGCCACGAACGTAGAACTGATAATCGCGAGATAGGAGCATTGTTTGCAATGCAAAATACTGATACCTATAACAGTGCAGAAATGACATTTCGATATGAATGTTTAACTTTATTATTTTTCACACAGAACACGTATGTCGACGGCGACGGTCAGAGAATAAGTTAAGGCGCCGATTATTTTGAACAAAGGCCATTGTTTCTTTTCTTTTCACACGTAATATTATGGAAGATAGGTACAGCCGCAAAGCGTGTTGAATCTCATGATAGTTAAAACGAATGGCTTTCGGAAGTAATGTTACCTAATATGTAATGTGTGTTAGAGATTTATTTTTATGAGATATCCGATAAAATTCTGCGGTTATAAACATTTATAGATTTGTATTTATTTTGTCGGTACTTGCCTGTATCTGAATAGCTCCCGTGCGATGCTCTGCGCGGTGGCTCTGGGGCGGAGTCGGTTTCTATTAGTGCATAACAAAACAGGACTATAAGGGACCAAACGAAATCAAAAATGAATCTAAAAAATGCATACTACGTAGTTAAAGATTATTTGATATTCGTCATGTAAAAATATAAATTACGTAAACAAGAACGTATTTCCAAAAAAAATCCCAACCATTTATACTTACAACAAAGGAAGCAAGATATCCCTTGAAATAGATGAAATGGAAAGTATAATGAAGTTTATAGACTTTTGGATGCATATAAACAATGAGGTCTAAACAAACATCAATGCATAATCACGCGAAGTAAACACGCACAGCCCGAAGCGACAGGACGGAACCCATAACGAGGATCAATAAATCTTTAACGAGGGAAGGAAACTTGTATTAGCTCCAAAATTAAACAACATAGGTAGTTATAAAGAAACTTCAGAAATTAACCTTGGAATGTGACCGTATGTCTCGATGGCGTGACGTACGGCGATAGGCGATAGGGCCATGAGGCCGGCGGTGGTCTCGGCGGAGCCCGGGGTGGCTCGTAGCGGCTTGCCGGTCGATGGGCCGCAGGGTCAAACTCTTGCTTTGTAAATGTATCGTTTTTTAGAATAGAGCTTAATCGTATTGATTCCTGTGGTATATGGCGCTTCACTTCTTTTTTTACCGGTGATGTTCGACCACGTACCAAGACATTCGGGTCATCGAGGGATCTGTTATTATCACCACGTTTAGGATATCGGTGCGCAATCCACGAACCCGCTAAATATGGTGCGAGGTCATGGAGCTCGCTAACATTAGGAGCTGAAGCATATATTTGTCCCAGCAGTGACATAGCTTCGAATCTGCGTCTTATACGATTTACTTCTCCTGGTCGACATTCCAGTGCTTCCTCAGCTGATCTTGACCTAGGAGTTCCTCTTCTACGAAGGGCCGCCAATTTAGATATAATGTCAATGTGGGGCATAAAACGGTTCGTCTGTCTAAGTGGTACACGAGCCACAGGTAGCATGCTTTTGTATTTATCTCGTCTTGAGATACGTTCAAAAGACGACCAATTACTATTGAGGAGATTGCGAGCGATTTCTGGGTCGCTACGATGTCGCCGTAACACCGCACCCGCCGCCGAGGGCGAGTCGAAGCGCCGCGCCAGGCGGCGTACCTCGCCCGCCCGAGCCAGGTTGAGGTATGCGCGCCAATATCTTTCCGGGTCGGGTGACGGGCTTCGACTGCGCCAGATTGTCTCATCGCTCGAACATCGTAGCGTGTCAGGCGTTCGTCGATCCGCAACATACAATTCCGAGTAAGGCGATGCTGACCTAGAATGTTGATAAGGCTTCGAAGGGAGTGATAAAAATTTATTTTTTTCAATTTCTCCAAACAGCTCCTTTATGTCTGCACAAGATTGGGACTGAACTATTTGGTTTTTTGGCAGTTCGGTCGTTAGGGTTTCATTACTTTTAATTTCACTTTCTCGGACCAGCGCTGGGACAGCAAAAGTATTGTTATCTTGATCTTCCTTTTCGTCTGAATTCTCCCTTGCATGATAAATTGTATTTGTTAGACCGGATAACTTTTTTACAGATTCGAAATATTGAACTTTTTTTTTTACTTCTTTACTGGGTCCGCGATAAATGACAGTTTTGCTAGATAGGTCTGAACTAGCGGTTTCTGTTTCACTAGCTGAAGATTGACATAAAGTTTCAGTCTTTTCGTTTGGGTAAACAATGTGTCTGTTTTTCTCTTTCACAATGTTGCCATCTTCTTCTTGGATTTCGCGAAAATTATGTGTCTTAGAAGTAGTGTTTTTTTCGGATTGTTTATATTCAGGCTCGGATGTATTATTTTTAAGTTTCATTTCTGAATTTTCAATTTCTTTTTTTAAAGAAACTGGCTCTGGGCTATCGAATTTATTTATCCTATCTAAAATCTCCTTGCTGAGTGTTTGCGAAAGCTTTCTTTTCTCATTTTCACTCAGCGTCATTTGTATTTTGTTTACGTTATTTTTTAACTCTTTAACCGATGTTATAGGACATGAAATAGCAGCGATTGATTCAGATTTTGTAAGTGTTAATGGTTTTTGTCTTTCAGGAATATAATCAGACGTAGTTAAAGAATTACACCTAACATGCAACTTAGATGTTGTCTCGATTTTATCATCCTTAACATCGATTGTGTATTTATCATATTCTTTATTGGATTTTATTTCTATTTCTTTACTGTAGATGGCATTTAATTGATTTTTAAGGGCATTTACTTGTTCCATGGACAAACTGCTCCATAAGCGGCTACCTAAGCCGATCTTTTTACGAAGCTCCCCCAATGAAGAATCTTGCTGTAAAGTTATAGTAGGTTTTATTGCTGACCGTTGAACTTTTTTATAATTTTGATTTTTCTTATTAATATCAAAGGCTGTCTCGGCAACACTCGTTCCACGCCACAACGGTTTATATGTATCCTTATTATGTGTTTGATCTAAGTCAATAGAATCATAATGTGATATTTGCTGGAAATGATCTTTTAGATCTTCAACAGATTTTTCTTTGGTTCGAAGACCTCTGTCTGTGTCATAACTCCAGCGAAAATCCTTAAGATCGCGAGGGTAAAATAAAACATCTTTTTCTGTTTGAGCTATTTTTAATTTACGGTAGAGATTATTTAATTCTTCTTCAGCTCTCTCGATTGCTCTGATTTTTTTCCAACAATCAAAGTCAATTATTTCTTCGTCTTTTCGTCTATGACGTAAATCACATGTAGAAGTGGCCTTTTCCAATTCTGCGACTCGTTCTAAATAGACATAGTACCTATTGAGTTCCCTAAATCTTTCTGATCTAACTTTAGTATCTTCCATATCACGAATATATTCGTCATAGTCAGGATCATCCGCATGTAGATTTGAATCACTCTTTGTTTTATGTGGTAAACTACCATGAAGTATCTTTTTGTCTGCATCTCCAGCACTTCTTGTTCGGAGTACATTTTTGGTGATTGTATCTCCATAATTTTTACCGCTTTGTAAACGAACACTATGTATGCGCCGGTACGATGGCGATCTTATTGAAACGGGTGAAGTGGAGTGACAACGACTTATACTATTTACTGTAGAAGCTTTATTTATTACTTTAGGAGATACTGGCCGCGAAGTTTGGGAAAAGAATATAGTAGATAGATATTTTTCACTGTCGGGTTTTAAGTTAATTACCTCCGAGCATGGTGACTGTCTAGTTGAAGTTGGAGATATTGGCCGCACGGTTTCTGTGAAAACTATTTTCGAAGGAGATACTGATTTTTGTTTAGTCTGTGAATAAGACGGGGCATTTTTGCAACTAACATTAGGAGAAATTGGCCTTGTTATATATCTCAGTACCGGTCTAGAGGGAGATACTGAATTCCTTAAGGGAGAGTCGTCTGACTTTTCTTTTTTATAAAAGAGCACGGAAGGTGATTTCGGTCTTGTAGTTTGTGAAAAATACATTGTGTTGGTTGGTGGTTCACTTTTGCTTCTAACTGAAGCTAAAGATGACGTTGACCCAAATTCATCACATTTCGACAAACTATCGAATTTACGAACATCAACATGCATTCTGCCTGGCCATGACACTGAACGAGGACTTGGTTCTCTTGCTGGACTAGAATTTCTATCCCAAATCTTAAATCGAGATAATGAAACTGGCTTTCTCTGTATCAAATAGGTATTTAATGACTTCGGTGTCATATTATCTTGTGGAAGAGACTGAAACATTCTAGCTTTCTGAAGAACTGTCGTATTTGGTTCCAGCAATGGACATGCCACTATTGAGGCACACTTTTTTCCCAGAAACAAATGTTGAAAGAATGAATTCGTAACTATAGCATCATGAGATTTTTTTATTTCTTTAGAGCTAATATGTTTGGCACCCAGATTCTCAAAAGAGCCAAAATTGGATGTTTCATTTGAAGTATCACCAAACTGACTGCCAGATTCTGAATCATCACTTGGTTTGGAATTTGACTTCTTACCGTTTTTACTTTTTGATATTTTTTTACTTTTATTATTTTCTTTCGATTTTTTGCTACATGTTTCGTGGCAGGGCACGCTTCGGGGTCGGATGATAACATGTTCTAACGATTTCTTCTTTTTCAAATTTGTTACAACAGCTGTTCTTATCTGACTCTGTTTTTTTGGGAGTGCAGATATATTAGAAGATGATTTTGAAATATTTGATGTTAATTGGAAAGTGTTATTTTTAGGTATTTTCTGGTCATTTTTTGTTGCTAAACAAGGATTCGACTTCATATACAGTTTTGATACTTTAAGTTTTTGGACTTTTTCCGCAGTACGAATCATATCTCTGCTCTTATGAGTCCCTGTAGGACTTATAGATTTAGTAGTAGATTTTGGATTAGCCTTTACTACACTTTTTTTACATGCATTGGTATTTTCTTTAGATAATGATTTAGCTCTCACTTTTGTTAAATCAATTCTTTCGTTCCTTTTTTCTGCACTCCATAATTTATCCAGCGACGTTACTTTATCCAATATGTTCGATATAGGCGTTCTTCTTCCTGCTCCTCTTTCCATGAGTACAGATGATTCACGGTATTTGCCGTGACAAAAATTTGAATACTCTATAGGCTGTATAGTTCTGCGTGCTGAACCAAAACTGCTCGTACCCATCATTTTAGTATCACTTTTTATGATGCTTTTTGTTGGAATTGTTTGAGTATTTTTCCTATTTATAGCTGGCGGTGCTGATGTTGACATTACTCTACTCTTTGCTAATTTGTGATCAATAGCAGCTCTTTTATCAGTTACAGACCCCGCTTTACTAATTATCTGCGTATTTTGTCGAGTTAATTTCAGATTTATTTTATCTTTCAGAAAGTCAACATTAGATTGACTTGGTGCTGGTAATCTCCTTTTTGGTGAAGTCGATACTGGTCTCGTGGACGTGACTAATTTAAGAGTTCGGCTATTTTTTGATGATACTCTTTGCGGAGGAGCAGGAGGATAATCAGATCCTTGGTTCAGAATATCGAAGTTCAGAACAGATGGCGCCTTTTTCTTGAGTTTAGTTGTTTCTATACTGGTTACAGGATAGCAGATAACTTCATGAACTTTAGGTGTTTTCTTATGAACCCTTATCTTCGTCAATGTAGGTGAAATCGGTATGTACTCGATTTCAGACTCGTCTGTGAAATTTAACCAGTTTTCAGTGGCATATTCTTCTTTACTTGCACTGGTTAGATGTGATAAAAACGTGATTCTCGTGCTCCTGCAATTAATCGTGACTCTTGAAAGCGTATTTGCGTTCTAAACGTGAAACTAACGTGTTGGTTCAAAACTATCAACGTGTTCAAAACTAATTACCGGTGCTTGTTTAATTTTGGAGTCAAATAGTGGTCATGCTTTACCTGATTATCCAGCAGCCTGAAGACCCAGCACCTTATTATGAAGTGTGTAGTGCATGCATAGCGAATAAAATCCCAACTTACCTCACGTGTATTTATGTACGAAGTAATGTTGGATCGACTGAATAGCGTGGTCATTATGATGGCGGCCTTGAGTTGGCGTGTGCGGCAATAGTCCACGTGGTATCATTCATGTGGTTGGTTATGCATTGACCTTGGCCAATTTATATGAATAATGCTATTCTTTTCATAACACCACATGAATAACTACCAACACGGGTACCATAAATAAATTATACGAGATTAGAAGTGGGAAAGTAGCTCACAACCCCAATCCGAGATGTGTAAGCATAATGTTGTACCATATAAAGTTACCGCCGTCACCAATTTAGTACCGATGTTATTAGATATACCACTTATTCAAACCATGCTTTATTAATTTTGTTGTAATGTTAGTACTAACTAATTTTACTCATTACGCAAATCAGTAGACGGATTAAATAATAGTTGGACGTTATTATTTTTAACAGTTTTACAAAAGACACCGATTTTGATATCATTTTTATAACCATTAAGAGCGTAAATTGTATGAAATACTTTTATTAGTAGATGGCCAACCTAGACAAAAAAAGTGGGCAGGGTCGTGCGCTCGCCAAGTTCAAGCACAATTGTATTTTATATTCCGTTAAATATATCTATCTACTGACCTTGTCTAGGCGGTGCGGGTGAGCGGAACCCTCTGAGTGGCGGCTCGCCCCCCGCCTGCAGATCCCTGTAGGCGGCCCTCCTTTCGGCAGGGGACAGGGGCGCCTCGGTGTCGTCACGTCGTCGGAACACTAAAGTGGAGTCGGATTCGTAGCCGGATTCTTTTAACGCTCTAAAAAACAATCACCTTTTTTTAAGACCTATATTTGAAGTAAATAAGTATTGGTTTCTAGGCTAACACATAAGTTTTCAAATTAAGTATGGCTCACGATTAGGGGCGATCACAGTGACACCCAGACCAATAAAAAATACGAAAATATAATTTATGTAATTTCTCCAAGCAGGAATCGAATCCTGCAATTGTGCCTGCAATGGTGCAATAAGCTGAGCGACCTATGCTCAAACCACAATACTTCACTGACGTCGAAGAAAACAGATACGTTTTCATACCTACTACTGCCATAAACAATTATTATTGTTTCTTATTTATTTTAGGGTTGATGCGAAATTTAGGGTTCCATGTGGCATCAACTCTAAAAAAAAATTCGATGTTCATCTTTTCTTAGTTTTGCTGGTACTTGACCTTTGGTTGTTCCTGGATTTTTATGATACATGCACACACACACATACACAGTAAGTAATGGTAACTAACCTTGCCATATTCGATTTCGATAGTATCGTAGAAGTAAGGTCCTTCTTATCTTTAGGCGACGCCTGCGGTAAAGACGTCGTACTTGATATGTTTTGCTGAAAGAAAACATAAACTATTATAAAAACAGCACCTGTATAAGTGTACTGGAACAACATGTACTCAACAATAATTGTTTGTTCTCACGTTATTCTGTGAGATTGTAAACCATGCTAAGAAGCTGCTGACATTTTTATAAGCAGACAAAAATATACAGTTCTGTTGCGATTTTAAGCTGTATATTGGTCCTAATACGGTCACAAAAAGCTCTTATACTGATATAATGCAGACAATAATTAAGTTAATCCTATAACGGCTGTGACCACACCGATTATGCAGCCTCGCAAACGCACTTTACATGACTATTTATATAAAAAATAATGTTACATTATGTATTACCACATAAAACACTAAGAACAATATTTAGACCATGCACATAATACTACACGTGTCCACCCATCACCCGTCACCGATGACAATGATTATGGATAACACATAAAAGTTAAGACAAGTAGTCAGAAATACCAAGAATAAAAAAATATATAAATAATAAACCCACGCAGTTTTGCTGATAATTACCCCTCCCGCCCGCGTCCCGCACAACAATTGGTCGTACGAGCGCAGGGTGCGGGAGATATAAACTTAGGAGGGGTAACCATAGTACAACCTTCTAAGTCTCAAGTCTCCTAACACAATTGACTCATAATTGAATCAAATTGTTACTTTTGACGGCTTTAGCATTGGAAAACTTCAAAGGTGACTACCAAGATGTCATTAACATGCATATATGAGTCAACCACGTAAGCAGTAGTGGAATTCTGTACGGACACCCGCCTGGAGCTCGACATGTAGGTATATTTAATTCGTGCAAGCGCAGACATCGAAGGCACAACACAACATCAGGCAGACAGTCAGTTAAGGCCCTTACACTTTTCTGAATGGCGCGAGCGAGCAATGTGGTGTAAGGGGGCAGGGGGGAGTTGTCGTCAAGCCACTGTTAGAGCCACCAGCGCGCGCGCGGCCAGTCAGCAATGTGAACATACGCATTAGTCTGTCAGTGACTGCACTTTGGTTTTAATTAACACAATCATAACGATACCTGGATAACTATCACCATGTTTTTTTTCAATATTTTTAGTAAAAGGGAAATATTTACATAAGACAACTCTGAATTGCTAAAACTGAACTTTGGCCGATATTAAACTTTACAATATTTTGTGAAATAACGCAAAACCTAATGCCTTGACTAAGCGTAACGAGTAAAATGGCCAGTAAGGGCACTTATATACCTTGATTATTCGGCCGTTAACTCGGCCAGGAACACTGTCCGCCATTTTACCGGTTACATGTAATCACGCCACGCCATAAGTCATTCGAACTGATTTTAGTTAAGTATAAGATAATAAGGCATTACTAATTTATAAACTTGTGTAAATAAATTCCTTGTGATATCTAAGTTCTAATAACTCTAGTAATCATTTGAAGAAAAAGGAAAGAAAAATATATACTTGTTTCTGAACTACGTAGTTTTAGGTTTTGCGTTAGTTCAAAAACCTTAGGTACAGCATAAAATCAATGAATGACAAGAAGGTACGATGTTGGTGTTAATGGTTATAACAAATACACACGATATAATAGTAAATCAGATTCGTACCCCATCAAATATGTCCATGACCTCGTCCCACCACTAGAAAAGAAAAAAAAGCACATATTTTTGCTGTCTATTGTGGTGGAAAAAGGCGGTTAGTGGAATTGAAAGATAATGACTGATAAGCTTTTAATAGTAGAAAGAAAATATTAGGTAATGATTATTGTTTAATGGGGTTTAATGGCTAAAGTTGTGAAAGGTAAACCCAATAATTATAGGTGATCGAAAATAGGGAAGATGCGTATTTTCTTTGCATAGTTTTATAATTTATAAGGTATTATTACCAGTAAAACAATTTTCGAAATAACACTAAAATGTCTAACAAACAAATATTAAATGTTTTCGATCAGAAAAATCGAAATCATATGTTGCAGTGTTAAGTGACTTCACTGCCATAAGTCAGCACGCGTGGGACGGAGAAAGCAAGACTTTGCCCCCTCCAAACCCGCATATTTTTCAAATTATGTACCTAACATGTTTCTAAAATTCTTTCACAGTATGACTAAAGTGAAAAAGTACTTATGACTTAATATCATATATGTAAATAACATAGTAGATACGCATATACCCTAATGGGGAAGTAAGTACCTGTTTCGCTTCCTTGTCTACGACTGACGACCTGCCAGGCATGTAGTTTTCAATCCTTCCCGGTTGATTTTTGTACACCTCATGACTGGCTCTTGCTGATGCTAATGTGCTGAATCTGTAAAATAGTGAAGTAGTTAGTAAATACCAGCCCTTTTAATGTCCCACTGTTGGGCACGGGCCTCCCCTTAATGCGAGTGGGATTAGGCCATAGTCCACCACGCTCGCCTAGTGCGGGTTGGCGGACTTCACACGGCTTGCGAGGGGTTCTCTCAGACATGCAGGTTTCCTCGCGATGTTTTCTTTCACCGTTTAGCAAGTGATAATTATGGTTTAAAATGAGATTAGCATATGAAATCCAGAAATCCCAGAGGTGCGAGACGGGGTTTGAACCTGCGATCCTCGTTACCGAGGCAAGCGTTCTATCAACTTGGCTATCACTAAAGTAGTAATTATTTTATTACAGTAGCCAGATTTTCTAATATCACGGTAGGTATTTATTTTTTCACAATACGGCGTAGTGCGCTGTGTCCAAGTAACTAGCGGACACATATATAAAATTTATTTTTATTGGTATTGTTAGAGCCGACCAATATCCATAAAATAATGATAAGTGATGCATTATAGATTCCTGTAGAAACTTAACTATCGCCCAAAGTGCCTAGTCGTTTTGGGAGACATTTACATAAACTTGGAATATTTAAAATGGCTATAATAGACAATATCAAACGTTTTAAACTTACTTATTACTAGTTGAATACGATGAAGTAGAATCACTGACTCTCCTCTCCTCTTGCACCGAGGCGGTGCGCCTCCTAGGGCCAGTGGTGACGTCGCTATCGTAAGCGTCACTCCACGTGCTAAAGCCTAATCTGCTGAGGCCACCCTCAGGTTCGCTGAGGTAGCCAGACCGAGGATCGAAGTATGCATACTGGGATTTGTTGCTTGATACTCTTTCTAGAGGTTCACCTGGTACAAACAATTATAAAAGTAAATAGGTAGTGGTATGTAGATGCTTCCTTATACCTAATATACATAGCAATGTAGATTGATCACGACCAAGTGCGCACGGCAATTTTTCTCCTGTGTATCGTGACTACACGAAATTTTATCGATTGATAACATTATGGCACACGAGAATCTCTGGAATACGAGATTACTGCGTGTGAACAAGGAACTTGTTACTTTATACGGTCTTCGGCAACATCTCGTAAACGATACACAGAAAAAGTGTCGCCACTTAAACTTGGCCTGTAGTAAGCTACAGGCCAAGTTTAAGAGAAGAAGCCAAGGCCAAGTTTAAGAATTGGCGGTAAGCTGGTTATTTAGACACACCATCTGTGTGTCAACTAAGTTTGGTGAATCGGCGAAAGCATGGTTATGATTTCCAGAAGTATTTGGCAGTGATTTATAATGTTTAAGTAATCATGGTTAAACGATTCCAAGGTTCTTTTTGACTATTGATCAAACAATATTTTAAATTAGGTTGTTACACATTAGCGTTAGTTAATATGTTATTACTATAGTAAAATAAGTAACTAGTTTAAAATATCTCTGTACAACGACTAAGGATGAAGTCGCAAGTCACGTGAAAATGTTCACAATATAAAACAAATAATAAGCGGTAATTTATTTACAATACATAGACCTTTGAAAATGGATTCAAGCGATTAATGCAATATGCGATTCGTTTTATTAAGCATTGGAAAATTCAAAGGAATTTGGAATATAATATAATAATCACCTCGTCGACTTTTGTACCGAATAGTCACATAATCGTCTGAAAAAGAAAATTAAATGTGTGGGGAAACGAATAAAAAAATAAAATTATGATAAAAATACAAGTGCGGAGATTTTAGTAACTTACCGTCATATTTGTTTTTATGGATGGTGTCATACATTTTTTTGTACCACCTCGATGGGTCTTTGACTTCCTGCAAACGAAATAAACCTTCATGACTATATTTTACAGGAGCGCATTATGACGATTCTATAATATTAATATTACAGGTATCTACAAAAGCGTTTTCTTTGTGACAAGATCAAACCTGGATACATAAGGCTGGCCAAGTCAACCTATACTAATTCATATTGTGAAATAATTTCCGCATTAACACTTACAGATCTGAGTGCAACGGGCATGCCTTCTTTGGTGATGGGTCCTATTCCTTCAACTTTTCTGTGGGCATCCGCCATTTTACGGGTGCCGCCACGTTCGTAATCCCTCCTGTCGGCCTCTCCTTCGCTCGCGTACTCTTTCCTTAGCGCGTGCACTGCAATAGCACAATTTTAATTTGTAAGTTGATTTTTAGAAATCAATTTTCAAGTTTCAGGTAAAATTGCCAAAATAATAACAAAAAAAAAAATTCAGATTAACTGCTTAAAGGGATACTTGTGATATGGGTACATTCCTTTGAATACCTGCTAACCTCATTGTATTCACACAAAATACAGTAATATTGATTTGGAGGTCCCGAGTACAATAAACGACTTTGGAAAGCGGACCAATGAAACTCGGCTACCACACACCACCGCGTGCGTTACGTAGGTACGTACGCACGATACGTGACCAAATAATAGAGCATTCATGTCTATTACTGACCTGGATCCCCTCTAGGTGGGGAAGGCCTGTCACGTGGAAGACGTGCAGCGTCCTTCTCCTGTTGAAGGTAACTGGATCCACGTGGAATCTGACCTTCTGAAAATAAATGAAAGGAGTTAAGGCTTACACCTACTAGTTACTAGGTTATTTACCGAGTTTTGTTTTCTAATAAGGCTGGTTTGTCGAAAAAAGGTAAACAAATTGAGCGTTTCTTAGGTGTCTTAGCCCAACGAGATGGAATGCTTTTTTAAAAATCAAACATGGAAACTTCTATGCAGGCCTAATACCCCCCCCCCCCCTAACCCTATCAGTACAGTTGAGAATAATTTACTGACAAATAACCGGACTTTTTGGGAGAACTGGAAAAGTCATATTTTACTATTTAGTTTTATTTTCCTACACTTGTGCACGTTTATGAACACATAATGGTTAATAATCCACCAAAATTACATATTAAATTTGAAAGAAACACAAGTTTCACGAAAAACAAAATTGATAACATTTCTCGTCGACTACCCCCAATTTGTCCTGTAAAAAAGTTTTAAAGACTATTACATGTTTTTTTTAAGAGTGTAGGCATGTTCCTAACAGTGGCTGCAATCCGTAGCCACTGCTGTCTGTCACATCCACTAGATATTAAACTTTAATAAAGCCGTCTGACCCTCGTCAGAAAACGTTATAGGTGACACACCTTCGCATTTATACCTATTCAATTGGAAAGGTGAGCGTACTATCCCTTATTAGGTAGACACAATTCCGATTATGTAACAAATATCGAAAACCTGTCAGGATATTAAGTATGTAGGTACTTATTTTCCTTTGTCGTCCAATTCCCAATCGCATTGAGGAGTGGGTCATTACGCTCCCTATTATGGTAAAATGTGAGTGCATCGTAGCGCACCTCTGCCTACCCCTTTGGAGAATATTATATCGTTTTTCTTTGGAAAAATATATACAATGTATACACGTAAAGCTGGTATGGGACAAGAGATAGCCAAATAATATATTTTTCAAGAATTTCCTCATTAGAAAATTCTTGAAAAAGCGATAATTTGGCAATGTCTTGTCCTATACCAGCTTGTGATTGTGCGTAAGCTATTAACTGAAAGTTTGGCGACAATTAGCCGTCATTCGGGCGGCGTGCTCGCGGAATAAATTATCAAACTTCGAAACCTTTCATTCTGCCCTTCCTTAATGTAGTATTGCAAGCGCCCTTCAATTAAAGATAACTCATTTATGTTTTGTGCATTTTCACCCGGGCCACCACATATGTCATAAGCTATAAATACACCTAGATACTTATACATATATTGAAGAGCACATTATAGTCAATGGTAGCTACAAAACAAGAACCTGCAATATATACCACATTTCATTATTGAAGTAGATGCCTTTATATTAAAAAAAAAACAGTTTAAAGCACGTCTAATAAGCTAAGCTTCAATGAGTAGGTTTCCGAAAGCCGGCCACAATTTTACTTCAGATTGTTTTTCAGTTTTCTTTTGTTACCGTTTATGTTATTCTTTTTACGGTCTGAGAACAAATGTCAGTAATGTACGTTTATCTAAATGTTGTTCATAACAATTTCCATATGAGATAGCATATGACACGCGAACTTGAAACGTAGACCGAGGACTGTCTGCACAGGAATAATGTCACGATAAAAATCATGTAACATAACGGTCTCATGAGATCTGATATTCGCCACGCTATTAGACGTAACACGAATTGTTTCGTTATGAAATTATCGTTACTAGATTATCCCGTGGGAACCAAGTCTATATATACGTGTAAGGGTAACTATATTGTAAGCTATTGTTAAAGTATGGGTCACCCTTAGAAATATAAATAACTAGCGTTGGCTACCCTTGGCAATATAAATAACTTGCGGCCCGGGCTTTGCACGGACAAACCTACGAGCAATCTTTATTGTAAGTACAAAGGCAAAAAGGAAAATAAAATCAGATAACAAGCTAGTCATCAATTAAGCACCTACATTACAAATACTGTCTATTACTACAACCAAGTAATGTACCCTGACAGTGAGTATGTTTTCAATTTATTACTATTTTACTTAATGTTCACGACAGCCCAACCTGCACTGGATCAGCGTGATGGACTAATGGCTCAAATTTCCCTTGCATGGAGCGTATCCAGTATAATGGTATTGCTCGCCTCTATTACATTAGAACCAAATTTCATCGGCGAAATGTGGGTGCAACGCAGTGGACCTTTGCCTACCCCTTTCGGAAATACAGGCTTGATGGTGTATCATCCAGTATGGAATGAAACTATACTTAAGATCACAAAATTGTAAGCGGCATTTGCTGAACTATCAATCGACCCATAAAAGTAGTCACACCAAGTAAGGACCGACAAATTTACTACCACCTATGATTCTGTAAAATGAACCTAACTAGAGGTATGGCTAATATTCTTACCTCGTGCCTTCTGTAGTAAGGTTACAGTCGGGTTCTGGGCCTTGGGTAGGCGGCTGGTGGCAGTGGCGCCCCCCAGGTTGTTCAGGCCAGTGACGGGCGCGCTCTGAGACGTCCTCAACCGACCTTCACTCTCTGAACCGCTGGTACAACCGTTGTGATCCGAGTTCTGGAAAATTGTGCATGTAATAAATGATCACGTTACATTAGGAACATAAAACTGTACACAGCAACCTATAACAAAGTGAGATAAAAAAACGAGCTGTTAATTTAAATAAGGATACTAAAAATATAATTAAATTAAATTGATACCATTGTAGCACTTAGTAAAATGACTGATGAGCAATAGTTAAAAGATAACCAGAACTGATGTCTGAAAATGCTGGACGCAGAAAATGGCCGGACGATATAGGCTCGCACCTAAAAGAGGGGCTCATCACATCCCATGATAGAAGGAGTGGAGGAAGACAAGGGAGGCCTTGGTCCAGAGATGGGATATAGCAGGCTGATAATAATAATAAAGTTAATCGACCCTTTCAGTATTCAGTTATGAACCCAATTTATTATAGAATTCGTCGGTAAAACTTATTTGATGTCGTAACTACATACCCAGTTCCGTAAACAATATTCTCTCAAAGGCATATTATATGCGTTTGTGTTGCTTAAATATGAAATTCGCGCGGGAAGGAAACTTTTCTTTTAAATATTTTCGGAAGTTTGTAAGTATCAAAGTTCCATGGTGTTCCTCGTTCGAGATGTACAAAAAAAACCATGTTAAATAGAAAAAGCTGAAGTCGTTAACCGAACTTCAATAACGGTTAACTCGTCTCTGCAGTTTGGAGTGCCTAACAAATTGAAGAAGTGGACATACACGGGCATTTTTAGCCGACTTCAAAAAATTGAGGAGATTCTCAATTTGATTGTTTTTTGTTATGTTTGTTACCTTATACTTTTTTTTATTTGAAAGGATATACTTCCAATTGGGCCCATTTTTATAAAAAAAAATTAGTTCTCATGATGGGATCCATGAGGAATTGAGGGAACCGCTCAAGATAATCTCGATTGTGATAGTAAAGCGACTATGACGAAGCTAATTTAAAATGAAATATCAGATTTTTTCAATATGGCGTCTGGTTGTCGCAACATTGAATTTTGATTACTCTCATGTCTTTAGTGATACTGGCAAGACTAAGACAAATCGATTGACGTAAGAATAATCAAAATCAGCCCACGTGTTTGGTCTCTAGACCACGACAAGGGAACATACATACATAGGCTGGCAATAAATACATTACCTTCCTCTGCGACACGCAGGTGGGTAATAGGAGCGGTTGTGTTAATTTTGAGTATGCTATCCAATAATCTAGCGGAAAGGCAGTTTTACGTTTGTCTCGTTTTTGCCAGTCAATACCCACAACAACTACAACACCCATTTCGTTAGATGAAAGAAAAATACTGTCTTCTTTAAAGGTGAGGCAATCAAGGGCAGTTAGTACTTTACTAAAGTGACCTTATGTTACAACTCACCGGGAATTTACGGCGGGGGGGTGGCGTCTCTTCGAAGTGCACCGGCCGGAAGGTTCTGCGGGTTGAGTGCGGCGATGTGCCGGCGCTGCCCGGCGTCCACACGGGCGGGGGCGGCGGGGGCGGGGGCGGACCGCCCGGGCTGCGCGACCCGGCGCTCGAGGGCGGCGGCGTAGGCACACCCGGCCTCCACACAACTACACAAAAATAATTAATTAAAAATATATCGAGACGAGCACACCACCTCTACGGTCCCAATATAAGCAAAAATTATATTATGGGTTTCGTAAAATGAACCGGGGACGATCCCAGTACATATAATACTTATGCATATAGATATTAAACATCAATGACTCGGGTACATTCATTTGTGTTCATCACAATAAGTTTGCCTCTACCAAGATTCGAACCCAGGACCTTCAGTACATAAAACAGGGATGCAGACAAATGATGAGAATTAGGCATTATTAGTTGAAATTCCATGATTTTTAATTAATCTCATGCCTATAAATAGTCGAAGCTTTCTGAACATGGTCCTGACTTGACCATGATATGGCTAGGGTATGAACGCCTGATTTTGGACACGACTAGCTTACTGTGTAAAAAATAAATATTGAATTAGAGAATATTCAATGCAAAATTACAAATATTGTTCGTAAAATTATTATAGCGTATTCACCACGCCAAGCCCGCCAGGGTTGGAGTGTCAATATGTCAATCTGGAGTCGGCCTTAACAATACAACAACAATAAAACATATGTAGGTGACATGCGAAGGTCGGATGAAGCCCACTTCAATCAATTTGGACGTTTCCACACACAGAGCTGCACTTTACGATCTGGCAATAAATCTCCGAAGCACAGAATCGCCGTGTGTTAACTCACGTTTTGTGCAAATTGGGTTAGAGGTGGCGCGCCCTGTCGGCGTAATCGCTTAGACTATTAGGATTGTGATGTGATCACGCCCCAATGCGAATCTTTACATATTTACCTTCACTTATCCGCTGATGGATATGTACACATGCACGTTTGCCTAATCGGAATCGAAATCGTCCTCTCCGATACGAGATATAGGTGGTACGCTCACCAACTCATCAGTGGCGAAGGATTTATATAGATCAATTCCTGTCGGCTTCTTTTTCGAAATTAACATATGAAAAAGACTTTCTTTTGTTTTCGCATGTTTTCTGCTTAGTAATATAATATATTTTTATGGGAGATCTAAACCACATTAAGTATGAGGGATTTTTTAAGTATTTTGTTCACTCACAGGCAGAGGCAGCCAAGATCTAAATTTGATGTAGTGGCGCAAGAGGACGGATTGTATAATTTAACTTTCAGTTCTTTCAAAACTTTAAAGGGTAAATATTTTTCGGCAAATATTTTTCTTAAGCCTCAATTTTTCGTATACAATTTAGATCAAAATTACAATTCTTCGGAAAATATACAAAACTAAAGCTTGATTTTCGGGTAAAAGTAGAGGCTTAGTGCTCGAAACATGTGGTTGGTTAGTATTGCCCGATACTTGCTTGCCGGTGGGTTTTGTAGTTTTATATAGAGTAAAATGTTTATCATGAATTAAAGAAAACTGTATATGTAGGCACACCTATCAAGGCGCGAGACAGCTCGGACCGCGAGGCCGAAGGCGATGGCCCACGTCGCCCACGCCTTACGCCGCCTTTGTGCGAATATTCATGCTTCGCCACTGACACGGATATTCATTTCCTCCATTATATTGTTACCCTTCATTGTAGTAGATACTAGGTTATAAAACTATCCTTACAGTTTAAAATTAGACCCATTAAAATTTCGAAATATGCAAACTGAATTCCAGATCACATGCCATGGTCGCTGGTGGATTAAACTGTATCGAGATAATTGGTTATTTATCTGAAAGTCCTGGAAGCGCGTGTGCCGACATCAAAGTGGGTGAGTGGACGCAAATAAATTAAAAGTGATGCTAAAAATCGAATTCAATTAAGGCCGAACTGAAACGTATCCACGGGTTTGCGATTGAGTGTTATGTGGTTGGTATGGTCGAACGATCAGAGGATCAGTAAGGGAATTGAACGCGAGAGGGGGGTTAACATCTATGTTTTCAAACAGCGTACTTAATCAAAATGCCACCTGCATTCGTTCAGTGGCTCAAACACAATATTTTTACGTAGCGTTAAAGTAACGTAGCGTCAGCAGCGTCAGCTTCCCACTCGCACAACAGATTTCATAAATAAGAATGACAGTCACAGCATGCTTTCTCGTGACGTTACGATTTCTTTAGGACTTCCTAACCCAATTCTTACTCAATTTATGGTTGGTTGAATGAGAACTTTTAAGTTGTTATATATTATATCACATTCTCCAAGCTGTGTTCTCGGACAGAAGAGGTTTATATTTTCTGTGTTGCGTTGTGTATTCTGGATTCAAACTACACAGACGCCTCTTATATGCGTACCCCTCAGATCCAGCCTCCAACCTCAAATTTAATTAAAAACTGTTACCACTCTGCCAGTATATTGGAGTATACACCCAAACTGACCAAAAAGCAGGATTTATAATGTTATTTTTTTAACAAGCCGTTGTATCTTGTTTATATTCAACCAGTACCCACCTACCCCAAGCACAATATATAAAATATATTTTTTAAAACGTTTTCAGTTGTGTTGAACAGAGATTCCTATATTTCCATTCAGCACCACCAACAAAGTTTTCGTAAAAAACTATAACATGTTTTTACAAGCCGTTGTATCTTGATTAAATTTATGAGTACAAATACCTACCGAGAATGCAATCGCTGGTGAATTTAAAAAAAACATTGTTAGTTGTATAGAACAGAGATTCCTATATTTAGCACCTACTAAGAGTTTTCGTAACTTTTCTCGTTAGCGCCAGTCTGTTTACTAGATCATGGCTTCCGACTACTTCCGCATTTACGATGTAAACTTTGCGGACGAATAAATTAATATTTGAATCATTGCATTCTGTTTGGATTGGGAATACTATGTTGTTGTTGTTGTTGTTGTGTGTGTAGACGAATCTTTTATAATTATTGTACAAGGTACAACAAACATACGCACACATGTATATGTTCTAGGCAGTGGTTTAAGGAAATGAAGGCTTTCTTCTAAAACTTATCTCAAAAAATTGCCGTCAGTAAAGCTTACCCACTTTAAAGTTTCTTATTTTCTTTCGAATATGTTTAGGTTCAGTAGTATCCATGTTATTTTTAGTTAAATTAGTTAAATTTAGATAAAGCTTCAAATAAGTCGTTTATATTTTTATTTCAAGCAAAGTGGTTTAAGTTTTTTTTGTCGCAAAGGGTAGCAATTCTTTAAAATAACATTGTTTTCAGTACTCAAATTACGGCAGCAACGTTATAGAGGAACGAAGTACACTGACTGACAAAATAAGGTTGAGCTTGAATAGGTTGTTTAGAAAGGGCATGGCATTTCTTTACCTGGATGAGAATGACATTATGGCGTATACCACAACGTGAAAAACACGGCAAAAAAATATATGCTTATGTAAGGTACAACAAAAGTAGTAAAGTTCTTATATACTATTTTAAGAAAGCCATAGATAATGCACAAGAAGAGAAGTGGTAGTAGAGTTATAAACAATTGCTTGTATTTCTACAATAATATTTTAGTAATTGCTGTTAAAGTACCAGGATGTATGTGTATTAATACAGTACATAAATGTCAGTCCCTCCAGTTCAGTTATTATAGGAAGAACAGTCAGCCTAAGAGCATCAATTAATAAGAATACAACAATAAATTTAATTCATTAGAGTAAGAGCCAGAGTAATTGTTTTAATCTTTCTCTTAACACTTTTAATCCACAAAGGGCTTCTTTTTTACTCGGCCCTATTGTCCTTCGTCCCACATTACCCACTCTAGTTTAATTATTCCGGGATAATCAAGACACAATGGCCACTACACCCAGACTGGAAATGAAAAAAACTTGAATAAGATTAAATACAAAGAAGTGTTCAGCGCTTAACAACCTAATTGAGTTGCAGTTGCTCACTGTAGTGCCGGCAAAATTTCCTTCATCAGCGAAGTAGTTCTAATTAAACTGTGAATATGCTAAATGAAGGAACCTGTTTACTGATTACCTACAGTAAATATACTGTAGCAAATATGGGTATACAGATCACTCATTCATGGCAAAATACTAAGTCCTTGAAACGAAACAAAATTAGCTGTAAAATATATTTTCATAATTGTAAATTGAATATGGTTTTACATTAAAACAATCGTGAGTATAAGTTAAAATAGTTCAGACTGGACGCTGGACCAATACAATTGGAGAAGGCTTTGATGAAGAAGTAGAGAGTTTACATAAAACACTATCCAGATAATGATGTTATGCTTAACTGTAACGGCACCTCCACATGAAAAATAAACCGATGTATCGATTATATTATAATAATACAAGAATTAAACGGGTCATGATATTAAATCATATGGGATCGGATGCCAGCATGTTTTTCACCCACCAATTTTGTGGCCCTCATTTCAGAGGCACGGGTTATTCATACGATAACAATCTAGTTATCGAACGGACTCGATGCCGATATTAAAATCCAATATTGTGTGCGCTACTTCGTATACCTATCGTACACTACATAACTATTTCATTTTGATACACAGATTTATCGATAGGTGAGTAAAATTGTAGATATGTTTTTATAACCTGCGATAGTTAAATGATCATTTGTTTGATTCATTATCTTTTCTTTTCCAAAAAGAAAGGGGGGCAGCTGCCCTTCTTTGCCCCATAGAGGCTACGCCCATGGGTATGCTTGTTTGAGTTTTTGAACTCTGCAAAGGTTAAATTATCATTCAGTAATTATTCATTCCAATTAGCTATGTAGCCTGTTATGGGTCTACGACGCCACAGATAAACACGACAAGACGTAAAAGCAGAGCTTGCTCAGGCTGAAAATGTATATTTTTTTTTATAAAATCGGAGAAAAGAGCCTACTACATTGTTAATAGCGATCCAGACACTTCGAGTAAGTATTTACTTACGTGCCTAATAATTCTTTTAATTAGGACTCGGCGAATATTGGTAGTATTCGTTTTCGAATGTTTGAATTACCATGGCATTAATATGTACTTTGTTTGGGAAAGTTTTAGTTTCGAGCAAATGTTTCGAATAAAATGTTGAATGTTAATTTCATAAGAATACCTAATGGTACGCATATAACTAACGACATCGATATCTACTATCACCATAAATAAACCAATTAAATTTATATTTACCTAATGTTTTTAAATGAATGTTTAATCAGGGTCGTTAAGATAAAAATAAGACGTCAAAAATAAAATGGAAACAATCGAAAATATCACGATTAATTCGGGAAAAGGGAAGAAAGATATCAGCGGTTGTGAATCGCTTTACCGCAGGGTCCAAGGAAAGATTAAATTATTGTCTACGGAATGGTAATAGGGTCATTACTCAAAAAAAGGAGCGAAAGTCTGCGAGTAAATGAATGCTTCGTTATACCTGTACTATATTCTTATGTCTTGGTCCAAATCTAAAGAAAATGTACTTAATCCCTATGTAAACTTAATTTACAAGACGAAGGAAAACTGAGATTGCTGTCTCATGAGGAATAAATAAAAACTAATCTTTCTTACATTATGGCGATATAAATAAATATAAAGGTCGAGAAATTAATATTTCACGAGAACGGTTATTAATACGTATTTGTATTATTTAGTCGCTGCATTTGGTTTTCAATTGAATTCAACCCTAACCTCTAAGTTTATTGAAAACCACAAGTTTGTTTGACTAATTGACCACTGGCTTTCTGAAAGATAATCATCAAAAAATACAAAGCGTCACAAACTGATTTCCTTTAATTAATTAAAGTCTGCGCGGCTTTCAAGTCGAACAGTTGAGAAGTATTTAATTCTCAGATAATACCAAAATCTTTGACGTCTTAACCTACTTCTCGTTATTTATGTCAACTTATAATTTCCTTTCAGTATGGTTTAATGAATACGTGGTCACAATAGTTTCATGTTTTAAAGATAGAGCTAATAACGTTGATTGAATTTACTTGACACCGATACTTTGAGTATTACATACACCGATAAGAGTATTCACAATTAAGTTTTCCTTTCGATTGTAATTCAAGAAAACATAATCATGGTAGAGGACAAAATATTTGCAACTAATACTTAGTATTCCAATTAATAAAGTAAGATTTGTCAACTGTGTGCACTCTTCATATTTGTAAACCTTTAATATGTTCATCACGTAGTCTTTGCAAAAGCGAAATTGGGATTTTTTTTAAAAAAGCAAGGCCGCTGAGTTTCTTGCCGGATCTTCTCAGTTGAAGTCGCGTTCAGATCCGTTGAGGAGTTAAGAAAAGCATTGTAATCAATTGTACGAAATAAATGATGTCTTTAAACAGGAAAAAAACTATATTTTCCCACGTAAAAATGTACTAGAATCTCGTTACCGACACCTACCCTAGAGCTGGGTGAGGACAAGTTCCCTACATATTTTGATATGCAACCGTGGAATACGTACTAGACACGATACGAAGTTATTGTTATTCGAATATGTTTGTTTTCATCCCAATATTGAGTTCCTTGTAAATTGTTTGACTACTTACCATCGGGCAGCGTACACATACATAATACTTCAATAACCGCGAACAATTTGTAACTTCCCCGTACCTCTCTTTACCTTTTCAATTCTCCAAAGATTCTCAGTAAGTATATAGGAAGTTAAACTTACCTGAAACAAAATAAAATAAACATGAATCATTTTGTCCATAGAGATTCGCTCGTATTTTTTTGTGTTGAAGTTTATAATGGTTTCTCAAATAAACGTGTTTCCTGTTTTCGCGACTAGCGTCGCCGCGGCTTATGCAACTTGTCACGTTGCCAAGTGTTCAGGTGTTGTGACCTCTGATGTGACGTCCATTTGTTGACATAACGACGTGACTCATGAGCACGTTACCTACGTGACGCTACGCTCTTGTTACTTCAACGGATTTTCTATGTACCTAACCAGTTAAATAAATACACGGTAACCTATGAGTTCCAGTTTTACTGAGCGACAGTTTAGATGTTTGCTGGATAATATGTAATAGGTTTAAAAACTCGGTAAGATTTAGTATTATGACGGGACTTATTGCAAACACAATAGAAACTTTAATCAAAATTTGAATGGCATTACAAAGATTTTTCAGAGCAAAAGCGCTTTGCTGTGACATCGTAAATGGACGAAAACTATCTATAATTTGTGGGGTTATTAGATGTCCCTTAACGCAGCTTAACCATATTATTATTGTGTCTACGACGAAACCCAAATAAAGTGTCAGATTTGTGTTGAATTAGTTACCTAAATGAAATTAATTTTGTTTATACAGCTTTTGTTTATATTTGAATTTATATTTGAAATTAATATCATATGGTATAACTTCGTTCATATATCATTATTTATAATCATCTGTATTTATTTCAAGTATAATACAATTAATACCTTTATTTAACCCATGCACACTTTGCGTTCCTTTGCAATACATCACAAAGCACTTGTCTTTTGAAAAATAAAAAAAAATCGAATAAAAGTTGATAGAATTATTACTTAGGAACGTGGCGGTCGTTAAGTGACCTTTTACAATTGTGACAAGGGTTAAGATTTATGAGCCGTTGGTATTACGGACGTTGTTAATGGAAAAATAAGCGACCAGATAATGAACTGTAATAAGAGCGGGGGCACGTTGCCGTCAAACACATTTGCGGGAAGCGTACAATGCGCGCAGTCAATGTGTGGCGCGGCCGATATTATTAGGGCGGTTCGGTATATGATATGGAATCGGATGTTCACCAAAATGATTGGATTTCTATATAAGGGGTCGTATCAAATATATCGAATTAAGTGTATCAAGACCCCACCTATGCATTACAGCGCGAGCGAATTAAAAAGAGATTTCGGGATCGTGAATTACACCCAGATTGAAATTATTAGACAACATAAACACTTCACTGTGGGAAGCGACGTGAAATGGTAATTACTAAACAAGGGGAACCTAGAATTAATTAATTAAAATAATAACATCCTTTATCCCATTCCTGATACGAATTCTAATTAACTGAAAGGACAGTACCTGTGGATAAACGAATTAAGTATACTACCGTTTGTTTACCAAGCATTTACACACCTGTTTTGTCTTTATAATAGAATTCGAGTACAATTTATGCCACAATTTTTATATGTTGATGATTGATCTCCTAATAAAAATATATTAATCTGATGGCAAATCTTCCTCCCAATAATTCGAATTTCTCTCCAAAGGCTTCAGAGTAATAACACAGTGCTCATCTTTAAGAAAAAACCTCGAGCCCTTAATATCTGTTATGAATAATGTAGACATTTAAAATAAGTTGGGTGTTGACACACATCTGTGCCTCTCAAATAGATACCGCTATTTCTGTCCGTCTGCTCGCGTAATGACTACAGACGAGAACTATATGTATACGATACACTAAATTACATACGAATAATATACTCCTTACAAATCGTGTATTAAATCCTAAATGCGGGTGAAATTAAATTCGAATTCGGAGTATTTTTTTCGATAGAAGTTATATGCCAATAATTCGGAATCATTTATTTGAATACCATTTGTCGTTCGCATTGAGTGTTTAATATTGAAAAGGCAGGCAGGCAGGCGGGTTCAAATTGATGACGTTATGATTGTGTTAATGCGGAAAGTTGGACACGTTCTTTCGTAATGAGGACTACGCTTATCTCAATGTGAAATACCGATTTTCGGTAAGATTTTAAGTGTTTAAGAAAATTCAAGGTTTAACTAGAGCATTATTCGCGTTTCAACCACAATATTTTATGTCTTTCCATTTTTTATTAATTTACATCGTAGGAAAAGTAAGAAGAAAAAAAATTAAGCTATTTACGCAATTGATATACTTTTATATTTTTTTTCGTACATAGACTTCCAGAAATTTATTTTATTAGATTCATAACTGATTTAATACCTACCTATATCAAACTATAGATAGTAACTGAAACACGAATTATTTTATAAATTCTTCTGGATAAACGTCGTATGTAATCATAATCTTATGGGGATTTGGATTTTATTACGGGCGGAGGAAAAGTGAAAATTGTTTGGCGTTTACATGATGTAAACATATCGCCGCTAGACTGAGTTAGGGAAGAAAAATGTGTTGAATGAACGCATAAATAATCAAGCCGTCGGTTCCGAACACTTTAATCAGAATATATTTTCAGTAGATATTTCACACTTTCGTTATAATCTGAAGTATAATATAATGAATCCAATGTAAAAGTAGACATACAAATGGTAAAACTAAAAGACGAACAAAAAGGGAAGATAGATCATACATTAAAAATCAATGCCCTGTGATCATATAAAATGGTATTGTTTTGTGTATGACAGGTAAATACTTTCAAAATATTGCACAAAATGAAAGGACCATTCAATATTCTACGCTGATGAATAATTAAACGACAATGACAAAACGAATTAAAAAAAAGACTATACCTACGTATCAAACAAGTATAGAGCGGTATTGTGCATGCGGACACAAGAATAGAATTTCATTTAATGATATTTGAACTATTCGATACCTCGTCAGAGATTTAGGTTACCAGGGGTTCAGCTCGGCAACGCTCCATCAATCACAATCTTTGACATTAACAGTTTATAATTTCATATTTATTTATAACGACGCCGCTCCAAGGTTATCGGTTGTCGGACGAGACAATAGAAGTTTTATTTCATAATACATGTTAATGTTGTGTTAAAAACGAGGAAGTTTTGCCAATATTTATAGACGCAGTTGTGTTGTGCATACAATGTGTATCGTTAGGAGGCTGGCGTGCGGTGTAAGGTCGCAGGGCATCTGGCGGTTGCCGCACATGTGTTCGCTATTTTTATCGCAACCATTCAAAGCACTGTTATCGGTAAATAAATTGTATTGTATACGCCACGTCAGTATAAAAAACAAGGAACATTCTCTTAACTGGTTCTTTATCAATTTTAAAATGAAAAAGTGATATTTGTTGACATTATTTATTAAGTTTTATCTAAATTCTGCCCTTTGGTATTAAGTTTAACGGCCAGTGTGTGTCGAAATTCGGAGATATTCAACAGACGTTGTTAATTTTCCAATGAGACGCTTTGCAGTTGAGAACATGAATGATCTATCCGGCGAGACAATTTAAAATGGACTCTATTTGTGGAAATATTTTATTGTATCTCTTCTCTTGGCACTATTGCAATCGGCTTATGGATATCGACCCGTTGCAATGAAGTTCCGTGAGAGCCACATATGCAAGCTTAAAGCTGATCGCCACATCGCGTTACCAGATTAGCAATCGCAGTAATGGCATTTGACGTTCATACTATCTCTTCGGTATTTTATATTTTGCCCTTTGATATCAGCGCGGCTTTGATTCGTAGCCCTGATCCCAATATAAAATTTACTACCTAATAGACTTACCGTAAAACACAACTCCAATTTAAAGGCTGCTTAATTTAAGCGCGACATACAAACATATTTTCTCTGACCATGTCATTGGTGCCCATAAAACGGAGTCCTACACACAAATATTTATTACACAAATGGCTTTATTTTCTCAATAAATGGCAGAATAAGGTCAAACCTTTCGATTGCCTCGCTTTTAGTGACTCGAGGCAAACAATTATGGTAGTTACAATGGAGCTTTTAAGGTAGACTGACACTTTTATTTGATGCCTGTTGGGGCGGGACGGGCTTCTTGTAAGTGCATTATCGAGTTTACCTACTTATATGGCAATATTATGTTGTTATTATATTTAGCAAATATATAAAGTGTGATATAGTCAGTAGCACGTATTTCAAAAGGAATTTATTTAAGTATATACAATACATATCATATTGTATGGCAAGATCTTTATGGGTTTATAAACTTTGTAAATACGAGATAGTTTGGGGAAAACATTATTTGTTTAAAGAGAAAAGAAAATATAGTAAAGACGAACGGTAAATAACTGGCAGGTTGAGTTTTAGTCGGGAAAATAAATTAAAAAAATAAGTTGGACTCATTTTGTTTTTAACTCCGGAAATTAAGTTGTCAGAGAAGCGAAATTTTTAAGCGGCTTTAACTCGAACGAAAATATAAAAGCAATAAATTTCAAAAGCGAGATAATGTTTATAATACACAAATTGGCAGACGTCGCTAATCGCCGCTTATGGCCGCGTCACACGACAAACTTTCATTGAGTTTTACTGAAGCTTCTTGCGTGAAATACATTTTTTCCCGGTGTAAATCTGAGCAACGTAATGGGAAAAGTTGTAACAAGTATTCGAAACATATTATGTGCCATTAATATTCTGACGAGTCGCCGACGTTGGTAACTCTATAAAAGTTCAATGGATGTAGCACACGTGCGTGGAGCTTATAATTTTAATATCCCGTATTATTACGTACGTAGGCACGTAGTAATCAGCGAAACTTTTATTGACATCGTAGATGACAGTGATTACTAAATTCATTCAATATATAGAAATACGTTGAAGGAAACTAGGTTCATATCCGCATTACATTTCACTAAGTAATTGACAAAAATTGCAAATGGAAACATTATTTGTTTAAAAGGAAAAAAAATAGTAAAGACTAACGGTATATAACCTCTTGCTTGATTTTAAGTCGTGAAAATAAATTTAAAACATAAACTTGGCTCATTTTGTTTTTAGCTCCGGAAATTACGTTGTTAACAATGATAAAAATATAGTATAATATATGTCCTCCATTAACTTAGTTTACGATTGAAATTATAAGTTGGTACTTATTGCTGATCTCCACTTGAAGAATCGCTTCTTAATATTGTAATCTCAAGAGCCAACTATAAAACAGACCGCAGATCTTAGTTGTATTGATATAAGGTTCAATTTTTCACCTTTGGCGGCAAACTCAAAAAATAGGGTTTAATAAAACTGAAAATGTTTCCTTTGGAAAACTTACGTGTTTTTACAGATAGCGAGAGATACTTTTGAGCTAAGCAATAACCATTTTCAATCTCTACTCCACTCGGTGGTAGAGTACATAGAGTTTAGAATGATTAGTGAGGTAGATGTTTGCGAGAATAGAAGCTCAGTCAACGTGTCAAGGCGCTGGTCAATGCCACTACGACAGTATTATTTAATATTCTGTGCTGTCACAGTAAAGGCTTTTGTTGACCCGCTTCAAGGTAGAGACAATATTCCTAAACAATAAGAATCATTTAACATTAATGGAGTACGTTTATTGATGGACACAAATGTCGGGATGACTTTGTAACCCAGCCCAGGTATTCATTGTCTCCTTTAATAATGTATCACATCATCAAGTAGTCAAGAATATGCAATTTAATTTTTCAACATGCCTATGTAAATAACCGATGATGTAAGCGATAAATTATCATATTATACCACACTTACGTCTATGCTAATTGGCATAGTGTTGGTTAAGTATATACGCAGTTCCGTCTCAATATTTAGACAAATATTTTTCAGGACATACACCTGTACGTTGCTAGCCCGATTTATTTATCTCAGATATTCAGGTTTCCTCTAGATGTTTCCATTACCCTTCGATAAGTCACAAACAAACATGGTTCAAAATGAGATTCGCACATGAAATCAAAAAATCTTAAGACTACATTTTTTGGATTTCTAGGTTATCATAAAATAATTATTTGAAGTAGATAGGTATATATCAGATATCTTATCTGTCATGATATTACTTCAAGGTTATGGTGAAGGCAGTGATAACATTTTAGCATAGGTAAGTATAAAAAAAAACTACTACTTTACTATGTTTGAGACCCCAATACTCGAATGCTACAGTAGCTTTTAAATTGATCGTATGTTATCAATAAGTGAGATTTTAACGAGATGTTGGCCGCGATATTATCGACATTATTTCCTCAACCGCCTTGAGATCGGACGGCGTAACCCTGGATTTAGTTTTACGACACATCCGCCGGCCGATGACAGAACGGATAGTTACATGAAACCGTCAATACATATAGCACTGATGTTAACACGCTTATTTTTTTATAGTTAAGAAAACCTGTAATGATTTCTTATATTTACGCGAATACTACACATTGAAATACAACTAATTTTAAGCATTTTATCGCGGTTTATTTATGTAACATAACAAAATAAACCGCGATAAAATGCTTAAAATTAGTTTTATTTCAAAACCTGTAATCTATATATATTATACGTTATCTTAACTATATATATACATAAAACAAAGTCGTGTTAGTTACACCATTTCTAACGAACGGCTGGGCCGATTTTTATAATCTTTGATTTTATTAATTTGTCTCCGCCCCAGAAAGAAAGAGAAATAGAAAGGCTATTAAAACATGGAAAACATTACTAACATAAATTTAATTTTGAGGCGTTTGGAAGTTCGGGATAGCTGAGTAAAATAAACGCACAATATTAGGGTTTTTTTTAATAATGAATTTGCTTGCGTACACGTCTACACTGCTTCAGTTTCCTGGTCTCTGAAGGATTTTATGTCAAACACGACCTTTGAGAAAGGTCTAAATGGAATAACAGGAAAAAATAAGCAACGTAAGCAATAAATTTCGTTCGAGGAAACAAACTAGACTTAATATTTGTGTACCTGTTTTTAACTACATATATCAATTTCGTACAATAAAACGGGGTCCCTACTGAATACCACAGCTCAGTAAAATATATATACATTTGCTTGGGCCCTACTACCCTAATACCTACTAACAGCACAGTCAAAGGAAATTTCCATCTGCGGCTCGTTGAATCAATTGACTACTTTCTTTTCAACGTAATTTTATTGCGCAATATTATAGTTATTTTGCATTCAGACGATTTAATGTCTCGATGCTGAGCACGGACCGCAAAATACGCGTGAGAAATAGAGTAACGTAAGGCACTAGATGACATCATAGTTTTTAATGTTTTAGTTTGTTGTACTTAACTGATTTAATTGTGTTATATTAAAATCAAATCAAATAAATCACACACGTTTGGTATTCTCGAATCACTCAAACTGTTGTGGAGTTTCAGTTCAATAGGGGGCGATAATAATATTGACTGTGTAACCACTCAGTAGGTTACAGATGTGATGTAGCCACATTTGACTTCAATTTTACACTGCCAATATAAACTCTACGTGTAATAAATTAGCCAATAGGAGCGTGAAACGCTATATATATACTTTATTATTATATATAGTATTTCACGTTTATTATTATACTTACAAACGGTAGTTAAGAGGAAGTGCATGTTTTTATCGTTATCACATGACGTAATATTTACATGCTCAGCGATTCTTGAGGCCACACGCGGCGCGAACTTGTACAAGATTACAGGCTTCAGCACGCTAATGTTGGTCGTAACACATTTTATATTCATAGGAAATGAACCGGTAGGAACGCGATTTTTTACGTGACTCCTGGGAATATGCATAAAATTTTGATTCCCCTTTGAAAACTTTGACACTCAACTTTCGTTTTATAATGACATGGGTGAGCAAGTAATTTTGCCGGTTTTATTATTTGTGTTACAGAAAACATACTTTAGGCGATAACTCGAAACCACAGTCTTGTTAGAATATTCAGACATCGTACACGGCGCGTGCGTGTAGTGCATGTTTTGTGTTTACATGGTAGTCTACCATGTAAACACTCACGCACATATAAAAGACTGTTCTTATGGATATACTGTAGATTTAAGTATGTACATAGTTTCTTAGTCTATTCAAGACCATTTACTGGGCAAAAAGTCTTGTGTGTGGTCTCATTAAGTACTAAAATGCATGAAAATGTGGTTTCACTTTGCTAATGGCAATGTTACGTATAAACTTCTAAAGAAGTCTGTGCTTGAAACAAACACGAACATGTTCAAATGGTAAAAGTTAAGTCTATGGAAGACAAATCAAAAGTTGGAATTATGCCTAAGATGAGCGAATGTCCGGGAAATATTAACAAGTCCATCCATACGGTCAACCGCTCGAATATTTTGGACAATATGCACAAAATTACGCTTCCGAATGACTTTGCAGTTATAGACCTTAACACTCCCATCTTATGGATTAGATTATTATGTAAATGTGTGGTCAGCATACGACCTTTCTGTTCTGAGGGCTGTCTGTGAAAATTCCGCCGCGTCAGCAGCAACATGAAGGGACTAATGCTCGTTTTATGACTCTGCCCTTTTTATGGATATTTCGGATATGATTGTTGACACTCGACTCGTAAAAGAAGTTGTCTTATAAACGTTTTCATATAGGTCAGCATTTTTTTGTAATTCCTCGGTATCAGTTTATGGCCAGTTATTTTATATTTTGGTTTAGGTACCTATTATTCACGAGTAGAATGTATCCGATGCCTACTTTTTGTCCGTCTACGATGAAGTAAAAAGAGACTAGCATAAGTTGGCAGTGGAGGTATAAGGTATAGTTGTGCACAAAAATCTTTTCTTTTCAATGCGTAAAAACATACTTGTGTAGGGACCCTAGCTTAGGCGGCCACACAAACAAGTTTTACCTACTGAGTAATAATTTTAGTTTTTGACCGGTATTTCTGCCGCCATTAATAAACTACCATCAATTTAAACAACATCGAAGGGTTAATTTCAAAAGAACACATAAAAACAAAACATTCTTAGTAAATATCGACACACGGCATTCCAAAATCAATTAGTAAGTACTTATTTATTCAATACATCGATTCAAAACACTATACTCGTGTTAAAATTAACGATACAAAAAATGCCATTAAACAGAAAGTAGGTATTTCGGTTGTTATTTTAAATACCATAAGCGTGGTACAAATGTATTCCAAGGTTGCTCGTACCATTCTTATGATAATATGGTACTTTATAATACAGATTAATTTACACGCGTCGTGATATACATGGGGTATTCATATGCTTTGAATTGTATGGAATTAAATATGGCTAGAATTCATAATATTGTAGTAATATTTTTTTCGTGAAAATAATTACCCTTTTGATAGAGTTTTCTATTATGTTACGTTAAAAATTGCATTTTGAAGTTTTGTTTAACTATTATTTGTCTAGTAAGTATTATCGTGACTTCTCGTGTTTTCGATCACCTAATATTTTATAAAACTTTGGATATTATTACTGAACTAAATTGAACTTTTTTATTTGAGATCACAGTCCGTGTACTATGGCCATGATTTCGATAATACTTTACTATAATATGAGTTTTATCTACTAGTTACACTTCTCAAATAAATTTCATAGCAAAGTAAAAGCTGAAGTTTAATACAGGCATTTAATTATTTTTTTTATGCGCATTCAATTAATATTGAACACAAGTTGACTGATAGTCTAATACGCATTCGCGGTCTGACTATGACGGGATCAAAAAATGATGCATATTTTTCGCTAAAAGCGGCAGATTCGTCGCATGCATGGTAGGCATATCGATCGACGTATACAATGCAAATGACTAAACAAATGCATAGTAAACTTTCTTTTTAATTAATGTTTAACTACCACGATTGAAGAAATAATAATATTTACATCATGTTACCATTCAATTTCTATTGATTTGGTACGCCATTATTCCATAGCAAACGTAGACGTACTTATTATTCTAACGACTATGTTTTATTGAAGGAAAAACAACCGCAAGTACCTAAACTTAAATGTGCATTTAATAGTTATGTACACTCTTAAATTAAATCGTATTATCAGGGTCATTATTGCCAGGACACCTTAAGGTCTCATAGAAATATTTAGCTATAAATCTACGCCTTGCTACGACGTATCTATTCCTTTCAAACGACTATTTTCCCTAGTGGGCGGCAGTAAGTACCCGGTAGTAAATCTGACGAAATATTTTTTACAGGGCTTGGTTGTTATATCAAAGCATATGAATAACCACGTTAACTATGGAATGAAGGTTGCAAGGGCTGGGGCATGACACTGCGGTACCTGGGGAGGACGAGCGCGCTTTGAACCTCGGCGAGATCATGACGGCCTCTGTAAATCACAACCATAACTATGAAATAAAAGTGTGTTACAAAAATCATATGTACTAATAATGCATTGCTATTATTAACTAAAAGGCGATTCCTGCAAAAATGTAACTTTGAATCAATTGACCCAATAAATAGACTTAAAAAAATAATTTGATAATATAAATTTTATTAACGCTTTGCTGAGAAGTAAAGAAGACTTATTTGAATCGTTTTAAAGAGTTTAATTTGAGATAAAAAAAAAATTGTGATTTCACCCCATGAAAAACTATTTAACGTCTGATGAAATATTTATACATACTCATAATTTACTCTGTAATTGTCAACACATAAACACTCAAGGAATAATAAAACCACAACTGCACGATGGAATGTAAATGTTCATTTGAGGAGAGGGGGGAGACGTGTGAAGAATAACAAAAGACGGCGTAGTGAAAATTAACAACACTTTTGGTATAATTTACTTCCAAAATGTTTATACCAATCCTAATACACAAATTAATGAATACTGCTTTAATATGAGATCTAGGTAAGCACATAAGGTTAGCTATAATTTAGACATATATGTGCACACTCAAACACCTAGTTTAATATGTAGAGTAAGTCTGTTATATAATTATTATTTCAGTAATTATAAAAAAAAATATTGTAAAGAAAACATTTATAGAGTAAAATTTACCTTAGAACATAATTTAAATTCTTTTCGATCGAGAAAAATATTTTAAGTTTTGAAATACTTATAACATTTGTTTTATACATAAACGTGATCCGGTATGTTCTACTGGTTAACCAATTTTTGTTATAAAAAAAAACTAAGCCTATAATGTTAGGACGCCGCGCCGCAGTGGCAGACCAAGGCGAAGAGTTGCGACTATTTGGACACCTTTGCGGATAAAACGTGACCACAAAAAGCCTAAGTCATGATCCTATCGAGAAGAAGGGAAGGCCTTTGCAAAGCAGAGGGACACCCAATATACCATTAAAAAAAAAACAAAAATACTTTATATTTACCGCAGCAGTTTGATGTCGACTCTACGTCACCTTTACGACACACACATAACACGAATAAGGCCATTCAAATTTTATTGCTCGCGCTATCATATTCCGTTCAATTTAACAATACAACCGCTATCTATCCCTAAATAAACAGTTTCGTGTATTAAACTGGCAATGAAAACGATAAGGAGACGAATCGGGGTGAAGGTGAAGGATGTGGGTCACCGGTGCGTCTGCCGAGAACGGTGCTAAACTAATATTGAATTAACGCGTACAGAATAATTGTGGAGAAAGCTCGCCTGCTCGCCTGCTCTCCAGCCACTTATCGGGTGCTGTGTCATTAGCGAGTGTTTAAAATTTAGTTCATTACCGTTACTTTATGTATTTAGGATTGGGAAGGCATACTTTGGGGAGCCTTCATTTTGTTAAGTCCAGTTATCTGTTTGTTTTACTGTGCGCCTAGCTGTTTGTTGGAGCGTGCTGACTCCGATTATTTAATATTTTAGCCTTAAATAAAGTAGTAAATCTTTCACAGTAATTTGAACTTGTCATGAAATATTTCTTTTTTACCTATGCATACTTACTGAAATAATTATACGTCATAGCGCTTGAACTTCTTCCAAATATTGATAGAGCAATGAGCAATTCGACTACCGATCAATTATTCAGAACTTAAGATAAGCAATTTTGACATATCTTAGGAGGAAGCAGTTTGGAAGATCTTCTTGAATCTTACCAATACTTTCAGTTCTACCCCACTAAATATCGACTGTCCAACATCAAATATCAGATCGTACGTTATAACCAAGCTTAATCGCCCATAAACTAATATAGCCGGACCACTTTAGGTAGTAGGGGTAAAGCATGATTTGGATTGGCAAACCAGCTCAGCATTTGCCATTGGCAGCGGTTGGCCCGTGAAATCGAATTGGCCCACAGTCAGAGACGAAAATAAGTAGGTATAACATTGTGTTCGGTGAAACGACAATCCGATCGTCGGCTGCAGGTGCGGGAGAGTGAATCAGTCACTCGTATTTGCCGAATTCGCTACGGCAATACGCTTAATTAAAACGACAATAATGCCAACAATCTGTAATAACGAAACAATATGTATTCCGAGTAAATATTAAAAACATATGTGTTTACATTGAAGCAAAGTCGACGAGAATTCGTCAGTGTTAAAATTTGCCGAAAATTTTACGAAACCATGTTTATAATACTGCACTAAAAGGGTATTCAGTTAGTTCGTCTGCATACCCTTTTTTGTTTTTGTTGACAATATAGATATAGTCTAAATGCCAGGCGCGGTTAAACAAAGGACTTGCATCCTTTTTAGAACTAATTAATATAACCGGTTACATTTAGCGTTCGTTATTATTACAGTTTTCAGTGTAGCTGATTATTCAGGAACATATTATATTGGAAACCCGCATACAAGTAGCCAACAATAGTACCACTGTATGAAAGTAAATATGACAATGAGATAGCAAAAAAGAAATAGTCCACATTAAAATCTAAATCAAGAATGCTCCGTGAAAACTACACCATAAACATAAATAGTTAAATTAAATCTGTCTCCACAATATTGATTGACGGCAATATTAAAGAATAAAACTTCCGTCGTATTTGTCACTATTATTAGTATAGGAATTATTTTTATGAGTCAGGGCGCGCCGCCATACATGAGCGAGCGCGGGCGCAGCAAATAGAGCCCAGATCCTGTGCAGTGTGTGAACGAACCGCACCCAACGCAATTGAACTATAGATATGATGGTATGTATAGCTTGGATCTGAACAACACAATAATATAAGAGATTTTTAGATTCGGTTCAGACTGAATGAAAATAATATTATTTAGTCTCTACATCAAACATTATACTCCAAGTACCTAAGCTTGTCGATTTTAAAATATGTCAAAATAGACGGTGTGATGTCAAAATAGATAAAGGAAGTAAATACCGTAAAATACTTCTACTCTTTAGCTAGATGCTAACTGTCACTTCTGTCAACGGGGATCGAGAGCTTTACGTGCACTGAGAGTTGAGGTTGAGATTAACAGTCATAAATGAACTATTGCCGCTAATGTACGAGTAGGTTCCTTATTTAGGAACTGTTGACATTATTACTGCCTATCCTGTTCTTTAATAGGAACAAATTAACATACATATTGTTATGTAAAATTAGTCCAATACATAAATACGAGTTGGTACCCAATCGATACGCGCTCTCCGGTGGCTCGCTGTCGCACGTATAAAAGCAACAAATCTCCTCGAGCAATTCAACGTAATCCATACAAGACAGCTAAATCTTATTTAAATCCCTCAGAGATAGATTACCGATTGTATGATATCTAGAACAGAGGCGATCGATCGAACGTTTGAACCGTGGATATAATGGCACTTAAAATTAATGTGATTTTTATTCCCATCGGAATAGCTTTGGGATATGATTGATGTATTTTCCCGGTGGTTGTTCGAACGCTTTTATGAGTGACAATTAATATTCAAAGCTTATAATTATTTTTAGCCCAATATTTAAAAACTCGAATGAGTGAGCAGGGTTAGTAGAGAGAAAAGATTATAAACATTAAATAAGTACCCCTTGTAATGTCTGTAATTTATCTACAGAACTAAAAGCCTAAGTAGCTACCTACTTATTTTGCTGACAACGTTAAGACCCATGATTAATTAATGACCACAGATTTATATAAATTGTTTATTTTTATAATTTCTACATATAGTCGCAAAATCCTTATTTGAAGATACAATGGCATAGTAAATAAATGCTGCATAGCTTTAGCCAACATTAAACGTATTTTATTTAGTCATTCTATAACGACTAGTGAAGTCACCGCCTGAAAATTTCAATGTTATTCCAAGTGTAAAGGAAAACGGATCTGGTAACTAGCTCCTTTCACAAACCTACTGAATGCTGCCCATGAGTAGAATAGGGGATGTGAGTAATTTTACCTACTTTTAGGTTTAGTTTCTTTTTATTATTATTGAAATGTATTTTTATTATGTTTTGTTGTCATAGTTAAGTTTGGTTCTGTCCATTATAATGTTGGCATATAAAATCGTCTTCTTTATTTTCTTTCCATATCCCCTTTTCTTCACCCTCCACTGAGTTATCGAACTATCACTAACAGGGGGCATAAAATACCCAGGTATGGCAACACGTATGATGACACATGATTGTGTCCCGTCTACTTAACTAAATTAATATACTACCAATAGGGTCCAAAGGGCACCCAAGGCCATAAACCAACATATAAAAAAAACATGATTGTGTCAGAGCGTAGAAAACTGATGTAATTCAGTTAACTGCAGTCTAATGAATGAGTGCTGACTCATTACAGCAACTAGGCTAAATTAAGGAAACAGTTATCTTACGTTCAGACGCTGGAAAACTTCAGAAATGTTAAACAATGCTGTTACATACGGTAATTATTATCCAACATGGATTTATGTGACTCGTGATGATTCCAAAGTTATTACTTTAACTTTATTTGTCGATATTGATGTTCAAGGTTGTGGCAATATTTGAGTAAAATAATCAATAGATAACGATCCCGTCCTATGATGGATTGATATAACACGGACTCCTTCACTTTCAAGAATTGGTGCAACCAGATATAATATACAAAATTAGATACAATGTCTAAAGCAGCTTTCACCTTATCGTAAAAGGTAGTTCTTGTAACCGCGTATTTTGAAAATACGGTCACTTGAATTTCGAATCTGTTGTTTCGTTCCCAGGGCGCACATTTTACCAACTTTGGCATCACTATCGCCCAGGTACTTAATATAAAGTATAATTTGCTAAGTAATTCGCCGTTCCACCTCAACAGTCGATAGCTAATGTTCCCCGAGTGGCTGTTCCACTGATAGTCGTCAAAGGCTAATGAAAGTTCCCGGCTGACCAAATAGCAGCTTGATGGATTTTATCGGATAGTCAATACTGTTTTGTTAAATATATTTAACAAATTTGAATCATATTGTTTTATCTGTAGCGATATTTATGCAAGAGTGCAAGGCACACACATAACCAAAGCTATACTATAATTTCATGACCTACATTAACAATTTCACAATTAGTGACTAATATATAATATAATCTAAAATATGCTAATATCACAGAATTACGGGTCAAACTCGATTCGAAAATGCAACGAAGCTTACATTTTATGCATCCCATTTATTCCGAAATATTCAAAATTAGAATTGCGTAATCTATTCGTAGTAATTACTAAAGGCGGGATTGTTAAATTAAATTATAGTTACGTGATGTTTATAGTGCGTGAGGCTAAACTAGTTTTGTTGATCTTTCTTATTTTCACAAAGTATTTACTAACTACGCTGACGGCTCTGCCTCAACGCCGCTCTATGCCAATAATGTTCTCAACTTTAGTTATTAGATAAACTTTGGACCGCTCAAACTGTTGCCTCATTTTATATTATTATGTTATAACATTTAAGCGCAATTAATTGTGGAAAGTGTAAATAGCTGACATAGCAACAGTGTCTTTTTTAATGTTTTCCCTAAGAGCGTGGTCCGCGTGGAGTTTGCACGCGATAATAACCGATTGTATGAGCTCATAACTTTTGCGCATTGATAGGGACCAATCCGAGACCGTTCTCATAGCGTGACATAAAACTCGTATTCTGAAGGCCTTAGATTCTCTATGGAATACTTTGCATTATACTATCAGCTATAGGAACCCGGCTGTGATAATCTGTAGGTTGGACTCGAAGCTTATGTGACTCTACAAACTTCGTTCTCCTCGTAAATAGTCGCGTCGATTTGAATATTTAATTACTGATAACGACGACTAATAAAACTAATTGTTGTTCACTTGACAGTTTTTTCTATAATTTCTATTAACGACACGTAAGTCCCTAATATTAGTCATAGACAGGAGATAATTATTTTTTTACAGCATTTTGTAGTGTGTAATTTATATTAAGGCTTGACAATGCAATTGTACTTGAAACAATATTATACTGTTTTACTTACAAGTACGACTGGCTTAATTTACATGGTTAATGTAGAATGCCTACAACATTCATCTTTACAGCTGTACAAGCTGTTTACTAAATTGCAATACCTTAGACCGTCACAGTTTGCACAACCCATATGCGTCAATACCAGTTTTCAATAGCTATGACTACTAGTAAAGCTTACTAGCACGCCATATAAGGCATTTCAAAGCGCCGTATGTCGATTCACAACTGCCTTTACCAAGCATGGAAATTGATTACCAAGTTTAATGGCCCGTAGTAGCAGGTCAAAGGTACCGTCGGCTAATAGATCTAATAAGTATAAAAGTGAGGGCTTTCGAGATAACCTTTCAGCCTACGCAATCATTGGTTACGTCTATAAAGACTGACGACGCCCACTTTAAAAAAAAAATACAGATTCGTTGCACGTGATGCAAATACCATAAGCTATGCGAATTATATTATTCATAAATAATGGTAGTAACTTTTGTTATATTTTACGTTACTCGCAGATTAAAAATAATTCCTATCCGTAGGTAATACGAGCTCTGACATGCATACTTTATATATTTTATAAAAAGTTTAATCAACATCACGCACTTAACAACTATAGTCAAAAGTGTAGATACTATAAAAAGGAAACATTACAGAATCATCATAATCATACCTCCTATTATAAAGTATAGTCCGACCACGAATCTAAAATAATATGTTTCGTATATACCTACGCATATTCAAGTCTGTTTTTCCTACCACTTAAATAGGATTACTTACCAAAAGAAAATTCTGGTGAAATGGTAGATGTAGGTACTTACTTATCGGTTCGTCTCAAGTAATAACCTAGATTGATATCATTCTTGGTTAATTCATCATCAGAACATAATACTTTAGTCGGTACTGATTCAGTGCGGATAGGGATAATCTGGTCGCGTACATATAAAGGCCGCCGGGCGTGATCCACATGGTCGGGCCCTGACCTAAATACTGCGGTGATGGTGTCTGCATCGTATGCTTTTGTTTACCTAATACCGACCGATACAATATTTATAAACCCTTACCCGATTTTATCTTGAGAATTTTTAATGCACTGGAAATTATTTTTCTAAAATAATGTATTTTATCATGTTGCTCGTGTTTTGCTTAGATTTATAGTATGTATACGGTAATAGCTGAGTTATGTGTTTTCTATGTTGGAAATTGCGTATAGAAAAAAAAACTATAATAATAGAGGAAGGGTCTTAATCTCATGGCCTATCAAATCCTATCTAAATCTCCATTGAAATATTGGCCAATACATATTCTGTCAATTAAGTAGTGGTTAGTGTTTATTAGCACATTGTGAAATAATGCCCTTAGGATTACTCTGAAAACATTGTGTGTAACTAGGGAAGGTATGGTAAATAAGAGTTTGGGGTTGGTTATAGTTGTACCTATTCTCAGTCAATGTTTGCTTTGCCGATTCCCCGTTCGATTCGATTTCCTCTTCAAACTTAGCGTTTTGTTATAGGTATTCATATTTGTGCTTGTGTACGGATTGTTTGCGCACATTTCACGCAATCTAATAATTTTGAACCGCAGTGATTTTACATTTGATTGCATTAATAATATAGTTTTTTTCTGGGTACTAATAATAGGGAAGTAGGTAATTAAATATAAATAAGTAGGTACAACAAGTGTAACAAATACTTTTTTAAAATTATATATTTTAATCACATACATAGTTTTAACTAGTAGTACAGTACTCGTAGTAATGGTAACGCATTTATCAATTTAGTAACTAGGTACAGAAATATAGGCTCTCTAAATATATTTGATAATAATTTTGATAAACTTCTTAAATTAACATGTTATCGCCTGCCATTTCGATTGTCAAGTTTCCTGTCGTAAAAAGTGTGTGTCTCATCAATGCCCTTAATTTGTTCGTTGTTACACAACATGGCTAATTTAAATATTTAACTTTGCCCTCTAATGAAAGCACCGGTGGTTTAGCTGCTAATGAACATTAATTTCCCAAATGGAAACTATTCGTCCGTTTCTAGGTATGTAACTATCGTGTACCTATTTGCAATTTCATTTCTGTACACTTTACACTGATTGAATAATTCGATGCTGATTGAGGGCAATTTAAACTTTGCAAGAGGATCTTACGAAGGTTTAACTGTGGCGACTACTTATTGCACATGGTTATGTTAAGATTATGATCTCTATTGTCAACTATGTTTTGTGGAATACCGAAGTGTTTTAATCTATTAGTAGATCATAGTCATATGTCAACGTTTCCTATTTCAATATCATAATTAAGTACGTGTCTTTAGCTAGACTCAATTAAGTAGGACAGTACAGATAGTATTTTTTGTTACCTTACGACTTATCAAGTAGAGATACCCACATAAATAAAAGTTGTGCGACAGGGTCCTTTATTATTTCACTGCGCCCTCCGTACCCTAGGACCACTTCTAGGTACTACAGAATCGACTGTAGTGTCTAACGAGGTCTCCGACTTGACCCCAGTACTGAGGTTAGGCTATTGTGTCGGAGCCCGCACCGAATTTAATCAGGAGAAAAAAATAGAAGTACTACACTTTCGATCATTGCAAAAAGAGAGAGATTAAAAATAAAAGTTTGAATACAGTAAGCAACTCTTATAACCAGACGAAGCATATACCTTATATAGGCAAATCTATTCATCTAGATAATTCCGATAGTATGGTGCAGATTGTCTTGTATACGCTAAGCGTTCCGACCCTGACCGGCTCAGTCATTACTGTAACTGATCATCGCGCCCACGTCGGGTGGTGGAGAGCCACAATTTCACAACTATGACCAACAAATGCATTTACTATCCCGAATAAAAATTTGTAGCTCTGCCACAGACAATACAGGCTTGGACTTTAGCTATTCGGTTATTCCTGTGGATCCTCGACATCCCAAATTGACCCGGAATGTAAGCTATTATCATGTCCAGTTTTAGAAAATCCGCCCAGATTACATGAAGATTCTGAGATACAGTTTTTGGATAACCCATGAAAGTGTTTTTATTTCTCGAGATAAAAGTATTCTAAGCGTTGGACTGACTCTACTGATCTCGAATGCCCATAAGGTTTACAATAAAAAAAAATGACTATCATCATACCTATAAGTTGTTGCGGAATAGGATTTATAATCATAAATTGTTACTTATGGGTGTACAATAGCATGCATATTACATTTTATATATATACACAGATGTCATTTGCACCTTGAGAATTCTATTTATCGATGTCTTGTAATGTAGGTGAATGTCAATGTAAGCAATTCTGATTCCAATATACAAGTGCTTATTAATTATACAGATTATTCCACGATATCAAAATGCAATCAGCCAGCGAATACTTCAAAACGTATTATTGCCATATTTTATCAATTCGAAATTGTTTTACAATCTGAATAAAATGTAGATTAATTTGTACTATTCAAATAGATTTACGATGGTTTACAATCTCGCCGTAATTTGGAATTAATTAATTTAGTTAAACCTATAAAGTAGAAACATGTACCTAGAAGCTGTTACGGTTTTGAAGGTTTGCATCAAATAGCTACTATTTCACCTACAGTCACAGCTTAATGAAATCTTCTACCCTTGGCCAAAGGACTTGAAGTTTACCTTCTCCAACATTGTTATAACTCGTTGTAGTTCTTTTAAACTGATTGATGTAGGTAAAGCATGACACAGATCTTCAAAATACCTTGAACATTTGTCGCAAGGGACGTAGGCAGTTTGTGGTCACGGTCAATATGGCGACAGTTATATTGTCCTCATCAAAAAACCTAAATACGTAGTCAAAGAGGATAATAATGTATTACAGATGCTCGATACGAAGATTTATATTTTTGATACGAAAGCGTGGGTGCGCGTATGCATATGTGATATATGCATACGAATTATAGGGGAGGAGGAAAGGGTGGCGGGAATTCGATATGTAGGGTAGGGGAGGATATAATATTAAACCGTTTAGATGTTTATCGCAACACCTTAGGGCAGTTTTGTTTTATTTCTTGCGGTATAGAGTGAAGCTACCTGTACAACCTCGTAACGTAATAATAACAATATTACTCGTAATAGGACAAGGAAATCTTTACCTATAACTTTCGAAATGAGATAATAAAATAATCTGGTGACAGATAACGACTCAGCGTCGAAAGATAAACGATCCAATCAGTGCGACCTTCGACACGAAACCACTCAACCAATCTCAAACAACACGATAATCTAATTCATTAACAAATCTCCGAACGTATCGCCTACTTACGTCGGTAAAAACAATATTATCCCTCGATACGGTAATCCGATCACGTGCGGCACAGGGCGGGCGGACACATTAAGTTATCATTAACTCGATTATGTTAAAATAAACACACTAGTAGTTGTATATACACACCGTTTATACGATATCAGGGTGACATTTTCCAATGCGTCGCGATACGGCGTCGGTAAGGGGTGCGGGGTGGGTCGACGGACGCGGAAACAACCGGAAACAGTCGGGAAACGTGTGGAAATGGCGAAGCAGAGCGCGGGCGTGCGTCGAGCCGGGCGGCCGCGGTGGAACTGATCCGCGCCGCACTGATAACGCGCCACACGATACCGACCGCCGGAAAATGGAAAACAATGGAAACGCGACGTGTTATGGTTATTTCGTTAGATAACAGTAATGATATGATACGACGTTTTGATTTGGTTCATGCACGTCAAGTGCGCTGACCTTCCTAGACTCTCATACCTTTTAAAAATCATGCTACATAATCAAATCTTACGTGTGCACTATACACTCGTCATCCCAAGGACTATACAACCATATAATTAGAATAATCTCTAATTCTATGTATACAGCTATGAACATTTCTTATGTAGACTCACGTTTTTTTGTCTTTTAGTACATACTCAAATCTCAGTTTTTGAGTAGGTAATGAAATAAAACCCTACCCAATAATCCCAACGAGGAATTTAGTTTCAGTAGTTTCAATGCAAATATTATGCAAATTAATAACAGTTAGGGTTGACCCTTAGAAATGTAATAATAGTGACTTGGAAATGTTCAATATTGAAGCAAGTTGTGTGTAGCGCCTACTATATTAACGAATATCACGTGACAGGCACACAACGAGGGTGAGTCGGGGGATAACGGATCACTCTAAACGCTTTAGAGTCGCCCTTAAATTCGCACGTCGTTCGTTGAGACGGGAAGGGCCAAAAATAAACTGGAACAAAATATCTATAAATAAACTCTCAACGATCTCACTCTGACTTGCCTTGAATGGTGGAACTGGAAGTTTCGATTTGTGATATGAAATTGCTTCAATCCAACTATGCTTCACACATGCATCTTTCAGAAGTGTATTACCTACGACTAAGAAAAACATGCAGGATAGGTAAAGGTGTTTGTCTAGCGATATTATTATTATGGTTAATTAGTAACATTTATTTTTCTTATTACTTTTGGACATCCACGCGCTCTTGATATATTTTGTTAAATCATATTCTTTAAGGGGGAAGGTCTGGGTCAGGCCGCGAAATTCAAAATGTTAATGGGTTTTATTTTTTTACGAAAAATTTGGACATCTTTACGATGTAGTTTAGTGTTTTGCGATATTAGCATTCTGCATTGGATGTCTCGATGTATTAAATTTGCTTAAAAAAGTACCTAATCCGATACAATACCATAAGGTTTGTAAAAACCGCTACTTTTACTAACTTTATGGTGTTGTATCGCGTTAGGTATTTTGTTAAGCAAATTTAATACAGCGAGACATCCAATGCAGAATGCTAATATCACAAAACACTAAATTACATATTAAGATGTCAAAATTTTTCGTAAAAAAATAAAAACCATTGACATTTTGAATTTCGCGCCCTGACCCTGAGCTTCCACCTTAACATAGATTTGAAGAAATCGAAATTATACAATTACACAATTACTGATCCATGAAAAAATACACATAAACTTGTGCGGACGCGCGTAGGTTTGATCAAACCCTTACGAATTATGAATCAATAATTATAGCAATTATACCTTCATTAAACACAACAAAATTATAAGAGGCTGCGTATCACGTAAGAGTACATTAGACATTCAACTGTTGTTAACATAAATTGGGCATTTATTACAGAATGTTAAATTACCTGCGATCAGCATGTTCCATGACATTACATTGCACACCGCTCCTAAATGAACTCTGATATTCATTTCAAAAAATTGCGATATAGATTTCGAAATAGCTGTTCAATTTGTATGGAGGTAGTAACAGATTATAGGAGAATGATAGAAATGTTAAGTCATTTTTCAGTTCACTCCTCAATATCGACTGAAAAATACTATATAAAAGCTGTATAAAAATAGGAAATTGGAATTGAATAAATTGGACACGACTCCATGAGACAAAATAAAATTAAAATGGTTAGTTTAAATTTATTTGCTGGCGTAGCGTAATGATTTGTACCCATATGATTTACAAATGAAAGCAGATATGTCAAACGAACCCACCATGTATACGGTCCCACACTAAGCAACGCTTGTATTAGGGGTACCGTACAATAGACTGGGAACGACCCCAGTATATAATATTTATATACTATATTAAACATCCACGACATGGGTACAAAAATTTGTGGACATCACACAAAGTTTGTCGTTACCAGGATTCGAACCCGGGACCCTCGGTGTAGAAGGCAGTGTCGCTGCAAAGTTTCACGAGCCCAGGCCATTCCTCTATTGTTATTATAATCTGGAGAACCAGAAACCTCTAGCATAGACTAAACAATGTGTAACTAACAAACGAAAGCAATATACTCACTACGAAGTCATCATCGTCAACCAACAAAACAGACGACATATACCACAATACAACTACGAACTCATGTAGCTTCAGGCTCAAGCCAACTATAAATGTTACCAGATATGTACAGTTACATAATAACCCCGGTGTCAATTCCTTTGACCTTGGGTCGTTACTATTTGCCGGCGTGAACTCATTCATAATACTTAAATTGTATAATGTAATTTGCATCCGAATGCGTCCGTCGTGTCGACTGAGGTCACTTTGATTATATAATGTTACCAGTAGTCTCCGTTTATCGCCCCGTAGTTTCTGCGCTTTGTATTAATAGGGTGCTACTTACTATAAGTACTACTTACTCTTATTCGTTGAAATGCTCTATTATTTTCATGGTTATAAAAGAAAACACTTTGTGATTTGCAGAAAATCAAGGAATTGTTTGACACTAAATATAAGGAAGAATTAGATAATCATCAAGGCTGTTCATGCCAAAAAATATAATTAAAACTATAAATAAAAAAGAAATATCCGATTGATGTGCACATTTGCAGGAGATTTGAATAGAAGGAAATTACAGAGCCAATTCAAATTCAATATTAAATGATTAAATGCTGCCAGAGATCCATCCTTTCAGATTTCATATCGTGAAAGGGCCACAGTAGATATCTACCTCAGCCGTTATAGTCTTAATCCACGAAGCACTTTCAAAGACGATAATACGATTTGATTAGCCATTGTTTCAGGCCGGGCTAATCTGGGCGCCGGCCGTTGAGGGTGCGTGCCCACCCTGTTATTAATTTAACCACAACTCGTAATTAATCTTGTCCGCTGCGGATTCTCCCACGGTCGCGCCACCACTCCGATGTAGCACAGCAACGTTAGCGCTAAATTTCCACTGACATGACTTATATTACGTAAATCCGCTTAAATTAAATGTGTGCCGTGAAATATCGCGGGTAGACGATTTCTTGTAGCAATATTAAATCCGTTTATGATACAATAAAGCCCCTACTATATTTGCTGTAGTCGAATAACTCACGTAACTACACTATTTACAAGCGTACTTAGTCAGCTTTGAGATTTTAAAAAGATTGGCACACGCTCGTAAAATTACCTCACATAGAAATAGCGTTTGTCAACTAGAGATAAAAATAACTACTTATGAATAAGACTTTTTAGAACGTTGTGTTACCAACTGTTCGAGTATAATAATAGCGTGCCTAGTTATTACTCGGTATTTATTTTTAACTTAGAGAAAGTATTTTTGACCTAGAAGCACAGAAAAAAAGGGCAACTACATATCTGGCCATTATACTACGAATTTAACCAATCAGTCATTTAAAAGGAATTTAAACACGTCGATCTTACAAGATAGATTAAGGAGGGTTCGACGTTTGCGGTATGTGCATTTTATAATTTCATATTATGTTTTTTCCTAGTAGGGGTAGTTGCTGATAATATAGCTTCCCAAAAATGCCATGTGAGAAAATATGGCACGTATCCATTTTGGGGAGACACTTTCACGGAACATTGTACACCGTGATTGATCCAGCGATGTATGTCGTTGATAAAGTGCCGTCATACACACAGAAAATAGATGTTTTAATAGAATTTATAGAGCGACATGTGTAACGTCTAGTTGGTATCAAATTCCTACCGGTGTATGGGAATCACATAGGTGCCTAATATATTTTCTTATAGGTTATTTTTTAAGACGGGTTAAAGCTAGTTTTGACTTTTTTTACTATGAATTAACGATATATATATCGTCGTATTTCGAGGAGAGGCTGGGTGTCCAATAATAGAATATGAAATTATTTATTGTAGGTTCAGTAGTAGACTGACAAGTTATAGAGTAGCGTTGATACTGATCTTCTATTTAATAAAATTCTTGACACTGACTTTACAACGCAGAGCGATAGACCTAGAGATCAACTCCTAGGGCTGTGGAGGATAATGGGGGATCCATACCGGGGGGAATATGAAGAAACATTTAATAAATAAATATATATATTTTAAACTTAACTTTGTCCATGTGTTCAAACCTATTTCCAAGCTATTCCTATAACACAAAATATTCTCTATTTACTCGAAACTGTTTCTATCATTAACCGGGGCGTATAAGCAGTAGCAATATGTGAACTTGTGTTTGTTCGCGTAGGAGCCTCATTCCGTAGCGATACCGACGAATAATGGAGAGTTCCCGTTGAAGGGAACTCTATTGTGCGACGCTGATGGAACTGAAACTGCGACTATTTAACAAATATTATGGTTAGCTATATCACATCTGTGTTTGCTTTTGATATTGCTTTAAGATTAAATGCTATAACAATACACTATGAAACTATGTTACTTTTTTTTCTCTAAAAAAGGTTCACTAATCCACTGGACAAATAAAACTACTCTCTCAATGTTATGTACTATACTAATTGAATCGGTAAAGCATTGGATTAGTATAAGGTATTCGATAACTTTTATTGAAGTAGAATCAACCATCAAAATCGGGATCAAAAAATCAATACAGTTTATGTAATATTCTCTCTTATCATTGATCAATCTTTGCAAGTATAGGTAAGTCATAGTTAACATTATAAAATCATGAAACTATCTTTAACTTACATTTATTTGAAATAAAACTAATTTTGCAGATTTTATCGCGTTAATTTTATGATTTTTACGTTGCCGACGTTTCAAACATAAAAATAAACGCGATAAAATCCGCTAAATTCGTTCCATTTCAATGTGAATTACTTTGAATTCTTGTGTTTTCGTTTATATTAGTGTGAGATTACGGTTGGTATTTTCCTTACTCTAGAGCTCCCTATAGGTATTATACTATTTACTGGTTTTGGCAACTCCCTGGATATAGCTCCATAAAGTATGAGATCATAAATATGTATAAAAAATATTTTTTTCCCTCGTGAGAGACTTATTTCATATAAGTGTATACTATAATAAATATAACAGAAAATATGATTCCCAGAGCAGCTAAGCAGACAACCAAATGTTATGACAATATAATCTTATTACTATGACGACTGCCAAAAGCCTGTCAACTTACAAACCAGAAAGAAAACCCGTTTCTATTTCGATATTTATTTTAATTAGTGGCGGCTTTTAGCTGGCGGATATGAAAAGAAAACTTCCGTTCATATTTTCAGGTCGATAACCAATAGACATCTAGTGGGCAAAAATAGAAACTAAAGCTGTAGTGTTTGGTTGATAATATAGATGGCGCTGATATATGAAACGCACGTAGCACGCAGCTCTAGTAATTGAGCTATCTCATGATGGTGATACCCGAAAGATTGTACTTAACAGTTGTAATTAAATATATAAGTCATATGGAAAATTATATATAAATAAGTAAGTACTTAATTAGGTACTCATTTATTTTATAAGCTATTGCCAAACTATACATTCTGTTCATGTAATTTCATAAATATAAAATCGTCGCTGCTTTATTATTTTTCATTTAATTTATGTATGCACAGGGTAAGTTATGCTACCGGCAGATGCTCAAAACGAATCATATTTTTATGCTGCCTCAAAAATTTGCAAGTAAACAAAGTAGGTAGGTTATATTCTTATACTCAAATTATATTCTTACCAAATAATGTAAATTTTATAAAACCCGAACATATTCCTTTCAGACACATAACGTTATCTACAACTATGTGAAAGTCAGTAATAGGTTACATTCAGTTTAATTTGCATAAATAACAAACTAACTGAGATCTATAGAACTATACAAAATAAAATGTTTCTGTGAGTGTACGAGCCGCGACCCCCCCGTGACGTCACATCCGCAGTCAAATCGCTTCCGGCGCGCCTGCGGGCTCTTTGACATTCTCTCTTTGTTAGGGACCCTGACACGTCAAATTATCTCCTGGATGACTCGTGTGATTAGCGAAGTGGAAAATATATCGCCTGTTCGCTGCCCTAGCAATAGGAAACTTTGAAACAAACTTATATGGGGTAATAGATATATTTTGATGTAGCGCTTGCTACTGTGGTAACTGTAAACAATAAGGAAAGTATTAAAGAAATACTTTAGGTATTTCGACAGGATACCAAATAAGAGTTTGTGATTCAAGCGGTAGGTGTACAAACACCGCCTCGTACCTCTGTTATTTTCGGATTTCATTTCTCGTGCATATCTTATTTTGAATTATCATTATTACTTGCTGTATAATGAAGCAGAATATTGTGAGGGAACCCAGTGAAATTCACCATCCTACAATGGCCCAGTGTGTTGGACTATGGCCCGCATCTGCCTAGTACTTTGTAAACCGGACTTACAGTATAGCTGTGAGCGAACCTCCTATATGAATATTGAGACACATTTGCAATGCATCAGGCGTGATAGCGTATGGTGTATTGATGATGTCATATTTGCATAAACTTCGAATAAAACTGTTAATCTCGACTTGGCAGGTTAACAATAATAGTTTGTGGTGACGTAAGCAATATTACGTCAAGTTGTACTATTATTAGATGAGGAGCGCTGATATTTAAGAAATTTGTTGAAACATCAGTTGCCTTACGTTGCATAGTGTACAAACATATTGTTTATTATTTAGGTATGGAAATATTATCTTGGAAAACTTATCTTACCTATATAATTACGTAATTATTTAGGTTTTATCCAGTTTGAAAATTTAAAAAATACGTAAGTATTGGTAGGCAATAATAATGTTGTTTTTTTTTTCGACATCCAAGTTTATTGTAACCATAGTGTTTGGTAAATTAACTAAAGATATATAAGGCGTAACAATAATAAAGGACCAACACTAGGATATAAAGATCACAATCCCAAATAAATAAATCAATTGATTAGACATTTAAATGTGACTTCCTTTACTGAACGCCTGTCCAAAAACTACTGGTTCGCCTTGCTTAAAAAAGAAAAATAATTTCACAATTATTTTATACAGCAACGTGATTCATATAATTTACTGATTCACCTGTTAAAATATTTTACACTATTATTGTTACACCTTATATAAACAACATAACGAATGAGACGTAGGTGTAACTATGTGAAAATATATGCAGCTCTTTCGGATAATATAAATCTTTATTGCATCTCTAAACTGCTGTATGAAACCTCACAGAGTATTTCTGTAGAAGCACGTCTTCACGATACATTTGTCGAAGTATCGTGTCGAATTCACAGCGACTGAAGTTTTATTTTAGCTGCAAACCAAAAACAATACGCTACTATACAGGGTGTTTCAGAAAGGGTATACTAAGCCTGGAACCTGGGCTTCTTCAGCGCATTTATAAACACTATTTGAAGTTAGAATGTGGAGAATGTCAATTTAAAAAAAAAAACTATTGTTCTTAATAAATCAGAATTATCATTTTGTTGGGAACAAAACTATTTATTAAAAATAAACATATTACGATTCTGACTGCATAAAGTGTTTACAAATGCACTAAAGAAGCTGAGGTCCAAGGCTTAGTATACCCTTTCTGTAACACCCTGTATATTGTGACAAAGATTATTTTCGTCCGACAACACATTCCAACAAAATAATATTCCACTGGCAAAGACTAAGCTCAAAAGAAACATCGCTTAAGGTTCAGAAACTAAAAACAATATCCAGTATCCAGTATGTAAACCATAATTTTTCCCATAAATTGTGTCAACTTCTAAGTACGACCCATGCGATTCAACTTAATGAAGGGATATTTTTTATTTATTTCATTTTAAATATCTACAATAGGTATATCAATTAGTTTATTATAGGTATTTGTTGGACCAGAGCACCATATAGCTATGGTCCTGTTAATCAAAATTGCTATTATTACCCCTACACCGGAGCTCTGCCCGAGATTGGACAATTTAATTGAAAGTGATTGATAATTTAGATAGAGGTTATTATGGACCCCTCATTGGTTGACGTATCGTAATAACACCTGCCTACTTGTTAAAATTGAGAAGAGAGTACGAAAATGAGATAATATGTTCAGAGATAAGAATCAGTAAAGTCTAAACCCTCAGTTCACTTACGTATTATAATTTTCGAACCGAATATATAGTTACATATAAAACCTTAATTAAATCATAACTGTTACTTATTTACTATTAATAATAAAATGAGAGAATAGAAAAGGCTATTAACATTTTGTTTCAATTAAAACATTGTAGACCACTTCATTAAAGAATAACTATATGTATACTCACATTAACGCAAATAACATTGTATACCTATAAACTACATGCATAGAGCTATACAAAATAGGTATTCTCTTTCTGTTAAGTGTAAAAATCTATATATACACAACAACAATATTTATTCACTGGAGGTTCCGAAATTCCCAGTCACTAATTCACTTTTGGCAAACCGCTATTTAGACAGATAATGGGTATTATGAAAACTGTCGTAACAATGTTTATTTCATTTTCATTTCATCGCTCGCGTCGTTCTCCTCGTTTATTCACTCACTTTTGTGTACGATTATTACTTTAAATACGGATGATGCAAAGCAACGAGGTATGCGATTGCGACTTTGAGTCACCAAAGGCCATTTAGCACGGATTTAGACGATCCAAATATTTTCACGGGCGACGTACTTGCCTCTGTCGGCAGGGGAATTAGGGTGAATTTTCTCTGAAACAGAGACGAGCGGAGTGGAGAGGAATTGCCCAAAGAGATTGTATCATTTCACGAAGCGGAGACTACAAAAACTCTGTTAAATTTGTTTGATTCCTATCGGCTCCGATCTGTCCCATTTCAGTTAAAAATTTCAGTCATATTGTTGGCCCTCTTAAAATGTTTTACACTATTATTGTTACAATTTATATAACGACGGAAGAATCATCGCGACCTAACAAGCTATTCCCGACGAATAGATCCAATATTTTTACTGCGTTCTTGAAAGCTTAACTTATTAATTCGTTATCGTCATTGGGATTTGGGTCATCGCTCGAGAAAATTATATGAAAATAAACTCGATCACATACTGAAGTACTAGTCGAGATGTTAGGGATACACATTTTCCTATACTTATGCGCCAAACGTTTATACTTTAAAAAAAGTAACCAAAATACTTACTGTAATAGCGGCAATGAATGTTGTTATCAAATAATAACGAGCTCATTCCGAAATACCTATGTAGTCTCAATCTAATAATCATGTTTGTGATTATGTGCATTCGTAGAGATAACACTTATCTGGTGACCGGAGAGCTGGAAACAGCTGTGTATCTCTTGGTCATATTCATAAAACACAGACATTCTACACAACACCAGTGTTTTCAATAACATATACATGTATTGAAATATTCTTGGTAGGTATTATAAACGCTATCTGCATCTGCCTGCGTCAGATCAGTTAAGCAGCTGACTAAAACATTGCGATACTCGTAAAATTTTAATACAGGCACATCTTTAAATGCGCACATTCAGTATGTATGAAAATTCATTCATACGTTAATAGGAATTGTCTTTTTTGTGTTAATTATTGTGAAGATAATGATACGGAAATTTTAACACTCAGGTTTGTTGATTTTTTTTATTTAGTACCAATGTATTTTTTACCTAATTACCTACCAGTGTAGTGTGTCAAACGGATATTTATAATTATACAGCTTAGAATAGTTACATGATCTGTTATTTAAACAAACAGGTATCTTAGTATAGGTATTATTGCGCGTAATATAGGTTAAATGAGATAAAAGTTCTAAATCTATTCTAATGGAACACGTTTATAACACAAGCAGCCATTCGCAAAATGTTCTGACTCATTCTGAACATTACCATTTGGAAAATTTATGAAATATACATAGCTAATGATTGCAGTATTCATACATATGTAAAGGTCAATATAGTATCAATTAATTATTCGATAAATAACAAAAAAGATGAACTCACCATCACAGTTTTGATTACGATTTAATAGTGTCTATCGATGAAGAATCCTGTTTTGACTAGAAATAATGATTGGAGTTAACTATAAATATTATTGATATATTATTGTTTTAACATCCATGCAATGCAACATACAACTAAAAACCACACTCACATTAAAGGCATTCAATTTGTATAAAATTTTAGAGCATCCGTATCATAGTACAAAATATGTTAGTTATCACTTATTACGCAACAAACGCAGAAAGTATTTCACAACAGCTAGCACAATTATGATCACTGCACACATAATCACAAGATGCGGGGATGCGGGTCCAGACTCGGACTCACCAGAGCTGGCTGCACCCTGATCTGCGTCCTTCACAGTGAAGCGAACGAACTCTTGCAGATGGCTTGGTAATTTTTTAACATCCTTTTCCTCGCCACCTTCCATTACTTTTATCTTATGCTCGATAACTTTAGGTTCTTTATAAACATTTCCGGCAGATTCGCGTTCATCTTCTGTCTCAGGATCTCTAATACCCAATTTATCCCATCTTTCTTTAGCCTTGGATATGAATTCCTTCTCTATTCGGTTATTCACTTTTGAATCAAGCCCATCAAGCGCTGACATACTTTTAGATACTGTTTTACTGCTATCAGGATCTGGAGCATTAGTAATTTTTATGATCTTGTGCTGCTTTCTTTCTTGTCGTTCTGCCATTTGCTCGACATATTCTGAGTACATTTTTTCACGAAGTATTTCTTCTTGGCTGCTACTAAATAAGGAAGACATTTTTCCTGTTTCATTATGACATTTGTTATTATCGGAACCTTGTGAATTGATTGTAAAATCTCTTTTGCGTGACAAGGAATTATTACGAGGGTCTTTAATTCTGTCTGCCTCATTATCTGTAATAAGTGGAGCTCTAGGCCCTTTTCTTTGTATAACGTGCGCTTTATTGTTCAAAGCTTCTAGACGCTGAATTTCTGCTTCAACTTCTTTTTCCTTATTACGGATATATTCCATTTGTTGTTCGCACAAGTCTTTAGGCAATGATGGTCTTCGAGGACAATTATAATCACTTGCCTCATTTCTTGTATTCGTATAAAATTTGTGCATTTTTTGAATTGATGATATATCTTTCTCTATTTCTTTATTTAAATTTCCTGTAGAGAAGTGAAAGAATTTTCTTTCAGTTTTCATTGAGCGCATAGAGGTATCGGTGAAATCTGAACTTTCATCACTTTCATAAAATGAAGATCCAATTTTTTTGGGTCTTGGTGGAGGAATAGGTTTAAATGAGAAATCACGAACCATACCGCTTTTTGAAACAGTCTCTTTAGCCGTGTAATTTGTCTGCAACCCATCTAAACTATGATTTAAGCGCTGCTTCACAGAGTTGATATTACGAGTAAGATTTGGATCACGAATTAAAGCAAGCAACCGACTACCAGTTTGAGATTTAAATGGTACGACCAATGGATTATCAGAATCAGTTTCGTCTTTTTGTGTTTTATTTTTAGACGTTTCGTTATACCCTCTTCGATCTATGAATTTTCTATGCATATCTACGAGTTGGGTTGCATCTTCTTTGGTTATAACAGTATTGGTTTTTTCTATAAGCATTTTTTGTGATGGTGATAAACATACATAAACTGGTTCGGTTTTAGTTGGCATGCCAGTCCAGTGATCATCTTCTTGCGATTTCTTCAATGATGAATGACGTGGTTGAATTGGGGGAGGTATAGGATCTTTCACTTTTGCTTTTAAAGATATTTTTTCTATGGCTGAAACATCTGGCAATGGGAAGTACGGCATATTATCAATGGTCTCAATTTTTTTGCTCGTGGTTGTTTCTGAAACAGCGCTAGACGATCCGAGGATAGCAATATTTTGTAAACGTTGCGATACAGAAGCTAATTCTTCCAATATTTTTTCACCGTATGGAAGTGATGCTATTCTTTTTACACATAAATCTCTCAACTTCAAGGAGTGAATACTTTTATCTTCATTTGTATCTTTGCATTCCGTAGATCCTGTAACACATTCAAATACATCTTTAACATGACTAGTAGTTGTGGACGTCTTGTCCATATTTGAATTGTTATCATTCGTATCATCATGCGTATTAGATACATCATTTAAGGATGAATAATTAGGGTTATATTTTGCCGTGCACTGGGACGACACACTGCTGGATGAGTCTTGTCGGCTAAATGTGTCTTTAAAGTTTTCATTTGATGTTTCTGAATCGGAAGATACTTCTTTAATTAAATTATTTATGGCATCATTAAATTCACATTTTATTATTTTTGTTTCCAAATCATATTTATTTGGGTTTGTTGCAGCATGGGTAGTTATATTTGAAGACGACTTATTGTCTTGGTTTGAATTGTTTTCTTTAAATTCGATTTCAGAAATATCTTTTACATATAAATTTGTTTTGATATCATCAGTAGACAAAACAATAATTTCGTGAGAATTTTGTGTAACTTTATTGCTACACGGAAATTCTTGCCCTATATTGCGTGTTAGTCTTTCTTGATGTCCTTTGGATATGTTATCAAACTTTAAATTGACGTTGCGCGCAGAATCTTGAACTGCATTATGAGTGGAATTATAAATATTTTCTTGAGAAGTTATTTTAGACCCAGTATGTATATCATTTTGGTTTTGACTTTCAGTAGTATGACCTATATTCTGTTCATAACTTTGGTGATCTTTTTTAACTTCAATACTATTATTTTGTTCACATAAGTCATATTTTGAATGTTTATTGTCTTGTTTTGTATCTTTTTCATACTCTATATTCACAATACGTTCAATGTTACTAGTGTTATTAACACTAGTTAGGTTTTCTTTTGAATCATTTTCAAAATTTATTTTTATTACTCTGTCAATGTTTTCTTTCTTACAATTAGATTGCTTTGTAGTGTCGTTTAAACTTTGTTCCGATTTTACTTGTATATTAATAGTGTCATGGTTGGTTTGGTCACATTTTTTGGTATCAATGATCTGGTTTTTCAGATCTCGTGTCATATCTGAAATGAATGATTTCTTAAGGAAGTTTTCTGTATCTGTAACTTCTATAGTTGGAGTTATCATGCGTACTGACACGTCTGTTTCGATGCCATCGTCGTCATCTTCTATTTCATGTAATGAACTCGTACTACTTGATGTATCAGTCAAATATACTATTTCAGCCCCAGTAACTTTTTCAACAGTTTTCATAGTCCAGTTTCCTCTAGCTTCGCTAAGCTCAGGTTCTTTTATTTTCGCTCCAACAAGAACGCATTCTTGGGGCACTAAATGTCCTATTGTTCTATGGTGAGTATATGCAGAACTGCGAGATCGTTGAGCTTGACATTGTTTGCTTGATGTTTTTGAAGATAAGTCTTCAAACACATCATCATCTAAATCTTCCACATCGCTTTTCTTTTCGCTTAAATACGATTGGCGACGTGATGTCATAGACGACTCGCTACTACCCTCTTCATCGATGACATCTAAAATTCTAGATGGTCCAGGTCTATGTGTGATAAAATCTTCAGCTAATCCTTTTTTGCGTAATCTCTGCTTTATTTCACGATTTATTATTTCTTCAATTTCAGTTCTAATTTCTATCGAATTAACATTTTCAGGTTCTGTTGACAAATTAAGAGTTTTCAAATAACTTCTTAATGATTTTTCTTCATCAGCAGAAAGACACTTGGTTTGACCACATTGAGCTATGTTAAGGGGAATTGTGGTTATGGATAATGAACCAGTTGCAAGTTCCTGAGCTACTGGCTTTTCATCATTAAAATCATCTGTTTTTTCCCACTCTACATCAGACTCAGCGTCAGTAATTATGACATTATTGATATCTACTATGTCCAAAGCACTATTATTCACAGATGTAACATCGCATTCATCCGTGACTTCGACTATTTTTGTATCATCGTCGTTGTCCAAACTTTTACTTTTTAAAGTATTGCTTAGTTTAGCTTTACTTTTACTAGGTTGATCTGGCGACTCGACTAGATAAGCAATGTTTTCAATACAATCACTGCCTTGAAAATTTTCAATAGTTAATGATCCCGTGTTCAATACTTGTATACTGCTGTTATTATTATTTAGATCTTCATTTAATTCGAATACACCAACAGAACTACCTGAGGTTATTTGGACCTCGTGTATTGGCTGAACAGATTCAATTTCAGCACCAACTTCCTTTTCAACAACTTCATTTTGGTTTATTTCTTCATTATTGTCGGTTTGGCTGCTACATGGCTGACTATCGTTTATGTTATTGGCATCACTTGTATTACTACTAGAATCAGGCTTATTATTTTTATTCTTACGTTTATTTCTATTGTTTTTACGTCGCTTAGGCCTCTCAGGCATGTTTACAAATCGCTACACTTTTATCACTGGCACAACGAAATTATCATCACAGAACACAGCGTCCGTTCACAGACGTATTCGCACGTTTCGCGACACCGGTATATATTGCGTAGGTAGGAGTGACGACTTCAGCGAGGTACGTTAGCGTTAGTATCAGGGATCTCGTGTCGTTCGTCTCTCTAGATCGAATAAGGGCTCGGGGGACGAGGCGTTAGTCAGCTTTCGGGTTCGAGGTTAGTGAATGTTATTTTCTTTTGAGCGAACGGTCGCCGGTCGCGGTAGTCGTGCACACTCGCGGCGATTTACTGATAATTATAAATGGGTTGAAGTGCGCGAGCGCGGGCTGTGGACTTTATTTTTACGCGGAGACGTGTACGCGAGTGGTGCGCGCGCGACGCCGGCATTCGGCCACGAAGGGAGCCGGCTCGCCGCCCGCTACACACGCAGTCCGACTGTATTATCATGAGACGTAAAGTCAAACGTGCATAGTGCTAATTAATATTGCACGCGCCTCACTTTGCCCATTTCAGGAAGGAATAACGGGGAGGAACTCGAAAACACAATGGCTGGTGTTACTTATTAGGATTTGAATAGGACGCAAACGAAATATTATTATGATTCTAAGTTCAATTCATGAAACAATAGCTGGCATGGTTAGAACCGAATGTGTTCAAGGGTACATGAATAATATTGTAAAGCCGGAGGCATATAAAATATTGAACACAAACTAGAATAAATTACTGAAATTATAAATTCACCGAAACGCCCTTGACAATATAGCATTCATTTTGTATATTATATCCTTAAAAAAATATGATTTTACGAATATATTGTTATATGCAACACGAATGCGATAAAAATCTCTGAATACGAAAGTGGGTATTGTTGATAACTACTAATGCTATCTGGTTACCTTGAGATAGTATTTAAAAAGTCACTTGGAAACATTTTTTGAGGTTTTGATAAGGTAAACATAATAATTTGTAAAAAATATGTAAAATTACGTAGTAAATGTGAATAATATTGAAATAAGACAAAAAAATTCGGGAATGATAAAATTAGATTGAAATAAAAAAACTAAATAGGTAAGTTTCCTGACAATGAAGTACTTCAAAGTTTTGCTATTCTTACCTATGATGATAATACACAATCAGGAGAGGCTAGTTTACAAGAAAACGTTTAAAAAAAATATATTAGTCGTTAAAAGTAACGGGATACACCTACGCATAAGATGATAGTCTAGGTGGACTAAAAGCAGATTAACTTGCCCCGGTGTATCTAGAATCTAGAGTTGCAGGTCATGTGGACTGATTGGTCACTTCCACTAGCGCATTGCAGCTATAAACAATCACGCGCAGTTAGATTTAGACATATTCTATACACATTAAATTGCAGATCTAAGATTATAATTATTACAAGCATGTGCTGTTTAGAATCTCCATGTTACTGTAATGATGCACACGTAACCCAGCATATTATTGCAAGGCAAACACCGTCTTTATTTAATAGCAAAAAAAACCTAATAATACGTAAATATAGAAAGGAAATAAAATTCCAATGAAAGCATTTCAATTAACAGCTTTAACTGTACTCTTAACTCTATAATAAACTATTTCCCTCAACTTTTATAAGTGTAACAAGAAGACGTTAAGTAGGTATATAATTTACAAGTTATCAGTGGGTATTAAGTATAATTTTCCTAGAGCCATCAAGCACTTGATCTATTTGGAAGGATCGAAATTTGTTTCTTCACAACCAGCCTTAACAGACCGGTACAAATGACAACGTTACACTTATTGAACATTTAAAGCCGATTTTCATACTGCTATGTTTACACACCAGGAAAAAGGACTTAATTAATTACCCATATTAAACGTCGGTTGAGGGGATGTTTAATGTGTTGCAGCAGAAATTGTACCTATATAAAAAGGTTTGAAGTAACTTAGGATGCTGAATTTAATACAAACGCTGTATTTTGCAGAAACATCTTGATAATTACTTTAGCAAAAAAATTAAATAGGCGTGATGTAGTGAAATCTTTGGATTGTTGGCTATGTTACTTTTGATTAGAAGTTTGAAAATGTTTTTATTTAACCTTACCTTTGGTACCTTATTTGTTTTCATAAACTCAAGCCATTTTTAAATTTTGATGTCTCATAAGCAAAGCTTTGTTTACAGCCATATCGTCCTGTTCGGGTGTTACCTTAGGACGAAATAATATTACGGTACCGGAAGCAAAGCAGGCAGGTATCGTCTGTTGCTCGCCACGCATTCTCCGTACGATTGACCTAACACGGCTCTGCTAAGTAGTATTACGCTTAACATTAATACTATCACCAAATATTTCAATAATAACATGTTAATTTCACCTTCTTACATTTTGTTTCAAACACCTTGATTTCCTACCACCTACGTTTTTAAAATGTTACACAACTCATGAAATATATACTATATTACTTAAATTGTTATCCCGAAATAACAGCAAACTGTGCCAATGAGGCGCATCTTTCATTGCCGAATCTCGCCGGTGAGGTAACGCACTATAATACCAAGTCGGCGACTATTTTATAGCTAACTTTTTGAGTAAATACTTTAATTTGCACCGGGAAGTTTGGATCAACAACTAATTTTAAATATGACTTGTCTATTTCTATCTGACGCGATTTGAATTTAACGTGATAGACTAGGGAATGGTCTGTTTTAAACGATAAATAAGCGTATTTTTGTTAAATCATCATCAACATCAAGTTGTAGGCTGACGGGGTGATTAGCGCAGTTGTCATTGACCTTGCTTTCTGCTCTGTGACTCCCGATTTTGAATGTTGGTACGGACAAACTTTGTGTGATTAGCACGTATGTTTGTACCGAGTCATGAATATTAAATATCGATATAAGAATTTATGCTGAGTTCGCCTTCATTCCATTATTCGATACCCATAATAGAAGGGTTGCTTAGTGTGGGTCAGTACAACTAGTGTGTTCGTATGGCGATATTATATTATTAATTCTATCTTTGTCATCGATTATTGTTAAGGTGGAAGCGATCAGTCGCATTCCCATACAAATTTCAACATTGTAATACTCGATACACATACAGTTTTTTAGTTGTACAAGCATTGTTATCAATTCTCTATAAATTAAAGAGCTCGCAGAATGAAATATCAGGCAAAATCTTATAGTAATAACATCATAAAACGATATTAAATTTTAGGCTTGTGTGCGTGAATAAAAGCGCCTCTGTCCAAATTAACCCGTAACTAATAAAGCATCCGATTCTTTGTCTTTCAGTATTTACGGCGACAGATGGCAGCAGGAGTTTTTACTTATAATACATAAAGACATAACATTATAATATATAGAGAGATATAAATTTTCTATAAATAAGTATAAAGATTCATAATAAAAAATTTAAAATAAAAAATACATATAAATTTCGTTCGTCCATCGAACCTACGAACAATCGCATGTACCTACGTTTTTCACTTGAGCCACTTGGGGTGTGTTATTATCTGTGTGTGCAGATCGTCATGTATCCCTATTTCCTGTAATCCAAGTTTTTAGGATTTGTCTGCACCCAAAACATATTTTTTCGGGTTATTATAATAAAATAACCTACATACCTACATAAGGCATGTATTTATTTTTTTAAATAATCAATGAATGAATGAATATGTCATGTTTCAATTGGTTGTAAATATCATTGAAACCTATCAAAATATTCGTCGTCTTGACTAGTGGTCTACGTAGCCTAATGTTCTACACGGTTGATGCAAACGTGTACTATAGCAAGTTCAAATCTTGCCGGTGGGCTTGTCTTTTTGAATGATTGATATTGTTTCTGTAAGTGAATATTAGATTTCCAAAACACACAGCTCGGCCGTGTTACTCCAACATGGTGTGGTAGTAATATAACGAAAATATATATAGGTAGTATGTACACCTTCCAAGGCCATAGCTAGATGATGTCGTGTTACGAAATATGTCGCGCGAGTCTTTGTCGATTTATTGATCAATTTATCAAACATTTTTTTAGGCACTGCCGGGTGTGCTACTGATATATATATACTAGATGCGCCCGGCGGTGTTACCCGCGATAAAAAGTATGAAAAATTAAAACATCTATCCCACGGGAACCATACATTTTACCGGGATAAATAGTAGCCTATGTGTTATTCCAGACTGTAATCTATCTCTGTGCCAAATTTCATCCAGATCCGTTCAGCCGTTCGGGCGTGAAAGAGTAACAAACATCCATCCATCTATTCATCCATCCATCCATCCAAACTTTCACATTTATAATATTAGTATATATATATATATATATATATATATATATATATATATCAGTAGCACAGCCAGCTGTGACTAGAAAAAAAAAAAAAAAATATATATATATATATATATATATATATATATATATATATATATATATATATATATCAGTAGCACAGCCAGCTGTGACTAGAAAAAATGTTAGAATACATCGACAGCGACTCGCGCGACATATTTCGTAACATCGGTTTTTAGTAATTATTCAATATTGAATCAATCTGAGAAAATCTACATAGCGACCTATATGTGTACCTATCTCTTCTTCTTACTTACTGACTAGCTATAGGAAGGTACCAACCAGCAAGGCATGTATGTATATATATATATACATACATATATATCCAACCAACTAACCTAACACGATTGGCGATACAAGAAAGCAAGCCCCGGCACCTAGTATGAACGGGTTTTTCGAAATTATAGGGAAGCCTAATGAATGGGATACCCCTTGAACGTTTGAACAAATCAAGTGCGACATAGCTCGTAATTGAATAAATCTAAGAAAACATACCTATGTGCACCTATTTCTCTTCTTTTTACTTACCGATTTATTATAGAGTAGCTATAAATTGGTACCAACTAGAAACCTACTTAGTTTTAGATATATTGATATTACTTTTTTTTTCGTTTCTGAACGCAAAACCTTATACCTCGGATACGAGTACTCGTCTACATAATAAATAGGTGCCTAGGCCGAAAATAACTGGTTTTGATGCACATACATTCTGTACTTAGATATTATGTATGTGCTTACCTACTGTTATATTTTTTAAAATTATTCTCTTTGGATTCTGTTAATCTGAGGTATAGATATTTAATAAATATAAAAGTCGGTAAGCACTTACCAAGTTCTTAGAATGTATAGAATAGTGTTACTTATTTTGTTCTGGGTGTCTACGAAGTTAATTTATTATATCTTGACCAAATTGGCAGCATGTCTATGGTATGCTGATGCCAAATTCCAGAATTATAAAAAAAAATGGACTCACTACTCTGCTGCGACCGATTTCATGTTGTTTGTGATTATGTATGTAAAAACTTACTTCAAAATTCAAATAATAATTGTGTGGGATTTGCGATTAGTTTTGTTTTAATTTGTGTTTTGTTTGCTATTTGAATTGTAATGGAGATACTGATGGAATGTGACGCTGGTGAAAGTCGGGACAACTTGGTAACAAATACCTTAGAGCATAACTCGTATTGTAAAGTGGCTACACAACACAAGTTCAATTTCATGATTATCACTTGCTTGTGCTTCGGACATTGATCATTGAGCCTGATCTCTCTGATTGTATCGGATTGCCATCCCATCGTATTATGAGAGTGAAGAACATCAGCGCATCTAGTGGAATCTATTATATTAGTATAGATTCCAAAGTTGTACAGCAGTGACAGCCTCGTTGGCAGAACGCTCGCCTTGGAACGAGGTGTTCAGGTTCAAACCCTGGCTCCCATCACTGAGATTTCCGGATTTTCATGTGCGAATCTTATTTTCCATAAAAAATATCACTTGCTGTACGATGAAGGCAAACTTTGTGAGGAAACCTGCATGTCTGTCAAAAGTCGTGTGAAGTTCACTAAACTGCACTGGGCCTACGGCCTATATGCCCCTCATATTGAGGAGGCGTGTGCCCGATATAATGGCGATGGGCTCACCCTCTATTACATTGGTACCAAAATACCATCGGTGAAATGTGGGTGCATTGCAGTGTGACGGTGTATGTTGGCCCGTCTCTGGAACGATGATTGAATGATTGAATCTATACATGTCACAGCAGCATTTACATTATAATAAGTATGGATACAGTAATGATTATTATTGGACTAAACAATTATTTTTTTCTTTTTAGCGGAGGAATGAAGCACAGGAGGTTGCAAGAATCAAGATGACTGTAAATTGTATAGAGTCGATTCTATATCATAATATTAGTATTTGAAACAATGTTATATTTACCTAATTTTAGAATACCAACAACAAACAACATTGTTTCAAAGAAATTTGGAAATGTAGCTGTATCCCTTATTAGGTATAGAACTACATTGCCAAATTTCTTATTCCCTTGTAAATTATAATAAATATTGTTCTTGTTGTTGATCTGGTATATTGTAAAGCGTAATACTTTTACAGTTATCATGCAAACCTTGCTATATTTATAAGATCTATACAATAAACATTATATTTACGAACATGAAAGTATACATTTTTCTTTTCTATCTTTTATTTCTGAAACTTTTAATATTGCAAAGCTCGCAAAAGTATTTCTATTATTTTACAACCGATAAATAAGTTTTTTTATGATCGCTCTACCTGGTGGCATAAAAAGACAACTTTTAGTATGCGAGACTTTTAACAAGTGCTGCGCTCTAGCGGCACAAAAAAGACGTGTATTTGTCTATGTGTGAGTGCCTATTTATACAAGGATTTTAGAAGCCATGGTATCTCATCCATTATAAATGATTTCAGGTTAATGTTTTTTTGGATATTTCAATGCAATGTCGTAGTAGTGCTCGCAATTTGCAACATCAAGTCTCATAGATGCTCGATGTTCGTGTAACTAGTTGCAGAAAAACAGGACCATCTATCGAAAATGTGCGGCAACCGACCCTGAGCATTCACCTTAACATGTACATCTCATAAGCCATGTTTTAAGGGCTTGGTACCTTTTATTGAAGACCGACCATAGTATCCAATAAAGAAATAATTAATATAGGCAGATTTATAAATGATTGATATACGTATTCAATTTTCTAAATAAATTGCATTATACGTATGAAACATTCGTCATAAAGAAAATAAAACACATTAAATGGAATATAGGTCAAGACTTTCGCTCTTGTGCGATAGATACGTGTTCAATTCGGTGCTGTAGTCTAGTTTAGCATACCTACTCGAATTATTCTCGGACCCACCATTAGGTAATTGGTTTAATTTGGAATCTAGATCACGCACGAGTTCCAAAATAATTGCGAACCTAATTTTATTGTTAATTTAAAAATGTTGAACCGTTAATTAATTATAAAGACGATTCGTATTATAAAATTCTGATATTAAAATCTTGATAGCTTAGATAGCGTATGCGTCATGTCTATACAGGTTCCATTTTACGGAAAATACAATCGAGGTGCGAATGTAACAACCTAATTTCGTTTTATTAATAAAATATGCTTGGAGAATAAACTAGTTTTTGTTTACGACTAGATGACCTGACACACGCTTTCCTATCCAAATTCCCTGAGAAAAAACCAACCAACAGCATTTAATTTTTATCATATAACCTATATAGCTTAACCTCCATAATTCCAGAACTGTTCATATGAAATGTTAGGTATATTATAAGATACGCAATGCACCAGACAAATGCACACCGCGGTCATCCAGAAATAACACATCACCCCGCGCCCTCTGCGCGACCATCCGCTTTCTTCGCCACAATAACATGCCATTCAAATATTTTGTTTGTGGCAATATAACAAACGGACGTTGGGAATCACGATGCATGACATAATCGCCACATAGGTCCGGGCCAGTGTGCCAAAGCGACCGGCGACGCTAACTCCGGCGCTGTTTTTTTGGCATCCATTCAAAGGGTTATAAGGTGAATGTGTCGACTGCACGCGTGAGCCAATGGCCACGATTTATTGTTCCACTTTTAAAAAACCTTTACTCACGTATGGCGCTAATAAATGTCATTTTTTTGGTCTCGATCACACAACGATTTGAATTTGAACCATAGCTAATAAGGTCTGATAAGAAAAAATACCAACGAGAAAGTACTATTGTTGGTCTGTCGTTACTTGACGATTTCGGATGTTGTAGAGTTAACCAACTACTACTTACTATGGCCATATCAGTGCAAAACCTTCCCGTCAGCCAGCTTCATATTTTCAGTGTGTAAAGTTATAATATTCTGATTTCGGGATATGCATACACACCAAACACAAAGGCAAATAAGTTAGTTCACTGCATGACAATCGCGTGAATTTCACTTGCTAATACAAACTGACCACCGGCAGGCATACAGAGAACATTATCTTTCCTCTTGCCGGATTTCGTACAATAAGTATGTATATACCTACATCACCAAATATTTATTCTATGAATAATGCTCAGGGTTATACTTTGTTCAATAACATATTATCAGGACTTATATATAAATATAAATCCTAAATAGCTACCGAGTCAACAATCCATATAATACCAACGTCGGATAATAGATAAACAAGTTCTTTGAATTCTAATAATATCGTCCCATCATCTCATTTGCTTATATCAGATTGATCTTTAAACAAGGTTAAAATGGCATTCATGTTTTAATAGCGTTGTAGGTATTTGTTGGTGTAACTAGGTATGTTTGTCACACCACACGCTTTCAGACGCATTCAAACCACATCGGAAACAAAATAGGTCAATGTTTAGGTTACTGTGTTGTTGCAAAGTTTTAAGTTACGCAAAAACAAAGGGCTCCTTTGAGATTTAAAACAAAGGGTTTATATAGAGTATGAAATGAAGTCGGTTAAAAAAGTTTACACTCACGTTTGGACGTAGGGCTGTGGACACCCGGTGCTGGAGTACTCGGGACCTTCACAGGCGGCTTGGCGAGCACCTCGCTCGCTGGCGCCTTCGCTGCACAAATAAAATAAAAACATGTCATGCTGAGCGACAAGTTCAAAGTTACAACCTTTCATAAGTTCATAGTAAACTATAATATGTGTGTATATGCGGAGTGCGCTGCAATAAGAAAAAAGAAATACATCAAAAGAGTTTTTCATCCATGTTTTGTTTAAACATGAACAGCATCGGTAAAGTCGTCGAGTCACACAAGGCGCTTGAGTAAGTGTTGCCTCACAAAGGACCTTAGTTCACTATAATAAGACGGGAGGCAGGGAAAAATGAAAACAAATATGAAGACGCGTCTTTACAAACAATAAATTATTCGGTTGGCCGTGACGCACACTTTGTTTATATTTCGTGTGACGTCCCAGCCGGCGCGGGCCGATATTAACACGCACTGTTTGATCCGGAACGGATTTTTCCTCGGAAACGCCGTATTAATGCGGATATACGTGGGATATACCTTCAGATAATAAACGATCGCAAGCGTAGACTTTTAGATAAAGCGTTCGTTCGATTAACGACAAAACGAGCAAAAGATACAGATTCTCAATTTTTATTAGAACGGTTCTAATGTTCTGTCCAAACAAGATGTAAAATACCTACAATAAATCTTGCTGCTATTTATCAATTAAGCTGAAAATCAATTAACCCCCAAATTCATAGACAGTTATAATGGATTATAATAAAGTCATAACAAACCTTTCTGTGGAAAAAGTGCGTTATATTAGCTTTATAATCAGTTATAACTTCCTATAAATTTAGGGGTAAGTAAATAGCAATACCATAAGTGATGTCATATAACAATAAAAATAAATCACAGCTATATCGATAAAAATAAATAACCGCCCACTTAATTCGACAATTACAATACCACTTACCATAATATCGAACAAAGTAAAACGATACAATTAGGAAATGTCATTCGAGCGAACGATCAGATAATGACGGCGGAGAGCCGGTTTGTTTTTGCTAATGCAGCTGTAATCGGTGATGGGCACAACCGTGGGCTAATTTAGACCAACCATGGGGCTTCCGACGGTCTAAAATTAGTTGCAACACTGACCACGATTTATATAGGGTTGTTGTAATGAGACACTTGCCGACAGTGCGATACGATTTGCCACCCGGTAGCGACAGAGTTGAAACTAAATGCGCCCGCGCAGTCTCCGGTTCGAATCTCGCACCAGGAAGTGCATAGAACGCGACAGCATTTGGCACAGCTCAACTAACCTACTGAAAGCTATTAAAAAGCGCACCCTGGTTTTTAGAGACACTGATGCTATACCTATAAGTATATTATTTCGTTTATAGAATGTTTAAGCCACCTAGTATAGTAACGGTGGAATGATTACAACATCTTGTCTAAATTAAATAGGTATTTAACATCGAGTTATCTTTCAATTTAACTGTTATTTCGAGTATTTTAAAAGCGATTCTGATGAGGCAACCACTAGAGGAAAGATTCAAAACAAATCTATAAATTTGAAGAAGGCTGGATGGTACTTGACAAATTGAGGAGTTTATTTTTCGAGTATTATCAGTCGCTAAGGGATTGCTTGTAGCTTAGTCGCTCCCTTCCGTTGAGAAGAAATCAAGCCAACACAAGACTCTCCTTCAGATAAGCATCAAAACAAACGCAGGTTGGAGCGGCAACATTTCGATTCTATAAGCTGGACTTATGGTCGTTATCTGTTTTGAGATTCTATCGAAGAAAATCTCAAGAACACAATTTCAATAAATTCTTGTTAGGAGCAACGCAATCAATATTATAATCTACTAGGATAGGCGTAATTTAAAATCAAAGTCAGTTCCAAATTTTTAATTTGGCTTTATTACAAAAGTAACGCATTTACCTTTATTTATTTACATCAATATTTAAATTTAGCAAGAGTTAAAAGCACTCATTTGAAATTTAGTCGTCAGGTAGGTATATTGAATTTAAGTTGTGCGGGTGGCTGATTAAAATGTTGTAAAACGCACTTACAAGGGTTCTAGGATTTGCGCGAGCTCCGTCAAGTCACGTGTCATATGATGACGGATCCACTGCACTGACAGAATAACCATAAATCGCGTAGCGGGTCAACAAGCTGACCACGGTGCTAGCCGGCGGAGGCCAGAGGGCAACTGTCAGAGGGCGCGCACCTACAATGTACACTTTCTGAATGTAAATCACAATAAAATACTCGCTTTGTACACTGATTGCGACACGCTAAACACCGAACGCGTCATCCTTGTTACATATGAACACGAAAACGCGAGCGAATTTCACCTTTATATGCTTCACGTTAGGAATCTACTTATGTCTTTAATTATCGATTGATAAGGTGAGAAGTCGAGATATTATTTATGATAATTCAAACAAAAAAAAGTCAGAATAAAGCTCAGAATAATCTAAATAGAAAAGTTTGTGAAGTAATTTTTACTGGCTGCACGAAAAAGTGTTAGTAAAAGATAATGCTATGTATGTAAGGTCTTACATGATTGGTAACAGCTATGAAAGATTGAGTCATATAAGATACCTACTACACATAAACGATAAGGTCAAATTCTAGGAAATACACCTTACAGAGCTTAATGCTCACGAGCGTCGTAGTAAGTTAATGCAAAGTTCCGTGCGTGCTAGCAGTGATTGACATACAATATGGTCCGATGGCAAGGTGTGGTGGCGGATTGTCAACTTAATTGTCCGAGACCAAATAAGTTGAGTTTGAACCATCCATCACCCTGATACACGTCACTGAGCCCCATCTATTCAAGGCGGTTCTATTAACCGACCTAAAAGTGGGGCATGGAATCGCGAAATAATTTGTCATTGTACACTTTGTTTATTAATTGTTTATCTTGGACCCTGTTATTATATCATTAATAAAACATGGAAATTCAAATTATTTTTCTAAGCACATTGATTCGAAAAACCGTCCGTCGTCGGTGCAAAAGTTGCTGAATTGCACCTAGGATAAAATTGAGTTTGGAATAATATTACTTAAAGGTCTAAATCAGCTACACTCGTCCTGCGGCCCGCTGGCCTTATGTGGTTTGCCTATCTGGTGTTACTTTATTTTAAACCTACATAACACTACCGCGCCGCAATGAATCCGTTCATAGTTGTTTAATTCAATTTGTTACAACAGCGAAAACATAAGAAATCATTACCTATTTGTTTCTTGCGGCCCGCGACACCACGACTTAAAAGTGTTTGTGGCTCTATGAAAAAAAATTTGGGTACCACTGGTCTAAATTCTAATATAGCATAGGTTGCTCACTTCATCTTGGATTGAAAAATCTATGACAATTAAGACTATTTCGACATAAAATATTAAATGAATTAGTACAATGTCTATAAGGAAGCTACAGATAGGTAGACATAAATATGGAATCATAAAGACATCGCCCAACGATCATGCCAAACGTACTAATAATTTAAGAGACAGCAATATCTCTCTATCATATATATAGCTTTATCCCTTGAGACGAGATAATAGATATTATTTTTTCCAACTTATTATTTTTCAGCTATATTGTTCTAAACACGGAGTTTGTTTCAACGAAAAGATTAGCTATAATAAGGAAAATATCATGGAGGGAATGAAGACAATTTAATAGAATGGAAACCTTTCAAACAACATCTAATCACAATTTGAGAACAACGACATTATGATTAGTTTATCTGAGTTTTTCCTGAGAAGTTGGGCAATTATTTTGGGTAGTATTTTTCCATGTTAAATTAAAGTACTCCCGTGGTTGGGATTAGATTTTATCCTAGAACAACATTATACATCTCTCACAGTTAATGTACGACATGTTTTATGGAAACCTATCCACCATTATTAATACTGAGATTATTGATATCATTGAATCCGTAAATTGGAAGTAGACCATAAGTCAGATAGTCCTAATGACATCAGGGAGGTAGCTAGTACACGTTGGACTTCACTCAAATCGATCAGACAATATTCATGTGATACGATAAAAACAATATCTATCCAACAGTTGATACAAACTGGAAGAAAAATGGAATATTCGGTACCTAAGTAAATAAGAAAGGTTGACAAAGTCCATACAATTTTGTATAGCTGCTTATTAGAAATTCTAAACGTTCAATAAACTACAAGCTAGTCTGAATTACATCACGACAATTCAATTTGCGTGGGAAGGCGCGTCCGGAGCGTCCTTTCTATGGCTTTCATCCAGATTGATGGCTAACATAAAAAGATCCACGTCTGTCAGTCAGCTGGTCTAAATTATCTATAAGGTCTCAAAGGTCTTTGTAAGTTGGTCATATTATTCGCGCGGGAAAAATCATCAATGGCTTAGTTATGCAAGTGTTATTGTCCACACACGAGCGTTCATTGGAGCGAGTCGAACGTACGTCCACTCAAAGGGACGGAACTGTGCTTGTTAAGGTAACGCAATGCGTAGGCGCACCCGTTTTGTTCGGATAGATCAGACATTGTACTGCATCCGATGGTGTAACTGACATCACGTTCGCGGTATTATGTTTGGAAGTATTTAATTTAATTCATGATTTCACCCAGGCTGATTTCAGCAATAGCTACACCAAGCCAATAGACTAGGTTCCGTATGTAGTCAGGTTATTTTAAAAATATATGTGAGTAACAACATTCTTGTAGTTATTTAGCCTTAAAATAGTTCCGGTTTCCAATTGAGAATTCTCAATATTTTTTTTAAATTGTTATCGTTTTATGAAATCATTGTGATCAAAAAACTGAAATATTAACAAACTAATATACCTTGAAAAAAGTATAGAAACGCGACAAAAAGTGTAAAAATTTGGCCCATGCGGTAGCGTACTTATATTCTCAATATAAGTAGTGAACACAAAATTTAACGCGTCCAAACAAAATCCGCTAGAATTTGATATGGAACTTCCCGTTCGTGTACATTCATTAAACGCTGCCTATTCGAAGGCAATAAATGTTCTACGAAACGTTTGCATAGCATACTTAGATGGACCTTATAGAGTAATAACATATTATCAAAATTGTGCATCGAGATTGGACTTTGGGTTTTATGCATAGAAGTTAAAGTACAAAATTGCTTCAAAGTTTTGTGCATAGTTGACACATTATTGCACGGTAGCAGTGGCCATCGACGGTGTCGTTCCGTATTTTGAGCCGTATTCGGTATGGTTAGTATGTGCATTGCAACCGCAACAGGTCAAATGAACCGGGCCCGAACCCGGTGTTGGACGCAACATAGTGCAAGTGCGTTGACCCAATATAAATAAATAGGCACCGCAATGTACGAATGCGTGTTTCCGATCATTCACGGAAACATTACACTGTTTATATAACCATAACAAGTAACAGAGTTATTCGTGAAAATGTTACAATGTTGAATTTTACATACTTAGGGATCTTACATCCTACATACCTAGTCTGCTAGTACTTTCTAGGTAAGACTAGCTGTATTTGATGAATATTTGATGATAAATATTAATCAATCTAATAGACCATAATTTCTAACACGAGCAAAAACAAATTTTAAAACAGAATTTCTACATGTAATAAAATATTTGAGAATGTATCATTCCAGACTGTTATTATGTGAACCAAATATTGAGAAGGCCCTTTATCATAATTTAACTCGAGATCAAAGGATGGACTCGCAAAACTTGCGAAACATTTGGGACCGATAATGTTTTAAATGACAGACTTTTTAATATATTTAGCAGAAATACAAATATTGAGACATAGAAATTACGAGGATTGGGCGAATGATTAATCTAACTGCAAAAAGACAAAAAAATCGTAACCAACCCAAAAAGGGAACATAAAAATTCTGAAAATAAGATTTTAATTAGCGAATTTGAAAAGTTCAACAATTCATAAAAACTAACCTTCGTCTTTTACTTGGTCCACAACATTCTTCGTCTTCTTACTCCTCCTAATATTACACGTCAGTTTCTCTATGGCCTTCAGGATCTTTTTGCTGACTTTGTTAATCGTCCTTTGCTTCGGATCGGTGTACTTTTTCGTTCGAAGTCCATCGCCAACCGTTTTTTCACAACCAGAGTTCACACTATCATCCGATTCCGTTGCAGATGTTTCCGAGACCGGATGAAATATATAGGGGCTCTTCGCGAAGCAAGGATTCATTTTTTACCCACTTTCAATTATTATTATTTTGCATGCTTTAAAAGCGACTATTCACTGTGAAGTCTTGAAGAATGTTGGGCAGTCGGCGACGGTACTGCTCAAGATTTTGTATGGTCTATCTAAGAAAACCACAGACCGTAACACCGCTCCCACGGACAAGCCCCTGGAACCTTGGCCCGTCTTATTACAGCTGTACTCGTAATTAATCGAAATTAGGCCACGTAAAGACTGCTCAATGACAAATGTGCTTCAGACACGGTTAACTGAATCGGACTCTAAGTAAATCGAATGTGGATAATCTGAAATTGGCTCTGATCGGTGCGTTTAGATGCCATTCTGATCAAGAATATACCTACTGAAATACATTAATGTCAAAAGTTATAAATTATCAATGTAACACGAAACGATTGTTCCTATTCCTGGCTTTAAAACAACCTATTAAAAGTACTCCGAAACATAATCTAATACAACCGAAATGAGAACCTTCTCCTTTTTGAAGTCGGTTAAAAATATGTAATTGAGACAAATATATCTGCGGTTGCGACTAGTTTATTTGTGAAAAAAAACAGTTTCCGTTAATATAATCCGAGAATAAGCCAATAAATTGGCCAATTGCTAAAATTATAAGATCGTATTTAATACCACAGCATGGTTTCGCATAAAACAGATATATTACGTAGCTATGATAAAGGACTATTTTCTTTTGTCCAGCAAATAGAATGAAGAAATCGTTCAGAAACAAGACAAAAGAAACGGTAACTGAGAGCTTTTCGACGAATAAATAATTACGTCCACCGCCATCAAGGCTTTTACAATACTTTCAGGATATTTTCCCTTAAAACCGCTAAGATAAGGTCAAAATGTCAGTATAGGAATGTATAGGAACGGTTAGTACGCCTTTGTCGATAACCTATTATGATTAATGTTATGTACACTCCGTCCGTTACGTATTGCTGGTATATGGATGTCCTAAATCTCATCAAAGGTATTCCAAGATCGCTACTTACCATCACTTCGACCATAATACATACATTATAATCGAATATAGGTCAAATATTTATTTATCGTTATTAGGCACGTTTAACCCATAATCATAACTCTTCTCTTTTCATTAATAGAATATCATATATTCTGAAGCGTTTGATGTTTTGATAGACATACTGTAAGTCCGTCCAAGTAGGAAAAACCCACTGTTTATTAAAATGAAGCTGCAGTTTTCTTACGTAAAATCACTTATTTTTTAAATTTATTTTTAAATCTATTATTTGTATATTCAAGAACTAATCTCATATACTTACATAATACTTAAAAAAGTACCTATTCAGAAAATATAACACATTGTTTCTGCCGAGATTTACTTAAAAAATATGTGTAGTTCGTAATGTTCTATACATGGCGGGAGAATACGTGGTTGATCATACAAATGCCTTTGTATGTACACATATAATGAAGTTGCCTTACACTTTAGACTGAGCAAGAACAATGATGAATGTTTTAACCGGCCCCTGCTATAATTCGAATAGCAATAGGTTGAGCGCTGGCGCTGGAACGGCAGTTGCTAATAAATTCAACACGGCGCCCATTAAACATTCATTTTATTTTGATAAATAGCTCGTTTAGCTCGTATTAAATTATAGTACGATTTATATAACTTTAAAGCATCGCTTTATATTAGACTATCATAAATTTGTACCAGCACAAAATTATTAAGATATCTTAAATCGATTAATGAAGTAAGTAGGTACTTATAGCGTAGGTGCCTATCGCTTCCCAAGATAATAATAATACCGATAGGGTGTCTACAGTCAAGGTAACATTTTCATTCATCTAATGTTCATAAAAACCCTCATGCTCATGTTTATCGCAACATAAATAGTAGCTGAAGGTACCTACATATTTACATGAAGTTAGTAATCTCCTTTCAAAAACTCAGTGAGTACCTACCTACGTACGTACTTGGCTGTCTCGATGGCTCTTTAACTAAGTCGGGAAGAGCTCCGGTAGGTACTTCCTCTGCATCCGTGACTTCCACAGTTTTAAAACTCTGGATTCGAATTTCCAAGAATTGCCATGACTAAAGCTAGTTGGGCACTTAGAAGTTTCAATTCAGTGAGTAATTGAATACCTACAAGTTACTTTGGCAATTCGACTGATGGTAGACATTTAAAAAAAGGCGAAAATTATCATTAGGTACGTATGTAAATAATGACCATTCTGTTTCACCAACTTGTATTAATAGTCGAGATTTTAATTATATTTTAATGCTTACAATACCTACTTACTTATTGCAAAATAAAAGTTCATATAGTTTTTTTATTGCACGGAGCTATTTTAATACTCCAGCACTAGAGAGCCGTGTTTTATTAAGTTTAGCTCCATACATGACATAATTGTCTTAGTCTTCGAAGAAGTAAACTTACGAGCAATCTTCATAGAATGCAGACCTAAAAGTTTACTATTTTCTAGTTTAATAACGCGGGTAGTAAAGGCATGTTTTTGTCATACAAATTATGCTTGGTTTCGCAATATCGTCATCTTGGAATTAACATAAACCTTCATGGCGGAAACTGAATAAAATATTTGCTATATCCTAGTTAAAGTAAGTGTATTGGGTAAAAAATTAGAAGGCTAAAAATACTGATGACTGAGTAGTCATCAGTATTTTTAGCCGACTAATTTTTTATGACTGAGTAGTCATCAGTATTTTTAGCCTTCTAATTTTTTACCCAATACACTTACTTTACCTAGGATATAGCAAATATTTTATTCTTATCTCATTGAATTGACCACCCCAGTTTGATTTTATTTTTCACTGAAATGACCTAGGTAGTCTTCCTCCATAGGTATATGAAACAAAGCAGAATAACTAATCAAAATTGAGAAAAAATGGTAAAAAAAATAAAAATAAAGATAATTCTTTTTCTCATACATTTGATTCTAAAGTAGTACGAAGTTCGCCGGGAAAGCTAGTTATGAGCTGAATTCCACTCTTATCTCTGGACAAATTTTGAGCGGACGGGACCAGACAAGATTTATTAATTAACCGTTTTCATTTAACATAACTCACTAACTCTTCACTTGCGATATGTTTTTCTTTATCCATTTTCTCTCTCTCTCTCCCTCTCCTCTAAACGTTGTACGGCAAAACAGAGGAGTGATATAACATGGGACATATTAAGTTTACACATGAGACGTGTCGAAGAAACTCATCGGCGTAAATTCGTGCCGTATCAGAATTAAGCTCCTGTAATGTTCCACCCCGTGGCGTATTTATGTGTACGCCTTTATTGAACATCCACCAGTACCCGCATCATTAACCGACTTACCTCATATAAAACGGAATCGTGCAGCTACACCTACAAATTAATTAAGAGGGTTTCCCTAATCAATAAATTTATACAAGTTTGACGTTTTGTGGGTCTAACGTATTCTTTTCAAATCCATTTCAAATGTAAAAGATCGGTGTCTAGGTTGAATAATTCCTAGCCGCATCGTTTTATCTCACGTATATATGTATGTGCATATAAAAAAGCACTCACCTGATCTGTTTTCGTCGTATGCAGACTCGTATACTCCAGATGTTGAGCTGATGTTTCGTGCATCTTGATTGAATGTATTGAAAAAAATATTCCGTTGCTGCACCGGGGTGGATAGAACACCTTCGTTTCTCGGCGATTGGCGTGTCAGTGAACTAAAATCCGACGGTAAATGTGTCTGTTGAGAATGCGATCCATTTAAATTGCTTTTAGTTATTGGTGGTCGTTCGAGTTTAAAACTCTTCATGTCCGGAATAACGCCGGTATCGTCGCATCCATTCAGTACTATCTTCTTTATAGTCTTCACTTCTTCGAGTTCGTTTATCTTATGCTCCGTGATCGTCGAGCGCTTTGTAATTTCCTCGTTCAAATGGAAATTACTGTCACTAATGGAGTTCGGCATCTTGCCTTCATATTCACATTTACCATTCAGCTTGCTATCGGGTCGTAGGTATTTTTCAAAAGGATCACTATTCCTTTTCGTTTCGAACGGATTTTTTGTATCTTTATCAAAATTATGTTTTTTATCAGAATTACTACAGTGAGAATTTTTTTCGTGTTTATCTTTAGTCAAGGGTTGGGTATAGGAATCATACCCATTCGTCTTAACTGTATCATTGTGATAACTGTACGGAAGACTGCTAGGTCCAAAATCGTATGATTGTCTAAAAAATGTCGGCGATTTCAAGTCCGAGCCGTAGTCGTTGTGGGACGAATCTTTGAATTTACTCCTATCTAAACTGGAAAGCGACTGTTTACCGTTGGGTACTGGTAGTTTGGAAGCACTTGAATAATTCGAAGGTAAAGTGGTATAAAAAGGATTCGTTGGATGGAATCTATGTGGTTCCTCGTTTTGTGCAACTGATTTGACGAGCGGTGTGGAGTTTAATGCTGCTGGTAAAGAATTGAGCGAAGCTCGATCGGACGACGGCAGCCGACTGTGTGGTAACTGTGACGGTCTTATAGTTGCGTAGACAGGAGCCTGTGGTGTCGCGACCAACTGCGCAGGCCCTGAAACAAGAATAAATCTGTCAATTTAAAGTTATAGGTACAATCAAATAAATAAATATTGAAAAACACAATAAAATAAAACGGGCAAAAAGAAACATTGAGGAATAAAGTTGAAAGTCTATAAATACACTTAAAGAAAGTTATCGTATTCAATTTTGAACTTTAAGTTTGCGTACACAAAGTTAAAGTTTTCTCGGCACAAAACACTTTCCTTTCAACATTTCCATGCGAACAGGGACAGGCGATAAAGTTGGCGCCCGCTCTGCAATGGGGCTCTGCATATGCAGACGTGCGATAAAGTAATACATGTCGCAACTATACAAAAGGAAATATTTCCAGACAGCGACAAGGATTCTACCTTTTCTGATTTATACACAAAGATCATAATTTGCCTACAAAACGGTAAGTCTAAAAAGGCTGGTGAGCTTGGAGCTTATGAATTCAAAGAAGTAGGTATTGCATATAGTATTTGTTTCGTATAAAAAAACCATCACGCCTGTAATCCTCGAAGGAATAGGCAGAAATAAACTACAGTGCACCACATTTCGTCAATGGTAGGTATTTGGGTAATTCGTCTAAATCTAATAGGGGGTGAGCATATTGCGATTATACTGAGCACGCTTCCCCAGTGCAGTGAGGTTTACCAAACTTAACACAGCTTTAAGAAAATGTACAAGTTCACTATAAAGTTATTGATAATCATTATTGAAACCGAAATTTGCATAAAATTCGGAATCCCATAGGTGCGAGTCAGGGTTTGGTCTTGCAAACATTGTTTACAAAGCGTTCTATCAACCTGGCTATCACAGCTGCTTTATATTCCAGAAATATGTTGGTTAGTACCTATATCAGTACGACAAGTGCGAGATTATTCGTAGGCGAACCGTATACTGTATAGTTTCCTTTAGACACATCGTATGGCAAATTGAACAGCGCCTCTGGCGGATATTATTTAAATCTTTCAATTCTCCATACAAAGCGTCTAAATAAGGTACGGTATGCTTACGAATATTCTCGCAGTAAACGTCAATAGCTTTACTGTTATCAAAACTGTAGGTGCACTTCAGAGTATGAATATCAGATTGAAACAACATTGAAACCGATCGATAAATGTGCAACGGTAAAATAGATATGAATAGATAATAAGTATAGTGAAGAGAGTTTCTCCATTAACCTCGGGGCGTCTCCGACTAATCCCATTGACGATCCAAGCTTTGATGCACCATTTAGTTTAGGTGGAGTGTTCTGCAAGCCGCACCCTAACCGATAAAGCTTTGATTTTCTTGGCTGCTTTGGTTTTATTTAATAAAACGACCTTTTTAGATGGTTTTAAATTAATTAAAACAATTACTCTTAAATTTGTAGATTTATCTTTGTCAAAACGGCGTCATCAACTAACGAGTAGGTAGGTATTGTACCAAGTCAAGTAGAAAGTAGGGAATAAATTGTATGTTATGAGAGATTATATTTGGACTAGGCCTAATCAATCTCCCCTAGCCCTATCAATATCAATAAAGTGGAGAATAGTTGATTGCAAATTAAGGGACTTCATGGGAGAACTTGTCGTATAAATTAACAATGGCATTACTAAATACTTTTCTTCTATATTTTTTTTGTAGTGTCTTTGTAAGCTTCTTTAAATATGGGGATATATCTTATGCTTCAGAAATCAATTATATATCCATTGTAAAAACAAAAGCAAGCAATAATAAAGGAACCAATTAGATAGGTTACAATACTGGTAAACTGCTCAGTTGCTACTCAAAAAAAACTTCAGAATTATTATTCTGTTTACTAATATACTTACCCAAATTTTATCTCAAGAAAGGAAAGGGTTTCGACGGTAGACTCAATACGTTCGTTCAGAACACAGCTATTACTATAAGCTACATACATAATTATTATTTTGCTGATTCAAACAGGTAGTTAGTAAGCATGTCGGAGTTTAAGTAAAACTTACTTTTCAACTCGGAGCCTTTGCCAATAGATCTTCTTCGCGGTGACACCGCCCTGTCTCTGGAGACAACAAAACTTAGATTAGAACTTGAAAATGTGTTAAAAACTTTTGAACAATAGGGAACTGTATAAGGAATACCAAAACTAGTGTAAAATATGTATTAGGATGTTAACAAGTAGGTTATACCGGCCATGTTTATGTATACAATAAATGTGTACGTACTTATATGATGTTTTTTTTAGGAAAGCACCTTGTACACCTGTAACTTTTTCAATTTCTAGTAATTTGATGTATTGTTCTATAGTAATTTTATTAATGATTTGATAATGTATTTAGTTTTTCCTGTGATTTGCTCTAAATATATACAACAAAATCCTTCTGACTGAGACGTTAACTGCATTTATTTTATGGGCAGTTCAAAATTAAATAGTCCTCTTTGAGTTTGTGTCATGCTCATGTGCGCATGCCGAAAAACTTGGGGCTTAGGGAAATCCAAAATGTGTACTGTATGTCAGAGTTGCGAATGAAGTCGCTGGCAGAGCTAGTATATATATACCTATCACACTTCTAGGCCTGTTGTTAAGGATTATCATAACACCACACACCAAATTAAGCCCCTAAGTCTGTTCAAAGGCCGGGCAATTCCACGTCTCCGACTGCTAGCAAATCCATTTGGCCAGTCGCATGAAGCCTAAGTGCTCCAATTTACGTCACGACTAATCTACAGATAGCCCATCGTTTGATTTTCGTGCGAAAGGCTGAAGAGTGATCGGATTAATGTCAGACTACAGAGCATGTTCAGGACGTGTGCGGATTTCAGAAACTGTAGGTACTGGGAATCTAGGTCGATACGAGGGATAATACCTATAAACAAATTATATCGCATAAGCTATGCTGAAGTTAAACTAAGTCATGCGAGTTTTATGCTTGTAATGTGAGACGTGTTTTGAGTAAATTGTTGGGTGGTACCCAACAATTTACTAAAAAACACGTCTCATTATCTATCTCTCTCTCTACATCGGTATTAATTGTATTGAAATAGCAGTCCCCGCGATTTGGTTCGTGTGGAATTTAGATTTTTGGCTATACGGGAGAACTCTTTCATGATCCGAAATAAAAACTAATCTTGAGGATGATCTTATATTAAGCTAAGTGTCGCTCTGTGATCCGTTACAGGGATTTTGAGATGCAGTTTTGTCGTAACCCGTGATAACTTTTGATTATTCATATACATGTTTTTTTGACCTACATGAATAAAAAATGATTTAGATTTTGTGGCAATTTTGCGGTAACCAATCTATTTCCCTGAGTAAAGAGTATCCTAAGAGAGACAGTATACCTACGTAAGGCATAGCCTAATTACTTACTCGTTCAACCCTAGGCGTAACATGGGGCCGGCTGCCCTGAGCATGGCGTGAGCGTCAGCATTGCTCATGCCCTTTGTAGAGCAGCCGTTGATAGATGATATCACGTCCCCCTCGCGGATCCCGCTCAGTGACGCCTTGCGCCCCGGGTTTACCTGGAATAGTTAACGACAGTTCAGAATAAGCACATTAAGCTACTTAAACAGTAGAAGGCTGTGAGCACTACTTTATATAGATATATTATTAATGTATCGTTTCATTGAAATAAAACTATTTTTAGGATTTTATTGCGTTTATATTTTGATTTTACGTTCCCGACCGATACCGTACCGATAAAATCCTAAAAAATAGTTTTATTTCAATGTGTAGTATTCGCGTAAATATAAGAAATCAGTATCGTTTCATTACTGACTATCAGTCTACGCTTGAATTGTATAATGTGTTTAATTAAAAAAGACCATTGTAAATGAATGTACTATATTATTAAACACTTTTTAGAATGGAGACTTGGCATCCATCAAAATTAAGTAAACAGACGCAATCGGTAACTATAACACGCACGCATTATACTACCCCTAAACTTTCGTAACATCCTTATTACGAAAGCGTATAATAATAAATAAATAAATTTCGCATTACAAATGAGCAACTGTAAAGTTACAAACCGCATTCGGCTCCCGTCTCTTTGCCGCCGGTGAACAGAACTTCAACATGCTTCCCTCCGGAAGGCCGAACCACCCTTCAGAATACGTACGACCCCATTCACACACACACACACGTAAACACACTCCCTACTCACAGTACACAATGTTGGGAAAGGTCATCACAAACACACAATCACACACAACAATCGCGTTGGAATTGCGTAATTAGTACAATATACACACAAAAACGCCGTAACGAGTTCTAAACAACACAAATCACTATCCGTAATGACATAATTAAGGCGATGAGTTTGGGCGGCCTCTCGCGGCACGATTCCGTGGAGCGATCTAGTCAGCTGCCCCAAGAAAGCCGTGGGCGCTACTAAAGCGCCGAGGTGGGCACGCGATCCGACAGGCAATTTCATCGGACCATTATATGGGCATTATTCGAAAATGCATGCGCGTCGTGAGGGACATACATCTATTGTTACGTTAGGGACGATCACCCGCTACGAATATTAATCTTGTCAGGAGCCCCGGACGACTACTGGCGCGTTACCTTAAAGTATCCTGATGTATTTGTATTAGGACAATGAACTCATATTGTATGGTAATATTATTGGATGAAGGTAAATGCATGCAGATATTCTGAATTGAGACATTATTGGTGTGTAGTTAAAACATACTTTGTAACGTAAAAGTAATGTGCATAGATTTACCGTTTCGCCTATTCAAGATAGTAAAAGTAAATATGACGGATAACCACAAAGCAAGGACTATTTTTATAAAAACTCATTTATAAATTATTTCACACGAGAAACGTATCTACATAGCATACATAGCAATAAAAAAGCTTCAAGAAAGTCTTTGCGATAAGGAAAGTAGCATGTAAGCGATGAATATGGACGAGGAAAGGCGGTCGACCGTGAAGAGGAAATTCAAATTGCAAGTGCAAGCCCATTGTTTCAAGCCCATGTAAGTGGAATGCAAAGAGCTTAAACGTGTAGGAAACGTTCGAGCTTAGTAACAGATTAATGGCACTTCTTCGAATGCTGATCGAGGAGTTACGTACTGTGTGCATATTTTATAAACCACATTGGGACGAAATAATGTTTAGGGAAAAATATAAAAGAGCTATATTATGTAAAGCAACTAAGCACAATCGAGCTTTTACCAAACACCACTCTAAGACTTAGTCCTCAACAACGCGCAGTAGTAATGAGTATGTTACAGCAGAAACTTGTTACGTCCTTTGGAGTTGTTGTAATTAAATGCAGAAGTTGTTAGCAGTGTCTTGTTAGTGCAATTTAAGCAAGACTGCATCCGCACTCGACGCTAGACAACTCGATTCGATTAAAAGTTACGATTCGTACTTCACGCTACCTGTCATACCGAAATTCTGCTGATGAATGTGTTCAGTGAGCACAACATAACGGAATTAGAGTGACCTGCTCAGACCACCGCTCTCAATCCCATTGCACTTGCATGGGATGTGTTCGGAAGAAGGTCTTTCAGTGTTCTTCTTCAAAATTGAAACGCGAAAGAATAAATCATTCTACACCTTCCCAAAGTATGGAGCCACGCCGATGTAGAGCCTTCGATAATGTCTAGGAGATTATCAGGTTTCTAGGAATTTGTGATTTTTTTTTCGGTTTTGGCACTAATTTAGTTGCTCATAATGAATATTGAAGTTTTTTGCTTGAAAGCCTTTTTATAAATATGCTTCTATGTTTTATAACATCTCAGATAAAAAATAATTTAAAATAAAAGCTCTAGTATTAGCCTTGTTCCCTAGACTTTGTTGAGTAGTGTATGTAGCCTCTCGCAACTGTTAAATCGAATCATTTTGTAACAATTATATATATTTGAACCGGAATTCACTTTTAATGTAGGTAATTGTAATTCACCAATAATGTAAGTTATTTAGTCGAATCAGTTAATGCAGTACACGATACAAGACAATGTTTTATAGTACCTATATCACTGGCTTCGATGTACGGTACGTGTTGTTAATGGACCAATATAATTGGAGCTTTATCTCCTTTCTCATGTCACTATAATATAAACAAAAATGGAGGAAGACGTGAAACTATCGAGGTTCTGCCGTTATTGGGTAGTTGCTTAACCAAGGAACATAGGCATGCGGGACACGTAAGCCGCGCGACTCCACGACGCACGTGCGTCGCCTGCACGATCCGGCTCCATATCTACTCGATTCCTAAGGCCAATTTATCCTACTTATCTCGGGATATTCTCTATACTTTTATAACTCTATGTACTTTCGTATTTGGCGCCAAAAGTAAACCGGGATAAACCAAATGCAAAGTAAATGGATTCTTGGAAAACACAGAACCGCTTGAAGATCTCGTTTGATATATTCTACGAAATCCGATCCACGAACTATTATTAAAACGTCCAAAATTAAATGTGTAATGTTAATACTTTTTTTTAATTAATTCATTGTCATATAATTATATTTTACTACGACAGTCAAAATGAACATAGCTGTACCAAGAACGTTCAAAAACATGGACAAGGTGAAATAAAATAAATCTTGCGTGGTGTGATCTCCATTTTATGCGTTACGCGATAGCGAGCGTAAACGTGGAGTTTCATGACAATTTTCTAAATGAGCACGTGCAATTGTCGAACATGGAGCATAATTTGCGCGCCAGCAAACGACAAAGCGGCAACCCTCGCAATCACGGCGTAATGACGCGGTGACACCCCTGCCCTCAGCCTCAGCTGACTTTCTACGTCACTTCACGATGTGGAATTAACCCAGGCCTTGATCACGTGTATTGTTCGCATGATAGAGATTACTATACCCTGTCGTCTCTACGTTCATTTTCTATTATTTACGGCCTTTTATTTTTTTAATCGTTTTGAAAATTATTACCATCGATACGTTCGAATAAGGTATTTTTTTTTATAAGCGGGAATAGATTATATCTCGTGTATACGGTTAAATGAAGAAATAACATAGTCTGAATGTACTTTTTTACACAAAAGTACCAAAAATGGATGGTAAACTACTATCTTTATACTTGTCTGTGCCATCAAATAATAATCCATGTTCTATAGAAAGGGATCGCGGTATCTTGTTACATTAAGCAGCGGGATTTACCCTGCTGTCAGTGACATCTATTGATGCCGAAGGCAAAACTCCGTGAAAATTACGGCAAAGAAAATATTACAGTTTTTCTTCGGATATTAATGTGATTTAGTAAAGTAATAGCAATCAAACTAAAAGGAACGTAGAAAACATTAAATGTTAATATTTCTAGGGTTCCCTTGAATAATTTAAGTTAGGACGACGGAGTTCAATCGTAGTTTTGCGTAATGGCTCTAAAGTACTGCTTTGATTATGACGAGAAAGAAATAAGTTTGTCTCATAATCCTTAAGTATTAGGGTACTATTCATTCTACACGTTAATTCTAAAGAACACTTTACACAACACACGCATGAAAAAAAACGTTAGTAAAAGCTATCTGAATTCAGCATGCATGCCTGGTAAATAGCTGTTTAAATTATATAGATTGATACGGTTTATGTTATTGGTAGGATGAGGAAAAAGTAAAAGGATTTTTTTAATAAAGATACGAGTCTCGTTAGGCGAAATGATTGATTATTGTTTGGTGAGCAAACACAATTTGGCACACAATCTTACTCACATCGAGGGTGCGCTCGAGAGTATCGTTGTAGCGCTGAAAAAATAATACAACAACTTAACATTAAAAAAAAATGAGGATCTAACATGTTTAACATCTTACTAAAAACAAATTTCGTGAAGACTACTACCTACTATTTATGAATGAAACACTACCCACAATGCAAACCAGACAAATTTCGTCAAGACTACTAGTTATGAACAAAACACTACCCACAATACAAACCACTAATACAGATTTTTGTGAAACAGGATTTTAGTTTGTATCCATCAGAACAATTATGTTTTAAATATCCTGAACAGCTCGTATTATATGGATTTAACAAGACGATAAAAAATATTATCAGATTGATTGCGTACGGTAAAAGTTTTACATAGGATATAATAATTCCAAATATCGTGTAAAAGTAATAAGCAAGAAATGACTTACAGGTGGCAAGCTTCCCTTTCACATGTAGTGTTTCCCAAAAGGATTGGTTTGTACTACATAAGCAGAATTATTTCTTACACGACCGACTTATATACTATCGAGCTGGGTCCCTACGTTATACTACAGTACGATTCTCTTGACAAATTGTGGCGAGTTCCCACAAACAAAGTGCTCTCGACGAGAACGAACCATGTTCCACAGTTAACAACGAACTTTAATTGCGTAATCTGATACCAACCGGCTGTTGGGAGTTTTCAAGAAGTAAATTGCTCACTTTTACAATGAACCGAAAGATATTATTGCAGACCGTTTTATAACTTAAGACCAATTCGATCTGGCGAACCATGTTTATCTCAACGTACATTCAGCGTAGGTTTGATAACGTAAACGCATATAATTTAAAGGGCTTAGAAAGGATGTTTTAAAAATGTATCGCCAACCTCCTAATATGCTAGATCACACTACCACACATTTAAAATAAAATCCTGCTATTGTGATAAACTTCTGCCTGGCTCTATGAAATGCACAGTCAGTACATATTGTTAGCACACAAAACGATTCTAAACGTACCCTCGAAATCCTGAGTGGCTGGTTGTGATCGGCGCCTCCATGCATGCGGAAGCCCCACGGCGCTCCGCCTGACAGCTCCACCTCCCTCGCAGTCATCGCCCGCTCCTCACTCCATCGCCTCGCACATTCACAATACACAACTTCACTGCCAAAATAAACTGTCAATGTGTCGCAATGTTCCCGTCATGTCATGGAAAATATTAAAGCGTAAACTGGAAGCCCGTAGACATTTCTAATATCACAATTTCGTTAAATTCAGTCAATTTAGCGGTAGAGCGTCGAGCGTTGGGAGTCGAGCCTGCAACAAATATAATTAATTTTTTTTCGACATTCAAAAAGACAAATTGGCTTAACTAGGAATTTTAAATTCTAGCTTGAGTAGGTACAGTAACTAGAAGCTGGTGATTAGCGTTAGTTGGATGAATGAGCCTCCGGCGCTTCACATAAATTGAAATTAGACCGGGTTATCCCAATCACACGGGTCTGTTACTCAATCACTTTAACAGTTTGGGTGGTTTGTATATTTAGTTTTTTGAACCGTCCTCGTGATCGTTTAAATACCTCATAAAATTTGGAAGCACATAAATAACCTATAGGCGGCAGATGTTGTAAAAGGGAAGTGAAATGTGAATGAAATTCCATTAACCTATTTACGATGCTGCCACTTTGTAATATTCCTATAATATAAATTGACGTAGTTTCAGCAACTTACCCGTGTATCGGGATCTATTTAGGATATTTTCTGGAAGTAATTATTTTTTAATAACTAGTTAAGTAAAAGAAGCGGCTAGTAGTCGCAACGCATTAATTATTACTAGAAGAAATTAATAAAACTATGTTTAATACCTAACTGCCTATGTTACTGTCTTATCAAACTGGTGAGTTGAACACCTTTACTACAAGAATAACACTGATACTACAAATCCAATTAATGTCATACAGTACAAAATCAAAGTCGGCAATTCTACTAAAAGTGGAGCCTGTCTCATGTGAAAATTGGCTGATGGTAATTTTACCCGATGTCAGGGTTTTAGTGCATATCACTTCTAATGCGTAGAGGCCATGGTAACACCCGCAAAGGAGATAAATGCCCTAGAAAGATAGCGTTAGGATAAAGGTAGGTCAAACGCGATACAGGTCGCACATTTAAGGCGAAAGATGTGGATGCTGAAAAAAGCCTATACCAAAATGGTAGACTAAATGATTAGCTAAGGAACAAGAATAACCTAAGATACCGCATCAATCAATCAACCAGAAGCTCAGAACATTGAAGCATGTACCTGTTTTAGTACTTTAAGCGCATCTGGGTAAAGAGCACAGTCGTTAACTGAAAGTAGGTAATTTTATTTAAAGCGAGGTCAGTGTGTTAGAGGCGAATTATTTCGAGGCAGTGATGCAGTCTCTATCGGGGCCGAAGGTCGAGGCGCACGATGAGAATGAATCATTTTGCAATTTGCGTAGTTATTCACCAAGGATTATATGTTATCCACATAACGAACTTTAATCTAGGAATGTAATTTCTGTTTATTATTATGCATGATAAACACGTTAGTTCTCTAGATAAACATTGAACTATAACTTACTATCCAAGTAACAAATAATGTTATTGAAAATTTGCAAATTAGTCTCAACTGTAGAACATTCGGTTATAACATTTGTTATTTCCGAAATATATATACCGTGCCTGCATGTTTAGAAACAGCAAATTGTACAATAGGTATGCCCAGAAACGCGTGATATGAACGTACATAACCGCAAACGTGAATGTGACCGCATTCTATCAAATAGGATCTAACTGAAATGTTGCGGTCTGCTCACGCCCAAACTAACAGCTTGCAACAAGCATTTGACAAATGCGTAAACATTTCAGCGGATATTTGTCATAATGTTCCTATTTAAATCATATATGAAACGATTGATACAACGTACAACTTATTTGCCTATAACCTATAAATTTTCTGTTTGCAATACCAACATGTTTCAGAATATTTGAACCATAAAACGCCAAGGGTGTAGAGATATTTCAACTTAAAATGATATAGCCTTCATAATGTACTATCGCATCCAGCTAAGAAAGCAATAAGCATATCAATAAGTATGACATTAAAACATTCCATAATGCAGAAATCTTCTATCAATCGATCTAAAGCTAGTAATTCCACGTCAGGAAGTCTGCGATGTACCACTTCTGAATGTCGAGTGGCTTCTCACTCCGATCGTCTTATCCCTTCCACGTAGTTGGATCGTCTTAATTCAAATGTTCATAGAACTAATATTAGATGTGGAAAAATATTTAAAGTATCTATCTTTTGGAGGGATCACACCATACACAAGTTGGTGTTTATAATAGTTGTAGGGTTGTGGGTAACTAAGGGTCACGTAGAAAAGACGATAAACCGTTCAGATTGCTCCACACGGCTGCTGGTAGAGTATTAAATTGTTAACAAAACGTCTATCAACAATTTACTGGAAGACTCAGAATGTTGAAGAATTTATAAACTCAGGGTTGTGAAATAGGTATACGAGCACAATGCAAATGTCAGAAGAAAATTTATCCACAGAAATGTTTTATGCTTTTCTTATTTACATTTTGTGTTATTCAACGATCGGCAAATACATAAGCCGTACTCTATACCAGCGAGCGCGATAAAGTGGATGCGAGCGAGCAGACCTGAATATGGCGGAAACGGGCGAATGACATGTGTATCTAGCCGCCACACCTCCACCAAGCCTCCCAGTCATGTCACTTTGCTTACAATGGCCTTTCTCTAAATGAGCGTACGTATACCTACTTAAGCTAAAATGAGAATGTCAATATAGATTTAATGAAATTGAGTGTTCGTTTTGGTTGGCGATACTATTAGGTATATATTTAAAGAATTCAAAAGCAAATAATATTATACCTGTAAATTTGAGACAGTATATTGTTAGAAAATTTGCATGTTTAGGAAAATTTAACCTGTTTTCGAAACAACAAATTGAGGTCACAAATAGGCGGCTACTTCTGACTAGTCCATTCGATAGTTCTTTTATTAGTTACAATCGAATTGTGGGATGTTATTTGACGTAAATAGATCAACATCAGTAGAAAGACGTTTGGTTTTTTAATAGATCAGCCTGAGACTGAGTCATCTTGCATTTCGTTAATCGAAGGTTAAATATAACAGCATTACATAATGTTTACAGCAATAGAAATTTCTGTAGACTGATGCACCTACGGCAAATTTGATTTACTTTAGCTTTTCGAAAACAGGTCGATTCTGTCTTGAAAATAAACAGTGTGCAAATTTCAGTCTGTTTATAAAGATAAATTTAAAGTAAGGAATGTTACTCACGTACCGACTGACGATCGTATTAAGTGATCGTGATCGACCTTTCTAACTGAACCACGAACTGAAGTGAATAATAAAGATGGCTGCAGTGCAAAAACAATAGAATAAAAGTTTGATCTCATCTTTTTTTTCTTCGCTTATGAATAGAATATTTTCGATATATCAGATATTTAAAAAAATACTGTCAAAACACTCTCTAAAAGCCTCACCAAAGCTCATTTTACACCCCGGGGATGCCTAATTCAATTATCACTGTAGCGATTGGGACGGGATTCCTGCATTTTAAACAATTGCAGGAATTATATCCCATATTACCTCTATTCAGGACATCCTTCGTTGCAATGGAACGATCACATAACATTACGGTACATATCGGAGTGGCCAGAAGAATTGAAAGAATGATGATCATATTTTAATATGCCTAATAATACGTATTATACGAAGCCCTAACATAAAAAAATCATGACTTGCGGGGTAACGTCTGGGTATGTTTGTTCGAGCATGATGGCAAAACTGTTGGACCGTTTTCAGCGGGGTTTCCACGATTGGTTACACTAAATAAAACGGGTAAATATAATCATGCTATAACGATTTATTGGTCGAGAAACAGAAAAGTCGATGTTTGCTCGGACAAACCCAGAGGCAAAGCCTCTACTGCATTTTGACAGTCACTACTGCCACAAAAATATAATGATAATAAATTCTAGTAACAGTCGCGGAAAGTAAAATCATTCTAGCACGTAACAAATGTTTAATAGGGCGCATGTCGCGGTTTCTGTAATTAATTAAATTGACCCTTACCCTTGGTACACTGAAAGCACCCTAACAGTGAATTAAGGCAATACAATATGAACTCTAAATTAGAGGATTAAAATACTTTTGGGCACAGAATGTTAATAATTAGAATTGTCCAAGAATTTCGTATTTTATTAGTTCGAATGGCTCACCTTGTGATTTCCTAGAGGGTCAGCTATTAAGGGAGCGGTGTTATCCCCTTTCTGGCCGTCCGTCGGTAACAAGTTTATATTTAGGGTTATTAGGGATACTTTTCGTATTTCAGCGTTAATTTAACGATTACTTAAAATCTAAGGTTTCACAAACTTTGGGAATGGTTCTTGATGTTTTATTTAGTAATTTATTGAGTTACATTAAATATTTTGGCTGCTTGGAGAAGTATTTCGTTTGTTATCCTCATAAAACCGATAAATTAGGCTTAGGTAAGAGTATATTATTCTATTCTATAAAAATAAATTCTATAAAATCTATAACAATCTGAGACTTTGGAATTTTGTGTAGATAGGCAAAACAAGTGAGAAGCAGTCATATTGATCGGAAACTTGATAAAAGTCAAGCAACACTAAAACTGTTCATTACCTCTATAAAGAGAATATATATTTCTCTGTATGTATACATACATACACATAAATAAGCTTTATTTTATAAAGCAGCTCATAGTTCATGTATACATCAAGATGTGTTGTAAACTATAGTTTTGTCTAACAATAACAAAGAGGATGCAGGAGAAATGGCGCAGACAGCTTGAATAACGCCTGGCTGACGGCTTATTCAATCCTGCTTTACTACGAGTGGATGAAATGGTACTTGAAGTTGCAATTTATAGGAATAGTAAACAGCAAACAGATGCAATGACAACGAAACTCCGTTTAAATAAGAAACACTAGTGATAGTCGAAGCTCCTAAAACAAAAGAAAGGCACAAAATCATAATTTATCGCTCGTAACCGCTCACGCAGTAGTTTTAAATGAAAGCACTTACTAATAAGGAATTTATAAATTTAATTTACAAGCTTATAAAATAATGGATCACCGAGTTTACATCGAAGTAAATAAAATTATTTTTATTTTTTCTCTAATGTAGCGTCTCTAATATAAAACTTTTGGAAACCTAACGCTGAATAGGATTCCAGCCCAAATTCTTGAAATAAACAAATTAACTATTCTCGCGTAGGTAACACGTGTTCGTCGTCGTTTTCAGCTCAATTTCTAACGCTAATGGTCCGGTTGGATAACGTAAACGTTTGATATACCGCCCATAACGTTATATATATACGATTGAAATGTTAGTACAGATGTTTCTGAACTTTTCAGAAGTTAATGTTTTATAAATTACGTTGGTACAATCTTACACCATGTGCCTGAACCATACGTTGGTTCATGTAATGTGGGTCAGTGTGATTGAGCATACCGGGGCGAATATAGTTATATCCGGTGCTGAAAACAAACTATGTAGTAGTAGTAGTACAATGTCGCGCGATGATAAGTAATAGTTTTTTGATGCAAATTAAAATTTTCAATAATACTTATACTTGATTGGGCTATATTTAAAAAACTATGATCGTCTCAGGATTTTAGTTTCACATTTATCATAGGAACTGTATCCTGGTCAATGTGCATTATAATGAAAATAATTAAATACTCACATGCTAAGAAAGATATTATTTGAATACCTACACTGTAACCACGACCTCACGATCACAGAACGAATAGAACAATTATGTAAACAGATGAACAAGATGCCTCACCATTGCAGTGTGACACAATGTCTAATGATAAAGTTGGCCAGCTTTCAATGTCTAAAAGCTTGGAGGTTCATGCATTTAATTTTGAGATCCAAGTAATCTGAATCATGGTACGAAGCATAATTTTGAAGAAATAGTAACAATACCTACATGCCTGATCGTGGATGATGATACTGTTGAATTTAGAACTATACTAGAGATGTTAAAAACTAGGTAAAAAATAAGAGGCCTCTATGCGAAAATGCAGGTTTTAGGAAACTTTTATGTCAATAGCCTAACATTAAAATTACAAATGAAAACTGTTATCAAAGTATAGGTACTTATGGCAGACTCACGCTGACGTCTCGTGTTTCAAATCCTGTTAGCAAATTTAAAATATCGTAAATAAATAATAAATATAATAATGTTGTTCATCTAAAGTTATTTCTCTCCCGTCAAAAGTAAATTATGCAAAACTTTCAATAACGAACTTAAATTTGATTACGGTAAATAACGTTTTGGTTTATCACAGACTTCTTTGTTACTCTAGGCCGAGGTAATGTTAAATCTCATTACGTAAACGAATAAATAACAAGCTTATCAACTTTCCTGGGATTTTTTTTAAATTATTGTCCCTATTGATAACGACGTTATTTTATAAAGTCAACACGAATTTCCAATACACTACTACGCTAATAAGACCAATATTTAGAGATGGTGCATTAAAAATCAATCAGGTAACAAAAATAAATTAATTAATCAAAAAACCTAACGCCCACTTTCCATTCTATGCGCCATTCACGTTCAATATATCGACTGCGGGCGGGAATTCTATCAAGCGAATGAACATGTTCCAACTCTAGACATGTACACAAAAGAACGTTTATTCTCAACCTTAAACCGTTTCTACAAATCACAATGACTTTATCGTACTGTAGTTTTTAAGTTGTTTCATGTAGCAAGCCCATATCTCGGGAACGCAAAGCCCACAAAACGCTCCGCGAACGGATGCTCGTTCATTTGCTGCCCGTGAATTTATAGCTGTCGTGCCACTAAATGCATATTCTACTCAAATCGCAACATACTTTATTGCACGGCTTTCCGCTGGAAATATAACGGGACACATTTCATTTGGTAGGATTTACTACGCGCGAAAAACTTACGGAGGTTGAGAGGGACGATTTATTATATAGGAATCACATTCGAGGCACTTAGTATTGTAGTTAAATTAGCTAATATGAGGCAGGAAAAATATAAGCTGAGGGTTTTAATCACAGCCCGAAGGGATAAAAGGCATTCATTATTCTTAAATTCAAATTCAGCCATATTTAGATTTTAAAAAATCTATTAAAAAAGTGGAAATAAACAGCGACTAACGATCAAAACATATCTAAGTAGCTATATACCAATTAAATAAAAAGAAGCATGTGTGTACTTAACGAGTATTGGTTCGACAAATTACTTTAGCTTGAACGCCATACTAACGACGACGGTTTGTAAATAAAATCCAATTTGCATAAAAATGGGAAGCGAGAAAAAATATAACGATTTCATGTTTTCCGTGTAGTAATATCAAATCCCTTTCATGTTCGCACAATGTTTTCAACTTTCATCATTTAAAATCATAATCCCCACTGTACACGTATACTAAACTGGTTTCAGGGGTTTGTTTCGGCAGAATGTTCTTTTAACGATTCTAATCATCAAATCAAATTCAAATTGCGTGACCATCATAGCCGAAGCTACATTTCCTGAATAGAGGATGTAAGAAGTCCAAGACAAATATTGAAAAGGGTGCTTACAATTATAATTCAACAATAGTGATACAATGGAAATAGGCTCGCCCCCAACTACATTAGGACCAAATACCATCAGCGGATGGTGGTTGCACCACAGTGCACCTCGGTCTACTCATTCGGGGATTACAGGCTTCATGGTGTATCTATATCTTGCATTGCTTTGTCAATTGTGTTATTATAGACGGAATATTTTAATATTTCCCTTCGCATGTTCTCGGAACATATTGCAATAATGAGTAACAGACGGATCACTATGCGCTTTTGTGGTATAGAAACGGAGCACTCGCTGCACTCCGTCAAAGGGCTCTTTGTTATGAGAACGACGATAATATTGGTCAATGACTCTGCTTGCTGCACCTTATTATACTTACTTGTTAAAATGAGCTAAAGATCGTTTGAAACAATGAACAGCCACATTAGTTAGTCGATACCAATTTTGGATTATGAAATAAACGTACAATAATGTGCATTGTAAAAATTCTGTAAAAGATGCTGTAGGTATTGTGCCTAGCTACTTCGCTCAAATTTATCCTATTCCAAATTATTGGAAAATAACAATTTTGAAACAATTTTGAACATGTATTCGTGAAGTGTGGGCATTTTACAAACCAAATTAGTATTTTTATCCATAAATTTAATACTTTCCTAATTCATTGTCACTTCGGATAGTGTTTGCTTGTTTGTATGTTAATTAAGCTTGTGGACAGTTTCTGGAGTGATACCAGTTTGGGTCATCATCAAAGTAACAGTACAACGAAAATTAATAATTAATTATAGCGAAGTAGATTACTTTATTTATTACTAGCAACTATTACTACTAGACACTACTAAACCGAGACATAATTACGTTTCCAATGTACTCATCTATTCTCTAGGCTTGTGCACAATTTAACCAATTAACCTCCTTATATATGGCTCTGGCAATTTGAAAGGAATATTGATGACGTTGAGCTACATAATTCAAAATGAGAATTTTATTTCCTCTGAAATGTTGCCAAGTCCCCATTTGGCCTACAAAATATCCTTTTGAAAATGAGTGAGCGTTTCATCGCTACGAATTATTGCCGATAAATACGTATTACTAAAATTGTTTAAACACATATAAGTACATAAATAATAATATAAGATATTAATTAACAAGCAATTTTGATTGCGAAAGATCAGCTTTGAATTTTCTCCTGTTTATACATAGACACTTTATTCAGGTTAAGAATAGTACTAACATATAAAGAAAAGGTCAGCTCCATAAAACTAGGCAATGAAATCGAAAGAGATGATAATCAGAAGGAATCACACCGTGAGGCGGGCGTTTGACCCTCGCCCTGCCCGCGTAGTGATGCCCCAATAGTTAGCTAGGGCGGCTCTACCACAGCATTTTTTACTCACGATGAAAGCTCTACACTTGCATAAATCCACGCGCAAACGGCGTAGGGTAAATTGTTTTTTGTGTTACCACTGCATTCAGTGTAAGTGCCGGGCCTACAAAAATATAAAACTCTGTATAAGTAATTATACTCTGTAGATGTGGATTATTGAGTGGCAGTGAGATGGTATATACGATTGCACTTTGATATAAGAAATAGCTCATACTTATTGTACGGATTTAAAATTAATATATTAGGATCTCGCCTTTCTCCATGCATATTATAGAATAGAATACGGATATGGAGGACGGTAATCATTTACGATACAATAAGTGCGGAATTTATTAGAAAATCCAACTTGCATTCTAGGAAAACTAGATCTATAAAACCTAAATTTAAAAAAAATGGCCAAAATACTAAATTGGATGTTATAAAAATACAGATTACAAATTTCGTATGAGCTATCTATAATGGTGTGGGGCGTTCATAGCCTTATTCTCGGATAGCTAAAACCGAGTATCATCGGAATAATTTTGGTGATGCGTTACGAGAAATTTAAGCTCAAGTCCTATCTATGCAATAAAAAAAAAGATTACATCGATAACAAATTCGGGACCACACTAGGGGCGAGGTCGGGCTCGAGGGTTGGATACAACGGTCAGTTGCCGATAACTGAAGAGCCATCTGACAAAAGATTTATAGTGGGACGTGAAACCAACAAATACTGCTAGATTAGAAGCAACACTACAATTTTAACAGAAACACGTATCTTACAACTGTTCTGATGGAAGAGTAATACCAGAATGGTTTTAGAAACAGTCGCAAATGTTACAAATATAATACCTATCCCGAAATTGACTTGAATTTTTAAACCATAATCTACTAAGGCGGTGAAAGAAGCTGAAGCTTGATAGAGACAGATGGGGAAAGAGCTACACCAACAAGGGTCTAACCCTTAAATTAGAAGAGAGAGAGTATCTGCTAATGGTTGTTTACATAAGGAATGGGGGTACATGGATTTCTATTTTATAAATTATGAGTAAGTTTTCAAGCATTTTACGACGTTTCGACCTTTTATTAACCGACTTCAACAAAATGGAGGAGCTTCTTAATTCGATTGTATTTTATTTTATGTCAGCTATGTAAATGAAGTAGGTGCTATTACGTTTTAATTTAATCCTTATCTCAACTGCGCAACGACTACGTAATTGTGAGCTGTAAAATGATTATGATCCATTTAATTGCCTGGAATTTGGCGATGCGCCTGAAATATACCCACATTGCATGAATCATTCAGAAGGTCGTCGTTAATTGTTATAAAAAAATAAATGCATGAAACATTAAAGGAACGACCTCGACATTGTGGCAATCACAAATAAGTGACGATAAGTGTAGGTCATTACGTGCCTGACTTCATGAAGGCAGATGTGTAAGGTCCCTACGTAATGCGTAGTAGCGTAGCAGAGTGGCAGTGAAAAGGGTTGGGTCAGCGACAGATAAGATCGGACAGTTGCCAACGTCATTGCCAGATCGTAAAACCATCTCACAAGGTCCCATTTTACCGGCACCCAAGAACTCAAAAAAAAATTAATATACAAATTATGTTTTCAAAAACTTTGTTTACCGGATATTAAAAAAGTTTAGCGAAGCTATTTGTTAGTCCACAGTTAGATACACGATATTTGATTTTTAAAAGGTGTTTGAGAAAAACCACCTCATCGTACCGTACAAGAACCAATAGAGCGCAGTATATTAGGTGTTAAAAGGACGGACCTTGTCGGAAACGCCACCCTACTATTCATTGCTCGAAAACGTGTGTGTGAAAACTGCTGAAGTAAGGTTGGGATTGCCAACGTCGTGGCAGACCGATTCGAAGATGACTACATTACCTTAGCAGCTAAAACATGGCTACAACAAGCCCAAGAAAGTTTTCTGCAGAGACGAAAAGAGGAGAGGCCTTAACCCAGTAGACGGACACACGATATGCTAAAATAGTCAACAAGCCGTAAAACAAATACATTTACCAAGATACATACTTAGTCACAGAAATTATATATCCTAAGATTAAAGGTTTACACTCATCGGAATTAAATTATATTCCACGGAACCTTTAGTTTTATAAAAATACATGAATTTAACCTTACCCTATTTTTTAACGTAAATTGTTTATTCTTAACTTTGATGAAGGCGGGGAACCATGCTGGGCTTACTGTTTACTAGAACAATATTTATACACATATCACATCATCTTACTGGAACACGCTTGAATAATTTTTTTGCAAGCAAAGTTTGGTACTTTTTTATTTTATATATGTAGTTGTAGTAAATGCAGGAAACGCAAAGTCATGATGTGGCAATCGCAGTTTTAAGGAAAAAAATCGAATACGTGTTGTTATTCATGTATTTTTTGTTAAATATAAGTAGATTTAAAAGCAGACAACAACAGAAAATAGTTGATAAAATGTAAAAGGTCGTAAAACTCAGTCGCTGAGATTGTCTCTAAGCCAAGCCTTAATGATAACAAATGGACGTTTTCTAAATTCTATATAATAGACCTGAATTCTCGAAAATATCTTAGTTAACAGGAATCCTAGTCTAAGAATAGGGTCCAAATGACGGTGTTAAAATTTAGCAAGAATAGGAAACGAATATAAGAATATCATCAATACATCAAGTGCGAGATTATTCGTAAGCTAACTGTATAGTTTATATGACGAACGGATAGTTTTTAACATTTTCAGTTCTCCATCGAATGTGTCTAAACACAAACGTTTAGCTTACGAATAATTTCGTCTTACTGCCGTAGACCTGAAACCTATCGTTGAATGTGAATAGAAATGCTACGGTTCAGTACAGAACCTATTGCGGCAATTAACAAGACGTAACCCGCTAATGAACGGGAGCTGCACTGTAATATTGACCACTTATCATCTATAGCAAATTTGTGCGTGGGTGGCTGACATCCTCGTAGCTTCTTTGTGTATTATGCCCGCACCGCAGTATACATGCATGTTACTCGCACAAAGGCAAGCCAGTTACTTGATCATACGTGCTAGTCGTATATCACGTAAGTCACGTAAGTATTTAACATAGATAGATAAAAGCATAGCAAGTAGATAGTGCGTGAGATCGCAAGGCGTTTGATTTAAAAGGTATACTGTAGTCGCGCTGGGATGCAGGAGTTTTGTAATATAAGCAAGCCAATAAAAAACGCGAACGCGCATGCAGCTGCCATATTTATCTTTTTTGTCCTGTACTGCTGGGCAAAGGTCTCGCCCGTAATCCTCCTTGCTTCTCTGTAATCGGCTATCTCTGGCTATTTCTTTTCCAGTGCATCCAGGTCGTCATGCAAACGTTTCCTGGGTCTGCCTCTGCGACAGCGCCCATCTACAGGCAACCGTAGCGTAACGACTCATGCCCATCTCTCCATCGCCCAATCCACAGATCACGAGAGATATGCCGTGCGGTTCAAAATTAATGGGAACTCGCTGTCTCCGTTTTGTTCCCCACCACTCGCTAAAACCAACCAATACGAAGTCTCTTCGGTGCGTGCTGCGTCGTCACCGTATACAGCGGCCGTACCACGCGACGCACCAGTTTATTCAAAGTATCGTTAGACGATCTATCCATTGCCTCGTACATTCACTCAGTAGCGAACATAGGTGGTACTTAAAGAGCCGTGTATTTTGTACAAAAATAAAAAAGTCGTTGTGCTACATGAAAATTAAAATAACATAATAAAGGCATTAAATATTTTTTGATTTGTTGTTTTTAATGACTTTAAAGACGAATAAATAAAATACTTAATACTGGCTGGTGAAATGAGATTCCATCTTTCGCGTAGTTCACTTTGCTGCTAGTATTTTTGCACACAACCACGGAATAACACGGCATTTAAAAAAAAAGTTAGAGCTCCGATACCGACGTGCAGTTGCAGTCGACTGACGGCGAAAACTCTATGTTAGCGTAATTTTGGCTAAATGTGAGCGCAAGCCCACTGCTTTCATAACATATCTCCTCTCATATATCTGTGGCCCAATCAATCCAATTTCAGTCTGACAGACTTCATACCTACGTTGGTGATAGCCGTTTCAGATCGTATTGTGGTGATCCAAATTCATTCTGTTAACCTAATTCCCGACATGTATCTTATGGACATAACATGACAGGTAACAGCGTACGACCTAGATTTCACTGGAAGCTCTAGACTTTTAGTCTAGTTGATATTACAATCTACTATCCCTAACCGACAAGGTTGACTCCTCAAAAATGTAACCGACATTTTCTAAATAAGTAACCACTCCGTGTATACTAGTTGGCACGTTTAGGCACGTTTTGCAAAAGATTAATTACGATAATATTATCCAGGGAACAAAGTTACACGCGGCCTACGCAAGTTTATATTGTGCCGACTTTTACTACAGTACACTGAAATAACTATGACCGGGGCATGTAGATATATAGATACACTCGTATTGTGATCGAGTGAGCCCATTTAGCCTGTACCATGACATAACAACTTGCTGCACCAGGTGTTCCCTTCCGACGATATAGCTACGTCACGATCAGTTTTGCCATTAATTGATATCTTCATAGAATTAACACCGCTCATTGGTGATAACCGATGACGAAGTCTTAGGTCAATCACGTTACCTAAGAAGCTGTTACGCGGATGATAATACATGGCGTAGCATATTATTGAACCATGACCTACATCTACCTATCTAAGGAACCTAGTAGGTAAAGTGCCCTCGCCATGCACGGACGCTGCTATCGTCTGGGACGACTTTCAGGCAACGCTGGGTTACTAAGTACGGTATGTTTGAATTACGATTGATTCTTGCCTATGAATATTCGAATTTAAGAGGTGCTGCGGCGAATTCTGGGTACGATAAATATTTCGCTTCATCATATTAATGACTCTTTTATTATTGGTACCAAAAACTTACCCTTACTTATTTTAATCCTAAATTATGTTTAAAAAATCTTAAGCCGATGCACGCGACGAGTTATTTATGCACTGTCGAAGCGCGTTAAACGTAACTAAAACGTAATACAGGCGCTATGCTCTACTGCTGAATAGTCCATTTGTAGCGAGCGCTGCTGACGCATGTAATAAAGACGACGTGTGCAAAACCCTTAAGTGTGTGCAATTTTTCGTAAATAAATAAAAACCAAGAATTTCGCGCCCTGACCTAGCCCTTCCAACAACATAGACCAACTATGAGAAACCGCACGTTTGCAACAATGGGCTTACCGGCTACCTTAGTTGGAAAATACGATAAGTATATCTATATGGAATATACCGTCCAGATGGGGATTAGTCGTGCTACGTATGTACTGCCTGGGCATGTAGGTAACAATAGTTGGTAGGTACTATTCGAGATTGTCTCTCTGTACGTAGCCAGCAACAACATCATCTTAGCATTTTACGACGCCCCTTGGCTGATAAATCACAGTTTTCTTGTTATCTCGGGTCCCGGATTAGGATGACAGTAACATGGTGCACGCGGGTACAATAAAATATGCTTACTATGTAGATAGGTATATTACTTAAAAGCTAGACAGAATTTAGGATGTTACAAGAAGATATATTTATACCTCCCCTTAAGGTGGAAGCTCAGGTCAGGGCGCGAAATTCAAAATGTCAATGGCTTTTATTTTTTCACGAAAAATTTAGACATCATTACGATGTAATTTAGTTTACATCGAGACATCCAATGCAGAATGCTAATATCGCAAAAAACTAAATTACATCGTAAAGATGTCTAAATTTTTCGTAAAAAAATAAAAACCATTGACATTTTGAATTTCACGCCCTGACCGCATTTAACCCTAAATTATAAGAATTGAAAGATTTCATCCATTCCCAACGGCGCCTTTAAGAATAGTATTTTTTATTTCATATTATTGTAATGCTTTTGCCATGGTCTAGTGGTATATGAACGCAAGGGTAGGTGCGGGTTTGATTTACGCCTATGCGAATTTCAGATAAAGTTTTTTTCGTAGTCAGCCCTTGTCTAAGTGCATTCAGATCCCCCCAGTCCATAGTCTCGATAATTATAATACAAGCGATGTTTAGTTTGGGACCATAGGGTACCGTACCTACGAGGTACGGTTGATGTGTTGCCTGGATTAATTGATGTTATAGTTGTTAAATTATTGTATTGTAGGGGCACACAGATATATGAGAGGAGATATGTTATGAAAGCAGTGGGCTTGCGCTCACATTTAGCCAAAATTACGCTAACATAGAGTTTTCGCCGTCAGTCGACTGCAACTGCACGTCGGTATCGGAGCTCTAACTTTTTTTTTAAATGCCGTGTTATTCCGTGGTTGTGTGCAAAAATACTAGCAGCAAAGTGAACTACGCGAAAGATGGAATCTCATTTCACCAGCCAGTATTAAGTATTTTATTTATTCGTCTTTAAAATCATTAAAAACAACAAATCAAAAAATATTTAATGCCTTTATTATGTTATTTTAGGTTTCATGTAGCACAACGACTTTTTTATTTTTGTACAAAATACATGGCTCTTTAAGTACCACCTATGTTCGCTACTGAGTGAATGTACGAGGCAATGTATAGATCGTCTAACGATACTTTGAATAAACTGGTGCGTCGCGTGGTACGGCCGCTGTATACGGCGACGACGCAGCACGCACCGAGGAGACTTCGTATTGGTTGGTTTTAGCGAGTGGTTGGGAACAAAACGGAGACAGCGAGTTCCCATACATTTTGAACCGCACGGCATATCTCTCGTGATCTGTGTAGGGGCATGATACAATAAGGCAGTCGTTGCTAGCTTGTTATGACAACAACACCGTACCGAAATTAACGATTTATTAAGATTAATTAAAATTAATTGGCCCTAATAGAACACAAGATACGTATTCAGTTAATGATGCGATAACTGAAGCTACTATGCTACCAGTTTAACGTGTTAGTATATGCTAAGTAGGTAATTCGCAGATACTTATACTACATAGGTACTATGACCAGTAGAGTTAATCTGTGACAAAGACTTCTCAAATGCCCCATGCAGATTGTATGAGGATTGAAGAAATTTATATAAACTTCGTAGATGGGTAAGTATACCTACAAAATAAACAGCTACATACCTACTTTGTACTTAAGTGTTTTATTCAAATAGGCTTATAGTAAAAAATGTATATCTAAGTAACATATAATATCTTAACAATATAACTGGGCTGAGTGGGCTGTGTAAGTACATTGAATATCGAAAAAATGTGGCAATTTGGATGTTTATAAATGCAAAACAAGGGAATAATTGCCTGTTTATTCAAGTATCAATGTAAAACTACTGAACGGATTTAAACGTGTTTTCTATTGCATAGATACTGTTATTCGACATATATTATAGGAAAGTATAATGTAATATATCCGTGGGCAAAAGCTAGAAAGTACCTAATTAATTAAGAATTCAGTGACAACACTAGGTTTGCGCCGCCATGGACTTAAAGCTGTAAAATAATGCTTTACTCACTAGAAAGCTAGAATGTTATTATAAAGTAGGTACTTAAGCAAATATACTATAAACAATGCAACTTACCCTTCAATGTATTAAACACTTCCGTAAAATCAGCTGCTATACTTAAATTTTCATTGCAATAATATCAATAATCGTAATAAGTATCCGACCCCGTATCTCTTTACAGTTCGATAATGCAGAATTTCACCGTACACAATTCCCGTGGTTTATTTCACTGGTGATAATTAAATCTTAACACGATAACTACCCAGTTGTCCACGAGTTCGTTAGAACGCTAAGCCGTCTCGTTAAAACAGCTCCATTCATAACTCGCGTCTCACTGAAACCACGCACTGAGCTTCGAATTACGGAGCTCACAGAAGCCGGCTGCACCGATCTGTTGTCTTTCAATACATAAACAAACTGGCAAACGGGATGAAGCTAGCCGCGGAAGACACCGCTGCCGTGCGGAAAACAACCACAGAATTTCTCACACAATTTACAACAAACAAAAAATAGTTTACAAGAAATAAATTATGAAGAACTCTTACACCAAAATTTTTATGAGATCACATCGCGGATTATTTATCAGGGGAGACAATAAAACGATAGGAAAACAAGGTTGAGTAAGCCCAAGATTAACGCTATTGTGACGTACTCCGAGCTTCCGCGTCTGCGCAATGGGAACGACGCGTCCTTCAGAATAGAGGCAATTTCGACGTTGTGCCTTTACAACAGAGTCTATGCGATGAGGCTGTGTTACTGTACAATGGAGCTTATTACTTCCGTGCTGTATAATTCCAACTCTATCTTCTAAACAGAACGTCTAATTTGGCCTGGTCGATACTAAAAATACTGCAGGCGCTACGCATCAACATGCGTGCAGAGGGGCCAGATGATTGCAGTTTGGTGAACTCGCCCACGACCCCTCCGATATAGGGTTTCATAATAAAATTTGGAGCGTCTATGTCATACGCTAAAATTAGTTAACAGATGCGTAGGAATATAATATTCGGAAATTATTTACGTACGTTGTATTTCCGCTGTGCATTAGAAACATCGAAAAACTCTTGAGACTTTCTTGAAGGATAAATTAAACGTACCTACTTCTTACACTGAGGATAATCTGTTCCGTTCTGTAACTAGATAACGAGTAGGTTAGGTACCTACCTACTTCTGACTAAGATACGCACCCGAATTAATAAACTAAATTTATTGTACAAGCATAGATACTTAGTTGACACGTCAGACGTATCTAAATTCTCCCAAATTTCATGAGAAAAGTGATTTATAGTAGGAACTTTAGTACCATAGTAAATGAACGAACACTTTTTATAAGGGCTTAAAGGTAATTTACAATGTTTTCATATTCATTCTGTATAAAGAAGTTGACGGGCTCCCAATAGACGGACTAACTGAGAAGACAAAATCCGATTTGTCATTTTATAAGGCGTGTTTGTCGCATGTGCAAGACATTTAATTTATATTTTTAATTTTTTACCAACTTCCTAGAAAATAAACCAAATGAAACCAAGTTGGCATGCATCATGCTTTTTAATTCCAACGATGCGAGGACAAATATGAAACACTGAGCTAAACTTTGGCAAGTCGAGAGCACTAAGACTTAGTCCAGTCCATCTTTACTTTATTTCATCGTTAGATGACGGAGTTTCGCGTTCGAAAGTTTGTAATTCGCGTGTACTACACAAGTCGACTTGTATTTTTGAGCTTGAATATGCTGTCTCCGACACTGTATTAGTTCTTCGTAGGAGGTTTAATAGACCACCAAATTACCTACAAAATGATGTGACAACTGATTGCCAACGCCCTTAGTGATGCATAAAAGGTAAATATAAGGACAAATGTAAAGGACCAGTACTTTTTCATGCCACAAGTTTAAATGTAAATATTAAAATTAAAAACTCAATTTAAATAATTTATGATTTTATTTCACAAACAACATTTAACGGACAATAATTGTTCACAAATTGACACTTCACAATATAATTTTTAGTATAATAATCATATAAAACGCAGTTTGGTCAAGGATAAATCTTCGATAAGTATTGTTATTTAATTTCTAAGCCAGACCAATGACAATTAATACTTAGTAGTTATATTTTATAAAAGATTAAGTAGGTATCAAACATGTTTTAATGAGCAATTGAAGGAGGCGATAAGAGAATCAGGGTTATATGATAAGAGGTCACTAAAAAGAGATGTCATGAGGTTTACACTATTCTTCTTCTATTATTCAGTTCAGCTGTATTATTTATAATTAGGACGGATCCTAGTCTGGATTCCATTGTCAATAACTTGTAGGCCTTAGGTGTCAGTTTTGCATAAAAAATCTCCCCTGTAAGACTTCACCTTGACCTTTTTTTTAATAATCCGCTACGCGATTCAAGAGTAGTGGATCAATTTCCTACAGCACCTTAAGTTACTGTGTACCATGCCTACCTTTATTTCAACTAATGTTGCCCAAAAATTTGTCGACCAAGACCACGATTATAGCAAGAACACTGATTTTGCGAGACAGTTGCGTCTCGCAGTTAAGTCTTACTTTAATATTACCAGCCATTTTTAATGTCCCACTGTTGGGCACGAGTCTCGCATGTATACGAGGCAGATTAAGACATAGTTCACCACGCCCGCCCAGTGACGGTTGGCGGATGTGTTTCCAAGGGATCTCTCAGACATGCAGGTTTCCTCACGATGCGCGTCTTGGCTAAAAGTATCGTTATACATAGACCTATTCTCAGACTGACCAAGTCTATCGTGCTAATAAAAATTTGTAAGTCTGATATGGTACATTTAAAATACTTTTAGCCTTAACGTGTGACTTACATTATTAATTGTATTAAACTTATGCATATACCAGATAATTGATTTGTATTCAGTGTAAAATTTTATAATATTTTAAATATATAATTAAGTAGATTATGTTTAATTCAATAGAATAGGTAACATTTATCGGATAAGAAATCTCAAAACAGTCTTTATTATGAAGACTCCTTGTACTTAATACATTAATTCCTACTTTGTGCAAAGCTTAGCTTGTTTCCACATTGGAAGTGAACTGTTTGGGCAACCCTTGGTTAAAATTACATTTTCACGCCATTAAATGTGAAATTGCCAGAACACTTAAATAGAACTAAAAAATAGGAATATCAAATAACTGGTCATACTCAATAAGACGATGATAACAATAAGCACCTAACTCATTGCTATCTTTTTTGTTTAGTTTATCCCCATCACTAATTGTGTTCCAGTTTTTTAAGCTTTTTCTTTTTTTAGTAGGAATAATTTTGATGGCGCATATTACAATGTGGAAACACTGCCCTATAAGTATTTTGTGCAGAATACTCAATAAAACAAAAGCACGCAATTAAAACTAACATTCGACACAATTAACACATTACATGACAATTAAGCATTTAGTCAATCCCAGGAATGCCTGTGTACCCTGCACTTCTCATTAAAAGAAACAAAGTACCTATTGCACTAAATATTTAAAATAAACTATTACATTGAAATAAAACTATTTTTATGGATTATATGGCGTTTAAGCCATATTATAATCGTGTAAACGCGATAGAATCCTTAAAAATCGTTTTATTTCAATGTGTCGTTCGACATTAGGGAATATGCATATTTATTTTTATCTCACATAAATCTAATACCATATATGTATTAGGATTATTAGCAGTATACAGATGATTCAGAAAAGGTATACTAAGCTTTGAATCTGTGCTTCTTAGGAGCATTTGTAATTTTAGTGAAGTCAGAATTTCGATAGACATGTCGATTAAAAAAAAAAAATGTCAATTGTCGTATTGCTTTTTTTATTTCCACAATACAATTGTGACTTCAAATAATGATTACAATTCGCTAAAGAAGTGCAGGTTCAAAGATAAGTATAACCTTACTGAATTATACTTTATCTTCGCAGTGTAGGTATATCATATCATAAATGAATGATTACTTATGATTTGACACTGTAAAAATATGAATATTTCCTATCGAAATGCCATAAAAAAACCAACAATAAACTAACTTCAGGTACTGCGTTGACTCCGGCGTATAAATATAAGCAAACTAGAAAATTAAAATCAGTCTTAAAGACGGACCCATTTGGCATAAACAATTTTGGCTTGGAATACTATTATGAAAACATTTGTGAGATCTTATTTACAATAAGTACCTAGTAGTATATAAAACGTATAGCAAATACTTTATAAAGATAACATTATAAGGGAATGTATAAAATCACAGATAATATAATGATTTCAGCACAAACAGATCTTACGGTCTTGTTTTGCCTGTAAATTTTGCAGAGATTGTCGGCGCCGCCCCGATGCACAAAGCATTGCATATTCCACTGATGTCTCCATTCTAAAACGAAATAACGACATAAGTTGTTATACTTTCACAAAAAAAACAGTTAACAAATAAAGTGAAAAAAAGTCATTATTATTACCAATACAAGTAAGTTGGTACTTGCCTCACTTTTTAATAAATGTACTTATTAAGTACCTAAGTAAGATTTGTAACTCTCCAAATATTAATATACTTATTGCACTAAAACATAAAAATGCTGGAATAATAAAAAACAAAATGCACAAAACCACAAGAATTACAAAAATAAACTTATAATTGGATCAAAAGCATTAACTAAGTAACTATAATAAACATCAATAGTAAAGTGCTTCAGTACGTATACATTATTTTCTCGCTTCGGGTTAAGAAGAGAGATGGCTGCCTCCAAGTCATGCTTGTGTTCAGAAGCTGCTTGTTGGGACTGGTCTACCCATTTTCCTTTTGATTTTTTTTTATTAATATTTATCATTTATTTTTGCTTCATTTTAGATTGAATTGGCTTTACGCCAAAGCAGTAATTGACCAATCTACCATGTTCTTATTACTATTGTAAACTGCTTGCTTTGTTATTGAATGAATTTGGCATCCTAGTTAAATGAATCTAAGCGAGTTTTGATTTAACTTCCAAGAATTTGTACTTCTTGAGTATTTATTACTTATTACCAGTAGATGCCCATAGATGCCAGTAGGTGTTGATTATGACTATACCTAAATAAACCTCTTTTTAAATGTGTAACTACTGAGTCTCTTACTGGTTCTTCTCAGTGGAACCAACATTATGGACCAGTAGTAACTTCTGACTATTTGTAAGTGATTTGTATGCCTACATGAATAAAAAAAATTATGCTGATTTTTTTTCTAATCTTCAAATAATAAAATCCTCATCCAAAATAACACCATAAATATCACCAAAACATACAAAAAAAATTAAAAAAACATAATAAGTAAACAAGGTGAAACAGGCTTACCCCAAAGCCCTAAGAACAGTGCATTTAATAATATTGTTTACCATAGTAAATGCATACCTGTACATTATTTTGTCAAGCAGCATCTCAATAGCATGGTCAATGTTCTGTCCTGTTTTGGCACTGGTTTCCAAGTATGGCAGCTTGTAGTTCTTGGCAAACTCCCTGGCCCTATTCTGGTTCACTAACCTCTTCTCTTGTAAGTCACATTTGTGACCACATAGAACTATGTCTGGATCATCACTTAAACTGTGCATCTGAAATTGTTATGTGAATCAAATGATACTTCAGATATGTAGGCTTCACCTTCACTAACAAGAGCAGGCAGATGTAATAAGAGACATGAGAATTATTCATAGGCATGTTTTTTTACACATACCTTCAATTGTTCAATCCAATTTCTGACTTCCAAGAAAGATGCTTCATTTGTGAGATCGAACAGCAAAAGGAAGCCCATTGCATCTCTATAGAATGCTGTAGTCAAGCTTCGGAACCTGGAAGTGTAAATCCCTACATTTGTATGAACCATTCCTATAAGTAAATAGAGAACATTAACCATGTAAAATTTATTGTACCTTTCTTGTCCAGCAGTATCCCAAAGCTGCAGGTGTATGCGATGTTGCCTTCCGTTTTGTTGATAAATCTGAAGTAGCAAAAAAAATACATTCATTTAAATACCCACTTATTATCAGCTTAGTTACTCTTGTATGTGATCATATTGCTATTACTTTTACGCAATCATTGAATTTGTAAGTTATCAGTTTATCACATTATCTAGCTTATTGAACTTACCACACTTTTTTCCCGAAAGTCAATACCGACCGTCGAAATAAACTGGGTATGGAACACCCCATCAGTATATTTATATAAGAAACTGGTCTTTCCGACTCCAGAATCACCGACACAGAGAAGTTTTATGAGATAATCGTAGTCCATATTCATTCCAGACCTAAATAAATACGAATAATACGCGCGTTTTGCGCACCTACCTAATCTTAAAATAATAAGAGGAACTTTATAAATCCCGTGTGGGTAGTAACAATGTACTTAAACACTTAAACGTAGTCAAAGTAACAATATTCTCGTAGATAATATTTTATTTATAATCAAACTCAAACGAATCCTAATGTTAGCTAAATTTAGACGAAATAATTACAAACAATAAACAAGACACAACAATCAACCGAATAGTGATGTACCTAATCGATAAATCGATTATTAAATTAATTATCAAATTTCAAACCAATACGAACCTATTATTACAATTATTTTTCTGCACACATTCAATTTAAAATACTTAGTGGCTTAAGAATATTTTCTGCATTATTTAAATCTTTGTTGTTGAAAATTATTATTACGATTCGATAATAATCATAGAGAAACAAGTTGGCTGCTATTGTTTTTTTTTTTTGGGTATGTATATTATGATTTACCACAATCCGATTAAAATAAGACTGAAAGTCGTTTGACCAAGTAAGTGCTGTGACACACCATGAGAACGATGGTGCAACATCACTACGATGAATGATCACTTCAACTCGGTTGATTTTTTTATCGTAGTGTCTCCATTGTAGTTAATTATTTTGCTTTTTGATCACCTCAAAGCAGTCAAAATAAACAAACTAAACAAAGCAAGAATAATTAATGGTATCCTCAGACAATGTGGTTTACAACTTCAGTGATTTAATTTATGGACCAGTCGGAAGTTCAGCAGTCGGCACTGGCTAAATATCTGATATGGTGACGCCATTTTTTTATACTTCTTCTTCTTTCTTTACGAAATGAAATGCGATGAAATAAAATGGATATGAAAATGGCCTCACCCGCAACTTAGCGGGTATTTTGCCAGTGTCAAGTAATTAATAGCAATATTAAATTCAATAAATACACATTATAAATAAAATAATGGATGTGACATGAAGAAAATTTTTTATACTTATCAGGTTTCATTGTTATGTCAAAACTCAAACAGTCAAAACTGGATTATATACTCTTTGGTCAAAACCAGTGTGACCGTTTTTAGTATATTCAGTACCAAATTGGTATAATTTGGGCTCCGTAAAACTAATTTAGTATTTTTTTGGTATCCTTTCATATTCTGGTATTTTTTGGTACATTTAAGCTTTCAACATTTTTAAACACATTATTGATATATTTTTGGGTTGGGCGGGCTACACTAATTTCCATTCGTTCGTATTTCGTTCACATAATTTTGTCTTTGTCTGATGTTTACTGCAACTGTATTATTTTGTCTCTTTCGAACGATTAATGCTAACAAAACCGCGAATCATGCTTTAACTACAAATCTACGTTACGCTCTACGTCGCGGGGAATTACTGAAACTTAAAAAATAATTCTTAGCAATAAGTATAAAAGGGGCCACAGTCCACGGATTTTTTTTGTTCTTTATTTATGTCTCTCTGTGTTATCGTGCGTGTGTAGTGAAGATAATGAAGCGCAAATACGATCATATTAGATCTGACTGGGAACAAAATCCTGAATTTTCGTCATGGTGGCCAAAGATAAAAATAGTGAGAACGCCTTGTGTAAAACTTGTGGAGCAACATTTTTGAGCAGAATCGCAACAATTAAAAGTCATGCAGATTCTGAAAAACATCGGCGGAAACTTACTAGTAAAAGTAGCGGTTTTTACAAACCTTGGAGTATTGTATCGCTTTAGGTATTTTTTTAAGCAAACTTAATACATCGAGACATCCAATGCAGAATGCCAATATCGCGTAAAACTAAATTACATCGTAAAGATGTCCAAATTTTTCGTAAAAAAAAATATTGACATTTTGAATTTTGCGCCCTGACCTTGCGAGGTCTAAGTGAAGGGAGTGTAGGTTGTGTCTCATTTGACCCATCAAAAGATATGGTAAAAAATAATCCGTCGAATGCTGACTATTTGTAATAAAACTTATTGTAAATATTTATTATTATTTTAATATGTCTGTATAATGAAGGTATGTAATGGGTAAAATTTAAAAAAGTAACTGATACTAAGTGTTTTAATTAAATTTTTCCTCTTTTACTTTTATTTTAGTATATTTTTAGTATAATTCAGCATTTGATTTAGTATTATTTAGTACTGGCACCTTGTAGTTTTAGTAGATCACCATTTTTTAAAACGGTCACACTGGCAAAACAAATCTGTTTCAAGATTTTTATTACGAATAGATGTAATGATAAATTGAATAATATAAATTAATGTTTAAGATAAATAAATACGCTATGGCAAATAGCGAAAACGTAACAGAATTCGATCCTAAACCTAAAGTCAATGTCGAATACTGGTATGATTTTATCATATTATAACTAATCATATCCATTTTATTTCATCGCATTTCATTTCGTACAGAAAGAAGAACTACTCAGAATTCTACTTACGATTTTTATGCGTATCCGCACACCCTTATATCCGTATTTTACAATCTTCCTATTATAATTTTCAGTGGTGCATGTGATTATGGAGGGCATTGCTTAGCGCTTGCACAAACTATTAGAAGAATCACTCCGAATGCTGAGATAAATTGCAAAAAAGGACGACAAGGTATGTTCAGTAGTGCTAGATGTGAACCAGCAGGCTAGGCTTTTACCTATTGGGATTATTAGCTACCTTCTAATGCCTTACCTTGCAATATGAAATTAACTTGAGTGGATATTTATCTCTGCTAATGTTTGTTTTTTTATTAATATAGACCAAGGAAGCACATATAAACAGTCTAAAGATACCACTGGTTTGGAATGTTCTGTTCTATTGAGAAGAGCTGGCAAACTCGGTGGTTACTCAAAATAAGTATTCCCCTATTAATTGCAATGGTGCAATATTAAATATGTGTGTATGTGTGTAGTACATGAGCAACATAAAATATAAAATTGTATAGTACAAAATATGGATTTATTCAGAGTTTTACCGACTATTTATATTGTGTATATATGCAGTAATGCTATGCAGTGGCAGAAAATATCTGAAGGAAAACCTGCATGTCTGAGACAACGCAGCCAATTCTTCAAAGATGTACTTAACACATTGACTGCGTTAGAGGTCTAAAAGATCTCTAACGTGCCTTCTGGCTGAAAGTCCTCTGAAAATGGCACCGCACTCAACGTGTTAATCTGTCAACCTGTAATGGGTCAACCACCATTGACTGGCCTGTATTCAAGGCCTGTACCCACTAGTGGGATATAAAAGGGGTTTTTACAAAATTGTATCTCTACTCTTTTTCTGTTGCAGGCTCATTTGAAGTTGTAGTTGACAACAAGCTGGTATATTCTAAGCTGCAAACAATGGCACTACCTGATTACGATGAGGTGTCTCAGGTGGTGAATGACGTGTCTCTGGGCAGTGAGCCTCGCCAAGTAAAAGGACAACAACCAATAAACTGTGCAGTATCATAATATTTATTTAAATATAATAATAGTATTCAACAACTGGGGTGTATTCTATGCTTACAAAGTTTTCCAGAGATTAAGTAAGTTGGTTAGAAATTAAAAACAAATATTAATATAACAGATTTAGAACATTTTAGTTGTACTTGAGCATAGCATTGAATGCACCCCTGTAGTATAAAGTATCTAGTCATAAATAAATAAAAGTAATCAAGCCAATAACACTTAACATTATTATTTAAAGCAATGATAAAAGGTGTGCCTTTATCAAACTGTGATGTGATCATTTAATTGTTTACAGAATGATCGTTGTAAATATTGCTCTATTGTAAATATAAAAATGGACAACCAGTATCTTATATATTGAATTAAATTAAATTGAAAACAAATATACATCAAACTCATACATAAAACATATTTTATTACTTATAGTATCTGACTTCTTATTCTAAACATAAGAAAAACAACAAAATATACACTTAGTAGAAAAAAATATTTTCATACAAAATCAAATTGGAACATAAAAATATCTCAATCACAGCCATTGTTGGAATGATGTATATGAAAATATTGCTTCACTCAAAGTTATATGCTATATAGATAATAATATTTCCCCTTTTTATATAATTCGTGTTTATCAATCAAATAGGTAATTGGTACAGTTTCTACAAAGCAATTTTATATAACTGTCCATGTATGGTAACATTTTAAATATTGCACAATTACAATGAGAAGCTTCACCAAAAACAATTTATCTAAAGTATGATGGGAATCATTTTTTCTATTGTTTCACCTGCTTATATCATCATCATTAATTACAGATCTTACGGGGGAGTGTATTTTGAGAACCCGGTCATGTGCGCTGTCAACTGTTCCTACGTAACTTAGATAAATCCCAAAGCGCATTTTTCCCGCAAACTGCTCTGATATCGTTCGTAGAGGTTCAACCGTCTTTTCGCCAGTCTCTTGATCAATGCAGACCATTTGACATCTTGCACATTGACCTTCAACCTGAAATCCGAAAAATTTAATAGATTAATAAAATTGTTTTACTAATAATTATAAAAAGAAAAGTTTTTCATTCCGTAATAATACTGGAATTGTAAAATGCGCCCATACGATCTGATCCTTTTAATGGTTTTCGCGTGTGTGGTGTTCTGTTGTTTGACTTTAATAGTATTTCAGTAAAAATCAAGCAGTCATAAGCACTATTTACGTACCCGAAACTCATGATTTCCAATAGTCAGTCTATGCCAATCTCTTTCAGCCAGTTCTTGATCCATATCTATTATTATATTTCCTCTAAAACGATCTGTTAAATGATCTATATCGTCAATGAAAAATGGATCTTCAATTTTATCTCTCAGCCATCTAACAGTGGCCTTGTTAATTAAAAGATATTGAGCCTGATTGCTCAAAGACAACAGTTTTTGGTCTCCATCGTGTTTTTTCTTTTGAACTCTGTGATCGTCTTTTGACTGCTTAACTAGTCTAAGGAATGAGACTTCTAAAGCTTCTGAAATCCAGTTGCCTGCTTCATCTCCACAATCATAGCCCTGTACAATGTCAGTGCACACTTTACTGCGACACAATGATGTTTCTGTGATTTTATTTGCTGACACTGTATCCAGAGGTATGGAAATTGAAGATTTTCCTGGAACAAATGAAAAATAAGAATATTGATGTATTGTTTTCACATTGTATTAAGTACTTACAATGGAACATCGAAGTACACACCTTTATAGTGAAGTGTCATTATTCTTTGTTTCAAATCTATTTTCGGCCGTATCATACACATTCTCGGATTATGTTTTTGCGTTAGACATACGCCATTATCTTTTATAATCATCCATTCACGATCATACTTGAATCCTTTGGCACCTATTTTCCAGGACGATTTTATTTTAAAGGCACCACATGATTTGATGGGAAATATTGCAATCTCTTTCACTATTATTTTAGAATCGACATTTAAAATGTGTGTTCCAGTGCCATTACTGAAAAACTCTTGTTCATTTAATATTTTAGATGAATGAATAATCCCATTATGTGTGTTATTTATCTTTACTGGTTCTACAACTCTGAAATGTTTTGGTATGCGATTTGGCCGCTTAATTTTCGTTTTAACGAAGCATTGGCATATCATATGAATTAGTTTGTCTACATCATTGAAGGTATTGAAGTATCCAAATGAGACTCTTACTGCTCCAGTGGGCTTTCCGTTAATTAAATCAAACCCGTCTCCACATACATGGCCAGCTTTGTGCATGTCTTTCATTTCTTTGTTAGTGGCCACCAGGTGGCGCTGGCAAGAGCCTGAATTACAGAAGCAGCCAGTACGTACATTTATGCTGAACAAGTCTGCCATATGTTGAAACTGAAAAAAAAAACGAATAGTTTCAACTTTGTGCAAATAAGAAGATTATGGAATAAATTATGTATTCTACTTATTTTTTTATTAAATTTGTATTGAATATAATAAAAAATATCTGTTGTGTTTACCTAATAAACGGAAAAATAAATTTATTATGAAAATGAAGTAAACCATGACTCATCTAGTTCATCTTGAATTAATTGCCCCATTGATTACAATAATCATTATCTGTATTATTACCTCTGAGTATCCAATGTATGACCCATCTTCCCTCATAAGGTTAAACGTAACAATTCCGCCTTGTTTTTGTATGTCACTAAAATCAGTATCCATATAAAAAATTGCTGCATTTATCCCATTTTGATGTCGTAAGTCTTTAAGCTGACAATACAAGTCTTTTGCTAGGAAAAATGTGTGATAAGATATTGTTTCCATTGGATCATCATAGATTGTCTTCGGTATTAGTCTGTACATTGTATCAAAACATTGTTTCAATGCAATGATAGATAGGAATGATGATGTTCCATCCTCGAATCTGTAAATAAACATTTAAACAAATAACAAATTTAGGTACACTGCAGCAGTGCTGGTGTATTGAAAATATTGAGGACTCAACCAGCAAACTTCATACTGCCTCATATCAAATTATGTTAGTGAATTTTTCCCATGTTGTAATAGTTATTCTGATTTTCGGTACAGAAACAAAATCAAAGATTGTAAAAATCAGCCCATCCATTGTTGAATTATAAATGGTAAAATAATTAATATCTTTTTAATTATAAAATAAAAAGTATTGTGTCAATCAATATAAAAACCAGAAATAAGTTTCTGACGTTTGTTGTTGTCACAATACTTTTTCCATCTTATTAAATGTTCAAAAAGTTACCTCTCAGACAAATCATTTCTTTTTATGTGGAAATCTTCTGTAGTCAAAACAATATCAACGGTCCCCCCACCAAAATATTTTTTTTGGTTCAAAACATCTTGACTGGAGTTCTTCACCAAAAGTGCACCTAAGCCAGTTGGGTAGCCAAATATTTTATAGAATGACATTGCTATGAAGTCTGGTTGAATTTTAGACAGATCCAGTCTACTTGTAGATACAAAAGAGGCGCTATCTAGCAGTATATACCAGTTAGAATTTATTTTTCCCAAGTGTTTTTTGATGAAGCTATTCAAACATCCATTCTTGATGTGGTCCATACAATCTGTTGGGTATTTATAGCCATTAAAATTGCTCTGTGCAGGATACACAAGTAATGTGTTGGCATCATTCTTACTCTTGTATTTTTTTCTCCATAATGTTGGCGTCTTAGTATGGCTAGTGCTCAGTGTAGATAGAAAGTCTTCATGTGATATATGGATGATATCAGCATTTTTGTCAGCAGCTATTTCTCTTAGACCAAGGACTGATGTATGATTATCTCTCAAGTATACAAATGAACCACAGTTTGATGTGTCATCTTCACTGGCAAACTGGAATGACTCAGCAACTAGTTTTAATGATTGTGTTGTTCCTGATGTAAATATGACTGAATATGTTGAAGGATCGGTGTTAAAGTGTTTAAGCAGTAAGCATCTTATTTGCTCTATACAGTCCCTTGTATATTTGTCCATATGCGGATTCATGTACACATTGTTCATGAGATCTTCATGAATGCTTGTGATCAAACTTTGTGGATATAGTGTCGCTCCAGCATTTTCAAGGTAGCATCTTTCTGTAAAATATATAATAAAAAATTAGTGTCGGATAACATAAATTACAATAACTTGTTTGCACAAGTGATTTCACATACTTAATACTCATACGATGATGTATGTCTATAAAAGTAGATTAAAAATTAAATAAAGAAATCGAGGTAGACATTAAATATAAATTAAAAAGCAAGGACTTATAAAGTTTCATATATCTCAATATCTACTTTCATATGGAGATAAATGCTATCAAATAGTATTTTACCTACAATGAAAGACTTGTTTTTTTAAATATGACGCAAATAAGAAAAAAAAATACCTTACCTCCCAATCTTGCGAAATTCGACGTAATTTTGACCATTTGATCATTTTCAATCACTTGGCTTAGTGGAGTCATCTCGTTGTGCTCTTCATGGGGACCTGACATAATTATAATCCCATGTACAATAATATAAAAATAAACAAAAATCCCTAAAACAACCTTGCTGGCACTAAGTAGGTAATAAAATGAACAAATCCATCAGTTCCGGCGATGAAACTCTACAAACAATTACATCTTGTACGTATAACCTTGTACATAAGTAACATAATAAGTGTTCATCACTAATTATCTACAAAATACACACAGTAGAGATGTGTAAATCCTGAGTGATTTGTAAAAAAGATTTACTTTTTTCAACAACACATCATGCATCACTAAATCAGAAGTTTTTGGAATACATCTTTAAATCACTTCAGATAAGATTCAAATTGATTCAATTGAGACCATTACGATTTGGAGTGAGAAGACTATAGGCTGGTATCATGATTCAGAAAGAGATAGAGAAGGATGTGTAAGATCGCGCGTGCGTACTGCATACGACGCGTTGCCGGATAATGTAGAATGCAGAGAAAACTATTCTTTCTGCACCTTATAATTAAGTGCAATGTATTTTTTTTTAAATAGGAAATCGAGTGACCGTTTGTTGTTCTAGTTTTAATTGAATGTTTCGAATGTTTCGATGCTTTTAATTGCGTATGCGAAATTATTTTGAGAGTGTAAATAGTGAATTGAACCAAAATCTATAAATAATAACTATTTATATTTATCTTTATCAATGATATTTTGACTTTTGTAAATAATTAAAAACTTTAATAAATGTAAATAATTAGGTGGTGATCAATTGTGTTGGAACAAAAATAAGTACGTTCTTATACCTCATTAGTACTAAGTAGGTATTTAATAACGCCAACCTAGTCCTTTGTATGTTTATTTAGTTAATTATGAAAGCTAGGTTGACAGTCCTAAGCCTGATAAGAATGAAGGGAAATCAGTAGTATATGTATCTTTTTCTCCTTCCGAATCTCTTCGAATCATTTACGATGTGTCGTATGAATGACTCTTTAAATCTTTTAATTCCGACACACACGGAATTAAAAGATTTAAAGATTTAAAAGAGTGATTTAAATCATTTGAGTGAAAAGATTTATAAATCTGTAATCAGTCAAAAGATTTAGTTTGCGCATCTCTAACACACAGTCGCATGTGTGTAACTAGTTACAGTGTTCAAAAAAGTTCAATGTTTTGACATTTTGATGAACATCAGCGGATTGGCGTTTCGTTTGACGTAACCAAACGTAGCTTTGACGTTTTGTTGAAATGTTACCACAATTCACAACTAAACTACTACTTATTACCGTTAAAAAAGGTAGAATAGAGTACAGCATTGAAAATAAAAAAAATGTATTATATAGGTAGGTAGGTAGGTCTGCCGCTTTGAGACGTCTATGTTTATTTATTGCGTACTTAAGTATTTACTTGATTTAAGAGGTGTGTACTTATCATGTTAATTCTTGATTTATCATTACACCCAGAAGGTATGTAAGTATACCTATTACACTTGTACCCACAAATAAATCGAGAGAACTCCACAAAATTGCTCTCCACCCATATAATATGCCATATGCCTAACGTAAGTACTTATCTTTATACTCGTACAGAGGTATGTTCACCTTCGACGGCATCGCCTTACTAAATTGTGTTACGCCAATTTAATTATTGCTTTTATGGAGGGCTTTTAGTAGCTTTTAGTAGCAAGCGGCGGCGGCATGATCGACTCCCCCCTAAGTGAATTGACGTTCACGACAGAGGGAGGACATTCCCTTTACACTTTTGTTGAGACGACGGGCTTTTCCTGCTAGACTACCACCCACTCTTGACGCTAAGTACATACTTATATGGGTATGTAACTAACTAATTACTTACCTATATAGGTATACAAAGTCTGAAAATTGATTGCTTTTGATGATCTGTTATCAATCAAAAACATTAATCAATTAAGTATAAGTATGTTAGCAGATACATATAGTACCTACTTCGTTGGAACGATTGAAGTATTTTCACCACGATTGAAATAGAAATAGCTCGTCACTGACCTAGATAAAAATACTTAGATAGTGGGTATCTAAGTAGTCTTATTTAGTATTTTTCAGTTGGTGGTTGATGGCCGGAAGAATTGCATCAACGGTTTGGGACATCAACTTTTTGTTTCTGGCTTTCAGAGCGAGCCTATTGTAATCACCTACTTATTCCAGGTATACTTACGGGGTGTAGGTATGCCTGGTATAATTATGATAAATAGGTAAGTAATTCTCAATGCGAAAGGGGTTTCTGGCAATTATCTACCATGCTGCTCAAGTGCGGGCTGGTATACTTCCACGTCTTTTAATAGACAAGCAAATTTTAATTATAAGTATTGATTTTAGGTAGTTAGTGAAAGATCGGTTGTTTATCATTTAAAAAACACCTTGCGCTAGCTGATACAAGCATAACGTAGAAAAAGGAAGTCGTTACAAAAATATACCTACCATAGATTATATTAATATAAGAACAAATTGAGAAGGTAAGTTGGTGCTTTACTAACCTTTAACTTTGACCTCTCCTCGATGTAATTACGTCCAAACAACAAGGGTTCAATCACCGCAACAACCTCTTATTATACCTCGCCTGACACTACTGCCCAAGGCTGACACCCTTAGACAATAGTCCAAAGTTTCTCAATAGGAGTCTCATACTATTGCCGCGGTGAATGTTTGTCTCATCGATGACTTGAACCCGCGTGTTTACAAATATGACGAAACACTCAACTAATGTTTTGCAAAACATACTGTTACGTGTCTCGTGAATGATAATTTATGATGTCGCGTATGCGACATGTAGGTAATGTTTATATTGCTACGAAACGGTTGGCGAGATAAATATCAATCGGAAGTTGTGTGATGTGTTATGGTAATATGGTGCCGTCTAGATAGGCACTTACTGATGACAGGGACAGTCAAGATCGTATCCGTGTATTTGTGAAGTAGGTACTATTAAAATGGTAGCTATTACTTATACACTGGCATTTTTTAGCTCGCGCTTCCATTATGGTATAAACTCTCATCTTTCAATATATTGCCTGCGATTCACCGTCTGCACTGTTTATGTATTACCTACTTATACTAGGTACCTACCTACCTAGGTACTATTAGGTACCTACCTAAGTAAGAAGTACCTCTTACATAAATGAAATTTTACTTATACTTGACTACTTTTAAATTCGTTGGTAATGGTAAAGAATTATATTTGCGATTCATTGGCAAGGTCAGGTTTCGCGAGTTTCCTTGAATGCTGTTAACATGAAAAGAATGTTGGAGGCAATGTGCTTATAACCTCAAGTGTATTATTTAAAAAATAAACACGCATGGTTCGTGTTGGCTGGACGCCCCCGACGGTTGTTCTGGGGTTCTTGTATGTATGTGACTTCCTAACGAAAACTGATACCGTAGATTCTACTGATGATTCTAGGGTTAAAATTGACCGTCAATCTTTTGATTTTAGCATGAAATCATTAAAGTTATATCTCAATGTGAGTTTTAATAGAAAAAAAAACATAACTACTAACTAGCTCCTAAATCTGGAATGTATACTAAAACTCGATACGTTCGAGCACACTTGCGACTTTCACGAGTCTGGTATCGCGCGAAGCGTTGTGTTATGATCCCGTTGTTCAGAATTGCGCGCTAAATAATTACAAAGTATGTAACCAATAACTTTCAACATAAATTATTTATATAATTTTATTACAGGCATTAATTTCGTTTCTTTACCATAATCCTTACACACTGCCTATGTTACGTGCTCCGAAAACCCACATAGTGTGTTGGAGGATTGTATGGAGAATCGGCAGCGCCATCTGTGTATCTTAGTAGTGAGATTGATGAGGTCGCTACCTAATAATCGTGGAGTTTGATTGAAACGCGTTATTTTTTAATTGCTTGGCATCTAAATAACAATTCAGCTCACACTGTAATTATATTATGATTCAAGGTATTATTCGTTTTTATAAAAGTTAGTAAGCACAAAAACGTTATAAGTAGTTTATAAAGTAGGTAGCCATTTTTGTCTCTATTAGAGACCAGTGGGCATGGTATGGTACCCTAATATATTACTTATTTAAAATCTTACTTCCGAACACATACAGTTTTTGCGTGTAAGTATAGTTATGTGTAAAATGATCTGTCGAATGTTCTGATTCTAATTCTGATACTACTACAAATATTTCAAGTTATCTACGGCATGTCAAAATTGTTTGCTCGCTAGATTCGCGCCTATAACGTAGGTGTGCCTAGTTTAAGGTCAGCGAATTATGTTGGGTGTTAAACTGGCTTAATGTCATAACCAATGCCATTGACCTCGGCGGCGCTGTTAAGCACGTTATGGCATCGGTCCTGACTGGCCATCAGATACTGGTTTTTAGTTACCGAACTTCGAGAACACCGTGGCGTAACTTGTAACATATTATTGTAACCTGCTTGTCTTGTACATCTTTTGAATACTTGTAGACCGTGAAATAAAACGCGTTGGTATACTTTGTATAAACCAATTAATGGTTCGTTAAAAATATCCAATAATTAAATATATTGAGCAATGTTAAAATACGTTTCGATAGATAAACAACTGGTTTTGTCTATTTGCATGTGACGGACAAGCCTATAACCGTTATATTTACTTATTATAGTTATAAATGGCTCAATTGATATACACCATCACGCCCGTAATTCCCGAAGGGGTAGATAGAGGTGCACTGCTACGCACCCAAATTTCAATGATTGTATTTGGTTTAAATGTATGGCGTGATCATGGATATTGCTATGCCATGCCGGGTACATTCCTACTCGATATGAGGAAGATTTAGTCCATAGTCAACCATGATAGCTCAGTGACGGTTACGCAACTTTTGACAGGCGCGTAGGGTTCCTCTCGATGGTTGCCTTCACCGTACCCACAGCAAGTAATACGTATTGAAAATGAGATTCACATATGATACTCTGAAAAGCCCAGAAGTTGCCAGGGCTTGAACTTGCAGGTTCAAATCCCGCCTCGCCTTGGAAACACGGTATGCAACATACCTTTGCTTCCAAGGCGAGCGTTCTACGAACTTGGCTATCCCTGCTTGACCAAATTGATGCAATTTATAAAGTTGGTATGTAGGTACTTAATAGGTTTATGTTATTAAATGCTCTTTTAACATGTTTTTTTTTGGAGCTTGGTACTCAACGAAACATTTGCTTCCGGCTTTAATCCGGAAAACTTTTCATATTGAATTGAGGCAGCAAGTTATCCACAGAATGGCATTGACTGACAACGGCGAGTAAATAACGCCAGCCACTACGTTAAACTACAGAATCATTTTTGTTTTTGCTACAGCGGCACGTTTTGACATACGCTATGATCTTTGGTAGCTCTACCGTTATCCGAACCGTTATACTCATATTATGTGTCGGTTGTGTTCAAAATAGAGATACGATAAACAATTCAATAGACATCAGTGATAGAAACTCTGATATTTATTTGAACTCTTTACAATTGATAGTTAAGTATGGTTATACACCGCAGCAACATACAGTGATAACGAAAGATGGATATTTAGTGACACTTTATAGAATACCCAGGAGTGGACCTCCAGTGTTGTTAGTGCACGGTATTGGCGACAGTTCCGATTCATGGGTGGTTCTAGGACCTGCCAAGTCTACAGCGTTCCTGTTGTCGGATTCTGGTTACGACGTATGGTTGTTCAACGCCAGAGGAAATAAATACAGCAAAGGCCACATCAGCAACCCCACTCAAAAGCAGTACTGGGATTTCAGCTATGAGGAAATGGGGACCCAAGATCTACCTGCCGTCGTCGATCATATACTCAAAACAACAAATCAACAGAAATTATCTTACATTGGATTTTCCCAGGGCACTACAATCTTCATGGTTATGTGTAGCACGAAGCCCGAATATAACGAGAAGATTAAAGTAGCGATTCTACTAGCACCGGTAGCAACGATAAGCTACACAAAGTATACCTTCATAGACATTGTTAGTCAGAACTTAGATTTGGTAAGTACATTTTTAGATGGGATCGGCGTTTACGATTTATTTTCGGATAAGGCATTGACTAATTTGTATCACGCTCAAGTGTGCCGAGATGGAGTGCCCGAACAAGTTTTGTGTTCCTTAGAGTTCTTTATTAGTTACGGTATCAGAAATATAAGCAATTTGCTGCCCGAGAGATTGCCGGTCCTTGCTAGTCACATACCGGCTGGAGTATCGACAAAGACGTTCGTTCATTATATACAAAGTTATATAAGCAGGCAGTTCCAAAAATTTGACTATGGCCCTAAAACGAATCGGATCAAATACTCCAGCTCGAAGCCTCCAGTATATGATCTATCATTGATAAAGGTACCACTACACATGTTTGTCAGTGAGTCAGACTGGTTCAGCACGATAGAAGACGTGGAACAACTCAGAAGAAAGTTATCCAGTGTAGTGCAGTATGTTGTGTATAATAAATCATTGGATTTCACTCATCTGGAGTTCGTTTACGGAAGTAGAATAAATGCTTTCGTCAACGAGCCAGTTATAAATATACTTAGTAGATACAGGTAAAAATGTTATTTAAGGTAATTGTATGCCAGCCTAAGCATGCGTATAAAGACTACATTGTTTTGATCTGTGAAAAAGTGATGAAGTTGCAGGCATTTTTTTTATAATTTTAACGGCATTGGAAGAAATAATCTACCTACCTACTTACGCACGTAAACTAGTACTAGATACCTATGAGGTATTGTAACTTCTGCTCAAATATCAATAACGACAAACTGTAGCCCCCGAACTTATAGACGTTCTGTAATTTTATCAAATGACATACTTATAGCGCTGCGCATAAGAGTTTCGCTTTGCGCAGTACTATGTATGACGTTTGATAATGTTACTACGTCTATAAATTCGGTGGAACATTTTACCGTCAGTTTGTGAACTGAATTAATTTTTAATGTGGTTAATGTAGGTGTTATTTTATTAAGTCTTGTTAAAGTTATTTTATAATCAAACTCAAACTATAGAGTGTCAGTCAAATTTTAGTACCTTCCCAAACCTATTCGACGTTGTTCATATTTAAGTAGTTCCTATAAATTGAAACGACTTCAACAATAGGTTGATAAGTACCTGAGTAAATTAATTTGATATATGTGAGTTAGTTAAGTATATTTTAAGTTAATCGACTTGTTGTACCTGTTGTTAACACTTATTATACTTATTATGTGTGATAGAACTATTTCCTATTAATTATGATAGAATACTGATTTTATTAAAATTCTAAAACCTATTCAGTACAGACACTATTTATATCCTACCTTTCTCTTCTTCATCTAAAGTTTGTAAATATACATTGGTATATTTCGAAACCCTATTTATCGACATTCCCATTCTCCCAATAGGGCTCAGTAGTCATATGAATAGTCTTCTAAAAAATAAACATTCAAGCATCAGCGACTCACGTACATAATTGAAAAGCCGCACACATACGAGAAAACTAAAAGCAAAACAAAAATAATGTGTATGTGTGCTCATGCAGGGTACAAACTCCGGTGAGCGGAGGGCCAAAAATTAAAAAACTCGACCTGTCCGGGCCGGTGTCGCGAGCAGGCGCCCTGTTCAAATTGCCTCTCTACACTCAATTTAACGTGGAATACACTCTGCTTTGTCCGGATAATGAACACGGCTACCTGTACTACCTGATGGTCAACAGGCTCGTTCGTTTTCGAACCGACCACGATTATTTCTCTGACCGATAATTACAGATTCAGTAATTGCGTCCGCATTGAGTATTGGTTGCATGTCCTTCTGTAAGTATACCTAATTGAAAGAACACGATAAAAGTGGAGATAATGCAATTCTAAGGTATGTCTACTTAATCGAAAATTAGCTTCATCTATACATATAAATAAAATTGGAGTGTCTGTTTGTAATATTGAAATAACCGCTTTTTACTAAGTGCATTTGGATGTATACACGTTACCTATACCGAAACAACATTTTTTACAATTTTTGTCTGTCTGTCTGTCTGTCCGTCTGTCTGTCTGTCTGTCTGTCTGTCTGTCTGTCTGTCTGTCCGTCTGTCTGTCTGTCTGTCTGTCTGTCTGTCTGTCTGTTTGTTCCGGGTAATCTCTGAAATGGCTGGACCGATTTTGATGGGAATTTCACTGTCAGATAGCTGATATAACAAGGAGTAACTTAGGCTACTTTTATTTTAGAAAAAAAAATTGGATCTCTCGAAAAAAAATTAAAACCAATGTTGCAGCGCTGCGCCTGATTAAAGTTTGATAGCAACAATCTGCAATGCGTCCCGCGGGATCAGAACGCGAGCAGGCTGTTGCCAACGGCTGAGTCTTTGTTAAATACCACGCGGACGAAGTCGCCGGCAACAGCTAGTAGGTAATATATTTTGCACAACGTTTCGAGGTCAGAACATATTTGTTACATTTTTACTGAGTGTTTATTATGCGGAAATAAAATTAATTATACAGTATATATCTATACTTCCTGTTCCGCAAAAATACATGAATAATGTTAAGTAGGTAGGTACCTACTTAATTTTGCTTTTATAGTGGGTTTGACCCTCACTTATACCTTGAATATCATATTGGCAAACTGATGACAAAATATCTTCGCTCGCGTAGTTCAGCGTACCGAACATATATGCTACTTGTGGAGTAAAGTTTAGGGTTCCTAGTCGCGTAGGTGTGAGCTATGCACGAAATTCACTAAGCTACGCTTGTTCTGTCCAATGGCGGATTAAATGCACCAAAGACGGTAAGATTCTGCTTAGAATTAAGTACTTAATGGATAGAATGGAATTATGTTAACCAACTCAATTTACTTACCTGAATCTGAAGAATATTTATTCATTTTATGTTACTGGCAATATCAGCAAAATCAAAGAGACCGAAATATTCACTTTTTTTTAAAAGTAATAAGTACGGTCTGCTACTTGTTGATTTTCAAAAAGATGTTAAAGTAATATGGATGTATACAATGATCTAGAAAACAATTCCTGAAGCGAACGAATGTGGACTGTATATAATAATAATGAAACGAAGATGTGAATAGTGAATATTTATATAATTAGATACAAGAACAAACCTCTCTTACCAATACTTCCATCAATCTGTCCAACTACTTATAATTCAAATACACTTCAAAATATAAAAAGAACATAAGAATAAAAAAGGAATAAAACAGTAACAAAAGAGTTTGCAACATCCTGCCCCTCGTGCAGCAATGCACAAACTGGTTCCACTGGCCAAGGTCAGCTGTGGACCTTAGGTGACCAGCTTCACCAGTTTTTTTTAGGGGCCGACGCAGCAACCCTCTTGCTGTGGCAACGTCCACCACCCTGGTCACGCCGTCGTTACCGGGGAACATTTTGTGTACTCGTAGTCATGTCCGTCTGGGTAGCCTCTCATCAACAATTCTTGAAGAGTAACTGTTCGTACTAATCGCTCCCAACATCCGCCAAAGCTAGGTGCTGCAGCTGGGATAAAACTCCGTGATTCCCTTTGCGGCCAATCCTGAACTTGAGTGGCGTACAATTCTTTTAGGATACGGTTCGCACCGACGAAAGCAGTTTCGTTGTCGGAATAAACAATAGCTGGAGTATCACGTCTGGATATAAATCGCCTTAGCCCCATACTTGCAGAATCAGCAGATAACCCTTGCTTTGGAAGGTTTCCTGTAACAGAGTTCATCGGCAAACTTTTTCGGATCCTGCAGTATAGACATCGGTTCGCTTCAGTTCGCACAGTGTTTCGAAGTCTCAACAGCTAGAATTTGTGTATGTAATGTTTCGTTAATCACCAACTCATGGTTGGCCTGCCCGTCGATGGTAAAACTCCACTAATAAGTGTACCACTGGATGGCGACCGTCGAGTAAAGCTGGGAAACGGGTGTCAGGGTCGATGCACGCCACAGCTTTGATCGTCCGGCTAAGTGCAGTAACTTATCTTCTTCTCCTAATACGGGTGACAGCTTGTTGCGGCGACTCTTTGTTGGGATTGGCTTTGAGTTGCGGATGCAGAGAAATTCTTCCGAATAGCAGTCGAGCTGGGTTTGTTGCAGAATGTGCCTTTCAGCGATTTTCATCAGATCGGCGGTAAAAGGCATTAGGGTAGTGGACGTTGGCAAATGACGAGAACAACAATGTGATGTTCGCAATCTGATTTGGAATTTGCCAAAATTATCCCTTGGTAACTGGCTGGTTCCCTAGGGCCAGTCCTCCGGGAATTTAAAAAGAAATGATGGACCAAAAATAAAACCATCTGTGTGACCGATCAAGCTTGCAATTTGATGTATTCTAATTGCATCATCAGCTACGTTCAAGTCCGTTGGTACCCATCGCCAGTCGGTGACAGAAGAATTTTCCAAAATCTCGCCTAGCCGATGGGCAACAAAGGGCTTATAAGAGCATAAGAGCGTGTATTACTACGCAGCCACTGAAGGACAGCCGTCGAGTCTGTCCAAAGGAAAGTACGTAATGTTTTTTTTTTGCTATGGCTGTCCTTAATGGTATCCCACCTGATATTCAACCTCCACGCCTGTTGGAAATAAATTCGACCCTTAACAACTATGGGTTCCAACAGGCCTAAAGGGTCAATCACGGCAGTCACCCTGAACTCCTTGATAGATATCGCTCTGTCCGGTCTCCATAGGTACCGGAAAGCGTCCCTGTCCTGCTCCCTGATCCGAACCTGGGGAAACATTTCTTTGATATCTGCCGTTATGGCAATACGGCCCTCTAGAAAACAAAATAAAATTTTCAATAAAGGCTCAAGCAGGTCAGGGCCAGAAAGTAATAAAGAGTTCAGGCTGACTCTCTCATTTATTGCCGCGGCATCATGTACGACGCGAATTTTACGCTTCTTACGATGGTAAACGCCAAAATATGGTATATAAAAACGTAAATTAGTTGTAGTTCTACTATTATTGTGGCCTGAGTAATACGTTTCAGGTGTAATTTTTTCTGTGTTACCTTTGGAAACCATATTGACCATAAAAGCATCATATGCCTTAACGAAATCAGTGTGTTTGAACATACGCCTTTCGAGACTTAAGCAACGTGACATCGCCTGCGGATAACTGTCAGAGACACGCTGTATGTTTTCACGCCATGGCATACCTACCTCAAACCGACCCGTGGGTAAGCGTCTTGAAGTGATTTCTAGGGTATCCACTGCGCGTTGATCTTGCTTACTATGTAGCGTTTCGTTTTTACAAATCCCTAAAGAATCGATTTTGTAATTTTCTTTGATTAGAAACTCTACCTTGTCATCCGCAACCGTGTCAGTGTATGTCCCATGATTAATAAATTCTACTAATTTAGTTTTGCTAGAAGCTGCACCGTATAAAGTCCAGCCTAGCGACGTCAAACAAGCCACTGGTTCATTATTTTTACCAATACGAACTTCACGGTTAATTGTTAAATACCAGTGTTCAGCTCCAATCAAAATTGTTGGTGTAGCGTCGTCATATGACAAAACGTCAACCAGATCTACCAAATGTGAAAAAGACTCAACCAATTCCCGTTGAATTGTTTGTGGGCGCAAAGATAACGATTCCATAGCTCTAGCGTTTTTCACTAAAAATGTTTCCTGTGTGTGCCTACCTTTAATGTAAAAATCAACATATGATACAATGGTATTGCGTTCAAGACCGCCGATACCATTTACTGTTATTTTCTGTTGCGGACCTGTAACCCCTATGCGCGCGGCAATACTAGAGTCGATTAATGTGGCGGTGCTGCCGTCGTCGAGGAGCGCATAAACGTTACAGGCTCCTGCAGGACCGGAGATAGTAACAGGGATGATCTTTAGATAAGCACGAGGACGAAGAGCTAAGATGGTGTTAGGTTGTTGTACGCCTGTAGATGTGGTTGATACTACGACTTTTTCTCCAGTTGGAATTAAAACATTCGAAGTTTGGTCAGTTGTTACCGTGCAAATATTACTATCCGTAATCTGTGCGTCGTGTGTCTTGTGAAGCAGAGGATTGTGCCGTAAACGACATCCGTCGACACCGCATGGGTTAACCTTGCATGTTTTCCATTGATGTGAACTGCGCCTAAGACACCGGTAGCACACCTTCGTTTCGCGTAACCACTGCCATCTGTCGTCGACAGACAAAGATTTAAATTCATCACACAACTTTATGTTATGATCTTTTTTACAAAATAAGCATTCTTGTTTTATTGTAGAATTGATCTTAAAAGCAGTTTTCGTGTGTGTAATCGCATTTACATTTTCACGCTTCAATAATTGTCGGTCAATATAAACATTTTGCGCTTGTTGTGCCAAACTAGACTCGGGTGATAAGCCAAACCGAATATGTTGATCTAGCTCGCGCCGCAAAAAGTCAGACAATATTTCCAGCTTTGGACGTCCTGTGACGTCATGTATTGCAAAATCAGTCCATCTTATTTTAATTGTAGGATTTAATTTGCCTAATACTGCGTGAAATAATTCGGGTGAATATAAATACTCAACTTGCTTTAATAGCTTAATAGTAGAAACAGAGTTACGTACCCTATTGGAGATAGTTCCGAGTTCTTTGAGATCGTTACCTAAACGTGGAAGATTTTTAAGATTTGTGACTTCCTTGTAAACGATGAGCTCGGGGCGCGCGAAGTTGTCTTCAAGTGCGCGCATGACTTCCTCCGGGTCCTCTGTCAACATCAGCAGCGCCGCGACAGCTTCCCGCGCGGGGCCGCGGAGTGCATTTTGTAATCTAATTATGTTCTCTAAAGGTGAGAAATTAGTTTTAGTAACATCATACGTACGTTGGAATTGTAACCATTGTAATGTGTTACCAGTAAAAGGAAATAATTCCAGTTTCTTCGCATTGGGCGCCGATGCGAGAGCCTTCGCCGCTGCGGCGGTGTCGGCTACGGCTTGTAAAAGAGAAGAAGTGTGTCCGTCGAGCTCCGTGGAAATGAGCGGGGGCCTATCGCCAACCGCCTCGGAAGCTCTGAAGTCGTTACGAGATTGCTTTTGTGGAAATAGGTTTATAGGGGATGCAGTTGCCCGTGTGGCCGTCGGTAGAAGTACCTGTTGGCCGGGAGATGGAACAACAATGTGATGTTCACATCCTACTGCGGAAATGCCTCTATTAACGTGGTTGAATATGTGAGAGTTTGTGTCTTGGTTTTGTACCCAATTTTTAGTTCTATCTACGCTCACCCTTGTAGAGCTGTGGTGACTCACGCGGCTTCCTGTGCGGCTGCTGGCGGCATCGGCATCAACAGCGGCGAGCTCAGCTTGCAGCTCGCTCTCCTCAACTTGTCGTCGAAGCTCTGCAAGTTCCCGCTCACGTTCGCGCTCGCGTGCCGCGAGGTCCTCCTCGCGCTCGAGTCGACGGCGCAAAGCAAGAGCCTCCAACGCAGTCTTTCGTGCTTTGACAATTGAACCCCTTGATGTCGTCTGGGCGGTTCGCCCACTTAGAGTTATACTGCCTTGCAGAATTTTACGGACGGGTTGTGAGTCGTCGATGTGAGACGAATTAACGGGCTCTCCAACAGAAGCGCTAGGCGCAGGATTATCCATCGCTCTACTTTTACTGCGGGTGATGGGGGGGGGGGTGCGGGTGGTCATGAATTTGAAGATAGATATGAATACTACTTAATGAACGGAATGTAAATACTAATGAAATACGTAATGAAATGGTAAAGAAAAAATGTGAAAATGACAGATGAGAAAAATTTCTAAATGCGCTGAAAAACTAGGGAGAAGGACCAAAATGAAGCGAACGAATGTGGTCTGTATATAATAATAATGAAACGAAGATGTGAATAGTGAATATTTATATAATTAGATACAAGAACAAACCTCTCTTACCAATACTTCCATCAATCTGTCCAACTACTTATAATTCAAATACACTTCAAAATATAAAAAGAACATAAGAATAAAAAAGGAATAAAACAGTAACAAAAGAGTTTGCAACAATTCCCTAAAGTGTTTATTCGGCAAGCGTATAAGCGTATATGCCCAGTAATTAGTTGCCTAGGTACTGACTGATACGGATGAGAAATAACCATTTCCACAGACGTTAGGCAGTGCGTTTGCAAAAATCGCTCCCTGAAGGGAAAAGTTACTAAGTGACATTTCACCAAAATTTAAATTGTAATGTAGGTAATTATCCTACCTACTTTTTTGTCATCATTTGTGTAACTACGAATCTAATCTAACTTTGCAAAATTTCAACACAATAAGTTTCTTAAAAAACCTTGTGGATTGTTGCTTTTATTTAGAATCCCAATGCAATATACAATAACTTGTTTTTCACCTATATCAAGTGAATCACCGTGCATATCACGGCAGTATTTACGTACCTAATGATACTGTGATCCGGATCTTGATTCTTGTTTCGTGATCTGACAGTTTGACGCTATGGTCATTGTCATATCGTGACGAAAACTTTAAAACTGTTCTGGCTTGAGATTTTACACGCGTAATATTTGAAGTCGGTGTCTCAGGCTTGGTGCGTGTTTTGACACTTTTATAATTTAAATTTGCATTGCTTAAGTGCGGTAAGCGAGAGTTGTAGTTTCGTCCGCATGGACTTGCGGGCATAGCTAGTTAATTAATCATATATTTAAATAAGTAAGTACGGCTGGTAGACAAATAAAAAAAAATAGAAGGAACTAAATATCTCGAAATAAATTGCGATGCTTTACTTATTAGCGTTTCTCTGTATATATTGTTTAATGTTTAAAGAAGTAAAATTTTGTGTTAAGTTCTATTAATAAAACCGGTCCCAAAGGTATGTACCTAGGCAATAAATAGATAATAATTACAACATTATCGGCTCTAGCCAGACGATGTGGGTATATGTAGGAAGGCACTAGGGTTGCAATAGCATAAAAACTTACTTATTGACATTATTTGCAGAGATTTATAAGTAATTTTATGATAAACATACAGGTTTTTATGCTATATAAGTCAAGTAGGTTCAGAGTTTTGATGAACTGTCGTTCTATGTAAAAATAATGTTGTTTAATTATTTTTGTTGTTAAATATAGTCCGTTCAAATTTAATTACGTCTATTCCATCATTACCTACTTAAGAATTGTAGTTGCACCTCTACATTTTTTTTTATAATTATAGTAGTTTTCTAATTTACTAGATTTCTATATTATATAATAGGCTTGGCAGCCCTAGTAGGTACTGACGCATTTCAAACAAGGTCCTCTTTAATCAACACAACTTTTAATATAACTAGCACTTGTCGTCGTATAAGTAAAATGATAAGCGTGGCTCAATTAAATACACTACCTATAGGTACGCACGGTCATGAAATTACCTACTCGTCAAGAAAAATGTATTGATAACAGAGAGTAATTACATAAGGAGTCGCCAAACGAACACGTAAGCGAGGTATTATGGGTCAATGACCGTATACCGATCCGTGATAACCATATCTGCCTGCCTTATAAGGATCGGTGAATGAAATTAAATACGGAAACAAGGCTTACCAATTCCCGTCCTAAACTACCTTAGATGAACGACCTGATCAACTCAGTAGGTATTGACCCTGCTTTCTGTAGCACGGGTTCCGCGTTCGAATCTTGGTAGGGACAAGCTTTGTGTGATTAGCACGAATGCTTGTACCCGAGTCATGGATGGTTATTATCTATTATACGTAATATATACTGGGTTCGCCCCCAGTCCATTGTACGGTATCCATAATACAAGTGTTGTTTAGTGTGCTCCTATATTTGGTGTGTTTGTCTGGTCATATTTATTAGATTGATAACAATAAAAAGTCAGTCATCACACGAGGTTTGCGTCTACCGGGATTCGAACCTGGTACCCTCGGTACAGACAACAACCAACGGTGCGAACTTCCAACATTCAATAATCGGAATGGAAGCATGGCACCTACGTTTGTGAAACGTGTCCGAGCGGGGCGGGCGGTGAGCTGCCGTCACTGATTTTTTTAGAATTCGAAAATTGGTTTTTACTGCATAAGTTTTGTTTGATCGGTCGGTGCCTACCGATATATTTTTGGGACGGATATTTATCCTCTAAAATTGAAATGTGTGCAATAGCAGGGGGCTACTATGAACTCTTATTCCAAGCAATTCCCTTCCCAGCCTAAATCTTGTCACCTGTGTCATGTTAACGACACGTATTAAGATCTCGCTAAACAGTACTACTTGTCTTGGCCTGTAATTGTAACTGTGACCGAGAACGTTTGGAAACAAGTTTTTTTTTTTTGATAATGATTATGAATGGTTCTTTTGCTGAACGTTGCATAGATTTTGATTTTGGTAAGTAATCAGTGCCATGATTGAGAGATTTTGCTAAGTAGGTTTTTGTTTTTGATTACTTACCAGAGTCAAATTTAAACGTTCTCTTCCTGATTAATGCAGCCTATAATATATCAACCTAATATAATATTTTAATAATGTGGGATGACTAGTGTGTATCTACATATACCTAATCGCATATGTGGTGTGTTCACGATAGCGCGGGCTCTTTCTAAAATTGATCTGTCAAATTTTACCGCGAACAAAAAACTCGGTAAACCAAAAAAGGTAAAAAAGTGACGACGTCGTTTGCACACCGCTCCTTTTAATCGATATTCATACAAAATGATCATATAAACAATTTTCATGTACTTTTGGGTTGTTTGGAGTTCCTATCGAAAATAATAGTGGATAGTAGCTAGCCCTGTCTGACTAGAAACATTACTAACTACTTACTACTACCACTAGAAATACCCGTAGCTTAATACGAACTTCTATCAAGGCTAAGAAAAGTTTACCAACCGTTGAACCTCTTCCTAACGATCGATTCTGTTGAAGAATCTATTCTGGGCACACTAACACTATAAACTTTACTTACTTTATATAAACTTTTGAACGAGTTTATGTACCAATAGAGTGATTGAAGGTTTTCATACGTTTACGAGTAAAGCTGATTTTTATACTAGGGGCGCTGCTGTGAAATTAAGTAATGATTTGATCAACCAATCGGTATTTGATGCTATCAACATTTTTACTAACCCCATGAGCTGTGCTAACTATAATGTTCAGAATTTAGTTTCAATGAATGTTAATTTAAGATTGTTAATTTAGATTATTAGTTGATTACATCAGATAGGTACCTACATTATGTTAGTAATTGAAGGTAGGTTAGGTAACCGGGTCGTTAAATGTTACGTTAGGGTTGAAATTAATGATGGGATCGGATTATATCGTCAGCAAAATCATATTGCAATCCTCTGGATATTAGTCAATGGACTTATCTATAATCCTAACAAAGAGTTAAGTTATGTGTGACATTGCACAATGTAAAACCACCACACCAGCAACACGACACCAACAACAGCTATCAAGGCTTGTTCGAAGGGGTAGGAGAACGGAGACGATACCCTCAATGAGAATCGAAGAGGAAAGATTGGTTGTTAGCCATTGAATTGGACAAGACACATTGCAACGGAGGAAGTTATAATTTCGACGCGTATATTACGTTTTTTTTTAATTTTAATCAGATAAGGGAAAAAGCAAATGACGTACCGTAAAAGAATATTAAGCTAGCAGGAAAAAGGGAAGATTAAGCAAAATAAACTCATCCCACAAGAGCGAAGCCTTCGAATATAGAAGAGTCAAGAGAAAATGTCATGTAATGGGGTCATATGAGAGGCACCAATTTATCTGTTAATGATTATGGAGTTACTCGTCTCAGAAAAATACAAATTTATACCAGTTTTAACCGCCATTGAAAAAAATCTTCCAAAATATATGCACACCACGTCTAAATATTTACTAGGTATGCATTAATCGGTACCAACCAGTGTGAAAGGATTCCAAAAACATAACAAGTCTTCAAATTCCATATTTTCTTAAACATGTTATGGATGGTCTGATTGTAGAAATGATGAAACCAGTCGACAATTAAAACAACGGCGGTCACTGCAGTCTATAATTTTCAATAAAATCCACAACGCTCACTCGACCGGTTTTGATGGTATAAGATAAAATGGGGTCAATGTTAACCGCTAATGATAAAAGCGATCTACCCTTATGGTAACTACTTACTAGGTAGTACTTACCTATTTCCTACAAATACTAAATAATCATAATAATTAGCTGTTTAATGTCCCAATGGATTCAGGCCATAGTTCTCTACGCTTTTATAGTGCGGCGTGGTGCCGATAGGGTTTTCATAAACATGCAGGCTTAATTCCGAAGAATAGAAGACGTCTCATTAATATATCTGTGATAGATACACTGTTCAGCAAGTGATAATCATTGTACGCAGGTCACCCATAAAGATTTAAAATCCCAGAGGTGCGGGTCAGGATAGGAACCTGTATCCATGGTTCAAAGGGGAATGTTCTACCAACATGGATATTATTATTGATTTCTTCTATATTTATTATATCGTTTCGGCTGCTTTACAGCAACCATGGTCACCAGATGACCGTCGAGAAACGTCGGGAACGTACAAACATAAAATAAACGTTATAAAATCCGCAAAATGTGTGTTTTTTCAATGGATATCATTGCTTATCACTTTTATAAATGGTAAATGATATCGTTTATAGAGCAGCTGCTGCTAAAGAATAAAAGCAAGCTTTTAAAACATTATTAACCCATATTATTAACTCCACTAAACACGTCGGCTCAACAGCTTCAGTGGATTTTATATTTATACACACCACTTTGATGTGGGGCAGTCCTCTGAAAGGGTTAATTAAGTGAAAGATTCTCGAGGCCGGTGGGCTCAGTGATCGCGTCATACGAATTAGAACGATTATTGAGCAAAGCACCGCTTATAACTGTGCAAATATAACAATGCTGCTCATATATGTAATCAATGTGATGGTAATCACTAATGCGGTGGCTTACGATCGAAAATCCAATGGTTTCCTTGAGGATAATACGCAGTTAAGAGTATAAAGGTCCTTAAGGGCTGACACATGATTAATAACAGTATATTGGTTTCCATCAGTAAATGATGTAACACGTATATTAGCATTTGGTACGAAGAAATTGCACGTAGAATAGCCTAAGAACTATGACAAACCAGTCGTTCTAATGAGTTAATTATGATAACAGCAGTACTATGATTTTGATATCTATTCTGAGATGTGATGATGAGATTCTTGATGTGATTTTGAGTAGGTACCCTATTTAATAGCTGCTAATATGTTTGGGCTTCAATGTATAGATAGGTAATTACCTATATTAAAAGGCCGATGTCATTTAATCACACATGTACATACATAATTGATGCGTTTATTGTGGTCAGAGCTTTCCCCCCTTAAATCACTTTTAGTGGTTGTGAACCTTTATTGAACAAAACATAATTGTTTTAAAAGCTTTTCCACCGTCGGATAACCGCGTCATGTGAAAACAACGATGCAGTTGCAATAAACGCCAAACCTTTTAACTTAAAGTGTAGGTATACAATTTGTTATTTTTGCCGGACAATGAGTGTACGAAAATGTCATAGATAACCTGTATTTCCCGAAGGGGTATGAGATGTGTAATATTAAGGCCCCCCCTCCCCTTATTTTGCCTGATAGGTTTGGTCTCGCGTAACTGAAGGCGAGCTTTAAAACTCTGATGTCAATAAAGCTGTAAATTGTTGAATCAAATGTAGTATATATTTTATTCGTTTATCCCGTTATACATTATTAAAATCTAATTTATATGAATTTTGCTGTTACCCAATGGCCGTGGCCCGAGTGCGCAAACTGACCGTTCGCCGGTCTTAATAGAGCTATTATCCAAAAACGCATGAATAAAAACGATTTTCCTGATTTTATTGTGAACTTTAATGGTAGGTATTAAAAGTAACCTGTTTATAACATACCTACTTATATGCATCAGTCACCTGAATTTTTAAAAAGTTTTTTTCAGCCAATTTGTCATCTAAAATATTTTATCAGCACTTTGGAGGGTAAAAATATTAAGAAATATGACCAAGATTTTTGTGTGAAGGACAGTTCGAAATTAAAATGTCAAAAACAAGTAATGTTTGACCCTATTTGATGCCTAGTCATTTTTATATTAAAATATTTTTCATAATTCGCTCGTATTTTACAAACCCAATTTTAATACCGCTAGTTAATTCGAATTTTAGAACCAACGTTTTGAAACATAAACGTTAAAACAATGTTTTAATTTAGCTACTGCACTATTATGTCATGCATGACGACAAAGTTTAATAATTTTTGCGAATTTTCACGTTATTGCAGAATTAAAGAGAATTTTCCGTGAAGCGTGCATAAAGGGCGTATAAGCGATCGCCGGGTTAAGTGTGGTGCGACGAGCCGCGGGCACTAAGCATGTTCATGAATTATTTACGGGCCACCACTACCGATGAGTCTGCCACACTGCACCTTTAATATTGAGATCGCTTTGAGTTGCGACCCCTCAAGTGTATTTCAGGGTATTTTTGTCACATCCGTAAAATATATTGTGTTCAAATGAACCAGGGATGGAACGAAAAATAACAGGCAAATTAAACATTCCTTTTTCAAATTGGGGATTCTTAATATAAAATATATATTTTGGATATTTTTCTTTGTTCTTTTCGTATTTCGTTTTAATACAATATTTTTTTTGACGAATTTACCATATGAACATGTTTTTTACGTGGTATAATTTATTTCTAATGTAATATTTACAACAATTAATATGCAAAGCGGCCTATTATAAAGCAACTAAGTAGGTATTACAAATGTAGAATTACTTAAAACTAGATAGGCAAAAAATAAGAATAAGTAAGCATGGTAGTAATTAGATAGGCACTAGAATTAATTTGCTAGTGAGTTAATATTTTTTCCTAGCTAATAATTCCAACGTTTTAATAGGTAAAGTAAATGTCTTCCTATACGGGAAGTTTAGGGAGGTATTCACTCTAACTAAGTCCCCAAAATATTCACTCATAATTTCTATTTAATATTTCATGTGAAAGAAAGCGAGAAATATGGCTTAATGTGTACTAATTATATTTTTTATTCAACGGATTTTAATTAGCCAGAATCAAAAGGCTCTTAGCTTATGAAATAAATGAAAAGGAATCCTTTCATTTAATTTACCAGGTTTGTTAGAGAGATTTGATCTTTATGATTGACCGTAACGATTGATGCCGTAAAATTACAGACGGGTTTTTTCAGGTTTTAGCCGGGTTGGTTTCCGAGTGTGGCAAGCGAGCTATCAAAAATATTTGAATGTTGTTTTTTTTTTTTTAATAAAACTTTCCCTCCAGGAGCAGTAAAAAACATCCACCCGGAATAATAATAATTATGTCATAAGAAAATCATTGTCAAGTACCTTATTACACTGAATCCATTGTCATAAAAAAACAATTATTTAAGAACAGGACCTAAGTATACATATAAAGTTATTTTTTGTTGTACGTCATTAATTTTCCATTTAAGTCTCAGGCAAATTTAATTTCTGAGAAACTTCCACATTATCCATGGGGTTCTCCTTACAACTAATATCATTCTCGATATTTTTATAACCAATAAACACCTGAGATGTAAATAAAAATGATGGCAGAGCATATTTGAAGGAGTATTGATATAATTTCAGCGACCAGCGATAATTTGTTCAGCATGCACAGTTACACCCTATGTCTGGTCTTATATGACTGGTTTTTGTGTCCCCCGTGCACTGGATACTCAGCAGTCTGTGAAGTCGTTCTCCACAAACGTTAACCTGCTTCGTAATAATAGTTCCTTATCCTGAACGAGGTCTTCGCCGAGACCTGATATTTATAGCCCCTGCTTTATACACTTACTCTGGGGAATTTATATTGTTACTACCAAGTGTATATTATGTTTTCTTCCATTTGCAATGGTAATACAAAACGTAGAACTTCAATCTTTTTTTATAATACCATATTAAACGAATATTTTTTTTATAAATTTGTGGATCAGCATTATTATAAGGAGCGCTCTTGTAAACAGGAGGTCTCAGAGTTAGATCCCTGCTATTAAACTATATTGACGTGAGCTCGTGTTTGCGACTGTGTTTTTCGCACATTACAAAATTTTTTTTACTGTTTTAATCGGCTGATATTCATTTGTGCGTATTTCACAGCGCGATCGAAACAATGCCTGCCCATTGGGAGGAAGTTAAAGATAACTCGAGTCCTTTTTAATAATGGAGGAAGACACTGATATCCATGAATAAAGGTAATTCTTACCGCGAATTAGTGTTGTCCACGAGGGACCAGCCAACGATGTCAGTTCATATTTCTATGGGAGTAGCAATTACTTAGGATAACATAATAATTGTGGCTATTTCAGTAAGCGATGTCTTTACCTCAACATAGTAATGCGACACGGAGGAAGTGTGTTAAACAAATCCAGATTACACTCTATTACTCACGTTTACCGTATATACTCAATTACCTACTACGATAAAATCGAATAGAGTATTGTGAAAAAAAAAACTAGTGCCTTAGTAATAAGGTTATCATGCAATGGTTTGTCTGATCTCCCGTACGGAAAAAGTATGTGCCATGCTGAATGCGATGTGGGCCAACCTTGCCATTTCCGGCAACGTTCAATAGAATATGTAGTACGTGATATGACAGTTATGCGGCACGGCGCTAGTGTCGCGACGCGGCGAGGAAATAAGATGTCACTCAAACCTCTACGGTTGTGACTAACTGACGTGTCACGCTTCGGTGTCCCGGCCGTCGACGTGTTTCTACCGTTTATTTTGAATAGTTAATATTTTAAAATATGCAAATAGCCTAATATTATGTCAGGTATCGCTCAACCAACAATGATGATCGAGGAGTTAAAGCGTTTGTTTAGAATTTTTGACTCTATAAACATTGTTGGATAGATACTGTCACTAAAACTACATACAAAACTGTCTAATTGGTGATGCATATCAATTCAACACAGCAAGATTTTTATTTCATCGCATTTCATTTCGTAAAGAAAGAAGAAGAAGATATGCATTTTTTTCTTATAAAAGAAACTACAATTAAAATTCCTTTTTAGAGAAAATAATATGATCTAGTGTACCACAAGCTGCTCTCCCAGGATATCGTAATTGACATGTCATGACCACTCGCGGACACAAAGAGACAGAGATTGTAGAAATTTCGCTTGGCCGATTATGTCCGCCCAGTAAAAAGGCCTGCCTGACCACCGAGTGTGTCCGACAACTTGTTAATGCAGATGTAACAGAATAACGTGTCATGTAGGGAGATTATCGCGAAGGCTGTGATAGAGTTTTTGATTTCAGAATAATTTAAATATAGGGTTTACAATGTTTAAATTTTGCAATGATTTTTTAATTTTATCGTACAGCACTTCTAATGCTATTCTTCGACGTTTGAGCTCATACCATAATCTTAAAAGCTCTGTTCTCTCCAGAAAATTATCGGGAAAGTATTCAAAATTAAGAATTGATAGCTATAGTATTCGTTGAAAACGACTTGCCCATTTACATTAAAGCTACCATTCAGCACATAGCAAAAATTTAGTTTTCATGTAGGACATAACAGGAGTTAACACGTGATGGTAGGAACTAGGTTGAGTACATACATAGCACACATGAGTGGCGCCAGTACACGCTGCACCGCGCCGCGCGTCAATGGAGCGCGGAAACAATCAAATATTGGCAACCCTGTACACTCAATGTTCGCTCCCACACACCCTATAAATTTCGTTAAATATTTTTCAATTTGATTGTTTTACATTTCCAAAGAATATTGAGGCAAAGAACATACGTCAATGGTTAAAAATGATAATACCACACTTGTTACGAACTAAAGTCTCCAAAGAAGAATAATAGTCCTGCTGGTTGTCAATCTTGGATTTTGGATTAACAATATTAACACTCCCAAGAATCAACTTACTTGTGTCGGTCGGTCTGAGCTGCTGAGAAATGTATGCAGATATTCGTTCACTCCATCGGTATTTGGTGCTGTTAAAACCTGTACCTACTAAGTCACCTCGCAAACCAGGATTATAAACCTAAATATAAAGATGACCATAAGACTAACGGCATCCCAAGTTATGGTTGTAAAATTAACGCTAATCCAGAAAGCAATTACCACAGTTCAAATGGGGAATTATAGGAATAAAATTAGCTTTGCTTCATAGATGACATTAGTGCAGGTGGTAGTGATCCTACATTCCAGGGTCCTATTCCAGGGTTCGAATTCTGGTAGGTGGGTAAACAGGTAGGCAAATACAAGTTTTGTGTGATGAGCACTAATGTTGGTACCGGAGTCATGGATGTTTAATCTATATTATATACTAATATTATAAATGTGAAAGTTTGGATGGATGTATGGATGGATGGATGGGTGTTTGTTACTCTTTCACGCCAGAACGGCTGAACGGATCTGGATGAAATTTGGCACAGAGATAGATTATAGTCTGGAATAGTACATAGGCTTTACTTTTTATCCCGGTAAAATATATGGTTCCCGTGGGATAGATGTTTAAATTTTTCATACTTTTTATCGCGGGTAACATCGCCGGGCGCAGCTAGTATCTATATAAATATTATACTGAGGTCGCCCTCAGTCCATTGTGCGGTACCCATAATATAAGTACCCGTCGCTTAGTGTAGGACCATATAGTCAGTGCGTTCGTGTGGTGACATAAATATTTTATTAGAACTGAATTAAAAATGTCGTTATAAAAAATGTGAATTACGTACGTGAAATAAGTTTTTTTACGTTCGAAAGAGTGCGAATATAGCTATTCGAACAACTGGCGAACTTAAAAGCCAATGTTAATTGAATTGGCCTCAGATTGCAGGACGCCCTCGGTGCAGTGGTAATTGCGTTAGCAACAAACATGTCCGAGCTCTCAGCTCCTAATAGTGCTCATTCGATAGATTTTTTTGCATACAAACGAGTGTGAAACAAATCCTTTTCTGGGCTGTAAAAGGTTTATCGAAAAGCCTTTTATTCTCAAGATATGTATTAAAATATAAAGAAAATGGGTGGCAGGGATTACGAGGATTATATAGCATAAATAAAGAATTGAAGAAGGAAAATGTATGTAGTATTTATAAAAAAAATCGCCTCGTGTGAGTACGTACTCAATACAATAGTTTCATGAGAAAATAAAATAATACTGAACTCATTATATAAAAGAAAAATAGTTAGACTTGCGTATTTATCCACTGTCTATGGTCAATGTAGGAGAATATTATAAAGGTATTTCACGCAAGATTTATGGGGGTGTCCAGCTGCATAAATACGTAGCTGATAACGAATTCAAGAGGGCAAGATAAATAAAATTGCTCCCTTTATCAAAGAACTTAAGAGGTGCTCAAAACGATTCCGCCTTTTTCTCTTATTCATTCAAATAGCGAGAACCAATTATAACTTGTAAGTAATCCTCTTATCTGAAACTCTACGAGTCGACGCTACCCGCCACTCTGAATATAATTCACTTTATCCATATTCAATATCAGATCGTGCGACGGCGAGCAAATAGAGCGATTCAAGTGAGAATTATTATTGGATAAAGCTCGCCTCTTTCCTCCTTGTCTATTTTCAGTGTCCGTTGGAGCGTGATAATTTATGTGTTGTATTCGATATTGCGCTGTGGAAGTGCCATCTTTATTATTTTGTAAGTATGGATTTTTAATAAGTACGTAGTATTTTGAGTTGAGGTAAAGGTAGGCAATTTGTTTGGTTGTCAGTTTCTAAAATTGTGTTTATAAAAGTAACCTTCAATCCCATTACTGATACTTCCTTATATTTTGGGCGACTATCTCTGTGGCTCCTACAACCACTGCACTATAAACTTTTTGTTCTTACAGGTAGTCTGCGCCTGATCCTCCTCGATGTAGGCTTCCGTAAATTATATAACGTCAGCTCTAGACCCTCGACTGAGTACTAACCCCTGTTATCTCTATCTTCCCTCTCTGCCCGGGAGCGCTTCTTTTCGACTTCATGAGGTCTTTACCTGAAGAAGTCTAAAAGGTTCAAGCAGGAAACCAATACCGTCGTCCTTTGTATTTGTGTTGGCTATACAAAGTGTACGTGGCTTCGTAACGAAAACGGATACCATATATTCAACTCGTGACTCTGGACCTCCAGAGTTGGAATTTTCCTTCGTTTTTTCATGAATTATACACATTGTCCATCAATATTATAGAATCGATTTTAGCATGAAATCATGACGATATATCTCTACGTGATTAACAGTAGTCGTCACGTCACACACGTCTAAAATTTAGTGGTAAATCATTTTAAGTCCAACTTGCATTTAAAAGGAGTAAGTAACAAAAAGTGTAAATAATTGCTTTGGCAGGCAACACCAACCTGTTTGCCTGGGCCCACATTGGGCGCCACTTTTACGTGACGGGAATTTCTATGAGTGTACGGGTTCACTCGTACAAAATGTTCCATTTAAGTAGTTTAACAGATAAATAATTAAGACATATTGTAGTTTGTTAAGCTTATTTACTACTATGCTCGCATTTTTTTTACATTTTGTAAGATTTTCTGTATGCGCGCTAACATGCTGCTAGGTTTTTTTTATAAAGTAAATACTCATATAGTCCTAGAGGTTTGCATGTCGCAGCATATTGAAACATGAATACGCTGAAGACATTTTCTGAAAAAACAAAAAAGAAAAAGATTATGAATAAGAAATATAAAAAAATTGCACTTTCTTTTGAATATAGTAAAAATACGTTTAATTTACCCTTGAAAAAGTTTGGATAGATATATCTTCAAAGCCCGGCGCGCATAATGGCGTAGGTCTCAAAGAACGCTGCATTATGAGTACCATGTAAGGCCGTATAATGGGATCGGCATTCCAGAACGGGGTGTTCCAGCAAGCGTCACAAATCGAGCTGATCTGAAAAAAAATCGCGATATTATATTATGTCAGTGAATTACCTTTGTGTTGTTGATGTACTATTTTATCGATTATTGTCTGCGCTGTTCAAGTTGATTCAACTAATATTGATTAAAACTTATATTGCGCAATTAGTAAGAAACAAACAAAACTGAAGGTAACTATTTTTGTCAACTACCTACATCATTCTTAAATTAATTTATTATAATTACTTAGTTACCATAAACAGACTAAGTAATTATAATAAATTCTTAAACAATATAATATCAGCATATTCTATTTTATAATCACTCCTACACAATGTATAGAATTATTAGTAACTTTTGTTAATTGTCACAAATAGAAATGATGGGTATTTAAAGCGAGGACAGACAGTTGAACGGTCAGTTCGTCGCAGGCATTCGTTGTGGAAAGTGTAACATCCAGTGAACTGGGATATAAGTAAACGTCTAAATAGAAACTGCAAATTAAGATAAGTATGATAGAGATGCGCAAACTACATCTTTTACTTGATTACAGATTTATAAATCTTTTCACTCAAAAGATTTAAATCACTCTTTTAAATCTTTAAATCTTTTAATTCCGTGTGTGTCGGAATTAAAAGATTTAAAGAGTCATTCATACGACACATCGTAAATGATTCGAAGAGATTCGGAAGGAGAAAAAGATACATATACTACTGATTTCCATTCATTCTTATCAGGCTTAGGACTGTCAACCTAGCTTTTATAATTAACTAAACAAACATACAAAGGACTAGGTTGGCGTTATTAAATACCTACTTAGTACTAACGAAGTATAAGAACGTACTTATTTTTGTACCAACACACTTGATCACTACCTAATTATTTACATTTATTAAAGTTTTTAATTATTTACAAAAGTCAAAATATCATTGATAAAGATAAATATAAAGAGTTATTATTTATAGTTTTTGGTTCAATTCACTATTTACACTCTCAAAATAATTTCGCATACGCAATTAAAAGCATCGAAACATTCAATCAAAACTAAAACATAACAAACCGTCACTCGATTTCCTATTTAAATAAAATACATTCCACTTAATTATAAGGAGCAGAAAGAATAGTTTTCTCTGCATTCTACATTATCCGGCGACGCGTCGTATGCAGTACGCACGCGCGAACTTACACATCCTTTTCTATCTCTTTCTGAATCATAATACCAGCCTATAGTCTTCTCACTCCACATCGTAATGGTCTCAACTGAATCAATTTGAATCTTATCTAAAGTGATTTAAAGATGTATTCCAAAAACTTCTGATTTAGTGATGCATGATGTATTATTGACAAAAGTAAATCTTTTTTTCAATTCACTCAGGATTTACACATCTCTAAAGTATGATTATATTCTATTGATTCGCCATGACTTTTGTTTTATTGTGATCTATGGTAATTGTGCTTCTATTTTCATTGCGCTATCCGCTGTTATTTTAATACTTGTTATTGGTTGCTCATACATGTTTACATTACATAAATTACATAATAAATGATGGAATGTATCTATATTGTTTAATTGCCAGAATCCTTATGTTATTATTGTAACAATTTTCAGAAGTGGGATGCCGAAACGTCGTCACTGTCCAGGTTTGGAGCCATTTGAAGTTGAAGAACTGCCGACTACAAAGCAGTGGAGACCATGGCGCTCTCGAAATCCCGAACAAATAGCTGCACCAAGTTCTTCGGATACCATCGCGTCGGGAGACACTCCTCCCAATACTGTAGAGAATCTAATTACAAACCAAAATCAGGACTTGAACACCGGACATACCGTAAGGCGCTGCCCCAAGAACCAGAATCGACCTACATGTTCTTACTGCAATAGAATCGGACACTCCACAGACAAGTGTTTTTTTAAATCTAACAGAACAGAAGAAAACGCCAGTTCTGCAACAGTGAACCACGTCACACCAAATGAGGTAAACAGTACCTACTTTTTTCCTGTCCAGATTAATAACACCAGTGTACAAGCATATTTTGATTCGGGCGCAAAAATCAATGTGGCCAGCCCAGAGATTGCTCAGAGATTAAACCTAACCTTGACATCGTGTCATATGACTATTAGTGGCTTTGGGGGTAGTTTTGCTATGGCTAAAGGATCAGTTGAAGTAGATGTGATCATCAAAGACATTAGTTTACGAACAACATTAGTAATTGCTGATTTAAAACTACACAATGTTCAACTCATACTAGGACAACCTATCATTAACAATCCACGCATCAGATTCCTGATATGTGGTACTTCGCTCATAATAGAAGAAGTGATACCGGAAATATTTTATATAGAAGAAATCAGTCCTGATAATCGTATTGAAATACGTTGTGGGGAGGATGTCGTCTTACCACCCTGGAGTATTTCAATTATAAACATTCACTTAAATACGAAAGATAATCATGACATTTACGTAGAGAGCCGAACTTGCCACAATGAGATTAGGGATTACGCTATCCCTACAACTTTGTTATCACACGACTCTACCATAATTAACGTACAAAATAATTCACATCTTTCGTTGCTTTTAGAGAAGGGCGATCTTTTAGCTAGAGGTGAGAGGTGGTCTGAATCAGCAATAATTTCAGGAGACAATAACGCGTATTCAAAGACTGAAATCTTATCAGTTGACATCGGAAAAATTCAGTGTGAGTCAAGAGAGAATGCCGTGAAAGAAAAGCTAATCAAATTAATAGAAGAATATTCTGACTGTTTCTCCTCTTCAACGCAGGAGTTGGGATGCACTGATAAGATTCAGATGAATATTCACTTAAACTCCGATAAACCAATATGCTATCGACCCTATAGAATGTCACTTCCAGAAAAGGCAATCGTCAGAGATAAAATTAAAGATCTCCTGGATAACAATATTATACGTGAGTCTTGCTCCCCTTACTCTAGCCCAATCATCCTAGTGCGCAAGAAAAACGGTGACTACCGTTTGTGCGTCGATTATCGAAAACTTAATAGCATCACAGTCAAAGATAAATATCCTCTACCGATAATTGAAGAACACATAGAGAAACTAGGCGGTAAAAGAGTGTTCACTAGCCTCGACATGTCTCAAGGATTTTACCAAATACCATTGAACGAGAGTGCTATAACAAAAACAGGGTTTGTTACACCAGAAGGTCATTATGAGTTTTTACGAATGCCTTTTGGTCTTGCCAATTCTCCTAGTGTATACCAGCGTTTAATGGATACAATTCTTGGTTCTCTAAGATTTGATAAGGTATTACCGTATATGGATGATCTTCTTATAGCATCGATCGATGAAAATGACGCTTTGGACACATTACGTACTGTTTTAAATATTGTGAGAGAAGCAAAACTCACTTTAAATATTGAGAAATGTAAGTTCTTACAAAGTGAAATCCATTATTTAGGATATGACATCAGTAAAGATGGTATAAGACCAGGACAAAAGAAAATAGAGGCAGTATCAAAATTTAAAGAACCAACTAACGTACACGAATTAAGAATGTTTTTGGGATTAACAAGTTATTTTAGGAAATTTGTAAAAGCTTACGCTGTTGTTGCATACGACCTATACCAGCTTCTAAAAAGGGAGCAGGAATGGGTTTGGACAGAAAAACAACAGAAGGCTTTTAACGAACTAAAAAGCATTTTAATTTCCAGACCTATTTTAGCACTATACGACCATACTGCAGAAACAGAAGTTCACACCGATGCGTCTAGTAAGGGCATCGCAGGGATCCTTTTACAAAGAAATGGTGATGAGATGAAACCAATCGCTTACTTTAGCCGGAAAACGTCGAAAGAAGAAGCAATGTACCACTCTTACGAGTTAGAGACTCTCGCCGTGGTAGAGTCGTTGAAAAGATTTAGAATTTATGTAGCAGGGATAGAGTTTAGCATCGTCACTGACTGCTCTGCCGTAAGAGAGACTTTTCAGAAACGAGATTTGTTGCCTAGGATCGCAAGATGGTGGTTAAGCATCCAAGAGTATACTTTTAGGATAATCCATAAGCCAGGAAAACTGCACAAACACGTTGACGCCCTCAGTCGCAATCCAGTCGACGCCCCAGGAAAATAAGATGTACTGGTTCTCGACCTGTTGGATTGGATTGTGTGTTTGCAAAATCAGGATTCTAAATTACGCATAATAAGGGAAAAATTAGAGCAAAATATTAATGACCCGGATATCCAAAATACATATATCTTAAATGACAATAAAATTTACAGGAAGTGCTTTAATGATCAGCTTCGACTAGTGGTACCAAAACATGCAAGATGGAACGTTTTACGCAAATACCACGACGATGTTGGACATCCTGGACTAAAACGATGTGAGACACTAATAAAAGATTATTGTTGGTTCCCTAAAATGAACAGGTTCATCAGGAAATACGTGAATAATTGCTTGGACTGTGCTTATAAACGAGGGCAATATGGAAAGTTGGAAGGTGAGCTTCACCCGATAGAGAAGGTGAGTGAACCACTACATACACTTCATATTGACCACACAGGTCCGTTTTGCAAAAGCCGCAAGGGATTTTCATACCTATTTGTCGTTGTTGATGCTTTTACTAAATTCGTATGGGCCAAACCATGCAAAACAACGAAATCAGCGGAAGTAATTGATAAACTTAATGAAACCTTTAGTATGTTTGGTTACCCCAAGAGGATCATCTCGGACAGTGGGTCAGCTTTCACTAGTAAATCTTTTAAAGAATTTTGCATTTCTAATCAAATCAAACACGTGAAAAACGCAATTGCATCTCCAAGATCAAATGGACAAGTCGAAAGGTTTAATAGAACGATAATTGAGGCTATTAATAAAAGTACGAGCGAAGAACGAGACTGGGATGCCTGTCTGGGAAAAGTGGTATGGGGAATCAATAATACTATCAATTCAACCACAGGTTTTTGTGCATATAGATTATTATTTAATGCTAAGCGTGGACTACTGCAAGGAATGACAGATAATATTGTAGACAGCGATCAAGTAGTAGAAGAGAATAGTAACATTGCCAAAAATAATATTGAGAGGACAGCAGCTAATATGAAGAAAAGATTTGATAGTAAAAGGAAGAAACCAGTTCAATATAAAGTAAATGATCTAGTATTGTGGAAAAAATCGGAAGCGGGTCCAAAAGACGTCCGAAGAAAGCTAAAGGAAAAATATAGCGGTCCTTATAAAGTTAAGAAATCTCTTGGCAACGACAGGTATATTATTACAGCATTAAAGGGTCTAAAAGGATATAAGAAATTTAATGCTATAGTTTCGACAGACGTATTAAGGAAGTTCGTAAACGATACAGACAGTGATACTAACTCCAGTGATTCAAGTATTAACAGTACCGAAGAATTAATAGATTTGTTGGAAGGTTAAAGTAGCAATTCTAAGGTCCGTCATTAATATATGCCGATTGTTTATGTTACACGATAAGTACAATAATCTTCCTTGGATCGCTATTTAGAATGGCGATAATCTCTGGGCCGCCGTTCATTATGGCGTTTGATCTCCGGGCCGCCATTCATTTATGGCGTTTGATCTCTGGGCCGCCATTCACTTATGGCATTTGATCTCTGGGCCGCCATCCGTTAATGGCGATTGATCTTTTGGGCCACCATATTAGTGATGGTGATTGATCTTTGGGTCTTCAATTACATTGAAGATTGATTTTCATACTCGTATTATTCTACTTAGATTAACATAAACTTATTTTCGATTTGCAGGGACGCAAATGATAGTCAGGATGGACGAATTATTATGTCAGTGAATTACCTTTGTGTTGTTGATGTACTATTTTATCGATTATTGTCTGCGCTGTTCAAGTTGATTCAACTAATATTGATTAAAACTTATATTGCGCAATTAGTAAGAAACAAACAAAACTGAAGGTAACTATTTTTGTCAACTACCTACATCATTCTTAAATTAATTTATTATAATTACTTAGTTACCATAAACAGACTAAGTAATTATAATAAATTCTTAAACAATATAATATCAGCATATTCTATTTTATAATCACTCCTACACAATGTATAGAATTATTAGTAACTTTTGTTAATTGTCACAAATAGAAATGATGGGTATTTAAAGCGAGGACAGACAGTTGAACGGTCAGTTCGTCGCAGGCATTCGTTGTGGAAAGTGTAACATCCAGTGAACTGGGATATAAGTAAACGTCTAAATAGAAACTGCAAATTAAGATAAGTATGATTATATTCTATTGATTCGCCATGACTTTTGTTTTATTGTGATCTATGGTAATTGTGCTTCTATTTTCATTGCGCTATCCGCTGTTATTTTAATACTTGTTATTGGTTGCTCATACATGTTTACATTACTTACATAAATTACATAATAAATGATGGAATGTATCTATATTGTTTAATTGCCAGAATCCTTATGTTATTATTGTAACAATTACTACCGGCCTTATTTCATATTAAAAAGTTTAACAATTACGTATGCCATTATAAACAACAAATGGTTAGCTCCGTAGGGTTGACAAAATTTGCTATTTAAATATATTTTTTTTAGTTTGAAAGGACACTAGTATTTCCAACTACATTCCCTGGGGGAAATTTGTTCGGTTTTACAAGCTGGTACGTTTACATACATACTTTAAATGTATGTAATTAAGGTTGTAACAGAATATTTCATAATTTTGTTACAACCTTAATTATAACAGGCTAGACGATAATAATAGTTATGCTCTATTACATACCTTTACAGCAAGAAAAGTGCATAAATAGCTGGGTATGAAATACAACACTATAGTTGCAATGAACAGCAATGCGAGTATTGCGTTGAATTCACCTTCTTTAAGTTTCTGCAACATAAAATATTGTTGTTTTAAAAGTGATTATGTTTATGAATAAACAAATGAACAGTTATTCAGACAGTGTATACTAAGCCTTGAACCTGCGCTTCTTTGACACATTATTATGTGAGCTCAGAATTTGGATACATAAAAATAAAAAAAAATATGAAAAAACACACGTGACTTTTTGTTGAACACTATTTTTTCCCCTCACTGAATTAATCTGTATACAAACCAGAAATACCTCAACTGTACAGTAGGCGGTGAGGCAAACCACAGGGCCGCAACATGATTGTTCAAACATTAGAAGTTTCTTATAGACAACAGCGTAATCCTCCAACAATCTAACGAGAAATCATACTACGAATTAATCCTAATTCAAAAGCAGTGATAACCAAGTTATAAAAACCCTCGCTTTGGTAATAAAGTATGCTGTTTCAAACCCCGCCTCGCATCTCTGATATTTTCGGCCAGTATGTACGAATCACATTTGTATTCATGATCATATATAAATTATTGTACGTGAAGGTAATAATTGTAAGGAATCAAAGGTGAAATATGTGTGCACTACAGTGCACCTCTGCCTACAACTGAGGCAATTAAAGGCGTGATGGCGTATTATCAGTTTACCTACTCTTAGGACCTTAAGCGTCCTAGACTAATGAATACATATACTAAAATAATGTTGTATCTGATTTTTGCTAGCTTTAGTAGATAGAACTTTAGCGGAAAAGGGAAGAGCTTCCAGGCAGGCGGGTGGTATGCCTGGCGGGGCGGCCGCTATGCCCCAACGGTTATTGCCGGGATCTTGTATATAATATATTTCTTGCTCCGAAAACTCTTATAGCGCGATTCAGGATTGTGATGACAATTGTCTATTCTTCTGAATGCGTCTGCAGTGCCAGCTGTTTAGCTTGTGGTGCGGTTGAAGTGGTCGTTACAGAACCTACCTGTACATTGACTGATGATGAATTACAATATCTCTCAAGCGCCATTGAATCAAATGAGAGAAATATTCTTTTTCCCCCTTGCTGGTCGCTGGGTGGACATCGACCAACAGATCTTGAATGCTCCATATCACAATATCGGCTTTTGATGTGATGTGCCTCACCCACATTATTTGTGTTTGTATCATAACTATATTATGAGAGATAAAAAACCGTTCAATATTCGAGTTCCAATTGAAATATACATCGAAATCTACAATCGCGGCAAGACCGTCCAATAGTTTTTATTTGCTCCAATATTTTGAAATTTATATTTGTTAAGCCCGCAATACACATGGTCTATTACTAGCATGAAAGCAAACCACTCACTTGAAATTGAATATGTATGCAACTAGCATGTGCATTTCAAGTTGACATAATAATGGTGTGCAAGAATCCTTTTAACGTACTGTTTCGGTACATAACGAATTCCATCCATCTCACACAACATATTGCAAAAAATAAGTTTGACTGTGAAAGCATATTTTTTCGATGACGTTCAAAAACATTGAAGTTTCTGCATACACTTGCAAGACGTTTAAACATGCTGTAGGTCGCAGGGGGACTGCCATGAAGTGCCAAATATTAGAATGCTAGCTCGCGAGCTACTCGTGGTATAGTAGTAGCCATAGGAAACTTGTATGTAACCCCGGATAACCTCGTGAGCGTGTCTCATGAACATGCCGCGCGGTGGTTGACAGCAAGGCAAATCACAAATGAAAGCGTTTCAGCGAGGCAACGCGAGCGTTTGCCTCGTCCGAGCCAGCATTTCGAGACTGAGTCGGTCTAGATACAACCATGCTCTACGTAAGTAATTGAATGGCGTATTTTAAAATTATACGGTTCGCTAGGCATGTTGATCAAGGACTTACAAATATAATTGTACGCATACAGCAGCGCGCAGATGTTTGAAAAACAAAAAACCGCTTCATAGATTGGTGAAGCGCCTAAATCAACATTGTGGATCCAAAATGGAAACAGCAACGGTCTCGTTCCCTCGTCCCCCGGTTTATGAGTTTCCAGGAAATAGAAAAGTGATAGGAAAGCAAAAATATTCATTCCGACAGATATGCTGGCTGTGAAGATGCATGCGAATATGCAGATTTTCCACGTTGTCAGTTGATTAGCAAAGAACTGTTTCCTGCAATACAAAATATGGACAAAATGTATGACAATATATATTTTTCTCTCCAGAATTTTTCATATAAGTGAAAAAAATATTACTTATACAAGTACTTGAGTCGAGAAATAAGTACCTACCAATATAAAAAGCAAACAAAATCATCCTTTTCTTTGGTACCTTTACTTTATAAACAAGTAAGTAGGTACATTCATTATTGTTCCCAAAATTTGTTACATGGTATTTGAGCATTTGTTGTCAATACTCGTAAAATTGTATTCCCAAAATACAAGTGTTACTCAGTTTAGGATCATACAGTTGGTGCATGCGTTGGCAATAACAAAAATAACATTGCTATGCATGGTTTTGTAGGTAAATAACAATCGTTTTTAGTGCTCGGTACCTGTATTTTCCTCCAATAGTGCAAATGAATTCGAAATCTTTCTTCATTGCTCTTAATAAGTTATGATATTGCGGCAAATTGACCTTAGTGCAGGATATTATTAAGAGCTTGTACGATAAGATGATGAAATAAGTTCCAGCCTCCGTTATGTGTGGAATGTCGGCGACGTCCACGCCGTGCAGTAAGGATATGAACGACATTACTGACGCTGCCAGTCCAAATATCACTATAATTAAGTTTTGATTGAAGAAGCTGAAAGATGAGAAATATCAACATTTTAAGTTTTTTTTTTTTATTACATTATAGGCAAGTATTTGATCTCGATCTCACCTGATGGTAAGTGACGATGAGATCTACGATGGAGCATACTTGCCTAGGTAGGAAGGCGGCAGTAGATAGAGACGCTACATTCACTAGGCACATGCAGCGCAACTGATCTGACCCGCCATCCATGAATGGCAACACCGAACATCATGCCGGAACACGGCTAGGCCGCTTGGCGACATGGCTTTGTTCAGTGGGTGGTGACTAGCCACGGCCGAAGCCTACCACCAGTAGAGTTGTCACCTGGTTGGCACCACCCAGGGTCACGTGTAGGGTATCTCGAAGGTACTTAATTCTCCTACGGACGAAGGTGACTCGACCCCAAACAATTTGTAATAGAAAATTCTTCAAATAAATGCTATGTTGAAATTAGCGGATAAGTTGAGAATACTTTAGCATGCAGTGTTATAAGAAATTATAATTGAATCATAGTCATTCAATACCATTTATTTATTAGTGTAAACAATAGTTGGCTAACCATTAGAAATAAATAAATAACTCTTACGTAAGCTTCATTTTGTTCTCGGTATCCGCAACTTTGAACGCGGTAAGTATAAAATAAAATGTTTTGTGAAATTCGAAAGGATCAATGTACCCTTGGGTATAATCTGCATGTTCTTTATTAAAGAATGCTTTGAATTTTTTAAACAATAACATTTCAAGACGAGCTGTCCGTAGTCCAGACGTTCAACGATCGAGAAGCACAATTGAATACGTGCCTATATGATACAATGATATTCTACTATATAGCCAGTAGGTAACTATTACATTTGCTTAAAATGCACTTGCTATTGTCATAACCAGAACAAAAAATACCTTTCCTATTTCGGTAAAGCGTTCTACGAAATGACAAAGTAAAATTAAGTATTCCGTAGAGGGTATGGAAATAAAATTAATTTTACGGATTTTATCGCGGATATTTTATGTTTATTTACGTTCCCGACGTTTCGGCAGCTTTACAGCAACCATGGTCACGGAAAGATAAAATAAACGCGATAAAATCCGTAAAATTTGTATTATTTCAATGATTAGTATTCGCGTAAAAGAATAAACAAATAGTTACTTAGTTTACGCGAGAGTTTTGATATAAGCCTACATATTTATTAAAATTAAATAAAAAAAACGAAGTCACTTGGTATGTTTAGAGTTCAATGTATTGATACATAATAAAACACGAAGTCATATAAACGCAGTACCGTATAACGTCGCCCCTTTTATTACGAGCGCCTGATATTTTCTGGGCGGTGATTGTGAAGTCCAAATAGTAGACTTGGTGCATTACCGCTCCAGGCGTTGTAGTTCGCTAAGTGACTGTGAAATTAAAGTATTGTACGTACATACAATTCTTTATATACGTATAGAAGACTCACGATCACTGATTGAATTCAGTACACATAAAATATGTATCGACTCTGAAATATATAATAAGCCGGAATAAGATCTATTAGTAATCTATGCTGTAATAGACCGCAGATTTCCCATGGAGTCGGCATTGACAGTTAAATACAATTGATGGATATTTAGAGACTGAATAGCCAGCAATTAAATAATTAGGTACTTATTTAAATACAGATTATGAACAAATATGTAAGAACTTTATTTTTTTAAGACTTATCTTATAAGTAAACACATTTAAAATATGAAAAAAAAAACAATTTATTTTAGCAGGTATGACATGATAATTGTGCTTGTCTCCACAGACAGAGGAGACGAGAAAATACTCTTTAAAGATTATGCTTTTAAAACCACTGTAAATGTAAAAATGGGGTAGGGCTCTTGTATTATAACGCAAACAAAATCATAGCCAATATAAAAGTATGTACGTTTGTCTGACGTAAAGCAACATGAAATGCCTTTCTTTATCACTAGTACTCGACATTTTCTGCGCTATAATTTCGATGGCCAATTATGGCGAGCCAAGCATTCGCTGCTTCGCCTGGAGTCTCGTACCAAGTACCTAATAAAACTGTCCTTGAAAGCAATAAAACAACCCCATTAAAAAGAGGTTGGCTTCTTGATAATAGTAGGAACTCATGTACATATCCGCGTTTAAAGGAAATGAATGAAATAAATTGTGACCATGATTAGTTATATTCCTTCACACGCGCTTACTGCCGCATACTTCACGGCAACTCGGGGGCTAATTCTATAAAAATATACAGTTAAATGCTCCAGAGTATCTAGTAACAGAGTAGCGGATTAAATTTAAATTGAGATGAGAGCACAGAATACATATTTGACAGGTAGAATAAAGTTGAAGTAAGGAAAAGAGGAGCAAGATGGATGATGATTACGTTATACGGTAATAAAGAGAAACATACAGATATATAAGGAATTCTAGCACCCACATGTGAAAGAAGGGTCTCGTTCCATGATTTACTCCTTGATTATTGAAATGTTTATCTTCGAGAGAATCAAAATAAATATTTTTGAAAACCATATCGAAATTTTTAAGTACCTACCGGTATAATGATTTCTTATATTTACGCGAATACTACACATTAAAATAAAACTAATCTTACGAATGTTATCGCGTTTATTATACTTTTTTACGTTCCCGATGTTACGCTGATTTACAGCAACCATGGTCACGGGGGGACAGGCCTCCTCCTCTGTAAGATTAGTTTTATTTCAATACCTACCTGTGTAGTTTTTTTTCATACTACTTTGAAACAAATTTTGAACCTAAGATTTTAGTTGTAATAACTCTTTGCGGTGGAAGGTAAGGACTTAGGACCTAAATTGATTAAGCGGTAGCTGGAGGCATATAAACAAAAGTTTTGTGTTCTCAAAGTTAGTTTATAACGGATAACTGATATTGTTTGTCTTGCTTTGTATTTATGAATGTTTGATAATCTGGTGGTTGACTCTCGTTGACATTGTTAAACAAATATGCTTAAGTTCAGTATACGACTTAATTTATAATAACTTAGTTAAAAATTCAATGGCCTTTTTTTAAATTATATACTCCGTGGGCCTTGGTGTTCAGTTGAAATAAGAAGAAAGAACAGTCTTAAAACGAGACAAGGAAGTTTAACAATATGAGAGTACCTTTTTGATCGTTCGTCATTTGGACTCATTTGGGTGCGCATTAATATTTTACCGTCGCCATGGCTGCGGGCACTTTTTCATCTGGATGGTGGTAATATTATATGGCGCCAGGATTAAGGTGGTCGGTGTACGTATAATATGTTTAATTCCTATCGTATTCTGAGGTGAATATAATATTTGAATAAAGCCCACTTATGTAACATGTCTATTTTTTATTCTTCTATTTTCCGATTGAGTGATCGGTTGCAAATATCTTAGTTCGCGCGCTTTTGACGCCGAATGGTAGGTTGTATAGATGGACGTACAAAACATTTTGAATCTTAAACTTACTGACAGTGTAAGTATAAAACCAGCCAATTTGTATTCAGCTATGGTAATATAATCTCCAAAATATATGCACATTGGTTTCATTTATACGATTATAGAACGACGTTCTATTTACAAATATTCCATAATACCTTCACATAAAGCTGCAGTATTCTATCTATCAAAGTTGGGCTTACTTCCTAATCCGTACCATTAATTTATTTCCTCTTAAATTGTTTCAGTACAAAGTTTTGGTGGCGTTTAAAACAAATCGCGTTCCAAGTAAGAGCGGAGCGACAAACCGAACGTTTACGGCTCCCGAGACACAGCTGGTTGCACTTAAACCGTGGCTTTATGTTAGCGCCGCTTCTATTAGACGTCATTATTACTGCTACCTACGAATTTGTAGCAATTTAATCTTCTGTATCAACTGTGCAACCTATTTGTGAGTGTACGTAACGTTACATTGGAAGTTACGAAGGGATCATTTAAAATTGTGAAGTTCTTTTACATTAAAATGTTAGAATTTGTTTATTCTGGTTCGCCAGTTTGGATTTATAACTAACTTTACTTAGCATAATTTTCTGCAGTCCTGAAAATAGGAGGGGGTCAGAAAAATAATGTATAAACTGGAAACTGACTACATATATGCAACTCTCATATATGTACAACAATTAGTATGTCAATTCAGTGTATTATCAATATTTGTTATGTCGTTCGGAATCTTATGAATTCCACATTACTCGTAGTTTATTGGTCTAGTTAATTTGCCATTTAACCCGAGAGTTTCTCGGCCTAGAGACAATTAGGAGAACTATAATTACTAATGGTGCCTATCCTGTAAGCCGTAATTTCCTGCTAATGAGCAATCACATGACGCTGCACGAGCCGTAACTACCTATACTCCGCTTTCCCTCGAGGTAGAGTCAAATGTTATATCATTAAGTATTTTATTTTATCTTAGGTCCCTTATTTAATTCTTATTTCATAGAAAATTTAACACGAATCACGAATCACGAAAGATCTTTGATTGCGATTAACCAAAAAATGGATTTTTGAGTTGAGCCCCTATCGTTCTGAGGGTGCGATATGTCAAAGCTCCGGACCGGTGTGTTAAGGTGGGAACGCTCAATTACACGTCCGGCGCCGGATGTGAAAAATTAATGTGTGTGAGTAATGGCCGGCGCGGTCCGGTGGCGGAGACCAATTGGCACCGGCCGCACCGTTTAACTACTAATTATAATTAAAACGATACAGGTGTTAAGTAGTTATGGCGTTGCTAAATACATTATAATAATTATAGTAGCTTCAAGTTTCCAGTTATTGTGAAGTTTGTCACTCCATCTGGTGTTTGGCGGTAACTAAATGCGAATAACTATATAGATTGGGTTTAGTGCTGAACCTTGGATAACTTCTGTTTACAGGTTTTTTGTCGATTGGGATTGATTGACCGTAATGTATTGGTGCGATTGCGATTAATTGACGATCGTTACGTACTGGGTTGCTAAACGCGTACATTTGCCAATTACTTTTATTTTATAATTTTTCTCCAGTTGACTCGGACCTGTTGGAAAAAAATATTTGCTGTTCGATTCTCGTTTAAAAACAATGCGTTTAATATATATATATATATACAATTTTCTTATATTTTATGTGAAGGATAGGTAGCTTATTTTTCATTCTAGGAGTTGACTGTTATGTTAACTATACTCCACTGCATTTTTCACTAAAATTATGTTCGACATAAAATAAAAAACACTTAGGTATAAAATAGGTTATTAAAATAGAAATGCGTATAAAAAATAAAAACTTTTTCTTTTCACCGTTCCATTTGTCGAATGTAGTCAGTGGTCGCTGTTTTTTTCGCAAACACTATGCGTAGCGTATATTAAAATAAATTTCTATCTGAGTATTGATATTTCAGCTTTGTTAATTCATTTAGAGTGCGAAGGAAACGGTCTTTCCACAAGCTATGAGGTTCAGATGGTGGAATTCGCGCGTTGCTGGCGCCTCTTTCGCTCATTCGCCATCATGCGCCCGCGCGAGACTACCAGCAGCTACGTCCAGCACACAAACCCCAAAATTGTCTACATTGCACACCGAACCTAACTACTACATATAGAACTTGTGCATAACGTTTTAAGGAAAACATAAATGATGACGTCACAGTCTTGTTTTCTGTTTAAACAGCCGGGTTACAGTTTAAATCAATTCCATGTATACTCAAGTCTTGTAAAGTGTACGTGATTTAAACTAGAAAGCATAAATTACTCTAGCGCTTGTCTCGGCTGACGGCACCAATACATTATGAGTTTGGTGTCGACGTCGCATGACATCGAGTGGGTGTCGAGTATGATGTCAAGAGTGTCAGCTCGCTGGCATTCATACTGCGATCGATAATCATTCTAATACACACTATACGCCAAAATTATTCTGAATATTGTTATTATTGAAATAAAACTATTTTTTCGGATTTTATCGCGTTTATTTTATATTTTTACGTTCCAATCAAAACATCGGGAACGTAAAAACAAAAAATAAACGTGTAGTATTCGCGTAAATATAACAAATGAATATTGTTATTATATTACACTAGCTGCGCCCGGCGGTGTTACCCGCGATAAAAAGTATGAAAAATTAAAACATCTACCCCACGGGAACCATACATTTTACCGGGATAAAAAGCCTATGTGTGATTCCAGACTATAATCTAACTCTGTGCCAAATTTCATCCAGATCCGTTCAGCCGTTCGGGCGTGAAAGAGGAACAAACATCCATCCATCCATCCATCCAAACTTTCACATTTATAATATTATAAGTAATAAGTATAGAAGAAGTATAGATTAGTATAGATGGGTATTAAGAGTATAAATTTCATTGAAGTTAGAGGACCTGTCCATGCACAATAGGAAAATTTTATTTGTGGGTTCTCCTTTGAAATACCCTTTTCCATGGGTTCTGTTCTCTGATTAAATGTAATAACTTTCTTTATAAAACCCATGAGTCGAAATTTATAAAAGAATTCGGCTTCCATTAACTCATTTTATTTGCACAAGGAGACAAACTTTTTTATATTGTTTTATTTGACTAGTCTGGGCCCTCTAAAACATCGTTAAACAATTACTTATAATTTTAATATACACGAAGGTTATTTGGGTCATGGAAGTACAAAGTAGACTAATTTTAATAGGTCGTGCATGCAGTTTGTAATGTGGGTTATAGGTAGGTACCGCGGTAAATACACTAGGAACTACACTATTAATTTATGAGCAAACTTAGTCCGCAAGTTCAGCGATCCACGTATGCTTGAAATCACTGTTGCTAAAGGAATGCTTACAAACGATATTGAAACTTGTAACCTTTACTTGTACCGTATAAATGCACTTAGTAAAAAGCTGTTATTTTAATATTATTATTACACTCCGAATTTATTTATTTGTAGTATAGATATTGAAGTCTATTAAGGGCGCTACGTTCTGGGTGTTCAGGCACGGATACAGGAGGGATGGGTGTTATCCCCCCCCCCACTCACGACCAAATCAGAGCATTATTTAAATCCACAGTAAGTATTACACATAACAAACATAAATAAAAATAAAATTGACTTTTCCAAAATGAAAATCTGTATACCTGATAAATATTATATGCTGAGTTCACATTCAGTGCGGTACACATATCACAAGCGGTGCTTAGTGTGGAACCGTGTAGGTGTGTTCGTCTGGCGATATTATATTATATTATGTTCAATTTCATTCTTTCGGTATTTCAATATGTTATCGTGCTCGCACTGGCGTCCCCACTTGAGTTCCACGTAAGTCATTAAGGTGTATGTTAACGTGCTGATAAGCTGTTATAGATCAGGAAATTTTGTCTTGTATTGCTAAAGCCTGCATAAGCTTTACGGTATCTTACTTTTAGGAAGGTGTAAATAAGACTATGAGCTGTTATAAAATGTTAAAATATACACCCCGTTGTATATAGTTTTAGCATTCGCTAGCTGATAATTCCTAAATGAAATTGTAACCATATATATAACAAAGTATTCTGATCCTATTATGTTCTACCTTCGGTGCAGGAGCTTGTTTGCAAAAGGAGTATCTGAAAAATATCAATTTGTTAGCTAACACGGCGACGGTTAGACCCCGCGGCACGTGATCGCAATAACAACGAGCGTGGAACAGATTTTGAAGAATCGACTTCGCTTGGATGCGACATCGATGGAGTTAGAGTGTGCGGAAAACTACGAGGAATATTCACAATATTTGTTTAGGTTACCGTATACTTTGCGTTTCCGATTTGTGGTAGCACACAAAAGGATGAGTGACGTAAACATTGTCATGCTAATTCAGCGAGTTCGTTTTAAGGGAATCAAAATATATATATATATTTGCTAAAGTTACCATCATCTAAACATTCATTATAACGTATCCGTCTGTTAAATTTTCTTTAACTATTTACAATATTTGTAAAATATATTTTATTGACACAAATTACAAAAATATTCCATCGTGAAAATGTATGTATTTTAGGCGAATATGGGATATTTTTTTGTGAAACTACTAGCGTGCTCTTGGAATCCATTCAAACTCGTGCGAGCGTATATTCTTGGCTGGAAATGATCAATGCTTGAGTTCTAGCAAGTGGCGCCTCGCGCTGCGTCAGATAGCACTCTAGTGCTGGATTATATCGATAAACGATAATATTCCATGAAATTGGGACCCTGTGATCGGATTACTTATTTCATTTGTTTCATTCAAGCAGGTACCTATCTCGATGAGTGCAGGCTATTTCAATATATTCAGTTGATATACTTTTAATCGTTTCCAAATGAAATGGATGGACAGTCCATGTGAAAAGCCAATTAATTAACAGGGTTTTGTTTTTTCGCAGTCTATTGGATACTATTGAATCCTGAAAAACGTAGTATGGGGTTTTGCTTAACCTTACAGATCAAATTAGCAAGCAAATTAAAAATACAAATTACTTGCTGTTTTTTTATTGTTATTTTGCTTGAGGAATTACACTATCTTTAAACAAAAAATTGCCAGTTCATCATAAAATGTTATGGTCGAATATCGGCTAAGTAAACTATTATGTTAGCTTAAATCCCTTGAAAAAAGTTGAGTTTGTTAATTAATAAATAATTCTACGCAGTCTAGTTATGCGATAGAAATATAAAATTAAAGTAGTTAATGGAGCGTGATAATTAGGAACAAATTGAATCGTCAGCCGATACATCGATCATTATTTCTAATAACAAGATGCTCAGCTCAGTGATGAATGGCCGGGAGCGTGCGAGCATTCAGAGCATAAGCGTTGCCGTTTCAGCCTGCCGCTGGGAGATAAGTCACGTATTCATTATACCAACTTTGGATTAGCCGTCGCCACGTACGCTTTATGGGCGCGTGTGTGGTGACTGGCAGCTTCAACGTCTAAACACCAACCGCAATATCGTAAAGCTCGGTGTATCTAGACTTTAGGAATATGATGTTACTAAGTTTAAATCTTAGACGAAGAAATTATACAGAGGGAGTGATGTAAACAACATATTAAAACACAACAAACCAATTCGATTTGTGTGGTAGGAATAACGTCCTTATGTATGCGCGATGTTGCGTGTACTATACACACATCGACTTGTTTTTGTGCTTCAATGTTGTTCGCGACGCTCCGTCCGTATTATTTATTCGTCTAAGGTTTAAATGTAGTTTTAGTCGACCTACACATTTATCCTCAAACTTATAGTCGATTATAATGGCATTATAACAAACTTTCAGAGGAAAAAGTGCGTTATAATAACTATATAATCCATTATAACTTTCTATAAATTTGAGGGGTATTATTTTAATTTAATCAAGGTTTATGAAGCGCTATATATATAAAATTTGAGGATGGAGCAATGTATACACTTCTACAATAAAACTTCTCAATGATATCTGAGGTTTAACTAATAGTACGTTCAAAACCACTAGATCACTACTAGATTTAGCTTCATAATTAATATTAAAGCGTTATGGCGACTAGACTCTCATGCAGTTATAAGCGGTACTATGGCAACATTGTATTAGGACCGTTCAACTGGCGTGCCTTAACTGTATTTGATAACATCTAATAATGAACGTATCGTACGTCCAAGTTGTACGGATATCGCTTTCAACTTAAACTAACTTCCGCTTCCGGTGTAATCGCATTTCCTTTATGATTCGGGCCGTCACAAAAAATCTTAACAAAGTCCACGGCTAATAAAAAACGCGGGGTAGCTTTTTATATCAAATTGCAGATAAATTTAACGGTAACGAAGTGTCTACTTTACTTGGCTCCCGGATAGAAACAAGGCATACTTATTTAATAAAAGTCGTAGGAATACAATTAGATTCTATAAAATATTTTTTTTTGTTGTGTTTTGTTTTTTTTTATTTATTTGCAAATTCATAACATATCGCCGAGAAGGATATATTAAGGAATTTGCAATTTTGCTCTAGACCAAACGCCTTTAGCCTAAATCCTCTTCTATCGCGTGCATCAATGGCAAAGGCTGGAGGACAATACAAATCAATCATACAAAATATTTTAGTAATGGCTCTATCATACAAGGAGAGTTCTAGTCATTACTAGATGTCATTATGACCGAATGATGTACTCTCAAAAATCGAAACATCACAGAAATACCATCGCGATCGTATTTCCCAGAGGGGTAGGCGGGACTTGTAGATACAGTGAACATGCAGTTTTGTAGATAGTATATTGAATATATATAATATTGCTAGAAGAACACACCAACTATACGATTCATGATATGTATCATACTAAACAGCGGTTGTATCATGAATACCGTACAATGGACTGGGGGCGAACCCAGAATATAATACTTATAGAGAGATCCATTAAACTACCATGTCTCGGGTACAAATATTCGTGATCATCACACATAGTTTATCCCAACCAGATTTCGAAGCCAAGTCACTCGTCACAGAAAGCAGGGTCACTATTAACTACGCAAAGCAGGTCGCTAAATCGTCCAAATAAACATCATCACTACTGGAATCTCAATAGCATTCGCTACAGTGCACCTACATTTTGTCTCATAAATACTTGGTCTCGATCTAACAGATAAAGGCAATTGTCTCTCTCTCAAGGTTGGGGGGAATTGAGTCATAGACCACCACGCTAGCTCTTTGGGGGTTGACGAATTGCTTTTAAAATAAGTGATAGGTTTTCTCACAATGTTACCTTTTGCTGTATGTCAAGCAATACATCGTTATTAAAAATAGGATTCGTAAATGAAATCCGAAAATCCCAAAAGTCGTCAACGCACTTTTATAGACTTGTTTTTAATGCGAGCTTTGGACCACCTTGGTTATTACTGCTTATACTACGACTGCAGATATAAGTGGTCATAACTCGCCCGTGTTATCAGTAATAAACCTGTAAATATGAATATATAATTGTATATAATTGTGTGTAGTATTGGAAAGTAAATACAGAAATTAAAAAAAAAACTTGAAGGAAGAAAGGGGAGTAATTGGTCCAGCAGCGGTACATACAAGAAAAAACCAACGAGAAAATTTGGACTTTTACTGGAGCAACAAAATCAATCCAGACTTTTACTTTAAAATTGACTGAAGAAAGCGTATTCAGAGTTTTCAATTCTCCGAAGCTCAGCTATAACCTTGTAGTCATGGCGATATCTCCTGAGTAAACGTACACCGACAACTTTATTAAAAGTTTGCTACGTGATCTTTTCTCCGTTCGGTACTTAAGTACTCTCGCTGCAATTTTCTCCAAAACCCGAACGTAGCATCTGACAAACATGATTCCATTCTTAGACCATGTAATTGAATTTATGAGATTTGAGGGGTTCCAAGAAAAAAAAATTGTTAAATTAGTAACGTTATACAATGAGAAGTAACACGTAGTTTTGGGTTGCAGAAATCTTGGCTTGGATTGGAATCCGTTGACATTACATCATGTATCCAATTAATTTCTAGCTGTAAGTACCCGGCAATAATTTGGGCTTTCATAAATGATGTTTCTTTTATCTGTGCAAGTATATTGTCCTGCGATGTAAAAATAAAAACATTTCGAAATATTTGGCTCAGTTGTAGTTATTGTCTAGGTACATATGAATTCACAAGGTTTTAGTTCTCCCCTGGTATATTATAGCTAATTTCCACGAAGTGAAACCATAAAACAAACCGGAGCTAGACATAATTAAGTGATTACTATTTCCCGTGGGATAACTATTAACCCTAATGTTCGGGAACTGCGATTCGAAGGCCAGTTATAACTAAGGAAATATTTTATCGTCTATTTTTCGTTTAGGGCCTGTTTCACAAATACACAACAAGTTTTTTAACAGATGAACCTTATACATTCTGTGAAATATGTTGTAAAAGAGCTTATCAGCCCATTGACAAGCAGAGTCTTAACCTCTAGTCTATAGATTAAGATAAATAATACACACCAGTCCTAATCATATTTTTGGTTCATTCATGTTGATATGCGATGTTGAATGAATTTTGAATATGAACTAAACTTGCAATCTAAATTCATAGGACGATGGATTGGACTCCAGACTGTGGGCAACTGAATTCGCTTGAACATTTACACTTCGTCTATTTATCATCTACGAACAAAAATATTGCAGTTAGATCGCTACGTGACTTCATTGTGACGTGAACATTTCAGTTTTCAAGAGTTTATTTTAATCAACTCTTGTCGCGACTGGCATCGCTCCCGCTGAAGATGAGTCGAACTCGACTTTAAAAAGATCCACGGATTGATTCGAAAATTCAATAAAATAAAAGTGGTATGCATGGTAGTCTATGGAAAAACTTTAGATTGTAATTATTCTTAATCACTTGGAAAATGTTTAATTCATTCGGTCATCCGTTCTACCATGTTGAAAGCATAATAATTAGGTAAATGTTTCATCGTAAACGTTTACCTACGAATCGGCTGACTGGCTTTTCAGCTGTTGCGTATAGTTTCAGGTACAGTGAGTCTGTTGACAGCGATTATTGAATAGTTCACGGGACCCGCTCCTGAATAGTTACATGAACGAACGAAATGCGATGACAATGACGGTGCTATCTTATTGTTCTGTGGCGTGGTGGAGCGCCACACGCGATTGGACCGCGTCCGGATGCAAACTTGAAGCTGAAAATAGATAGGAACATAACATAAAATTTATAAAAACAGGTTAATTTTTTGAACCTATCTGTGCGGATCAATTCCAGATATTTCTTTGTTGTGGCTATGGCCAGAGTTGAAATACATACTAAAAGATACTCTTAAAATTTTTAAAAGCAATAGGTAACAATCTGATATTTCAGAAATGACATTGGATCTATCCTACCTAGTATAATTTTTTGGTTTTCGTTTAAACCACCAGAATCTACACTGCCTACCGCTACAGTATCCTGTGACATTACTACATAGTATTACAGTTGGTATACCTACTGCAAGGGACGCTTGTTATACAACCCTTCTTTGTTTATTTGATGGCCAAGTACTGGAAGTGACTCCCAGGTGGCGTTAGAGAGCAAATCGACAGCAATAATGAACACGCAACGATACAGTCTATTGGCATAAAATAACAAAATGGGCCGTCCTATTGGTCTCTGAATACTAATAATACTACTCGAATATGTACCAATTCTCGTTATCCACGCACTTCCATCGGCTATAAAGAGTATTAGAAGCTTGGAATACTCAGCTTTATGTGCACAATAACATTTTGGCGAGTCGTTTGTGAGATTGAACGGTGTGGGAGATTGAAAAGTTTTTTATTTTTTTATAATTATCTTTAAAATGGGTTACTTATGCATACATGGGCGTAGCCAGGGATTGGCTTCTTAGTAGGGCAAAGCAAGAAATCACAAATGGAACTATTAACTATTAAAAATTATTTTGATTAATTATTATCATAATGGACTTTTTCTACCTGATCTTATTGTAACAGGAGATTGTTTTATAAAGTAGACTAATTTATAGTTATACAGCGTCCTGTAATACAGCAATTATAATTAATACCTAAGTAGCTTAATTATGAGAGTCAAGGTAATAGGTACGTCTCAGTTCAACGATATAAGTAAGCGTTGAAGTTCTATCTGACGTACCATCTAAACGCCACTTGCTGGAACGGAAAATACTATATGAAAAGCACGAGTTACTTTCAGCCACGAACACGTCTATACATGTTATATATGGATACGTTATTGATACAATGAATAACTTGATAGTAATTTTGTCATATTTGTCGAGTCACGCTATCTTTTTAGGTAGGTACAACTATGAGGTTTCGTGCTAGAAAGAAATGAAAATAAGTAGTGTGTTTCTCTTTGTAAGCTGCATTTCATAAAAAGAGAGGGCAATTATAAACATTATTATGACTATCAACTTTTCTACGTTATCAGTGTAAATGCCACATCCAACTGAAGTCGATTCCTCAAAATCTGTTCCGAGATCGTTGTTATTGCGATCACGTGCCGCGGGATCTAACCGTCGCCGTGTTAGCTAACAAATTGATATTTTCAGATACTCCATCTGCAAGCAAACTTCTCAACGTTGAAGGGCAATATCGACTGGCAAATGTTCCGTGATCTATAGGTATAACATATTATTTAAATCTGCAAGAGGGTTCTCGTTCTCCTCTCTGACTTATGCTCTCTGTACTGAAATTAAAGATTAGGCCGCTCGAAAATAGTCTAATTATCTTATAATTTCATTGCTTTATGTTTATAAATCGTATATGTGGAACATAGCAAGATAAAAATAATCCTAAACAAAAAGTTTTCATTGTAGATTTTAGAATGTTTTTTTTTAAAGAAATATCATTTTCCTTGCAAAAGTTATATTTGTCTCAAATTATATGAGCGTTCACAGAGGTAGTCGGGCTCCAATTTTGATTTAGTTTGGGACAGACAGCGGCGCTTGCGCATCAAAATCATACAATCTTACAAAACGCGCGCCTAACGTATGCCCTCGACGCGTGTGCTATAGACTCACTATAATTCATTCCATTCATGATCCGTGGACTTAAATGATTGTTTTATGGTAAGCCATCAAGGTACGAAGGAAAGCTCATTTTAATCGTCTGAAATTATTTTCATATATAGTTGAATAAGTAGGTAAGAATAGTAAGTATGTTATCACTTTAATAAACTGCCAACTAAAATTAACGGCGCTATATTAATATTTCTCACTTAACAACGTTTAGAAGCAGCAGGATGAAAAGCTTTATTAAAATCATACAAGTACACACACTTCAAATGTGAAATCTATCGTGTTTAATTGTGTCGTGGTATTGTTTATCTATAGCACAACGCTTATAGTACTTTTTGCTTACACAAATCAAGATAATTTAATGTTCATACAAATTGTGTTTAGGTTAGTTGTTAACCGTTCATTATAGACGTTGTTAATACATTTTCAGTGACGTCCAGCGACGTACAGAAAATGCGACTACACCGGAAGCGGAAGTTGGTTTAAAATTGAGGGTGGCAGCATCCGCATTATGTGGACGGAATCATGATGCGAATATTATTTATGTCTTCAGATACCTAATTTCTTAGACCTGTAACCACATAACATTCGTAGTATTCTGATTTTTCAATGTAAACAAAAAAACTTTTTTAGGCATAACTCGGGATCGGTCCTGCGCTGAACAATTGTATTACCACGCATCCAATATAACGTTAAAACGTCTATTATAAAAGCAATAAACCCGAAAGGGTGAATTGTAATATTTGCGGGCAATAAGGTTGTTTACCAATTCTGATTTATAATTTGAAAATCGATTTTTTTTTTCTAAATTACATTTTTATTTCTGCGCCATGGCAGTGCGCCTTGTAGATGTCGTCATAGTTAATATAAAAAAAATATAGAGAAACGATACAGACGTAAGGGTAGACGTTAAAAATGACGTTATGTTACGTCATACACTGTGTTCACGTCATAACAATTATGAATTTAAATATGTATCGTTAGTCAAATAAGTTATATAATCATATGAAATAAATATAACTAGTTATTGACTATATTCAGTGTTGTTGTAAGTACCGTTAATTATCGAAAACACAATAATGTTTATTTGTTTGCGTTTAGTGTGGACAACCGTATTGGGGTAAATGAATCGTACAATCCATCCATCAAAGCGGACCGTCATTCGAATCGATTTGCGGCATATCGGCACACGACATATTGGAGAGTGTCATGCAAAGTCACGCGTGGCGTCAATATAAGCACAGCATTACTGTATGGTACTGTACGATCACGCGGTACAGAGATTATATATAAAACTAGCTGTTACCCGCGACTTCGTCCGCGTGGTATTTAACAAAGACTCAACCGTTAGCAACAGCCTGCTCGCGGGTTCTGATCCCGCGGGACGCATTGCAGATTGTTGCTATCAAACTTAATCAGGCGCAGCGCTGCAACATTGGTTTTAATTTTTTTTCGAGAGATCCTATTTTTTTTCTAAAATATAAGTAGACTAAGTTACTCCTTGTTACATCAGCTATCTGCCAGAGAAATTCCCGTTAAAATCGGTCCAGCCATTTCAGAGATTACCCGGAACAAACACAAAGACAGACAGACAAAAAATTTAAAAAAGGTTGTTTTGGTATAGGTACCGTGTATACATCCAAATGCATTTAGTAAAAAGCTGTTATTTTAATATTACAAACAGACACTCCAATTTTATTTATATGTATAGACTAGCCCTTTTTAATATCCCACTGCTGGGTACGGGCCTTCCCTCAATGCGGAGGGGATTAGGCCATAGTCCACCACGCTGGCCTAGTGCGGGTTGGCGTACTTCACAGGACTTTACTTTCGAGGGATTCCCTCAGACATGTAGGTTTCCTCACGATTTTTTCCTTCACCGTTTAGCAAGTGATAATCATGGTTGAAAGTAAGATTCGCACATGAAAAATTCCAGAGGTACGAGCCGGGGTTTGAACCTGAAGTCCTCGTTACTGAAAAATTTAATTACCCAGGCATCAGTAACAAAAACTAATAAATCTATATTCTTTATGTAGGTATTGGTTTTTGTTTGTTTGTTTGAACCAAGAAAATCTTTTGTAACAAATTTGTTAAGTTTTCTTCTACTTTTCATTACTTTCAACAACTTCATCGAAACTTATGATGTTTCTTCATTTTCATTTTCATTATTAAATTTCTAAGAAATGTATTTCAAAGTATTGATCGAAGGTTCGGCGGTACGTTACGTGAAAATTTTGTTAGAATTTTATTATGTGATATTTTCACTGTATTGATTTTTCTTAATGGTGGTCTTAGTGTCGACTTGGCGTCTTTTTCGTTCAGAGTTGGGGCTGTAATGCCGTGCAATGCATGTCTGGTACTTTCTCGGGTGGGAGTCGAACGTGGAACCAACCGGTGCAGTGAACCGAGCGACCTACGGTGAAACCACAGACCAAGCTGCCACACAAACTATATAAATGATATACATAGTATAAACCCACAAAATATAACTTGTGGCTGTTTGTCTTGTGACGTCTCAAGGAAACGAGTTGCCCTATTTTCCTCCGTTGACTTTTACAACGCGTCTCATCCACACACATACTAGTATACTTTTTAATGCCTGAGCGAGCATGATGAAATCTACACAATCAATATCGCAATAAAACAACGGATTTTTCTTGAAAATGATTCAAAAATACAGTTTATCTTATCACTCAAATTTACGATATGGTTCCCTAGAACTTATTTTTCGATATATTATAGTTTCGGGATGTCCCCATACAAACCCATCTCGATGTTACAGCCTGTATAGAATAAAATAGCGGGGTGAAATAAAGGCAGTCCGATTAAATATACTTCAATAGTTATTCTAGGTATTTATCGCATTATGAATAATAGAACAAAAAATGTACCGCGATTGAAAAATAATAAAAAAGTTTCAGCGCGGTTCGTATTCTGTTTACACGCTGCTCGTTCTGCCGGCAACTTCCGGTGGATTCGCGCTTAAATTATTTCCCTTTAAAACGTTTACATCGTGCGAATATCTCTAAACATGTTTGCATCAAGAAAAATAACACAATGAAAATCAGAATTGAATGCTATCATGCATGAAAACTTGCCTCCTTTATATTTTGGCGTTTAAGCCGCATGATGTGAGGCAAAAAAAATATATTCGGATTTCCTGGGTTACAAATATCAATGATATTACTTGCGAGTAAAAATTTGGACAACTGTCTGTTTACATCTCATCCGATATAAAACTATTTTCATTTTTTTTTCATATCTGGTAGAACCCCTTGAATGCCGTATGAAGTCCGCCAACCCGCACTGGGTCAGCGCGGTGGACTATGGCCTAATCCTTCTCGGGGCATGGAAGGCCCGTGCTCAACAGTGGGACTTTAAAAGGGCTGGGTTTTTGTAGAAATTGGTAATATACTTACACTTTTGGCATGTCAAAAATAATTGTTATAAATCCTTAACTGCTGGTAGACAAGTCTTTAAGGAGAAGCAGTAATTCTCGTGGAATAAGAATCCACTTGGTTTATAGAACTAATCGCTGTATCTTTTAAGATTCCACACAATCCAATTAGCCTGGAATTTTAAAAAGAAATTTGTGGAAAATACATTTTTAACTGCGGCCTCGTTAAATTGATATACCTGCTTACCAACTTTATAGCTATTCACATTTTGAACACATTCAAATACTGGTAAAAATATGTAGAATTATATGTACATAATTTTTTATATAATATGTAGGTATTACAAATTCCTGGTACCAAACACATTACTTAAAGGTCTAACACACAAGATTACGTATATACAATAAACCACGAGAGGTAGCTTTCCGTAATTGATTGATGGATTGGAGTTGTTTCTGTATTGTTATGTTTGGCAGCTGTTACCTCGTAAAGGTGAACCAGTTGAAAAGTGTGCAGTAAGTAATGTTTCTCCTTATTTGTCGAATACCATCACAGTAATAGCTGACGCAGACAGCTAGATAAAACAGTTTTATGATTGGTAAAAATAAAATAAAATTGTTAAAAAGCGAAACTTCCCCTACACATCCTACAAAGCATCCGCACTCTCTAAAAGCTCGCTCGAAGGACGAGAAAATTTCCGAGCGCACAATACAAGCCGTAACGTTGCATAATATGGCGCGTGTTCAGCCAAAGTATTCGTTATGGTATTTGCTACACCTAGCCAACGGGGGCATACGTTTTTCGATATGACGCCGAACGTCAGGTGTTCATCTCGTGACCTAGATATCAAAATATATCGTATATCAAACACTCTAAGTTTCAAATTGGAATGGGAAAGCGAATGTCGTTTGGGATGTTTTGGTAGAGAGTTCGCGGAAGCCCTCCCTCTCGGAGAGAGCGTTGCCAACGGCGGAGAGCACTTGAGACTTTGCGAGCTGATCCGAGCGGCGATATTCGCGGGCTGGGGGGTTCACTCGCTGCATCCCTCTTGCTCGCGATCGCGCGCGGCGTTCGGCGGGCGGGAGGCATCCGCACCGGGCCGGCTTCACTCACGTCGTTTCGGTCTCCTCGGTCGTGTGTCCGAACCTCTCCCATCCGTGACGTACGATCTCTTCGAACCCTACCGGTACTAAATCCAGCGTGCCGCGTCTGACGCGAGATATTATTATCAAAAACTTATCCCTTTACATCGCGAAAAACACCCTTCACCATCCGATCGCCCGCTTCTAACTACGGTTAGTAAAGTTGTATTTAATAATTAAGTAATTATCACTTTCATTTACAATTTATCTAAGTGTCTATAAGGACTGGTAGATTTAAGACTCCGTGTGGTTCGCTCTATTTAATAGGACTCTGAAGGTCGGTGCGTATAAAGGATTGTTTGGAACGCACTTCGTCCGGAGCGGAAGCGGCCGGCCCCGAGTCGCCCGGTCTCATTTGCATCTGTCAAGCACTAGGTGAGTACCTGCCTGCTGCGTCTGCTTTTTCAAATTTTCTCAGCTTTTCCCAAGTGTCTTCGCAGAGACCTTTCTCCGATCGCTTTAATCATCACAGACCGTGATTGCTGAACAAACAGAGGGTCGTAACTTTAATTATTTTATCTTCATTCTAATTATGTTGCGGCGAGGTAGGCGTATAATTATTTTTTAAAATCCGCACCTGTCTTTATAACTAAATGTAAAGCTGTAATTTTGGGTTGCTATTTTAAAAGCAGCTAATTACTCGTGCTATCTAAATGTTGAAATGCTAAGTATTTATGCCTAACGATAGTTACATGTTTCGTTAGCAGCCGGTATTTTTAGAAAAATACAGTAACACTCGTGGTCATCTCAAGCTAAAGCCAATCTCCGATAATCTAGTATTGAGTGTAATAATTGGCTCGTAAGCGCGGGTGGGATACGATCATTAAGGAAGTTCGACAGTTTTGTCTTCTAACTAATGTAATTGTTACTTACTGATCTGTATTTATTACTTGGGGAAAATTAAATTATTAAGGATAATGACAGTACACAATAATAATAGTTTGAACTGTCATATCAATTAAAATATTTAGGTCTTCAATAACTTAAGTCGCGATAACTTGGGAAAGTTCTAGTCGTGTTTGATGTAATAAAATGTTGGATGGTTTCTATTGGACGAACTTTTTTTAATAAAATGAAATTTGGAAAGTAATATTACTAGTTTTCTTGTGAATCATCATTCTCTTCTTATTCACAAATCTGTAGATATAAGTTCCCACTGAGAGTTAATGAGAATGACGAAAGTCATTATAATTTTGCTAAACCCAACTAAAAGTCATCATCATTTATATTTGGTGAGTAATGCAATAAATGTGAAGCATTTCCCGTAATAAGCCCAAACTTTATTATTAAAAAAGACAGAAACATTTCTTGTACTTGAGGATCTATGTAACTTACACCTATGAGTCCTGATCTATGTGGTAGACTTCGATCTAACCAAGTAAACCGATCTTCCCATATCGGTATTGAGCCGGGTCAGTGAACAGATACCGTATGTATTACCGGACATTCCCCTGTGGCTCGGGTTTAGGTACACTGTTCCCTCAATAGCTCTGTGTTGAGTTACTGAGTCCATCAAATCAGATAATCAAGAAGGACCATGTTTAGACAAAGTTAGACAGGATATTCTACATTAAGACCTCATAAGTAGGTCTTATTTACGTGTAATTACATAAAGTATTAGTATTTTAAACATTACGAATCAATATTTTGCATCCGCTGCCGGAAATTAGTTTCACAATTTTATTTCCCATCTCCTTGTCGGCGGCCGGATAGGAAATTCTCGTTCCGTTCGAAAATATCCATCGTTCAGAACGTCACAATGTCGAACTGAATCAGTCTGTACGTAGGTTACATTATTAGGTACATTTAGTTATTAGTTATTCGTTTTTATTGTTTAACTAAAAGCGTAATTTACATAATAATTATACTTTGATGTTGTACATTGATTATTGACTTCTACTTTCGGCCAATAACAAAGAAGAAGAAGAAGACGTTTTTTATTTTTTATTTATTGCATATTTATTATTTATTTATTTTGTTGCATATTCAAATTACAATTTATTTGCACCAAACAAATGTGACATTAATTAAACAAAAAAATATTATATATCAACATAAAAGATGAAAGACGTGACTTCTAACCAATAGGAGGCTAACAAAAGACAATATACTAGTAAACATTACGCACGGAACGACAATAACACCTCAAGCGTCACAGTCGTATTTCATTTATTCCCGCTAATAAAATAAATACGTCACAACGTTTCCCCTGTCTGGCTCTTTAAAGGTGAATTTATATACACTCGGGGGTGCAAAAATGGAGACATATACCTCTGCGGGGACTCGAGAGTTATTGTAGTCGTACATGCCCGCGCCACAACAAGTGTAACTCGTCTATTCATATTTTATATTATTACACAGTGGATTTTACGTTATTCAATAGCGGACGGTGGCCGCAATTTTTATAACATACCTACATTCTCCGATACAATCTATTGGGCTGAGGAGAAAAATTACAAGTTCATGACATAGGTTTTTACGAGGGAATGGTTTGTGTCGGTTTGATTTGTAACGAATATCGTAATAGGATTTGGTGTATGACTTGTTAGTTTTGGTATAGGTATAGGAATTATTAATGTATGGCAAGATTGAATGTGTGAATCAGCATGAAATAACCTTGTTAGGTAAGTTCTGATATATACAAGGTGTAAGGGATATGGTAACGAAAACTTTGGGTAATCATTTGTGTTGAAAGTGATGGGTTGTAAATGTCGTAATTCATGAGCACGCAATGTATCGTTTACTACGCGATCACAACACAGCGCTCTGCGCGATACCTGACTCGTGTCAGTGACAAACGTGCTCAAGCGTATCGAGTTTTAATTAACATTGCAGTTTTAGGCCTAACTTGGTAATTGTTCTTTTTTAATTATTAAAAAAATTCATTGAGATAGACTTTTATTATGATTTTATGCTACAATCAATATAAAAATACTGAAAACATGCATATAGTTCATGGAAAAATCGACGGATACTCCGACTCTGGGGGGCCAGATAAATGAGTTGAATCCATGATATCATCTTTCGTTACGAAGCTTCTTACACCATCTTCTTGACATTATCTATATTATTACGATGTTTTAAACTGACGCTAATATTAAATAATATCGCCAGACGAACACACCACCTATACGCTCCCACACTAAGCACCGCTTGTATTATGGGTTGGGTACAATGGTCTGGGGCGATCGCAATAAAACTTATATAAATATTAAGCATACATGACTCGGGTACACATATATTCGAGCTCATCACACAAAGTTTGTTCCTACTAGGATTCGAATCCGGAACCCTTAGCGCCGAAGGCAGGTTCACTACCATCAACTGAGCTAATGTGGTCGTTAACTCGCGATATAAAAATCATAAACATGTACTTATCGTACTTTATTTTTATTATATCTACCCAAACTACACAATTTTGTTTCGTAAACAACTGTATAATTCTCTCGCAGTATTAACAATATTACTTATTTTAAAACTTGATTCCTTCAGAAAGATTTTATAATATAATACGTACCTAATTACAGTTTGTGCCTAAACTTTTAAGTAAGTTAATACCTCGTCTGAAATAATGTTCGTCACAAAGCTTTCAGGGGTGACACAATGTTACTTTAATTTTGTTCCCTCTGGAGTAATAAGCAATCCAACAAGGCATCCTAAAGATATAAAACGTTGCGGACAAAAGCGATTTCGCACCTTAAACAACAAACACACAGGAACTTAGTTTATCCTCTGCAAAATGGTTTAAATTAAATTTAAGTAGGCACTTAAATCTACAGCATTAGATGCTACGGTGTATATTCTAAGGCCCGGGTTTTTGGTGCGGGTGATGAGTTGTTGATGCTTCACGTCATTCTCGATTTACCGCTGGAGATTCAATAGAAAAAGGCCAAAAACACCTCACAGATTTTATGAACTCATAAATCACCAAGTCGTCGATAATAATAATCATCGGCTTTACTTATTGATGTAAGAAAAACCACAATATTTTTAATAATGTTTCTTCAATGTATTGCACTTAGATACAATTTTGCCATATCTAAAGAGTGTACTGACTAACAGAGTAGTTTCGCAATGTTTAGTCGAGCCGACCCGAGCCAAACGCGCTGTCAAGCCCCAGCACTGCCATTTGTTACTGGCCAGATCCAGACTACAGACCGTTCACTGTAAGATGTCCCCTGCCGTGATGTTCCCAATTCCCAAGGCAAGGGCATCTTATGGTGAACGGTCTATAACCGTGCAGCCTCTGCATGGTATCTACCACAAATGGGTTACCAGTAAGACAGACGATAAATGGCAGTGCTGAAGCAAGGCTGTAAGTGCCTTGGGCAGAATCAGAATATTCTTTATTCACGTAGACCGTGATGTACAGTACTTATGAATCGAAAAAAGTTACAAAATTATTATGCTACTGCTTTACCACCCGTTCGGAATGCCGTTTCTATATGGAGAAGAACGGGCGAGAAACTCCATGGTTGCTCTTTTTTTTTTAGCAATCCATCTATTATTATCTCGGCATGTCTTGGGTAGCCTCACGATTCTGTTCAATCACTTATTACATCACCAAAGTGATATGCTAAAGGCAGGATTCTTGCAGGACCTTAGCGGTATTGAGTAATGTGACCTCGGCAGATACTAGTACGCACTGCAATGTCACGGCGCGAATAACTGGTATGGCGGGTTACGAGTAGGCACAGAGAAACTCTGTACTGGGAAACGAAAGCCTGTGGATGCAACTGCTCGGATTAGTTTTTGTGAGGGCTCGTGTCGCAAAGCCTGTGTACGGACAGCGAAAACATCTATAATCACTAAAGTCAAATCATATATTTTGTAGCGGCCACGATGGGGCATAAAAATAATATTTTTAATTTATGTTCTTACCCTACTACCAGATCGGAATGAGACCTCAACTGAGAAGACCCGAATAGAGACTTAGCGAGCTTATATTTTTTAGTAGTTTTATAAATTGATATTAATTAGTGTGTTACAAAATTAAAAGGGCATTTGCAGTTCAATGTAATGCTGTATGAAGCTGTGCCTTATTAAGACAACTACATAAACTATATTTTTATAAGTAAATACTAATTACACGTAAAGCAAAATAAGTATATGCTCTTAATAGGTATTACAGAATTCGGTATTGATTTTTCAAACCTTAATTAATGTAGGCATAATGATCAAGTCACTACAGAGAATATTTATATCAGTAATGAGCGAAAAAGTATTAGTTTTCACATTCATTACGTACCCTTACTATCATTATACGAAGTCTCGTGACTACGGAATATAACATTAACGAACCCGTATCTAACGGCGCATTCGTAAAGAATACTATTCCATAAAATAAGGATTTCCATTCCATCTAAGTTCGAAGCGAATTGTAAAATCGATTTTATTACTTTCACATCATAAAGTCTGAAAGGTATTTTTATATCGATAAATGCCCAAGCACTTCCTGCGTTAAGTACCTTCTTATAAAACACACTTCGTGGGAGCTTCCGTACTTAAATATGATCGTTATAAAAATCAATGTTTTATTAGATTTTAGAATATTGAAATGTACTTAAACGAAATGAAAATGTATATACCTCGATGCGCGTATTATAAAAACGGCAGCTGAGTAAGAGTACTTATTAATCTATTCTATAAATACTAAGAATAATACATGAGTCCATTTTAACAATCTCGGCAATACTATCTATCAAACAAAAGCACTACGTTAAAATCTAGGGCTACCGCAACCCCTGTTTACCATACGTCGATATATACGTCGTCTAGGTAAACATACAGATCTATATAATTATAAAAAGTTTCATCCAATACATACATTTACGTTTTGTCTGCTGAAAAATGTTATACTTGTTATACTTACCACTGTAAATTAAAAACTTTTATAAAAAAAAGGTAAAATTATAAAAATATGTTTTTGTCTATTTTCCCGACAGTACATAACAGTATATTGGCTTACGTAGGTGTGTGATAGTGTCAACAACCTGGCAGGTCTTAGCGCAGGTTCCAGAACAGGTTTCCTGCGATACCGCGGGGGGCGAGGGGACCGGGAACGTAATCCTTGCGAACTTAACCCCATGCTGACAAGGTATTCGCTTTGTTGAATACGCTCAAAGTTATATTTTATTGGATCATTAATGCAAATATTAGGTCAAAGTCAAATCCTATGGTATCCTTTACAAATTGTCAACTTACATTTCCCAGATATAAGCTGTGAATGTAACTGGGTTGTATGTATATTATAGATGAGTAAACAGAAATATTATGTGCGGCTTCAGGGACGTTTTAATAGTATTTTATTATTTTAAAATATGACGCAAAAAACCGAGAAATAAAATTTGCTACCGTATTCGTGCATGCTGACGCTCAACGCAAAGGAAAAGCAAAAGAAAACCTATGGCGTCCATAAGACACTCATGCAGGCGATACAATCCCATCAGTCATTTATTGCGTTTGAAAGACAATGACTGATGGAATGATATCGACATAGACACTCATTCACTGATCGTCATACGATATGATACAATATGTTAAATAATTTTCATAAAGGACAATCTTGTATTGGGATTTCAATTGCACTGTTGAACAAAAATCGGCTAAAACAAGTTTATATACATCTCCATCACCGTATGAACTTAGCGGCTGAAAATATAAAACTCGCAACAGAATAATGATTATTCGAATTATTTCCGTGTGAAAGATGTGTGGCTGATGATTGAATAACGACAAAGTTCAAAATATCCAAATATTCGTCAATCAATTTCATGCAAACATCAGTCATCGGTAGGTTATCCATCAGTCAGCAGTTACTGTGGTGAAACTGACAACAAAAGCTAGCGTCTAATAGACCCTTACATTAGTAAAGATCTATGTTCTACATGACAGCCAAACGCACACATGAGCATACCTACGTTTTTTAAACGAGATGGAGGTACGTTGATGGGGGAATACATGAAATTACCACCCGTTTTAGAATGATTTGATATAACACCTACTTAAATTCGAGTAGAATATGATTTACCTAGAGAATTTCTAATGTACCTACATATTGTATTTTTAATTAGCTTAAAATTGTATACGATTTAATCTGTCTATCTGTCTAATCGAAAAACATTTTTTAAAAAAGAATGAATTAAAAGAAAAACGAATGATATTCAAATAGGTGCCCAGCGTTCAGTAATAGTATATAATGTTCGTTTTTTATGAGGTGGATGCCGAGCTTTTTCCCATTCAACGAAATTAAAAATAAAATATTCATATTCTCTTGTTAATTATGCGCAATATTACATGAGCACATTTTTCAGTGAGGTGCTTTACTGAAATTGTACCTACAAACGGAACAGAAAAAATAAAAAATAACGATATTTTCGTCTCACTATGAATCGTCACAAGACAAATAAATTCGGTTGAAAAAAACAAAACATTCTGAATTATTTAAAAGTAGATCTGTCGAAATCAGTGTCCTGAATATTTCCGATAAAAATGCCGATTGAAAATAACCGTGTTTCCGCATGGACAAGGCGAATATTGCATTTTCGCTCGGATGACGTGTCAACTGCATTTTAAATAACTTAGTGGGCCTCTGGCGGCGCCGCATCCCGTATTGATTTGAGATATTTCTGGGTAAACCACTTTTGGATGTGGATTAATTGTTGTCTGAAACTATATGTTTCGTCTAGCTCGGTCAGAAATAGCAGACAAATATATAAATATTTAACGAACAATGCAGACGGGGAGCAGAGATCTGTTGGGATTTATGATTAGATAGACGAGGTTCTACGATAATATCAGATAGTATTTCCACCCGAGTTTTTATAAAAATGTGTTTATGTATCAACTATTTATTTTTATTCCTAATGGTAATGAAACACGAACTCAAGGGATTTAATGTCACAACGATTCGTTAAATGCGAAGCGGATTCAAAGAACAACATCAAAATAAATTTGTTCAGCGGAGGAATTTTTATTATGTCTTTATTGGAGAGAAGTATTAGACAGGAAGTGACTTACCTCTTTGACGAGATTAAATTTGACTCAGTAGAAGTACAATAACGTACACTTTTAGTACATTTTTTTAGTGTCCTATTCTTTAAAATATCATGAATGATTTTGCGACAGATAGTAATTTATTTACATTTTTAGCGCGTCCCTTTTATGTAGTATTGTCAACAAATTATTGGATTATTGTTATCACTCAAATTTTTGTTCGTATGTCGGTAAACTACGCATTTATTTAATAATAACATTTATTATTTATTTATTATATAAGGAAAACATTAATAGCACACATTGAGATTCCGTTAAGGTAAATACTCAGTTAAAACGTTTTCGAAAAGTTATACGAGCATTTCGCAAGTTCGCTTGCATGATTTTCTCCGTCGATGTGTCCCTCGCCTCGGTTAGATATTTTCGTCAGTTGTCAATCTAGCACGCGTGACTGGCGTCGCTCTTTTTTCAATGTGTTTCGGAATCGAATTTCCCCTAAAAACGGATGCGATATCGCTTCGATGCAAGTCTTCGATATTTTATTATAATGATACCCATTTATTTTTAACAGACTTTTGATATGATTATTTTGTATTAGTAATAATTAACATAATGTTCCATAAAATATAAATAATCAAAATACGCTTTGTGATAGTTATTTGCGTATGTAACCGCTGAGTTGTATATCTCGTAATAAATTTACCGAATCAAAGTTAAAGTCAAAAATCATTTATTTGGTATAGGTCTATTTTTTTTCTTAACTCTAACGGTAACTGCGAATGGTAACGGCTAACACATAAAATGTACACAAGCATTACAAAATAGCCTATCAGCATGTTATCTACCTAGTTCGCTTTCGCGTCGAGTGTAGTGGCCATCAGTTGCGGTCACAGGGAGATTTTATTAACTGTTTACAAACTATAGCTTTTAGAGAGATCACAGCACTCAGGATAAAATGTTTTATTGTACAAAACGAATTCGGAACGTGCTCGATATTTTTGATGTCCAGCCCGGAACGCTTTTACTTTGATTAATATTTTTATATAAATATTAAGCTGATAACTGTAGTACCGGCGTTTTACATTTGACAGTTTATTGATAAAGTTATTACATTATCAGTGAACAATTTAACTCTGATAATCTAAATTAATGTGATGAACAAGTTTAAATAATTTCTTATCGAGAATTGTTAGTCCATTTTCAGTGGTCATCCATCCATTAGCAGAAAGACGTCCACTGCTGGGTATAGGCCTCCCTCAATGACTTCCACAAATCACGTTCCTCCACAACTCGCATCCATCGGCTTCTTACGACGCCTGTGATATCACCAAACCTCCTTGTGAGGGGCCGTCCTACACTCCGTTTTCCGGCAAGTGGTCGCCATTCTGGAACCTCTCTGCCTCATCGGCCCCTACTACTTGAACTTGAATTCTTTGAGGTATGGTTCTTCTTGTTCGTCTATAGATCTCCTCATTTCTGATTCCATCGCGTAGCGAATCTCCGACATTGCTCTGTCCTTTGTGCGTTGAGCTACCTTCAGCTTTCTTATAAGGCCTATAAAAAGCGATTTTCATTAATAATCATCCAAAAGGTTTATTTGAATATGTGCTCTTCTGTCGATGGGTATAAAAAATACTCAGATGAAGCGGGAATAATCTTACATACTTACACTTCCTTTACGATTTGGGACGAAAGATTAAAGAGCCCGTAAAATTTACGACGAATTCATACGGAACGAGTTCACCTGCTATTCACTACATTGTTGGATGACATATTTTATACCCGTTCGGGATGAACCAAATATAAAACAGCGCAAATTATCTGGAAACATAAGAGTCACCGCATTTACTTTTTTTAAATAGACCTAAGTTTCGTTTAGGCAGATTTAAAGTTTTAAAAGCTTTTTGGTGTACTGAACATTCACTTTTTCAAACCACTATGTAAACTTAAAATAATTCATTTAAGAAAATTAATCAATATGTGAACTTATTTCTGAATATATAATTCATTTTCAAATAATGCTTTCGCTAGGAGTAGGCTCACTGCAATAGTTTGGGTCAGGGTGGGGATAGAACTCGGAACTTCTCAGTTACGAGGGCGGACCTTTTAACCACTACGCTATTGACACATAAACATAAGTCTAGTTTCTGCTAATAATAATGTATAACTGGCTTTATCTCAGTCCGTTATACAATACGCGTTTCAGACTAGGTACCTACCTGTCCGAATGAACAAACTTTGTTTATGAGCCTGGAATTTCCAATTAAACACAGTGCAAGTTGTTTCGAATGGGATTAACAACGTTTATTTTGTTAACTTCGTTATAAGTTTCCTCATTAGCAAGTACATTGTATTGTTATTGCGCGCAGATGTTCATGGCTAATATTTTTTTGATTGACAGATTTTTTTTCAATTTCTGCAGTCTACTATAGTCTTTATATCTCTCTACTATACTCCGATTTATAAAGCGTTGTTTGGCAAATTAACCGTTTATGCACTGATCGCGCGGCCCTAGGGTAAATTTTGCGCAGGTAACACAAAATGTTGATCAAAGCAAAGTTGACACAAAAAATCGACCGCATTCCACCGTATGCCTCGATCGAGCCGAGGCTGAGCGAGTAGAGGCAGTCTCACGAGGCCGCTTGGTCAATTGTTACATAGCAGTTAAATAACGTTAGCTTTCCTAACTAATTTTAAAGCCAAGATAAGTATTTATTAAGCTTTATATTCAATCAGTAGCACTATTAAATTGCGTTGGTAAACACGACAGCCCAATTTTACTACGGAAGACCACTCGTATATATATTCTTTTTTTTGTCATCTAATTCTCTATTCCCACTGCCAGTCATCGCGCGGTTTCTGAAAAGTCCTGTCGCATTCACACCACCAATCGTTGAATGCATTTCTGGATCGTATTATTATCGGTTCCGAGCGTTTCTCGTGTCAAAAGGCGAAAGCTCAATATCGCGACAAGTGAACGACGAGAGCGCCCGTCGTGTCTTTCTCGAATGAATTTTGATATTTTAGAATTACATTAGTTGCACTACTTTTAATGGGTATGTTCTTGGGTACGATTGCGAATTAGAACAAACCCTAAGTACCTTTTAGGAGCCTTTTAAGGTACACCATCCCTAACCTGTCCCTTATTTGTATGGTAAGCAACTAAAGGCCCTGCTAGATAAACACAATATTGTATAATCCTAATTTCATATAGCTACGCAGGTAATCTACTTTGTTTATCGAACGAGATTCGGTTGACAGGAGACGGCCGCTTCAATTTTGAGTATTTGAACTTTGTATAAATCGACTACACCGGGCACATCTCCCTTTATCTTGATAGATAGATATTTTTAAGTAGGTATAAAGGATACCGTATTACTCTACGAAATTTGAAAATAATAATTAACTTTTGGTTTAGTTTTTACATTACATTCGTTTTTAAAGATAATTTCTTGCTTTTTAAGACGAAAAAAAAATTTTTTTTTTCATGATATACCCCATGAAATTTGGAAATATTTTTAATGTCATCATTTATCGATCTCTGCATTAGATAAGTAAATAAGCTTAGATCTACATTCAAATGGTACCTAATCTAGGTATGCTTAAAAAATATGGGTATACAATAATATAACAAACGTAATCAAATAACATACCTATATAATAATATTGCCAGACGATCACACTAACTATACGGTACCACACAACGCAACACTTCTATTACCATTAATGTACCGAGGGAAAAGTCAGTATAATCTTCGAGCAAACATTACAATATAACCATTCGAGCTCATCACACAAAGATTGTCCCTACCGGGATTCAAACCCGGGACCTTCACACAGATATCAGGGTCACTACGAACTGCACTAATCTGGTCGTATTAAAATGAAAAAATATGTATGGTATCATATGTTTAAAAGTATTATATACCTACTGGATTCGCCCCCAGTTCATTATACGGTACAAATAATACCAGCGTAGCTTAATGTAGGGTGGGACCGTATAGTTCGTGAGTTCGTTTGGTGATATTATTATTATGTTATCCAATACCAAAAATCAAAAAACAATAACAAGTAAGGAATGTTTGAAATAACAAAAGTGAATGTTATTTTTTCCTGGTAGAGCGACGATTTTTGTGTAGCCTTGTTACACAAAGAGATCTACGCTTCGCTTCTCCCTTCGCTTTGATTTGTTTTGATATGAAAGTTAAAGAGGAGAGACGTCGATTCATGCGATTATTGAGCCGCAGAATATGTTTTAGGTTCATCTACCGCCTTTGAATAAACGGGCACACTTCGAGACACAAGAAATTATTGAATTAAACTACAAAGTTATCGTATATCCTTCGAGAATTGATAGAACTCAATTATCTAGCCAACTGATCCAATTAGAAGTATGAGTGACTCTATGGTAATAGAAAAGATCAATCCACGGGCATCCACTGCTGGACAGCTATCAAGGAGAAATTAACTTGAATAGGTAGGTAAATTATTATTTTATTTTATTGTTGCGATTTGGGTACCTAGGTTCTTATACTACATTTAACAAAAAATCTATAAACACTTGAAACAAATTGGTAGACGTAAAAATGTATCCCTAAAATCTAAACGCATTATCTTAAATGATTAATAACAATCTTCATACCCACCTATATGAAGATTTTTATTAATCATTTAAGATCTCAAAGGGGAAAATGAATATCATGTGAAAAGCGCTACCCATAGAAAGAAATTACCGAACAACGTTAATTATGATTTAATTATGTGGGACGTTTTGATAGGCGACATTAATAAGTGACGTCATAACTCCTCGCTCCTCGCATTCGTACAATTTAGGGCAATATTTCAAATATGGATTCACTCTACACCATCACAGACAGTTATTGGATTACGGAACAGTAGGCTATCTATACATATAAATAAAATTGGAGTGTCTGTTTGTAATATTAAAATAACCGCTTTTTACTAAGTGCATTTGGATGTATAGGCGTTACCTATACCGAAACAACATTTTTTACAATTTTTGTCTGTCTGTCTGTCTGTCCGTCTGTCTGTCTGTCTGTCTGTCTGTCTGTCTGTCTGTCTGTTTGTTCCGGCTAATCTCTGTAATGGCTGGACCTATTTTGACGGGACTTTCACTGGCAGATAGCTGATGTAACAAGGAGTAACTTAGGCTACTTTTATTTTAGAAAAAAAATAGGATCTCACGAAAAAAAAATGAAAACCAATGTTGCAGCGCAGCGCCTGATTAAGTTTGATAGCAACACCTGCAATGGTTCCCGCGGGCTCAGAATGGGCGGGCAGGCTGTTGTCAACGGTTGTCTTTGTTAAATACCACGCGGACGAAGTCGCGGGCAACAGCTAGTGCTTAATAAAATCTGTTCAATGGAGTCAGACGGCGTGTCTTCATGCTTCCGACTTCATATGAAGTCAAATTATAAAAAAGGCCTCAGAGGATGTTGTGGCTTTTTAACTTCTGATAAGAGCTGTATCATTGTATTCATCTGTTCTGACATTTAATTGTCTATTATTATTGGGCACCTAGAAGGGTTAGGTTATCTTTTAAACCTATTAGTTAGAAATATTTAAATAACAACTGTGGTCAATGTTTAATTGATCATTGTTTTATCGACGACCTGATTAGCACAGTTGTTTGTGCCCCTGCGTTCTGCGCTGAAGGTCCTGGGTTCGAATCTTGGTAGGGGCAATCTTTGTGTGATGAGCATGAATGTTTGTACCCGAGTCAGGGATGTTTAATATCTATATAAGTATTATATAGTGAGTTCGCCCTTAGTCCATTGTACGATACTCATAATACACTTGTTGCTTAGTGTGGGACAGTATAGTTGGAGTGTTCGTCTGGCAATATTATTATACTATTTTTGTAATTAATGATCAAGCGAGCGTCGATAAGATATAGGCTATAAAGTGACTTACCTGGAACACAGTAAAAATGTTGTATATCATCATAATATCTTAGAACAAATATGGGCACACGACTATCAAGTTACCTGCATTGACTAACGACTCTCTCTAGACGATAGTCCCGTCTCACCACCACTCCGCATACACATGAAGCCTTTTTATAGGTCGTCAACCTGTCAGCAAGCTGAAGACATAGACTCGCTGGAATAGAATCGAACTTTAAATAAAAAGTACGTACCTACACATTATCGGTTACATTCCGAAGATAATCTTTGGTTATTTTATTGTTTCGTGCGTTCGGGTACTATGATTGTTTATATTATGGTCTGCTCGTATCTTTAGTAGATACACGTTGAGATGAATTGTAAGTACCTAAGCATTTTTATCGAATTGAGAGTTATAAACACAGTATTTATATTAGTGTCGGTAGGTAATTTCCGTACTTTGCTGTATTACAGTCTTTGTACATTTGATGGATGTTACATAGCGAATATGCATCTATTCGAATGTGCCGCGGTAATGACGCCGTGTGGCGGAAAGTCTACTCACTGCATGTATCTTGTTGAGACACTTTACATGGAAAGCTAAATTAGATATTTATAATGCGTATAACGTTCCTATTTTAATAAATACTAGTAATACTATTTTAATATATACTGCTTGTTTGAGAGAACCCCTTGAGTAACATGTGAAGTCCGTTAACGCGCACTGAGCCAGCGTGGTGGACTATAGCCTTATCTCCCGCATTGAACGGACCATTGCCCAACAATGCGACATAAAAAATTGCTAATATTACCATTACATTATTGATCGTAATTTAAAGTGTTCTAGGTAATTTAGGTAGGTATTTAACTACATAGTCGTATAACTCGATAATTGCATACCAACACATTTTTCTGAAAATAAAAGAAAATATTTTGTATTAAATGTTTGTCCTATTTTAATATCGCACGTTATATTAGAATGCGGAAATCGCACAATTAATTTAACTTTCATTCAATAAAAGGGATAGTTCACAGAGTCCCAATAAAACAGTTTCAAATGGACCTCAATGTCTAAAGTTTCGTAATAATCATAGTTGATTGTATTTTGTTTAAAACTATGAAATGGGTCTCAAACACCTCTCTTCCGATTTAAGTACTTGGAAGGTTGTTATTATCATTGTTTATATGTTTGTATCCTATAAAGTGTCCAGATAATGCAAAATAATTTTCATTTATGTCGTTGCCTGTAGGAACTGATGCAATAAAACGTTATGAAATGGTACGTAAACTGGAGCTTGTTAAATTGACTTATCTTTAAACTAGAGTATGAGAGGGCTTTGTTATATTTTCTCCTGTTGTCCAGTTTTCCTATTAGACCATATATTTTCTTATTTCTAGGTTGTGGATTAGATGTTTTTGCTTCGGCACAAACATACATAGCGTTTAATTTTTTAATGTACGAATCCTTAATCTATTATGTTATTATATCATTCAGTAATAAAAAGTTAGTAGGTAATTTAAAATGTGCTAGATTGGCCTTTTATATGCGCTTGCGTTTCTAACTCACATAACATCACATACAATCTGGTCCTTAACTGCTAACAACGTTTGCAATATTAACTATGCGAGCCTCCGGCCTGATGTTCTGGTTATAACAGACAATTCGGGATGGCATTAGGATAAAACAATATGCCGTCTGTAACGTTTTAATGAGGCATTTATACAACGCCGCAATTGGGCTCCAAACATTTTTCATGCGCTAGGATTCCCTTTATGATGAGCCGTTTGGAATTTTCACCACGCGCCTAATATTGCGGGTAAAATAAAGCAACCCTCCGTTGATGAAATTTTATATTAATCTATCCACGAGAGAGGTGGATGATGCCAAAAAATCAAGGCACGCTTCATCAATTTGGAGTTGATGCCGAGTAAATTACTTACTTTGTGCGGAGACACATTAATCAATATAGGATGATTAATGAGAGCCAACACGATCCGATCGCTTGATGGATTAGCGCCCATATGGTTCTGCATAATTTGCTGAGTGCCGCCACCTGTGCCTCTGTTGTTTTATCTCAACTCTAACCGAACAAGTGAAAAAGTTCCGAGATGTATTCCGTTTGTCCGGAATATAATTTTCCATTCTCGAAGTAAATAAAATGGAGGGAAAAATGAGGCACATTATATTTTCATATTTTGGTGGCGCCTTATTTGAATTTCAAGCGATCAAATGTAAATCTGAGCTTTTTTCAATAATTATACGTTTAGGTAGGCAACAAGATAAATACTCGGACAGGATCACCTGTCGCTTTCTTCATTGTTCGCTTAACAAAAAGGAATGGAAAACATTTTTTTTGTATTTTCCTTTATACAGACTTGCTTAAGAAATCTGTTAACAAGAAATAAGTAGGACCTTTTTATCCGGTCGAAGTATTCGGTGGCCTCCAGCGGTTGGGGTTGTACAGATTGGCAGCCGCCAAATCCGAACAAATCCCACGTAGCAAACCCACCCCTAGGGTGAAAAAAAAACACAATTGTATCAAAACACGGCGGAAAAAAATTGAATTTTGTATCGTCATGTGATAATACTTATCAGTTTATAATAGAACTGACACAAGTTTGCAGACGTATTATAAAAAAGGCTCGCCCTAATGTTTCATAGGGACCAATAACCATTGACAAAATAAGGGTTTACTACAGTGCACCTCTGCCTACATTTTCGGGAACGACAGGCGTGATGTTTATTTTATTGAAGTGTTTCTACATATTCTATTGATTCTCTCTACCAAAGTTTATTTTACTATAAACACGATAGCAATGTAAATAAATTATAATAATTATAGCAATCGTATTATACCTATAAAACTATTCATAGAAGCAGCTATTATACCTACCTACGATAATCTACTAATGAATCTACTTTTTTATTTGTATAGTGAAATAACAAAGAGTTATCGATCTATCTACCTCAGAATTTGATAGGCACGTAGTTTTCTGCAAAATACTCATATTAAGTTTGTATTTTTACACTGCAATGTGTCTCTATACCATAGAATAGTGCTTGCCCGTGTACGATCGGCATATGACTGGTATTATTTTATAAAATTTGCGTAGGAAGACAATGGGGCAGGCATCCATCTCCTGACGATTCCCATTGGATAACAATAGAAAGCACTCGACTCCGCAACTCGCGGTAGCTATGAAAGCTCACTACCTACATAACATGTCTTCCGACTTTATGACTTTTGGTAAAATGACATCAGGGGTTTGTGGAATGGCGTTAAGGTATATGAATATAACACTGGAAATGATACTATATGATTGTACGCGATATAGATATATAAAGGATATAGATAAAGGAAACCCACGTAACTTTTTGGATCGGTTACACATATCTATTTTGGCTAATTCGTCTGTGTTATTTTACTCTAAGTATTTATATAATTCAAGTAACTTTTAGAAGGTAACACACATTACAAAAGGTTTAAGATCATTTCGTAATTTTCTATTACCTCGGTGGATATATCAAAAATAATATTAGGATATGTTATACAATTTTAAAGCAACTCAATAAAATTACACAATGTTAAATATGTGATAATATTATATATAATTTATAATAATTCCAGCCCTTTTTTATGTCCCACTGCTGGGCACGGGCCTCCCCTCAATGCGAGGGGGGTTTAGGCCATATTCCACCACGCTGGCCCAGTGCGAGTTGGCAGACTTCACACATCTTTCGAGGGGTTCTCTCAGACATGCAGGTTTCCTCACGATGTTTTCCTTCACCGTTTAGCAAGTGATAATCTTGGTTGAAAATGAGATTCGCACATGAAAAATCCCAGAGGTGCGAGCCGGGGTTTGAACCTGCAATCCTCGTTACCGAGGCTAGCGTTCTACCAACTTGGCTATCACTGCTTCCATATATATAATATTATAATATTTTTGTAAACGTGTTTAAGTACTTAAGTACGAGCAAATAAAAAAATATTAATGATCTAGATATAACTGTGACATAAAAGAACTACAAAAAATACATTTACTATGTTTTTCAATAGTCATGAAAAAAAAACGTAGGACACTTAAATTTTGTATGTCGCTCTTTGTTGCCGTCCAAGAGGATCTAGTTTATTTAATTTTAGCTATTCTTTTGTCTCTGAAATAAACCAAAAGGCACATTCACGATGTAAAAAATAAGATCTCAACTCTCAGTGCTCATTACTTTCAATTTTGTATAGGTATAATAGAAGTTTTATAGTTAAGATATCATCTAGACATTTTTTTTAAACAATTCTGTAGAATATTCCAGAGTAAAATTCAAATTAAGAACATTTATTTTTATAACAGCAGACAAGCTTTTGCCCGCGGTTCTGTACGATTCCATCGATTTTTGTTTTGTAGCTCGTCCCTTAATTGTCATATCATCATGATATGTAGATACCCGTGTACCATATAGTTTGTATCCACAGGCTATCCAATAAGAAACCCCCTGTTTAACTTATTCTAGGAGTTTGAAAACAGATATACTTATATACAGTCAAAAAAAATCAAACAGGTTGAAATATTTATTTACACTTTTTTTAAATCTGCAATATATAACTGTAGGCAAGCGTTGTTTCACGTAACTGTTGTTGAGTGGGGATATTCTAAAACTGCCCCGTCAGTAATCGTGCATACGCAGCGTTCCCGGTGACCGCTTGTTTAATTTTGCAAATGTTATTAGTTGGTAGGCGGGTTGGGCCGCAGCCCAGCGCGTCGGCGGCGCGTCGCCCATCACGCAGACCCCGGCAAACAAGCCACAAAAGCAGCTAATTAAGCGACTAGTGTGCATTGCGAGCATCAAAATGAACTGTTCATACGTTTCAATAGACAAAGCTTAAAAGCTAGTTCATGACTTTCAACTGAAGTTAGAAATAGTAAGGTTAAGTTGGTTAGCTACACATTGTTTGTGTTTAGGTGTTTGAACACAAATTCATTTTATAGCAAATATGTACTTTAATAAAACAATGTAATATTACTCGAGATTAATAATGAATTCGTTCATTGATTTACTTAAGTTAATACACTTTTAGTTAAAAAGTATTCTTCAGATCTACAAAAGGATTTTTTTCTTGAAGCTTTTAACAATTTTAGTTACATTTTTAATCTAGGCCATTGTTTTAAAAGAAAATATTTTTGTATCTTAGATTGAATCGTATCTCGAAAATTAGAGGAACTACGCCTCAACAAATGTATGCCAAAATCTTAAAAAAAATACAAAATGTTTGGACAATAATCTAAACCACACTTACAATAATCATAAAATACCCATATAAAACCTCTGAATCTCTTTACCTACCTACTGAAAACACATACGGCATAAAATAATTCCCTAAAACCACATGAAGAGGAAAAAAAAACTGGATCGTATTCAATCACAAACAGCGCGATTAAACCACTATTGCGTTCCAATAAGCCATGTAGACACGAGTGCCCATAGACATGCTAATAAGTTCAGAGCTAGTTAGTGATGCAGGACTGACTAGAGTTCACAGTAGGTGTGAAATTAAAGCCCGTTATACGACAGACTCTCCTTCAACCCGATCTTCAAGTTGAGGCATCGCTGGGATCCCGAGATAACTACAAATTTAGTTCCTAAGTACGCCCCGCTATTGTAGGAGCTTTTCAAAACAATTGCTACTCGGTATAAGTGAACAACTATACAGTTTAATCAACTATTTACATACACAGAAAATAAACTTAGTTTCTGAGGTTAAGCTGAAACATAAATAGTAGTTAAATTATGTTGCCCAGTACTTGTTGGTTTTTGTGCATAATTAAAACACTTGTTGGGTAACCATAGTGCGCTGTTAGTAGTAGAATTTTATTGTAAACATTTTCTTATCGAAACATAAACAGTAACCCCAAATTTATTTTACTATATAACGTTTTTTAAAGTTATAAAACGTCTGTAAATTCGGGGGTTAATGATTATAGGTATAATATTATGTGTTTGACTGAAAATATTAGTGTTTTAAAAACATTTTTTATATATAAGCTGTATAAATACACTGGAAAAATACATCATCCTTGACCAAAAGAAAAATGTTATCCACACATCCAATTCCTCTGACCCGCATTTATACCTACAACATTTTGAGTAGCCATAAAAATTCAATCAACAGCTGCTGTGTCTACATGTCTCGGTCAATATTTAACCCGACACCATCCCGAACTTTCTGTTACAAACCAATTCAATAAGTTTTCCTGCTCGTTCAATAAAACAGCAATGTCTTGCTGCTCTGACTGCATTCGGCTTCTTTGTGTGAAAACTTTTGATTAGTTTCGATGCCCACAAATGCATGTATCGGATGCTATTTATAGCCATTACATTGTTATTGCTATCCTGGGAGCATATATATAATATTTCACACGCCCATACACGATTTCTGCATCTATGTATAGACAGTTGACTCTTCTGAACTCTTCACAACCTATTTGTTGCCAGGTTTCTTGTATTAAGATAGAGGCTTAGGCTGCAACAGCCGTGTGTTTAAAGAAGGCTTTTGTTATAACCAAAATTTTGGACCTTTGACGAAAGGCTTGAGGAGTTAGCATTGCTAATTGATGATATCATCCAAAAGTTGCCTGGTAGAGGGGTTGTCTGGGAGATAAGGCCACCAATTATGAGACTGTAGTTGTGTGTTATATACCTGCAATTTGTATTCCTTTTTGTTTTGGACAAGAAGGCGCCCGTTTATAGCTGTTTTCAGTGATACAATTGTAATATGGAAAAACTGTCTTCGTTTAATGATTCCAATACAAAATATGTATGTAAAGTATCGCCTTATGTGTAAATGTTTAATTTTCTAATGATTTCGTTATTCATAGGATACCACATAGGCTGTACCCCACATTCGCTTCTGAGAGAATATTTAATTGAAAATTGTTCGTATTCTGTGTTTGCATTTTATAATCTGCAAAGCTCTCTAATGCTAAGTAATTCAGAGATTAGAGTCATCATTTATAATTCCCCTTTGCTTCAAAAACGCCTGAAGTTGTTTATTAATTAACGTTTCTACTACGGTTAAGAAGAGCGATGGCTGCTTTTCAAGTCACACTCTCATGTTGGACGTGCTCGTTGCCTGGTCCCTCCATTTTCCTCTTGAAAACATCGCTCATGACATATTTAAAAATCTACCATGTCATTTTATAACCTGACCAGTAAATAGGAGTAGGCGTGCACTAATCTGGCTTCCATAGGAATCTGAGTAAGTTTTAATCGAATTAGTCTGGTGATCCTTGAATAATATTTTCAAGTATTATGACAATGGTCACATAACACTCAATGATTAACTATTGAGTTTGTTGCCGTCTTTTTTCAATTGAATAACGTTAAACCGTTGGAAAACTTCGGGATTTTTGAATGTTTTTTTTATTAGATTGTTTTATTAGAAGTACAACCTACTTGTTGTAGGGCGAAAAAGTTAAATCTAAGCGTAGGTGACCATTGTTATTACTGTACCCACCGTTGTGAAATATTATTGTCTCCCTTCAGTATGCTAGTGTATCGTATTATTTATTAGGTAACCTTTCACGTTGTTATTAGTAGGTCCTCGAGCTGTTACTAGGTGTCAGAACTAAAATTATAGTCGAACTATTAATACGCGTCTGTAGCGGTGACTAATTTGTTCTTAGTAGATATATTGAGCGTGAACCAAATTTACCGTCACTTACAAGTGAGGCTACTACGTCGTTCAAATATCTCGTAAATTCACAATAACCAAAATTAATTAAATGATTCCTAAGTAGTATATCTATTACAAATTAAAAATAAACCTTATCATTTATCCGGGAAGTGTCCTTCTTAACATTTTTCTATACTCTCTTTGGATTCGAAGGTCCTTTGGATGTCCCTTAGGTACGACAAATGTAATAAACTAAGTAATTAGGATAAAAAGTATATTTTTGGTAACATTAAATTTTTTTGCGAAAATTTGTTGTTTTGTTTACTTGTGAGTAATATTTTTGGGGTTGGCGCATTGCACTTGTCTAAAATGTTTATAATGCGGCAACACAACCATAATCTATTAAAATATTTTTAATGAATGTACATTATGTTTCCATTATTCCAGTGACTGCCCCAGTGATATTGTATAAAATGCACAATACTGCTTGCATAAGTAATTGAATGGAAACTATTATTCTGCACTTTCAATGGCCTTTACGCGCTTAGCTCGGGCAACAGCTCTGCCTCCCGCTGTCATCTGCTGTTTACCTCTATGTACCCAGCCTGCCTTGCGAAGCTGCGCGGCTGGTCTGGATACCGCTATTATTGTTTTATCACTGGGCAATAATATGAATGGAAGTTAATACAATAATTCATTTGGAATAATTATATACAATTTTACTATTCAAAATGTTTATTGTAATAACTTCATAGTGAGGTATGAATCTATTTCTGACTTCTGAAGTACAAAAGCTCGTTTAAAATATTACACTTTTACTCAAACATAGCGGTCATAAATATATGTGCCACTATTAATTAACTATCTTAACGGATCTCAAATGCGAGAAATAAACTGAAATACCTAAATAATAGAGCTCCATTTATATAAACAGTTTCGTCACTGTTCAAAGGCCTTTACAGAAAGCATTCTGACAAATAGTTGCCGAGAGTTTCCAAGCACAAATCAATACACGAACAATCGCCTTACAATTCAGTTATTTAGAATAATCGAGCTCTTTGGTGAAATACGAGCTTTGAGATTCAGACGCTCAAAAGGAGTAACATTTTAGTAAGTAATAAAGTCATTGAATGCTTCATACTCTTTTATTTTGGCTATAAAATTGTGGTATTTTTGCATGGTTCTTCGGTTTTTTAAATATAAGTATCCTTGATGATAATAATGATAATGAAATAAACCCTAACCCCTATCGGTAAAGCTGTGGATACCTTATCGAAATATATCAGACATCTTGGGAAAACTCGAAAAGTCAAGCTATAGGTACTGTTCGATTTTAATTTCCTTCACTCTGTAAATGCTTTATATATTGTTAATTACCATATATATTTGGATGTTTGTTAAGTAAACTGATAAAATATTAAAAAATGTAACGCGCTCTAGTTGGAGTAAGGCCCGGCCGCGGTGTGAAAGGCTTTCCCCTCTCCCGCTCGTGCGGTCCCCGCGAGCCCCGCGCTCGCTCCGTCGCACGCGCGGACTACTAGACAATGAACCGCCTCCCGAGTGAGACCTGTACTGTAACGATCCGCGCCGCCCAGTTTATTTCGCGATCTCATAGTATCCACCTACCTCGACCATTAAATTGGCCACCCAACTTTGGGCCACGGAACTGCTAGCCGCGTGTGAACTTTTGTGATGAATTTGGTAGTGTTGGAAACTTTTGTAATCAGTATTGAAAACTTTTGTGATTAGTCTATCATAGGTACCTACCTATCTACTATCACTATGCCGCCGCGTAAATTACGTAATAAAGACAGTGAATCCAGCAATGATGAACTCAGGGATCCATCACCAATGCTCATGTCCGGGGACCAGCTATCCGCTCTCTTGGCTGCCTTCTCACAGTCGCAGGCCGAGGCGAATCGTCAGCTCGTCGAATCCCTTCTGGCATCGCATCAGGGTAATGCTCCGCTGGCTAGTTCTAGCGCCGCTGGTACGTCATCGTCTCCGACGTCGGTAACGTCGTGTACGTCAGGTAACCTTTCGAAATGTAACTCTCGCTTTGATGGGACATCTCGGGACCCAGAAGCCGTGGAAGCCTTTATTGACGCAGTGGAGATATTTAAAGAATGCTCTTCGGTCAGTGACGACCTAGCACTGCGTGGTCTTCCCATGCTGCTCCACGGAGAAGCAGCCGTATGGTGGCGAGGAATCCGTAAGGAGGTATCCTCTTGGCCCGATGCAATTAAACGTCTACGTTCCATGTATGGAGTACCACGTCCGGCATACAAACTGTTTAGAGACTTGTTTGCTGCTGAACAGGGCGAGGAGCGTGCTGACATTTTTATTGGTCGATTACGGGCCGTATTAGCCAAACTTCCATACAAGTTACCGGAGGAAGCAAAATTAGACATAATCTATGGTTTACTACATAAGAGAATTCGGAAACGCGTTGCTAGAGATTGTGTAGATACCATCGAATCTCTTATCGAAAGATCGAGATCTGTGGAGGACTCGCTCGTGGAAAACTCGGACGTCGCGTTAACCCAGCCATCGCGTGAGTACGTCGTCGTTGCGCCGGAGTCGCAGGGTACATTCCCTACTCGGCCGCGTGATTGTAACCGCACACCCGCACGCATCTCTTCGAATTCGGCAGGCTCGACACAGGCTCGTGTCGCCGCCGTCACTCAGCAATCGCCGCGTTGTTCGTCGCTCAGTGATAAGTGTAACCAAAGTGTAACCAAAAGTGTTATGAGTGATAATGATAAGAAATTATTTTGTATTTACTGTAAAACACGAGGTCATGTCCGCGATTCATGTGTAAAATTAGTAAATAAGAGGTCATCTGCAACTAATTCTGTATCGGGTACATATTGTTATGGTTGTGGGGAGAAGGGGTACATGAGGAACAACTGTCCCAACTGTAAACCATGTAATAATATTTGTGACTCTAGTAGTAAGTCGGATACTGTATTTTCCTCTTTGAATGTGAACTCTGAACGGACGAATACGCGTACCATTGATACTATTGGTCAGGGTCGACCCATAGTTCGTATCAGTATAAGTGGGTATACCGGGACCGCGTTGTTAGACACAGCCGCGCGTCGTAGTATTGCGGGTCACACACTGTACGCCCTATTCAAACGCATAGGTATAAACTTTCGCGCCGAAACAATGTCTATTAAACTAGCGGATGGTACAGTCAGGAACATAAGTGTATTATTAACTGTGGTCGATGTTAAACTTTTTTCGTTATCTATACCTGTCGAGTTTGTTATTATCCCTGACGCTACTAATAATGAGACATTGTTAGGAATCGATTTTATTACTAAGGCAAAGTTAGTTATCGATTTTTCTAAAATGCTTTGGCACACAGCTGATCGGCCTCGGGCATTGCACCCCCTGTTATGTGAAACCTCACGCGATCCGATAGGTTGCGCCTCCGTGGTTGTTCTGCGGGATGATGAGGGCACCTCATTGTCGGAGTCCGAGAGGTCATGCCTGGCGAATCTGCTATGTGAGTATTCCGATGTTTTCAATGTAGTCGGAGAGGCGACACCATTTGCGGAACATCATATTGACACCGGCGACCACCCGCCTATTGCTGTACCCCCGTATCGTGTCACGCCGGCGAAGAAAGAAATTATACGTGCCGAGATTGACCAGATGCTGACGGAAGACGTGATTGAAGAGTGCGAGTCTGCGTGGTCTGCGCCGTGTGTTTTGGTACCAAAACCTAATGGTACGTATAGGTTTTGTGTAGATTATAGGAAGCTGAACGCCGTCACCAAGACTGATGCGTATCCCATGCCGCGTATCGATGAACTTCTCCAGTCGACCAAAAAGGGCTGTGTGATGAGTTCCCTGGACCTCAGAAGTGGTTACTGGCAGGTTCGTACCACGGATCGGGACAAAACTGCCTTTGTGACGCCTTTTGGTACGTATCGCTTCAAACGTATGCCTTTTGGTTTAAAGAACGCGCCTGCGACGTTTCAGCGATTGATCGACCGGTTTCGATCGGGATCGTCACTTGCCGATAGGTCAATTTTAGGGTATCTCGATGATATCCTGGTTATCTCGGAAAACTTTGAGACTCATCTTTCTGATCTCCGTGCGGTATTCGACCGTCTCCGTGTTTTTAAGTTGCGAGCACACCGAGACAAATGTGCTTTCGCAAGAGACCGTCTTAAATACCTGGGTCACGTGATCTCTCAAGATGGTATTTCTCCGGACGAGGATAAGGTACGTGCTGTTTTAGATATGAAGGAACCTACCTGTCTCCAGCAACTTCGTACATTCCTCCAAACGTGTTCGTGGTTCCGTAAGTTCATCCCTGACTTTGCAAAGGTAGCTGAACCACTCACTCGTCTTACTAGAAAGAGTCAGAATTGGAAGTGGAACTCTGAGCAAGCTGATGCTTTTGTGGCTCTTAAGAGGCTCCTCACTTCGTCCCCAATTCTTACACAACCGGACTATACGAAGCCTTTCGTCCTTCGAACGGACGCCAGTGGTTATGCTTTGGGCGCAGCTTTACTCCAGGGGGAGTCACCACACAGTGAACATCCGATCGAGTACGCCAGCCGTCTCCTCACCCAAGCGGAACGCAATTACTCCACTACGGAGAGGGAAGCGTTGGCTGTAGTCTGGGCTGTCGAGAGATTCCGCGGGTACATCGATGGTCATCAGGTATGTGTTAGGAGTGATCATCAACCTTTGAAGTGGCTGTTCTCGCTCAAATCTCCGAGTGGCAGGCTCGTCCGTTGGGCTTTGAAGTTACAATCTTTTGATCTGCAAATAGAATATACACCGGGTAAGGTTAACGTTATAGCTGATACCCTTAGTCGTCCAGTCACCGAGGGCAGTACACCAGCTGACTGCGGTATTTGCCCTGTTTCTGTGGATGTTCCACATTGGGATGCGACCTCAACCCGTGACTCGCAGATGGCAGACCCGGAGGTCGCTAAGATCATCAAGGATTTAGAAGGTACCGACGAATTATCCGTATGTAGGTGGTCTGAACGGGGTTATCTCCTGAATCAAGGAGTCTTGTATCGGTGTTTGGATGATACCGACTCCGAAGAACCTCAACTCGTTGTTCCTGAGAGCTTGCGAAGCAAAGTCATGTTGGATTGTCATGATTCGCCGACTGCTGCTCATGGAGGTATTCAGAGAACCTTGCACCGCATTTCCCAACGGTTTTATTTTCCCGGTATGAGACGTTTTGTCACAGATTACTTAAAGACTTGTATCGAGTGTCAACGGTACAAGCCATCTAATCTCAAGCCGGCGGGACTGCTCCAGACTCCAGTTCCTGCTCAGCGGTTTGAAGTCATCGCCGTCGATCTCTTTGGGCCTCTACCCAAGGGACCTCTAGGTGAGCGTTGGATTTTAATAGTTGAGGACACCGCGAGTAAATGGGTGGAACTATTTGCCCTCACTGAGGCCACCGCTGAGATCTGTGCGAAAACCCTGGTTAGTGAAGTGTTCATGCGTTTTGGTCTCCCTCGGCGTATGATTTCCGATAACGGAGTACAATTTGTGGCCGACGTTATGCAGAAAGCTATGTTTGTCTTAGGTGTGAAGCAGAATCTTGTGCCTTTCTACCACCCTGAGGCTAATCCGGTAGAGAGGAAGAATCGAGACTTAAAGACTCATCTCGCCATTCTGGTTGAAGGTCGTCATCAACATTGGCCTGAGGTATTGCCTTTCGTTCGATTTGCTTTCAATAGTTCTTTGTCCGGTTCTACGGATCATACACCTGCTTTTCTGACTTTCGGTCGTGAACTTCGTTCCCCTCTGTCTGTTCAGGCTGACTTACGAACGGTCGTGGAAGCTGAGAATTTCGTACCTCAGATCACTCCCTACCTTCTCAAGCTCGCCGAGACCCTTTCAACAGCCAAGGAGAGCATCGAGCACCACCAGGATATCCGGAAGGGCCGCGCTGATGCCGCTCGCCGCGAACCGGATGATTTCGAGGTAGGAGACCTCGTTCTGATGAAGACTCACGTTTTGAGTAACGCAGGTAAAGGCGTTACATCGAAGTTTATCCCAAAACGGGATGGTCCATACGTTGTCTCAAAAAAGGTTAGTCCTACTACTTACCTCCTGGCCTATGACAAAACTGGTGAGGTCATTGGTAAGTATCACGTGTCTGATCTCCGTAGGTATCACGATCGTGGAGGTGAATGCCCGACGCCGGTAGCTCCCAAGCGTGGTAGAGGTCGTCCGCGAAAGACACGTTCCTAGAGGCTTGTTACTTTGTTGCTTAGTTTGACCTTTCGGGGGTTTCCCTCCTGGTCAAAAGGGGGAGTGTGTAACGCGCTCTAGTTGGAGTAAGGCCCGGCCGCGGTGTGAAAGGCTTTCCCCTCTCCCGCTCGTGCGGTCCCCGCGAGCCCCGCGCTCGCTCCGTCGCACGCGCGGACTAGTAGACAATGAACCGCCTCCCGAGTGAGACCTGTACTGTAACGATCCGCGCCGCCCAGTTTATTTCGCGATCTCATAGTATCCACCTACCTCGACCATTAAAAAAATCATTAATTTAATATTGTTATGTAGGTATTATGTTTTTAATAATAGACTCAGGACGTGGGACGACAAGACCCATCAAAAGCATCTCTTACAAAATTAAGTAGGTACATAGATAAATATTTGATACTCATACAAACATTATTAATATTATAAGTAATGATTTAACTAAACGGTGATCCTGATACGTACGGTAGAAACGCCGTACACATGCTGCTATTCTGTAATTGGGAATTATACTTGAAGATAACAAGACCGCGCTAGCATTGCTACTAGTTTCAACAACAAACTTTTTAAAATATCTTTTCTCATTATAAGCTGCGCGGGAACTTTCCAAACTGCACTGTACAAACGACAACACGAATTTAAAGAACAACCGCGAAAGCTAGACGCAGTTACGTGACGTAGCATCATAAACATATACCTACACTACCTAGACATGGTTGGCAACTTCGCTTTGGATTTGAGGCCGCCCATGTTCGACCCTCGCCAACATGTTTCCGTGGGCTGATTGCACGAAATTGTTAGATACATCTCTAACATTCGGGTTATCGATACTGCAAAAAGTAGATTGAGGCTTATTCTAATTGCATCTAAGTTTATTGTTCCCTGAAAATAAACCTTAGGTGCCACAAATAAATTTAAAATAAAATGTACCCATCTCCCATTACGAGAATATTGCGGGCGTCGGTTTATAATGAAGATGAATACCACGAACTCGAGAATTTCTCAGTTACACGGGAGAAGGAAGACTTCTGTGACTTTCTAACGTATTTCAATCACGTGAGCGAAAGTGGAACTGAGTTGTGTGTGTGTGTGTGTGTGTGTATGTGTGTGTGTGTGTGTGTGTGTGTGTATGTGCGTAATATTCCTGTGACCATTAAAGATAAACACCTATTTACATCGCGTATGAATAAAACATACATTTTACTAACAAAAATCTTTGTCAGTACAAAACGCTCGTACATACTGGGCTACAGTGAATTAGAGGGCTCCCAAACAAATATGGAAGTACCGGATTATGATCACATTTCCCCTTTACAACCCTTCTACCGCTTTAGCCGCGTACACGACATGGGGTGAGCGGGAAAAAAGGCTTTTTTACATTCATTTTTTAACGAAAGGGACCGTACTGAGTGAGGATATACGTCGTTCCAATGACAAGTGTGTCAATATTTTATTATTTAGATTGCTATTGTGTTTCGGAATCGGGATGGACGTAACATTTTTATGCTAGTATTATCCGTGTATAGATGATAATCTATACTCTATACTAATATTATAAATGTGAAAGTTTGGATGGATGGATGGATGATTGTTACTCTTTCACGCCAGAACGGCTGAAAAGTAGACTATAATCTATCTCCGCGCCAAATTTCATTCAGATCCGTTTAGCCGTTCTGGCGGAATTGAGTAACAAACATCCATCCATCCATCCAAACTTTCACATTTATATTATTAGTGGGAAGTGGGATTATACTATGCTTCTACATAAAAAATAGTGATAACAATGTTTGTAGAACGCTCATCTTGGAAATAAGTGTCGTAGGTTCAAACTCCGGCTCGTTGCCTTTGAGGTTAGACCCGATCCCATCAGTGGGACAATAAAAGGCTAATTATTATTATATCCTAGATAACATACAGATTATTTAGAAAAAACATTTTATAAATAAAAAAAATAAGTATTATTTTCGTATGCAGAATCCAAAGATTGCCCATTGGCAAAGAGTTGTAATTGTACTAAATTATTACAATTAATTCTTATTCTTAAAATAACAGTTTAGTTATTGCCATGGCTGCCAAATTGAGTCTGTAGCTCTTAACTTCAGATTACCTTGTCAAAACTGACAGCTTCATTAAAAACTTAGCAGATGATAATAACGTATTGTGTATCTGAAAATTTCATGTTACATCTATACAAATAAATAAAATTGGAGTGTCTGTTTGTTATATTAAAATAACCGCTTTTTACTAAGTGCATTTGGATGTATACACGGTACCTATACCAAAACAATTTTTTAAATATTTTTTGTCTGTCTGTCTGTCTGTTTGTTCCGGGTAATCTCTGAAATGGCTGGACCGATTTTGACGGGACTTTCACTGGCAGATAGCTGATGTAACAAGGAGTAACTTAGGCTACTTTTATTTTAGAAAAAACATAGGATCTCACGAAAAAAAATTTAAACCAATGTTGCAGCGTTGCGCCTGATTAAGTTTGATAGCAACAACCTAAAATGGGTCCCGCGGGCTCAGAACGCGCAATCAGGCTGTTACCAACGGTTGTGTCTATGTTAAATACCACGCGAACGAAGTCGTGGGTAACAGCTAGTAGCACATTTAAATGTAGAGGCAGTTTCTGGCCGAAGCTATTAAAATGTTATATATAATTTATTACGTTTTATGGGAATTGGGGAATTACAACAGTACGTGCGGGAGACATTAGAACTAACATTGTATGTATCACGATATACTCGTAAACTAGAGCGGTAAAGCGCGCAACACTGAGAACATTTACCGAACAATTCGCATTAACATCGCGCAAATACGTTCGTTCGGTCTAAAATTATATTGATGTCAACATGTAATAATTTGTCAATAATGAATTTGTATAATAATAGCAAACTAACATACCTATAATTTGGAAGGTAGCTACAGACAGCATACATCTCATCTAATAATATCACGGTCTAAGCAGTGGTGGAACTAGATTTGAAATTTGTAAAATATATTCCTTGAGTCTCGCATTGGTGCACTATGGGGGAATTATTTAGAAATTCGAATTCTTAGGAGTTCAGGGTTGTAAGGAGAAATATTCATTTGTAACGATCGTGAAAATGGCTAGTTAATTGATAAATTTATAAAAAACATGATTGTTGTCACAAGTGTAAAATTTCACAATACAAGCATTCTTGGCTGCCTTATTTATATATAAATATATAGAAGATACAAAGATAATATTTTAGTGAATTTCTCCCATGTTTGAATAGTTATTCTGCTATTCGGAGACAAATAAAAAAATCTAAGACCATAAAAATACAATTGATTCTGAGGCAGTACAAAGTTCGCCGGGATAGCTAGTAAAGATAATACTTTGACAGATTTTGAGAGTCATATTACGGAACACTCCCTACTTTATCTCAAATAAATAATCATAAGGAAACAGAATACCGGATCGTCGCAATTGCATAAAATCCCCCATATTGCCACTCAAAATGAGAGATGAAACATAATCATATCAAAGGCAAGGCCGCTGAGATGGCAGTCAAGTATCCTTGACTATTTTGGATTGACAACAAGGGTATACATATTATACGGGCTAGGTTTTGAGATTATTGTTTCATTCTTTGCCATTCATATAAGAATATGTCTTAAGGTTTGACTTAAAAATTAATTATTTGTTTACTATACTTGAGGGGGTTTTAATACAAATCCATATAAAATGCTGCGTACAGAAAATTCCATTTCTCTATAGATGACTCGGGAATCGAACCACCACCACTGAGTTCATATATCCGGCATCTCGCGCCCATGATAGACTAACGATTCAGTCGAGGCTAAAGTTTTGGGAAGCTAAATAAAACAACAGCCATGCGGGTCACACCGCGGTCAAGGGTCAACTAAGTGGGTTTTTTCCTTTTTTTTGCTTAGTACTAAGTTTTATAATTCATATTTTACGATTACTAATAGTAAAATATGTTGTGAAATAACTAAAAAACAACAAAAATACACGTATTCAAAGCTTCCAATCAGAAAAAAAAACAAAACTGGTAGGTACGCAAACAACTGCAAGGCCGTGACGTCACCGTTATAAGATAGCGCGTGTGCACGACATTGCTCTCTGTCCACTATTAGCATTAATAAAATGGTGGATCAGACCGAAACTACTCAACTTTAATCACGAACTAAACAAAGTAAGATCCTTCCTTCCAGAATCCTTTACAATATTATGTCTTATGAAATAATTAACGATTTAGTATAAAATATTTAATAATACATAGAGCACCCGATTCTTATAATTTCAACAGTCAATACATTACACATTAGTAGGTATTATAACTATCGATTTTGTAATGTAATTATTGTTATTCAATTAAAGCGTATGTAGGTTAAGTGACAATACCTTTGTACTACTATATGCGTGTTTGCACATACGAACACAGGTAAGGGTATAGTTTGTCGGTTTGTGGTTTGCGGTCATTACCTACCGCAGGCTATCGGAGGCAATGCGATGCTATGTTGTTTTTATAGGCCTACCAAGGCTTACCAACATATTGGACTGATGAAGGATGCGGTGACTCGGATTTGTTTATAAAATATGTTATTTTGTCGCTTTACATCGTCTTTTGTTTTATATACCAGATCGATTGAACGTTTTCTGTTAGAATATTTGTTAAATCTATTAATTGGTTCTATTTTATTGTTATAAATATTATAGATAGATTGTTAGATCCCCTAATGAAAATAGTCAAAGTATCGTTAATTTAAACATTTATTAACTACACCTCGATTTTACCAATATCGTCGATCAAACAATGTCAGACAACAGCTATATTCAAAATGCGATGTCAAATAAATTAGAAGGCTTTTAAATTTCACGAGAAATTTTTTAAATTAAATTCCTTACCCATAAATAAAGATGTCAACAGCTCATTATAAGAGTAGACTCGAGAAGTGGTAAGGGGCTAAATGTAAAGCTTTTTAGCATACATCTTTATTTGCGACAGGTCCTGTAAATAAATTCCGCGAAGGTGAGTCCGGGGACTGTTTTATAAAGAGTGACGTCAGAACCTCGACCCGTGTGAGTAAGGCATTTCAAGGGATCAGTTTTCAAAGAAAATACGGTTTTCCAATCCCGTTTACTACCCCGATGTGGGCAGACTGTTTGAGCCGGGCACAGGGACGACGGTGAAGATTATAGCTGTTTTTGTTTGCTTGATTTTTTCTTGTGTGTATTTTTTAATACAAAGAAAACTGTAAGCCTAACGGACCTTTGTAGGATATTTACGATGTATGTATAGCTGGCGGCTCACAACTATAGAGTTGATATGTATTCAGAACTAGCAGTGCTGGTGAAATAAAATCAGTATTTACGATATACTCAGAAAGCACTAAGGGCGAATTTGCAAACACCAACATGGTTGACACTAGTGCCCATTTAATTAGAATATTTAACCTACCGTTGAAGATGTTTAATGCCACTTTCTGTAGTATTAAGAGTTTGAATAGGCAGTTCGCTGATCGCTCTTAAGATAAGAATAGGCGCTTCTATTGGTAAGCTTGTAGGAAAGTACGTATAAAAGTATTATTTAAAAAGAATATTCTTATAAGTTTAATAGGTTTTGTGTGGGGCAAAGTTTCCCAACCGCATATAAATGTTGTTATGCTTTATACGGACTTTCAAAGGACTATTTGGTAACCCTGGGGACAAATCGATTTTCTTTATGGCCAGAATGACTATTCTTTTTTATTTATTCTTTTGTCACAATATGTTCCATTTTCGAAATTCAAAACCTTAATGTCTCCAGTACGCTCGTAGGCGCAGCGGAGGCAAATCAACTATTAATGTTTTGTGTATTACCCAGGTTAAATGCACGGAGATGTTATTCTCAATTCCATTACATAAGTCCGTTATTACCTAATTAAGATAAATCTGTTCGTCTGACATTGACAACGACGTTATTATATCACAGGTGAAGTAATGGCGACGAGCTAACATGATGCTGTTCTCTTTATACCTTTTACCGGTCCTAATAGTTGTTTTACCCCAACGCCGGGCTAAGTGCAATTTATATTAATGCCATCATATTTTCACGTTGGTTACCCGCATTTTCATATTAACCGTGGCCCGGCTCCCATGATAATGCGAGGGGTCCACCTTCGTCATTTGTTTTGAAGCTGATTAAATTTACACCGCTAACGCGGTATGCCGTAAAATTAATTCTCATAATACGTGGTGTGTGATTTAAGTTTTATTTTTTAAATTGGATCTTTTGGTAAAATAATCAATGTTACTATTACACTTAGGTTGTATTAGAATGTAAGTCAGTTGAAAAAACGAAGGATCGGTATGTGACTCCGTTGGATCTTAGACCCAAATATAGCATTGACCTCCTCCATGCTTTAGAAGAATTGTTAAGCCAGCGGTCTCAATCGTCACTCTAAAATCTTTGACCGTCGTTACAGGCAAACATAAGCCAGCAACATTCTGAGGAATATTACGAGATATAGTATGGGTATTATTAATCAGCCGTGATCCATAATATATCGGTAATCAGTCAAATCAGAAATTGAAACCCGACCCCGATAAAAAAACAGGAAAAGGGTAGGAAAAAGAAAACACAAGAACGAACGAGATTCTCGGAATCAATTAACTGAATGTTACGACATGCCAACTGTCGCGAGGCGGCCGGAAAATTATAACACAAAGAGGGGAAGCCGGCGGTTACTAGTAATCATAACATCGAAATATTTTTTTTATTTACTTGTATCTGTTCGAAATATAAAACCACCGGGTAAAAAAAGATAAAGAAATACTACTTGTTTATATTTGGAAACATCTGCTGCCAATTAAGGCTTGGCGTGGCGGTTTTTGCTACTTGATACGGGACCTGGAAAAACGAAGGCTGCTGTATGCATAAGAAGGTTATGAGTGAAACACACGAATAAAAATGAAATTAAGAAGAAGTCGATAATGCAACAGACTCGAACCATCCTTCCGAGATATAGAGTTTGCTATACACTCAACAAGGCTGTCAGCTATCAATGTGTCAAGTTTAATCAATGCTTGAAATTGTTTTACCATGAAGCGCGAACAGACAGACAGCCGGGCAAAATGTCAGTTATTGTACAGACAGGACCAAGTTATAGTCTTTATTATATATATGTACAGATATGAGAATCCCGTGCATTTCCTCAGCAGCTACCCCGTAGCCGGAATTTGATATTGTAAATGCCGCTTCGCAAACAAGTTTATTGTTTTCCCATTTCACATCATCCGAGCTTTCTAAGGATACCATGAATTAATATTTCATTTCAACATCTACAAAATCCCTCTGTGTCCGATGTTTTATTGTACGGGCAATTAATTTGAAATAATATGCGAGCACATGGAAATAACCTTTTCTATTTCAATTGTTATATTGTTTTCGTGAAAGGCTAAATAATTAGGCGTTGTATTGTGTATAAAACATTAAAAAAAATACACGTACAAAATTTCATTGTAAAAGGGTAGAGGAATAATGGAGAGGAAATTATATTTTTTCATAATATCTGAAAGATTAGTTATTAATTTAAATATGGTATTCGAGGTCGAACTTTATAGAACTAAATTCGATATAATTACTAAATATAAGAGAATAGAACATTATTACTAAATATCTAATTTTAATTCACTTGGAGTAAACTTAATAATGTAAGTACAACTTTAAATTTATTTACACAATATGTACAATGCAAATGTAAATTAAAAAGAGAATGGAAAAGCTTGGCTTATTAATATTTACAAAAAGTGTAAATTCATTATTTATATCAATATTATATTAATTTCTTATATTTACGCGGTTACTACACATTTAAATAAAACAAATTAACGTAAAAAACGTAACGAACGTAAAAAAAACACGCTAAAATCCGTAAGATTAGTTTAATTTCAATATAACATTATTAATTAACAACAATAAAGTATCCAAAATTAGCGACGGTAACTTACAATGGATTGGGGGCGACACGGTATGTAATTACTTATATAAATATTAAACTCCATGATTAAGGGTACAAAAATTCCTGCTCCTGTTTAGCGTGCTACAATACCTACCTATGTAAAAAAATATTTGTTACGTCGGGTCCTACCGCCTGAATAACTAACCTACCTACTATACGTTTTGAAATATTAAAGATCATATTATTCTGTGAAAAAATTTTTGAAGCAAAAGTTTGCTAAGAATCGAAAACGTTATTAATTTTCAGGAAGCCTACCCTGGAGGAATTCATTGAGCATTTATTGAAAGGCGGAATGCAGAGGGAGCTTTTCAAAAGGCTCGCCTGAATACCTACGTGACCTAAGGCAACTTGCCTATAGTTAGAGCATGTGGCATTCATATGCTTAGTATTTGTTTTTCTTGAATGTGTGCTTAGCTACCTATTTTAAATCTATCACGCAAAGCCTTACAAATGTAAGGTTACATAATAATTATAACATTATTTTTTTTTCTTAAAGTAAAATCTAAATCTGTGTAGATCGGACCACAAACAACACTTAAATATGAGGGTACCCCGTCTGAAACTATGACACCAGGACGTCAACCACCTCAGTCCTCCCGTGACCATGGTTGCTGCAAAGCAGCCGAAACGTCGGGAACGTAAAATCAAAATATAAACGCGATAAAATCCAAAAAAATTGTTTTACTTCAATAAAGTCTAAATGTTAGAAAACAAAAATGTATATCATATCTCAATAAAATTGCAAGTCTTTTTGTTCATTCCGAAAACTACACATTAATAATTGAATAACAGAGCAAAAGAAAATATTATCGTATCACGAATGAATAGCACATGAGATCGTGATTTCAAAAACGTTTCAAGGAGCGGTTGTAAGAAAAACCATGTGTAAAATAAACACGGTTGGGACGCAGTCGCTTAGAAAAATGTGTGGAGTCATGCACACTGTGTAACAAAATGACGAGGCGAGCGCGCGTTCTTGATTTTAGAAGAATGTAGGAAGTGTTTGCTTGAAATATATGAAAAAGAAAACATTGGAATGACTTGGCATGTATTTACGAGTGTAAAAGGAATCAAGAAACTGACGTCAAAATACTATCAAGCCTTCATTTCTGAAAGGGGGAGGCAGGTGTTGGCTATAGTATATCGCAATTTTGTGCTTAATATCAGGCCTAAGCCTATTCTAATAAGGTACCTGGCACATATCCAGACTAATTGAAATCCAGTTACGGTAGGTACATAACATAACGTTAAGTTAGGTATAGTCTAAATCGTATAATGTGCTTCCTAGTTTAAAAAAATCAAACACTATTTTCAGGTATTATACCTCATCGTTGCAGGCTTAACATTATTGATACTATTTTGTTACGGCTTATAGCACTTATAGAACACGCTTAAATCTATTGAAAAGGCAATGGCGAAATAACCCGTGAAATTCTTCTACTACCTAGTAGTAGAGACATTTTTGTGATCGCGTTGAAAGGCTGCGCTATGAACATTCTTTTCATGCCACGAGTGCACATCCATTTTATGGCTTCATCCTGACGCCTGAAAATGATTTCGACATTTATGAAATTAAATTAAATAAGTACCTAATTTTATTTAGTGTATATTCACCGGAAAATCATTTCACCATAAATGAGATAAATAGCATCCCTACTAATCTATATATCTAGGTTAAAATATACATAGCTGGATTTGGAATTCTGTAGATCATCGTATATTATTTTAAATAGAGTTCCTCAAAGTCTTGGTCTTGCATTTATGGAATACCGTAAGAGTATTGCCTAATGGATACTAATTTTAAAAGGTGTATAATCTACAACATTATTCAAGGAATTCACAATTATGCCGTAAGGTCGGCTCGGAGGGTAACTGCGCTATTTGTTACAGGCAATTTTGGTATGTACACATTTTACGAGATGCATAATTTTCGACGTTGCATCTTGGCGCTGCCGGTGCATTTTCGCCGTAGGTACACAAGTAGAATCTTCTGTGAACATCTTTCAAAATGATTCTGCATATTGTGACTATTATAAATGTTGATTATTGTTCATGTTTGCATTCGTAGTCATTATAACACAAATCCATTTTATGGAGATTATGAAAGCAATCAATTGTCTATGTTTGTATTGTTATTCTCATACACATTGAAAATCTGTTCGAAGGAAAGTTGCTTAAAGTTATTTAAAAATGCAGGCCACAAAGTTAGTGAATATTTGCGGCACCACTACGTTATAACAACGCCCCATTTACACGCTCATTCCCCTGAAGTTAATGTCGGGGCCCTCAACTCAGAACAGCCTAATTTTATGTCAAGTAAAATTCATTAAGTTAATACCCGGAAAGGATTTTACAGTACGGTGTCGGGAAAAGGACAATGTATAAATGTACTATGCGTTGACACAATCATCATTAAGATTATGATATAAAGATCACATAAAAATATTGAATGATTATTCACTATCTATAGTTAATTTTAACTGATGGTAACGATACATTTGCATGGTAAGCAGGTACTGGTTTTATTATTAACTAGCTGTTGCCCGCGACTTCGTCCGCGTGGTATTTAACAACGTCTCAACCGTTGGCAACAGCCTGCTCGCGATCTGATCCCGCGGGACGCATTGCAGATTGTTGCTATCAAACTTTAAGCAGGCGCAGCGCTGCAACATTCGTTTTAATTTTTTTTCGAGAGATCCTATTTTTTTTTCTAAAATAAAAGTACCCTAAGTTACTCCTTGTTACATCAGCTATCTGCCAGTGAAATTCCCGTCAAAATCGGTCCAGCCATTTCAGAGATTACCCGGAACAAACAGACAGACAGACAGACAGACAGACAGACGGACAGACAGACAGACAGACGGACAGACAGACAGACAGACAGACAAAAATTTTAAAAAATGTTGTTTCGGTATAGGTAACGTGTATACATCCAAATGCACTTAGTAAAAAGCGGTTATTTTAATATTACAAACAGACACTCCAATTTTATTTATATGTATAGATTTCGTATGCAACTATACCGGGAACATGCTACGAAAACTTCTCCCGTAGTATGCTACGAACTTCAACGACCCATATGCAAGTCGAAATAAATAGCTATTATAAGAGCTACAATCTGTTGTACTACGAACAAAGATACCTGCACCGGTATTATAATGATAATGGGGAAATTTATTATGACGTGTGGATTCGCCGCCGGAGCGTGCTAACTATGGTACATTTCCTATATTCTGTAGGTAAGATATTTCCTGATTTATGTTACGCAAACGAAAACATTGAAGCGGACTGAGGTTTCCGAGCGCTCGTAATTATGTTTGTTTGAACATGCTGTGTTCTAAAACAAGATTCATGTTCAGCGTAATGTTGGTAATATGATTGTGGAGACCGCGTAGCGGTGTGGCCTTAATTCACGGCAAGTAGGTATATTTGCGGCAAAAAAGTGGAAAATTTTATATCAACGTAGCGTTTACTTTAATTAAGGAAAAATGCTCACCATGAAAACCTTGAGGTTAAATATGAAAAAAGTACTCTTGTTTTCCTTACGATATTTCTTTAAGTAGGTAGGCTGATATACATCTATGATAAAACATGCTGGACTTTCCTGCTAGATAAATTCCACCAGAAAAATAAATAATGTTAATAACATCTTCGATAGTATTACCACGTATTTAAGGATATACTTATTACACACACACACACACACACAAATACGGTCCAGTACCACTAGAATCACAACATGCACACGTTTCCCACTTCTCACTAAACCTAATTGTTAATAATAAGTCCATGACACAGGCTCGCGCCTAGTATGAGAACCACAGCTATATCTTTTGTATGTGATTTTGAATATTTTATTATAACTTTTATTCGTCATCGAAATAAAAGTTGTGTGTCTTTTTCGTTTAAAGATTTTCTTGTACATTTTCGTGGTTGCAACACATTATCTGCTCGCGGAAGCTGTCACGTACCCACTAGACCATTAGTGGCATACACCGCGCAATGCCAACAGCTTATTTAGTGTGCAATCACAACTAAAGCAACATATTTTATGATCTTTACGTATGTTACTAAACGTTTCCTATAAAGTGTAAACAATATAAAAAGTGTTAAGTGTTTTCATAAAATCATAAATACAGGACTATAATTTTAGTTAATAACTGAGTATGTTTTATATTGATTTCTTATATTTTCGCGAATACTTTACATTGAAATACAACAAATTTTATGGCGAATATTTTATGTCTTTACGTTCCTATGACTCTAGGACGTGTTAGCCTCAGTCTTCCCGTGACCATGGTTATTGTAAAGCAGCCGAAATGTCGGGAACGTAAAACGAGATAAAATCCATAAAATTATACGTTTTTATGTTTTGCTTCCCAGTTGTTGATGCAGATGCAATATGAATAAAATACTACCTACTGACGTGAACAAGATTTTAACTATTGGGCTACGATAATTGTAATGTTTTATCAAAAAACATGTAAACTTAACTTTAGCTTAAACAATTTAGTATTACCAAAAATTTAAATTCATAGATGAACGAACACAGAAATGGAATATTAAATAAGAATCCAGTAAGCATGAAACTGTACCTTCATTCGGAATTGAATCAGATTATTGAATAAGTGCGCGGCGACATACGACGTTGGCCGCATACAACGGAATATGAGAGTCAGCTAGAAGAGACAAGAATCTATACATACAAATAAATAAAATTGGAGTGTCTGTTTGTAATATAAAATAACCGCTTTTTACTAAGTGCCTTTGGTACCTATACCAAAACATTTTTTTTTACAATTTTTGTCTGTCTGTCTGTCTGTTTGTTCCGGGTAATCTCTGAAATGGCTGAACCGATTTTGACGGGACTTTCACTGGCAGATAGCTGATGTAACAAGGAGTTTAGGCTACTTTTATTTTAGAAAAAAAAGGATATCACGAAAAAAAATTAAAACCAATGTTGCAGCGCTGCGCCTGATTAAGTTTGATAGCAACAACCAGCAATGCGTCCCACGGGCTCAGCACGTGCGAGCAGGCTATTGTCAATGGTTGTGTCTTTGTTAAATACCACGCGGACGAAGTCGCGGGAAACAGCTAGTATGAAATAATATATGCATACGTTTTGAACCTAGGCTGGTTCAATACTCGGTAAATTTCTTCAGATCAGAAGCTGACTTTGAAGATTTTGTTCTGATCATAACTGGCTTTTCTTGTCTATGTCCTATGTGACATACACGTTTTCCTTGGTAAATAGTTATAAGCCATGGTAGTTTTCTTTATAATGTTTAACTTCCCAAGTTACGTGAAAAAAATCCATACCATGACTGGTCTAAGAGCGCTTGTTACATGAAAGATACAAAATAACTAAGCTATGTCTTCAATATTTTTTATCTGTATATTTTTTTAACGATTCCAGTGTAACATACATCATCCCCTCAAACTAGATAATTTAGTTAGGGGCAGGATGGTTTGTAGGGCACGGGAGTTTCATGCAGTACCCCGGCGAGCTCGTGACGTCACGAATATCTTATTTGGACGCCAACCGTAAGCTCCCAGACGTTGCCTTAATTTTTGTCTCACAGGCAAATGAGCTAAAAGCCTGTTTTTCTCTTCGCTGAAAGTAGGTGATCTTGTTTGGCATACCGTTTCCACTGTAATATATTTATTATCGTGTGGTTTTCGCAGATTTATTTATACTTACATTACTTAAATTGTACTATCTTATTTATTTTGACCTCATTAGCGCAGTTGGTAGTGAAACTTCTTTCTGTGCCGAGGGGCCCGGGCTCGAATACTGGTAGGGACAATCTTTGTGTAATGAGCACCATTGTCTGTCAGTATTGTATACTGAGTTCGCCATCAGTCCATGTACAGTACCATAACACAAGCTTTGCTTAGTGTGGGACCGAATAGTTGGCGCATTCGTCTTTATTATTGTTATTAATTAAAACATAATGTAGTAGTGTCAACTAAGGTTTCATTGATTTGTGTCCTTCAACAATTTTGTCTTAAAATCATTGTGTTACACTTTACACACAGAGAGAGAGAGAGAGAGAGAGAGAGAGAGAGAGAGAGAGAGAGCTATAAGTAGGTAATACGTACCAACAAAACGTTTTTAAATATTATCCTCGTACATTCGTTTGTATCTAATTTCCTATTAATTAAATCCCTCTCATGAGGGAGCTTAATCCATTTTGCTGCTTACTAATTCGCGGGGACGTAAAGACGACCCATATCTCAGTTTTGACGGAGGTACGCTCGCTGTAAACATGAATTTATTAACATACAATTATAAACATAACGATGACTGCTTATAGCGTTAATCAAAGTGCCTTCAAAGCCTGCAAAGAGTTCGATGTTGGTATAATGTATTTTTAAAAGAAGGAGGCCTATTTTGTAAGGTATATAAGCATTGCTGATTAGTGGGAAATTGGGATAAATACTAGCGCTTTTAGTCCTAATTAAGCTAAATGGGCTCTAGGACTAGGATCACGTCAATAGGCCAATGGCCAAGTAGTGGAGGCGTGGAGGCTGCGTCTGTTAACGCAGTCAGTTCTACCTCTGCTTCGCCCGAGTGTTGTATTTTTTTATATTTTATGCAGTACCGGCTCGAATCAAATTCTAGGATGGAGCAATTATGGCGCCCCCTTGCTTGCCCTTGATAAGTGAAACTAAGAAGATTTGCACTTCTTAAATCTTTGACTAATTTATGGATTAAACATAGCTATGATCGTTAGCATTGCACTGTTTACACTCCTCACAGTATACTTAATGTAGGTAATTGGATTTATTTGAACTATTGAGGCCCCTCGGGATTTTGGTGCCTCGAGCGGTCACTCCATTCCCCCTATGGCAGGGCGATCCCTGGTTGTATGCCTCTTCTTCTTTCTTTACGTAATGAAACACATTCGAAGAAGATGAAATATGACCTCACCCGCAAATTAGTGGGTATTTTGCCAGTGTCGAGTATTTAATAGGGGTATCAAATTCAATACATACTCAAGATAAATACAAAATGGATGATGACATGAAAAATGAAAACTAGTCCAAGAAGATTTGAACCATACAAGTATTCATGTTCGCGTGAACTGATAACAAATGCAAGATAACCATTTAATGGTACCCATACAAGAGTTTATTAGTTTGAGGGCGTACCGTTAATGTTTGTCTGGCGATTATATTAAAATGGTGAATAAAAGCTAATGCTTACTGGTGGTAGGCTTCGGTCATGGCTAGTCACCACCCACTGAACAAAGCCATGTCGCCAAGCGGCCTAGCCGTGTTCCGGCATGATGTTCGGTGTTGCCATTTATGGATGGCGGGTCAGATCAGTTGCGCTGCATGTGCCTAGTGAATGTAGCGGTCTCGATCTACTGCCGCCTTCCTACCTAGGCAAGTATGCTCCATCGTAGATCTCATCGTCACTTACCATCAGGTGAGATCGAGATCAAATACTTGCCTATAATATATAAAAAAAAATTAAATGAAAATGGGTCACATATGGGAAGCTGTGTGTGTATCAATAACGCAACTCAGTATTCCTGATAACACTTTGGACGATGACAATGTTCAATTCCCAATTGTAATGCGTCGTAAATTTGTATTACGGTTGCGTACAAGTTAACACACGTTAACTATATTCGTGTGTGGGAGTTGAATATTTACGCGGGCCGGTGGAGCATGGTTTAATTTAGGCCAGTGGGTATCAATGAACGAAATGCGGCACCGGTGACCGCTCTTTTACATTTTTTATTCGACAGTCTGATTGCTTTTGGAGGTTAAAATGAGTTGTTGGTTAAGTAGTTAATATTTAGTTTTTCATTGCAAAACGTTCTGGAACTGTGAAAGCGATTTATAATATTAAACGTCGATTCGTGCTCATCAGACAAAGTTACGCGGGATTCGAACTGGAACCCTCACTATACATAACAAGGGCACTATCAAATGTGCCATTTGGGTCGTCAATTAATGATAAGAAACTGAGGTATACTTGTTTTTTTGAGCAAAACTATATTACGCTACTAGACCCAAAAAGCAGTTAAAGCAGTGATAGCCAAGTTGGTAGAACGCTTGCCTCGGTAACGAGGATTGCAGGTTCAAACCCCGGCTCGCACCTCTGGGATTTTTCATGTGCGAATCTCACTTTCAACCAAGATTATCACTTGCTAAACGGTGAAGGAAAACATCGTGAGGAAACCTGCATGTCTGAGAGAACCCCTCGAAAGATGTGTGAAGTCTGCCAACCCGCACTAGGCCAGCGTGGTGGACTATGGCCTAAATCCCCCCTCGCATTGAGGGGAGGCCCGTGCCCAGCAGTGGGACATAAAAAAGGGCTGGAATTATAGACCCAAAAAAGCCCAAGCATTTTTTTTACAAATGTCCTATCATTGGCTCAGCTAGATTGAAGTAAGTAATTGATTTAGGTAAACTTATATCCTTGACTACAGGTAACACTAAAAAACAAATTGTATAAAATATTGTCCATTAGCTCCCAAATTTATAAAAGATTTGATCAATTCACAATAGCATTACCAGCATTTTTTAGAAGAAAAGTGGTTTGAAGTGCTATAGTGTTTATGCACACAATATTCTTGAAATTTTAGAGATAAACTATGCGCCTCTTCCTAATTCCGCCCTACCACCGGCCAATACAAACTTTCATCCCAAAATCTTGTTTTGATAACACCCCAATACCTTTTATAAATCAATTCGACCCAACACGTTATTGCATCACAAAGTTATCCCAGCGTGTGCCGTTTGATCCAAAAAACCACACTTTAAAGGGTCTCAGGTAAACCACTATCGGACTTTGTTGACTTCGCATATGCAACGAAAGGGCTGGTTTAGCTATTCCCATTTTTTGCGGTACTTAAAGAAATCTTCTGGGCTTTTATAAGCACTACATTTATTTTTTATTTGATATAGGGATGCATATACACCGGGAATAAATATAAACATCCAATATATTAATGTCATATTATGCCATTATGCATCACATTAAAGTTCCCGTTCGTAAAATGTAGAGTTGCATAAAATATAACCTTGAAGTTACCATGCTACTGTATGCTGCTATGTAGGCATGTAAAAGATTTAGCTGAAATACTCCAAAAGTAACGTTATAAGTTTATTAAAAAAAATGTATTGAATCGATTAAATGTCGTAGCATAATTAACGGTAAGGACGGGACTAGACGTTGTCGTTACTATACTTTTTTTAATTTACCATCCAGTCCGCTACGAGAAATGCTAGGTACGAACTTAAAAGGGCTGGTATGGCAGCACCGTATTGCCGCCTACGGTCAAGGGGGTAACTACACGTGCCCCCGCTCTAATGTATACCATCAATATTAGATGACCCCATTGCACGGTTGCGACGTGCGCAAATCTCCAATGGAATGTGTTATTTAAAAAAAAATTGTGGTAGCAATATTTTTGCGCAGCCACAAAAACGAGTAGTGACTTTAATTTTCAGAACTTGATTTTGTTCAAGATACAATCATTCGTAGTTGTAGACTCAGACGAAGAAATAACATAGACAGAGTCGATTTGTGTAGTACGTGTGGATTCACATAATTCGTGTGTACTGCACAAAGCGGCTTGGGGTTTTGTACTTCAGTATGTTATATGTGACTCTCCGTCTGAATTATTTCTACGTCTATGATTATAGAATTAAATATTATTTTCAAAATATATTTTTCAACTTAACCAAATACTTGTTTCTACTTAATTAAATTAAATTACTCTAGGTATGTATGTTTCATAGTTTTAATGATCGCATATTTTCGCCCCGTTCGCGCCACTGCACATGAAACATAAAGTGCACCGCACAACACAACGCTACCAAGGATCCGTCAGTTTTCGATGCAAAAGCTTGCGCCTGCGGAAAATGCCTGCCAGCATTTCCTTATCCATATTTGATCGGATTTACCCAGGAACGGTTATACCATCTATAAACTCACACCAAGGTGGTCTATGTATCGAAAAATTATCTTTGGGTGAGGGACTCGAAGATTGGTGCGTATAATATTTTAGAATAACGCTAACTTACTAGTACTTATAATAATATAATAATACCAGCTCTCTTAATGTCCCACTGTTGGGCACGGGCCTCCCCTTAATGCGAGGGGGATTAGGCAATAGTCCACGTTGGCCCAGTGCATGTTGGCGGACTTCACACGTCTTTCGAGGGCTACGACTACTACCACTAATACTTAATATGAATAAATATGTAGAACGTTTTGTAATAAAAAGAACCATAGAGGCAAATTGTAAACATTGTTTGAGGACATCAGTAAATCAGGAAAAGTAATAAATGTTCTTGAAGTAAAATGAGATGTCATTAACTAAGATTTTTCAATTGCAATACATCAATGATCGTGAAATAAGTTTTCCAACTCCCGCTAACTCCTTTCGTTGACAACGATACGGTGCAGTTGCATCCTATACCACTAATGGTAATCCTGGCTTATCTTTATGGATGATTTTATTTTCCGTTTTGTATCTAAAATGATTTGTAATGCAGTAATATAAAATTTATGAAATATGTTGACCAATTTTGTATTTTATGTTTGTTATTTCAAGACATAAGCACTAATTCTAAGATGACATAAATATTGTTCCAAGAACCTTGGAAATATGTTACATGGTTTCCAAAATATTTGCTAGTTTAAAAGCGAGAAAGGAGAAGAGAGTGGAGCTGTGCTCGTACTCTGTCGCACCATCACTCATTTAATGTTGTGACGCCGCTTGGTACGGCCGATGACGTCACTTGACACTACAAACTTTAGTTTTGTTCATATAGGAACTATTAAACGTCTGTAAATTTGTAATTTTTAGAGTTAGTTCAAAAATTATTTTACCATTAGTATATTTATAAAAACGTATTACACTTTATACCTTATACCTCCAAGAAATATCGCAAATATTCAAATTGCATAGAAGCGGAGAATACAGTTATCATAAAACTGCTGTGTTACCAAAATGGTATAATTCAGAGCAATTGTAAGCTGTAAAATCAGTTAGTGGCAGCAATAACTCTCGGCGGCAACTTTCCGTAACTAACTGCAACTTGATTTGAAGCACCAAGTCGCAAGTTTGCTCTTAGTTGGGAAGATCCATTCATATATCACTTTGCTCTATGTCTAGACGAACATTATGATTTTCATGCGTTTCTCGCTGTTGCCGTCAAATTTCATTGAGTGAAAGAAAAATAAAAAAACAGGTATAAAACATGTATACCGATAAATTATATTATTTAATTCTGTGCCAACCAAACAAATCAAACTCAGTCAGTACCTAGTGAGTGACAACCTACCTTTTGTTTTCTTGGTGTTAGTAATGTTTTCTGGATTGATCGATCAATCTTTTGCTTAATTTTAACTAGAGTCTATATTCTTAAGAATATAGGTGGGCATTAATATTAAAGATACTACTTTCCTATATTTTCAATTAACTTACCGGTTTCATTTTATCAAAGCATTTTGGGAAACTCCTTAGAGTGTTTTCTTGTAACGCGATTTATACTAATTAAGCTTGTTCTCTCTTCTAATTATCTCCTTGAATATTCACCGGGCGAAATCACTTGACCCCAAAATTGTTAGAGATATTGTTTGTTTGCTCCCCGGGGTGGAACAATGAACGCTTTTTTTGTAAGCAAACGGCGATGGAAGCAGGTAATGAATATGCTGAAACAAAGAGCCCAATGGCGGGCCTCATTAGCAATTCAGTCGGTGTGCCTGCCTTAAAAATCATTTACAAAAGTCTTGATGAATATTAGTCCTGTTTATTTCAAACGTCCGCTCTTCGACACTGGAAATTGTTTTACATTTTATTACTCATTTTTTTTTCCTTTTCACATTCTATTATTATTATTTTTCCCTTTCATATAACATTATTGTCGGTGACTGTTAACTTTATGCTTATTACAGTCGAAATGTTCGTTATTTTGAAATGGCACAATAAATTTGATTGCGAATTTCGCACTTAGAGTTGATGATCCGACACTTTTGGTGGAACAGCGATGAACTACACTAGCTAATGTTAGACCTATAAGGTCGTTTTAACCTAGAAAATGTTATTTTTAACCAAATCTAACATGAGTTATACAAATCGAGTTTTAGATATGTCATTAAATCCCAAATAAAATAAAGTTATTGAAAGATAGTGAAAAAATCTGTTTCGTGATTTTATACCGCCTATTTTAAATATGTAATATGATAGTAAGTAGCCATCTATTTTGTATAAAGCAAAGACACAATCAGCGGTGAGAGTTACTCGTAAAGTCTTAAGTCGGTACGTGGCGTACCTCTCGAGGTTTGAATTTGGCTGCAGCAGCGGGCTTGGATTTCGAAAATATGTCTTTGAATTGAAAATTGCCTTACAGGTTGATATAACATTTATGTGTCAAATAAAGAACGTTCCAAATATTTTTTTGTCGTTATATGAACGTTTTACCCACTTACCTTTACTTAGACTTATTTTATTTTTAACTTTACATAGGGGTAGGCAGGTAGGTACTATTTATTACGGAATATAGTGGACATCTGGATAGGTCTACATAATGGGCTATAGCTATATACGAGTACATGGAAAAAATTTAAACCAGCAATACAGCAACCTCTTTGGCCCGGCTAATTGCATTTTATTTATTTTTTAACAAAGTCATATTTAAAAATCTCGTAATAGCTTGGTTATTAACCGACAGGAGCACATTGATAGATAGAGTGGACTATAAATATCACACACTCGTTAAATTGAAAATAATATAATCTGTAAATTGTAAGGTATTTATCAATTTATCCGGATAATATTGATCAAGTTAAGTTAGCAAACTTGACTCATTTATTCACGTGAGATTTTTGTCGTGTACGAAATAAGGTCACTTCTCATATAGTGATAAATTAAGTAATGCCCATAAATCAATTAAAGTTCTTGTTTTACATAGTGACATAACATTATAACAACAGATAATCTGCATAAAAGGACCAGATGTGCGCACCTGACTGTGAGATTGATAATTGATGGAATAGGTGCTTGATCATAAAGGCGAGATAATTCGGCAAAATATCCGGTATCTTTGGGTATGCAGATGACAGCACAGTATCAGAGAGATACATGTCTGACGCACGTGCCGGAGCAGCGCTGATACAGTCCAATCGAGAGACCATGGTCGACAGCTTGAATTTGTCCTTGCAGGCAGTCTCCGAATAGGGCGATGCCAACCTGGTCAAATTCAATGCTTCTAAGACCCAAGCGTGTCTGTTCTCCGCGAAACGGAGTCCATTTCACCTGACTCCGACTTTCCGTAATGTATCTGTGCCCGTGAAGGACCACCTAGAGCTACTGGGTGTGACTCTCAGTTCCAAGCTCAATTTCGGTTCCTTCATTGAGTCCAAAGCCAAACTAGCTGCTATGAAGTTGGGCATCCTGGGGAAGGTCAGGCGGTATTTCACGCCGGGACAGCTTCTAAATTTATATCAAGCTCAAGTCCGATCGTGCATGGAATACTGCAGCCATCTCTGGGATGGGTCTGCTAAGTATCAGCTGGAGGCTTTGGACTCCATAGACAGGCGGGCTAGAAAGCTCATTGGCAACGAGACCCTAGTGCAGGCCAAGCTACAGAGCCTGGAACACCGACGTAGGGTTGCCAGCCTATCAGTTTTCTACAGAATACATTTCGGAGAGTGTGCGACGGAATTACACGAGTTAATTCCCCCATCCCCATTCTATCGTCGGTCGACAAGACGCACGGATAAGTGTCATCCGTACACTGTGGACATTCCTGCGGTACGCACTAAGCGTTTTGCTTCTACTTTCATCGTGCGTACTGCCAAGGAATGGAACACGCTACCGGCGTCTTTGTTCCCCGTTGACTACAATCTGGGTGTTTTCAAGTCGAGAGTGAACAGGTACCTTCTAGGCAAGTATGCTACATCGTAGATCTCATCGTCACTTAACATCAGGTGAGATCGAGATCAAATACTTGCCTATACTGCAATAAAAAAATAAAAAAAAAATAAAAATAATTTATTGTGGTAATAACGCATTAAAGGTACAATATCAACCGACCTAAGTCGAAGCTAGTGTTGCGATACTTAATAATATTCATGTTTTAAAATAAAAGGTGTAAATAACTAAATGGACTTTTCTAATTTAATTAATAGGATATCTATTGTAGAATTGAACTCCTACCAGCAAGTCACATATTAAAGTCGATTGGTCTCGTTAACTGTAGTCATGAAAGTTAATAGTTCAACGGGAGCACGACGAAATAGATCCAACTAATCATAGCCGGACTTCAAATGCATCGCTATTTTATTTATTTGCACTGAATGTGGCAGGTGTTGCACATGTTTGTAGATCAAAATAATCGCCTACCATTTGGGTCGTCGTGTTGGGTCTCCCCACTTCACTGTGTATGTGCCTATTTATAATGCTGAATACTAACGCATATATCAACATATCCCACTAATAATATAAATGTGAAAGTTTGGTTGGATGGATGGATTTTTGTTACTCAATCACGGCAGAACGGCTGAACGGATCTGGATGAAATTTGGCACAGAGATAGATTAAAGTCTAGAATAGCATATAGGCTACCTTTTATCCCGGTAAAATATATGGCTCCCGTGGGATAGATTTGTTTTAATTTTTAATTTTTCATAGAGTACTAATAAATTCATTTCCTCTTACTTTGATTCAGAGGCGGTAATTTATAAATAACGATCTTTATCGATTATAAACATTATTTAATCCCTTGATTTATCATATCATACCGACGAATTCACTTTATGCTGCATCATTCAAATATATTTGATTCCAAGTAATATATTTTCTGCTCAGCAAATTGTTGGTATTGTTATTGCGAATACATTTTGTATATTAGCGTGCTGTTCAACATTTTGTTTGTGCAAATTTACTCCACTGCGAGCCAGACAACTTCTGCAAATAAGCACGGACTTGCTTACTACGAATTCAACTTCAGAATGCAATTAACTGAAAGTTTTTCCGGTGCTTAAGCATTATTGTACGCCTGATTGTCATCTCAAGCTCAAGAGATGATTTTTTTCAAGTTTAATTTTTATTAACTATATTTTATAATATTTAAGTTAACGTAATAGCAGATTCCCCAACAATAAAGAAAGATTTTCCTGAAAAGTATTCCCCCGTTGTTTATTCGATTGTTCCTTTTTCAAAGTGCGAAATTAATCCGAATTAATTAACATTCAAACAAGGATTATTGTTTGGATGGAGCGTGAATAGAATTCCTTAAAAAAAATTCAAACACGATTTGGTCGTTCTAATTAAGTTGTAAACTTGTAATGTAATCTTTTATCGCATTTAGCCGCTTCAATTGGGGATTGTGTTTTAGGTATGCCTTAATTTAAGTTGAAATAAAGCATTAAACAAGGAAGAAGTATTTTTTACCCGATAGCGGCGCGACACAGGAGAGTAATGTGTTTATCAGCCTATGTATGTTTGTTCCTTCATGGCGCTCTGGGAACCAAACGCGTGGGCCGATTTGATGATTCTATCGTCAATCGATTGGTCTTAATCTTGCCGACCCTAAAAAAAATCTAGACCCTTCCTAATAATTAATGGGTCCCGTCTGTTAAAGCATATTGATTATATTTACTATTGCACTATATTGATTTCTTTTCAGTTTTTGTAAAAAAAAAAAATTACGCATTCTGATTTTGAATTTTGTTTCTAGACTGCTAATAATTTGTGACAAACACATTACTAGTAAGATTTCCTTTAGCTCTCCAAGAAAGGTTATGCTTGTGCAATGCTATAGAAGTAGGCCACTAATACTTTCATACTAATAAAAAGTGAGGTATACCTAGATCATATAGGCATATCCTGGTCGTAAAAACGGAGGGTTAGTGCGAGCAAGAGGTAATATATATACCCGGCCTTATGCAAATGTAACGATAACATGCCTTTAGGGTCAATAAACTGTTACCTACTCATTTTTACGACATGATAAGTATATTGCTTGTCTTATATCTTTGTTCGCCATTAGGTTTTGGGTCACGTAGCGATTCACTGACATTATTATGTTTTTTGTTTCAGATTGGCGAACGCGGAATTTAATACAAAAGGTAAGAGCTTTTTATTTGTAATTTATAGAGGGTGATGTATTACATGTTATCGTTTTGTTTTAAAGTTTTAAATAGTTTTTGGTCATATGGTTCATTTTTTTTTTGTTTCATTGAATTTTATTATGTAAACATAAGGGAGTAGAGCACATAATGACATGCTCCTTACAACGACGAAAAAGTTACAACGAAGAAACTATTTTATAGTGATGGGTTTTTCAACTTAATATATATTGGAGCACACTAACATGAATGATTTTATTTACGAATACTTACCTAGTATAGTGTTGTTAATGGTGTGTAGACTAAGAATATAAGATTCTTCAACTTCGATAAATATCTATTAGCAATATTTTTTGTTGGTCTGTATGATCTCGCATTATAATAAAATAACTAGACGGGTTTCTATGAAACTTGGCATGGTGATAGACCAGAACTCGCGTCAGCATAGTATTTATGTTTATCCCGGAACACTATGGGTACCTGCGTGTAGTACACAAAAAACTGCATCATTAAATCCGCTAGGCGGATTTTAGAAAATCAACAAAAATAATATTTCTATCCCAGGAAAGGATCAATCAGTTTCCACAGGTCAGCCTACAAAATAAATTCCACACACACAAAGTAGCGGGTCCACTAGTATTGGAATAAAGCCGTACCATCTCCAGTGTGTAAAGAAAATCTTGATCAGTCAACTCCAGTTGCTAAACAAATCAACTTGCATGCAAGTTCGCGTCTCAGACATTCGTGTTATACGATGATGAGCAGCAACAATTGGGTGCAACTATTGGTCCATTGTTTGACGGAATGGCCACAAGGATTATGCCATCCACAATATTGATTGGCTCAAGTCGCCGATGTTGTACTACATGGCTTATACCTATAAGACACATGTGCCTAAAGCTATTAAAATATTTCAGTACTTGAGAACATATTAAAGGCTATGATAGTAAAAAAAAACTACTACTATTTATGTAAACATGGTTAAACAGTTTTTGTTATGAAACTTGTAATGTCTGCGTAACTACATATTTTGTTCTGGACACACTGTAATCCTTTTTCTAGGTCTTTTTGTTAACATATTATTATTCAGGTTTTCTTTATAGAGTGCAGTCCGTCTCTAGTTTAAGAGTTTAGGGGAAAAAAAATTAGCCCCCGTAGGACTAAACAAAATAAATGAATTGACTTATTTTTGTGAGAAAATTATTATTTACTAGTGTTTCTTTGAGTCTATCAATCTGCAGTCTGTACCATTTCCATTATAAGCTAGCTCAAGCGCTGGTTTGACGTGAAACGTGTTGGCTCAGAGTGTGCCATTGTGTTGTGCGATAGTGCCTATGTAGAACTCCGTTGCAAAGCACCACTCAATTGGGCCAATTTATGTATAATTACCTTATACACTAACTATATGTAACCTCCAACATTACCTTTCAATAGCAAGGAGTAGATATAGAGAACTGGAAATTTTATAAATTACGTGTGGCTTCAAAATATATATTTCTGCCTGTTGTATAACCCACTACATGTTATAGGAGTTTTAAGTTCCATTTATGTAGATAAAATAAATAAATGCCTCACCTCGATTGCGCCTAACTTTGATTCATTAGAATATTAATACAAACCTAAAAATAATCAAGTTGACAAATAATTTATCCTGCAGAGCGACGCCACTCAACAATATTGCGTAATCCGTCTTATCGAAATCCATAGAGTTGAGAACATCACAGAGACAAACGATCCGATATTGCGAATTACGCTTGAGTGAAGTCTTTTAATTAAGGCGGGCGGTACGCGCCGACGTCAGTGCGGGCGTCCCGAACACCCCATCAATTTCTGCTTGACTTCTGATTGTTTGAGCCAACCTTGTTAATGAACGACGTTCAGACCTTTGGTAAACCTCACACGTAAGAGGTGCAAGCCGATCCTAGCCGGTAACATGCACTGTCCCGATATTAGAGCGAGCCCCTCTCGGTACAACCCGTGTTCATTGGTTATGCTCTACTTGGTGACAATAATTGTATCCGTAATCATTGCTTCCCCTTTGTGTTCGAACGATATTCGATAACTTACTTACTGATAGGCATACAATATTAGCACCCAATACATATAGGAATGTCGTAATCGTTTGTTATTTTTAATAGAAGATGATAGATGACTTTATGTATGAATTGAAAATTCAATTATTGCAAACTACAGCCACATGTACCTACTTGTTAAATACCCGTACTAAAGTTATCCGATTTTGGCTTACCGAAATGAAATAAATTGGATTTATTTTCACGTATATTGTGCGCTCGGAGGCAACGGCAAAACTTAATACACAGGCTTCGCCGTAGGGTTGTTTGTCGTGAACCTATATAATATAATATTCACGCCATTAAAATCCTCACGCTGGCTCTTTGTAAGCCCCTGTCAACATCTAAACTATGTATAATTTCACACAGTCAAACATGTAACGAACTGCCAAAGTCAGCAGTTTCTAGTTGATGCGAGAAAAACTACGAATTTTGCTGTGTTTACGTTAGTTCTGAAGCCTAGCGTTTTTATATTTTCCACTCTTTTAGTTTCAAATATGTTATAAAGTTTATGTGTGAAATAGACGGATTCTAAATAGTTGGTTAATATTTATGAAGCATATGTTTTAGACCGTCCCAAAAACTTAAACGAATAATTGATGAAATAACTACTAACAGAGTTATATTTACTTTTGGAACGTATAAGTGAATTACACCGAATCCGTGATGCTTTTCTAAGTGACTCCTGCTATCTAATATTGGCTCATAAAAGTTGCATTGAGTCCGGTCATGTCAAGATGAGTTTGGATAAACTTTCTGTGGGTTTACTTTTGGTTAATGGGGAAAGCAATTCCTTTCTGATTCAACATTAAAACGTTTGGTTCTGAGAATCTAAGACGTACCTACCTATTAATTTGTTTCTTACAACTTAGTTATATGTCTACACAGCAAGGCTTATTACTTCTGCAATGCGCGAACCGACATATTCGATAGACAAATGTTTGAATAAATTAGAACTTGTTCGTGAATGTTTTTTAATTCAATAAGTAGGTAGATAAATAAATGCTTTGACATTCTACCTACAAAATTATACAGCCTACCACACTACGTTCTAAGGAGTTCGTAATAAACTCACAATCAATCAAAATGTGCTTAAGCGATACCGTCAACCCTAATAATAGTTTTAAATAAAATAATAATTCACCCATTTCAAATTTGGAACATTAACTGCAATTGTTAATATATTGTTTTTCTTTTAAAAAATTCTTTACCTATTAAAGAAATATAATTTTATAATTAGTTTCTTTTAAATATAAGATAAATTGACAAATTAAGTGCCAATAAATCATAAAATATCTCACTGACACGTGAATAATAAATTATGTTCGTATAAACTCAATTAAGAGGGAGCAAGCTAACTAAGAGGAGGATCCATACAGAAGCAAGTGCAAGCGACCGTTATATAGGATGTAAACAAGCGTCTAACCCAGTCACGTGTGGGTACGTGCCGGTCGAGAGGTCAGGACCTTAGCCCGACTCCACTAAATTGTCTGCGAAAGGAGATACCTTAATTATGTACGGTTCGTCTCCAGATGCGTGTTCCGTACCCTTAGCTTAGCGTTAATTCATGTTTGTGCTTTCTATTTAAATATTAACATAGGTACTAAGCGGACTGGGTTTCAATATTTCAAACCGTCATCTTAAAGCTTTTAAGTTATCGCAATAGGTGTACTAGGCTAATTGTATACGGTATCGGAAACAAAATTTGCTATTAACGCTTTACAAGAGTTTATTTTGTTTTAGTAAGACTCCGTTTATGATATATGTACTTTAAACTTCGTGTTGTAATTTTTAATGGTAGTACGACTCCAAATACTGTACTAAATATATATAGACGTTTTGGTACCATTTTTTTTATTTTTTAATGTTGTTTTACTTTTTATAGCGCACCTAGATATCAGGTTTTTTATCCCCAACCCTAACGAAATAATATTGAAAAATAATATATTTCAAATGAATTAGAAATCTTCAGAAAACAAAACATTACATAAAATGTTACAAAATATTTATTCACCAGATAGAAAAGCAGCGTAAACAAACCGAAGGTAAGTAATATTGCACTTACCTCGGACGGAGAGACCACCACAATCCTCCGAAACGTAGTAACCGCGTACTACAACGACTTTACAAAAATAACATCCAATGAACCTGTTCGAGCAAGTGCAAATTTCCAATGTGTTTCGGACCATTAAGCTACTGCTGTTACCTGGAATCATATGTAATAGATGGAGGCTCTATTTGCAATTGGAATTAATGGCCATCTATTTCGTTACTTATTGTTCGTTTTAGTGTAACACAAAAACTTCTTTTAACATGCCATATTATAATGATTTAGTATGCCATGCCATATTATAATGATTTAGTATCATATGTGACTTCTTTACGAGTTGTTGTATGTGAGATATTACATTAACATATATCTATGACATAGATATAGGTTCATATATGGGACTAAATAAAATAAACATGAAAGTTTTGATCGTATTTTTTTAACATTCTATATCATCTCATACAGGAGCCGCTAATAGTTATTTTTTAATTTTATTTTTCAATGTTTTATGTATCTTTAAATGAAATACAAACTAGAGTAATAGCAACAGTTGTACATTAAAATAGAGCTTATAAAAATTAAGGTACGGTACCGTCGAAGTGAATACCGTTTTAATGCTGTATGTTTTTTTAGCAAACGAATAAACGTTGCAGTCGAGCTACTGAACTGGTATATAAACAAACATGAATACTGGTAAGCACTGGTGCTAATCGGCCCAACACTAATGGCTATTGTATTCCTTTTATTTCAAACTGTTTTCGTTACAATGTGGGAGGTGAACAAGACATTGGGATCCGATTATATTTCCTCATGCTCCGAGGCCCACGCTAAGCTTCATGTTTGAATCATAATTTAATAATGGAATAATAAATGCCACTTTATGTAGTTTTTGTACGAGAAAAATAAGATATAATAAAAAGGGAATCAAAATGAATTATTACAATACCAATGCCATTGGATTACCACTGAATTATTTTTACAGAACTGGGGCGCGGTTTAACAAATCTTTGGGGCCCAGATCATAAAAATACCTACTATTATTATCATTGAATCTTGTTATTAGTAGATACTGTTTTATTTACTAATAATATACATATAGTAAATTCATACGATCCAATAGAACGTATTATATAAAAAAGTTGTAATTTGGAAAAATACAATACTATCGTTTTAGTTACACCTTTTATAACTTAAGATCTTGTGGGTAGATTTTTATGATCTTAGATTATTTTGATTTGTCTCCGCCCCGAATATCAGGTAACTATTAGTACTATATTCAAAGATGGAAAACATGCACAAAAATAATAACAATAAAGATAATTCATTTTCTCATACATTTGATTCTACGGCGGTACGAAGTTCCCCGGGACAGCTCGTAAAATATAAAATGCAAGCCGCATAGAAAACAAATATATATTATCCTCAAACAGCGTGAAACGCGATACCGGCAGGAAAATTAATTTGAACAAGGAACGGGTGGATAAATTAATATTTCGTGACCAAAAGTTTATTCGTTTACGTGCAAAAGAATATCAGTACCAGATGCGTGGCGTAATTAAATTTTTAATTATTTTCCTCCTTGACGTACACCGGATGAAATTTTAGATAATGATAAAATATGTCTCCGTCAGGTAACGTTAAATAAATATAATTTGTTTTGAAATTTCCGAACAAAAAGTAAGACCGACGTGAAAGAATATGAAACGAATTTATGTTTGGGCCGAGCGTTTGCGCTTTCATTTAGATAATGGCTCCTAATTCAGAAACTTGCCGCAAGTAATTAAGATTGATGGGGTCCCGCCATCGATATTTAGTTACTTTCAGGAGATTCCACTTTCAACTTGGAATCCAGTTTCATCTTATAGCAAGTTTTAAGTCAGTACCCCACATTTCTAACTCGGAACTATTTGGAATACGCTGAATTTTACATGGTAGGTATATAATATAGCGCTTAGAATAAAAGATTAGTGTCCGTGAATCCTTGGTCGGAATCGGTGTTTAATATTCTTCATTATAGAAGAATAAGCCATATTTCGGAAAACTACTCGAATAATTTATTGTTTGCCTCATCAGTGATCACATGAATAACTTAGCTAGCTGTTGCTGTAACTGTCTTTAGGAATAGGATATCGTCACGATATGTATGTTTGTTCCGTAGACGAGTATTACCCACTTTACCTTTTACTCCAAGAATTTGAAGTCGATTAATGGATCATGTTTGTTATTAGTGGGAGTGGCCGACTTATTGCCACACCATTAAAATTTGTTATATATTTTTTAAATCATCTAACTGTAGAATACTTACCTAAATACAACCAAATTATAGAACTTTTTAATTTTGACTCATTTGATTCTGACGACTCAAAATGTTACTTGACTTTACTCAAAAAGTTAATTGAGCAGCGTGTAAGTGTATGGCCTTAAGACTCTGAAAGATGTCTATTTGGGTACTTAGATAATAAGAGTGGATTTTGTTGGCACCAACTACGTTCAGAATAAGAATCAGAATATTTTTATTCATGTAAACCATTAAGTATAGTACTTATGAATCGTCTAGATAGTTACAAAATGCTAAGCTAAAATTGTTCCATACACTCCATAACACCAAAGAGAAGTAACAGGAATTATGAATATCTACTGCAATTAACTTGATCGCAAGCTTTTATACTATATGTTTCACAAAAAAGGTACCTACCAATTTTTAAAAGTGTACGCATATAAAAAATCACATAGGCAGCAAAGCGAATACGTCGATTTCAAAAGAGAGCTGGTGACATGTTCAATTTGCTCTGATTGACTCGACGGCTACACTCGACACTCGATACTTGCTGATTGAAATCCCGATTCCGTCGATAAACTCAATTTAGTGTTTGATCGTATCAGTAACTAATAACGGGAGGGCAAATTAGGTTCGAACGGCGACATTGTGATGCCCGTTTTTTCCAAAGAAAAATGTGGGATGTGTACATTTTTATTCAAGTGTGGAATATCTATCTCGTAAAATATGTATATAGAAGTATCTTAATTACATGATAACCAAATTGAAAATCGGAAAATAAACATAACTACAATACTAATTAAATATTCTGTTGAATAAGTTGAGTAAGTTCTGTGAAATAAGTATAATGAAAGTATAAAACATATTGTTATATTCCTTACAAAGGAGTTAGTACATCTATTACAAATAAATATATAAAAATAATACCAGCCTTTTTAATGTCCTACTGTTGGGCACGGGCCTCCCCTCAATGCGAGGGGGATTAGGCCATAGTTCACCACACTAGCTCAGTGCGGGTTGGCGGACTTCACATGTCTTTCGAGGGGTGCTCTCAGACACGTAGGTTTCCTCACGGTGTTTTCATTCACGGCTCAGTAAGGGATAATCATGGTTCAAAATTATATTCGCATACGAAATTCAGAAATCCCAGAGGTGCGAGCCGGGGTTTGAACCTGCGATCCTCGTTACCGAGGCAAGCGTTCTACCAAATTGGCTATCTGTGTTTTTTCTGCAACTACAAATCTATTACAATAGCATATTTAAATGTGCAATGCACGACAGCTCGTCTTGTAATCCACAATCAACCACCTATCAATCAATACCAAATTGGGGCATTTCATTTGTATAACGTAATGATGTTTACCAATAAAGAACCTTAAATATTATTCAACACATATCTATTGAGTGTTTCCCTTTCCCAATATTTTTGACGCACGTAACGAGCTCATTTTCGCCCAGAGCGGCGGCGTCATGTCCCTGTTAACAAGATTTGAGCAAACAAGTCTCAAATCAGTATGGCAATGAAGCCATTCGTAGGTACGTTATACATAAATGAATATATGATTTTGTTTGAAAATTTCAACGCTTCCAAGGCGAAATACTTTCGAAGTAATTTTGATTGTAGAACATTATCGTGGTATTACTACAGACAGATGTTTATATATCAAACTTTTTTTTTATTTTCTATATTGTATCAATATAGTCCTTACATAGTATGATAAACTAACCAGATGCGTACAGGATCACGTACCTGGTACGTATATAAGGTTTCGTAGCCACGCAAAAAAGGAAATTTATATAAGACTAGCTGTTGCCCGCGACTTCGTCCGCGTGGTATTTAACAAAGACTCAGCCGTTGGTAACAGCCTGCTCGCGTTCTGATCCCGCGGGACGCATTGCAGATTGTTGCTATCAAACTTTAATCAGGCGCAGCGCTGCAACATTGGTTTTAATTTTTTTTCGAGAGATCCTATTTTTTTTTTCTAAAATAAAAGTAGCCTATGTTACTCCTTGTTACATCAGCTATCTGCCAGTGAAATTCCCGTCAAAATCGGTCCAGCCATTGCAGAGATTACCCGGAACAAACAGACAGACAGACAGACATACAGACAGACGGACGGACAGACAGACAGACGGACAGACAGACAGACAGACAGACAGACAGACAAAAATTGTAAAAAATGTTGTTTCGGTATAGGTACCGTGTATACATCCAAATGCATTTAGTAAAAAGCGGTTATTTTAATATTACAAACAGACACTCCAATTTTATTTATATGTATAGATATATAGGTAAACCGAAGTCATGAATTACATGTAGGTACCTAACTATGTTGTATTTGAGATTGATTTCTTACCTACAATATTGACTTTGTTCAGAAATTAAATGGGATATTAAATTTGCATGTGTATTAATCAGCTAATTCGTGATTCAGCCGAGTCCCGATCGCCATGAGAATTTTAGTTGCAAGCAATTTCGTACTTTACTAGTATCAAATTATAACTCACATTATCTGAACAGTAGTTCAAGAGGTTGAGGAGAGGACAAATATTAAATATAAAACTGTCGTAAGATACATATTATGAAATATATATACTTCACCATTACGATGACATTTCTAGCTGCAAAGATTTTTAAAATCTATGTAAGGTATTTGAGAAACAACTAAGAAATTCAAGACCTGCCGCGAGCGCTTTCTCAGTTCGTTAAATTGAATAAAAAAGTATTTGTGTACAAAGCGAGTCGATAATCGATGCTGTTGAATATTTCTAAGAGGCGGAACGTGATGAAAATAGAATATACCACGTATAGGTACCCATTCCTGCGGCTCGGCACCTCTATTGCGGCGCATTTTAAATAGAGCTCAAGTTTATTTTGCAAACAATATTAAACAATGCCTAATGGTTTTCATAACGGAGCCCTATTCTTAAATTGTAATAACAAGGGTGTTTTCTTTTTATTTCGTTGTTATGGTTACGGAGACTTGAAAATTACATTATCTATATTGGATACCGGTCTTTTTTATAAAATGCACTAAGCGAAATTGAAATGTATTATTAAATATTCACAATTCTTTACTAACATTTGAATAAACAGTAAACAGAATACTTAACCCAGAGATAATCAATCGCTAAAACAGAGTAGGTATAAAAGGAATTAGAAGCTCGTAAAGTTCAGTAAATCTTGAAAATAGCTACTTATCGCGTCGTTTCGGCTTGCTGACATTATCTTATAGCTACGTGAGTTTAATGACGGAGTAACGATGCACGAATAACAATTTGCGCAATGTTTATTAATATTGTACCTCGGAGTCGCTTACGGCGGGCGGCGTCGCATCGCGTCGCGCCACGCCACGGCCGCGGCCGTGCCGCCGTATAATTTCTAAACAGACCGACCCAGCCTCCCGTCAAAATATCGTCTGCGGATGCCGGAGCTGTGTGACGTAACTACACGCAAACACGACCCAGTGTGAGTGCACCAGGTTATTGATTCATGGCGTCGGAATTTATGCCTGCTCCCTTGCTCTTAATCAAAACTCCGTCGGTAAAAAAAGGACGGGAAATTGCCAGGTAGAAAACTAACCACGTGGTTAAATACCACTGTGGACGGAAGTTATCTTGAGTGACGTCAAACATTTGGTTAATAAACCGGTATGTTGTTTTGGTATGTCAATATTTAGTTTAGGCCGGATATTGAGGAAATTTGTTTATCAAAAACAAATACCTTACTTACCTGAAGATTTGTATTTTGTGAAAGTGGCTCTCAGAAATTCCAAGTAAAGTAATTTCTCTATTAATGTATTACCTAAAATTGTTGGAATTCAAGGAATCCACTACAACTTGATTGTTTACGTCTCGTTAAAAGCGTACTATGAGCAACATTTAAGTGCTGTAATAAGAGATAAATCTTCATACATAAGAGTATTAACATACATAGGTAGGTACGTAAATACTTTACTTTTATTTATGTAAATAATTGCTCATTCGTACCTAGATACTGTTAAGAGGAAAACATGTAGCAATGGTCTTGTTAGGGCTGCTCAATGTTCACGAAGGCCCGGAGGCGACAAGCAATCACGATGGTAAAGCAAATAGTCTAAACGGGTAATTAGTTTGTTCTACCGTTCGAGAGTGAATCTACGTTACACCCCTCCTTTCAAGGTACCACTCAACAATGATCCCCATTCACCAGTTACATTACGAGTTGATGGAGTTCTTTGTAATTAGACGCTCGCTTTTGTTTATATACTTACACGTTATTATTAAACTTATTTATTAATAGTCTCAGTTGGAAATCTTAAACTGAAGTCGTTTGAAATACATTTGAACTTTTGTAATTATAAAGTGAAATTGAGGTGAAAATTGTGATTGTAAAACTTTGCTACAAAATTATTTGAACATTTAGGCATGAAATCCTTTTTATGATTATAGATTCTCAATCAGGTGGGTAATTATATGACATCGGTTTTAAGCCTGGGTTTCACTAAAGCGGAGCGGAGAAGAGATGTGCGAAATAGACCCGATCAGATTGTTTAAAAAACACCGTTTGGTACCGAGCAAAGAATTTCAAACATTCTGATTGGTTTATATTCCGCGCATCTGGTCTCCGCTCCGCTTTGGTGAAACATAGGCCTTAGATGGTAGGTTCAATTACCTAGGTATATTTTTACTTTGTACATTGTTAAGCAGCGTAGCCAGTACCCACAATAAAATATAATAGGCGCGCATGTTTACGCATTAAGTGTTAAATTTTAGAACGTTAAAGTTTGAAAGGCGGACTCGTCACTCACTTTGGTGGACCTTATTAAAATTTAATAACAAATTAGCTATGCTCAGTGTAGGCTTCATTTCTCGAATACCTCATTCTCGTAAGTTCTGAGGGGCATTAAATTTTCATGAAATTGCTTTCAAACTTTTCCCCTCTCAATAAGCTGGCAACTCAATTTCCGAAGGCATAGTTTTAATCACGTAGTACCTATGCTATTGTGTATTCTCTCACCTGTGTGAGTGTGCTTCGTTAGCTCATTTAAAGATTATAATGAAATAAGGTCTGATGGTAGCTAAAAGCTTTCAATTGTTTAAAAAGGCTTTTTATTTGGAAACGCCTACTGCGGCTGATATTCGTTCGCCGGCCACTTTATTCGGGTGTCAGAATTGAAAATGAGCTCGGTTCCGTTTACGGAGCAGTAGATAGATACATATACATTCAGACGTTGACTGCCGGCAGTACGAATATAGAGCCAGCCGGAGTTGCCTTAATAATTCAACAGTGCAATGCTTTTACAAAACCTGTCGCCGTCAATCCTCATTTAGCTGCGCCGATCGAACCGCTTTTGGAAAGTGTCGCTAGATACACGTAATGGAACTCTACTGTTGTAGAGTCAGCTCATTTCCTGCTGAGCGAAGCAATTGATAACCTATATTTGATTTCATATTCGTATCATGTAGGCCAAAGCTTATTTTTTCAATCTTTGGTTAATCAAAATTATTTATTTTCCTATTTTAGGTAACCAACATTAGATTTTACATTCTAGACGATTCTGACGATCGCAAGGGATCTATCTGGCAAGGATACTGAAGCTTAGGGTTACCATAATCCGAATGATAACATGGAATAAATATTTTCGGATAAGATATATACATATTTTTAAGATCAAGACTAGATGGTATTCGTTATCTACCAAGGACTGTCTCTTTAATTCCTATACTTAATATTAATTAAGAAATACAATCTTACATGTAATATTATACCAGGGAATAATAAATTATTTCAATTTACTTTAATCATAATATCCTAAAGACTCATATTGTATGGTTAACTTTAGTAAAAGTTCACTTTAACGAAAATGACGTCACACCTGCACTTGCACTTCGTTCATTTACATTAACTTGTGACACGTTCGCGCCAGCTAACTTATTGCAGCCTCACTACTCACAGATAACATCCAACTTCACCAACCATAATTACTGAACAACATCACGCAGGGATAATTAAAAACACAAGTAAAATATCTATTATTTATTAAGAAGACAATAATTTATTAATAATGATACCTACTTACAAGTCAATTTAAGAAAAGCTATTTGTTCCTATATTGCTTTAAATCCCGGATCCGAATAATTGAAAAGCACTTTGAAATGGTATTGTATACCAACCTACTTTCATTGGAAGTATAATCAATACATCGCTTTCAGTATTACCAAATAATAATATATTTTATGGGAAGACACGCGTTTAAATTGGATGATAATATTATCGTTACAAGCTCACTAATGGGCGTATTACAGGAAAACACATCTGAGGAAAATCACAAAGAAAATTTGCGATCCTGGGGAATCTATGTAATTGCTCCCATTGTTCGCGAAGTACCCAAATAACAAAGTGAACAAGATAATCACAGTTACTCGCCTATTGTTCTAATAATAGCTAATTGCGTTAATTATCAACGCTTAAAGCGCTACAGTGACGTAGTTACATTTAATTTGTTTAATGACAGATAGCTGTACAATTATTAAGACACTGATGAGGGTGAGAATTCTTGAATGTAAACATTAAGTTAGTCCAAAGGGACAATCAAAGGGAGGTCCCTTAGTCGTCCCCTGTACAAGGGAACTCTAATTAATTGAAATGTTTATGATATCAACCTTGGGGGCTATCTGTCTGCAGGCCAATTCGACTGAGTAAAATTAACAACTTCAAGGAAAGTTACATTTTCGGCTTGATGTTATATTTGTAATGTGAAGGATTTCAGACCAATAGACAATATTGTTGATCGGTTCAGTACTCTGTGTTATTACTTAGTATTTAGTTTCAAATTAATTGGCCTGAAAGTAGTACAATTGTAGTCGTGCACCGAATGAGTGAGCTGCGGAGGCTATCTTAGACGCATGGTTGCCACAATAGCCTCAGTCAAGCAATTTTGACATATCCAAGGTACTACTACCAGTGAGTCAAATGAGGGCATTTCCTATAGCGCACCAATTTGAATTGCACCAAAGATAGTTGATACTCATTAAAAATCGTGACTTCATCGGCAGTAAGATATTGTGTTTACTTTCTCCTTCTATTAATTTTATAAATAAATATAATTTTATGTCAAAAGTATGTTTCGTTTAATATAAATGTGACGCGTATTTAATTAAATCAAAGAGAAAGGTTAGAACACGAGGTGTAATCCCTACAAGCCGTAGTACAAGGGTCCTGTTCATAAATTCTCTGTCATAATAGTTAGGGATTCCCTCAGAATTTAGCTCAAAAATAACCATTTGAGACGAATCACACAAGTTACCTAATTATATTCTCATCTTCTATTTATGATTACATCTAAAGAGTTATATGTTGTATGTTTATTTTATGATGGTTTAACTAATAACTGCTTGTGCGAGGAGTTCGCTCCTGTCAATAGTTGGAATATTATGGCGGTCAGTATCGATCCATAAAAATCATAGCTTATTCCATAAAAAAAAGTAAAAATATGCCTTACGTTTAGAGCAACCAAAGTACTTAGTCTTCACAAATCTTCCAAGAAGTATGATTTCCTCACGTACGTGTCTGTATTGTAAAAAATGCAATCGAATTTAAAACCGTCTTCTTTTATTTGAAGTCGGTAAAAAAATGGTCTGTATCTCTTAACGGTGGGTTGTTAAATGTAGTTGCGCTCTACCCCTTGGCCCTTACGCCATTAATAATCAGATCGCGCAATCTAGATTTAACAGCGCAAATTAAAAATCAATAGTACTGTGAAACTCTAGAGATGGAGATAAAATGGTGTTGAATTGTTATACAGGTTAATAAAATTGTTGGATTCTGTCGTCATTTTACCACCATGACAGTATAGATAGACGTTTCATTGGATTTCAAATGGAATTAAAAATGATATTTACGAAGAATATAGGAATATAAATTTATATACCCAATAAAACATTTTGTAATGATTTTTAAAATTGGTATGAATTATTGAACATTTATAAATATTAATTCTAAAGATCAGAAGAAAATCCAGTTGGAACTAGATTTGTAGAGCTGGCTCACCAGCAGTCATTTCTTTGTCTGATATATAAAATGAAATATTACCTTACTACTTAAACTATATACTATCATTTAAAACAAAATTAAATGGATTTTTTATTGGAATTACTCTCAAGAAGCTGCATCACCTCATATTTCAATTAACATCGCCCCCCAAAAAATAATTCTTAATTGAAATTCAGAACTTCATAACTTTGTAAAGTAATAATCCATCTCATTCTACTCCATGCGTGTAAGTCTAGAAACTTTGCGTTCTCATTACAAATAGGGAATATGGAAAATATGCTAACTGACTTTAACTCATCATCCGATTAAGCTTTTATGGAACGTGTACTCCGAAATTAAAAGTAGCGTTTACATATTACCTACATCGTTATTAATCAGGGGCATTACTGTTTAACAAGTCTAACAGGAGACTAACGCAAGGACTTGAAGATTACCATCAAATAACTAGATATACCTACATATCTAGCTAGTGTTCATTAATGTACTAATGTACACTAACTTTTATGAATGAGTGCTGTGGTTTTTTTTTATTATCAGTTTCCGCCCATCTATCTTGCTAACCCAGCCCCCCCAAACAGATTCCTAAAGCAGGAGCAGGTCAATTGTAAAATCACACAAACTTGACCGGGGTGAGCAATCTTTTCTCGCACTTAGATTTTTCCCATTTTAATGGCTAACATTTTAAGTGGGGAATTGATCGACTTTTATAACGATAACGGTTTTATTCCGCCATTAACCTACACCAGTGATAAGTACTAAACTAATTTAAAATAAAACAAATGTTAAGGATTTTATCGCGTATATACTATGTTCTTTACATTTTAACGTTGCTGTAAAGCAGCCGAATCGTCGGGAACGTAAAAAACATAAACGCGATAAAATACATAAAATTAGTTTTATTTCTATTTTTAGTATTCACGTAAATCTAAGAAAGAAATTTAAATTAAACTAATTGCTTGTTAGAATATGATAGCATAGCCATAGACCATACTTGTCGACGTAATAAAATATGTCCTTCAGCTTTATATTGAACACACACTTAACTTCATGTGATTTTATAGTGACAAGATAGGTCTGTGTGGTTACTTGAGGTTATATATGGCCCAGTAAGACGAAGGCGCAAATTGCTTTTAGTAGTGGTGATGTACTGGGAAACGCATTAGTCGTCCTGATTGCGCAATCAGCCAGACACTCTAACTTTAATGGGGTAGATCAAAAATCGATGATGTAAGGGTGTCCCGAAATTAATTTTAAACGATATTTGTAGAATTGCGTTCGATATCAGTTTCAGGTGAGTGTCCATAGACCCAGAAAATACGAAAAATATGTGCTCCGTTTATTAAGTCCGACTGTGTGTGCGTATTGAAAAACAAAGCTTTTAAAAGTTTCTTTGAAGTTCATTCATATATGCAATTCTAGGGTTCTGTATTAAAACCAGGAATGTTTATTGTTTCACCATAAGTGTGTGTCCAGTGGGTCACAGCTATTTATTATTAGATATATGAATCCCGGAGAGATTTGAGTTCGTACATCACAAAAGCTTTTGACAAAGTTTTTCAATATTCTAGGTATTGTATAAAAAAAAATGTAAAGACATCCGATTATGGCTGGTCCATTAGCGGGTCTTTTTTTGGCTTGTCAATTCTATATAAATACCTAATTTATCTGGATATCCCAGGAACACAATCTTGACTACCATACTGCCATCAATCCTATAACAATGCGATAAGGTCCAAAATGACATACACCATTCGACAGGGGTACATAAACTGGCGTATTGCCATGTACATACGTGTAGGTACCCTGTTCTGTAGCACAGAGGATGCTTTGGAGTGGTGCCTGGAGCGACGACTGTGAACATTTGTATAGTGAGCCCTCTTAGCTTTTCACCTACATCCCGGTAGCTAGGTACACTTGACACAGAGTCGGGTGCCTACATCGACTTACGTCATTAAACAATTACCGTGCCTAAGATAACCTTCGGTAATATCCTTACAAAATGAAGTTGAAGGTTTGTTGCAAATTGAAGTTGTAATTTCATTATAATTGCAATTATAGAAGCGATCATCATAATATTAGGCCAAATATAAAGATAAGTAACTACAATTATTTTTACATTTGATTGAAAACGGAGAGCACGAGCGATTACTCACATGATCAAACTTGAGTTATTATTAGTTATAAAAAATATTTTAAACGGCAATACTAAAACATATTCGAAATTCAAACATCAAAGAAAAAAATATTTAATTAAGTTTTTTTTAAATCCATAATGGTTACGTCCGGAACACGAACGGAGTCTCGTTTTTAAAGTTTGACAGTTCTAATATTCGTTATTTGTTTGAAAATGTTTTATCCCTAAAAGGAGAGAGGCTGCCACTTCGGTAAGCCGGGCGGAGATAACGGCACGACAGAAATCATTTGACTTACTTAACTTACTTATTTTATTAAACGAAAGGATAATTAATCTGATGGAAAATCTTTTTATTACAGCATTTTTATAGGTAGGAAATAGATTCTTCTATGGCGAAATAAACAATGTTATTTAAAAAAAAATATGGATAGTTACTTTCATGCCCTGTTTCAACAAAGTATTTGAGCGTTTTCTTAAACCAAAATATGTGGGTAAATAGAAATGAATTCAGGAGCGAGCAGTTACACAGCTAAGGAAAATTAAACTCTGTATGCATAGCGGAATTTAACGTGAAATGTTTTGTTATAGAGCGATCAACAGATATCTATTTTTGTCACACATTAGGACCATGGACGAGAATGTTAAGATTGAATGTCAAACTATAGTCACTGGTTTATTTTATTTATTACGATGAGTTCCAGTTTATTTGATCAAGAAACAGAATACTTTTGCCATCATTATGAGTCTTTGCTATTCTTAATTTTATCGTAATATACCTAGCACAGAAGCTTTTAAAATGGAATGAATAAATCTATTTTCGAACGAAACGAATCTAATGGGCGCAATCTCTCAGGCGTTACACTTGAAGTGTCTATCACGCTTCAAAAAATATATCTACGACTTATAAAAAATGAATTTACAAAAGGTTTACAAAGGGTACAAAAGGCATAAAGGTTGACGCAAGCTTGGCATACTTGTATTAAAATACCCAATTCAAAAGTTCTGAAATTTAAAAAGAGGTTTCCCTTCTAAACCAAAGAATTTCATAATGAAATCTCTTCGCCAATCTTTTTGGGCGCTTTTCAACTTCCAAAACAGAGGGTTGGCAGTTTTAGCAATAATGTTTATTGAAGCATAACTCTCAATATTTTGTGTAACGATTATTTTGTTTAAAAGTATAGGACGTTTGCACGCAGTTCCATGGTTGCCACCGCATTGGATTCACTCCGGCGCCGCAGACGGAAGCGTATTGTTAGCGCCACGACGCGTTTGCTCTTATCTATCGCTCGAAACGTCTAAAACATACCTTGTGAGGGCTTACAGGCGCAGTATGATCAGCCTCCCGTAAATTGGGTGATAGAGTAGATTAGTTATTCATTGTTTATACAATTCCTACACGTTGATATGCACAATCAAACATGTTCAAAACAAAACTCCGGCGGTGTTACAAACAATTTGAAAGACCTTTAAAAACGATGTCCATTATTTCAGTGGACCTTTAAAAGCTTTTAATTCTACGAGCCAATACTCTCCTTGATAAATGTTTACGATTCATTTTCAAAAATAATTTAAAATAAAAGGGTACTTTACTCCCTGCCTACTTAAGAAAATTATCAATTAAACGGTACAGCTATAAAACGTAAAAAACCGTTGCACTAATGTATTGCCATGCGAAAATGACCTTAAGCAGAAAGTAAGGTCCCTGATCACACAATGACTCAACATAATTTCATGTTTCATATTCTGAATTAACACAGTCTAGCCTATATCGTATGTAGAGGGACTCACTGTTTTCTCCCGCACTCTCCCGCCGAGCTCCGCGGAAGCGTTTTGTTCGCGGGCTGCCACGCACCCTTATCTGTCACTCGGTAAGCCTGAAATATATAGGAAACGCTTCGAAACCGTTACAGAATGTAATTTCCGCATCGTGCATTAGTATAAAACATCACAAACTTGACTTTTTTGGGATCGAAACAGACGTTTGTTTTTTGAATAGACCTTGTGTGTATTTATTTTATGTACCTACCTACCTATTACAAAGATTACAACTGAGAAATGTCTTCCTTATACACTCTGTAGTAGGTATCTTAAAAAAGTAATGTCTACTTTAGAAAAGAAAAATATAGAAAAACAAAACACTAAAATTATTGCGCCCGACGGTTACACTGTCCTTACATAATTATTAATTACAAAAGCGCATCGTTCTAAATTCGAATGTACAGTTTCAATAATAGACTATGAAATCTAATTCTATTTCTGAAGCTCTGCGCTGCCAGCGTGGGGGTGCCCGCGGGCGCAGGGGTGGGGCATGTAGCGTCTAAAGCATAATATCATATTATTGCCAAAATAATAACGTCGAGTAGACAACGCTGTGTCTCCCTTGCAAGGGTTATCGCTAACCCTTCAATTCATTTGTTTCAAACATTGTTCTGAGCGATAGACCTTGCGTGATTCTCACAAAATTACAACTGAATAGTATGTATACAGTGTGGAAGGAGCATGTTAACGAAAATATCGGGTCTATATTCAAATTACCTATAGAAATCATTTTTGTCGAAAGTCATGAGTTAGAAATGATGTAATTTTAAGCGCGCAATGCATCCTAAACTGCGATCACACTACAACGCTCCGCGCGATACCCGACACGTGCGAGTGACGAGCGTGTCGAGTTTTAATTAACATTACAGTTTAGGTCAATATTAGTTACTATGGTTTTTTTTATTCATAACCACGTTAAAATGGACTTCTACAATGATTGTATACTTAAAATCAATTTAAAATAACTGTAAAAAAAATTGTGGATATCGTGATAAGATCGCCGGATAATTCAATATCTGGAGGGGGAACAATATTTGGAACAGTCGTGAGTTGAATCCACAGTACTTATCAGTTTTCGTTACAAAGCTACATACACCCTGTATAGAGTTACACGACAACGACAACTAAGAAACCACTTAACATATTTAAACCGAGAAAACGTAAAGAAGCCGTCCTTTAAAACACACGTTGTTACATGACGATGACTAAACATATTTAAACCGAACAAACGTAAAGAAGCTGATGTTTAACACACGTAACATACATGGTCATACAGGGCCCAAGTAAAGGTATTTAAAGCAGAAGCTCATTGCCTTACAAGATACCAGGGAGCTCTATACGTTCTTGTTTACTTATCTCTACTCAATATTGAAGCGACAGCCCTGAAGATTGTCTTACAAATAAACGTAGTTGATATAGTCTTGCATCGTGGAGTTTAATCGCGGGACAGGTGCGCGCGACGTGGCCGCGATGTCCAGCGCGTACAATCGCATTTTATTTATTTATCTAACTGTTTAGGTTTCGCTACCTATACTGGAATTTGTCGCTACAGATTGTCTTTGAAGGTTTTGTAGGCCTTAGGTGTTGTTTTTTTTTCGTGCGAAGTATTATACATACTTACCTAGAAGACTAAATAGGCTTGATCCAATATGAGCTACCATAATACTATTAATGTCATCAATGTAAATAAATAATTACAAGATTATCTTAACGTTGGAGATCCAAACACGTCTTACCCGTGCCTTGTCTTCGCGTTGGAATTTAAACATTTTAACTGGAGACGTCAAAACGGAGTTGACGCGCCTCATTCCGCGACTTCCCGGCTTGTCACACACAAAATGGAGCGGAGCCAGAGCCTTTTGTACTTGCAGGCTTTGTGTGCAAAGTAAGCCTCCTACCGAAGCGTCTGCGCGATGATGAAACTTGCCAGACACCGCTATAAAGCACGCTTTCTGTCCTGAATTAAAAACTTTGCAAAAGGAAATTAGGCGGAAAATACTGCGTGCACTGGCTCGCCGTATGTCTCTGTTATTTTTCGTTTGATGGTCAGAACACTTTAGTCATTTGGACGAACTGCTGCCAAAGAGCGACAATCCTTCAAAACACGTTCCACAATTTAACTTATTAATCAAAACTAGTAGGAAATTATGTTTATCAATATTAAATAACGGGCGAGATAAAAAGACGTCATGTTATCTAATCCCTCCTTCATTATACACACGCCTGACTTAAAGGTACTCTACTTACAGTACAAATATTATTGGGTACACAATAAAGTATAATATCAACATTGAGTTATGCCACGAGACTTAATAAAAGCTCCTACTTACTGTGCGAGCACTTCAACATCAGCAAAACTATCATTGCCGAGTTGTATGTGTCTACCCTCTTCTGCAAAACAAATTCCAATTGTCAAAACGTTCACGCTATGTTCCCGGGAAATCACAAAGCGAGACGCTTACAAAGAACGGGCCTAACAAATTGTTCCGTCAAGCGCCGTGTTTGCGTATAATGCGCGGTCGGCGGGCATCCACTATCAACTCTGATATTATGTGTTCATTTTCACCACATTTAGAACATTTACCCCCGTTACACGTTAGTTGGGTAACATTAACCCTAACTACGCAAGCTCCGTACAAATCTGCCTTCCATGTATTTGGACAATCGGGAGATGGACTGGATTTTACGGTCGGCGCCGTGTACTTAATCGCAGGGGCCCTGAAAGTTTCCTCATTAGTATTGTTTAACCTACGCAAACTGGTGGCGCGAAATGCAAATTCATTTACTGAGTCGTCTTTCTAGATAAGTATACTTAATGAACGCATAATATTGTTAAAAACAAACGGAGCCTATATTGGTTTCTTATATTTACGCGAATACTACACATTGAAATAAAGATAATTTTACGATTTTTTGCTGTAAAGCAGCCGAAACGTCGGGAACGTAAAAACATAAAATAAACACTATAAAATTTGTAAAATTAGTTTTATTTCAAAACGGACCCTAAATGAGTTTTCACATTGAATCTATTCCATCCGCTTCCCTATAAAACAAAAAAAATAACTAATCTCAAGTACCGAAACTCTTCTATATAAAACCACGACCAATTTTAATTTACGTAGCTATAAGTAATAAAAAAATCTAGAAATTTCCTTGTGACTCAAGCTTTTCTGTCCCACGTCACATTTTTCTACTACGTGAAGATTAAACCTATTGTTCTGTCAGTCAGGGAATCGCGTTTCTGACAAATTTTTCTCCATGTAATGCGAACTGTGTAACCTGAGCCGAGATACGACCGTCCTTTCACCTATTTATAACGGTGCTCAGCCCATTTACACTGTGACAGTAAGTGGAGCTTGAAGTACCCACATAATGTGACACCCTGATATTAGACCGTTACTATTTGTCTTCTGTGATGTTATTTCGCAACTTACTAAACGACATATTATGATAAATATGATACACAACATTAAATATTCCCGAATCTTTTTGGTATGTTGCCAAAACATGGTAAAACGATCTCCCATCAGTTGGCTAGAAAACTGCTGCGCGGCGACAAGATTACACAAGATATAGCTTGGGCCCATGCCCTAGAGATATCTTTTATAATCAAGTTGTCAAGTAAGTCAAATTTAAATCAATACCCTATGATAATTATTTGTAAAATAAGAAGTAAAATGATAATCCATAAATTAATTATTTTACTACACAGAACAGTAACTGTTTTGTGTATTATTAAGTTTAGTATTTATTTTATTGTTAACTAGCTGTCCCTGCGAACTTTGTACGGCCTCAGAATCAAATATATGAGAAAATTAATGATCTTTATTATAACTGTTTTGGTGAATATTTGCCATGTTTTAATAGTTATTCTGCTATTGAGAGCGTAAACAAATTCAAAAAATTTAAGATCATAATTATCGGTCATCCTGTTCTTGATTTAAAAATAAACACGACTTTGTTTTATATATATAGACTACAAATCATGATCAGGGAGAAAAACATTTTAAGCAAAATTGAACAGACTATTATGAACAGATTTTCATGAAAAATCAAAGCTACCTGAAGATCACATAGGTATCCTAAGACTTGTCAGGACAACAGACTAATGCCAAGTAGGGGAAGTTCGTATGAAAACTTCTGCAGTAATCACCCACTTGAATAAGTAACGAGTTGACTTATTGAGTAGCCCGAGACACTCTCCCAAACTGTTTGCTGCTGAGCGTAACGATATTATTCCACTTAGGTCCGCTTTTCTAAATTGCAGAGGTTAACTCTTAATAAGTCTGCGCCAACTTGTCGATGTTTGTAATTGTTAAGCCGACGGTGTTTGGATAACAATTAAGTGTTATTTACGAAGTTGAATATTGCATATTAAGATTGTTTAACTTTTCTTATTGTAAAGAGATATCATTTGTTTTGATTTAGATAGAGGATCATATTATCTAAAATAGCAACGGCAAATTAAACAATCACCTGCTCAGTAATCACCTGACTCTATTGGTACAAACAAGCGCACGTGACTAATTATTTATTTCTAAAATTGCTTGTTTTTAAACAAATTTGTACAAATAATGCAAGTTATTTTTACTACCAAACGGTAAAGCCATATACAACTAAGCTATATTTATATAAACTGGCGCACAGCAAAAGAAGGCATCTTGAACGGTCGTGACAAATAATGATGAATGGAGTACCCACGTCATAATAATATATTGACCCGGATAGCTTCTTCACTGAGATGCCATATGCGTAACTTTGAACAGCCTCCTTATAATTTATATGCCGAGGGACTTGGAACTGCGTTGAGGTATATTTTTGCGTTAGGTTGCGTTATTCCCTTAAGATATTATTACTTACGGTACATACTTTCAGGTATATTCAACGAGCTTAGTGTATATTTATTCGTAGGGTATATTAGAATGTTTTATCCAAAAAAATACGTAAACAAATACCCGTTTTCCGACATTGTTTTTTTTATGGAAGCTGGTAGAAATTTGAGTAGTCTTGACAGATACTTAGCTTCAAAATTGTATTAATATAGTATAAGTAAATAATAATACCTACAGCAAAGCTGCAAACACACTATCATCTCATCATCGAGTACTTAATCACATTATCACGAGCATGAAAATAGTTGACGATGATGATGATGAATTTTATTATTAGTAACATATGGAATCGTTATAATCCCTGTCTTTATATTAGGCTTATGTATAAACTAGCAATCGATGTAGAGAGTTGTTGCTAGACAATATAATCAAACGAAATGGCATCAATAGAAAAGGAGAGCCAGAAACTTATTCCGCTCAAGTACCTATCCATCAAGCTCATGATGGGTATGACGTGTAACAAGGTACTCTACATATTTTATAGTCAGTTCGTACGTGATCGTTACCCCACCGAAATCTTATAAAGTAAATGGAGCCGAAAATTATCTTCATCTTGGTCTCTCAAAATTTGCGATGTAACAGGATTATTTTTATTATTATTCTGTATTAGGGTGTCTAATATATTTTTCGTTTGACTATGCCAGTTTTACTTCAAAGATATATAAATTGAGATTCTTCAAAATTTGGTACAGATACCTCTGCACTCGAATTGCTAGCATGTAGGCTACTTTTATCTTCTAATTCCAAGCAAGTAAAGGCGCGTAAAAAACGTAGCTTTTATTTTGTCAGTAAAGTGGTCTATATTTGAAAAATAAATTAACAACGCTATATAATACAGACTTCAAGCCTTTAAATAAACCTTGGATGGCCATGACTGTTGCATTCCGGACCCACTAATAGACAAAAATTATAGACGTTTAGGTTAAGTTGGCCAAGAAATTCCTTTATCACTTTAAGGTCGAATTATTATTTGGACATCATAGGATAGTAAGTTCTGCATTTTCGACATTTGTTATTATTTTGAGTTTCGAATATTTCAAATCTCAGCCTTATTGAAATTCTCATTAATCAATTGTATTATCGACTTGAGACACTGCGTGGTTGGAAAGAACCAATTAAATTGAGTCTATTTTCCTCAAATAGATATGTCTGCTCTTCAGGAAATTCTAGCTAATAAATATATATGCTCGTACAATGACATTTTAAATAAAGATACCTTTTTCTTTCGTTATCACAACCGTGATATATGAGTAGCTGGGGGACTGGATACTTATCATTCAATTTACCCCATGAGGATCAATCATATTCAATCTTCCAACGTCGCTTGAAATATTAAATACCAACCCGCTTTTCATTTTTATACTCAAATCACATCTTCATAATAGCAACAGTGATTCTAAATTTTATTATTAGATGACTGATAAAGTTTTTTAGCTATAATATGCCGACTATTAACCTTCTTTTTTTAAAACCCCTTAAAACGATCCAATAAAATATTAAAGAATAAAAGGAAGAAAATAGTTTTGTGGGTAAAAAGTGGTGGTGCGTTGAAAATAGTGTCAGACCGTCGCTAAGTGAATTGTCGTGTTGTGGTCAATCGCACTTAGCGTTGGTTTCTTCTACTTCCTAACACAAAAGTGACTTAGAAAGTTTGACCTCACTTAGAATACACTATAAAAACTTTATAGGTGGAGCGGATACATGCAAACATATCAATTCGTACACTTAATAAAAATATTATAAACCTAATAAGAGAAAGTATATATCCTTCTTTGTGTGGACTTATTACTAATGCCTTGCTCATTCGTATTGAGAATAACAATCAAAAGCTAGGAAACAAAGGGTAAACGGGGTATAACCACTTTGTAAATGGTTACGGTACGCTTCACAACAATGACGGGGTTTTCCTTTCATTTCATCAAAGGTTGTTTTAGGTTAATTATAAACAAACGGTATTAATAAAAGTTAATAATAAGAATACGTCCGTTCAAAACTTTTTGCTTTATATACCCTATTTTATATAAAAGTTATAACTTAAAATCAAAGATTTAATGTTATATCATTAATCCGGAGGCTTTAGAAATTATTATAAAATATTCTTAATTTTGCGGCAACTATAGGATAAAATACAACGAAATATTTGCCAGTGTATGCACAGAGGCCCAACGCCCGCGAACAAAGAAAACGGATAATTAAAGCCCAGCAACGAGAAAAGAGATTTTTAATGAGCCCCGACGTTTGCCACGTAATAAGACTTTATTATAACCATAAAAATTTCATAATTATATAATAAAGGCGGGAGAAAATAGCTTAATTACATATTTATCACAAATATTGATAGCGATATTGTGTATTTATTTTTGAAATTTATGTACTTTAGAAAAATACAACCAAAATATAATTAACACTGATATTTAAAAAAATTAGGATATAATTTCAAACTAATTATCAATTTAATTTTAGGAAAATCATAGCATAAGACTATGTTGTTGAGTTGTAGAAAATCGTTAATTGTTCACAAATGTATATAAAATTCTCCAAACTAAAATACAATAACTCAAGTATCTAATTAGTGAAGGCATGTTGTAGTTAGAGAAAACTAATAGAATTTTTGAAGCGCCAACGCCGTGATCGCATCTCAAAGGAAGCCTGCTCGCATATAAATTGACGAATTTGCCTCCATTTACACCTTGCTGCCATGCGGGCCGGCTCAACCGGGCTCCAGCTCGTTAGTCATTTATAATCGATTCAAATTATACATGTAAATGATCTTTACCTTAAATTGCATAGCGATGATTGTATACTTCCAAAAGCCGGGCTTGACATTCTAATAATAGGGTATAATGTCTGTCGTTTTTTATTTATATTTAACTAGCTGTTACCCGCGACTTCGGTCGCGTGGTATTTATCAAAGACACAACCGTCGGCAACAGCCTGCTGGCGGATTCTGAGCCCGCGGGACGCATTTCAGGTTGTTGCTATTAAACTTAATCAGGCGCAACGCTGCAACATTGGTTTTAACTTTTTTTCGTGAGATCCTATGTTTTTTTCTAAAATAAAAGTATGTCTGTCTGTCTGTCTGTTTGTTCCGGGTAATCTCTGAAATGGCTGGACCGATTTTAACGGGAATTTCACTGACAGATAGCTGATGTAACAAGGAGTAACTTAGGCTACTTTTATTTTAGCAAAAAACATAGGATCTCACGAAAAAAATTAAAACCAATGGTGCAGCGTTGCGCCTGATTAAGTTTGATAGCAACAACCTGAAATGCGTTCCGCGGGCTCAGAACGCGCGAGCAGGCTGTTGCTAATGGTTGTCTTTGTTAAATACCACGCAAACGAAGTCGCGGGTAACAGCTAGTATTAAATAAATATGTAACATTATTTTTAAGACAAACTTTGATTACACTGGAGTGATAGTGGTCGAACACATGCTCATTTTTGGCGGTGCCGTTATACACATCACAGACATCTAGCTGTGTTTTCTTTTTTTTTTCTAATGAGAAACTTAATGTCTATTTTTGTCATTTAAAAGTAAATTTAAAAATACCCCAAATGTTTCCAAATAATTCGGATGTCTTCCTTATTCGCATGATGCAGCTACTTAAGTGATTAGCGTCAATCGTTATTTTTATAGAACCCTGTTAAGAATATTTCGTTAAAACTCCAGAAAAGTACACAATGGAGCTTACAAAATATAAGTTAACCCTGCGTCATGACTGAACAAACCCAATAGAGCGACAGAAGCGAAAATAAAACTTCGTTGCTTGTATTTCGTAATTTTTGTTTAGCTCTACGTCTAAGTTAATTTTGTTGTTGGCATGGTTACGGCACCCTACCTCTCGCCTGATTCAACACGTTGGTACTTGGCCGATTTCCGATCTAACGACTCATTATGCTTCCAATTTAAAAAAAAAAAATATTTTTTAGGCATCGTTTGAAAGCGATTTTTTTTGTATGGCAGAACCGCAGTCCAGTCTTAATGAGCAGATGGAATTACTTTATTGAAAAAAAATTAGAATCAATAACAGACCGTGACCCCAACGCATGTTTAAAAAACCGAAATTAAACGAATGGCGGAATAAAGGATACTCGAGATTGTGGCCAGCCGACGTGTTCAAGTATCAGGCCGTGCAGGCTCATAATAAGAGGGTTCCAGTAGGGCAGCCCGGAACGCGTTCCCCCTCCTCCTACCTTATCTTCTAATCTCGAAATCTCCACCTTCACTATTTCTGTTTTCAAGCCTGCAGGTGGCAGTGATAAGTCCAAGATACTTACCTAATATATTTTATAAAAAAAAAATTACACTCTTATTATGATTTAAGCAGTCATAAATAAAAAATAGCCATTGGTGAAAAGCTCGCTATGGAAACAAGATTTGCAAGTTCAAACCTCAGCTGGTACGTCTGGGATTTTCGCATTTCATTTGCGAATCCCATTTTCTATAATGATTATTACTTAGGGGTGTGCCTGGTATAGGCTTGCCCCTATTACATTTGGACCAAATAGCTTCGAGGAAATGTGGGTGCAGTGCAATGTACCTCTCGTATGGATCGTTCCGTCCCGTTAGTAGTATCTTATTAAACTAAATATAAAGTTCAAATTACGAATTTCTCAAAGGTAGGAACCCAAAACTAGTAACAGTTGCCATGTCTTCACGTGCGTGAACACAAGTTGTAGGCCACGGGAACCCATCCATTGTCTGGGATAAAAGTGTTCTATATGCTAACATAAGATACCTATAACCTATACCTTTCGGCTGATCCGCCAATAGACAGACAGACAAAATGGCGCGTTTGCCATTTAAAGCAAATTTTCTATACCTATCCTATTATAATCGTCTCAAACTATCGTCTGATTACATGTATAAATTAGTTAATTCTACAAATAGAACAACCTATTGAATCATTTCATTACCGAATCCAATTAATAGAATAATTAATAGATATAATTATAATTCCATTTTAAGAAACTTCATTCAATATTTCGATTAACCGATAGAGATTTCAATTTCCCGTAGTCACGTGCGCAGGGATATATCGGTTCCCGCGGTCGGCTCCGTCGGTAATGAGCGAGCGGATGGCAATTTCGCTAGATGGGCTTTTGGTTACAGGGGGAGCCTGTTTTTATGTCAATGTGCTTTTAATACGTCGCTTGCGTCATAGGGCTAAAAGACAATGTATTTTATCGACAACTTTGAATATTATTTTTATCTTTCAGAACCTTTAACTAATAAGAATTAAATCATGTTTAGGTATAATGAATCGATTTATTTACATAAGTAAGTATGAATAAAAAATAAAAATAAATTAAGATTACAATGTAAATTTAATATTAGGCAGGTTTCAAAATGTAGGTATAATTAATATTTGGTCCATATATATAGTTATAGTAATGTATGTTTTTTTTTTAAATACCTTCCTACATTATAGAGTTTCACAATTTTACAATTTTACCTAACTTTTAAACCTGTTTAAGGATCTGTCATTTAAGGGCCCAATTAGATATACCATGAAAGTAGCGTTAGGCATCAAATATAATAAACTTACAAAATATTTTCTATGAGATCTAAATAGATCTATTAGGATTCTGGTTTAATAGCTGAATAATGAAGGAACCATACATATTGCATATACATTTCCAAGTGCGAGAAACAACCACTACACGATGGATAAGAAATACTACTTGGTTTGTACCTACAACCACAATAGCGAGGAATATGAAAATTTTATTAAACCAAAAGCACTGCATAAAAATTCATTTTTTCTTAAATTTTCCAGAAGGTAAACACACGTCGAGAACTAACATTGGAATCCCATAGGATACTTACAAGCAGATACGACAGCAGGAAACGGTGGGTAGCTACTAAATTCAGTTGGTCATGAAAAATGCAAATGATAAAACGTGGAGGGCTGAGCAAAAAATAAACACTGTTTTTCGGCGGAGGACGAATAGGATTCCATAGCCTTAGTTGATATTTGACTGAACCAGTAATAGACGCAGGATATATTAAATTATGTTCTATTCAAACTCACTTAACAATCATCGGAGGTTAATGCAATTTGTGCTCAGCCTAACGTGATTTAAGTACTTTGGCTTAATTATCGCACGCGTACTCACGACGATGCTTATTGAGTTATACGTAAATTAAATATAATTTAAAATTAAATAAATCATACTACAAAGAGGCCCAACATATATTATAAAGTCTTTACTTGTATTATTATTATTATACTTGATACTAGAAGGAGGAACAACATATATTTTAAAGTATTTACTTGTATAAATACATTGTTTTAGCTAAAAAATAAATATAGGGTGGTATAATGATATCCCTTAACGCATTTGGCTGAATTGAATGGAGCCTTTTATTTTATTCGTAAAACAATCCGTCTCGGTGGCCTCATCTCGGTATTTTATCTGTCTTATCATGTAAACATGACAACGATTTGCATGGTCACAGCATCTTCAGAGGTCGGGCGAACACTGAAATATTCATACCGAACATTACTTCAGCCAGAAATAAGAAACATCACAGCTATTACTCAAGTAAGAGGACACCTGCAGTACCTACATTAAACAAAGTAGTGAGGCGGGTCGCGCGCGAATTGAATTTTAGAAATATCACCGACTGTGAGCGTTTGGAACTTTTCCACGCAGAATATTGTATGCACTTTATAGTATACGTTACATACTATTTTTTGTAACATAATATCCGCATGACCGCCGCTAGGTTGTGAGTGGTAATATGGTAGCAACTCAATTGTAAGTACCTAAGCAATCAGGAATTTAATAAATTAGGATTCGTAGTGAGACAAATATTTTTTTCGAAAACATGCGTGCTTGCCTCACTCATTTTATTTATCTGCAATTATTCGGAATAAGTTTGCGTAAACTCATTACCCGGCAAATTGCCCTACTGCCTCGTAAGGCACCGTGTCCATTAAATTAATAGGAAAACTTTGTGGAGAACCTGACCATTGAACTTTTTACGAAAACATTAAACAATGTTCTGGCTATTATAAGACCCTTAGTATAAAACATATTTTTCAACTTAACTTTTTCAAGAATGTTCCCATAATCAGAATTTGTTGAACATTGTGTAGGTAAATACTATAGTATAATTATGCTCAATTTTTAGTTACTTGAATAATTGAAATAAATCGAATTTTACGGATTTTATAGCGTTTATTTTACGTTTTTTAGGTTCGTATTTACGTATATCGTGAACGAAAAAAAAAATATAAACGCGATAAAATATTAAAACTCTGTGAAGAGCTATAAAATTTTCGATAATTTTCACGATAAGCAATTCCGTCAGTAAATATTAATACAACAAATGAGTCCACTTGTCAGAGACGAATCGCTGATCGGTCAATTATTAATATCCTTGCATCTGAACTCATTATTTCACGCTCAACGGTAATGCTTGGACAATATATATATTCTATAATATACACTGATAATTTTACTAGCATAATTGATAAATGTAAATTTTTACATCATTTAGCATACATTCAACACACTCATCAACCTGGGTTCTAATATAAATTCAATTGAACATGTCCATCGTTAGCTATTGGTCCTAAAGGGTTTTACATTAGCCGTTTTGTTCTCAACAACAAATTGTTTGAACTTTCAAACGTAACTCTTTACTTAAAGTAGTTTTCATTAGTGCAATCTACCTGTATCTCAAACGAACGTGGAGATAGACCCGCCGCCGACGAGGTGAAGGGTGCGACTATCTTGATGGTAATTCCATTAATAGATTCTTTGTTTAAATGAAGCAGCGGTCTAAGAACCTCATTCCGGTAACTGTCATACCAGAAACTCATTACCGCTTAAACTGGCTAAGAAATCTTATAATCTTTTCCTTGAAAATTGAAAATCTTGAATAATTGAATATTAAAATTATTTGGCGGAAAAGCATTTTCATCTCGCCACGCTCGGTCTTGCCGTAAGTTTTCTTTTCATAGCTATTGTAGATATTATGATAAGCAGACGCGGAAGGAAAAGGAATATTTGATAATTATTTGTTATTTAAGTTTAGTTTAGTCTATCAATTGTACTTATTACCTTGCGGTACTATTCCAACATAGGAAATCTTTTTTTAATATTTTCAAATCAAAGCTAAATCATACTTACAAATTGTACGATAAAAGCAATAACTAGTGGGCGACACGAAATGTATTCTTCCCTTTTGCTAGTAAAACAAAGTTTATGCTCTTATGTTTAAAATTGAATTCAAAATTGTCTTGTCCAGATGTAGCTGCGATTTGTCGGACATTTGCCAGGCGAATTTTGTATCCTCCCCTACAACTGCTCTGAATATCTGGGAATGTTTTACTTCATTTTATTATACTTATTTGACTTGGTGGGAATCCAGAATTACTATTAAACATTTTCGTTGCCGTAAGTACAACAAATTTGTAACATTTTCAGTTTCATTAAAGGAAATTATCGATAGACTAACACCTGAATCCGCACCGCGCCCTGTTTAATCCCACCATTTCTCATTAGTTTGGGTTACCCGTCTTTCCCCCAGCGATTAACTACCCAAAAATGGCTACTTTAACTTATATCGGGGACGCTGAAGATTTGTGCTATATTATTTAACGCGGCCCAAGCAGCCCCAAATAAAACCATAAGGGTATTAGATAAAGTCAACTTATATTATATGTGAATCATAGATGTGATGTAGCCTTTGCCATAAACTTGCAATTATTATAGCCCATGATGTTAATTCCGTCAGTAGCGTCCATAGAAAGGCAGAAAAAACATGGATAAAATCATGCAGTCGAGTACTCCCATATTTGTGCAAAAACCTCCACTAAATCAGGCTGGCAAAAAGTTGCTCGCATACCTTCGTCTCTATTGTCTCTTTATGATTAAAATTTACCCGAGGCGAGGGCAGGGAGTTTTAAAATGAGACCCCAAACTTGCGCGCCGTAGTTTGCAACCTGGTTCGAAGGCACCAAACAAACAGTCTCGGCCGGTAGGTACGGCTAATGTAAAAAGTTTTACCAGGTGGCAATGCTGTTGCTTGCTTCCTAAACATCACCGTACGGGACCATCGGGATGATTAACGACATGAAGTTATGATTTAATATTAATGTACCTACGGTCCCTTTTCAAATAATGTCTTTGTGATATTTTCGTGTAAATATGATCATTAATTTCCGCTTACTTATTTATTTTGTGAAAAAGAGACGTCGGTTTATAGTTATTTCCGATATGCAGTCTGAAATAATTCTTATGATCGTGATATTGTAAGAGAAGATCTCGCGCCCTTTGCTAAGGTCTGTCATCTGTCAGTTGCCGCGTTAATAGGCCAACAGCATTTTGTCAACTCAGCATTAACAGATTGGGACTTTGGATTTTTGGATTGATGCTGTTGTGCGAGATATACCCGAACTAATCCGCGTCTAGTCAATGCGTGGCTATTTGTTATATTTTCATTTTACTGAAACAAAATAAATTCAGATCCCAACAAGCGTAAGCTGGGCTCACTACTCTTTGTAAGTATTTATTTAGTTTTTTAAATGAATATACAAGACGACGGTAGGTATTGTCTTTTGGAGTGCGGCCAACAGTTCGCGACTTGGTAATATTTTTTAAATTCAATTTCGGTGAAGCCACAGCCCTGTATCCAGTCGGCTTAATGTACACCTGGTGAACATTTAAATGAGATACTATTCTCCAATTTAGATATTTATTTGAGATTTTATGACCTATAATGTAAGTGCTTAGATATGAGTGTCAGTAGATAAATATCTGCATTCGGGAATAGAGCAGGTGTAGTAGTAGCACTAGACATCTATGCGTAAAGTTTAGTAAACTATGTAAAAAATATATTAAACATAAACTACAGATTTTTTTATATACCTATGATAATAATTTCACAACCCACAATCTCGTGCAAACATATCTAATATTATCCAGTAAAAATACGCTTACATTAGAATAAAGTTAATAAATTTTACACACTATTCAGAGCGCATAAAAGCGAAGAGTGATCCCCTAATAACGTGCTGGCTTCATAAAGGCGGTTAACTCGTACCGGCAGGCGTGCTGCGTTAGCCTTTATGAAAAAAATTACATAATTCTACCATAGTAAATACACCGTGTCTTCATAAAATCTCAGACGCCCCAACTAATTTTAACTACTGAAACATTAGAAATTATTATTATTATTATTTTTTATTACATTATAGGCAAGTATTTGATCTCGATCTCACCTGATGGTAAGTGACGATGAGATCTACGATGGAACATACTTGCCTAGGTAGGAAGGCGGCAGTAGATCGAGACGCTACATTCACTAGGCACATGCAGCGCAGCTGATCTGACCCGCCATCCATGAATTTCAGTCATTCAGTATTTTGTGTACAAAATTAATGTCAGTCATTCAGTATTTTGTGTACAAAATAATTGTATTTAATTAATAACTCTATAATACCGTTGATCAATGCGATTTTTTATTTGAGAGCGCGTAGCTTGCTTACTACAGAGTTCAGATGATTTTAGAAGCGGCAGAAAAAAAAATCCTATTTAAAAAAAATATGCTTCGTTTACACTTGGTTTCCAACTAACTATAATATGTGTTTTTTTTTACATTGCATAACATGTCGATGTAATTTTAACCTGATTGTACAAGAAGGATGATAATGTTTAACCTACATATAATGATAGTTTTATGTGAATCCCCTTTGATTGGAACACTGTTCTGCAGGAGTGAATTAAGAGCACTCCATTCTCAAGGGAGGATTATCCTCTTCAGGAGAGAATAGACGTAGATGATTAATCGTCTATTTGGAACTTAGATAATAAATCCGGTGCCACCATGAGACTAATTGTCAGTATAATTCTTATCAATAATTATAATAATAATGCCTCACTGTTGGGCACGAGCCTCCCCTCAACGCGAGGAGGATTAGGCCCTAGTCCACCAAGCTGACCCAGTGCGGTGTGGCCGACTTCACACGTCTTTCGAGGATTTCTCTCAGACATGTAGGTTTCCTCGCGATGTTTTCCTGCACCGCATAGCAAATCATAATTATAGTTGAAAATGAGATTAGCACATGCAATCCAGAAATCTCGGAGGTGCGAGCCGGGGCTAGATCCTGCGATCCTCGCTACCGAGGCAAACGATCTACGAACTTGGCTATCACTGCTTTTAATAAATTCAATAAATTAGTTGGACCTAAATAATACAAGATTTCCATCCCCGTCGACTTGTTCGTGGGAAAATATCCAGCCGTCAAAATTTGTATATTTCTTAAATTTTCTGATTAGCGTTATAAAGCTATTATGTATGTAGGAATAGCAAATCATGTTATGTGTGTATCAAATAACATACTGTATTCAGTTTCCCTCGTTAATTAACTACACATTTATAGAGTGAAGGATTATTATAATATATACGTTTTATAAAAAGCTTTATATTTTTATTAAATTATTATTGTAATTATATAATATTTCTATTGATATAATCTAAACAAAAACACCTAAACATACCTCTTTTTTTCAAATTTCTAGGAATTCTTTAAATTGGAATTCCTACAATAAGAACCGATAAGAACTAAATAGCCGTAAACTACAAATGAAATTAGTGAATTTGGACAAAATCATAATTTTCATAATTAAAAAGCGCGATTATTTATATTAGTAACAGTACATTCCCATCTTTGTATTGACGTAATCATGATAATAATTTTATAAGACGCAGTGTTGGTTGGAGTCGTCGCGAAGGCCAGTTAATTACGACTTTTCGCAGTACACTGCGACGGGTAGTTGAAAAATAAAGCTATCCCCAACTCTGAACCGCTACCGCTGGGTTTAATAGTATTTTAACTCCTCTGAAGCGAACAAAGTTGGCTGAATTCCTATTGTTTTCGACGTTACCGAGCGCCACCTATTGAATTCAGAACCGGAAGTCCGAACTAAAAACAAATTTATTTACTGAAAATATGAAGATTGAATAAACCTTTTTTAAATATTGCAATACAATATCAAACCGATTCTCTTGAAGCTTCAACTCGTACGCCATTTTATTTATAAATGTCTGTTTATGTTTCACACGAGCAATTGAGCCGTTCCTAAGAAAGTTTACTTACCATTTCGCGCTAGAACAACCCAGCCCGTACTGAGCTAGCAAACGAAAATAAATAACTAAAGTTATCGTATAAACCCAGGTTTTGAATAGAATTTTACGAATAATAAGATTCGTTGTTACAAGAAATGGGATGCTACTAAAAATATTTGTATGCTCCTGAGAAAGCCATGAAACTAAATTTCACGGGTTCGCAATCGCAGCTACCTTTAAAATAATCACACCTGAAATATTTATCAAAAGGTACTGTATTATAACGCCTGTACCTCATTATAATTATTACCTACAAAATCTACAGTCTAAACACAGAGCGCTGTCACGGTTATTTATATGTCATAATGAAATCAACATTCATATTTTACGCACCGAAATACTCGCACAGTTGATATTTTGATCCTAATCCTTGATTGATTAATTAACTAGTCATACACTAACGGGTCGGGTTTACACCTGTTGACGAAATAATTAAATTTCCTCATGTACCATGTACCATCTAATTATTGATTCTAAAAACGATTGAACCACGTGATTTAATAATCCTTAGCGTTTACCCGAACCTCAAGCCGTAATATTACTCATTGGAGGACGGTAAAAATAATTAGAATAGCTATTTTGATATTTTGTAAGAAATATGGTGAGACTATGGAATAATAGTGAGAAATTCATGAGGTTTTCTTTATATCGTATTTAAAAGGGGATACTTTAGTTATTTATATAATTATTAATCATGAACTTTCACTAGTATACTAAAAATATGGGTGCTAATTCATAAAAACAACTATGTAGCTAAACTTGTGTATTCAAAATTACATTTAATTAAGTTCCAAATATTTTCAATATCTTCAAGTCTTTAGTCAGTCATTAGCAAAATGTGCGTCCAAAAATTACAAAGATCATTGTGTGTTTCACAAATTGCAGTGTTAATGGCTGCCCCCATCGTCACATCACTCGGGCCGGCAATAAAAGAGCTTAGCAAGTTGGGTGTTAATGCGATTTACTTTTATTAAAGTTGTGTCGTTGTTTGCTCGGAGCCGCCGGCGGCAGCGGTCGCGCCAGATATTAGTGTCCGACACGAATGTAATGTAGTTATTGTTCTCTCCTGGCGTGGTGGACTATATGGCCTAATCCCAGGGCCGTGCCCATCGGTTCGATATTTAAAAAGATAGTGTTATATTATTATTTATTGCTTTCTCACACTCGCTTTTTTAAAAGACGAAGTGACGTATGTAATAATTATATGTTGTAGGCTATGTAAAGGTTAAACTGTTACAATTATCAATATATTATAATTTAAATCAGTTGAGATTGAGTTACATTAGTATTATATACACATTAGTATAATAAAAATAAACTTTGTAGTGCAAATTGATCTAAATATCTATAAATTTGGGTGTTCATATATTATTTAATAAACTGTTAAGAAGAGCGTGAAATAAATCTCGAATGTGACCGTTGCCTCCATTACATAACAATTTTCCAGATGAGTGGGCGTCTGCTCAGGTATCCAATATTGAATAAACTATAAAAGATCAATATTTCCACAGCGGTTCGACAGCTCGAACGTTTTGAATACAACACAATGGCCCTACTTCGGATACTGCACAAGTTTACTTAGGACGTGGACTCATTCACTTCCATCAATCCCTTGCTCCCATTATTTGTTTATCGCCCAGAATTTAGAACGCCACATCTACTCGTCTTATCAAAAAATTTTACACCTTAAGCGCTCCCCTGTAAGGTTGACTTCTAACCTTAAATTGGTGCTATCTGTAGTATTCAATGTTCAGATTTTGGATATTTGGGACCGTTCGTTTTGTAGAACCAAGTCAAGACTTTCAATTTTACTAAAGGGTAAGCGAAACATCGAATACGCTTGAGAAAGCTTATTTTCCGTTTCTCTGCTCCAATAAAATGTGAATGAGCCAAAAATGATGTTGACTCTACGTAAAATTTAATACAATATAGTTGGTGATAATGTCAGCCACATTTTTAAACGCGAGCTTTATGTCACACTGAATGTTGAGCCTGCCATATGCGATAGTGCTTAATCAAAACTTCAATTAAATTTTCGTAATACCTTTCGTCGAGCGCCCTCGCTCGAGAGAGCCCACAAATTAATACCTACGCTCCGGGATATGTTTTAAATTCAATATAAATCATGATAGCGCGTGATGAATTCTGGTTACAAACAACTTAATTAATAGATACTGATAATCACTCATCGTGATTATTATTTCAATAATTTTACCCGTAAAAAAGAACTAAGCATATAAGATAAAATAATTATTTCTACTATGAAAACATTTTATGAACTATTGAAACTTAAACAAACCTTAAAACGTCTGTAGAATAAAGTTACACAGTTCTTATAAACTGTAAATTAAGACTTGTCGAGAATAATAAAAGCAGCGTACCTATAGTTCTCAATTAATACACAATTCTGCGGAGACTAGTCTAGTTTGTTTTTCATTCGTATAAATGATCTCGGTAGAAAAGTTTGTTAATACTAATAAACGGGTCGGAAAAGGCGCCAACTCTTCGCGTTTCGCGCCATTTGTCTCCGGAGGTAACGAGTACAGACTAATGGGGTCCCGGCCGAACCTAAGTAATTTAGAAAAACGATTCTCAAGATAGACGACTTCCCGTTTTATTTACTCGAGAAAATGTTAAGAGTAACTGGCCAAAAATAAACCACTCTACGAAGTTGAATTTCATGTTTGCTTCTGGAAGCTTGCAAGTTTTTGGTTGGCACGCTAGAAAAAAATACAAGGAGGTATATTTATATACTTCCTATTTTCTTTGATTCCACCGTTACCAAAGTATTTGTAAGAATTAGCTGCGCAGCCATTTCCATATAGCAAGTTAAATAATGATTTAATTACTCATAAAATTTTAATTGGTACCTAGACAAAATATTAAACACGCTTGTGTAAATTTCAAACACATAACTAAATCAATTATCGTGATTGAATACTCCAAAAACGTACCACTCACTAAAAAAACGTAACATAGTAATTAATTACGGCGTCTAAAACAAGTTCCGAATGTTTTTATTAATTAAATACACGTAATTAAGACATCAGACGCAGTGAATGTAATTTACGAAAGAAATCTCGTTCGTCGTTATTGGGTTGGGCACAAACACTCTTCACACGAGAGGTTTACTTAGGACCCTCCGTCGAACCATCGCTAGACAGCTAGATTAACCACTTAGCTATCCGATTGCAAACCACTGATGCCGCATTATGTTACACACATATTATTTTTATTACACCGCATTAATGTTTTGGCTGATATCTTTGTAATAAGTTAATTTTAAAGAAATATGAACAGGGTAGGGTAGGGTTTGTTAAGTAGATGTATTAATAATGATGGAAATCGTTGCATCTTGAGGTAACCCACATGACTGTAATATCTTTAACGAAAGGTTGATAGTCTGTAGTAGATCAGTCTGAGTTCGCACTTAAAATGAGTGGAGGCTTCTGGGAGAACATGGTGGGATTTGGAGGAGAGGAGGACGAGGAGGGAGAGAGTTGGAGGTTAAATTAGTTAGTAGGCTATTGAAATGGTTCACCCTGAATAAGTTAATTCATAGACCAGATTTTTTCTCTGATTATTATTTGTATGACTGGCTCGACATGATCTTTATGTATGAGCGAGTCAATTTATTTTTGTCAAATTTAATAAAGGGGCTGATTGGAATGTCCTATATATAAGTGTTGCTTTGTTTGGAAGCATACCATTGCAATAATCGTCTGTCGATTATTTTTGTGTCAAAAAACATGAATGTTACATTTCATTCTTTAATAAATACGCAACCTAACTAATTGTATGTTAAGGACTTCGGTTCTGTCCGCTGGGAGTTCTAATTCTGATGTGTCTTGTTTCAGTTCACCTGTATTCAATATACACTTATTAGGTAAGTACTTCTCACCTAACTAATGGTAATGTTTTCCGCCGCTTATAATTTTAAGATTGATTTGTATATTATTAAATTTAGTTAAAGTGTTACCATATAGATTATTAGTATTGTTTTCATGGGTACATATCACAAAGTTGCCTGGATCTAAATCGATAGACAATCCAAATAGGCAGACTCTTACAGTTAGACTTAAATATATTTCACATAATAGTGAGCACCGTTATCCAAAGTCAATATCTTGTAAATTCAAAGCAAGTTGAATCGCTATTCGATAGAATCGCAAGTATTGAAGATCGGCCGACTGCGCTGTAATAATTGATGCCTTCTGAACCGAACTGAAATTTACCTACTGCATGCCGAGCGCGCTCAGCGCAGACTGACTTCGATGCGACGACTAAATACATATCGTTACAGTTGACTTAGCGCGAAGTATACACGCTAGCACTCGTTAAGGTACAAACCTTTAAACAGAAAATTGTTATTGGTTGCTAGTATCATCCATCATTCCAATGACGTCGATATGTGTTTGGATTAGTTTGTTCTTGTCGAAATGATTACATTGATACCAAATGTATACGTAATATTTTTTGTAGAACAATTGGTACGCAATAAAATAATTCACACGTTCGGGACTCATTGAGGTTTTTTTTTTATATACATCACAGGCATGTATTTGATCTCGATCTCACCTGATGGTAAGTGACGATGAGATCTACGATGGAGCATACTTGCCTAGGTAGGAAGGCGGCAGTAGATCGAGACGCTACATTCACTAGGCACATGCAGCGCAACTGACCCGCCATCCATGAATGGCAGCACCGAACATCATGCCGGAACACGGCTAGGCCGCTTGGCGACATGGCTTCGTTCAGTGGGTGGTGACTAACCACGGCCGAAGCCTACCACCAGTAGAGTTGTCACCTGGTTGGCACCACCCAGGGTCACGTGTAGGGTATCTCGAGGGTACTTAATTCTCCTACGGACGAAAGTGACTCGACCCCAAACCTCGTTTAAACCTCGTTTAACGTTTTCGTTAGCAGTCGCTATTAATTCTGGCTATTAGGAGTGACAGTGGTGGGAGTGTGTAGTGGACCAAATAAAAATAAACATCTTGCAATCCGTTATAACAATGACAAAGAAATATATAAATTTAAACAATGATTTATATTAATACATACTTTATATGTTCTAGTAGGCGTTTCCCTTTTCCCAGTATCAATATGATCTCAATCTGATGTGAAATTCATGTATAGTAATTGCTGACACTTTAAGCCGGAACTCCTCCCAGGCGCGGGATTCAAAAATACAAGGGATGCTATTGGGACTTATTCTATTGGCAATCAATATCGCCGCCAATCCATTGCGTAGTAACCATAATTCAAGGATTGCTTGGGTTGGGACTAAAGTGGTGCGTTTGATTTAAACGCGTATTAAGAAGATGTAAGTAGTAACTATAAATAACTTAAATATTATGTTTTCCAAATTTATTGCAATGCCCCCCATTGCAATAAATCAGTTGATACAGCAAATAGAAGTCTGTCAGAACTCAAAGTGCCGGTACCCGATACATTTTGGTTTGGTCGAGGAAACATCAATTATTAGAGTGCAGTCGGCCGGGTCTCTCTACTGGCGACCCTATCAAATAGCATCGACTCACTTGCTTTGTACCTACAAGATATTGACATGGGGTAGGGACAACACACAAGAGACAAGCAACCGATCTCCAAAAGAAAGTTTTTCACTGTCAAACTTTATGGCGAACGGATTCCACGATTCTTTTACACCGGCCGGTAAAGAACTTGTTACTTATAAGTAAAAAGTTATGTGTGAAACTTCCACGAAACCTTTTGTAACCTATCTACTAGTTATCGTGGAATTATCGATTATGAATTAGGGATTCAAACATTTACGCACGTGGGTATTCAATTTTAAAATGTTCTTATACAATCGCAACAAAATATGTATGTTGCAGTATGTAAAAAAAAATATTTCCAGCCTATTTTAATGTCCCACTGTTGGGCACGAGGCCATCCTCCACCACACTGGCCCAGTGCGGGCTGGCGGATTTCACACGTCTTTCGAAGCGTTCTCTCAAACATGCAGTTTTCCTCACCGTTAAAGAAATTAAACAAATGTATTTAATGTTATTGTAGATAAGTAACTAATTAATTCCATTCAGTTCACATATTAAGTACGTAATACAACAGCACGATACTTAAGCGCACCACCACTAAACATAAAGCATGAGTACAAAGTTAGCTATGGTCAAACTTATCCACAAGGATGCACATGGCGACACTAAAACCCACTTTACCTCGATGTAACTTTGCCGCTAAAACAGCTTAACCGACCGCCGAGCAAACATTTATTATTTAACTTAATAATAGAGCAAATGGACTCTACTTATCACGTAGTAGAGGAAGAGTTGTTGGCCACAACTCTACCGAGACAAACTGGAGTCTGGAATCCAAAGTAATGATACATACCTACGGGACTTTAAACATCAAAAATATGAAACATGATGTCGATCCAAGTGATACAGTGCTTTATCGAAGGTCCTGAGTTCGATGCCCGGAAGCGACAATCTTTATATGAGTGTATGAATGCTTTACCCGAGTGAGTCATGTGTGTTTAATATCATTATAAGTACCTAATAACCTCTAGTCCATTATAAGGAAGGTACCCATAATACAAGCGTTGCTTGGTGGTAGTATTCGTTTGGCGATATTTATAATATGCGAATTGAATTTGACGGCCTGATTAGCGCAATTGGTAATGACCCTGCTTTCTGTGCCGAAGGTTCCGGGTTAGAATTCTGGTAGGGACAAACTTTGTGTGATGAGCACGAATGTTTGTACCCAAGTCATGGATGTTTAATATATATATAACTAATATATATTGGGTTTGCCCCAGTACATTGTACGGTACCCATAATACAAGCGTTGCTTAGTGTGAGACCGTATAGTTGGTGTGTTCCTCTGGCCATATTAGTTAAAATAATTAATGTGAAATATATTTTTCAAAGCAGTTGTAATCGAAAATGCGCTCGATTCCGCACTATATAAACAAACCGCACGCGGTTTAATTGGCGTAAAAATAACGATGTATAATTAAAATTTACGCGACGCTGAGAGTAATACCCCGCTACCCGTTGTTCATAGCCCCAGAATAATTCTTGTACATATTATGGTGCTGATGTTTAATAATATCATCCGTCCTTGTGTAACATTTATGTGAATTCTATTAGGTAAAGGAGTATTATTATAAAAGAACGTACAATACTAAATATGATATGTTAGGGGATATTTTAAAATCATCCGAAGTAACGTAACTACCATAAGAATTTCCATAAAATATTTCCGCAATATTGGACCCATTTCCTTAATACTTTCAATAACACTTATAATGCAATAAGTTCGTATATGTGTATATACGAACTTATTGCTCCTAGTAACGTAAATCAAATATTACCTATTATGGTATACGTTTGCTGTACGATATTCAACCTTAAATGCGTCCGAGACTGTACCTACATCAAACAATATATTTAAGCGCTAAAATAGACGCTCGTAAAACTGTAGCATCCCCAATGTAGATAAAATATTAAGCAAATTACAAAATTTTCCCTGATTTTAGTGCCTACTCGATAAAGATGATTAACCCTCGAAAATAACGAGTCAGCCATCTTGTTGTTACAGACAATGTTTCTCAAGTTTCAGTAAAATTGCTTTCGTTATACTGAGAACATGGATGCCTAAAGTTATTGCTTTCTTCCAAATTAATCAATTGGAAACGATAGAACCGAACAAGGGAACGAGTAAATTCTTAATGTTTGGTTTTTGTAAATTGTATTATGTGTAGATACATAGATTGAAAAGTATGTTAGCCTCAGGCATAGTTGGAATAATGCGTTGAAATTTTTATTATAGCTTTATGCTTACTTATTAGCCATATTCAATAGAAATCTGCTTAGCGTTTTCTAAGGTAGCCCAATCACAGCACACCTGGCGTCGGAATCTCAGCCGTACAAAGACTTCGTTCATGAACACTGCTAAGCAGATAAGATATTAAAATTTAATAAGAGTCGAATGAAAATAAATATGTTTCAAAAGATATTTGCTTAATTTAAAAATGCGCTACGCATTTTTGTTTCTTCTTGTATAAGAGCCCCAGATTTAATTATTCTCGCCAGACCTAAGAAAGTTTGAACCTGAGCTATCTGCATTATATTGTACTTACAAGAGTTCGAGTGCGTTCTAGCAAGAGTGCCTTTGAAACATAGAAATCATAAATGGAAGATGAGTATTATATAGTAGTGAGTATTATACTGCTTTCTTAATATTCCTTAAATAAAGCAGCTTAAGAAAGGTATTCTGCTAAGAAAATTGTTTATTTACCAATCAGCAGTCAAACTTCACCTGAAATTATAGAGCACTCTAGTTCTCAAGCAATATATTACTGCGACATACAATAGCCTAACTACCTACTAACCGCGTGATATTGAATACTAAAAATTTCCCGGTAACGTTCATATACATAGATGAGAATATCAGTAGAAATATTTTATGTGGCCATTGTTGGGCAGAACTTAAGCAAGATTTCCCACGGCACCACAATTTATAATCACCACGTTGCATTAAGTTCTCGTCATTTTTTTTTCAATAAAACATGCGAGCTTGCAGCTTCGTTTACAATATTCTGTAGCATTACATTGCGTTTCTATGTATATTGATATCAGGTCCACATTAAAAAACTCGTATTATTAAAAGACTGAGAGAACGTTTTATAGCGTTTTTGTGCAATTTTTCCACGCCCGTCAAAAGCTTTGTATAATGAAGTCCGAGCACCGAGGTGCGACATTACATTCCCAGCAAAGAATTCCGGCACCAGACAGTAGGTACGTACTAATAACTCGGCTCTCTTTAGGTTTAAAAACCGTTTTTTTATTTTTCATTTTGGTATTACTTAGCTCACTCGATCTGCATTGAACAATTTATTTTAAATCACTTTTTGGTATCCCTTTATTGGACAAAAGTATTCAAAAGACCCAAACATTGATCGAGCGTCAAATTCTTTTCAAACAATTTGTCAACCAATGATGAAGTTCTGTAATCGGATGCAGACCCTTGAGGCACATATTTGACAGTGTATAGCGACGCTGTAGGTACCCAGCAGTTGTTAAAATATTTATGAGGAGACCCTTTTTTCTCATGGCTTTTTATAGCCGTATAATGTGACGAATTTACAGCTCTGATCCTTTAATGTAATTGAATGTATAAAATCGATAGGGTACCGTGAATATTTTGTAAACGATCACTTGGCACACATAAAATGTAAATTTTATTTTAAGGGAACCGTCTTTTATTTATGCCGAAAAGTTCTGATTTTGATATTGCGACTTTATTCCACAGGTGGTGTGACCTATAGTTAAAATAGTGCTATTTTTAGAAATGTATTCAGTGACCAAATCTTTTCATGGAAAACAAATTTACATTACTAAAAAAATGTAAAGTATAAAATTTGTTCTACTGCACCACCAGATGTCCTCGCAAAAATCGTGCCCTTCTTCGCAAAAATCTTATCTAGAAAAATATCCCCTCTGAAGTATTATTTACATTCGTGTAGTAAGGAAAAAGGCTCAATGGAATTAGAGTCCAGATAACAGGATAGTCTACAAAACAAATTAAATCTTTACGTTCAAATTCCCGTTGATACTGATACAGGACTGGCCGGTCGGAAGAGGTGCAAATCCGCAATGGGATGCAGTGGTTGCAATTGCGATTAGCTGTATACCTGCGCGACTAGAGCGCGCCATTCTCCGAACTACTGCTAATTAGTTAGGTATTTTTGCGCGAAAACTTCAATTAATTCCGTCAAAGCCACCGCCAGCGCGCCCGCTAGCCTTTTTGTTGGCCAGAAAAGTCAGAGGCGTGCGAAAATCGGAATTAAATAATGAAATTTCTATCGGTGAGCCGTTTGAAAGTCCGTGGTTTCCTCCTGCTCTTTCAGTTCAATTCCGAATTGAGTTCAGTAAGTTTGGATTAAACTTCATAAATATTTCCCTGAATCTTATCTCATTTATTATGTGATATGTGTTAACTTTCTTTATTATCGGCAATATTTACGTTGTAAACATTGGATGTACCTATTATTAATCACATTTACTAAGCCAAAGAAAACCATGCAGATTTGCCTAGTATGTATTTGTTTATTTAAAAATGTGATACAAGTAGGTACACACTAAGAACCTAAAAATATTTGCTCATAACAATAATACAAGAGATTATTCGCGGATAAACGTAAGAAATCACGGTAGAATCGGAGGCGCGAACTCATCGTAGCGTCGACAGTTCCACGGACGTTGGGATAATCTCATTGAAAGATTTGATTTTCCGCTAAATTAGATAAAAGTAATGAAATACTCCCCCGGGATCTTGCCGAATCCGTGAAGACATTGATAGAACTTTACAAAATACGATGATATTGTAAATTGAACTCTAAGTACATTTATGATTCGCTCCGATTTTACAGGTTTTATGTATTGATCTGAATCTTTACTCGCTGATATTATTGTTTCATTAGAATAATATATATCTACTTTAAATAACGCAAACCGTTAGGCAAGAACATAGACATTATTTATTTATATGCATTTTTGTAAACATTAACACCACCATACCTTTAGATAGCCGTAAATATGTTCAAATAAATAAATAACATAAGTAATGGACTAAAAACACCACTATAATATTTTGGCAAATAGCACTATATGGCAACCGTATATGGATTTAATTAATAAAGAAGTTAATACATGCAAAATATTATGCCCCCTTACAATAGTGTAAAGGTTCTATTATTGATTCTGAACAATCTAATATCACATTGCCGGCAACTAACATTGACTGAGGTTAATAGGATTGTATGACCTGTTTACAATAAGTAGGCGAGATTGAAAGTGGCCGTGATTAGTATGCAATCACTTACTTGCAAGCCAATAATTTACCCGATAAAAACACTAGTTGGTGCAAACTTCAACATTTCATTCAAATAGAACAATAGTTTACAAATAGAGTAATTCACAGTTTAGCGAAATATCGCGGGTCCCGTCTCGGCTCCCATGCGCCTCTCGCGGGGTATATCCCGTGCCTCTTATTCAATTTGTGAGCGAATCAGTTCCGCCAACCCGATTATCTTTCACGTAGAGATTTATACGCTCACATGCGAGGTTTTCCAGAGGTTTACTTCAAGAATGTTTCATATATTCACGTCGGAAATTCTGAATAATTCATGGAAAACGCTGTGTCATTTGCTCCTCTGCTATCACAAGGTATTACTGAATAACAGTTAGGTTTCTCGTATCAAAATATACGCTTGAAACACGCCAATCACAAACACTCTTAGTTGTTAAGTAGCTCCTTAGAAATGGGAATGTAAATACGATGACTTAAGTCTCGTTTTATTAGCTCATTGTGCTATTGGCAGCGAGTCTGTGAGAAAGCAACTAGTACTTTTCTATAATGGGAAAGTAGTTGGCACAAATACAGAGCAGAGAGCAGCAGGCCACTCGACTCCGTAAACATTTGCCCAATAATTGCGAGTCCTCAGTTACGCTGCAGGAATAAATATTCGCTCTCCCCGTGGAGCGCGCTATATATTCCTTTAATTCGAAGCATTTCTTTATTGGACAAAAGTCGTGGATCTTAATATTCTTTTATTAACAAATATCTTGGTGGTCTCCGCGGAATTTTGTCAGATACATTTGCTCATTAAAATGATATACTTGGGTCTTAAACACCGGAAAACTTGAGTCTGGTTATCAAACGTGACGGGTTATTTCCAGCCTATCTTCTTTCTTTGTCTTTTGTTCTTACTCTTGACTTCCTTTCTTTTTCTTTGGTTCTGTAAACTACACATGTGCTAAAACGATAAAGGACTCTCCAATGCTTCTCTTATATTATAAAAATGAAAATATTATTTAATATACCACTCATGCGATTCGCACACTAAATCCTAAGCATGTACACCTGGCGACGTCACACAAGATTAAATTTCCTAAATATAAATGTCAACTTAATTTTTGATGCGCAGACATATAAAACAAATCGGGAAAGAGGGACCTACCACTGACCCTCAGCTTGTCAACTTTTCCAATTATAAACCAAACAAGTTGATTGATAAAATCAAAGATGCCAACAAAACCGAACTCCTTTAAGATGTCAATCGAGAATCTCGCTGTCATAAGTATCGTACATCGGACATAATATGGTAACACACAGTATAGTAATACGTAGTGCATATGGTAAGTACTTTTTGGGTTTAAATTAGCTTACGATTAATCCAACCTTTGCGGGTGAAATTTAAAAACAAGTTCTACATGGTAGGTAATTGATGTTAAACACTTTGTTTTAAAAGTTTACGTAGGTACCTAAATAAAATCTACAAGGTTGTTAAATGTATTCAGTGAACAGAAAATGGGCCACGTAGGTCGACCCAAACATTCACGCCTGGAGATCATGGCCATTATTGGCGCAATTGAAGGGACGGGCAAATTGTCTACAACAATTTCCATCAAGTCATTCACGATTCGATCCCGTAGTTCGAGGAGCTACGTGTTTTATTGTCCATTACGTCAGTAGACATTATTTTGATGTTTATTATTATGAACTTTCATATAGATAGATAACTCTTTATTGTTTACCACCAATAAAATAATAATAATACCAGCCTTTATGAATGTCCCACTGCTGGGCACGTTCTTCCCTTCAATTCAAGGGGGATTAGTCCATAATCCATCACGCTGGCCCAGTGTGGGATGGCGGACTTCGCACATCTTTCGAGGGGTTCTCTCAGACATGCAGGTTTCCTCGTAATGTTTTCCTTCACCGTTGCCACCAATACACAAATATTATAAAAGGGACAAACCCAAGAAATACTATCATACTAACAAACACACGAAAGCTTCAATCTTATCCATACAGCCTTTTGATAAAGAAGATTTTGTCCTAAGCACTACTTGTCAATATTGATCACGTCCTATATTTACCTGCTACCTAATAACCTAATTATATCTAATCAATCGGCTATATCTTAAACCCCTTAATAAGAAAGCATATTTTGCAACCGTTTTTCTGTATTTTTTAAATCATTACTTATATGTATATCTGTTATTATCGACGACATGATTTTCAGAGCAAGTAAAAACACTATAGTGCACCAATAATCAATCAGAATCAGAATATTTTTTATTCACGTAGACCATTAAGTACAGTACTTATGAATCGTCAAAAGATACAAAATACTATGCTACTACTTTACCACCCGTTCGGATTGCCGTTCCTAAGGAGAAGAACGGGCAAGAAACTGCATGGTTGCTCTTTTTTTAAAAAGACCTTTTACATTTTTGATCAATACATTGTAATAAGTAATACATTGTAATCATGTATGAAAGCACAATTAGAGAATGCTAATTATTTACAAAGCTTGTCATCATTACGCTTTGAGTGTCTACACTAGTCCCTTATACATAAATGATGATGTAGGTACATTACATACAAGCAATAATTAGCTCTTTAATAAATAGCAATCATGCATCGCAGTCTGCCAACCACTGCAAAACAATGAGGTACAAAGTTAAAGTCAAGTGTTAGACAGAAATTATTTCAGATCTACAGATGTATGCTCAAGGAACCGCAAATACAAACGTGAAATATATACAGTCTACTTGATACAACTCGACGAAATTGTCACATTATCTATGTTTCATGATCTTGAATGTTTCTCATTTGTATTTGAAGTGTGATGTAATAAACGCCTGAGCGATTTGTTTAAAGGTGTGGGTTACCAGCCTACCTACCTTTGAACGAATTTGTTCAGGCGAGCCGGCGTGTGCTATTTATAATGACGGTAGTTAATAAGTCTTTGTTTTAAAAAGTAGTAAATTATAATACTTAGCGATAACAATGACCCAAAACAAAAAATCTCTCCATCAATTTTACGCAAACAAAGCCGTATAGGAAGCTATCAAATAAATAATTAAATAAGCCGGATCAGGTAAGTCCACAATGGTATTCTGAAACAGGTATCTTTGAGCATTCAAATATTCAATGAAAGAAATTGAGGCTTTTTGTAACAGGAAAATTAATTATTTATACAATAAATCAAATTGAAAGCACTTGAGTCTGATAAAAAGAGAAAATTGGATGTTTAGTTCACTTATTCGGTAGGTATTTAAAATGAAATTAACATTTAGTAGGTATCAGATCAAATTGGCTCTGCGTGGGTTCAATCGCCGCGATTCATGTTTATTTATTAGACCCTTGAGAGGATGCGGCTAATAATATGCTAAGCTCAAAGAATTTGCATTACTAATTTGGTCCTTAATGATTATATACTGAACCGTATAACAGGTGTAAAACAACGTTGTTTCCCGTTAACATGAAATCCATTGATGTTATTATTTATGTAATAGCTACGCAAGTAGCAGCATATCAGCATTTAAAAGTTAGAATTCTTAGACAACTTTCATATGATATGACACAATAAAAAAATTGTAAGCATACTTGTATGGTAAAAGATTTGCAATCCAAGGGTTTTTAATTCCAATCTATATTACGTACCGATTCAGAATGAGTTTACTATTATTCAAACCTGCTTTTCTTTAGTATCACCACTCTCACTCTGTTACCCCTTCTGAATCATGTAGTTAAGCTCACAGTTTAAATAGTGTAGTGGTAACATCCAGCCGTAAGAGCCCAAACACACAGGAAAGCCTTCAAGCGTGTGATTCATAGCGCCTGCGCCAACAGCATGCGGTCAGCATTCCATACATTTCAAAGAACACAGAACGTGGAACGCCGAACACTCTCTATCTGTATGAGCTCTTGTTCAACAATATTTAACGAAACAGGCGTCCTCTTTGCCTTTTGACATTGACAAGTGCTTCCGTGTGCGTCTGCCGTTATGGCTAACAATGGTTACCCCACATCTGTTCTGTTCACTATCGCATTACTAGTCTCTTTCTACGCGATTTGTAAAGGTTTCCTCTCGTTCCAGTTACGGCGTTGTGTTGACATTTTCAATCAATCCTATCTTATGTTGAATCAATCTAAGCTAAATGATAGTGTACCTATCGACAATTCCTTCGTCAAGTATATATCTCTTACAAATCAGTGTTCAGGAAACTCTATTCAAGTTGACTACAGACTGCCAGAGCAAGTGGTATGTAGGTAAGTATACATATTTCATTGTATTTGGCGTGTTATGTCTAATGTTTGGGTCGCAATGTTTAATAATGATATACACGAAAAAGGTGTCCGGTTTTTTTTTATTAAACAGTTGAAAGAACAAAAGAACACCCTGGAATGTTTGAAATAAGAACTCCTTTTTATAATACGAATTTCAACTTCAAACTAAGCGGAAGGAATGGTTACTCGAACTTTTTAACTTTCACTTGAATCGCTCACTGAACAGAGTAGCCCGTTAGTCACTTTTATGATAAAAATATTTTATTTCTTAAATTTCAAAATTGTTTAACCAGTATTGAAAGCGGGCAGGAGTTCTGGATTTCCATCAAACATTAAAATTTTTTCGAGACAATACCTATAGCATGTTCATAAAATGACAAATAATTTTCAAATTGAAAGAGACAAAGTTTTCTCATCGCTGCAAACGAACAAGTTCATAATTACTTGTTAGCCTCAACACGAACTGCTGCACAATTTTAATTGAAACAAAACAACCAAAATATGAGATGCTCTTGACCTCTCACTGAGAAGTTAATTTAGTACCATCCCATTGTAAAGTCAACTTTTAACTTCACTTAATGGGAAAGTTTTTCTATTGCACTTATATAGTATACAACAATCAGGATTTTAGATAAACTTTAAATCCAGAATTATTCGTAGCTCGGTTACCATTCCTAATTTTAATAACTCATATAATAGTGTATTGACTTCTTACATTTATGCAAATACTACATATTTAAATAAAACCAATGTTTCGGATTTTATCGCGTTTATTTTATATTTTTACGCTCCCGACGTTTCGATAAAATCCGAAAAAATAGTTTTTCCAAGCTAAAATATAGTAATACTAGCTGTCCCGGCGAACTTCGTACCGCCTCAAAATCTTCGAAAGATACTCGGCCTCTGTGTGGGAGAGGGCCGGGTTATGTGGGATTCTTACGCACTAAAACCCTCCCGGTGGCCGCCTTCGACACATGTTGAAGGGACTCCGGGATCTCCAAACGGAACGCACCGGTACCCCCCCCCCCCTCTTGTGCCTCGCCCCCTTATGGGGGAGCAGACGTTCGCTCCCCCTGCGCCCTCGCCGCGCCGTCCTCCTCAGGTGTCATCATCATCACCAGACGTCTAATATGAATTCAATTTACACTTCAGTCTAAGTAACACGTGGCCGGCTATGCTAACACCAAAAATTTAAAAAGTGGAAATAATTGAATTATACGGTATTTCGTTCACTACAAAATAAATTTAATTAATTTTATAGCGTCAACAACACGTGGTAATTATGCTGTTAAAATGTAGCTTATATGACACGTTCGTAGATTTACCATAGCAGCGCCATCTATTGATTACTTACTCAACCCAGTCGAAAGGTATCGACTTCTGTTAGAATCATTTGGAGTTAACAGATAATTGTGACTGTCAAATAATAACAGACAAATAATTAGCAATAAATTAAAATTGCGACTATAATTTGAGATTTAAACTATCCTATCTCTCAAGTTGGATCGAACTGCACATGGTGTGCGAATTTTATTATAATCGGTTAAGTGGTTTAGGAGTCCATTGAGGACAAACATTGTGACACGAGATTTATATATATTAAGATTTCATTAAACTATGTTGCTCATTGATAACAGCTGTTAGAATAAGGCCATTCCGTATCGACGTTTTTTTTTTAAATTATAATAGCGTGGGAACAATAGTGAACTCGATTGCCACACCTAAGACAGTTTGTCACCACAGTTAATCGCTTCTAAAATGTTTATTTTTGTCGTAACGCTACAATGAGATATTGCATTAGTCAAATTATTTAGTTTTTTTTTGTAATTTAAAATTTAGTTTCTTAAAATATACCTACACGTGATAAAATATTTTTGAAATGGCCAGCAAATTATGTTGTTCATTTCGTCTTGATACACACACTAGAAAGTGTCGTGAATTTATAATTATACTAAATATAACTGGTATAATAATATAAGTGAAACGAACGAGAAATTATAATAAAATCTTCTAAATTAGCTCCAATTTAAAAGTTAATTATTCAGAAACAGTTTAGGTTGCAAGTGGTCCGCCCGCAAAGTTACCTGCCGGTCGAACGGCTGACTCTGTCAAACTACTGAAAATTAGTTTCCGAATTCTGATGTAAACTTTAATTGGCTGCTCAAAGCCAATATGTGGCAGCTACTGTTAGTTCATCGAAAAGTCAACGTAAGCCGTCCGTCAAGATCTGACCTAACTTTGAAGTGATACATTTGTTTGATTTGTAAGTTGTTGAGAAGCAAACAAGTTAATAGCTAACTTGATGGCCGTTCCGTCTACTTTTGCAGCACAATTTTGCCAATGTTTGTAGCAAGAGTTTTATAGTTTTATCTGCGAGGTTCACGTAAACACTTATGACCTAACTGCATACAAACGATGTTTACCTCACACGTTGTGTACTATTTCAACGTACACAAACATTTATATTGTAACTTCAAATATATGACGAACGATATATTATACATAAATATGTATAACTGAGGGTGCGGCAAGGTTGCCGTGGTGTTATTGTTTGGTGTGCCATTCTTCTTAGCCTCGCCTGCTCCCTGGAATCTGATTAATAGCAGCAATATTCGGGCACGCTACCCTCGCATGAACCACGAGAATTGTTCTGCCAATGTGCCCAGCTGGAGTTTGTGTTTCTACTCATAACTCAACGCCATCTCCGCAGCTACACTATTGCTGGATCCGTTGCATACTTAAAAATATTCCTAAATGTACCTTGCGTTAGTTCTTCTCCAGCACAAAAACTTCTTCGTTCTTCTTCTAGTCTTCTTAGTAGAGCCTTTTCGATGTCTATATATTAATATTTTGAACATATAAGTTATTGGAAAAGTTTTTCCTTATTCATAAATTAACATAATTATACTGTATCAAAAGAACTCACATCATAATAGCTGATGTTATCTCCGAGCAAATGTGCTTATTTAAAAGGTTTCCATAGGTATAAAGAACGTTTATGGCTAAAAGTGTCATTATTATTCAATAATGTCCCACAAATGTGTTTCCTTTTAAACTTCACCCATAGAACGTTATCTTTCAATCTGAAAATTGGCGAGTAATGTCGGCATGAAAATAAGCCCCTATTATGTACTTTGTTTATGGAGCGAGGATGCCACATTTTCAACGTACAATGATAGCTTATTCGTCAATTTGCATTGTTAATGTTTGCCGTATTAATTGTTATGTGAAATAACATTCTGAACATTCAGACAGTAATACTAAATGTCGGTAATGTAGGTAATCCAAATCAATCATTGGAATTTGCATGGTGTGAGTATTTACGCACAGAGATAACTAATGATTTTTTTTTTCGAATTTTGTTTGCCTGAACGATCATTACTACAAACTATTCTAGCCCAATCATTACTATAGGTCTTCCGGCTTATATTTCTTTCCCTATTCATCCAAACATGTCCGCGTATAACGTATAATATAAATGTACGTCCATTACCTAACTAACTTTATGTGGTGTGGGATTAAGCGTGTTTGCGGATAGGTCCACGGCAGCTATTGAAAACGATCGGCTTGATGAGAGGGCACCTATTTATTTAGCGGGCCCGCGGGATCAAGCCTGGTTGCGGACAACGATAGCTTATTTGCCAATTTGCATCATTAATGCGCTACGCTTAATTGATTTAATATGTAAATGGTACTGTAAAATTTTGTTCACTGACAAAAATTTGAATGTGCCGTGTTGAATTATTATAAAATAAATGAGGATTCTTAATATTACAGAATAGGTACTTACTACTACAATAATGTTAGTTCTTATCGATTATTCTTCTTATCTTATTTGCATCTATTGATATAACCTAAATATAGATCAAAGTACAATGCGTCATTTTGGCGCAAACGTTATATCAGCATCGTTATTTTTTTCAGCTGAATCATTGAACAAGCCCATAGCAAGCTGAACAATATCTACTTGCTTAAAAAATCCATTACTATTATTATTTGGCTCCAACTCCGAGCACACAAAGTAGATTACCTGTTCCTAACTTATTCCGCACTGACTCAGCTCAGAAATCAGATGTGAATGTTGGCCACAGTGTCAATGCGTCCCTCAAGCTGACGCGAGCAAGGGAGTGCTTCTCTCGCGCCGATTGTTTGAGCTGTATAGAAAACTGCAACTGTTGGTGCAACGAAACCGGCGCAAATGTCGCTGGCTTATATTACTTTCGCTAATACTTAAAACTTAACCGAGTTATGCTAAGGTAGAAACTACGAGTCCAAGTTTTTCTTTAATATTTGCCCACGAAAGCGTTGCTCCTCCGTTGTGTAGCGAATTTTGTGTTTGTTTTAAAAGTTGGGATGGAATTAGCATTTATCGCCTATAGATGGGATTAAATGGAGCGGTGGATTGCATTTTTATACGGAGATTTTGTGATCACAGATGCGATGTTACTTTATTTGTTTTAGCCTGAGGTTTTTTAATTTCTGGAACTAAGACAAGTCCTGGATTATATTTGACGGCAGCTTTGTCGAATCGTTAAGTGCGGACGCTCAACTCATTGCAGTGGGTTGATGCGGTTTAGATTCCCGCCCGAGCGAATATCTAAAATAATCTTTTGGGATTTAGAGTTCTATTTAATAACATTAGGAAAACATTATTCAAGATGTCTTCCTTCCTACATAAGTTGTCAAATTATTCTTGTTGCTCGTACAAACATGTTATCTAAAGAAAGAATGAGAAAGGAACTTTCGTCTTAGGAATAAAAGCAAATGAAACCTTTTAAAACCATCAGCGAATACCTTATAAATAAAAATAATAATTGTTTATCTCCCAATCCAGATATTTACCGTTTCCGACATAAAAGTATAAATAATATCATTTACAAGGAATGTGTAAATGTATTTCGCGAGACATTGAAAGCTTTTTGCTTCCACTCGATCGATCTATAAGTACGTTTCATATGTTTTCTTATGAGAGCTCACAATGTAATCAATATAAAGTAGCATCTCCGTTGAGTAAATATTTTTTCTATTTAGATTACTTCAGGAATTTCATATTCCCTTTTCTTTACTCTTGTATCGATTCTGTAGGCTTATGTAATGCTTAATGCAAGCTAGGTTCGCACATTTGTGTTTTAGCGATAAACTATTTATTTTGATCCTTAACTTAATCAAAGTCACATTCAAACTATAGATAAATGCTGAAATTATTTAAATCAGGTTTAGACAATCTTGGCGCACTAAAAGTAATATTTTGTATATCAGATCTATATTTTACGGAGTTCTGTCTAGTTTCCGAACCCTTTTTGTACCCTCTTCGTGATCTCGAGCCTATTACCTGTCAATGTCTTCATAGTTTGTTGTATAATACACTTACCCCTACATTTACAGAAATAAAGCGTGAATACAGAGATAGACTACTGAAATACTACTATTTGAATTTGTGTTTCTTTAGCACATTTGTAATAAAAAAATAAGTCAATTTCAATAAAGAAAATGGCTCCATACAAACTGATAATTGTGGTAAATGGGCATGTCGAAAATCTTCGTATACCTATTGACAAGTGCGCTAAAGAAGCGCACGTTTAAATGGTAGTAAGTATACCCTTTCCGAATCACGTAGTACGCAATGTACCTTCTCCTGAAAAATGTTTTTGATGCCATTGTACACCTCTATAAATTTGAAGAAGTACTATTCTATGACGTTCTTCAATAAACGCGTATAGTATAACAAAACAACGAACACGGCAATGATGCCACAGAATAATTATAAAATAATACAATTTCGCTGCAAATTCGACTGCGTACAGTTCAAATTGCCAACCATCGTTTCGTACTAAGTGTTTACGTCTTAAAATCATCGTATTTATTCTATAAATTTTTCCAGACAGGTTTCAAATATAAAAATAATACCGATTTTCCATTTTGTGTCATAATTTTGGGACAGCTTCGCTTATGATAGGCGCCATTGAAAGCACTCTCGAAGAAAATTGTCGGCGTAACACAAAAGACGTTTTGGTTCGTGAACCTCCTCGAAAATGTTAGACATCAAGTGTGGTAGGCAGGGATTAAAGGCACCCTACACATCAAAGCGACGGGTTGTATATATACATTAATATAATGTTTTCAGTACCTATCAGAAACAATTTTGAAATGATTCAAAATTGGGTGAGTAGAATAGAAACAACAGGGAGATGATGATAAAAAATTTGAATCAAAGTAAATCAATCTGTTCTGTTGTGGAGCTACAAAGGAATGCGTCAATTCAATTTGATTATCAACGAACTTTGCTTACGTACAGAAATTGTACAGAATGGAAGCACACTGTTACCTTATACAGCTCTCAGAAAAAAAACAAATCGGTAACCAATTAATGAACGTGTTGATATAACTACTTGGAGATTTATTCTGTTCCAATGCTCGTTTACCCTAACGTGTGCGGCAGCTTCACTCGTGAAGTAGGGACATGATGGCAGGGCCCGAGGGACTAAAATGTAACATTACATTACCTCACTGAAACTCGATACCAGGAATTTCTTATAACTATCACTCTAACATTAATAATATAGATTAAAATATGCGTATTTTTATTGGCGATGGCCACATGCTTTTATGCTAGTAATAGCATTTATTTGGCTAGATACGGCTGAACGACTGTAATAGCCGCGACTGGTATTTTACGTGCCTCTTAAGCACGAACAGGAGCGCCCAGCAATACCACTAGTGGTCACCTATCCAGGTGTTGACCACAACGAGCTCTGTTTTGATACACACACGTTTAGGCACTTTTTTGGTAAAAATCCCATAAGTGGTACCAGGGTTTGAAACCAGGAACTTCGAAATGCAAGTGGGGCCTTTCCCACTGGGCTACCCTGGACTTAATAAGGCAGGGTATGTACACCGATAGCTGTTGTATGCGCATGTACAGCCAACGTATTGCCGCAGGCACATCTGTCGAAATTACACGGCCATTCAGGCTCTTCGTCCCAATTCTACATTTTCGTTAAATATATACTTAAATTCATAACGGTTTCCTACTCGGTGAGCTTTGACCCGGACTTTTCGGCGTTGTATGTACTTTATATAGTTTCATTTTGTAATACTCGAAAAATGTTGTGCAGATTATAATAAAATACAGGTTTATGGAAAAAAATGACTATCTGCTTGGACTTTAGGCTTTAATTTGCCTATCCCCGAAGAACCCTTTAATTCACGTGATAAAAATATGATTGTAGACATTTACCCGGTATCGCTATCATATTACTTATTGTAATTAAAATCCTTCAAGTGTAATTTAATTGAGATTGTTTTTTATCACGTTATAGGCAAGTATTTGATCTCGATCTCACCTCATGGTAAGTGACGATCAAGTTGTTTAATTATTTCGCGGGAATGCACCCATTTAGCATAATAAATAATATCCTATATGTTTATCCGGGCTGTAAGCTGATTGTATGCCTAATTTTATAAAAACCCATCAAGTAGTTTTCCTATAATGCACCCATAATGTGCGTAGTAAAAATCGAATGATTAGATTCGGCTGTCTTCTATCGGAAAATAATATTAAGTGTTTTTTCCATCTATTCAATGCGCAGATACAATCAAGTTACAATATAACTACAGTTGTCTACCATCTAGCATTACGGCAGTAGCTGTTTAACATTTATGTCACCCATATCTGGTTTAACAAACAAAGAATCAGTACGGACGTGAATTTCGCCCGCAATAAAATAACAATACCTAGACTCATTGCCCTCCCTTGTTTCGCGGTCGGGTAATAAAATAACACAGTATTTAGTAATACCAAAACTTAAAATAATAATTAAATAATTTCTAGCGGTGGGATACATAATGCACGAGTAAACAAAATAATAAATTTCTGCTTGCACTGAGTTGCGTACTAAAGCATACAGCTTAATGGGCTAGTTAACACCTAACCAGACGTTTTAATTAAATTTCACTCTACATTGTTACAATTTAACACCGGCCGTGTTATAAAAAGTAATGTTAATAAGATCCGGTCTCGGGTTTTACGCAGGTTGTAAATCAGGCTCTTTTCATTTTGGCAGAGGTGTCTGTTCATTTCTTTTCCGGCCCGGGAAGAATTAAACTGTCTATGGGGCAATTGTGAGTTTCCGTCAAGCTTTAAAAATTAAAAGACGTCGACTTACCGCTTTTAGCTGTCATTAGTAAATTGTTTCATGTGTGAATGTAAGTAGTTATCTCAAGATAATATAGTTTAAATTAGATAGGAGCCCATTGCTGAAGACATGGAATACATTTCACAATTCTTAGAAATGAGAAATGCAACCTTTTTAACCAATATCCCAACACACACCTTACCTTAGAGGATACATCTCATTAAGTGGGTTATGAATTTGAATTAATTAATAGAAATGATTGAAATAAAACTTATTTTACAGATTTTATCGCGTTTATTTTATGTTTTTACGTTCCCAAAGTTTCGGCTGCTTTACAGCAACCATGTTCGCGGGAGGACTGACGTGTTAGACATCCTAGTGGCATAGTTTGAACTGGGGTACCCTCATATGAGTTGTTGTTTATGTCCGCGTGTGGTGCAATAAAATCTGTAAAATACGTTTTATTTCAATGAATGTACTGTATGTATTCGCGTAAATATAAGAAATTAAAAAAAATATCCCTTTCTTTGTAATTAGAAATTTCTGAAACACAGCCATTTATACTTCAGTCTCGTTCACATTGACGGTTTCTTATTGAGCGCAATCATATTTATTACGACTTCCACTCAAGTCTAACTGCACCTTCATCTTACGTCTTCTTATCTATTACCTAACGGGAGTCACAACTCAGTTTTATAGTCGCAATCGTTTACCGGCACCCTAGCTCTTAACTTTCCAACAAAATCTATGATATATGCCGCTACGATTACATCTTCTATTCAATTGAAACTTTTAAGCTACAGCATTTGAAGAGGGAGAGACGCTGAAGTTTTAAAATTATGAGGTAGAGGAATGTATTCATGAGGTCGAGGGGGGTTTGAAACAAAAGAATATTCTTAGAGGTTTGCCATGTCCCGTGCTGCTATTAAGGGTGACGATATCTTAATTCACTTTCGTGTTATGAGTTAGAAAAGAAAAACAATTGACGATAAGTACTTACAGAATAAAAAGGATAAAATATGTATATGAAAACACTTCATTGTAATACTTCATGAGTTGATGAAAGGATGCGATCCGAAATAAATCAGGGCAAATTCATCCTCGTCTTAATCAAGCAGGACAAATTAACTTTAGTACTTATAATTAGGCACGTCACCCACGAGCCCTACGCCTTTACATTTCGTTTAGAATTTAATATTAATCTGACTTAAGGTGTTTGTTGACCTACTTATATTATTAAATAAATAAATATCGCCAGACAAACACACAAACAAGGTCTCACATTAAGCAACGTTTGTGTTATTAGTACCTTGAAATAGAGTAGGAAATCCAGTATATTACTTATATAGTAATATAACATCCATGACTCGGGTACAAACATTCGTGATCATCACATAAAGTTTGTCCCCTCCAGGATTTGAATCCGGGACCCTCAGCGCCGAAAGCAGGGTTACTATCCACTGGGCTAATCAGGTCTTAGTTATATAATATATGTATAGTTTTATTTCTGTTCTTCATCTGCTTTTATGAGTTATCTAATTATATTATAATATGTATAAGATTGGACCTAATAAAAATAAGACCTTTGTAGTATTATTTTTATTAGGTTTTTTTTACAAGGGGTCTAATACTACTCTACTAGGGTAAAGTAATACTTAGGTTATGTTTTTTTTCCTCACACGCCGTTCAAACATATAATATAAGACAATTTTAATATAAGTACTGATCTCGCGAATATTTCACGTGGCCAATAATGCTACGGGTATGCCCTTGCGTCGTTTTATTTCAAATTAAATTCCTTTCATTTTCAAAGTTCCATAAACACGGATTCTTCCGAAACGGCACGGAGCTATAATAACGTAAGCACACAATTTCGGAAACTTAGACGTGTAAGTGGAACGACTTTGGATAACTTGTCAAAGACTACGCCGCTGTACGGTAACGCGTTATGAACAGGAAATTCCTGGGTTCACAACTCAGTATTAGGCTCAGTATTAACCGCAATACGTTTAACCTCTATCAAACTATTGACAAGCTCTTAAGATTTAGAGTATGCATTGGACATATCCAGTAATATTCCCGTACAGGAACTTTGCTGTATACAATACAGCTGTCCCGGCGAACTTCGTACCGTCTTAGAATCAAATGTTTGTGATAATGAATTATCTTTATTATGATTTTATTTGTGATTTTTTCCCATGTGTTAATAGTTATTTTGATATATGAGCGGAGACAAATTAAAAAAAAAACAAATATAATAGAGATCGGCCCACCCGTTTTTCAGATAAATATGGTGTAACTAATCCGATAGATTACCCTGCTTTCTTTGCTGAAGGTCCCGGGTTCGAATCCTAGTAGGGACAAACATTGTGTGATGAGCACGAATTTTTGTACCCGAATCATAATATTTAACATATATAAGTATTATATACTCTTCGCCCTCAGTCCATTGTATGGTACCCAGAATTTGCTTAGTGGGAGATTGTAATGTTGGTGTTTTCCTCTGGCGATATATATTTATTTAAATATTATTTTGCCTAAAAGACAATGCGATTTCCCTACTATCTCAGATCACAATTGGAGGGGATTAAGAAGTACGACACAAAACTGATCTGGGAAATCAGATGCCCAAGTTTTATTTACGAAATCTCCTTTGTTTTGAAGACGCGCTCAAACATTCGCTTTCCGTTGAAAAACATAGGAACTTCCCGGCCTCGTAGCTTCGACATATTAGGGCGGTGTAAGCGACGACTCCTCGGCACGATATACCTACCTAATCGGATTACTCCACTCCGCGATATTAGGGTACCTACACAAGGGAAATACGTCTAAACACTACAATCTGCTCGGTGCAACGACAACGTGAGGGTATCACAGGTGAACTTGGCATTCGAACTAGTATTGGGACGTGGTACTACGTTTGGATTATGATTGATATTTAAAGACTATCGGTGGTTATACCTAGTTTATAAAAAAAAATACCTGAACATAAAATACCAAGTCTGTAAAATTGTATAGTTACAACAAACCTAGAAACCGTAACAAATTTTGAGAAGAAAAATGGTCTATCAATTAAAGAACAAACTCCACTCTACAATAATGAGACTTCGTATGCTAGAATACCTATTTAAAAACCCTCTCCCATGCATGTCAAGGTATTGCGATTGAAAAGGCGTCGTCGTATACTCGTGATTTTTCCGAGAGAACACAAACTTAGCGCCGCATCGTTGCATCTCTTTTACAAGAGTAAGTTCTTTTATGAGATGGGAGGGAGGCAGACACCGTGAATGAGCCACGTACGAGTCACACGAAGCAATTAAAACTTGCAAGCTTGCAGTGTTCTGGTAAGGCCGCCACAAACATAATTAGGGAACGCGCAATATTGCCTGGTTTATGATTATTAATATTATACATTGTACCTACAGGTATACATACACTCATAGTAATTTATCAGTCACATTTCGGCTTATGGGGTCACAGTAGGTAAATTGCTTGGGTACATTTTGTATAATATCGTTTCAATTAAGTAGCTATAAATACCTATACATAAGATTGTCATACTACATAGGTTGATACATATCTTATACCTATTTAAGTAAGTAACGTATCATATCTTCGAAAATATCTGGTGCAAACAGTAGTGAGTAATAAAAAAAAGATGAAACTGTACATGGAATATTGTTACTTATATGGATGTTCGGTTTTCGATCGCAATAGAAGCTAGCAACTCTGCATGGGTCTGAAAAACGAATCGGGGTGGTGCATAGTGCATACAGACTGTCGAAAGGTATATATAAACAAACTATTCCAATATTGTTGAACGCTGCTCTACAACGGCTTTGCGTTATGGTCCAGCGAGATGCATTCATAATATAGAAAGGTACTTTCTGCACGGATTAATTGCTTCCACTTCACACTGTCACGTTGGGCGTGAATTACATGGCGTCCATTTGACGTGATGAGTTTTGAAATTTTCATACGTGCCTACCAATTCAATGTAGGTACATTTTCTTCAGGACTTTTGGTTCTTATGACTTTCACGTTTCCAACCTAGTTATATACGTTAAAGTAAAGTAAAAGTTATGTATTTAACCGACTTCAAAAAGGTGGAGCTTCTCAATTTGGTTGTATTTTTTATTGATAAATATATTTTGATATTTGGCTTAAATTATTTAATAGTAAATTTAAGTACTTATATAAAAATCTACCCGGAAATGTAAGTTTTCCTAGAAAGGAAAATCCTTTAATAACACTATTTAATCTAAAAGCGGTGGTACTATTTTTTTAACCGGTGGGTTCATCACACTTAACGTTGCATCTGATGAATGTATATATTCATAAATACCTAATATGTATATTTTTATAACAAAGGAAAGCCTTCGATAACAAAATAAAGAAACATCAATACTTATTTTCCGCTCTGCTACCATTCCACTTTCACAAGAGCCCACCTATCAATCTAGATCAATATTCTGAATGATTCTCGATTTGGAAATTATTTTACTGAAAGTTAGTAAGTCGAACTTTCTGAAGAGATATTACCATTTCCACCACTTCTAAGGCCTGAAAATATAAAGTACCTAATATACTAGGCAGGTTTCTAGGCTAGTATTAAAGTAGGTACTCTGATCTCTTATTGAGTTCACTTTGTTATTATAGCTTTCAGATAAACTACTACCAAACGTAGGCAGAAGTAGTGAGAATGTATAGTAGTGTGGTAGCAGTAGAGTAGTGTATTTTTTATAACTATCAAAATTTTTTGAAAAATCCTACAGTATAGTCTACCGACTTTATTAGTAGGTCCCAATCACTGTGGTCCCAATACTATGATGATACATGGATGGCGGGTCAGATCAGTTGCGCTGCATGTGCCTCTATCTACTGCCGCCTTCCTACCTAGGCAAGTATGCTCCATCGTAGATCTCATCGTCACTTACCATCAGGTGAGATCGAGATCAAATACTTGCCTATAATGTAATAAAAAAAAAAAAAAAAAGATGATATGATGACACTGTATGATAACATGAGTGTAGATAAATGTTATAAATATAAATATGTATACATGAGCATGTTATTTTCTACCTACCTACCTATATACAAAGTCGCAATCACAATTTACCATCATACACGATTTCTATATTTTTGTAACCATATTTTCCATTTATATACTTATACGAGAAAACTTGATGATGTTATACCTTAATCGACTAACAACTAAACCTATTCTGATAACACTCGCATTGAACTAAATTGCACTGGAATGCAAGATATCAATTGAGCTATACGTCGCTGCTCACACGGATTCCTGCGGCTAAAACAATGGAGTAGCAGTACATCACAAATGTAGTAGGCTCTATCGCACCACAGCATTCATGCCATGCCAGTAATGGAATGTGCACTTCAAGGTTAACACGATACTCCTGGTATAAACTAAGTACGTAGATAAGTTACTAACTCGAGAGCCAAAACAGTTGCTTCCCATTTTACAACAATCATAACAACATAACAGGATAATTTTCAGGGCGCGGAATAATTCCTATATTCATTCAGAAGGTTCTCGTAAGCCAAACAAAATCTACATGGTGCATTAAAATGCGACTGTTTTAGTTTACTTTAGAGGATTATAAACTTGAATTGGTTTCTGAATCTGCTGTGAAATGCGGCCTGTATATCACGCTCCCTCTGCAAGCCTATCGGAAAATTCTAATTAAAATAATTATGCTGGCAATGTTTTGAAATTATACTTTGTCTATGGTACTTAAACATTTTGATTTAGCATTAAATACCCTTACTATCTTTAAGTTACTACCAGTAATGTCAGGAAATCTATTATACAACTCACGTCAGAAGTCCACGGCTGCTTGTTGGAATTCAACACAAGACCTTTCACTCGGCAGACGACGCCCTTAATTCCCTATTGAACCGCATTGAACACAGAATGTAATTCCGATTCCACGTTTCCACTAATAGGGCTTTAACACAAAGCCCAATTCGTAATACACGAGACGAAAAGTAATTGAACTGCTTAACGAACCGTGAACAGCACACCAAACTTAACCTTTTTATATGAAAGCTCCTTACCTACATCCTAATTGGATCTCGAATTCTGAATAGGTTACCATTACTGACACAATTTACCGAGCAAAATAGAAATCAATTACAAGTAAGGAAAGCTATTAGCAGCCTTTATATCCCTCACTTGTAACGGATATCGAACATATACCTAATTGATATGTTTTTTTTTATCTACAGGTACCGAGAAACGCGTGCTTGTTATAAAGAAGCTGTATAACCATGTAAGAAACTTTATTATTATAATTTAAGTTCTATAGAAGCGCTATGACTCGCGCGTCAGTTTAAAAACAAATTCAATATACTATTAGCACCAATTAATGTGTAATAATCACACATATCACATATTTAAATAATAAGACGATCTCTGTGTAGAAGTTTCGAGTCTATTTAGACCCTAGGCAGCTTTATGAAAATCTATAGTTAAATTCGACATGCAATTTTCTTTTGGAAAATGTATTTGTATTACCATTGTAAAGTTCAATAATTGGTGATAAATCAATAACAATTTAATCAACCCAATGTACTATTATAACAAACAAAGCTATGTTACACAGGTACCTACAATTGATTGCCCATTTTCCATAATATATTTATCCCAGCTTTATCACGACTCACGAAGTGAACGAGTGAAGTGAAGTCCGAATAAATTTGCATACGATGGACACAAGAGCCCTTGTACCACGCTATAATGAGTGTCTGAAAACAATTCATAGGATAACATGGATACGTGAATTCTGGATGTAGTATGCGTCGCGATGCCTTGTCATACGTCACGCAGAAATATTAATGTAACCAACAACAAGGATTTAAGGGTCCGAAGTAACATTACATACCGTGCTACCTGAAAGTCCTGAAATGAGTCTCATAAACTTTTCAAAGTCAAACCAATTGTAGCGCGAATCATTCAACGTGTATATTTATAACACGCTTTAGATTCAACAAAGTCTTAGGATTATATTTCTTTATGTACAATGTCTTTATGTACAATTTTTTTTTTGAGGATGAGATAAGAATATTTCAAAGTTAAAGTTAAATATGAAGGTAAGTACTATTCAATCCACTTTATAGCCAGTTTTATAATGTAAATGTGAATATAAAATCCACTCATGTACTTAGGATAACAAAGCCAATCGCCAAGTCTACGCCTTTTCACAACATTTTCATTAGGAAAAATATTTTCTTAGAAATGTCTTGAAAGCTATCGTTTACTTGAACGAAGCAATACTTACTGGATTGTATTGCAGAATAACTACCCACAACGTGTACACACGGATAATTGGAGGGTATCTAATACAAGACAAACGACAATAGATCTCACTTAAGCTGATCCGTCCACGCGGGATTATCCACAGTCTGTTGTTAGTGTTGCTGTACATACTCGCCGTATTTTCTAAAAGTCCCTTCCAATACCTCATAATGTCTGGTTTATCATATTAATTAGGTTACCTAATTAATTATAGCATAATCTTAATAGATAAATAGATTTATTATATTTATCCCGACGAAAATCGTGGCGGCATAGCGGCCGCCCCGACAGGCATACCACCCGCATGGCTGGTCTTCTCTTTACCGCTAAAGTACAATTACTTTACAAAATATTCGATAATTTTAATTGGAAGGATAAACAGTGGAGTAAAGGAAGCATAGACATGGAATGATTTAGATCGATTTGTGACGATTTTCTAAATAGAGCCTTTAGATATATTTCACGTTTAAGTAGCTCAGATAATCCTACATTCCCAGGACATATATCCTTGAATAATTTTAACAATAAACACCATGGACGGCTGTATCGCATGTGATGTGACACAAGGATTTTGCGATGAATAAAATGATGCCACCGCGCAGTGTTGCCAACCCCGAGAAACTAAAAAACAGCAGCTCACCAATAAAAAAACAGGAGAAAACAGTAGGTATAGTAATAAAGGCAGATTTCATACTTTCCTCATATAATTAAAACAATCACCTAGTTTTATTAGTTACCAGGACTCACAATTCACATATTATATTCACATATTATATTATAATATCGATCACAACATAATAAAAAACAAAAATCAAAGTAAGATTATTATGCACTTTTATCCTCAATTGCCTCATCTTTAGCATTTTCCTTTTTAAAATCGTACATATTTTTGTTAAATTTGTCATTTGCATTTTTGTAGCTTACAATGAGTAGCAATCATTTATTTCGGATTTTGTGTGCAATGCTCCTTTAATAGATGTAGTCGATATTCTGTTGCGTAATTTGGTTTTCATAATATTTATAGCTGAAAATAATCTTTCCACGGTGGTGCTGCTATGTAGTAGGCACAAAGGTTTCTTCACCAATTCACACTGTGTGGGGAATCCCTTGAATCCCGAAAAGAGTAGATAGATACTGCCTTCTAGTGTCATTGCGTTTTATTACATATAGTGGTTATTAAAAAAAATTGCATAGTGTAATAGGTGGCGCTGAACGCTAATTAAAAAACAGTAAAAATTAGGAGTGAAACAGAAAACAGGGGCATCAAGGTGAAAACAGCAAATCTACTGTTAAAACAGTAGGGTTGGTAACACTGCCACCGCGCTAGCCGCTGTCACGAGATTATCTCGTCCATTACTTTTCGTATTTTAAACCCCAATCTATCACTAACTGATGTCACTAGTTAGTCTAGACTCAAAATGTAAACTGAACGATCATTTCAATTGATGGAATATTTGATGTAATTGAGGTATCTTTCAAAATTGTAGGGACTACCTAGGTAGGTACACAATATAAGAAAATATATAAGTATTATTCGTTCTTTACGAGTGAAATCCGATGAAATAAAATGGCATACGATGGCTTATGGCATCATTCACAAATTAGGGCCATTTTGCCAGTGTTAATTATCGAATAGAAATCACTAATTTAATAAATAGGTATAGTATTTTCCTAATGGCCTTTTTCCCCTTAGTCAGAATTACACATTTATAAATAAACTAGCTGTTGCCCGCGACTTCGTCCGCGTGGTATTTAACAAAGACAACCGTTGACAACAGCATGCCCGCCAATTATGAGCCCGCGGGACGCATTGCTGGTTGTTGCTATCAAACAATCAGGCGCTGCGCTGCAACATTGTTTTTTTTTTTCTAAAATAAAAGTAGCCTAAGTTACTCCTTGTTACATCAGCTATCTGCCAGTGAAAGTCCCGTCAAAATCAGTCCAGCCATTTCAGAGATTAGCCGGAACAAACAGATAGACAGACAGACAGACAGACAGACAGACAGACAGACAGACAGACAGACAGACAGACAGACAGACAGACAGACAGACAGACAGACCGACAGACAGACAGACAGACAGACAGACAAAAATTTAAAAAAAAGTTGTTTCGGTATAGGTAACGTGTATACATCCAAATGCACTTAGTAAAATGCGGTTATTTTAATATTACAAACAGACACTCCAATTTTATTTATATGTATAGACAAATGGATAGTGACGTCTAATATTAATAGGTACCTATTACTAATGTCTACGGCGGCGTGATATACAAAGTTCAAATACTAATTACTCAGCATCGTGTTTTAGATACACTACACTACATATTGGTCACCCTACCTATATAATGGTGAACATACAAGGGATGAAACAGTCCATTAGTGTTGTGAATCTCTGAGGACAACAGGGATTATCCCCTGTATTTTTTGCTACTTCGTACGAATGATGTATAACAAAAAGGTAGCTTGTAAAGTATAAGCACTTACTTACATTGGGTAACAAAAAGTATATAACATCACGAGAATTTGCTTAAGGAACTATTCCAACGTACCTATCTTCCTAGCTACCTACCTAGCTCGAACAAATCGATGACGACGATGAATCAGGAACCTCCATAAAAATACCGCTCACATAGTAGGTACACTTTCCATCTAGATATACCTACCTAACAGTCATAATAACTTACCACACAATGGCAACATAGCCAAAACCGGATCATTTCTAATGCTAAGCAAGCAATACAACTAAGAAAACCACTACGCCAAGATACATTCACTTTGGGCGACGCGTATTACGTACAAAGTGTGTACCTAATTTCCTTACCTATGATTTTTTCATCTCTACAAGTAAGAACGAAAGATACGTCCGCTAGCAATCGAGTCGTCGTTAGAGCTTTTGACGATTCTGACGAGGATACGAATTAAATAACGTGGAATAAAACGTTAATTACGTTGGCCAGTTTACGAGATACTTAGTACCTACGTACCTACTTACTCAGCCCCTGACGAGTTGATTTCATTCTGTTTTTTTTCACCTGCTTAATACCTACCTACTGCACTAAATTCATATTGGTATCAGGTATTGGAGATTCCAGATAATCACCTACCTAGTTTACCTATTTGGAAAAGGACATCGATGTCCCCTAATAAAAGGATGCTATTATTACAACATTCTTAGGAATTCGTACGGGACGTGTAGAATTAAATTGCTATATTTCGCTTTTGACAATAGGTAAGTACTTACCTACTATGAAGATATTGCTGTGATGGAATAGAATGGAAAATAAATAAGGTACCTGGATCTGGGGTACCCTCATATTTAGTTTTATTTCAATGTGTAGTATTCCTGTAAATATAAGAAATCAATAAGGTACCTAGATACAAAAGTATTTAGGTAGCTGCCTACGCTGCCATTTCCAAAAGGTATTCCGTCGAATGACAATAAACGGTGAGCAAATTTGCATGGAACAAAGCATCCAACTTCAATATTGCCAGGTCGGGAACTCGGGACCAACAGACTTTTTGGTTAGAACTGCCTTAAAAAAATCGATTTTATTTGTAAAGCTACGGTCATATCTGTGAAGTATTGTGAGCACATCTGGGTTAGCGTAAGTGTTAATGTTAATGCCAATATACGCCTTAATTAAGGCATTAGAAATACCACATTAAATGCTTGGCTACATTAATATAGTTCTGCTCTTATAGCTTAATGTCTAACGTGATATACCTAGTAATGACGTTAGTAAATGTTATTACTTAATAAGGTACTTATAATACGCAGTGCATGCAGCACACAGTATTGCGACTTTTAATGATATTTCATGGAATTGGCATATTCATTTACGAATCGATGAAAATATTTATTTTCGGTCGTTTTCTATAGCCTATTTCATTCGCAGCCTTTTGTTGAAGACACATTTTTTAACAATTAAACACAACATGAGAGCGCAAGCCAGTTACGGCGTCTAAGAACAAAACGTTACGAGTTTTCGCCTACACACGCTACGACTAATCGTTGCAGTTTGAACTGTACATTGCGATCGTAATTATATCTCGTTGCGTGTGTGGCCTCCATAACGATGAGAGGCATACTACTCTATTTGGGTCTACTTCTTTCTTTACGAAATGAAATGCGATGAAGTAAAATGGATATGAATATGGCCTCACCCAATTCATATCATCATTTGATTTGTCTGAGTAGTCATCAGTTGTTAACACAGACATTAAATTATACGTTATGGTCTGTGAATAAATTCTACTGCTGAGCTCTAAAAAGCTAGTACCCAGCGCCGTAAAACCAATTAAAAACATTTCTCCTTTGCTTATGGCATACAGACAACAAGCTTCACATCGACGCGTCACCGTCGGATTTTATTTTAATTTTATAATTTATAAGTGACAAAGAAAATTGTGATAAGTGTGATTTTTATACACATCTTGGTGATAATATTAATGTTAAGATTTGTTAAGTTGTTGTTGCATCCTGAAAAACAAACGAGGTAAGAATGTTGCAAAAATTCGGCTGACGGGAGGTATTGTTTGGGATTTCTGGGATCGATAACCCTGGTCGGCTAACCATGAGGCGCAATGCTGAGGTTATGTGGCAAGCCGCGAACAGGTATTGGAGTTCAAGTAACGGTCCCCCCGGGCGGAGCGGACCGACTTGCGTTACAGCCATAGAATCCGGTCGTACCTAAGACCAGTTAGTTTTTAATAGCGTATAGATCCTCATTTGCCGCCCTCATTCCGTTACGCTTGCCACCAACTGTCACTGTAAATAAATAAATAATAATCGGCTTCGCTTATAAAAACTACGACGAGTGCCCATGTCCTATACCTTTAGATCGCTCGAGACCTCTGGACGTTCCTTTTGAGATGTGCGCCTGTTTTCCAGCTTACCCTGCCTGCAGTGCGTGCCACGAGCCCCAGAGTCCCAGCCATTAGATTGAGTGGAGTGTCCCCTGTGTCCGCCCACACGTAGCCCTATACGCAGCCAAAATTCCGCGTGACACAACGGACACCTCCTCCAGCATGGATCTGGAGAAATCCCCAACTCTCCATGAGGAAGACTCCAAAGTTACCCTCACAATCAGACTGATTATGCAGGGGAAGGTAAGAACGTCAACACTTCAATGTTTTATCTATGAATATTGGCATTGCTGTCTTTAAATTACTTATTTTTAATTGTGAAAGTGTATATTTTACCTTCTTCTAAATTCTATTGTTAGTATAAAAGTAACATTTTTGTGTTTGCATATAATGCTTTGATATCTGTGTAGTCAACAGTTTTCCTCCTAATTTATTGGTTTACAATCCTGGTGTAGCACACAATATGAATTAGTGGGCAGGGAAGCATAATTTATGATTTTGTTAAACATTTCATTGGAAAAACAACATCATAAATAAAATTTATAATTTAAATAAAAACTGAGAAATTCAGCTATTAACTGAATAATTTTGTAACAGTACCTGTTTGTGAAAGAGTTGTACTTATTTGTTTGAACATATTATGGTAATCTAATATGACTTTGGTATTTCAATCTTGTTAGGGAACACTTGTATGGATGCATAGCACAATATCCTGTTTGTTACCCATGTAGGCATTGAAGACTAAGTGTTACATTATAAAGCTTCTAACAAATTAGTGCCAAACAGATTAAACATAATATAAAATATTTTGCTTTCAATAGTAATATGTTTACATTTTCAACTTGTGTTCCATAACATTGATGTAAATATCAAGCTCATATACTGTTACCTGCCAAGTACAAGTACTTGTACTGGAAATCCTGTACCCACCTGTTTAATTTAGACTCCTATTACTCAATGGCGTCAGTAATTTAGCACACCTAGATGATGCTAGATTGGCCTGACATGTTTGATGTAGTGATGCTAACATTCACCTATAGCTACTTTTACATTTAGGTACTTTTAATTGGCTGTAATCCAAAACAAAGTACATTTGGCATACTGCCAGCTATTGGCACTCGCCCTGTTCATCAAACTTGCCGATTTGTACCTTTTTCTAATAGGAGTTATGTGATGTTTAATGTTGTCATTGTGTTCTTGCTACTTCCTTAACACTGTCTGAGATTTTGTTTATTTTTAGTTTAGCAATTATCTGATTAGCGTTTTTCACATTTTTTATATAAATAAATTTGGTACATGCCACATTGTGATGGTTGTATCAGAGTATAGAATTTCACAATCACCTATTTGAGGAAAAACATAACCCTATAGAGTAGTGATGCCACTTTTGACTTTCTAAACACTCATTATTTACAAGTGGCTTCGAAAATAATTTAAAGAATTACTTCGAGTGAAATTGCTCCTGTCAATTCATCACTTAACAAGTTCTTTGAACTGACCACTTGGAATGATTTGCTTTAGTTATTTGCGGCGGCTCTATGTTGAGCAAGAGCATTGTTCACATACTGCAGAAGTCATCCCGCTCTGCTGCCAGGAGCAAACTGATACCACAATTCAACTCTAAAACTATCTTATTGCAACCCCAATGCGGCAAAGAATCCCAATGCTGCAGCTATTATTGGCTACCAGACAGGAAATCTTTTGTACTATAAATCCCGGCGCGACTGCATTAATTACATATGCATGCGTGTTGCACAATACTGGCCAGCGTTGTGAACCCTTATCTTATTTTAGCTGACTGAATTTACTAAAACAAACTGTTGAACTCATATATGAATGTAATATTTTCGCTTGCAGGAAGTTGGCAGTATTATCGGCAAAAAAGGAGAGATTGTCAAAAGGTTTAGAGAAGAGGTGAGTGAAGCCAATTAGTTTCCTTTATCACAATAATGTATAGTACATGTTATTTTATAGATAACGCAATCATAGGAATAGTCGCCTCGACTTATTCTGTTCTACTTACATTTGCTGTCTATATTCAAATCAATTTAGAATTACATTTTTAATTATGATCAAAATGTTTCTTTACTATTTTTGTACCTCATAAAATTAGTAGTTATTACAGCTACCAGTGTACTGTGGAAGTATATATTTTTTTTTAGTTTAATTTAATTAATGCCTTATTTTAAATTTTCAGTCTGGTGCAAAAATTAACATATCCGATGGATCGTGCCCAGAGCGAATTGTCACTGTCACTGGCAACACAAGTGCTATATTCAAAGCATTTACACTCATATGCAAGAAATTCGAAGAGGTTTGTATATATTTAATTAATCCTAATGAAGACAATACTGAACCACCTGCCGTTATAGTCAATATTGAAAGTAAAGAGTTATGTTAAGTTTACGATCAACCTGCCCTGGGCTGGTGTAGAGCCTTACTGCTATATGTATAAATGTGAAAATATTTACTTGTCGTGCGCTACATTGTTACATGGAAGACAAAAGACTAAATATTCTGCCCCATAGTGGAGATGGCATAGTTATACCGCAGACACTTTGAGCGTGATTAGTGATCTATATATTCTTAGTCAAAGGTCGCCACTTATCGCGGCCTAGTACTTAATACATATATAAATTTGCATGGATCTGCATGAAAAACTTTCTAGGTACAACATAATGACTGATGAATAAGTAGGTGTTATCATTATCGTTTTATAATAGGGTTGACCTCGCTCGCTAGCTATGCTGGGCTCACCTGGTAGTGCTCTGAATCGATTGATCATGCTAATATTAGCTAGGAGCTATTCACGGAGACTTAAATGTCCGACCATGCCGAGTGTACGGCTGCCTCAAAGCCGAACAAGTGAACACGTCACTCGGCATGCCGATTTGGAATTACTCGATACCAATGTAGACGAAATTGTATTGGGCTGGGTTTGGAAGTGATGAGCAGCCAATTGGTTTATTACTGAGTAAGCTTCTTCGTGGAGCTCCTTCGAGCACATGCTACTGGTTGATGAAAATGCCGAGTCAACTAGTGACCGAGCAATCAGTGCGGGTATAAAAATAATCAATAAAATAAAAATAGGTTTATTGGTATATCAGTAACGCAGGCAACACACTTAAAAATATACATTTAATACTTAATTGAAATATTAGAATAGAATTAATTAATAAAATTACATAAAATGTTTGCATCTCGCCGTACGTAGCTGCAACCAACAAGGTCTGCTCTCAGCACTATGTTGGGGCATCCGAGGAGCGCCTCAACGCTGGTTTTCAGAGCAAGGCTTGTTTGGTGACATATTAACGCCGCGCAACATAATAATACATGAAGAGTAATATAAATGGTAACTTAAAAAAAAGCAAAATGAAAAACAAAATTGACGAGGACAAAATAAAAAAATAATTGCAAAAAAAATTATAAAATCGACATGTAGAAACAAAAGGTTGAAACAAATACACGTCAATATTTGCCATTTATTACGCACATCGCGTATAGTCGCAGGGTGTTGACGTAGTGGTTGTTGCAGTGGTGCTCGCAGTTCAGCGAGGGCGGCGGCGGCGGCGCGCGCGCGCCCATCACGCTGCGCCTCATCGTGCCCGCGTCGCAGTGCGGCTCGCTCATCGGCAAGGGCGGCTCCAAGATCAAGGAGATCCGTGACGTCACTGGCGCTAACATTCAGGTACGGACACACACTACCAAACATTTCACACATACTAGGGGTTTTTATTATTCACTAGCTGCGCTCCGCGGTGTTACCCGCTATAAAAAAGTACCCACGGGAACCATACATTTTTCCGGAATAAAAAGTGGCCTATGTGCTATTCCAGACTATAATCTATCTCTGTGCCAAATTTAATCAAAATCCGTTCAGTCGTTCTGGCGTGATTGAGTAACACATCCATCCATCCAAACTTCCACATTTATAATATTAGTGGGATTTTTAGCCGATTTGAACTTACCTATCGCTCAGTCTCACATGCAGAGTTAAATTTCATTCTCACATCAATATTAGGTACCTAGTTGGTAATTAATTAATCGTATTGTTTTATTTTCAGGTGGCAAGTGAAATGTTGCCAAATTCGACAGAAAGAGCGGTGACAATCAGTGGGACGTGCGATGCAATCACACAATGCATTTATCACATTTGCTGCGTCATGCTAGAGGTACACACATTACACACGTAAAATAGAACCTTGCTACCACCACTACTAAGTGTTTTTTCCTGTGGACTATTAAAATTAATACATTCACCCGAATGCACTAATTAAAGCAGTACATGCAAATATAACGATATTTACATTAGGAAGCTTTAATGCACCTCAACTAGACCGTCGTTCTAAATCAAATCACCTTGTTTTTCATACGTATTCAGCCCGATTTCGAAACATAAGATATTTATATGACCCTGTTACACCACTATCATGCTGTATTTTTTAAAAGGAACGCGCTGCGATGCACTAGTGGGGTCTTAAGTCGACAGGCAGTTAAGTCCACGCTCACCCACGTGAGACAGTATATAATGTTTTATACAACAAAAAAAAGTTAATAAAATTATAATTTCAGAGCCCACCGAAAGGAGCTACAATTCCGTATCGACCGAAGCCAAATGTCGCCGGTCCAGTCATTCTAGCCGGAGGTCAAGCGTACACTATCCAGGGGAACTACGCGGTGCCCGCACAGGATGTAAGTACCAACTAGATAATTGATATTACAACACGTTTACGTGAGATAAACTCATAACTAGCATATCATATCTGGTTAAAATTATTACAGCAACAATTGTAATAAACGCATAAATGTTGACTGCTAATCGTTAAACATTCTACTCAATGGTGTGTTAATATTTTACAAATAGTATATTAGTAAATTTATGTATTGTACCAACTTTCGTCGACGCTTTCAGCCCGTGTGGCGTTTGGTTTAACATGCGGTTTAGGTTAATACGTCGATTTTACCGTTCATTGAAATGTTTTCAATGTATGCTAAATCGTCGTACACACCATGACGACCGCCTCGCCCCGTGTTGCATTTGGCTGATTTCGTCGATTTGACTATTAACCGGTATGGACTACGAGGTCCACCTAGTCTCGGATCGCGGTCGATTAAACGTCGTGTGATCTAATTGGACGATCGCATTTCATACTCAACATTACCGACCTTCGTATGGGTAATGTATGCTGTTGAGGCCGACTCTTGTCGCGATAGCAAGGAGTATATACAGAAGAAGGAGAGGTTGTAATTGGATCTTCCTATAAAACGTTGCGTGGCACTGCGCAGGATGAGGGGGGACGTTGAACCCCACCTACTTCTGTATTTTCCATCTAGCGGTGAATAGCAAAACTAAACGCGCTCTCCGTGTCGAAGTTACCACGTGGTTTCACTATGCGATGCAAGATGTCTACAGCGCCACTAGTTTAGGACGCGTATACAATGTGGCGCCATCATTTGTTGAGCAGAAACACTAAAAGAGAATAAATTGGGATGCAAACACAAGCGTGCTGTTCAAAGGATGGCCGTCGACAGACTGACCGAGGCCACGCCCACCGTGACGACGATAGGGTTTAACTGAGAATCACAGTGTACTATTGGTTAGGACATCTTGTACAGGCTGTAAGTGGCATGGTAACGAAAACTTCGGGTAAAGGTTACACATAATGACTATAATAGAATTATAAAAATAATGTAATTTACGAAAAGATTCACTGCAATTTCCAATACCGGGGTGGTCCAGAACTATGACTCATATCGATGGTATCAGCAGTGGCGTAGGATGGGGGGCGGTCCGCACCGGGCGGCACTTTGCCGGGGGGCATTTCACAGGTAGCGGTTAGAGAATAAAATGGTAAAAAAAATCTTTCACTGTTTTTTTCGTAATTTTTTTTGTCGGTACCATGCCCCAATTTTTTTATAATTAATAGCAAAAACAAGAGGGCGGCAAATTTGACATCCGCACCGGGTGCTAATGACCTATGCTACGCCACTGGGTATCAGTTATCGTTACGAAGCCGCATACAGCTTGTGTTCTCCGAGAGCGGGAAGGTTCTCGGCTTGTGTGGGCTGGTCGTGCGCTAAGCGTGTAGTGTGGGCAGGCCGTGTGCGCGCCCGTGTTCCCCCTGCTGGAGATGAAGCCGCCGCTGGTGGGCGCGCTGCCGCCGCACCACCTGCTGCCGCCGCTGCACGAACACCACCTTGTGAGTCGCGCTCCGCACACACACCGCCTCATAGACCGAACCAGATACTATACACGCACGCACACACACATATACAACTGGCGTAGAGTTCCTTTACTTTTAGAATTATTGCTATCGGGTATTACAGATTTTGAAAAAAATATACAATCAACGAGAAAAGAGTAATTTTCGAAAAAATATAAGTATCTTAATTGAATTGAAATTATTTTGATAATATACTTATATTACTAGACTCGGGGCCGTTATATCCCTAATCAGAAATCAATTAAATGGTTTCGTACAACTATCTTACTGCGACAATTACACAAAAAACCCAAAAAACCTTACAAAAGTGATAATCCAGACAGCTCTTTATGATAAAAATATCTTTTCACACGCAACAAATATATTGGCACTAAAACATTCAAGTATTTAAATCAAAACTTCATGTATCTTTATATAGTATACCTATGCTTAACTTGTAGATAAAACTATATTCATACTCAAAATAGTTATCCATAACTATTTATCTGACCCTATACCCTGTAGACTGAAAAATATTTATTTATCTATTACACTACATAAACGTCCACCGAACATCGAACCTATAGTTTTAAACATGAAGTTTTACACTTGTTCTCTATGAGGTTGTGTGGTATACAGAGTGACATTATGTGATTGGTGCTGCCCCAGAGTCCCCTCAATGGATGTGCGGTGTCGAGTCCCCGTAGCGGCTATGAATTAACATTGTACCTTAATAGTATTAGATACCCGGTGATGTGGATTGTAGGAATGAGTTCTGTTTTTTTTTTGCGCTGTTCTCTATGCCCTTCGCTTGAATCTCATCGTTATGTTCTTTATTTGCACGCAAATCCCATGTAGTATTTGTATTGAGATCCAACATTTCGATCCGTAGTATTAGTATTTAATGTGTTACCACATTTTTAATTGGACGAATAGTTAGAGGATGTGTAGCGATAAACACATTTACATTTCAAAGCTTTATCTGTTTGTTTTCTGGCATCGCCGAGACACGAGCGTTTATTTACTTCAACAGATGCTCGCACGCATTTCTACGACGTAATCAAATAATCCTATACTTGCACCTCTCCTTATTTTGCCTCTGCCTTGCCTATTCCGTCATTTTATTTTCCACACGAAATAATATATTGTTAATTAACCATGGTAAAGCATGGCTTAACCTGATACAGTTTATATTCTAGATTACAGAAATGTGTTTACCTTTGGGTGCGTTTTGTACATGGGCAGCACCACTCAAGAACTCACAACGTGGATTTGGAGTTTTCGATACATGCTGAGGAAATTCGCTAACATCTTTACCAACCTCGCAAGTTGGTAATGGTGTGTTAAGAATCTCAATTGTCTTTTGTTTAATTCGGTTAAAGAACCGAGAGTTTTATACATAATATATGATGTATAGAAAATGTTAATGCGAATTTTCTTAGTTTTCGTTTCATATTTGCTTTCTAAAATCTAGTTTTTACCCAGGTTACCCTATCCAGCGATATCCCATCCCGGCCATGTCAGAGAAGACGAAAACAAGCAGCTGGAGCTATGATTTATTTTATTGTTTGACTGTTGTTCATGTGTTATTAAAACCATTAAAGTTTGATAAAAAAAAAACAATGTAGTAGTGAATTTTCTGATCTTTCTACTTTAGACTTTCACTGTTAGATTATGATGTAATCCTATATATATAAATCCTTGTTGTTATACAAACTACATGTCCATAGTTTTACTGGGACGGTACCTGAGTTAGCGCGGTGCGGGACGGAGTATGGGTATGCGGTCGGTGACAATGCTGGTTCGCAGTCACCCCTCCCGCTCCGCGGAGCTATCTCAGGAACTGAAGGACTTAGCACACGAGTGAAATCCCAACAGAGACCAAGCTACATACAAAGTGCCTGCTGTGACTTCTAGTCTTTCTCTGTAGGGAGTCACGAGTGTGCTTAACGGTGGACTTGTAGATTCCCATTAATGTGTAAATATATACGTATTATAACATAATTTGGTATTTGTATAAGTTGCAATAATTATTTCAACTAAACAAATAATATGTTTCCCGCAGATGGGTGGGTTAGCCAAGTCACCCCTGGCTGGACTTGCGGCCCTTGGTCTCGGTGGACTCGGACCCGGTAATGCAGCTGGCTTGAACCCTGCAGGTAACTAATTGTTGTCCAAAGAAATAGGGAATGTGCTTATCATTATTATGTTTATATTTTACTAATTACTTCAAGTAGTTGTGAAATAATTGTCATATATATATTAGATAATTTCATAGATATCCGTAATTAAAGTTTGGCAGATGTGGTAACTATCAAAATAAGAATTGGGCTGAGTTCTTTCTTCGGCGTACCCAGACTCAAATTTATTGTGGTGACGTCGCTTGACAGGGCAATGATCGATTTTTTTTTTCTGAGCGGTACCTAGAAATGTTGAAATACCTTTTTGATATAGATTTATTTTAGATATAGTTTCATTGGTAAGTATAACCCATACACGAAGTAATTATGCAGCAAAAATACTCTTATTCCCTATTGATGACCTATACAGATAAAAACTGGTAAAAAATCCGTTCAAAAATATCTTTATTCTTAGTAGGTCAGGCCAGGTAGGACTGTTTTTTTATATTGCTTACTATCATTGTCAGTGGCGTAGAATGGGGGGGAGGGGCCGGAGGGTGCGGTCCGCACTGGGCGGCATTTCACAGGTGACGGTTAGAAAAAAAAAATAAGATATGAAAAAAAAAATCTTTCATTTTTTTGTCGTTACCATGCCCCAATTTTTTTATAATAAATAGCAATAATAAGAGGGCGACAAATTTAAAATCCGCACCGGGTGCTAATAACCTACGCTACGCCACTGGTCATTGTTATAATCTGATGTACTGTCGTCGCTCTCCCAGCGTTGGCGGCGCTGGCCGGCTCGCAGCTGCGCTCGTCCAACCAGCGCGCCAACCAGCCCGCCACCAACCAGCAGTCGCACGAGATGACCGTGCCCAACGAGCTCATAGGATGCATCATTGGCAAGGTAAAACTTTAACTCTTATTGCAATCGCGGTCGCACTTGTTGCTGTGTGTGCACGTAAGAACGAGAACGAGTACAGGTGGTAGCGGCTTGTTAGGGAAAGCTCAGGGCGGATTATTTTTTGTTTATATTGGTTTGTATGTAAATATTATTAACGGTCACAATTAGTACATATATTATGTAAATGTTAAAAAAACTGTTATGGTTCCTTAATTTACTTAATTATTTTGCTGATTACAAAATATAATAGAAATTATATTAATTTCTTATATTTACGCGAATACTGCAAATTGAAATAAAACCAATTTTAAGGATTTTATGATTTTTACGTTCCCGCCCTTCCCCCTTAAAATTAGTTTTATTTCAATACTAGGATTTGATTAAAAGTGGCTAAAGGCTGGGTTTAATGAGAAAATCCATTAAAAATTTGAAGATTCACACATAGCGTCACCCAAGAAGGATAAAGAAGATGATGATCTCTTTACATCTTCAGGGCGGTACCAAAATAGCGGAGATCCGTCAAATCTCCGGCGCCATGATCCGGATATCCAACTGCGAGGAGCGCGAGGGCGGCACCACCGACCGCACCATCACCATCTCCGGCAACCCTGACTCCGTGGCGCTGGCCCAGTACCTCATCAACATGAGGTGAGTCCCCCACACGCACACACACGAGCTATCCTCCCTGTTATATTCCATCCAAACTCCAAAGGAGAATTATTTTGCCTCATTCATGTCCATCTGTAATCTCGCCTCGTCCGCCTCTGAGAACAATTTATTTGATATCCCTTAATATTCCTATGATTATCTTACCTTATGGGCCTTTTCGATGTCGGTTTTGAAACTAAAATAATTAAAAAAAATGCCTGACCTGAGTCAGAAGGATATTAAAGTTAGATAAGTATTAAGAGTCGATAATACCTAACCTCGAATTCCAATTTCGCTACCATTTCCCCGCTCCAACTCACTCTCTATCCCGCTTGTACACTTGATGTTTGCGTTAGGCATCTCACGTGGAAGCGAGACAGAGCGGGGGGCTGGGTAAACGGCATTATGAACGGATCCAGATCGCGATCGTTTGGGAGATTTCATTTATTAGAGTGCTAATGATGGTAATTTTGCAAATCTAAAAATCATAGTATCTGCTTTCTATTTCGTACAGTTATTATGCAAAGTTTCGTGATCTAATATAGTACTATTTTAATACTAGCTAGTTTTTTGTACGGTTTGGAGGTAATTTTTTTATGTTTTTCAATCGAGATTTTTTATGGTATCATGTTTTCGCCTATTATAGTACCTCACATCAATCCTCAACTTTGACATATATTTATCACAAAGTGAATGCTGTAGGATCATTGATGCAACAGAGGATATTGCTAAGAAATTTGTGGTATTATAGACTCTTAATAGTTTTTGTAATCACTTATGAGAGGATAATGTACGAAAAATAAAAGAATAGAGAGTAATTTCGTATTCAGGAATGTGGAAGGTAGGCCGCAGCCGACCCGGGTCGGCGGCGGCGCGCTCGCGGTTGCGTCCCGCTCGAATCGGCCCAGACGGTCGCCTGACCCTCACGCCCCGCCCCGCGCCCGCAGTGTGGAGCTACAGAAGGCGAACCTGGAGGGTAGCGCGGCGGGCGGGTCGGCCGGGGCGGCCTCGTCGTCGGTCGCGTCCGCCATCCCGCTGGCGCAGCTGCTCAGCAAGAGCAACGCGCTGGGCGCGCTCAGCTCGCTGTCGGCGCTGGGCGGGCTCAGCGACCTGCTGAGCGGCGCCGGCGCCGCCGCCGTGCAGACCACCGGCGTGCACCGCTCGCACAAGCCGCAGCGCCGGCAGGACGACGACGCGCCCGCCAAGTCCTCCAAGGACCGGAACAAGTACAATCCGTACTAGGCGCGCCGGCACTCCATAGAGTTCGCACTGTACGGAGATTCGCGCGCCGACAACGCTCTCGTATTGCGTGAGGATCGTATTGTTCTTTCGGTGAGAACCGCGGCCGCGAGGCGGTTCTCGAGTGTCGTGTGAATAGGGTAGTTGTTGTAAAATTATTATTCGGTTGTCTGGTTCGAAAGTCGCGTCGGATATCGGTGACGGGCCCCGCTTGTCAGGATAATCACACCGTGTAAAATAGTCATCGTTCGGGATCTTTTAACGACTTTACATTATTTTTAAGTAATAAATGAACGAAGTTTTACTATTTTGAGATAGTTCGTTTTAATATTTTCTAGTATATTTCATACGATTATTATAACATACGGTACATGTTGTCGGTGACTTAGTTTAAAAAAAAAACACTTGAAATATTTATTATCACGTGAATCTTAACCGTTTTACTGTCTTGTATTCTTATTGACAGTGAAAAAATCTTTTTGTATTTAAATTTAAAAATGTTACGGTAGATACGACCCTTTTTTCTATATTTATACTAATAGTTGTATGATTTAAATTAGTTAAATACCTAGTATTTTTTATATTTCACTAATAGTAATATAATTTAAATAAGTTACATACCTATTTTACTGGTAACACTATCGTAAGCATTTGACTGCACCAAAGACAACGCGTGGAGTGGTAATCAAAATTATAAATCATTTAAAAGCAATTACCTCGACATAATAAGGCAAAAGAAAAAAATGTAATCAACTATACGAAGAGACCTTTAGCGTTAAATAAAAAAAAACATAAATCAGAAAATTGTAACAGAACTAGACGCTGGATAAAGAGAGTGAGGCAATACGACTAAAAAAAATACGACTAATTAACGACAACTAGGGATCTTGACAATAGTAGGAAATACGTAGAAGCTAAATGCTGTAGAATATCAGAGTGCTTTGCGTTCAAGTGTAATGAAATATCTATTTGGGAATCAAAATAAAATAACATCAAACAATACTTCTTAAAAGAACTGTAATTTGATAGATATATAATTATCTCTTTTTTACAACATAAACGGAAGTATCTTTTGATGATTATGATACTGTATATAAAATGTTTATTGGACTATGAGAATGAGGAGGAATTTTGACAAAATTAATATACATCAATCATCATTTGAATTAGTTTTGGTCAATTCTAGAATTGGTTGAAATAATGTGCACAGGCACAATAGAGCCAACATTCAAATTATTAATTGCACTCGTCAACAGTGGCCTATGGCTAAAACACATTGTAAACTACATTCCCATTTCACTTCTCATCAGAAAGATCTTTTCATAACAAAAATGTGTTCGATACTAAACAACTATGTAAAAAGTCCTTTTAATGAAATAGTTATGTGTTTTGTGGAGACCTCATATCTATGTCGTACGGAATGGGAATGTTGGTTAGAGTTTTTATTACACATCTACGGCTAGGTACCCAGCAAAAGTCGAGTTAGTAGTAGTTTGGACTGTTTTGTATTTAGGTGACCTTGTCGTATGAAGGTAAACAACGTTATTACAATAGATGTAGGATAAAGCAAAGCTATAGCGGACTAGTGCAGTAATGGCGTTGTTTTACTTGTATTTAATCCTTTATTAATTAGTGCGAATTTAAAAACGAGGTCCAATTCGTATGTTTCTAATCGTAGTTCCATAGGGAACGGTCACTTTAATTTTTTATTTGTAATAAAAATCATGTTAATTTTAAGGTACTTACTAAAAACGTTTTCATATTCATTTCAGGAAATATATTACTCGCTAGAATCGTTAAGCAAAAGTGTATTGTTTTGAAGTACATACTTGAATAAATAATAATTATAGTACGCGTCTGTTTTTCATTATTTAAAAATAAACTAACGGAATGTTTGTTAGCATTAAGTGCAGGTAATGCATTACTTACCTCGGTCCCATTGGAATCACAAAGCTTCCCAGTCAAGAACCCACGTCATTATCCTGCCCACCCGGCACCAAACATTCCCGTGTTACCTGATACGCTGAAGTCCATCGTGTACCTACATCCTCAGCTCACTGGATCTTCCAATATTCCTGGTAAGAGTTTTCCTTCGTTTTAATTTATATCCTAGCATATCCACGTCACAAACGATGTTATTTGTATTTTTTCGTATCAACCGGGATTACACTATCTGAATCCGCCACTGCTTCTCCCATTATATCCAATTCCATGCATTCCGATTGTAACGATCCACATACATTGAATCAAACATACAATTGACTTCGCTGCCCCCAGGGAACGGGTTCCGCTCTATGTTTTTATGATTGAGAATACTAATGTGACAGCGTATTCAATAATTGTACGTTTCTGTGTTACAATTAAAATAATTTTGTAAAAATGTTCCAGAATCACGATGGAGACGGCGGGCCTGCCGCTGCCCGGCTTCCACTACATCGCCCCGAACCACATTGTGAAGGCGCCGATCCATTGAATGGGGCTCCGCGGCCAGACCTCCGGTGCTGCGTACAAGTTGTACAACACTGACCGCGCGTATCTGATGCAGCCGCAACACGGGACTCTGGCTCCGATCTTCTTCTTCAAATGAACGAGATCACTCAAGAGTGAGCTGAACAAATTGGCGACACACTAGGATCCTTGCTGAATGTATGTTTACATTTGTTACGAGTTTATAAGTATTTTAGATATTCTTATATTTATTCTCCACTGTAAGTATTTAATTGGTTGGAGCAGAACATGTCAGTGATTTTTATAGCGAGACCAGGGTTAGTCGTGGGTTATGAGAAAAATGAAAAAAAGCTTATTAAAATGACTGACATTAAAAAAAATAACCAATCTATGTTCAGTGAACCGATTTTATAGCACTTATTTTAAATAGTGAACAGTAAATATTCATATTATTTTGCTCCGTTCACTGTTCATGGATAACAAAATTATAACAAAGTATGCAACAGGAGTTAGCTAAGCTGATCGAATTTACTATGGATTTAAGCGGTTGAATATTTCAATTGTCTATTGGATTTATTTTCCATTATAATTATGATCAGTACTGACCACAAATAATAATGTTCAAAGTAAGATTAGTCGAGTGTCGGCGTACAGTAGGTAGGCGTAGATGCGTTACAATCGACCTCGGACCCGCTGGCGTAGCGTAGTGTAGATTAGCGAACAGAGTGAGAGGGTTAAAGACAATATTTGTAAATAAAATAATCGTAATGACCTGGAAAATTAGGTGTTACAGTAATAGTTGCGGCGCGCGGACGCGACGCGACGCGACGATACGAAACCGATGGGATCAAATCCTTTAAGAAACTTACTTTAAAACGAAGACAGGCGATGTGACATTCTGTAGAACATTTTAAACTCGTCTATGATCACAAATAAAAGACGTTAGGTGTATAAAATAGTGTTGCTAAATGTGATAGTCTTCTTATTTATTTAACATTCGAACTTTAAGATCTCTAACGTATACACAATGTGTAAATGCATCGGCTGCTGGAAATTTATAGTCGAATTAATGATATTGGTCTAGGGATCAAAGCCAAAGATTGTTGAAGTTTGTTTAACATTAATAATGTTGTGGATTTATGCTAAATTATTCTGAGAGTAGTTAATGTTTAGTGCTGTAATGTAGGACAGTTTATTTGAATTATTTTATCACCCTCTCCAGACTGCTCATTGTATTTAGTCTTAGATGAAATAGATAGTCCAGTGGTAATCAAAATATTTCCAAAAAATGAAAAATAAAAAAAACACTTAGGTTAATTGACGTAGAGTAGGATAACTATAGGACCACTGTATTACAAGCTTTCCAGTGAATTATATTTTACACGCTAGAAAACAAATAGTGCCAACAATATCGAGTGCCAAAACAATTTGAATTTCAACTTTGTATTCAAGGCGTATGAAATTAAATAAACTCCTTGTGTCGTATATGAAATAGATGTTAAGTACGACACAATGTGAATCAGATAGTGTCAAGTTAGTAGATATTACATGATAAAGTAGGTAAGTAATAATTGTATTATTATCCTCTACTTATAATTTTGCACTCTTAGTTATAAGATGATGCAATTAATATTAATATTCTCGAAACATATCCCAATTGCATATACTCCCCGAGTCTTCCCCTGCAGTATTTCAGTAATGAATGATTGTGCCAAAGTTTGTCAAAAGTACGTATATATATATGTATGAATTTGAATGTGACGTGATTAGTGTTAAAATATACTGAATCTGTTTTGATGTTCGTATTTCGTGACATGCTAGTCAAATTCTTCTAAAACTATAGAAAATAATGAAGTTTTATAAATTCTAGTCAAAATTAATTGCGATCGGTATTTACTTTAAGTAAAATATTTTAAAATTTATTTATTTTTGTTAGCAGCACATCTCATAGTTTTAAATATTTTGTGTGGTCTCGCTTGAACTAAATTAATTAACTAGCAATAAAAATTTTGATAAAATCAATTATTTATAGTGTAATAAATTGCAATTAAGACAATGTATAGAGCTTTGTAATATAAGTACCACACAGGTAAAATATAATTAATCTATAGATATAACTTTATGAAAGATAATTTTCAAAAAAAAAATAGTAACTTACTAAAGAGAAGAGATTTCATAGCTGTGATTAAAGTTCGGGGAGCACTTTTGTGCGAAATGCTACGTCAGGACGCTGTAAAGGCAATAGGTATCGGATTAGTGACGCAGGTTAGTAGTAATAGTGCACGAGCTTTTAGTTCAAGCCACTGAAGGCGACGCGGCGTGGTCGTCACCCACGGTCGGATCGCAGCGAGCGCTCCGCATAATCCACTAGAGACATCAGGCAATTGTAACGCAATCACTAAGTTCATTGGTGTTGTCAATCATGTTTAAATTTAGTACAATGCAATTTTAAATGATTAGAAACTAATTAATTAATGTTTTAATTGTTCATTCATTTCATTTATATTTTATTCTCATTAATCGATAATTATTAAAATCTTTATTATACTCATTATATAGAGTACTTATTTAGTTATTATGAATATTGTTGTTATTTTTATTTGCTCAATTATCTCGAATTACATGTAAGCTAGGCTTTTGCTTAATGTTTAGTTGTTTAGTAATATTGTTCGGTACATGTATCGAAACGATATACGTACTATTTTACTGTTTCTTTATTAGAGAAAATAAATGTTATAGGCGAGATAACATAAGGAATACGGATGAAATTATATTTAACCACACATGAAATATTACAAACTCACTCATACACGTTTAAAATTGTGAACACTTATCATGCTTATAACATTTTTTATACTATTAAAATCTGATGGTATATTTGTTTGCTGTAGATTTTAATTATTTTGGGAATGTTTTTCCGATAATATTTTTAAACGAAGGAATGCCGCTATATATTACGCGTGGCTTACAGACTGGACATAGTTGTAATTTTATGCTTTTATTTTTTTTTAATAAATCAAAGATCTGAGTCCAGAGCCATAAAAAGGGTGGCAAAACACTGGGCCAGTAAAGACTCGAAAGAAGAAAAAGTCCAAAGTTAACTAGTTTATCGATTATTTAAAAGTAATGTGAAATGTTATCAGTTGATTGACCTGCGATATCTGCTGTATGTGTCGAATGTGAGTCAAATGATCAAGACACTAAACTAAAAGTTGGTGCCTTTTGTTCTTAGATGTTGCTTTAAATTATTTTGTACAAGTATGAACCTTATTAGTACCGTGTTATGGATTATTAGCCTTTATTGACAGGGTCAGACTGCGCTGTAAAATAGTGTAATTAAATTCAATTTTAGCAAATATTTATAAATGTAATAGTGAATTTCTTTACAATATTCGTGTTAGCACTGTATTTGATAAATCGTATTGCACCGTTTTTGAGAATCTGTCTCTTGAATGTTACGGTTTAATTATTATATTCATCATTTTTTCATGTCAATATTTTGGAAAAAAATTGGAACATGCTCACAAGGCAGACAAACCTCCTTTTTTATGTGATTAACTGATAAAATTGCAATATTATAAATAGTAATAATATTTTGCTGTTTCATAATAAATCTATGTAAGGTGTAAAAAAACAGTGTAAAATATTTTAACATGAGAATCAGTAAGTTATATGGATCACGTTGACGTATGAAATAACTGTGTAATTATGATTGTTTTTTTTTAAACAAGGCGATACAGTTGGTTTGGGTAATGCACAACGTGCGGGGTGTATTTTATTATTATTTGACTTACTTCTTTGGATCTTTATACTATACTGTTGCCTGTGTGCCCTGTTAAAAATTTTACACTATTTTTGTAACACTATATATATCCACACATAGTTTTGAGGCGATTGGGTAAAAAGGGTTGTGGAATTTGTTAAGCATAATATATTTGTAAATCCATTATATCATTATAATTCGCTTCGATTCTTTCTATATACTGAAGGTAAGATTTTATTAGAATTACAAAATACATATTCAACATTTTTAATACTACTATCATAGTGAGCCAGGGTAATGATATAATAACGGATGATTTCACAATACATAGGTACGCTCTATACACAGTTTTGTGTTCACATTGTATTTTTAATGCCTATTAAAAGATATATTATAATCTCCATGAGCAATGACCTGATAATTCATTTCATTCTTACTCCGTATTTTACAAAGTATACGAACATGCTTACTGTGCGTTAATTATACATTTAATTACATAGATCCGCCAACAAATATCGGGTCGTTTATTACAATGCGGCGCAGACGTCGCATAGGGGTTGTAAATAATTATAACTTGTGTAATTTTGATTATCATTCATAAAATAATGAAGCACGTCAACCTCATGTTTTGCGGAACGTTATGAGAAATGATCTTGAAAGTGTCCGTCTATGTTAACAGAAAATTTCGGTCATTTACGTGACACAAATCTAACAAAAGCATAACTATTTCACTCATTGTATGACTTAATATTATAGTTATAAGTAATTACAACCCTTATGCAATTTCTGCAACACCTGTATATGTGAGTAGGGCTATGGTCTTTCCTCGGCTCGTACAATTGTTTAGTATTAAAAGTTAATAGTAATTATTGACTGAGTATAGTTAAGAATAGTACATTATAATTATATTCAAAAAAGCTACAAACACGATTCGACGATGTTGTTTTATTGCAGCATTTAATTTTTCTATTCAATACGGTTACATTATATATTTCAATATAAACCGGTTAAAATTATGAATTGTAATGAAATTGGTAGGTTTATTACTAGATCTCGATGATATAAATATCAACATTGGAAGTATATACGGTCAAAATAAATATTCGAATCGGGTCTTACGTTATAATCTACCTATTTCATTAAAATAATCATGAGTCTCTATATATACGGAATGACACTTTCTAAAACAGCCGCCAAATAATGAATGCTATTACCTACATACATATGAAGGTACTGATTTAATTGTCCGGAATGCAATTTTGTATCAAAATTGTTTTACCAAATGGAATGTTTAGTTATTATTTTATGTTTTCGGTCCCCTAGGACTATGGCTGGACATACCCTAGGACTATGGCTGGACAGTTTTTAAATTGAATTCTTAATTGTTTAAAGAGAATATGCAATAAATTTTAATATTATAGATTTTGATTGTATTTACACTTGAATAACTGAATTGTACGACTCTAGTCACCACAATAATTACTCAAACACTATGTGTACTTTCTTTAATTATATATCAACAGAGTATACTATTGTAGTGGAGGCGAAACAGTATATTAAGTTCATAAATACTAAACTATTATTCTAATTATGTGTTCTACAAATAACTATCAAACTAAATTTGAAAAAACATAATAGTCTAATATATTGATGATTTCTCATACTTGACGGCCATGAGAGGAATGACAATGCTTACAGTTAAATTATTTTTCGTTCCTACAGAAATAGTACCTACTTACATATACCTACGACTGGAATTACCACGATAAATAATATTGCTTACATTCACTATGGTTTCCAATGTTTCAATTTCATCAATGAAACCAACATTTTGTTTTCACTGTTAGATATGTAATTAGTCGCTTTGCCGCCACTATAATTTAAGTACTTAAAGTTTTAGGTACAATCTACATACACCTACAATAATAAATAAAATACATTTCGAAGATTTATATTTTATTCACATTGAGTAAGTATCTAAATAATAGGTATTCTGTAATCACTTTTTCGGAAGACGAGCTTGGTTCTATTGTTATCTTCGTATTTGTTTATATATTCGTTGCTTCTATTTACAAAATGAACAAGAATTCAGCGTCTTAGGGCCAATTTCTCAATCGTCGGATAAGGTTTATTTTCTCTAATAAATTTTGACGTTTTGACAGTTTCTCCAAAACTGTCAAAACATATTTTTTTTCGGTGAATCAACTTTATATGGCCTGCCTTTACGGTTCTCACTCAGTGTAAAATGTATACTGGTTACACGCCAAATCCCCCATTCAGACTCCACGTGGGGAAAAAATTACACCGGATAAAGTTTTTCCCTGATAAGTGTAATTTTAGCGACCTCAAAAGGACGCTAAATACACTAGTAAATATAACTCTGCTGTCAGATTAAATCAAATCGCCACCGGGGCCAACTATTTGACAAATTTAAAATATAATTTGACAGCTAGAATAGACCATTCAGCGAGTCCCCGTTAGTGTAATTTTTACCTGGGGAAACATTCGGTCGGCCCGGCTGGTAAACGCACCCCTGGCGAATGAAAAATCGGCCCTTAGCGTTTTATTCTTACATCAATTGTTAGGATGTTCACATATCATAATATTTGGAATATTGCTGTACTAATTGACGACATATCTAATCGTTTTGTGAATTGATTAAATGTTATAAATGTTGTACTTACGGTTACAGTTTACTGTTTTTGCGGTTCATTTCAATATGATATTGATGTTTATTTTGATTATGTTAATTCAATAAAGTGTGTAAATAAAATAAGATTTTTCAATTTCTCTTCGCTAATTTCCAGTCTTTATAGGTACCTAGTTGGTTTTTGTATACTCTTTCAAGCGCCAGCTGCCTAATTGTTAGAGAGGCCATTGAGAGGTTACAGGTTAAATCCAAACCTTAACACAAGTATTGTAGCCTCACATAAGTAGGTACCCTATAAGTTACTAATCTTTAAAAAAAAACGCCAATGAATGCTTTAAACATAATGTTATTTGGTTGGTGATTAAACTATTAATTGATGAGATGAAAACAAAAAACTACTATATGTCTATTTAATATGCAGAGAGCTATTATCCGTATACAAACATTTTTGGGATTTATATATAATTATCTAAGTGGGTTGGTACATGGGTGGTAATACGTAGTATATAAGAACATACCTATGCCCTAAATTTCTATAAATTAATATGATTCTACCGTCGCCTAAATAATTCACATGAAAGGCGTGTGTAGCTGCACTGGCGGGCAGTTGCCTTAATTTCCAGGACTCGCGTTCGATACCAATTAATATTTCAACGGCATTTGCGAGCAGTGTCGATGACTCGAAGCATATCTATTATGTACGATACTCTATATAACTCTGGTTAAAATATAGCATAGCGGATTTGATAAAAAAATGCCGTTGTAGGTTAAAATACTTATTACAATAGGTGCACTTCTGAGTATGGTTAGCTAGGCCATAGCGAGCAAGCGACTAGGCATATTCCACATTTGCGTGCCTTTGTATGCACCAAATTAACCCCTTAATAGATTTTTTAATCCATTGACAAAAGTTTTACAAAGCTTGTCCTAAAGAAAAGGATTTTGTGAAACCATACCATAGGTACCTACTACACTTAAATAGATAATAATGCTCTATGAATTTGACGACGAGTAGTCAGGTTTGGTTCTGTAAATATACTGGTATAGGTAACTAATGAAATGGTAATATAATGAGTGGTTAGTGACAGTAGAGCTTATCTCAGTGCTATTTAGCTATAATAAGAGATCGATGATAGCACTAACCTGCATGTCTTTCTGCTATTAAAGGAGGTTTCACGCGACCGACGTATCGGCGCCCTGACCTCTGCAGCCGATATTGACTTCATAACAAAGCTAGCCAACAAAGTATGTCAGGATTTTACAGACAACTTGCTCCTGTCCCAAACAGTGAAAATATACTAATAATCTACTATTTAGCACCTATTTTCGTCTAGGTATGCTAATCAACATCGATAATTTTCGATACCTATACCTAGTCGATTCATACATCGATTCGGCGGTTATATATCTTGGTATCCTTCACCTTCTTGCAGTGATTGCTAAATACACTTGATCATTATGACAGGCCCCTAAGCATTATCCGATAATTAGGATCGGATAGGAAGGTGTAGAACCTGTCTATGCGTGTGAGGTGTAGCTGGATTAAACAAGTTTATCTTCCCAATCTCTCGGACCGTCAATTACTACGTTCCATCTACGCATCGCTCGGTCGTCCGCCTAGACATATCTACATGTTAATTAGCCCCTCTTAGCCCACATGTCGCTTCCTAGAGGAGCATTGAGTGGTAAAGAGAGAATAGATTAATGACGGCATGCGATGAATGTCGACGGGCGCCGGCAGTACTGGGTGGACACACGACAGAGCGGCGCGGCGAGCGGCTGGCAGTGCGCATGCCCGCCACTGCGCCACTGAGCGCGCGCTGCCCCCTGGCGGACTGGCGCCGCAGTGAATTGCGTAACAAAAGCACACTCGCCTTCTAACGCTACGGTGAAAAACTTTCGCCCGCCCGGTGCGCGCCCACGGAATGGAGCAGCGTAAAACGTTATAAAACTTTTCCGCGGTGCGCGCCGCCCTACGTACTTACGTGTAAATTGTCGTTACGGATCGTATTTCGGACTTGCAGCTTTTTCCTTTTATTTTCCATTGTTGAAGTTATCTTATGAAGTTGACAGTGGCGAAAAGTGAACTGATGCGTTCGCCGTGCTCCTATGAAATAGTGTGGACTGTACAAGTGTTGTGTTAATTTGCTTTGTTTTGCTTTGCTTGCCGGCGAGTGGTTCGGCCGCTGGCGGCGGGACCGCACTGGTGGTGGGAATCGATACTGCGGTGGGAGCGGCGAAGGTAATGTTTTATCACCCTTTACTTTGATACATTTTTAACTTTCGCGGCTTGTTCCACCTATATTGAAGTCGATGGGTATAATGAATACCGGTAAGATTCAGGTTTAAAAAAAAGAAAATAGTCAAGTAGGTTTACCCACTTGAGTGTGTATTGTGCACCGTACTTAGATTGCATCCACTCATTAACCGTTATTATTTACTTTCTGTTGAAAATATGTGAGTCGGTAGACGATCCTACTTAGGTGTTACAATACGAAAAGAACTACACCGTATTTGAGGCCTACATTTATATTTTCTCGTAATTTAGAAACATAATTTAATTTTTAAAATGTGTCGAGATATGCCCGGATGTTCTTTGTTTGAGATACAAGATCCTACTTAAGTACCCGCCTAATCAAACCTTATGCCTTTCTGAATCCATGATAAACCTACGGAATCAATCGTCCACTAGCAATCGTCTGCCGGCGACCTACGTAAAGATCCCTATACTTAGGCTATGGGTATAGGTATACTAAGGTATACCTATAACACCACTTTCTACGCAGAATTTTATTTTTCAAATTTGGGATACTGCCAAACTATGACGTAGGTTATCCCCAGAAAACTAGGTCAAATAAGTTACTACCTACTTACCTAAATGGGTCCAACTAAAGCTAACTCTACACATATTTTACGACTTACATAAAAATGTGACATTATTAGGTTTTGCCAACGTTATTCGTAGGGCTTTGCCGATCCTGTTTATTAATCTAAGTAGGTAGGTATGTGACTTGTCCGATATTTTTCCTATATCGTGCGCACTTACATACCTATTGGCGAGCTTTTACTTTAGCTTTTATCCGACGCTTCGCGGACACGGATTTCGAGAATAGTCGAGTTAAGTACAAAAGAATTTAAACTCTACCTTTGCTTCAATCGCATTCGCAGTTTAAATGTGTAGAGTGTTTGTTGTTACAAGAAGAACCTACAAGCTAAATATTGATAGATGAGACTTATATCATTTGAATTCTTGATAATCGCTTAGATAGGTAGGTAATAAAAAAGGGTATAATATAACAAGAAAAAAATATTAATTGATTTCTTATATTTATGCGAATACTATACATTGAAATAAAACTAATCTTACGGATTTTGTCGCGTTTATTTTATACATGTAGGTACATAAAAACACCGCGCACCATAAAAAACCAAAATAAACGCGATAAAATGCGTAAGATTAGTTTTATTTCAAAATGATATTTTATTTGAACACTGAGATTTAACTGTACCTCGCGATGAAACAACAGACATCTGCTTGCAGTTATAATTGCATGTTACCTACGCAGACATAATAAAACACAGTTAATTTCCCGTTCGTATTTCCTTTATTGAACCTCGATTTACTTTTGATGCTATACACAGAATATACAATAATATTTACGTGTACCTACAAAGACTCCAATTACGTTAGTCGACAATTCGTACGGCATAAAATATAAAACCCAATTGCAATCAAGCGCGCGCTTGTAGGTACACAATTTTCTGCGAGAGTAGGAAGTCACCTACAAAGGCAGATGCGGTAACATTGACTTTCCCATTTCCAGGTTTGTTCCGTTGACTAGAATCCACTTATGATAAATTAATACCTACTACCAATTCACCTTTTATAACCAAATTGATTTTCATTGCAGGTAGCCTGTATAACTGCATGAGAATATTGATTTCTTACATTTACGCGAATACTACACATTGAAATAAAACTAATTTAACCGATTTTATCGCGTTTATTTTATGTTTTTACTTTTTACTGTCGTTGCGGTTGCTTTACAGCAACCATGGTCACGGGGGAACTGAGGTTACTGACGTCCTAGTGGTTGCTAGAAAGCAGCCGAAACATCGGGAACGTAAAAACATCAAATAAACGCGATAAAATCCGTTAAATTCGTTTTATTTCAATACATATTAGAAGTTATATAGGGAAGTACAATAATAAATTTAATCTTTACCAGTCTTTACATCACAATAGATTCTTCGAATTCATATAAATTTTTCATCCAATCTCTTTCTTTCAATCCATTTTCAATATGCATCGAAATGCAGGTCGGTCCTGCGCTTAAAATCGGTTGAACTCCGGCACGTATCTGGCATTTTATTGGATACTGGTTCGGAGATTATAAGCGTCCTATATAAAACTCTATGAAAGTGTAGTGTAGATTCAGTCATCTACTAGACATGAATATCATTGAGAGAAGTATCAACAGCTTAGCGGTTACACCGGTCGCTGTCATTACCTAGAGATTCTAGGATCGATCTCCAACCTGCTATTAAATAATTCACGTGAGCCGATGCCTATAGCACAAGCTGTATTGTTCATATCATACGTGCCGTTAATAAAGCAACAAACAGTGGATAGCAAAGTCATAGTTGCACGGATGTTAACAACTTTATATGGCTGACATGAATATTGCATGAAAATCACATGACGTAACACATTTGGTATAATGAAGACGTGCCTTTGCTCACGTAATTAGTCCTGATGAAATTCCTGTGAAAATTTCAGGCATTGACACTTTTAGGGTAGTGTAATCTGTATTATGTTACCTTGCAGTTGGCCGTTGAATAGACACCTATATACCTACTATAAACTTACCTACTAGCTGTGAACCATATCATACTAAGTACAAATGTATTACGTTGGTGTTAAGAAGTAAGTACCAGTGACAAAATAATGAAAACGACTGATATTTTGGAGGCAATCAGAAATGTTAACATTAAAATTATATTTTTTAAATCGAATGCTGTAACCTAGGTAATGTGTTAATACAGAAATTGGGTCAAGCATACCGTTCGACGAATTTTTCTATCTTCAGCACACATTCACATCGTGAACAACAACTATGTATCTTTATTGAGCTAATTTCATGGAGTTGACAGAATTTCCGACCCCGTTTGTATAAATAATTGAATTTTGAATTTTTTTTTTGTTATATAAAGCTGCGTATAAATTAAGTCCCCGCCCAGGTATTTCAGATTGAGTCTATTTTATCTGTGTTAATAATGATTGTTTTAAAGAATTTTACTACAAAAGCGTGTTGCCAAAAATTGCTTCCCCTTTTGCTGTTCAGTCGTCAGTGTCCGTCAAAATTGTGATAAAATTAGTTTAGGAAAAGCGGCATCAGCCAAACTCGCTCAATGACTAATACTTTAAGATCATTTTCAATTATTGAGTAGGTATAGTACTCTGAATAACCTTGATTTGAGTATGATGAACTATGTTTTTGATTTCTTATATGTACAGTAATCTAATGCTGTAAAGCAGCCGAAACGTCGAGACCGTAAAAAACATAGTATAAAAGCGATAAAATCTGTAAAATTAGTTTTATTTCAACTATGTTTTTTTTTTAAATAAAGTACTTATGTACTTTGACTGTAACCATGTTGATAGGTGTACCAACACGAAATGCCTTTGTATGTCTTAACCTTTGTAAGTACAAATTGACAATGATAACATCATTATCAGGAAGTATCTTTTGTCCCTTGTTTGTTCACTCCCCTTGCGTCCATTTATAGAATTGAGGATGAAGATTTTTTTTATTATAAAATATTACTTAGGTACAGACCTAACGAACTTGTATACCTAAATATTTTTCTAATGAGTACCGAACCAACAACAGATAATAAACCTAATCCAGCTAGGTTCTATTGTATGTTGATTTCATAGAAACTAGCCATAGTTTACCGATCAGTAGGGCCCTAATTTGTAACAACCCCAGGAAACTCGTATCTAATAGTTCAGTCATTAATAAGTAGGTATGTAATTTCTTACTTACATATACCCTAGGTATCTTACATAGATACTCACTTGGACATATTACTATCACAGCTGGCTTTTCCATTTAATGATTTCATTATTATTGTATGCTGATTAAACGTCATTAAATATTACAGGGCACGCACACACGTTAAGTGACAAAAAACAACAGAAATGAGGAAACATGCAAACAAAAATGTTTGAAATGTCCGATAACGTCACAAGTTGGCTGGTCTTGTACATGCCTATGTGTGTAGCCGTACCGAACACAGCCCGCAGGCCACCAACCTTGCGTGCGACATTCTATAATTCCCCATGGTATGCGCAACGTCATTGTATGATATTTATTTAAGTACCTGTAGTTAAAAATAGGTACATTTCCGATATTAGCGCACTGAGACGTACGACACTCGTGCATAACGATGTTAGAAATAAATCTTAAAATCATTGCTCGTGCAGTATCGCCCCACCACAAATATATATTACTAGCTGCGCCCCGCGGTTTTATCCGCGGATAAAAAGGATGTCCTTTTGCAAATGCACGGTTCCTGTATGCTATCCCATAGGAACCGTGCGTATTATTATTATTTTCGTGTGTCAATACCCTAGATGTTAGAAAATCCGCCTTCGTAGCTAAAAAGGTTTCTGGTTCGATCCCTGCTCTGCCCAATATTATACTAGTACACTCGACAAACTAGCCTGATGTGGATTGGGAATGGTTAAAAAAATATGCATTTTGAAGATCACATACCTACAAGATTTTTTTTATCGGCACATGTATCGAGATATGAAAAAGTGATGTTGGGCCAACCAAAGAGTTCTAAAGTCGAATCAACCAACATGTATCAAGTTGATTGAAGTGTAAACAAACTAGATGAACGTTCGGAGTAACAGCACTAACAACACAGGGATTCATGGAAATGACAATTGACTGAGAAGTCGACTTGTTTGTTTGTCCTATTAAATATTGTCGAAGGTTACTTAGGATGGCACTCACTGTCAGACCCAGTTTAAAAGAGCAATTAAATACATATAGCAAACGTGCAGCGAAGAGGTTTTTTTTTGTTTATGCATATATATATATATATATATATATAAATACGTCTGTAGTACACAGTTTCAAAATATAAAAAAACAAAAGAGAATATTCTTTGGATTTGACACCTCTCAACTGTCCCCGTAATACTGCAATATTAAGGAGGTATACTTCATATAAAAAATGAAGAATTTCCACAAACGCTCCCCCAAAGACGAGACTGCTGCCGTGTGTCTTATTTATTTCTCAGATCTCCGTTGGCCGGACAAAGACATTGGAATATGGTCAACTCAATTAAGTTAGTGTCGGTTAGGGATACTATACTAAGTACCCACATAGAAAATACAACTAATAAGTAGCTATCCAAAGCTTACCTTAAACTTAAATAAGTAGCTATCCAAAGCCTACCTTCAGTAAACTATTTCTAAACTTATTTTAATTCAATAACTTAAACACAGTTACAAAATGATTAAATATATTTTTACTTTCATGGCATTTTACTGCTATTTGTTCTGGATACATAGAGCTAAGGTAGAGTCAGTCACAGTAAAGTTTAAAGACCTCTCGGATCGATAGATACTAACTGTATAATGGCGTATGCTATACCGCACCGTAATCCATTGCAAAGGTAATACATAATTGTTTCCGTGTAGGTATATAATAGCTATAGTTATAGGTAGGTACTCAGGAACGCTAGTTCGAGTTTAGATATTTCTTTTAAAACACACACTTTGAAGTAGGTAGTAGTAGTAGTAGTACTTAACGGACTACTCGTAAGTGCTTTTTTGGCCTACAACATTAATCCAAATTTTAGATACAGAGTATTCTGCGATTTTGATTGGACAATTTGCGCGGGATTATCCGGAATACCGCACTAAGCCGTAAATGCGATAATTATAATGTCATTAAGTATATATCAATTAACACTTACGTTACGTACGTACGGTACGTTATTTAAACTTAGTACACGAAAGCAAAATATTCTTATAGGTATAATTTTCGTCTGTGATTGATCCACGGTCCTTATTTTACAACCTATAGTTATTCAGTCCTGCATAATATATAAAAGTCGAGTTAAATGTGAAATGTAAGTTAAAACGCCCAACAATGCTATGGATTAACATTTGAATACCTAACCTGTCGCTAGCGATTTCTTGTTAATTCAAAATTTATAACTTTAGACCGTACACTAAAACCCCCAAATTTATACACGTCCACGTTACGTCACGTAACTTTTTCAGACGTCATATAGTACTGCGCAAGGCAAAACTCGTGTACGCAGTATTATATGACGTTTGACAAAGTTATACAACGTCTATAAAATCGGCGGTAAGACTAAACGCTTCCTGGGCCATCAGATTTCAAAACAAGGAAAAATATATCGTAAATTTACATAGGTAAGTGCATATACAGTAGGTACTACATAAGTACCCACTATACAAATTTGAATCAACCTAAAAAAAAAATATCCAATGACTTGTTTTTATTACGTTGCGAGCCAATGGGATTGCTAAGAATTTAACATAGATCTAGTTTAATCAAAACCAAGACCTTAAAACCCTCATAAAACAATGTGACCTCACCTACCAGTAATATGAAGGTTTTACTGGTTTTGTTGGACATACCACTAAACAAGTTCGCGCAAATCCGTTGGTTCTCATACATTTTGGAGCAGGGTGCGGGCAACGTGTTGCGGTTATCAAGTTCCACAACATTCAGCGCGGAACACAGCCGGGATTATCACGTTAATGCGTGGAATGCCTCTATTTCCACACTTAACAGCAATGATAAATATTTGGCTACAAATATTATTATTAGGTTAAAAAAAAACATCCCCTTTTCTATAAGTCAGAGATAAATTCGTGACCCACCAACTTTATTTCTCTCTCTATCTATATTTATTAGATTTAACTTAGGTATCTTCTTGTAACCCACTCCGTGAGTTCGATTTAAAGTGAACGGAATTTATCTATAATAATACTGAACTTTGGGTTTTTGATTATGCGTAGCTGTTAAATGGGACTGATTTGACTAAAGAGCCCAAGATTTCATTGGAATTTGAACAAAGATTGTTTCTGTAATTGGCATATGTATTTCAATGCGAGCAGGAAACAAAGTATTTTTTTTAATGATAATGGCTCTATTCACGCTTTTGAATGCTATTTAGGTGAGTAGGCACATCTGCTTGGATAAACGCAAAATAATGTTGGTTTCGTGAAAACAACCAAAACACAACTCCTTAATGACGCACATTCTGCAGCCAACTTAGATTTGATTCTGAAATGGTAACATTTTGAACGTTGTGCGCATTCATTTTGTATTGGAATTTCTCTCGCCTTCTCCCGAGGCGGTCTTTTATTAAAATATACATAAGGCGAGGCCTGAATAAGACATAACGAGACGATTTGAGATCGTGATGAAAGGACGCTCTGAGACCGACCTAATGAATAATAATTGTTGGTAGTAAGCAATGTCACCCGAGACAATCTGCGACGCAGAAACTGAAGGCGTGAAAGGTGCCTAACATTTTCTTGTAGGAGTTGTAGGTGTAATAGCAACACCGAAATTAATTTTAACGTAGATACCAGAGTTAGAGATCACTTTAATTATTTATTTGATATCAATTACATTTTAAATTGGTTGTACGGAAGGTACTAAAGGTAATGCCTACTTACGTACCGTAAAGTACTGATATCGTCCTAAAGTCTGTTACCGTTCTTTTGTGTTACAAGATTAATTTTCAACGTAGCCTAGTTGTCCAAACCAGGTTACACAAGATTAATTTCGACATAATTTCATCGAAGTCAACAAAATAGCAAACAAAATTCGCTATATTATGTACAAAAATATAGATATCCGTCCATATATAGGTACCTAGACATACGCGTTATTCATACTGCCGCAGGCATTGTGAGAATAAAATGGCGACAGGCCGCAGCTCCCCCGCATAATTTAGTTGTTATATTTTCGGGGTCGAGTCACCTTCGTCCGTGGGAGAATTAAATACCTTCGAGATACCCTACACGTGACCCTGGGTGGTGCCAACCAAGTGACAACACTACTGGTTGTAGGCTTCGGTCGTGGTTAGTCACCACCCACTGAACAAAGCCATGTCGCCAAGCGGCCTAGCCGTGTTCCGGCATGATGTTCGGTGTTGCCATTCATGGATGGCGGGTCAGATCAGCTGCGCTGCATGTGCCTAGTGAATGTAGCGTCTCGATCTACTGCCGCCTTCCTACCTAGGCAAGTATGCTCCATCTTAGATCTCATCGTCACTTACCATCAGGTGAGATCGAGATCAAATACTTGCCTATAACGTAATAAAAAAAAATAAAAAAATATTTTGTATAACGTTGACCTCAATTATTAGAATCACAAAACTTCGACAGTAAGTTGCGAAAATAGTATAACAATAACAAAAAGTTATTTTTGTTATTGAACATTAGGTATCTATGGCGCGGAAAAGCATTCTTGCAAGTATTATCGTTGATAAGTCAAATTACTTTCTCATCATATGGTATCATGTTGCCATTTGCCCCGAGATAATATGGAAAATGATCGCAGGGTTGAATATTCATAAGTAAGCGTAGCGGCAAACCCTGTTTGACGCGTGGCAAAGAGAATTTTACAGTCCGATCATGGTTACGATAATAATATCTTTAAAAAAGAAGGAAGAAAAGGTGATACAAAAAAGCTGAACATGTTGCAGTATTTTCAACCTTATCGATTCGAAATCTAAACCTTCATAGGCGTAGTTGTAACGTGTTTAATATAGGAAGGATAGATAAATATCTGTCTAAAGAGTTCTCTCTAGATACTTTATATACTTTTAATTGCATAACACATAAGCATTTTTATTTATTTCCTACACATTATAAATGTTACCGCATGATTAATAAGAAAAGCTTCCTTCGTAAAGGAATTATTATAATATAACAACTTGTAACATGATTAGAAAGTTAAAGTGTAAGTTCAACTTTATCATATAAGTAATAATGCCTCGTGTAAAACATCTGCAGTCTCGGTTCAGACCTTGAGTCGCTTACAGCATTGCAGCTCCGTTCGCGAGGAATAGAAAATGTGTAATGAGATTGCCAACAGCGAGAGGATATAGGTGTCTCGGAGGTATCAATAGCTGTTTGGAAGTAGTTTAAGTCGACATTACAAAATAACTAGAGCGTAATGATTAACAATTTCAGCATTTATTATTATTTTCTTTTGACAAAGAGTAAAAGGACTAAGGTGGAAGGAAGTGCCTTTAGTCTAAAAGGAATTTCTAGAACACCAGCTCCGTTACGTATTAAATTAAAATGCAACTCCATGCAGAACCGTATTGCCTAAAAGGGAATTTGAAATCACTAGAGCAGGAGGAAATTTCATTTAAAAAAATATGCTAGGCCAAGTTATATTTATTTCGTAAGGTTTTTTGTTACAGCAACAAATATGTTAGGGTTTTTTTAGTTGAGCGTTATTCCAAGCGATCGCGTAAAAACGTGGCTTCTGGATGAGGTCACATAAAAAGTAAACAGTAAAGCCATTTGCGCGGGGCAGATTGCTTGTTTCAATTTCTTTGATGCTTCATACATAAACATCTAAGTTATTAAATGGTATAAATACAAAAAAAACCTACTTTACGCCTTCTCAAAAGGAGTACACTGAATCGAACCTTCATCGAAATTAACATTTGAATTGAAGGGTAAGGATACTACTCAATATCCAGATACCTTCAGCCCGTTTTTCTTGGCTACCGGTTTTCTTGGTATATAAAATTTAACAAAAATAGTGTTAAATATTTTAAGGAACTAACAAGTACATATACTTGCATTTATGAGTAAAACATATAAGTGTACACACTTCATTTTTCTGTGAGAAAGCGTGACAGTACCGTTGCATCGCGGACCTAGTATGTGTGTGTTATCTTTAAAATTTCAATAATTTGATTATTTTATTTGGGCAAGTCTATTGATGGACCCCTTAAAATATTTACCAATATTATTCTTAAGCCTTAGTTATTAATGTTTTCCCAATTCCTTTTCGAGTAAACGATCCTCTGACAGTCAGCACAACATCAGTTAAGTTCTGTTTACCGGAAATATTGCAGACGGCAAAAAGCGGTTTTCATCGATTCTTTCGCGCTGAAAATATCCCCGTATAGAAGCCTATTTGAGCGGATTTTGTTGCATGTTATTTTCACCGTGACCTATTTAACGTAGTACCGAACCGCATTTTATCTAGTCTTTTTGTAACGGAGGTTTAATCTACATTTCTGAGTATCTCAGTAAAAATTCAAGCAAGTTATTACCGCTATCCAGACAGTACAGTAGAATGAAACCTATTTTATAAAATCATGCTAATTTTTTTTATTTTGTTACCTATCCATTAACACATCCATCCATCCATCCATAAATATTTGATCACAATCTTTTTCTGATGGTTTTGATTTGTGTCCACATTGCATGGCTATTATATGTACGTACTTAACGAAACTTATTGCTATAGATGTATGGTATGTCTTTTAGAATTACGTAAGACAGTTGGTCAAAATATTATTTATTTAAGTATAAAGAATTCGGTAATATTTGGGAAACTTTTCTTTATAGTTGTTTACATCTCTTTAAGGTGGGGTGGTATCTTTATCCCGTTATGTAAGTCACACAGGAAATTGATGGTGTTTTTATCGATGCCTATAGATACAAAATTTCTTTAAATATTTAACTTTAATTATTAGATTCCACAAATGACGACTAAACTCAATTTGTCACAACGCGAAGTATTGTTCCGTAGCTCAAACATTAGGACGTTGAGCAGAATGGTACTGTCCACCGAACACTCAAAATAAACTCAAATTGGGAGCTGTTTAACATTATTGCGCCGTAAAAAAAGACTCAAACCGAACTGGTAGCACATAAATATTTGTCAAGTATGTGTTAACAGAATCAGCGCCCAAGTTTTATGAAAAACCGTACACCTCATCTAAAATATTTTGAAACAATATCTGTCCGTACGTACGTAGGTAGGTACCTATTTTATTGTATACATGTAGTCTCATTACATAAGGATCAAAGGTATATACTTGATATACCTACTTGAAGAACTTGCGCAACAAAATGATTCATGATAAACATAGGACACTAACGTTTTATCTTTATTGCCGTTATATAGACTTATTTGTCGTTTCCAGTCCCAATCCCCAGCTTGAAATAACCTAGCCAGGAAACTTGTCTAGGTCAAAGTGGATCGTATCAAGGCGATTGGATAGGATGGATCGATATAATTAAACAGCTCACCGCTTGCCAAGTTGGCCAGACTGCCCGTGACCGAGTTGTCGCCATACACGACTACGACTGGTATGATGGCTTCTTTTTTTTTAATGTCAGGAGCGTTTATTACTGAGACAATGAAAGCGCCACTGTAAGATCTAGGACATAATATTTGTCAGCATTTTATGTGGTTATTGACCTGGACGCCGAACGTCGTTCGTTTGCTGAAGGAGTCTCATGTTTACTCTCCCTATCAAGGTAACTCTGGGGCGTATTATTAACTCTTATTACCAGGCTGTAACTTGCCGCCTTACAATAGCATATTTTCACTCAGTAATGATACCCTAAAAAAACAAATTGTGTTCAAACGTTGTCGGTCAAAGTTTATAATACAGACAGAGGCAGTTTGAAAACTTTCGATCGCCGAAATATAGTGTGCATTTACGAAATATACAAATATCGTTTTAAGAAGTTTTCGATTCAGTATCTAAAATCGATGTCGAATGATTTAAAATAGCTGCTGATAACTCATCCGCGTAACTATGAAGGTACGTACCGGACCATATCTACATCAAACGTGAAAAATGGACACTGTAAGCCCTTTGGCCGCACACATATATCTCGGGCCCCCGAACGTAATGCATACCAATAAGCGGCTTACAGGTATCCGACGGCGAATCCGTAATTACCTGGAGGGCAAACAAAATACTGGAGGCAGCAACTTATATGCTTCTTGGGACATAAGTAAACTAGAGACCATCAACAAGCTGACCATAACATGACCTGTCTCCAAACTGTAGATACGTCAGGTGCGGCCAAAAATAGCCGTAAATTCAATTCATAAGTAATTCTAAAAAACCTTTGTTAGGATACATATATGAAACTGAACCTTCTACAGCAGTTTTAAGAGTTGTGTATGCTATTTCTGTACACTTTATTTGGGTTAAATCTATAAGACGTGAAAGCCTCAATATTGTACCGACGATGTAGGTTAAGTGAGTCAGCTGATTCTCGCGAACATTAACGAAAAGAAATATCACTGGGTATTCATTTATTCGCGTGGAAGGGAGACGGGCAACCCCAAGTTTCCCTATTCATACGTAAATAACGAGTCATATTTGCTCCTACGGCCCCGTTGTGTCCGCTCCATCGAGCTTAATGCAAAACTCGTAAATGATGGGGGGAAGCGGTTGGTCTTCCAACACACCGCCTTAATCATACGCTGTTTGTTTTAGGTGCTTCCTAGTGTGATTTAGTTATCTACGTTTCTCTTGTAGATTCATATCATTTGTATTTTCGTGTTTTTCACATATGTCTTCCTTAAATTGCTCATAAACTACGTCGTTACATGCATAGCAAAAATATTGCCCACATTTTTCCGACCATTATCCCGCAGCCATTTTTGCGCGTATGAAAGTAGCTTTTAGAATTATCATACTGTTATGCTATTTAAGGATAGTTGAAAATAGTTTAATTTTAAACATGTTCCTGTAGGTGTAAATTGGGATACACTTATAATCGGGATAGCATGCTAAAATAAATTTAAAAACAGTGGTAAAATGCGTATAGGTAATTCATGAAAAGGTCGATGAAAAATTCGGACACTGGGGCGTTCGGAATCATGAGTTGAGTCCATGGTATCAGATTTCTTTACGAAGCCACTTACACCCTGTATATTGAATTTTCTGCACAACAAACCAACTAGCTTAGAACGTTTAAAAAAATATTCGTAAAGAAAAAACAGCGCTAGCACAAACCAAGCAATATTACGCCAATAAGGGTCGAAATTTACGCGCTAACTGGTATTTTCACAGTAATTACCTACCTACCTACGCATAGCTCTCGAGTTGGTGTATTACTGATTAACGGCTGTATAAATGGAACGTGGCTTAGCTTGGCGATTTGACATGGCTTAATCAAGTTGTACAAGCACAATTGGTGGTAAATTAGCGCTATTACCGCTATACTAGCCGCTACGTGATCGGCGTGTGAATTAGTGGCAAAAATATATCACATGAAGACTTTATTACGCTGATACCAAATATACCAACCTTTTACCTACTAGCTACAAATGAGTTATCGATTTAATAATATCTATAGGTACTATTACTGTTATACAGCCACTGTATTGCAAATAAATGTGTGTTTGGCTTTATGCAAATAAAGCCTCACCTCCTGTAACCTCCGTACCAGGCAAATCATTGTTACGTGGATCACAACAATTTGCATAATAATAATATTGTCAGACGAAAACACCAACTAAACCGTCCCACACCAAGCATCGCCTGTATTATGAGTGAGTACCGTACAATAGACTGGGGCGACCCTAATGTATAATTATTAACAAGTATACATATATATATTAAACTAGCTGTTGCCCGCGACTTCGTCCGCGTGGTATTTAACAACGTCTCAGCCGTTGGCAACAGCCTGCTCGCGTTCTGATCCCGCGGGACGCATTGCAGATTGTTGCTATCAAACTTTAAGCAGGCGCAGCGCTGCAACATTGGTTTTAATTTTTTTTTCGAGAGATACAATTTTTTTTTCTAAAATAAAAGTAGCCTAAGTTACTCCTTGTTACATCAGCTATCTGCCAGTGAAATTCCCGTCAAAATCGGTCCAGCCATTTCAGGATTACCCGGAACAAACAGACAGACAGACAGACAGACAGACAGACGGACAGACAGACAGACGGACAGACAGACAGACAGACAGACAAAAATTGTAAAAAATGTTGTTTCGGTATAGGTAACGTGTATACATCCAAATGCACTTAGTAAAAAGCGGTTATTTTAATATTACAAACAGACACTCCAATTTTATTTATATGTATAGATATCATGAACTCGTGTACAAACATTCATTAAACAATGTTGGCCCTACCAGTGTTCGCTACCGGGCACCCGCGGTATACAGAAAGCAGGAACTAATAATCTTCCTGACCTAAAACTAATATATCTCAGCATTATTTTTTTAGAAATTTTGAGATTTTTATGGCAATCAAATAAAATTTGACAAACAAAAAACAGTCTGTATAATTTATAGATAAATATGTTATGATAGATATGACATAGTTAGATAGATTTTGTATAAATAATATATTTGCATAATAATTGTTTCCACGAGTCGTTTTGGCAATCTGCTTATTAATAATGCATACGTCTCAATTTCATCCCACCCACGTTGCCAACACAGGTTATATTCTTCCTGTGTGAATTAACATATTTTATGTAAATAAGAGCTTTCGTTGAACGCACGCATTCCATATTTCCCATTAGTCTGCCAAATCTAAAGTGATGCAATTTTTTCCACACATAGTATTATTATTAAGGTTGGACTTTTTGCCGCTCTCTTACATGTCATTATTTTAGAAAATACTTACCAAGCACTCGTGGCCACATTAAATTGCATTAGATTTACCTTTGGATGTTTACTCAGTAGAATTAACATAGACCAATCTTAACAAGTACCATATGAGAATTTGTTCAACAACGAGCAAGCGCAATTAGCGTGCACCAAAAACCCCGGTAAATCTGTAAAGGCCGCGTCGGCCAACAGTTTAAATAATCTAGATCAACTTTGGAAAGATGAGTGCATAGGTCACGATGAAAGATGAGTGCAATTGGCATTATGACTGTCCTTATCTCTCTCGTGTCATGTCGCTTACTCACAGGAGTTACTGAGCTGTTTTTAATTGGCGACTATTATTAGCGATGTATTTTGTTTACCACACACACGTAACTCCGTAGGTAGAGGTGACATTTCGACAGCTCGAACGTTTACACATAGATACAGTTATAAGTATGATGATATGGCTTAGACAATGAACTAGGCAGTCGGTATCTACACGTATTCTTCCACAAAAGTTAAAATCGCGTGCATAAATCCAAACTAAAGCGAACTTTTATTTTTTCGCAAAACCTTTCTCTATCTTGTGTAAACTATGGTGCTTTGGGATTCCGTACCCAACAGTTTGATGAAAGAAATTTCATGAAAACTCTTTGAGGCCCCCGGGAACCGCCTGGTCGCATTTCTACCGCCACCGAATTAAATATTCAAAAAGAAAATACTGCCTGCTTGGATACTTTACCGACCAATTTACCTACAATATAGAGTCCGTGCATTGCACATATCCGATGCTATATATAATTATTATAAATCCTTAATGACCTTATCTGGGTTTTATTGGGGATCGTTCCCAGTCTGATGTACGGTACTAATACAAGTCTTACCTAGCTTGGGGCAGTGATGTTTTTCTAGCGATTTTAATATATTTGATTAGTATAGAAAGTACCAACTTTTTTTTTTCGTCCTAAGTCCTTTAAAGGAGGCTTTGTATTACACGAGTACAAATACGATTTTCAGGAAACAGCACTATAAATATTGAAGCCCAGCTGAAACCTGAAACGCGCTTAATAAACATTGTGCAATGATCCGTTTTGATGCAATGAACTGTTAAATGGATTGTTGCTCTCGGTTAAGCAATATAGCGAAATATTCTTTTATTTAAAATACACTGCAGCGAGTCACCTGTATTTTATAGACCTTTGGCAACATACCTACCTCGATCTCGATATTTAGCAATATATACCTGTAGATATATATATCGTTGTTTTTACGTTGACGTGAGCTTACTTTTAGTGCAAAATTTAACTTCATTTTGCACTAAAAGTAAGCTCACGTCAACAACTGAATGGCGACGGTGAGATCGAACCTGCAGCTTCTATATAATATGAAAAACAACACATTTTTTTTTCTGTATATAGATTTACGTGGTGGTAAAGAATTCATGTAGGAGCACCCACCCTAGGTTATGTAAACAAGACCACGTTAAATAAAATATTAATAAGTTTCATAGAATTTTATTAGAGCCTCACAAACGAAGTCACGCACCATAATAAGTACCAATATGTGAAATACGCCTGGAATTAGGCAAACACTTTTTTCTATGCGATTTTCGTCTTTCTGTCCGTGTTAATAAAGCGTACAAGCTATGCGGGAATATCAACCTGGCATGTAACTCTTGATTAGTAAGAAAACGGCGGTAGATATTCTGTTAGACTCTTTGCCTTAACAATGGGACCGCGTATTCCCATTTTATTATCTGCTCACAATATCGTCTCGCTTACAACAACTCCAATTAGAAAAGAACCTTCGAAGTGTTCACATTCTGTCAGGGTTGCTATAGGTACCTACACGTAGGTAGTCGGGTCAGCCAATTCAGTTCAATAAATTGTATTGTATTACAAAACTGTTTCGATAAAACTTGCCGACCCGAGAAGTATTAATATAAGTACGTCTCAGAGATGCTCCTGCGCTTCACCTCAGACCTTGATTGCAGTCAACTCGCGTAAAGACAATTAATTATTTGAATTAAATAAATAGCAGTTTTAAAATGAAATATTACTGAATCAAGTAGTGCCTATCGCATGAGTGAAATTAGCGCTAATAACGTATAAGTTCCCGTCAAAAACCATTAACCTCCAGTTAAATCGCTTGTAAAATGCAGCAATTATATAGTACGTAATACATCTTATAAGCTAGATGAATCTTTAGCTTAAGACCACACGTACAGGTAAACGATGGGAGGCTCAAAGCGTGTACCGTGTTCAAAGTGTAGAAAAAAAGTTAAATTATTCAGCACATCTGTTCGCGCGCTGTATCCTCTTGGGAGCACGTCTCATAGAATTGTCTTTTGGTATGTAGATTTCTGTTCCTTTTTTAAAAGCAGAGTAAGCAGACACGAGTGGGTATACACCTTATAGCACAGTTATGCTACAAATTCAATGCAAAGAAACATCCGACCCTTTTTAGGCGACGACAAAAAAAGGAGGAGGTTCGTATACGAAACGTATTTTTTTTATTTATGTGCTTTAACTTATGACATTCGAGTGAAATCGATCGTGATGGGATTTAATAAATCTCACATTTCGACTGAGCCATCTGAATGGGCCATTTTGCGATTCAATATTTATGTTACTTTCCTACCTACGCTATATACGGCCTATTTACGGCCGACCGTAGTTGTTGTTTTGCGTGTTCTTTTGTTTGGATTTTTCGCCCATGGCTGTTACATAACACTCAGTATTCTTCTGCAAAATGCTTCGTAATATAACTGTGAATTTATTAAAACTAACGTATAACAGTTTCCCGAGTCACAAACGTACTTACGAGTATCTAAACTAGGACTCAAAATGATACATTGGAAATTATTATTATTGAACTTTTTGTACGTCATGCTCTAAGCGAGGCTCCTAAGAATTCACCTAACAATGTGATGAAAGAGATTTTGCCTATGATAGGTAACATATCTTACACGAGTTAAAACATAAGGCAACCTGGAACTTGCAATAAAATCTAGGTAAATAATAATACAGGCAAGCTAGGGAGAATTATTGCTTATATGTATAGAGTTAATAAATTGTATGTTTTACGTAAATAATAATGCAGAAACGCGTGCGTGACTTCACGTTCAGATTCACCTTCGATACAAGAAATGAGTTGGCGAATTTGTGAAGCTATACAATAAATGATCTACGTGGCCGGTGTACACCACCGCACCACCCCGCTGACGTGACCTTACGAATCGACTAAACGACTAATCGATTCTCGCCACTATGAAATAACTTGACACGAACAAATTATACTATACACTTGGGGTTTTCCGGATTTATTCCAATATTCCGGACAACATTTTTATTCCCTACATAGCTTTATCGGTGGATAACGAACTTTAAAAAATAATGACTACTCAGTACAGCCGTTCCCACGTGATGTGCTTACCAACATACATAATTTCATTACATACTTGTAACTTTTAAAATATTTGTACTCTATTTTGGTTTCATTACATATTGCATTCATAATTTAAAATAATATAAATATATTTATGTTGAATATGTCGTACCACTTCGTTTGAAATATGGTTTAATTGAGTTGTTGGGGGTCACAATATACCAACACAAACTAACCACTTTTCGCCTGAAATAACACATTTGCAATTAAAATGGAATATTTAAACCGTACACCATTTTAATTTCTGACTATAATAATTTTAATGAAACTGTATAAATTGTACGCAACTTCCGTCTTGAAATGTGTATGAATACAAATGAGTTGGAGGTGGTCGCTAGTCACAGCTAGCTCCTCCCCCCAGCCCCACACCCCTCCACCACCAATGTAAAATAAACGCGTAAAACCCAAGACCTTGGCATATATACACCTAAACCATGCTTCCTTTCGTGAGGCTACGACGAAGGTATTCCATACTGAGTCAAGTCAAGTGTAGTAAAATATGTGGATGTAAGCTAGTACCTAGGTAGGTCAAAAATCAGGGCTATTTTTTTTTAAATGGCAGCCCCGTTTTATTGATAACCAGCACAGCCTGTATAGTGGCAATAACTACTAGATAGGTAGGAAGATATACAAATAATAATTTTCCTATATATTTCTCTGATGATATATTATCGACACTTAAGGTCAAATTAGCCAGGAATTCACTTCGGGGAGGGTGGAGCTCTGGACCAGAAACAATAAGCAACACCAACATACTCCGAGAGGGGGAGGGGGGTCAAGCTCTGGACCGGAGACAATAAGCAACACCAACATACTCCGAGGGGGGGAGGGGGGTCAAGCTCTGGACCTGAGACAATAAGCAACAAAAACATACTTCAGGGGTGGTCGAAAAGAGTCGAAAATATTTCAGAAAGTACCTATGTTTGAATCGTAAGATTAGGGATCATTTTTGAGGGATTTTGAACCCCCAAACCACCTACCCTACCTACGGCCATGAGTGTTCGTGTTTAGAAAATGTCATGTCAATCTTCATTTTTGACAGACCCAGAACTTGATATTACTGACGAAATTCCTACATTTAAAATGCCTAATAAACATTAGCGAAGTTTTATTCGAAGTTTATTATCATATGTTGTTTTTAAATCTAAATAAAGTTTGCTTTCAATGCAAACAGGGTCAATGTTTGCCATTCAATGTATACTGTAGCTGAGTAAACCGCCGTTCATCCCATCCCATTTCAGCTAAAAGGTTTTCCCATTAAACATTTCGCTTTTAAGCATAACGAATAAAAACACAACATTTTACTTACTTTTCATATCATTTTATGCCGAATAAGTAAGTAAACGTTCTTTAACAGTATTTTAATTAAGCCCACACTTAATTACTTAAACAAAGGAGAGTCGTACTTCATAATAAGTACGATTCTCCTATTAGGCTAAATAACTGAATATTCTTTAAGATTTTAATACGGTTGTAAAAACTTTGCTGGTTCTACACAGTCTTATGAGAACAAAATCATATCGCGATCTAGGTCCATGCTAGATAATATTATAATTATGAACGAATCTTTTCTCCCCAAGCTACACCATAAAATAGATGATACGCATTAGATGAACTCTCGGAGATAAGAAAATGTTCGCTATCCTTAGCACTAGAGCTAAGCTTAGGCATATTTTTATCCAATACATGTAGGTATAATTTGTTTTTAAAAATTCAATTAGCCACACTGTTAACATTAATAGAAAATAATCTTATTCTGTGGGTACTATTTCCCATAGTTGGTCGTGGGTATCGTCAATCATGGTGGAGAATTAGAATTATGGTAAATAGGCTCAATTATTGCTTGTTATATACAACACCACATCTGCGTATTCGTCATCTCTATTACGGATACCAGCAAGATTGGATTATTCCATTAAGCCAATGGTAATGCCAGTTGGAAGCGTCTAGCTAGGCAGTTTCATTATTTTTATGCTGAATCTTATTTCGTGCGACGCAACATACAAATATTTTGCCGGGAATTACTCCTACCAGAATAATGAAACGCAGAATTGTAAAATAATAATACCAGCCCTTTTAATGTCCCACTGTTGGGCACGGGCGTCCCCTCGATGCGAGGGGGGATTAGACCATAGTCCTCCACGCTGGCCCAGTGCGGGTTGGCGGACAAGCAGGTTAAGCAAGTGATAAACATGGTTGAAAATGAGATTCGCACACGAAAATCCAGAAATCCGAGAGGCAGGAGCCGGGGTTTGAACCTGCAATCCTCGTTACTGAGGCAAGCGTCCTACCAACTTGGCTATCAATGCTACAGAACCTGCTGCTGCATTACATAATTGTAATGTATGATTTAATATAATGGTACGCGTTTCATACAATACAAATAGTGTTGAGTTTTTGTAAATTGACAAAATAAAATAACGCAATATCTCAACGAAATCAACGAATTCTCGTTATATCGAAAAAATCTTATTCATAACCAGGATTTGTTACCCATAAATCTTTCATTAGCATCTATCGTAACATCAGCTCGTAATACGACTTCACACATGGCTTTATGTTAAAAAATAGCAGTCACGGAAAGATGTTAAAATGTACCTTTTGTTTGAAACTAGTAATTACTGTCAATGAACTACTCGTAACCCGGGGGTATAACTCTAGTTTCATGGTCTATACCCGGACCAAAGAAAATGTTGAATTTATAAATAGGAAAGTGTTAGTGGAGGTACTTACGTAACACCTACTCCAAGTTTGAAATAGATTTATTTAATATATACTTAAGTACTCTATAAAACAAAGTAGTGCTAGTTACGCTATTTATAACTCAAGAACGAGTGGGCCGATTATTATGATATTAGATATTTTTAATTTTTCTTCGCCGCGAATAGCAGAATAGATACTAAAATATGAGATGTTGATAAAAAAATAAAGCTGATTCATTTTCTCATACATTTGATTCTGTGGCGGTACGAAGTTAGCCAGGACAGATATCTATACTAATATTATAAAAGTGAAAGTTTGGATGGATGGATGGGTGTTTGTTACTCAATCACGCCAGAACGGCTGAACCAATCTGGATGAAATTTGGTACAGAGATACATTATAGTCTGGAATAGCACATACGTTTATCCCGGCTACGTTTTATCCCGGTAAAATGTATAGTTCCCGTGGGATAGATTTGTTTCAATTTTTCATAGAGCAAAGCATCGACATGATTTTATGCGCGGGTAGCACCGCAGGGCGCTGCTAGTATTTTATAATACCTAGAGATATGAAATTGACCATCAACTGCCAATATTCGGAATAATTATATGACAAGACGTTAAACTAAATGCCGCCACGTAATGAACGGTTGCATGCTCCTTCTAAAAATTCAGTCAGACGTTTCACAAATATAGTCGTCGGTGCACTGCGCTCTAAACTTTAAGAACTCGCAATAAAGTAACAAATCCAATTCAACTCCAGTCTTGCAATCAATCAACATTACAGTTTTGATAGCGCGGCTTTAGTGGTTCTCAAAGTAGGCTTACAGACATTAAGGCTTCGCGGAAGCATCCGCCCAATCACGCCGCGCCGCTAAGCTCGTAACAATTCAGGAAGATATTATCGATTCGGGATGGTCTATTTTTAACTTTGAACGTAGTCAAATATTTTCGTAAAGAATCAATGGATATTGTCGCGTATACCTACCTAATAACCATATACGTAGGTATATAGATAGATGTTTCATAACGATAATAACGGTTTTGCAGTTTCTAAAGCTTTCAGGTTTTTTCCTAAGCGTACGTGCCTTTAAGTAAATACCTAACATGTAAAAATTATATTATCATTGTGTAATTACATTTTCCTGACTTACTTAAGTAAGTACCTATGATTGATTCTTATTTTTTATAGTCCATGAATACGAAATTAAAGTATATAGCTGTTAATTATTCGTAATATACTTCCTACTGGAATATTCCGTCATCAATTATTATAGGTACCACAACGCGTCGAATCAAGCCGGATTTAACTGAATTACATATGTTCATATGCCGTTGTTTTCAATCATGAAGGTCTTTATTGGAAATATAATAGTCACTTGATGATACCATGTACTGTCGGACAGTACACAGCGAGGCTGCCTATGCTCACACAGTCAGTAAGTACCTGCCTCGTCCGAGTGCTAATATTTTTTCCATTTGCTTCGCTATCAGACTATTGCGCGGCATGCGCCTGAGGCAGCATCGAGACACAGCGCGGTCTGTCAGTACATGGCTATTGTCGCCTATAGCCAGCTAAACTAGGCGCTCGTACCGCAGCAATTTTAATTTTTTAAAAATACAAGTTTCTAACCACAGATATATGAGAGATCTGTGTTTCTAACAGATGTGCTTTTCGAGCTACATAAATATTCTATGCAACATTTCCTAATATAAAAATTATTCACTTCCGGACTAATATTTTTGTGTTTGCATAAATGACAAACGACGCAACTTTATGAATTTATGACGTCATTTCCACGGCGGCTGCTGTTCCATATAAAATAATATTTTACGCATACTTATATTATTGTTGGTTATTTATATTAAAATGGTATCTAGTAGTTCTATACGAGTAATATCGAAAATATCACATCATTGATAAAAAAAGAAAGAAAGAATAAAACAATGTAAGCATAATTTATGAAAACAAAAACCTGAGATGGTATCCTCTTAGTTTCTGCTTTCTTTACCAATAATAACAAAGCATTTTCAGAAGAAAAGTAGTCAGTAATGCCATTGAAATGCATTACAGACTATTCTTAGTGAATAGGTAATTATTATGAACGTACAGTTGAGTACAGTATGAGCAGTTGATTACGCGAATTTATTTGTTAGCTAAACGCCTTTACTTTAATGTCTACTTATTTGTCCAAACTTTTTATGTAAATTTATAGATACCATCCCATAGAGGTGCCGTTTAAAATTCCATACAAAATGACAAATACGCTATGCTATAATAGACTATGAAGTACATGTTTCGCTTACGAATAAACTCGCACTTGGAGCGCAGACAAGTCTCGAGGCGGGAGCCCTCTCGACACAAAGATAGCACATCTGTTAAATGCGCCTCTTTGATAAAAGGGCTCTCGAGGAGCGTTGTGAAAATAGTGGTGACCTAGCATTCGTTAGGCACTCAAAGAGACAGCCATAACGTGGAGTATAGTCCTCAAACAACTGTATTTAACTTTTTACTTGTTTAGTATTTGTCGTTAGTTTTATTAGGTGTAGTCGCTACACATTACGATTGGGGTTTGATAGTGTTAAAAGCTTCGCCAAATGTTAAAAAGGCATAATAACCAAACTGTTTTAATCTTGTGATGACTTGATTGTTTTTTGCCCTGACACGTTGACTCCTCAAAACGATGTGAACCTACCTATTGTATTAATTGGTTCGGAATTTAGTCGTGGTGATGTCATACGTGTTATTTCAATGTTCGCTGAATGAGCGATACACACTATGGAACAGTGAACTGTATTTCCTTGATTCTAAGTCTAAAATAACAGCTGATATAATCTCGATTACTACAATGCGGTTGTATCGTGTTCTATATTTGTCTTCATTAAATGTTCCGTAATAGAACAGCTGTATCATATAATTGTCATTTTAATCTTTATCTGTGTACGAATAGGTATCTTTATATTCAGGAATTATTTTCTTGGAAGAACGCAAGTCAGTGTTTGCAAGTGTGAAGCATTTTAGAAACGTTATAGGTTTAAGTTGGTAAAACTATACAAACGGAGAAAGTGGGGTCGTGCTAAAACTTCACCATTAATAATAAATTATACACCAGTGGGCGAGAAATTTAAAATAATATAGTCTTAGCGATACCTACTATACACTCCAGAAGCGGGATCCAGCGAAAGAGAATTGCGTTTAGGATCCAAGATAAATAAACATGTTTGTTTAGTTTATCGTTGTAGCAATGCCGTAATAAAGAGGGTTTACTTCCAAATACCTAGGTACAATCGCAGAGGTATAAAAATGTAAATTGACAATTCTCCGTGTCTGTACCAACTGTAGCTACTACTGACATTGTAAAACAAACGAGAAATTTCTGCCGCATACCGAATTAAAAGTGGATTGTTAATGGTACGCCCAGATACTTGTTGGATATACAAACGTAACGATGCCACTAGAAAACTGAATTCAATGCATTTTTAGTGGTACGCAAAAACTTTGTCCCGAATTTCCTAGTTTATTTGCTGGGCAAAAAGTTTTGTATTTGGTAACATTTGGCGCTAAAAATGCATTTTATTCAATTTTTTGTGGCAACGTTACGTTTGAAGATATAAACAATTATCTGGGAGATGTACGCCGTGTGTCAATAGAATATTCTTAACAGTTTGCGTGTACGCTGCACTGCTAGCACTTATACTACCAAAGTAAATGGACACAAAAAATATATTAATTACTCAAATTAAAATTTCCATCATGTTATAATTTAAACTATATTTGAAAAACTACTTTCAAGTTACTGATGTTTTTTGTTCGATTTTGATTTAATTTTACCACTGAACATAATTTATATATTCATAAGGAAAATTATCGTGACCACTCCCCTGTACATAAGTAGTAGCTGGGTACGAATATCGTGGAAGACCAAACACGGGCTATAAATGCGCTTGGTCACGCAATGAATCGCAGACCTTGCTAAATGCCCTTTCTAGTAAATATACATAGCTGTATATTTGCTACAACATGACATTTACCGATCCAGTTAGTGTTTTTTTTAAGGAATGGCCGAATAACTTCTACCCGAAAATAACCGAATAATACCCGTAGAAGTTATTAATAAGTTCAGAATAGGCTTCAATCTAATACATCATTTATTAACTATTATTTATTATATTTACGCGAATACATTGTAATAAAACTTTTATTTTATGTTTTAACGTTAAAAACTTAGCATAAGCGCAATAAAATGTGTAAAATAAGTTTAGTTTCAATATCTTTAATTCATTAACAATCGTGCACGAAAAAGGGAAACAAACTTTAAAATCCCATTATAAAATAATTTTAGTCGGTAGGTATATTTTAGTGGATCTAAGTATATTGGATGTATTAGAGAACGTACCGTATCAATTTCCTGGTTAAGGAATTATCCCGGGAATTATCATCTTGTTTGTTATCGGCTGCTAATACTTGCTTTGCTTTTATTAAAATCCACCCACTGCATCTAAAATCTTCATGATTCATAAAGCCTAAATCTGTTAGGAAGACGTCCATCAGCTGTCCTTACCTGTGTAATAACATTAATATACCACCTACAGCTATGGCTACAGCTTTGATATTTAAAAATATTTTGTAAAAATCTGGAAACATTTTTAAAATGTAGGTACTCTAATTAGCGCGTGAGCCGGCTGAGTAGGAACCCGTGCATAAACGCAATGTAACTAGCTACTATGCATTCATTTCTGCGACTCAGCTCGTTAAATATTCACGATTAATGAACCTCACCTTTGTTTAAATTTGTCAAAATATAAACGAGTTTAGTAGCTCCCAAAGAATGTACTGAAGACTTCAGCAAAATGGAAGCCAGCTATTAAAAATATATCAAGACCAGTTAAGTTCTATAGGTAGGTTTTGAATACTTAAATACTGAATATGGTGAAAGGAACATAAAATGTGACATCTTTTGTAAACCGATATTATGAATGAACTTTAATTTGAATAGTTTCATGTTAAAGGTATTATAATTATGATGTAGGTAGGTAACAATAATTTTCTTCCGCCCGTCCCTTGAACCCTTACCAGCATTAACTTGTTCTCCTTAATAAAATAAAAAAAACATTTGTTGCACCCATAAAGAAATACAGAAGTGGTAATTAAAGCTGTAATTCATCAGTGTTTGCCAGTTTAATTGCGACAACACTGTAGAACAAGATTCAGGGCAATATTTACATTTAACTGCAGCAACGCGCGCGAGCGACTGAAAGTAATTAGTGTGGATGTGATGCGATACAACTAACTACGAATACGTCACAAATATAGTGGCCGGTAATAAATAAGACACGCATTTATGCCTACCAGATCCTTCCAGATGGAACGAACGTATAGAGTGCTAAAGAGCTCATTTGTAACAAGCATCTCTAGTTATATTAGATTTAGTTCTCTAGTTGATTTAGAATCTATTCCGTAAGTTTCACTATACTATTCTAAGAGGAGCAGTTGAGCTTGACGCGACAAAAGCGACAGAAGCAACAAATCTAAATATTCTTACAAATTGAAGTATGCTAGTTGTCTATGGATTCGGTTAAAAAGATAAGATCTAATTTAAAGAAAACAAAATAATTAGTCTATGCTTTAAGAAAAAAAGAACATTGGTTATTCAGAACTTCAAATCTCTATCTAACCAGATACAAATAACCGCTTGGAATAATAATATTATACGGGAATGGTGTGTAACCTTTATAGCCAGACACTATACCTCAATAGCTTGTATCAGCAAACTAAATAACATACACAAGTATATATACGCAGTTGCCGTCGTCGGTCCGAGAAATAATTTCATATTGGAATTGTACTCTGCCGTTGGCTGAAAACATTTTTCAATATCGAAATGGTTGTACGTGGTGTGGAACGATCTGGACACAACATATGTAGGGACCTACTTATTTGCACGTGTTGGCGCTTCGAGACTTTCAATAACCTATCCGTATATAATTATTTTCTTGCGATTTATGCTACTTCATAAAATAATATACAAATTCTTCAGTAAAATTAAAAGCAAATAATAAATTGTAGATTGTACAACAAGTGCATAAAGTGAACGATTTTTTCCGAGATATTTATCAGCCCTATAGCGAGGCCTGCAGGTGAGGGTACATATTTAAGTCGAGGACAAAATAGCGTATTTTATAAACGACTTTACTTTTCACTTCGATTGCGAAATTTGAATAATTTTATATCTTAGCCACACATACCTAATAGAGAACTAAAAAAATCTTCTATCACACACATTTGTGTTTAGCGACTGTCTTTTTTAATCTTTTTCTTCATGAAATCTTTGGCTGTCGGATACCTTTACTGCCATATCAAGAAGGAAGCGATGAAATCCGTAAGATATCGATTACTGGAATTAGTTCGCCGGTCGCGTAGGTGCCTACTCGTTCCTAAAATGCCAAGCACTGCCCTTGCCTCTCTCAATGCCACTGGGAATAATTTTACCCCGAATTCAATAGAACTAAGGTACTATAAACATTATTTCCGCCTTCTAATGTAAACTGCCTTGATTTTTTAGTAGTCACATGTGACCTGAAGATTTGTTGGCCAATCAACGCAATGGTCTATTGAATAAAAAAGTCTTCAGTCTGAATGTGCCCGGTAGGTACCAAATGTAAAAGCCAATTAATTTGCTTATAATACACATTATTTCATGTACCTACCCTACCAAAACAAATTATTCACATATAATTTAGTAACCTAATCCCCTTCGCATTGATGGGAGGCCCGTGCCCAACACTGGGACATTAAACAGGGCTGGTATTATTATTATTATAATTAGGTACCTATTAATAATTAAAAAAAATGTTGGGGTTCTTTCATTGAAAATTATATTTTGCTTTGGGCCTGACCCCAAACTAAAATATATATTATTATTTAAAATAGCTGTTGCCCGCGACTTCGTCCGCGTGGTATTCAACAAAGAGAACCGTTGACAACAGCCTGCTCGCCCATTCTGAGCCCGCGGGACGCATTGCAGGTTGTTGCTATCAATCTTAATCAGGCGCTGCGCTGCAACATTGGTTTTAATTTTTTTTCGTGAGATCCTATTTTTTTTTCTAAAATAAAAGTAGCCTAAGTTGTTACATCAGCTATCTGCCAGTGAAAGTCCCGTCAAAATCGGTCCAGCCATTACAGAGATTAGCCGGAACAAACAGACAGACAGACAGACAGACAAAATTGTAAAAAATGTTGTTTGGGTATAGGTAACGTGTGTACATCCAAATGCACTTAGTAAAAAGCGGTTATTTTAATATTACAAACAGACACTCCAATTTTATTTATATGTATAGAAAATGTTCCGATTCCTCCCATCCAATTATTTTTTCACGTTTTAATCAATATTTACTGAGCTAATTAAACTCAATCCCATAAAAGAACATTTTATAGGAAACTTTTGCACTTAATTATAATTTCATTGGAATTACTTAGACTAGGTAGGTAGAACTACCTCTCGGTTAGAAAAGTTATAACCCGTCCGGATAAAGAATGGGCTTATGAATTGCCGCTTATAAAACCTATTCTTCTACTGGGTAGCCTTCTAGTCATACTGTACAACTACTGTAACATAAAATTATAAGTAATAGGTAAGTACTTAATACACAGGAGTGAAAGAGTAACGAACGATGTTTCTCTGTGGGAGACGTATGTATGTATGTAACCTACACCCCCGTGCGAAGCCATTACATAATCAAATTATGAATCATATTCTTATCAGACTTGTACCTACCTATTACATCGTAAGGAAAATACTGACATTGCAATAAAATTATTCAAATTACCAACGTCAAGTTAATCACACGCAAGGCGAGTTATATGAGACAAGTTAAGTAAATTATTAAATGTTCCACAAGATGGCGCTAGTTTAAAAGTAAGTTTGGTGCTCAAACAAATTACTCAAAGGTTTGGTGCCATCGGAAAGCTTGAAACGTTTGATGCTAATATTCAGAAGGGTGTATATTTATATTTACATGTAAATCAACGGTTTTTGTACTTTATATTTACCTACTTATTTACAAACAAATGGGGAAATTCTCCCATTTGTTTAACTATTGTTGTTGTTGTTGTTTTGTACTTTATATTTACCTACTTATTTACGTCTAAGTAAATATGATCTTACCATCATTCCTGTCTGTCGTCTCCAGTGGGTCGGCAGAGGTGCACTGCATTTTCCCCATATTTATTGGCGGCGTATGAACCCTCTGGAAGTGAGTAAAAAGCCCCGACACAGATTCCCGCCGTGAGGGGGGAGTGCGAGATGACCGCGAGAGGCCATGGACTGAATACGGATGAGTTCGAAAACATCGATCCACGTGTATCGAGATTTGAGAACACAGAATAATGACGATAAAAATAAAAGTACATTTGAAATTGACTAGATAGCGCTAACGTCGAATTAAATCACGGTATGGTTTCGTGTACTATTAAAATACTATTTATTTACGATCGAATATTATGTAAATCCGGCTCGAAGGACCAAAATGTAAATATTTTTGGAAACGTGCACGCTTTCCGCAAATTCCAGCAAAAGCGTATTCTATGCACGTCATTTCAATTGTCTAGCTAGAGCGAATTGTATGAAAATGATTATCTCATAATATTGTACACCTTTTTTGTTTGACCTTATAAGGACACCGAAGTAACATGGTTGATGATATATATATGGGTAAGATAAATAGTAGATATATGTACTATATCGGTATGCCTAGTACATTGTCTCGTTGGACTTAATTAATCCCCAATTTGGAAATTAATGAGTAGCCTGACAAGTCTAAGACCCCGTCGCTAAGAAAGGCTTCATTGAATTTCGGCTCAAAATGATTAGAAGTTTGGAACTCCCTATGCCCTGGAGGCATTCGACTTATGTATTTAGGCAAGGCTTCCCTTACTAGTTACCTAGTCGGTGATTAAATAATGAGAAATCACTATCAAACTGCCAATACGGTAACTAGATTATTTACTATTCATACCGGTACTAGATTATTTACACATTGTGCCGTGAGTAATGTGAAATATGAAGTGTGCCCGCTGAAATAAAATCAGTTATTGCCCACGTACTCTTGAGGTCAAATATCTTGATAGTATATCTGTCTATGGATAATATTAAAAAGAAATAAGACTTCGACTTCTTCTTAGCGTTGTACCTTTTTTAATATTAGTTTCGGCTACAAAGTACCTTGATTTGTTAATCACGGATATTTTGAAGCGATTGCTATAGGTTACTCATCTGATAACTAACTAATACGACTACCGGACTGGTATTCTAGCAGATAGCTCATACAAGCCGGGCATTTACTTGCTAAGCGAGTAGCTTTGGCTATTCAGCGAGGAAATGCGGCCAGCATCTTGGGTATAGTACCGCATGGGCCAATTAAGTATTAAGTAGGTAAGCTTTTCTATTCTATTTATAATTTAAATTTGTGTTGTACGTACTTATTGTGTAAATAAATTCTGTCAAATAAGTTGAGGATAAGGTTTATAAGCACATTCTGAAACGGTCTTAAGTTTAAGATTATTTGTTGCGAATAAACATATTTTATACCTACCCTGTAAAGGCTACTTTATGTTATAGTTACAGTAGGTATGTATACAGTCAGGTAGGTAGGTAATCATGTGTTTTACATCCAACATCTTATACGAAAGCACAGTGAAGTGAACAGCGCAGCGCTCATGTTTACACTGTGTTATATGGCGTATACTATACTTAATAACATGTCAAAAGCAGGGCCTGCTCATAATTGGCTTTTAAAGCAGGCCTAATAACAAAGTTTGTGTGTCGAGCGAATTGACGATGCGAACGAGCACTTTGTAGCAACTTTGATAGGAACTAAGGAGGACTTTACTCCCGTCTCCCACCCCACTTTAGAATTTATTTAGAGCTAAGTGACGTTTACAGATAAATATTGCCATGAGAGAAATACTTATACTATATTACTAGGTGAGGAGACAATAATTCGCGTAAATACTTAGCTATGAATAAAGTGGGTCTAATTAACGGCTTCTAAGACGTCGCACTTTAAGTTCGCTGTGCGGTAACAGATTTTTAAATATTGTAGCGGGATCGAACCCCGGTAGGGGCAAACATTGTGTGATGAGGACGAATGTTTTATACCTAAGTTATAGCCACTTAATATTTATAAGAATTTATATCTTTGTTTCTCTATATATATTTATATCTTTGTCTAGTGCCCAAGATAAATGGGAATCTAAGTTTGGGGCTATATCAAGGTGTCCGGAATAAAATCAACAAAAAATATAGGTTAAGTCCGCCAACCTGCACTGAGCCAGCGTGCTTAAATCCCCCTCGCATGAGGGGAGGCCTGGCCCAGCAGTGAAACATTACGGGTAGTATTTTTTCTTTCTAAAAATAACTTGTCATCTCATATTTTAATACTATCTGTAAATACGATACCCCTCGTCACATACTCGTATAAGTCGATACAATAATAAGGCTTCAATAAAAAAGCCAACACGTTAAAGAAAATAGTGTGTAACACTAACCCACCCTTTTAGAACCTTTTAGAACCAGCCCTTGTATCAAGGCGTGCGTATTGAATTGATATTGAATGTTTTTGGTGTCATAAAAATGTGAAATAAACTGCTAGTTATTAAGGCGCGGTAAAGGTATGACTCAATGAAGATTAGCGAGATAATAAAGTATTATAAATAATTATCGCTACACGAACACACTAACTGTACCCTTCCAAACTAAGCAACGCTTTGTGTTATGGGTACCGTACAATGGATAAGAGGCGATCCCAGCGACTCGGGTACAAACATACGCGATCATCTTTCAAAGTATTTATTCTACCGGGATTCGCACACAGACCCTCGGTATAGAAAGCAGGGTCAACTCCAAACTGAACCAATCGGGTTGTCATGTTGCCAATAAGTATAAGACCTAATTCCCGCACCAGGGAACAGGATGCCACCCGGCTTAAGAGATGCGGGCAGGGAATAATCCCATATAAATGGTCCATATAAATGGACCCGGAACTCGGCTTGAAAGGATCCGGAAGCGACCGGAACATACCTGGTTACACACGCCACAAAGCCCGGATCCCCCGGATACATTATTTCAATGGGCTAATGTTATTTCATGTTTTGTTTGAACGGGTGCCTCCGTAACAATGATCACAGGTACAAACCCCGGCTCGCACCTCTGGGATTCCTGGATTTCATGTTCGAATCTCATTTTCAACCACGATTTTCATTTGCTAAATCATGAAAGAAAACATCGTGAGGAAACCTACATGTCTGAGAGAGCCCCTCGAAAGACGTGTTAAGTCCGCCAAACCACACTGGGCCAACAGTGAGGGGCTATGTCTCATCCCCCTCGCATTGATCGAAGGCCCGTGCTCAACAGTGAGATATTAAATGGGCTGGTATTATAATAATAATAATTTATTGTTATGCTAATATTATTTTCTAATGCTACGCCGGTAGCCGTACCTACCTGCTACGCGGCTACGCTTCGGCGTAGTAATCTTGTTAGCTATGCCAGAAATCTGGCTAATAAGATCCTATATAGCCTACTATATAAATACTATATAGCCATCGTTTGCATAGATTTCGATAGCAATTAGCTGCTAATTAATAAATTAAATATGATAATAATGATACACGAAAATATTTTCATTGTTTTCAAATGAAAATATACTCTGTCTTCAAAAAGCAAATCGTTATTAAAAAAGTAATGTAAAATTTTACCTTACCAAAAATGATATTTTTAATGATTTATTTAAGAAGATGATTTAGCTTCTTCCGAGGATTTACGAACTGGGCCCGTATTAGCATAATCCCATCATTTCGTACCACCTCTACAAATGGATGACAACTTTTTATCGACCAAACCTATTAACTTTAATCACTTAGACGACCTGATTAGCTCAATGGATGACTTACCCAACTTTCTGTACTTAAGGGTCTCGGGTTCGAATCCTGGTAGAGACAGACCTTATGGGATGAGCACAAATATTTGTACCCGAGGCATAGATGTTTAATATCTATATAAGTATTATATACTGGGTTTCCCCCCAGTACATTGTACGGTACCCATAATACAAGCGTTGCTTAGTCTGACACTATATAGTTGGTGTGTTCGTCTGCTGATATTATTATTACTTGGTGGAAATCAAAATATTTAGGTACCTACTACTGAGAAACAAAACGAAACCCAAGTACGTATATCATAAGAGATACAATAATAAACAAAAAACATTATACCCTTTGCTGTCTTGTTTTTAATTCAAAACAGCGCCTTATTTATGAAACAAAAATGAGTAATATTGTGCATGCGAGTATTATTAAAATGGGTCGGCAGTTGTCGACTTAATTAAACTCGGGAGGGTGTGCCAATGAAAAAAGGGTTTTATTAACGCAATAGAAGAGCGGACCCCAAAGTATTTATACGGGTACAGTAGGTAGATTAAGATCTAAATTAAAAACCATAACACTTCTAACTTATTTTTTATACCCGAGACGAAACTGAAACGTTTTGCAATGTTCGCGTTGAAAATGAAATTTATACTCACTTCTGTTTTATTTATTTTGCCTTTCTTGCTTTCAACGATGTTAAAACGAGTTTCACAAAGAAACTGATGGTCTTTGAAACTTTTGCATTTAAAAATAACACGTAAATGAACGTGAATATAAATAACTGTTAATGGATCATGTTAATTTTCATAATGAAACTTAGCTTTTCGCCGCAGTTCACGGCAAGGCCGCGGTGCCATCCTCGCCATGGTACATAAAATATTATACATGCTACGGCAGGACTAGACCGAGATTGTTGTATTATAAACCTTTCTATTTCTGCGCAACTTGAATTATGAAATTATACGTTTATAATGGTGAACCCCCATTATCAATGTAAGTCTACGTAACACCATGACTGTAATTCAGTAAATAACTTCCTGGCGGTATTGTTAAAACGTTTCCTTGTTTTTATTGTTCCCACATAAAAGTGGGCGAACAATCGCAGTTATGTACTTACATATTATAATACTAAGGGGACTTTTACTCATCGCCATCTTTCCGTAAAACTTACCACCTATATTTTTTTTTGCAATATGGCAAATATTATTCTCCTCATATTTCCAAGTCAAATGATTGCTATAATTCAAGCTTATTTGATAAATTTATTTATGTCTACAATCTATATTAGCAGTCATATTATAATCAATCGCAAATACGATAGCAAGGTTTCATTTATTCTCATGATTTGTGTGTTTATTTTGATGAAATTCTTGCAGAGTAAGGCGCGTCATGTGGAGAAGAGCGCAGCGGGTGCGGGCAGATTGAAGGTTCTCTCCACATGCCAACGACACTCTGCAGTCTGCAGAAAGGTACTTCCTATAATCAAACTGCATGCTGTGCATTCCAGTATGCCGATACTAGTAAAACTATACTTCATTTTGTTGATTGGAAAGAAGTTAAATTTACATGCAAGTTTTTTTATTTTTTATTACGTTATAGGCAAGTATTTGATCTCGATCTCACCTGATGGTAAGTGACGATGAGATCTACGATGCAGCATACTTGCCTAGGTAGGAAGGCGGCAGTAGATAGAGACGCTACATTCACTAGGCACATGCAGCGCAACTGATCTGTCCCGCCATCCATGAATGGCAGCACCGAACATCATGCCGGAACACGGCTAGGCCGCTTGGCGACATGGCTTTGTTCAGTGGGTGGTGACTAGCCACGGCCGAAGCCTACCACCAGTAAAACAGTTTTAAAACAGTTGACTACTTAAACACATAGTATACTTTTGAGCCTTATTCATAATTCGGATAATTAAATTATCATGAGTTGTGCTTTGATTTTCGTAGGATTACTTTATTATTACAAGTTATCTAAACATGTTTATATAGTGTAAGTATGATATATAAAAAATCTAGTGTCCAGAGTTCACAGAAATGTATTTCAATTATACTCCAGACAACAGCGTCTATGAAAAAATAACGCTATGTCGTTTACTATAACAAAAACAAAACCAATTTAAAAAAAATTATTAAAATTGGCATACTTGACAAAGACGCTCGATCCTGGTTTATCCCGCAGGAGATTCAGATATACTCGAAAATTGTTATTGGTCATAAGATAAGAAGTAGAGTAAACTTACGTACAGCAGGTACCTTAATTACTCTAATTTGGAAAGTATAACAAATATTAGATACGATATATGTACGTACTTATGATACAACATTATAATAAAGATTTCATACCTACTAATTTAGTTTTTTTCTACAATAGGTACGTATAATAAGTCAAACTACCTAAACAATCAAAAATTATGTTTTCCCCATCTCGGCACGGTCTAAAAAGAAATGCAAAATAAAATGGACTCTCGCATCATAAATTTCGACATTTCCCCAGACAGTACCTTTCTTACTTCATATGTCACAAATAATAGACCTGACAAAACCATCACCAAGTACCTTATTTTCTGCTCCACATTATATTACTTGTTTCAGACTTTCAGTTGAAGTTATTTTCTTAACAAATAAATGATAAACTGCGCCCGCTTTATCAGGAGACGTAACAAAGCAATATTTGATTCTACTAAGCTGATTGGAAAAATCGCCCATTTTCCTCTGGCGATTGCTATTTCTAAAGTAAATTCTCATGTTTATTTAGAATACCACAAATTTACAGACGTCTCTCAAAAAAAGAGAAAGCAATTCGTATTGTATAGGTAGTAATTACGGCAGTCAAAATATCATAAGCCATGGAGCCCGATGATTCGCGTATATCAAGTCTTATTGACGTCATAACCATAAAACAACTTTTAAAAGTAGGTCATGTATGTTCCACAAGTACAGCAGAAAAAAATATCATGTGGGGGTGACCTTACCGCATGCCTCTTGCCTACCCCAACAAACACGCTCGACTTCAGCGCTGATGAGGATATTCATTTGGATACTATTTACGTAAAGTATAAATCCTGATAGAAGAGGGATGAACCCGTATATCCATATCCACGAATTTTCCCATACACGATTTTTACTGGGCGTGTCAAAATGCAATATTTTGGAGGAGGATTTGTAAGGTTTTAATTTATGATAGTTGGTCAACAAAATAAGCCAGTAATCCCCTTTTTTGTAATTGACACAAATAATATTTGTACCGTTATTTCAGATGTCCTAATATGGATTGGTCATGCGTCGTGGCACGCGCCGTGGCCGTCTTCCTTATGCTCAGCAGAGCATCTGCTCTCACATCCGACATGTAAGAAACTATGAACATAGACAAATTTTATCTATAGAATAGATAATACATGCCTCATGTGGCGAGTGGTACGGACACCACGAGTGAAAGCAGGGGAGGACGAGTGTGAAGAGCGACAGGTGACGAACCGTAGCTAACACGGTAGCCGGTAAATGGCCACCGAAGCGTAAGGGTCCTCGCTCCACTTATAACCCTTCGGTATTATGCAAGCTGTAAATTACTGTAAAGCTAGAGCTACGATTAAACTAACGGCATTATCAGTCTCTATTATATCATCTACATAATAAGCCCCTCCTTTCTCTGCCGCTAATTCTATTGTAGTTTAGACACAAAGTAAATGAGACACAACTTAGAATGTGCTGTCTTGGTCATACATTGCGACTATAAGCAGGATGGCATTATTCAAATGTGTGTGCTGACAGCAAACTGCTTAATAAACCAACCTAGAGCTGTGATATGTACTCTGATTTGTTTGTTAGTTCTGAAATCATATCATGCATAAGTTTGACCAATCCTATCCTATTATCTCTGCCGTAGTACGAATACAGTAGTATTCGTGTTTATTAGAAGTTATCCTAAAACCAGACACATGTTTGTCTAGAGCAAAGTTAATTTCACCTACAGCTTTTCGATTCAGATGTATCACTTTGGTATATTCAATGCCATGGATGATTCTGCTTTGCATGAGATAGAAAGTAGGTAGGTACTTTTATAAATAGCAAACCTGTGAAAATATCAAGAGTTGTCTATTGACCGTGTCAATGTTCTGTTTATTAGCTTATCGTAGGACCGAGTGTAGGTTTTGTAGTAGCAAGGTAATTAGAGTTAAGCTAAAATCAATACCAAGTCAACCCTGCGCTTCCACGCGCTTGATTTGCCATCAATGCGAGGATGATGGATTGCCTTTTAATTTTGCTGTGATTTGCCAATACTCAATCTTTATTGTAGGTACTAAGATACCCATAGATAGCTGTATCTTGGATGATATGACCCATATCATTATTTTCGACAGATTTGCAGCGGGAAAGTCGGACAAAGAGATACTGGACAATCTTTTAAAAAATACCCGCTATGACAAAAGGCTGCTTCCACCAGTAGATGGTAAATATCTTTATTATTCATTGTTTGTGTGTGATTAATTGCTTTTAAACCAACTTCAAAATTGCGATTGTATTTTTATTTCCAGCCATGATTTTAAAACTATACTTGGGTGTTACGTTTGTGCATAGTTTGCGTTTGTAGATGATACGATGTTCGTGTGATATTGCAGATCCAGAATTCTGTTGTGGTCTAACATCGCCCAACGACTCTCTGGCACAAAATAATGTCGGGCTCTCGTCGCTTCGGCCTCGCTCGCACAATCGCGGTGCGTTGTGTACTATGTTTATGAAAAGAGAAATCCTTCCACATCCTATATACTTTATGTAACTAACTAATTCGTAGCTCCTTTATGTGTTATCGCAAATCCTTGCACGCAACTGCGATTGTACTATCACACGCAACTGTAGAAACGTTCTTCTGTGCTTTAGAATAATTTCAAATAATTATATCACATTATTATTTTTGTCCTCTATAATGATATTATAATGAATGCACTTTAAACTAGAACAGAACACAAACACTAGCGTTAGCTACCTCATTTGAGTTTAATTTCCTACTTATTTATTAATAATGGCTACTTATTTATAAAAGAAAACATTACAGTCTATAAATATTATTTCATTAAAACTTCTAATATCTTCAAGTGTTTTATTTAAGACATATTTTTTGTTGTATATCATGCTTTTACTGGAATGATTTTCTCTTTTCACAAACATCAGACACAATCTTACTTGTCTATCCTAAATGTGTAATTTCACATTTCTTTTCCAATAGTAATTGGATCTGCTAGCATCTTATTACTATCTGAATATAGCGACATTACTACGGTTAATTATCTTTAATATGTCCTACTATCGTCAGTTCTATATTATTCTAATTTAATTTACTCATGGACAACATCACAATAGTGTCTTGTTAATATTACAATTAGTGGTAATAATAATTATTAACTAGACATAACGTTATTTCAACAGCGGTCTTATTATTTAAACTACAATTTCCAGCACACATTAGTATTGCATGAACTTTAAATGTAATGTCGTGTCGTGTTTTATTGTTTGAGTTAAATTAGCTACAATTGTCTATTGTTTCCAGGTGTCCTCACCGTAAATGTTAGCGTGCTACTTCTTAGCTTAGCTTCTCCGGACGAATCTAGCCTTGTAAGTATAGCTATATTAACTGGAATGCATTCTTTACGCTCGGGGGCGGCGCATTATTCCTTTTCTTGTAATTCTAAATTAATGAAACTGGACTGTAAGATATAATTGTTTTAATCAGACAATTGCACATGGGATGACAAGCGTGATGGTATTATTTGTATATGTTGAACGCGTATAATGTGCGGCTTCCAGAAATACGAAGTGGAGTTCTTGCTCCAGCAGCAGTGGTACGACCCGCGGCTGCGGTATTCCAACCAGTCGCACTACGACTACCTGAACGCCATCCATCACCACGAGGATATCTGGCTGCCAGATACTTACTTCATTATGCACGGCGACTTCAAGGTCCGTATGCAATACAAGTTTACTACCAATGACAAACTGTGTTTTCATCTAATTTTATACATAATTATTTCCACCATGCTTGCGTCTGAAGGAGTTTTCCCAGCACTCATGGGTATTTATAACTACATACAATGCTTGATGAACCTCAACGGACTATTACTTGTATTGTATATACAAATTATTTTTATAGCTGACACCTTATTCTGCTCGCCTGGTTTTCTTTCTGGTTTTTCAAAACATGCAATTTAGAATTTGGAATTGTTTTCTTTTAGATATCATCGTACTCGGTCCAGAGGTTTGACAACCAATAGTAATACATTATCATGTAGGATAGGTTTTATAAATAGCGCAAACGCTTTGGATTGGATAATTTTCATTATTAGAATTGTCTTCTTAAATAAGATTAATTTTCAGGACCCAATTATACCAATGCACTTTGCATTGCGTATATATCGCAATGGCACTATAAACTATTTGATGCGGCGACATCTCATCCTGTCCTGTCAAGGGCGGCTCAACATCTTTCCATTTGATGACCCATTGTGTTCATTTGCATTAGAAAGTAGTAAGTATAATCATCACTCTAGCTGTTACATCCGTTTCTTATTTATTATTATTGTCTCCCTGATTGTTGTGTACCTCAGAGACCTTTTGTCCAAGCTTTGTTTTATTCAACATAGTGATTTGGAAACATTAAAACTTTGTATGATCTCATCTCCCTCTGTGTACTTCCAGTATCGTACGAGCAATCAGCCATCACATATGTGTGGAAGAACGACGAAGATACATTACGGAAGTCACCGTCGTTAACAACGCTTAACGCGTACCTCATTCAGAACCAAACCATCCCGTGCCCTATCAAGGCCAGTTGGAGAGGTAATTCACGTAATGATTACACATAAAACATAATCAACATCGCTTATCAAAATATATTGTTACTCGATAATATAATAAGTACATATATGATTTTTATTTTTTTACAAGTAGATTAATAGTGTCCTACATTTTATTTTGATTACTTCTCGAGCACATCCTTATACTTTGCATAGCAAATGATGAACCGGTAAACGCGTAATTAAATCGAAATTCTGATTAACTCTTTTCAGCTTGGTCTTGATTTATGTAAAAAGGTTAATTTTCATGTGTTTTATTTTGTGTGTTTTTAAATCAATTAATAATGTAGAAGCTTTGTAGTGTACGTTATGCGATCTTGTCTAAAAGTTACATAATTAGCGTATCGCTAGACGATCAGCATGTTCGTTTAGGTAGTATGTCCATCCACTAAATGTTACTTTTAGTCGTGTGACAAAACATGAGTAGTGTACATAGATAGTTTCACACTTTTTCACTACTGTTACTTAATGAATGTGTCACTGAGTAACAACCTGAGAATGTAGAATGTAAGAGTTTGTTAACGTCTTTGCAAGCAGCTGAGGGTAATTCACTTTACGAGGAAGACGAAGAGATGACATGTAATCTTTGCCAGAGACGCTTTGAGGAGCAAGGTACTTAAGTTGCACCGGACGAGGCACCGTTATGTCCGGTGTCGTCGTATTTGCCATATTTATCGCTTATGTGTGAGTAAATGCGTTATTGTGTTATATTTAAATAAATAAAATGTTGTTTAAATGTGTTGTCGTGGAAACTCAGCCGTCTTAATGGAATTCGAAGGTTTGCTCCTTTATGATACATCATTATCACTGTGCATTCATATTTCTTCTACTTAGCCGCTCATCATTTACTATTATATCATGCATGTACATTTACAAACATGTCTGTAATAGCACGTGTTTAAATAGTACTAAGCTGTTGTTGTTGACGAACTTCATTGCGCTACAATGTATGTTCACAGACATTTATAATGACACAACACGCATTACTCATACATACAGGACAGTAGTTAGTGGATTAGATGATGTGTTTGCTGTTAATAGGTGTTTCGATTGAACTTTAACAAGGCCTCTGAATGGAGTTACTTGGAATTTTATATACCTACCCCCTGTAACCCTTATTTTTGTTTCGGAACATAGTACAAACTGGCACAGAACAGCTGGCGGCGTTGTACGATGTTCACACTGTACCTAATCATTTCGCTTCACAGGTAACTACAGCTGTTTAAAGGTCGACTTAATATTTACTAGAGACAGAGCGTTCTACTTTACGACAGTATTTATCCCTGGAATTATTCTGGTGACCTCTTCCTTCATCACGTTTTGGCTGGAGTGGAACGCAGTACCAGCCCGTTCCATGATAGGTAAAATATGTGGCTGGTAATCGGACATGCGGTCTTGCATTTGCATCCATTTACTATTCGTAGTTGTGGCTGGGGCTGTCTATATAACACGCTATCTTCCGCAGATGTCGCTTGCTGCAAATGTTAATAATCCTTTATCTAAACATCTAGCCAACGAGTCACTCTTACTTGCGCGTTTTATTTTTTATTTAGTTAGATTATGCTTGACATTTTTAGGTAATTACAGCTGCCTCAAAGTGGATCTCATCTTCACGCGGGATAGATCATTTTACTTCACCACAGTTTTTATTCCGGGGATCATTTTGGTGACGTCATCGTTTATTACTTTTTGGCTGGAATGGAATGCAGTGCCTGCTAGAGTAATGATAGGTTGGTGTTCAGTTTTGTTTGCTTCCTTTCGAGCAGGTATGTAGTATGAACACATTAAATACTTTATACCTTCTCAATATACCAACGTAAATAAGTAATTCACAATAATATTCATCGAGGAAATTTGTAAGTAAGTACCTAATGTCTGAAAACTCTTATTAAATTCATTACTGCAATGATATTTTTTGGCCATTTATAAAATAATGTAGTAAGTATTGAATGATACGCATGAACTTATTTTTACTAATAGAGAGAGTAGAGCTTATAACATTCAAAATCTTAATATCAAAATCGTATTCATTAGCAAAGTAAATTTATTACCATACATATTATATATACCTACATATGCTTTAGTATTTTTTCAAATCGAATAGTTAATGTATTTACCAATGAAATAAGGTAATAGTGTTATTATCATCTACATTATGCATATTAGATCGATACCGCACTAATGCTGTCCAATTCTGATGCAGGTGTAACAACAATGTTGAACTTTTTCACAACATCGAACGGATTCAGATCGACTTTGCCGGTGGTGTCGAACTTGACTGCGATGAACGTGTGGGACGGCGTGTGTATGTGCTTTATATACGCGTCCCTGTTGGAGTTTGTGTGTGTGAACTACGTGGGGCGCAAACGACCTCTCCACAACGTAGTGTACAGGCCGGGAGAGAACCCCGTCACTCAGGTGAATATGGCTCCTCGCACGCTTCAATTTCTATGATTAAATCGCTCATTGTGTTCGCCCGTTTCCACTGCCAGCGATGTAATCAGAAAAAAAATAGCATTTTTGTATCACTCTATTGGCACTTTTTTGTGTTCAATCTAAATATTGTTAATCGTGTTATCGATGTTGTTTTTCCTATCTCTGTATTGTATAATAATGGTTTGAAGCACATTTTAATTCCTTTTATAAGTACATTTATTCGTATTCAGACGACGAGTATTATATGAATTGTTTTTGTTTTTGCCAACATAACTACTTAAATGTTCTGTAAATATACTCCTACTTATGTGTCTATGCTATTAAACATTGCCCCTCTTAATTGTGGTCCTTATATAGCTTACGAGCAATCGGTACCTAGACACGTAATTATTATATAAAGCACTTCGATATTGTATTGGTGGAGTTAGTGGTGTTTCGATAAAAAGCCACGAACGAATTTTATTTGGAGTGAGCTAGCATTTCGACGAAAATATACTTACTCGCTGTTTATATTTATGTAGGTACTACCTTACATAACCTACATGTCGAATTAGCATGTAAACAACAAATGGAATCTTTCGTGAATATTTATCATTTTTTATCTTTACTCTTTGCAATGTTTTCTTTCAACACGCATGAACGTTTATGACCACGTTGATTTCTTTCACTGAACGCAATTTCATGTTGTTTGTGTTTCCTTCTTTGGCATGTTTCACGTAAAAAAAATATTGCATGTATTTTGTTCATAAATAAACAAATACTTAGGTACCTGTATTTACATCTGTCGGGTAAAGAATTCATCACATCATTTCACTAAAAAAAAAATAAGACTATTTTGTGTGGCCGTAAATCATATTATTTAGCTACGTCAGAATTCACCATTCTCGCATTTTGTAAAGTTTTCATTTTCGTCATGAATAAAAATGCGTTTATGTTCACTAATTTTCATTTTAGAAAACATTGCAAAGATAAAACAGTCCTTGTGTGTTAATACTTTAAAGTGCAAAACCATTTGGTATGTGTTTATAATGTGGCCATAACAACTTAGTCTACGTTCACGATTGCACATCGTAAGACCATCTGTCACGAGTGTACAAACTGTGTGTGTGATGTGTTCGCAGCGACTGCCCGCAGTCCTGAGCAGAATTGGCATTATACTGGCCAGCCCCTTGGTAAGACATTCGCCGCATTCATTGGCACTATCCAGACATTGCTGATGTATTTCTTTTTCACAAGATATCTCACAAAAAAATTACCTTGGTAGTGTGGTAGAAACAGGGCCATAGTTACCCATTAGTGCTCTAGGCACATTAGGCTTTACGGGCCTGTGTGGGGCCTGTGATGATAGAGGACTTCCATTCAAAACGGGCATTAGGAGAAGGTAAGCAAAATGACTAAAATTTTGCTCTTTAATTAGGCACTTGTCCATAGATGCCAATGGAAAAGAGGGCCTAGATATAGCGTAGGCGGAATGCTGAATCTACCTTAATTTAAGGGGGGTGTAGGCAATGCGCTAGCCTACTTGGAACCAAATGCCATTAGCGAAAGCAGTGCACTTCTGCCTACCTTCTTGCATGTAATATAACGGTGAAGGTGTATTTGAATGAACCCAAAATAGAGAGAAATGTGAAGGGCACAGATCAGTATGACAATATTGAGGTTCTTATATAGGTACCTACTACTACTAATAAGTATCATTAACAAAACATTACAAGACCAAATTTTAAACGCAACATATTGTTATGGAATGTGAAAAAGGAATGTAATCAGCTATTCTAACCATTTTAAACACAGTACGGTTGTTGAGATCGCATGCTGTAATCATGGGCGTGGCCATAATTGGGCATAGGGGGGGAGGGGGGGAGGGTAAAACTATAAAACCATATCACTTCTGATGTCAAGAAATGATATGCGTTTATAGTATCTTAGCAGATGAGAGCAATGACATGTAAGGTAAAGCGACTTTCTATTGTTGTCACATTTTTTGACGGAGAAAAGATAATGGCTTAATTCGAGTTTCCTTGGTTTACCCCACCCTGAAGCAAACCCTGGCTACGCCCATGGCCGTAATCCTATTAAAGCTTTAGTTTATTTCGCCCTACCCTCGTTATATATAACCTTTGTGGACATCATATTTTTTTTGTAGGACTTAAACGTCGTTAGTAAGTACTAACATTTCGATAATTTATTATATAGATATCTACATTATTATGTATATTTGTAACCTTAGTTTGTTTCGTTTTTTTTTAAGAATTATAATTGCATGTTGAATTTTAAAAGTTCCTGCTGACACTAAGTAATATATAGGGGCATACAAAAGCTAAGGTAGGTCTGACATATATTACCAAAGAGAAGGGCATATTACGTGTCTTCTCATCTTGTAAAATATGTATTAAAAATTACACTTCTATGTCACAGTAAAGTGTAAAAGTGTTAAGTAAACGTATTTATATAGGAATCGTACTTATTTCATAGGTAGTGCGCACTAAACATTAAATGCTTTGAACTACATATACCTAAGGTATAATATAGACTATGCAGCTTCTGCGTGTCACGTTTTTACGTACTTACAAGATCATGCTTCGGCTAAACACTGATATAGGTGCATTTATGTAGGAGGCGATGGCATTCCTCCAATGGGCAAAATCAGAGGGCCCTCAGTCGGGGTGTACCGGCGCAGTAAGTGACGTCACACAGCCTGACATATCATTCGCCCTCACCCATCTATTCTGACTCTGATATCACGAGAACTAACGCATCATTTTATTTAACGCTGCATCGGAACGCAACAGCCTGTAAGTATATACATACTCGTAAATATTTAAACAAATTAATCCCTTCGTAGAACTGAAACTGAAAATGTATTTATCTTAATACAACATAATCATGCATTTTATAACCGTGCCCCTGGCGATCACATTCACTGATTAGTAGATATAATGGAACCATTTGATAACTTGATAATACGTTACGTATACCTAAGTTAAAATCTCATACCGAGGGCCCAGAGTATAAGTGCACCGTAAACTAATGGATTACTTAAAAATCTACGTATTTTTCCATATTGTATCTACCTACATGGACAATTGAAAATATATACCGTCCGATAGAGGCGTTGTTCAAATTGCCATACATAATGACAAAAACGTAGACTATAGATAGGATAACGCAAAAACATACTCATTTTAAATGTATTGCATATTACCTATATAGGTAGATTGTCATACCGTATCCTAAACCACATCACCAATTCACAACGTATTGACTTATAATGTAGGCCTCTGCCTCGAATTTTGCGGGCAGCCGGGGCGGTGGCGGCGGCGTCGCGGGAGCGGGGCTCGTTGGCAGCCCCGCGCCGATGCCACTCCGCTGTTTTCGAGATCCGGTCGACTTGATTTTACGCATAAGATCCTGCCGCTCCCGCGCCGCCGCCGCCGCCGCCGCCGCCCCGCTGCCCGCTAAATTCGAGGCAGATGCCTTAAATTAACAAATGAATGACTTCACTAGATTAATTACTAACGTAAGTTATGGCTATGTTCCAGGGTGATAAAAAGCGCGAGTCGACGGGCGGCGCAGACCTCGTGGCGTGCGCTGCGTGCGCGGGCGCCGCCGGCGCTTGCCCGCACACCGCCAACAACGGCGGCGTCACAGAGGTAACACGCCCCTCACAACTCACTGGCTAACATAACTTTATCAATATTTTGCTACACACCTCACTCACACATTTTTGTTAAGAGTCTTGCTAGAATATACCTATTTCAAAATTAACAGCAGAAATATTCTACCTGCATTTATATTTCTCTGCTGCTAAATTCGTACGTGTCTGGCCGCTCTAGGACTTATCACACTACATTAGTAACATCTCACATAGCTAACACATTATTATCGCGTTCACTTGTAGCGTTGAAATGGTATATAAACAAAATTATAGCTGGTCTAGATGTAAGAACCATTACTATTTAAACGGAACGCAGAACCACGTTACTTAGGTAGAATACTTTGGATTTGTATCTGGCTAAGGCAACTGTTTCGTATGCTTCATATCCTAACTTCAATAAATTGCCCTGCGACTATGTATTATATAGAACCAAGCAACATCTCCACCGACATGACCATTAGCCTGTTATACTACACAGTAGCAGCTTTCCGTATCACCATTCATTTGCGTAATGATCTCTTTCAGCCATGTTTCGTCCAGGTTCGCAAAAAAGAACCGCCGCATCCGATCCGCGTGGCGAAGACCATCGACGTCATCGCCCGGATTACCTTCCCCACCGCCTACGCCGTGTTTCTCATATTCTTCTTCATTCACTACAAGGCGTTCTCTTAATGCTACCTCCACGTGTACCGCTGTCGCTGGCCGCTTCGTGTGAACGAACTTTTACGGCGTTTTTGTATTTATTGCGTCGCAAAAATGTTCGAGATTAAGCTATCACTCTATTATTTAATGAATCGACATTCGATAGCAATTGTGATTATACCCGATTATAGTGATCGTATTAGTAAGATAGGTTAAGAGACTATATAAGCATTCGAGCAGAGAACACCGTGGAAGCTTTCCACCGTGTGATCCAGATTGAAGAGTTGGATGCGTGCGGATTTTCTACAGGTTTTGAAATAGTTTTCAACAAAAGTTCATTGACGGACGGTTGTAATACAAATTATACGGGTAAGATTTTCATTCTTGTGAATAAACGAAACTTATGATAGGGCAAAGAGGGATCAATAACATAATTGTAAAGTTCTTTGTACCGATGATGTGGTTGCGTCGAGTTTGGTACGAAAACTATAGAGTGGGACCGTCGAGTGTCGGATCCGTGGGTACGGAATATTGCAATGGTTATGCAAACCAAAGAAATCTATTTCAAACCTAAAGATGAATAATGTTCAGTCGTATTTATTGCTTTCAAGTTAAATAACTATATAATTATAGGACGATAGTAAAAGACATGATTAATTTGTAGATTAAGTATAATCACCAAAGATGTTAGTTATGAAACTTACAAACACATACGTTGTGATAAAGTTACCGCTTTATGAAAGTTGTACTTACGTAGAATACTTTTATCGCATCACAGAAGTAAAGTTATTAAGTTTCGAGTCGATTTTATTGTAAAAAAAGTATGTAGATTCATAGGTAAAGCTCAACTCGTTATTATCTTAAAATTCTAATAATAAATAAACTCTTGCCACTATGAGTTCACGCTAATTGGGTAATTATGCTATTATTGAATTTGTTATAATTATTTTATGAGTATGCTATACTTACCTAACGAGTAAGAATTTTTGAAATACAAAGTATATTACTTATTACAAAGATTCGCAATTAAAGTTAAGTAAGTAGTGAGAAGAAAGTACCGTCGTGCTCTTTCTTTGTCACACACTCGCCGCCTAATGGCAGAAACGTCACGACCCTCGAGCTTTGCACTGCTTTCTTTTGTTCCGATTGGAAACTTTTAACTTCTGTATTTTTGGCATTTAAAAACTAACCTACCTACTTAAGTATTCCGAAAAAATATTTCACAGTTAAAATCATAAACGATTATAGAAGTTAGTAATTATGCAATAAAAATAAGCAAGAACCCAATTTCAAACGTATACTATATGGTGTGCGCCGCGTTGCGTTGATATTCTTACCGTGAACATGCCTTCTATATGTCAAAGAGTTATTTTTTGCCTGATGTAATTATAGCGTTAGTCCAGATATGGTGGCTACGTCGCTGGCTGTAAATATAATTGAAATTAATTACACCTATCGATACGTAAGTTACGATAAACTAATGAAATCTTAACATTATAACTAGATACCCGTAAGTATCGTGAATATTGTGCTGTGAGACCATACCGTCACTTATATGTTGCGTAATAAGTAGAGTTTACTTATCGATTAAGATATTTATAAATTACGACGATTACGTGTTCTTTGACATCACACTATAGTTAGTTATATTTAATAACATAGAGTCCACAAGTGCTAGCAGCCGTTTTTTATAACCTAGGTGTTATATATTGATGTCTCCACTACTCGAAACGCTCGTTATTCCAGAATAGGTATGTAACTAGGTAGCAATTTCTTTTTTTAAATTACTAAGGCATATATAAGGTAACTATAATTATGTAAAATATTTTGACAGGTCCAACAGTACGTTATGAAGATAACATTCCCAAAGAAATTGATCAAATTATTAGACGTTTTATACTGAGTGCATGGCCAAACGATATTGGATCGCCTTGTTAAAAAAAACAAATATCACTTAGATATACAATTATATTTTACATCAACGTGATCCATATACCTAGCTTACTGATGCATCTGTTAAAATATTTTACTCTATTTGTGTTACACCTTATATAACTTATTTATGTTTATTTACCATGTTACTCCTTTCTGTACTTACTTACCTAATAATAATGTAATCAATTCGATTGCATTATACGTCATCGACACCTATGCCTTTTGCTTGTTAAAAAAGCGGACCAACCAGTCAACTGTTTTGGAAATAGATTTTATATCTAAATTATTATAAAAAAATAACTTGTAAGAAAACGCGTTTTGGCTGTGCTTTGAAATCAAATATGTATTTTATATTTTAGGTAAGTATCCCCTGTTTGGGTTAATACGTGTATATTGTGGTGTACTTACCTAATTTAATTTGAATTTAGTTTTTAACGGGTGGTCAAAGTAGTCGTGTACTGTAACATCTACTTTATACGTGAAGGAATCAAGTTCCATAATAGATAATAATATTTACTATTAGCACAGATGTATTAGAAGTTCAGACGTAATGTTGCCACTAGCACAGTGAAGCCACACTGCATTTGTAGTGGTATATTATACCGCATACAAAACTTTTTGCTTAGTATAGTATAGACTAAGGAGTTCTGGACTTAGTGCGTGAGTGCGTACGTTTATATGCTAGACCAGAGTTTTTTAGCCACCTATTGTAGCGCACGCCGTGTTATGTCTGAATATTCTAATAAGTCTGTGACTATTAGGTGCATACCTATGATTGTATTGATTGTACTCTTACAAAATACAGTTATTTTTTATACTTAACTTCAAATTAATTGAACACAAAAGGGTACCTATGTACTTGATTGTTAAAAAAAAAATATTGTAAGATGGGTACTAACATTATTTACGAGTACGTTGAGTTGAGACAGACGGCTCAGGAAGATGTTCCTGGGAGCAATCATCCTTAACATGTCATCAAATGAATGTAAAGCATTTAATATGTAAAACGAATTCACGTGCGATTCCATCATATACAAACAAAATACCTAACTACCTATTAGGTATTTAAAATGATATAATAATACCTCTTTGACCTATTCTATTTGTTTTGTTTTAAAGATTATTATACCAACATGCTAAAGTACAATTTATGAATTCCATAACTTTTATATACACGCGAAGTGATATCTATACCTACGCATAGTTTTAAAGGTAGGTAGTTAATTTATAAAATAATAAAATAACATATCATTCGCTTTATAAGATGCAACCTATTGTTACCTTTGTAAAGATTTGCTAATATCCTGTTAAACAATGTTAAAAAAATAATTAAATTCTATGCTGGCTATATCTTCTTATATGACTTTATGAACTATTATTATATAAAAATTTGATGGTCTTATAGTGTATAATATTTTAAGAGGATGATATGTAGGTCATACTGATCACGTTAAACCTCTTAATTTACACTTTTTTTGTTAGACGTTATGTACTCTGTTATTTCTTTGTCATACGATAATGAAAAAATATCATATCTGTTTATAAGTATTCTCAGGTACATTTGTACCTGCCTACTGTTTGTAAAGCATATATGTTATACCAGCCAGCCTTGGCGCCAGTTAAGCCAGCTTAACTGACTGCAAAATAAGCAACTCACACTAGCCACTGACATGGGCGTAGCCATAATCGGGCAGAGGAGCAGCTGCTCTCCTGGCTCTCGGAGTGAAGCGAAACACATAGGACCGTATCAATACTTTTTCCTTGCTTTGCCCTATCCTGAAGCCAAGCCTGGCTACACCCATTGCCACTGAGTGTACCTATATAAAATATCCGAATGTGTATATTGGATTGTACCTGCATAATAAAAACCTACTGCCTGACGCAAGTATGTAGGTATATAGCACTTTCAAGCACCTACGGGATAAAAGTATGGCAACCATCGTTACCTGTGTTCCTAGTTCTTCGTTTGATACTCATGAAAATTCATTTTTTTTTATAGATTTTTAGATATTAGACCAAGATATTATTAGCTATCTACCTGCCTAAGTATCTTTATTTGTCGGATGTTAACATCGAACATAGGTACATTTTTAATTGAGTCAAATTGTAAACGGGCTTAGAATAATATTATTTTAACATCCTACTTTGTTGTTCGTGTAGGAAATAAAAAAAAAATATATTTTTTTGTTAGGTGATGATTATTGTGTACATAATGTTAATTTACTTTTGTAACCTATTGTATTTTCTTATTTTATAATCTAGTCATCTCACAGAAAACTTGGATTGGTCACGAGCATTAGGCTATGCTTTGCCGAACATGAGATATTCAATTAAATATGTAGGAACATATATAAGTAGCTTCGTTAGCTTAATGATATATTTAAGTAATAAGATATTAAAATAACTACCTGGGAAGTTGTAATATATTACCATATAGGTATGCTGTACCATAAAAACAATAATATGAGTAGATTTTCTGCAGTTCGATATCGCGATAATAAAACGGTAGGTAAACTCTCGGGCTATGTTAAAAAATATAAATTTGAAGCATGCTATTTCTTACTTATTTGTGTATTGACAAAAACAATAATAGCGCAGTATTCTGTTTTGTTTTACTTATTATTGAAGGGACGAATATCCTTGAATATAAGTATTTAGGTAAATCTTAACCCAATGTCCGCAGTAGGTCCCATTGCTGTCACGTTCAATTAGTATAATGACTGAGAAGAATGTCAAGATATGTCTCAATAAATATACTTAATAGGTTTTAAAAATTATTAAAACAATTATCGACTTAATTTTATATTAAAAGCATGTTTATACTTTTTTGTATAGACATAAGAATTAAATGTCGAAACTTTAATGCATGAAAAGACATTAGTGAGATACATTTTGAAACATATAGGAAACCTTTTAAATACTTTTTGTCCTTCAAAGGACAATTTCACTTTGTTCTTGAACCTTGAACACCTTGTATGCTCCACTGCAGTAGGTAGGATATATAAAAGCGTGTTTCCGATATGCCCCTTAAATTTTATGACCATAGATTAGAAATGGACAGTTTTTAGAACTAAACTATAGGAACTTATCTATTAACGTGCAAGCTTGATAGTGCAAACTCTTTGTAGGGACTAACCTTATAATTTTAGTGGATCAACACAACACTCCAGCCAGTGGGTGGGTACAATTTACCGATGAAGATATGTTTCAGGATATTTCAAGATCATCTGTGGTAGATAAATAGGTATATAATTGCGTACCTACCTATTTTGCGATTAATGATAAATCTTTGAAACATAGTATTTTTAATTCAATGTCAATTTTTCTTATCTTTACAACCGCATCAGAACGCGAATTCTACTGAGAAGATTTTTTAAATAGGTAGGTACCTAGATTAGTGTTTCGGAAACTGCAATATTCGTGGCACTTCGGTGAATCGGGCTGAGCTGTGGGCAAATGTGCAACAGCCCTGAAAATCAAACGGGCTATGTTTCCCCACCCAAAAGTCGACACATCGTTCAATTTCTGTCATTAAATAGCGTTTTAGTGGTGCTTAGGAATATTTTGTTTAAAGTTTCACCAACACGGTTAAATCAATTTATATAATATGAACACTGCTCTGCTTCGCTGTCCGCCAGTTGTTGTCGATGCTAGAGATTTTGCTTTTCCTACACAGAAACCCAAAACCAATACCTATCTAGCTACCCCAGTGGTGCAAATGTAACTGATCATTCTTAACCAACACATAAGTCATAGGTTTCTTCATTAGAACAAAAATTTTAAGCCGTTTCTTATATTTATGTAAGTACCTACCTTATAACTCCATCAGTCACCTTTGTAAATAATAGGTAAAAAGTCAGCGCGCTGACCGCCCGTTCGTGTTGTATTATGCAATGTAAATAATTTTATGGTAAAATTTATGAATTTTCATCAAATAAAACACAAATTTGACTTAATAGTTTATTTGGTAGTCCCATGATGACCCCATCCCGAAGACCTAATTAACGCAGTTGGTAGTGACCCTGTTTTCTGTACCTAGGGTCCCGGGTTCGAATCCTGGTAGGGACAAACTTTGTGTGATGAGCATGAATGTTTAATATGTATATAATTATTATATACTGAGTTCGCCCTCAGTAGATTGCACGGTACCCATAATAAATACAAGCGTTGCTTAGTGTGGGACCGTATATTTAGTGTGTTCGTCTGGCGATATTATATATTATGAAGTAGGTGCCTATTTAACAGCCAGTAATAAAAAATCCAAATTTTTATACTACTTTATACCTAAAATTAAAAGGGTTTTTTATGTTTATAGGTGTATTTAGTGACTTTTCTATGAGTCTTTTATTATTTTATTTTTAGCCTTTTTACATCAGATTTTAGCATGCCTAGCCCGAACCTCGTAAGTAGTGTCTTTGAAAATTGAGGTGGCAACACTGACTTTATGGTGATGCCGTCCAAATCAAATCTCATTGGTCCAGATCACAGACATTCTACAAATCAGCGTTGCCAGAAGGTTACTTAGATAACCTTTTAGGTGATTTTTGACTCCTTCAGGTTACTTCTAGGTTACACGACACAAAAGGTTACATTTAGGTGATTTTTGGAATTTGCTTGCGGAATGATTTTTTAATTCCCTCCAGTGGCTTGTATTATTATGTATTCTGTACATACTACATACTGTAATAATAATAAGTACATACTAACGAATAACTACGCTAGTAGAAAGTCCACGAAAGCGAGGAGATCGGTATACCTACCTACTTTGCAGACTAATAACGAAAGGCTTAACTGAAATAAATTTGACTTAGTTGGTTTGGGTTCCCACAATAACACCGGCTAACCACAGTAAGTAGGTATGTTCATGTGTGTGTGTGTGTGTGTGCTGTGTGTGTGTGTGTGTGTGTAATTACAGATGTTCAGAAGTAGATTTTGTAAATTAAAATACAACTTTATTTAAGTTATGGAAGAAACTTTTACATTACCCATAATTCTGTAAGTTTTTTTTTTTTTTGCTTTTGGTCATCTAAAATGTAAAATGTTACTTTTCCTACAAAAAGGTTACTTTTTGTACATTTAAGGGTTACTTTTGCCAAGACCTCGCTGGCAACACTGCTACAAATGCCGTCGGTAGTCATCAGTGTTACCAATCCTACTGTTTTTAACAGTAGATTTGCTGTTTTCACATTGATTCCCCTGTTTTCTGTTTCACCCCAAATTTTTACTGTTTTTCAATTAGCGTTCAGGGCCACCTATTACTCTTTGCAAATATTTTGTGATAACCCCTATGTAATAAAACGTATTGACGCTAGATGGCAGTATCTACTGGAAACATGTACACAAATTTAAAAATGGAGACGGGTCTCAAACATTTCTCACATTGTGTGAATTGGTGAACAAACTTTTGTGCCTACCACATAGCAGCGCCACCGTAGAAAGTTTTTTTTTTTTTATTTTTTTTTTATTACATTATAGGCAAGTATTTGATCTCGATCTCACCTGATGGTAAGTGACGATGAGGTCTACGATGGAGCATACTTGCCTAGGTAGGATTGATTATTTTGGACTGATTATTTTCAGCTATAAATATTATGAAAACCAAATTACGCTACAGAATTGATTGAACACTAAATCCGAAATAACCGAGTGCTACTCATTTTAAGCCACAGAAAGGCAAATGAAGAAATTTTTCAAAAATATGTATGATTTTAAATAAGAAAATGAGTCTAAAAATAACAATTGAGGATGAAAGTGGAAAATAATTTTACTTTGATTTTTGTTTTTTATTATTTTGTGATCAATATTATAATATAACAATGCATGTGAGTCCTGGTAACTAATAAAAGTGGGTAATTGTTTTAATTATATGAGGAAAGTATCAAATCTGCCTTTTTTACTTTACCTACTGTTTTCTCCTGTTTTTTTATTGGTGAGCTGCTGTTTTTCAGTTCCTTGGGGTTGGCAACACTGGTAGTCATCTATCTGATCTGTCACTGTCAAACAAAAGTTGAAAAAGTGTATGTATGGTGGTCATGACAACAATAGCAAGCCAAAGTGAAACAACGGAAATACTTAATTGAAAATTAATTTGAATTTAAAGAATACACCACTTATATTAATTAAAGGCCTTATTAAAAGGCTTATTCTTCTGAAGAAATGATTGTTTTCAACCTTTGGTCGGTACTGCAATGGTATCTAAGACCTTTTATCAAATGGTTTTTGAGAAAAACTACACGTCTATGCGAATTACAAAGAATATGCTATGGAGATAAAGCTGGAGCCGAGCGAACCCGCAATATAGAGAAGTCTTTGATGTTATCTCGTACTCGAGATGTGAAAGAGGTAATTTCGTATTTGGATGGTGTAGTTGCAGAAAAAAGATTTACTCCACCTAACTTCCATGAGATTTTAGATCCATCCCTATCGATTATTCTGCGAGTTAAAAAAATTAATCCAAAAATACATGGATCATTTGTCGTGTCTTTTCGACGGTGCTTGGAACAAATTTGGACCTATAGACGTTTATTTGATGAAGTAGAAGAACTGAGGAGAACACAGTATGATAGCAACAACTTAGAGCATGAAGAGAAACTGCTGCTATTATGGTCCTTGCTCTTGCCCCATGAACCTTTAGAAGCCCGTGTGACCAATCAGTGGCAAACTATAGGATTCCAGGTAGGTGGAGAATTAAGTTACATTATCTCTATTTTAAACCATTTTACTGACACTAAACAAACTCTGTAAATATTTTTTCCCCCAATGGCCTGTTTCCATTCCAAACCTTAGCACTGTTTGGTTTGTTTACATCAGCAATAAATTAATTTAAAATTGAGTTGTTCGTTGTTGCTGTTAATGAAGATCAAATTGTTGCTGATGTCATACACAATGACAAAAACATTACGGCAGTAATAATTATTAAATAAATCTTGCCAATGAAAATAGGCCTATAATGTGCAAATAATCTGACAAAGGAATTTCTTAACCAAATTTATCAACAATTTGTCCTTCATCCATTTGTTTTTCTTATAACTATGTTAAAGTACATTTATTTTATACAATTCTATTAACAGACAGAACTGTTATGTACTGTGTGTAAATGGATGAATAGTAATTTCAACTGAAAATGTATTTATTTGATGAAGCTATTTATGAATGTAGCAGCATTGACAATAATTTGTATTCTCTTGCAGGGTGATGATCCAAAAACAGATTTTCGCGGTATGGGTCTACTCGGATTGGAAAATCTTATCTTCTTTGCTACAGAGTATCCTCAAGTTTCGAGCCATGTGTTGAGCCATTCACAACATCCAAAATATGGTTACACATTTGCAATTGTTGGAATTAATATCACATCAATGGCATACTATTTATTGAAAGATGGGTCTGCCAAAACCTATATGTTTAACTCCAGACAAGATGTGCTCAATTTGAACTTATTCCACAAATTTTATTGCTATTTATTCTATGAGTTTGATAAGCTCTGGATTGAGTCGAAACCTCAGGATCTTATGGAATTTTCTGTCATCTTCAAAAATTTTGAGAATGCTATTAGGACTGAACTTGCTGATCCAGCATCAGTCTTTAGAATAAAAGTTATGGTTGACAGTGTATAATTAAATATTTAGCAATTAAAAAACATTTAGTTCCTCATAAACTTCACTATTATTTAAGATAACACTGTTTCAGATCAATATTGGTGCATCCGGTACATGTAGCCTTATGAAATTATGGTAGTTCCTAATTATACCTACATTATGCAATTAATTTTCATCAAAAGACTATCCTTAGCACTTCATTTGGTGTAGAAAAGTTAGATTACAGTTTGTTTCATTCCTGTATGCACCCTATTCTGTGAATAGATTGTGATACTATATAATTTTTTTTTACCATGGAGTCGTAAGAAATGTTTGACTGCAAGAAACCAAATTGTGCACATGTTTTGTATAAGTACAATAAAACTGCTGTTAGTTAAATATAAAGCACAGATAGAGGTGCAATAATATTATGTACATACTTTGTAATTGAGCTTGCACACAAGGCTGTCTTTTATTTGCTGTGCACATAAGTATAGAATATCTTGATTTTATATTTTTTTCTCATTGACTGCCATACCTGTTGGGCAGGATTAATTATTTATGTCCTCTTTAGTTGATTGAAATACACCACTGGTACTTTATGTACAAACTGTTTGTTGGTCTCTTGCAAATGATGTTTGCATGTGATGATAGCTGTTTTTTTAACCCATTTTATACCTTAACAATTTTAGTTTCTTATTTACTAGGATCACAATTGCTTTAATTTATGCATGGTGCCTATGTAATAGTTTTAAAAACATCAAATGTATGCTTCAATAAAGCTGCTAACTTGCATATCTTCCACTGAGTGGAATTTGAATGGTAATAATATTAAAGCTTAAAATTTAAGTATGGCTTACACCAATGTAGTAAATATAGGAATAAACAATAATTAGACTTCATATATTTATTGATTGCCCATACATGGCTGTTTTGCGATGTTTGATTTTTTTTATAATCTGCACTATAAGTATTTAAGTTTGTTATGATTGGACAAGATATTTTTGATTAGTTTCTATCTATACGAAAATTAAAGGCTTTTTTGTCTACCTACACTTATGAAATTATGACTTCGCCCTATGCCTCGTGATAGCATACAGGGATGAGGATCTGATCTACTGTCGCTTTAGTGTAAGGATACATTCTTCGGACTTAGTTTGTGTTAAAAAAAACCAATTTGTAGCAATAATGAAAATTCTGCACTGGTAAAAAATAAATTTGCAAGTGAATATTTGTTTGAATGTCTTTATTTAATTTTCTTTCCAAATCAAAATATAAGTACTTACCTATTTTACACTATTCACTGATAATTTTGAAGCACTTAAACAATTTATTGGACGGACATGCCAAGTCGTTTTAAAAAAATCTTATCATAGACTATGTCCTAGAGCAATTTCCCATCTTAAGCGGAAGCCTTTTGTAGATAAGTACAAAGTCATAAAAAATTACATCAAAATTAATTTTATATCCATAAGTTCCACTTACAATTAAATAAAAAAGTCATGATCAAAAAGTGAAAAAAATAATGCTTAATAAGACTAAGTAACTTCATACTTATTATTTACTCTTCTTATCTTTTTTTGAGTCTTTAACTGGTTTAGATTTGCCAGCTTTGAATAATGCTATTATAGCTGTTAATGCAACTAAACCAAATCCTGCAATACCAATCTGCCAAATCCATGGATGTTCTGCTAAAATTTCCAGCCCAAAAGCAACACTTGTTCTAATCATCTCAACACACCAATCCACTAGTTCATCACTGAAATAAGATTAATATTTATTTTAATTACATACATACAAGATATTAAAATGTATGGAGATGTATAATGCAAAAATACTAGTAACATTACAAATAATAACAAATTCACTTACAATGGAGATGCAAGTAGGGGCACTGTATCACCCTTAGTATTTTTATACCAATCCTGGGCGAATGTTACGAATGATTTGACATCTTTCTTAGGTAAGTCAAATCTATACACTTTTCCAAGACGGAAGCTGTAAAAAAAGAAATAGTTAAATATAATAAAACTTTGCAAGGTTAACTAACCCAAGGAAGTGAAATAAGAGATGACTAGAACAAACTATCTCAGTAGTAACCAAAATAGCTCAAACTGTATGATGCATTCAGTCAGTAATGAAATTACACATGAAAATACTTACAATAGGAAAGTTGGCAATTTGTTAACTTTAAATCTCTTTGCAGTGTTCACTCCAGCCATGTTTGAGTCAATGCGGGCAACATTTACGCGACCTCGTAACGTCGCTCCCACACCTTCCCATACAGCATGCAGCCTTTGACATTCAACACATGAAGCACCATAACTGGAAACATTAAAATTTTATTGTAAAACAAAATAGTCTTAAATTATGTATACAACAACCTGTGCCTATTATAAAAAAGGATATGTGAACCTTATATTGAAAACAGTGGGCCTTAGAACACATTGATGTCCGTCAACGGCGACAAGGTGGCGCATTGAGATCCAAGCACTATTACTTACTCCTAGCACAAGGATATAGCTTAAAAAGCCAAAGCCTTCATTTGGAACAATAAGATGTAGCCATGTTATTATCATTCAATGTTTAACAATAACCAAACCCAGTTCTTAGAATTTTTAGTAACTGGTTCATCCCGTTTTTCATGTACAAAAAATAGATGCCAGAATGTTATTCCAGGTTTTAAACTACCTTCATACTACCAAATTTCTTTCAAATAAATTCACATATTCTTGTATAACACTTTAAAAACAAAACAAATTTATGTAGCATCTAATATGGATACTTTTAAATATTTCATTAAACTATGTGCAGACACTTGTGCATACTTACAACATAACAAACCAATCTCCAGTTGTTGCCCCAGTGGCTGCTTGTGTCATATGTTCAAATATTTTGTCTGTCAGTTCTTTCACTGCAGGCGATTGGTTTTTTTCAAAGAATCCATACATTTCATTTTCATCTGGCTGGCCTTAAAATTATAACAAGGAAGTTAGAGAATTTAAATGCCTCACCTGTAATCCACTGAGGGGGTGGAGAGAGGATTATGATAATTTTAGGTTCCACTGCTAATAAAATTCTTTTGTTTGAGTCTATTGCCGTTTACAGGTTCCACTTTCAGACTTGACTGGAAAATATATTCTTTGAAATTTGATCTAGGAGAGTTTTCCACACATGGGCCCCCTTTCAATACAAAGGTGTTCAGGCTACAGCCCACCACTCAGACCCAGTGTAGGTTGGCAGACTTCCATATCCTAAGATTTTTTTTGAGGATTTAACTGTTGACAAATCCTGTATGTCTGAGTACAGGTTTTCTCAAGATGTTATTTATACTGTTTAGAAATTGATAATAATGGTTAAAGGAAGGTTGGACATATGGACTTTAGCCAATGAACATTATTACAATTAGAGCAAACATTACCATCAAATAACAAAGGTACTCCATGCCTGAAGAACACAGTTGCTGGCTCTTTGGCGGGATTATAGAGGCGGGCTAGATGGCTGTTCACAGCCTTCACACTGACTGCATTCAAGTGCTTATTGAAATCTTCTTCCAATCCCTCTAGTACTGTTTCATATTTTACACATGCATCGCAGTTAGGTTTGGCTGGAAAGTATTTTTTTATCAGTAAATATTAACCTAATAAATAATAGCAATACCTAAGAAAGAGTAGCTTAATCTATAAAAAAAATCTTGAACAGGTGGCCACCGGCGGCGACGTCATAGATACTCAGAAGCCAGGCAGCATAACCTCTTTTGCTCGCCTAGCTGATTAGCTGGCAGAGCCGATTCCAGTGAAATTTCTTTCAGTAAAAAAAGCGTCATAGGAGCCCGAACCATGGTCGTCACATGAAAGGGGAACAAATATTTCCGAACTCGGAGCTATGATATTTGCACCGTTTTGCAGCCCCGGAGCCAACTACAGCCATAGTTATTAAATTTTTTTACTATGATAAGTACTCACTAAATAAAACAATAAGTTTTTCCTTTTCTCTTATTAATTGCAATAAATCGTCATCACTGACAGTGTCCAGAGTTTCACTTTTTGCCCTCAACAATACGAAAAGCAGAACTACAAGACTGGCTTTAAATTTCATGGTGCGTTTAGGTATATAAAACTATAAAATGCGTAAGTGTTTGGAAACGGCAACTAAAGAACCAACCATTTATGAAAATGGGAAAATGAAATACCAAATTGATATAATATAACCAAACACAAAATAAACAACAAACGCAGCGACTACCTACGAATCACAGACGAACTAGAGATGGTACGCTACGCATAATATATCATAGACCAATAAGAGGATACTACGTATCAATACCACCACATGTGCACCAGACAATCTCAAACGGATTAGGGTTAAGATGTATTTAGGGTACCAGGCTTAAAACCAGGGCTTCCCTTCGAAGTAGGGTGCCCTGGTACGTATGGGATATACTTGCAAGTATCAGCATACTTACTAGTCGCAGACGAGGCTTGTCTTCCAGGGCTGAAAATAGTTGCGCCGGAAATTAATCTATATAATAGTAATACCCGCCCTTTTTAATGTACCACTGTTAGGCACGGGCCTCTCATCAATACTAGAGAGATAAGGCCGTAATACGATAAACGATATGATACGAGCCATACGACAAACATACTAGGAAGTTCAAAATTTTTTTTCTTAAATGTGATTGTTCTCCTTTTTTAGTCTCTTCATAAGAAAAAGTTACCGTATTCGTAGTCGAATGATGGGTAAGTATAATTTTATGGGATCCCTGATGAAACGACTTGTTCGGGCTCGAGCTACTAGACTAGTTACTTCCACAGACTACTTATACTAGTACACTGACCTCTATGTATATACTTCACTGACGTCCATGATACAACATAGAGGTCAGTGATATACTTGTATCATGGACGTCAGTGTACTAGTAGTAGTTTTATTCCTCCAGTAGGACAGTCGAAGGAATGAATCCATACTGCCAATTCTAATGTTGTCAATAATGATAATAATTCTTCTTTCTTTACGAAATTAAATGCGATGAAATAAAATGGATATGAATACTATACTAATAATTAGAAAAGTTATACTGACACTTCTGTCAGCAGCAGTGTCAGTTATCGTTGATTAAATCTATCATCTGTCAATTTAACAAAAATAAACTTTCAATTGAATTCTGGGGCGTTTTCGTTTCGAGGTACAGAGTACCTTATACACACAAGATATTTCGAGGTTTATTCAGATATAAATTGACAATTAATAATTTTCTGATTTTATAGACGTTTAATTACCAAAAGTGAATCAAATAAGAGATGTGATACGTGTTCTTGCGGTCATAAAATACAAGAAAAGCAGGTGAAGATTTTGTCAACATTTCAATGTCATACTACACGCACACAACACAAATGTTTGTGCGTGTACTTCTCCCTATTTGTCGTTTTTACTTTTGCAAACGTCAAAACAAGTTTACCTTGTGGAACTGTAGAAGATCGATCTAACAAACCATTGAATATTATCCACAAGACCTAATTAATAAATTTCGCTGATCGCATGTACTCCCAATTGGCTCAAGCTACACAGTGCAATCGGTACCTACATAAAAAATAAAGCAAATGAGAAATGAGTCATCGATAGGTCGGCAAAGTTTGTTCAGTTCTTATAAGATTCGAATTGTTGCAGATCATTCCTTTACACTTGCATATTGTAAGAAATGGCAGAAATGGAGGAGAAAGTAGTGATGACTCCGAAATGTAAGTCAGCTAACTCCACAACCCTGGTGATTGAGCGCAAAGCTGTGGAACCAGAGGCAAGTGATAAAATACATGTGGCTGGCGGAGACCATACAGGAATTATCATCAATAAGGAGAAGGTTTATGGTATGTTTTAACTTTTTATTTTTAGTTATCTGTATCGGCATACATGAGCCCTGCATAATGAGTGGCTGTAATTGCCATTGAATTTTTAAATTTACATGACTTTTTGTTTGTTTTACTGCTGGGAAAAGGCTCTTCATATTTACAGGCCTTTGCCCGGCAGTGAAACAGACCAGTGGCCTTCCAAGATGGTGTTCAGATCATAGCAACCTATCACATTGTGTCTTTGATTAATACTAAAAAAAATGTGTGTTTATGAATAGGTACCTAACTTGAATAGTTATATTTATTTATACAGGATAATATTTCAACATGATATGGGTTATCTGTACAACTGACCTTGGATCTGCTTTTTGTCACAGGAAAAGGATCTTGTTATAAAATGTATTATATATAAAACTAGAATCTTAGTTGTTTTCTGCAGAATAACATTGTATATTTTTTGTAGGAGATCTAGACATTTAGTATTTACTATTAGGTGTATTTTATTGTTTTGAGCACTTCAGTATGGTATTATTTTCAGGCCTCCACTGTGCGAATTCAGCCTTCGCCACTAATAGGACAGGACAACGACCCACATAGAGATACGTTATTTTCCTCGTAATATGTACACGCATTCTGCTTATCGAAGCGTTGGTAAAAGTGAGCGTCCAAGCGCAACCGAGCTATCTCCTCAACCAAATGCTTTACCTCAGCAATCTGACTTAGCAATTAACTACATACGGTGTAACAATAATAGTATACAATATTTTAACAGGGCAAACAGTAGGTTATAATGATTACATTCGCAAGAAATAAATAAAAAATATTCTACATTTAAAAAATCACACCCTTAATGAGCGTATGTCCAAACGCTACTGGTTCGACTTGTTTAAAAAAAATAAGAAAACATTATTAACAACATTATTTTATATACTGCTAGCAAACCCAGCGAACTCCGTTTCGCCACCAGATGGCTTCGTTTTATGTAACATTTCGTTTGGTTTTTCCTGAATTTTCTTTGCTATAAACCTCACGGAGCCCGAGACCTTTCCAACGAATGCAAAACCGTGGAAATCGGTTCGTGCGTTCTGGAGTTATAGCGTCAGGAAGGAAAACCCGACTTATTTTTATATAGTAGATTATGATTCCATTCAAGCTTTTATATTAAACTTATTTATACCTTCTCATTGAAATAATTTAATTTTATAATTTTGATTTAAACACATTGCTATCAGTGATTAAGCCACTACAACTAAGCTTAGCTTTAGAGGTCATATTTAAGGTGAGGTTATATTTATTGGTGAATAATTTTATTGATGATTAACACATTTTTATTTATAAATCTTGGGTTTGCTGTGATAGATGAGCAATTCATGTGTATGAATACTATGAAGATGTCTTATAGGATTATCTTGTCTATCCCAATCTGGTCACAAGCACAACATTTGGTTCTTAAATAATTTTAATTTAAGGTGTGTCAATTATGTCATGAAACATTTTTAAGTTATGAAGGAAAAACAAGGCAATATGTGTGGACGGACATGCAGTTGGATGGTTTAATATTCAGTAGTAATTAATATTCAGATGCAGTACAGTGCATATTGTCTAGCCTAATGGGTTGATAAGTTGAATGAATGATAATTTCTAATTAGCAACTCATGAAGAATTGTAATTATACATTCATTACTCATGGATTATATTAGTAGTGCGTATTGTGGTGAACTCCGCAATTAAGATTATTGAGTAGGTAATGTGACCATCGAGAAGGAGTACTGTATTTACAATGTTTTAATAACTATAGGTACCTAAAATATTTCTTTATCGAAAAAAAAATCAAGCCTATTCTACGAATGTCAATTAATTATCTGTCTTTTATTTTACGGCAATTTCAATAGATTGTCGGTCTTTAAAACTGCTGAACAATCAGCGTTTTCTGCCGAATTGTCGCCAACTGCAAAATCTCGCTTGCCTTAGCCTTAAATTGAAACCATCAAATACATTGAGAACTTCACAGACACTGTTGTTCAGATGTTGTTCAGACAACAGGTGAAGTTGTGGTAGTTTTCCTCTGAGGGCCACATTACTAATACTCTATTTTAGAAGACAATCAAAATTATATCCACAGGCATATGTAGGGATGCCAGATGTTTCAGTATATATTATTAATATTAATACCTTTTATTTTGTACATTTCATGTTATAGAAAATGGAGTGACAGAGCCATGCCATGCTCAGTTGGAGTTCTATGTGTATCTGGTGTCTGGGGCCACCGGCACTAATGCGCGAGAGGCACGCGCCTTGAGGTTCTGGTTTAAGCCCAACATGCCCCCAAACGAACGACCCTATGAAGCACAGGCATTCTTCCGTGAACTTGTCAGCCCACAAGATTTTCCAAAAGGTAAATTACTACGAGATCATAATGGTTGTGTTTGCATGAATTACATTTTTACTACGCTGTGGGAACCCATTACTTCTGCACTAAAACCTATCCTTTTTATTCACCCAAGTGATGTTCTTTGCCAAATTGTTTTAACTTCCAATGGTATGTTAAATAGTAAAAAGAATACTGTTACCTTACTTACTTACATATTGAATTGAGAAAAAGGCGATCAAAATATTAATTAAGGTTTTTTTTTATAAATCAAGCACACCAATATGAACGATTGTAATGCAAATTTTCTTGATAACTGCATATAAATATGACTTCCATCCTTAGATATTAATCTTATTAATTGCCAATGTTCTCAAATGTACCCTGTGGCACCTACTTCCTACCAAAAGTTACTCAAGCTAACATGTCTTACGTCATTCTAGCAGTATGTTTACAATAGTAACTACATTTATATTCCGCCATTGCGCCGTCCAAGTTAGGCGCCACTTGCTGTGCCAATGAGTAACACAATTATTTGGCGCCTAGCGTAATATGACTTATGCTATGTATGACTAATCAATGGAATCGTAATTTTGTCATAGATATTATAAAATGCTGTAAAAGTCTAATAAAACTCTCATTATAAAACAAGTGAGCATAATATTCCTTTATGATAGCTCGTAACATAATATTGTTTACTTATTGTATTTCAGATTATGTTGGTTACATTAAAAAAATAATGAAGCTGATGCAACACAAATATAGCCAACTTAAGCTGCTAGAAGTAGAACTAAGACAAGAGGGATGTGGTCCACCGTTACCAGGTTGGTATCCTTAAATTATTTAATTCTATATTGCCAGTAGTACAACAAAAAAGTTATTTGCGACCTCGGACGAAGAAATAAAACAGACGGTGTTGCGAACTTAGCATTGTGAAGCACCAACAAAATAAGCCGATTTGTGAAGTACATGCGAATAACACACATATACTTCTCATCAAATTTAATTTATTTATACGTCAATGACAGTGGGGGTCTTCAAACTTTTTAGCCGAAGATAAGGGCAAAGATCGGAGACCCCTTGGTCTGAGACACTAAAATTAATTAAACTGCGATGAATGTATAAAATATGTACTTACGTAATTTGCGCGTACTACACAAATCCGATTTTGTCGCAACATTATTTTTTTAATATTTAACAGCAGATTTACGAAAAGTCCAATCTAAATACAATTATATTATGTTACATAAATTAATATTTAAATAACTAGCAGTTGGCCTTATGAGATTATTTCTCCATACTTTAATTTATTTAATGAGATATTAAAAATACATTTATTTTATAACAGAAGCAAATGGCGTTATAACCAGTAAGAGCATTACATACAACTATTGTAATGGGTGTATGTATATTTTAGTATGTATAATTTATGCATGTACTATTGTGTTCCAGACTATCTTATCGTATTTTACTCTGTATACTTATATACTAACTTATTTAATTTTGTACAGTTGAACATGAAGCTATACCTTTATAGCTACTAATACTAATTATGACTACGATATTCAGTAGTTATTTTGAACGTACCTACATTATCATTTTGCTGTATGATTAGGTTTGATTTATATTTTTTAATTAACATAGATATTGCATCATCCACCATTTTAGTCTTATGAGAAAACGTAGTGATTATATACTCTTTGCTTATGAGTAACAATCTTAGCATCATTCCCCGCTGGTTTGATATCTTTATTATGGCTGCACTTAAAAGTATTCTTAGGAAACATTTAGGACAATGTAGGTTTCTTTGAAAATACTTACCATATAATGATTTGCTTATAATTAAAACACGCGAGAAGTCTTAATAGTGATTATTTTTTCAGCACACTAAGGCAAAAATATCTTTATTTCCATATGTGACACTTTCAACTAATATACTGATTGCATGGAGTGATGTTTTACAATTTTATTTAAAATAATGTTTGTACATAAGCATTACAAGATTTTAGTTAATTTTATCTATTCGGATAGATCTTCCCCACAATGGAGAGACACAGGTGTAGGAGAAAAAGCGACGTCTTCTTCCTTACTATATCTCTCTGTTTCTCTTTGTTGGGTTATTCTCACCTTTAATGATACTTCACATAAATACCGATATACGATACCTTACATCCTGGATCACAGGATGCTTTATAGTTATATAGCTATCGGATAATTGTAGTTTGTCCAAAGGCAGGACAGGCAAAAGCTATAAGGGTTCTAAATATGAAATCCATAAAACTTATGCCATAGGCAATAGAATAGATTTTTAAAATAATTATGATTAGCTCATAGATTTATCGTGTACATTATTTATACATACTTACATTATCACTATTTTATTTAAGGTGATATTACACGGTTAATTTATGTTTTTAAATTTGATGAACCATTCGCAGTTCATGTTCAATGCGGATGAACGAGAAATGAATGTATACATTGAACCATTTCCTACACGGGCTGGAGTGCCCAAGACGCACATTCTTCTTTGGAAATTTCTTTGAATCATTCACTTCTTAATCTACGTGGAGATCGCCCTACCTTTTAATTGCTTAAATTTTATTTACCCATATAATTATCGTCATTCGCAACATAAATAGATAAATCTTTATTGTTCCACTTTGTACAACATAAACTAATTACATAGCCATGTAAACCGACGTAGTTCATTATTAGGTAAAGATACGAAAACCCAAAATGTATACTACTTATATTATTTAATTGCAGCATACATAGAGGACAGCGTGGCGAACCACACACAAGTGATATCGGAACAAAGAGTGTTGGATTTGATAGAGAATGCGTATCCGAATCCGTTGACTGTGGATGACTTTGTGACGTAAGTGGGATATTAATGACACAAGCCGTCGATGTAACGCAAATACGGCTTAAGTATGTTTCCCGCCAGCGTCTGCTGCGAGTATGTCGTGGCTCTAGTAGAGAGGCCTTAGGCGTCGGCTTAATTGGCAAACGATTGTACGAGTAAATAATGCGATTTCGACGCGCGATGAAACATTAGACCACTCCTAAGGTGATTTGTGGATTAATTCGCATCGTGCTACGAAATCACATCTTTTACTCCTACGATCATTAGCCGTTAGGAAGACGACGCATAAATCTACTAAAACAATCGTCTCATAATCGATTGGCAATGGGGTAGTAAATGTCGCTTCTATTTTTTTGAGAAACGGTCAATAGCTATAATTACTTTGCCATTTTCATTCGATTGTGACTCAATTTCTTAATTGGACTTGGGGCATAGTACAGATGAAACGATTTCTACACGTGGTTTACATTAAATGTGATTATATAATCTGAGAAGTGTGTGTTGCTTATGTCCGGGCTACACTTGCGCCTAATGCTGTTAATGAACAGATTAACGCGTAGGTGTAACAGGAGCGTTAGGAAAATTAAGTCCAAGTAAAATTGTGATCCCAATAAACAAATTCAAAGCATTTCCATGTGGGTTATTAAGCTACAGGCATTTCTGATATCGGTTAGTTTTTGAGCAAACCCAATTCATAATGGCCGTTGCGCGGGTATAGGTACGTACGGATAAGTCAAGATATACCTTACTTGTACTATTTATTTGTATTTCGATTTTAGCGCAGGAAAATGGACGAAGACGGAGGTAAAAGATGCCCTGGAAGCACTCGAGGAGAAAGGCTTAACACGCGCTATGTCAGAAGGAATGTATATCCGTCAACATAGTGTTGATACACAGGTAAGTAAATATTTCAAGGTTGCAATGATGACGCTATTCGAATAATAAAACCATAACAATCATTCATAGATATACAGTCATAACAGTAAAGGCAATTATAATTATAACTAGCTGTTACCCGCGACTTTGTCAGCGTGGTATTTAACAACAATGTTTTTCTAAAATAAAAGTGGCCTAAGTTACTCCTTTTTACATCAGCTATCTGCCAGTGAAAGTCCTGTCAAAATCGGTTCCGCCATTTCAGAGATTAGCCGAGACAAACAGACAAAATTAAAAAAAAATGTTTTTTTTTGGTATTAGTACCGTGTATACATCCAAATGCACTTAGTACAAAGCGGTTATTTTAATATTACCAACAGACACTCCAATTTTACTTATTTGTAAATATTATTTGGTTATTTTTATTCGCGTTGATAAACATTTCGAAATTCGAATGTGATTCTATATTGTGGCATTGTAATAATTATTTCTGCGCCAGGTTGTGAAACAAATGCCAACTTTGTGTTCGTCGCGCCAGCCGAGTATAGCCGTGATAACGGCTTTGTATTGCGAGAAACAGGCCGTCGATGCCATGATGGATAACCAGGAGACGTACGTTAGATACACGACTGTCGGTGAGTATATTCCATTCAAATATCGGTGTCTTTGTTGACTGAAAAGAAACGTAAGTGCCAAATGCAATGGTTCATTTAACCCTTAGTAGCCTGATTTACGAAAGTGATTTATTTTTAATATTACTGTGTTTAATAATAATGACATTTGTTTTTTTTTTTAATTTCGTTGGAAAGAATATTATACAACAGTAAAATACGTACAGCCAACCTATAAAAAAAAACTAATAGTAATGTGAACATTCGGTTTAAAAGATTGGTATCAAAATTGAAACTCTAGGCTATTAAGGGTAATCTGCTTATAATAATAATAGGCTTCTTGACCGAATTTCGGTCATGGCGCCTTATCTCAACGGATAGTCCCATGGGGCGGCAATCCGATACGACCAAAAAGAGATCAGGCGCAGGACCGAATGCTTTACGTTCTCGCCGAGCCACGAACGAGTGGTAATGCGTACATGAAATCCGGAAATCCCAGAAGTGCGATCCGGGGTTTGAACCTGCGACTCTCGGTATCTAGGCGAGCGTTGTACCAACTTCGTTATCTCGGCTTAGTGGTGCCTCAGACGAAGAAATAATAAATACCTGATGTTGCGAACAACATCTTGAAGTAGATTTGTGTAGACGCGAATTCTCGTGCACGTAAGGACGTAATTTGCATGTCCTACACATATCTGCTTGGTTTTTGTGCTTTATTATGCTGTTCACAACTCCCTGTGTGCATTATTTCTTTGTCCGATAGTGGTGCATGCATTTTTTTGTCTACTGAACTGATAGGCAAACATTTTTAAAATGGCTTCAAGGCGTTCCGGCATCTCAAGTTCATCAACAACGAACATTTAAATTCTATGTTTTTTTTTTTAAATCACTGAAATGACAAATAGGAAACATTTTTTAGGTACGTATAAATTAATGATCGGTATATTTTAGGCGATATACTTTTGATTTCATATATTTACACGAAAAACATTGAAATAAAACTAATTTTATGTATGTTATCTCGTTTATTTTATGTTTCTATGTTCCCGTCGTTTCGGCTGCTTTACAGCAACCATGGTCCCGGGGGACGGTATTTGACGCCCTAGTGTCATAGTTAGAACTGGGGAACCGTTGTTGGTCGCGATCCGATCTACGCAGAACAGTACACACCGACTATATGGTCCCACTCTAAGAAACGTTTGTATTATATTATGGGTAAACTACAATGGACTGGGGACGAACAAAGTAAATAATCCTTCTATAATGTGTAACAATAATAGTGTAAACAATATTTTAACAGGTACATCAGTAGGTTATAATGATAACATAAATAAATAAATCAAATTATTAGACATTAAAAAAATGGCAGCCTGTACTGAACGCATGGCTAATTTACACAACTACTTTAAACAGCAACATAATCCATATAAATGATGGACCGCCCAAATATTTTACACTATTATTGTCACTTTATATAGATACAAAACACTAACGACTCGGGTACAAACATTCGTGTTCATCAAAGTTTGTTAGAACCGCAGAACAGGGCCCCAAGTCTGCTAACACAATCGATTCATAATCGAACAGCAACCGCATAGTAACTGTCAATTTTGACAGATATTGTATGGGATATCTGTCAAAAGTGACAGTTACTATGCGCTTGCTGTTTGATTATGAATGGATTGTGTTAGCAGACTTGGGGCCCAGCACGGTCACAACCTACTGACCTAATCGGGTCTTGTAAAATGTTATACAATACTATCTGTATTTGGAGCAAGTATCTCTACCTATTATTACACAAATAATGCCTTTTAGAAGATTTTGCATGTTTCGTAAGAAGAATAAATAAAGAAACAACGGTGTTCCCCGTATTATAAACTCAGCAATTATTACGCAGATGATGAATGAAGTGGCCGGATAAAACCATAATAATAATTTGTTTTGTCTCTTATGAATAACACATGTATTTATGAATGAAATATTAGAGGAAAACAAAACAAACAACATTATATATACATCTTTATTACACATTACTTCATGTAATTTTATTTACGTCAATTACAAAACTAGATTCTTATGTGAATGAGAAATAATAACAACTTCTCAGATTTCATAATATAACTTTATAATAACACAAGTACCTACTTACTGGTGGTAGTAAACTTTTTTTTTATTGCATTGTGATTTAATTGTGAATTAATAATAATATAGGAAAGTAAAAGATCTTAATTTTTAATAACTTATCAAACTACTCAAAAAATAACATTTAAATAAATTAACTTTTAAAAATAAAAATATATTGATTTTTTTAAACATAAAATATATTATAGGCTGTCAATTAAATATTTTAGAACAATATTTTCGGAACCAGTAAAATAAGTTTTTTTTTTCAAATTCGGACCTTTTATTGTGATCGAAAATGGTATAAAAGATGTTCTTATGAGTAAAGAGTTCTAATATGTTCTTTCAGCCTAGATTAGTTTACAATACTATGTATTAGGTAGGTAAATATATGTTTCAATATACAAACATATATTTAATAATTATGCAATTAAAAATATGCATACACTATTTATACCTGGGTGGGCTTGTGATGACTAATGACTTACACATAAACATTAATTATGTAATAAGTAAATATCTGATTTCTACATATTGTGCACCAAACCCTGGCCGGTTTGAAATTAAATAAATCCAAGCTTTAAGTCTTATCACATTTGTATGTAGAAAAAATGGACAATGAACAAAAACAGGAGAAGTAATGCAGACATTCATCATTAATTTGCATTCCAAAGGATGAATCAATTACAGTAAGATAAAACATACGTGGGTTAAAGATAAAAGTAAATAGTTGACATTTAAAATAGATTACTAGTAAAAATCAAAACTTATAAGTAATCCTACCTTCCTCGATGTTCAGTATTGATTTTAGTCTGCTTCTGAAATTTATAGAATGTTTTTCTTCGTTTACCATTACTATGTAGCTTTGTACCACCATTACAAATTTCTATATATTTAGGGGTCAAAATTTAGCTGCCAATATAAATAATATATTAAATACACTATAATCTGGCTATTCAGCAGGCATTGGCAATTTATACGCTATTATAAAAAAAATCGTGTCAGATTCATAATGTGTACTGTTAGAGGGAATGAATGTTTCAAAAATACTGATACAGTAACATAATTATAAGATTCAAAATAATATAATCAAAAGGCACTAGGCCAATATATTAACCAAATTGAAAATCCAATCCATTAACTTTGTTAACATCACCACTCACAGATAAAAACCTGATTTCATCTATACTGTGTTTCAGTTCAATCTGCTCTAAATACAAATCATTTATATGTATGTCTATGTATCTGTCTTCTCTCATTAAAAACATGACTTTGAAGTCTATATCTGAAAATAAAGAATGGAAATCATTTATTAACAATTTTGTATATTATATCAAAATTTATATCATAATATATAAAAAAACATATAACTTTAATTTTGATCACAAATAATATGTATATCGAAAATAATTTGATATAAAATCTAATATCATCATGGCGCTGTACACTAGCAGCTACTCTTATTTTTATACACATTCTGAAGGCAGGGTCCCCCTGTTTACCACCTCCTTTAATGGAAATAATGCCTTAATGTAATGGGATGGTTTTAATGTCAAGCCAACACCCAACATTGACCTTTGATATTTGTGCCCCATTGAAAATAACCCTGAGTTACTGTCCTGTAGGTAGATTTTCTGATCTTGTTTTAGAAAATGAAAAATTATCAAACATTGTTACTTATAGACTTTAGCACCTTAGTATGCAATGCTATGCTTAGTTGTTTGACATTTATGTTTTATTAGATAACAGTTTCTGGCAGCAGTACCACTTGCAGTACCTTGATATAACAAGTGAAAGAATTTTAGAATTGGTTCAGTAGATCTGCATATTATCCCCTACATCAAAACTAACAAACATAACTTTTTTATCTTATTAGTATAGATTGGTAACAGTAGAGCCGCCTTAGCAAACAATTATGTCACCAACATAAATAGAAAATGCAGGTAAATATTTACCATTCAAGTATCCTGAAGTGGGGTTGCTATCATTGATAACCTGATGATAGCCATCTTTTATGGTCTTAATTGTGATTTTGTCTTCATTGCTTGGAGGATAACTTATCTCTAATTGGCAAGCAAGATTTTCATAATCAGCTGAACTATATCCAGTTATTAAGCCCACCGTCAATCTGGAAATATATAAAATTATAATATTTAATAAGTAGGTAGGTACATTAACTTTGGAATGCTATTTGCGGAAAAACGATTATAAGACCACTTACATTCTTGGGTCATTTTGCATCACACCAGTAACACTGATCGAATCCTGTGATTTGAACCTTGTTGGAAGTATAAACATATTTTCGTTTTTCAATTGAGATTGAGGCCACGGTGGTGCTTTGTATGTTAGTCCGTTTAGCTGCCTGCCATGTGCTTCCTCGTCAGCTTGCGGTCGTTCTCTGATAAACAAAACACTTCTTTAACAATTGCACTTAACACACTTACTTCGTTCTTATAAATTTATCACGTTCAGACGGGATAGCACGCAGGTCAAAACAAAACCTATGTCACACATTTTGTCACTCCAAGTCGCTCACTCCTGTCCTTATTTCATATTTCAAAATCGATTTATCTCAATTTTTCTTGTCACAGTCAGCTGTGCTACTAGTTTTGTAGTCACTAGGTAGATTATTTGTAGTACGTGTGACCGGTGATATGATAGAGCAAACAATAGCTTGGTTGTAAGGTAACGATTATAAGGTTTTGCAGTTACCTTTTAAGATAAATTAGCTTCGCTTAAAGTACAGTACTTAACCTATATTAGTTTCTGATTTGAAGGTTTTTTATTGACTCAGGTGTTGGAGATACTAAATAAGAGTAGGTATGTATGTACTTGCTGTATTTATTTCACCATAAATAAATAAATTTTACTGATGCCATTTTGTCACATTAGGTAATCACTTCACAAACAAAAACAAAATTTTGACAAACTACAAACAATATTGACATAGTATTTTGGCATTGACATTGACTGACACACAATTACGATGCGTCCAGGAATATCGCACTCCATTACGTTAAATTTCGTATATAATCCTTAATACCTACGTATAGAAAATAACCTGGAGGCGGAACATAACTAAAATACCTCATTAAATCATACCCGACTAAACAACCCCAACATGCTTTCAACATCTTCGAATATTTTAAAACACTTTTAATTTCGGTGTACGTCCGCCATTTGCTACCGACAGAGACCCGCACGAGACTCGTTTCAATATGTACTAAAGCTGGATCTTAGATCGAAGTTGTTTTGTGGTGACGTAATGAAGAAAACAAACACAGACACTGTGCACAGACCTCGAATCGAGATTGACGGGCTTCTACGTCATACACGACACGTAGATTCGATACTTCACTTCCAACTGTAGCCGGTTTTACATTCTACATTCAATAGTTAGATATGTAGGCATTTATATTTAGTCGAGTAGTATATACATACAGATGCTTATTCAAGATACTGATTCTTTTTTTTATTAAATAGTCTTATATATCTCAGATTGGGTCCCATTTAAAATTCATCAAGAATGATTTAGTAGTTTTTGTTTTATCTTGATTTCTTTGCATCTTTGTTTATCTCGTGATGATATTATAATTGTTATACTGATGAAGGCTATTACCCAATAAAATGAATGATACAAAAATATTTCTAGTGACAAAAAATGTAAATATAGATAAGGTTTAACAATAATAGCGTAAATATTTTAGGGGTCCATTTCTAGCCTATAAAAGTAAGACTCGAAAATAAATAATTATTTGAATTAGTTAAAATAACACTACGTATGTGCGCAGTGAAACTGTACTGGCATGCTTTCGCACTGAAAAATCAAACGCTTTATGCACATATAACGTTTATCTATAAAAATAAGCGTTATTGTTATCTCCTAATTGTTTACCCCTTAAAATATTGCACACTATATGTGGTAAACCTTATATTAGCCATCCACGAAAATTAAAAAAAAACCTTCAACAATAAAAACCGGGTTAAAAACAATAAATATCGAATCTAAAAATCTACCTTGTCTAACTAAATCTAATATGTAACGCAAGTTGAGTCGCAAATAAGTAACCAACGAAGAATTATTAAAAATATAGATGTGCGGACCAATTTGTAGTCTTTGGCGCAGGTCGGCAATACTCGACTAAGTTGTTTGTTTTGGCACCGAATCAACATTTTTGCTTTTCAGTTCTTTTAAGTCACATTATTTTTATTAAAATATTTTCCATACCGGGATTGAAATGGTCCCTTGCTATAGAAATCTGGGTCATTTAGCTTAATCGCGGACGACGGAGGTCGCGCGCGTATTTCAAAGGATAATGTTTTGAGCGTTGGCTGGATCTATTGCACATTATTGAGACTGTTGAAAATCATCGAAGGAAATAACTATGATTATCTGTACATCTATACAAATAAATAAAATTGGAGTGTTTGTAATATTAAAATACCTAACCGCTTTTTACTAAGTGCATTTGGATATACATATACAAGGTACATATACCAAAACAAAACAACATTTTTTACAATTATTGTCTGTCTGTGGACCGATTTTGACGGGACTTTCACTGGCAGATAATTACTGATGTAACAAGGAGTAACTTAGGCTACTTTTAATTTAGAAAAACTTTTTGGTTAAATACCACGCGGACGAAGTCGCGGGTAACAGGTAGTACTTAAATGAAGAACTATTTCATCATCAAAGACTTACCTTGTTTATTTTTATTCTCACACTATCCTAAGGTAAAGTTTATTGCCCAGCTTTTTACGCAGTTGTTTATATTAGGTAGGTAGGTATACAACGACTTACTTGTGTTTGCTTTTAGTAGTTTTTGCACCTATGTCGGGTTCCGCTTGACGTTTCATATTTACACGAAATCCAAGACTGTTTTCCAATAGTTTAAAATAAGGTAAGAAGTTACCTTAAGTATATCACTAATAGAGTCGAACATATTGAATGTTCAGGTTGAATGAATACACTCTTTATCAGTTTAAACTGATAACATCGTAGGTAATACGACAGTTTTGCAATCCTGTGGTAATACGATGTGCGTTTACACGGAAGGTCGTATATAGGTAGATACCTAACTACCTACCTACGTTCACATAGAAAACTGGATGTTGCGCAATCCATTTACAATTGTTTGTAGTGATTGCCAAGGCCAAGACATCGGTAACCTTAAAATGTTATTAGTAGTCACGTTTTAACTGTGTGTAGCAGAAACTTATTATATAGGTACCTACCTGACATAATCATAACTGCATCAAGAAAGCGTGCTGTCGCTATCATTGTTATTTATAAAATCTGTCGTGTGACTGGGATGGAATACGGCATGCCCTGCTCGTGTGTCCAATAACAAACGATATAAGTTGAGACAAAATGGGTTGAGTTGAGAATAAATGGAAGGGCAAGCGTGCACTGCGGTAAATAACCGAGCGGGTTTTTTTTCGCAAAATCTTTGAACTTTATAATTAAATGACGCGTTCACGCCGGATATAAATCCGCACCGGATTTAAATTCTGGAGATTGCTACAGAATTGTTGCAGTGCGGCCCTGCACAGAACTTTGCAGCCTATGGGCTCATTAAAAATGCAGAAAAAATCCGCTGGTCGCCGCCCCGCCGCGCCCCGTGGTGCTCAAACTGTCGAGAAGGAATGTCGTCGCTATAATCTTAAGATCTCGTATCGTCATAGTCAATTTCAGGGTAAAAGTTCTTATCAAATATCGTAAAGATAGGATGTAGCAAGCATTGTTTTTATTATTGATTGATACGAAATTATTTTTATCCAATCAATTCAAGACAGGTTTCAATTTTGTGCATGGATGTATCGAATACTGCGTGCGTGTATATTCTGTGCACTTTAATAATCTATACATCTATATCTATAAATATAAATAAAATTGGAGTGTCTGTTTGTAATATTAAAATAACCGCTTTTTACTAAGTGCATTTAGATGTATACACGTTACCTATACCGAAATAACATTATTTACAATTTTTGTCTGTCTGTCTGTCTGTCTGTCTGTCCGTCTGTCTGTCTGTCTGTCTGTTTGTTCCGGCTAATCTCTGAAATGGCTGGACCGATTTTGACGGGACTTTCACTGGCAGATAACTGATGTAACAAGGAGTAACTAAGGCTACTTTTATATTAGAAAAAAAAATAGGATCTCACGAAAAAAAAATAAAACCAATGTTGCAGCGCAGCGCCTGATTAAGTTTGATAGCAACAACCTGCAATGCGTCCCGCGGGCTCAGAATGGGCGAGCAGGCTGTTGGCAACGGTTGTCTTTGTCAAATAACACGCGGACGAAGTCGCGGGCAACAGCTAGTAATTAAATAAAAATGAAAATGTTAGTTTCGTAGTCCATGGTCATGCTGTTTTCGTGTAGGTTAAAAGTAACGGATATTCTACAGCAGTGCGCGTAGGTACGATTTCTTTTTCTTTTCGAATTTAAAAAGCACCGTAATTCGCCGGACCGCAGAGCGCGCTTGCCCTGAGGCATTAAAGATCAGATCACGTTTAGGTATGTGTAAAATGCATACCTACAATCAATGTAACAGTTGATGGTATTTTTTTCTTATATTGAAAGTTAAATTTACCTGTGTAGGTATTACGTAACAATTTTTATGTAAATGCCATCTTTCTATATCAACATCTTATTTAAAAAAAAGGCCAAATGGTACATTTAACCATTTGGCCTCTTTTTTATATTTTATAACATTTTTACACTGATAAAGCAAATTCTTCATGATATAACTTAATTGTTAATTGATCAGGCGCGGATACGAAGAAGAGAGGGGGGGGTAATGGGTGCTTTTAAAAACCTTCGGTTTTTAAATCCTATACGGTTGGAGCAATTGACTGACAGTATCCGCACCCTACAGAGGTATGACGCAATAAGAAAATATAGGCGAAATGCTACTGCCTCTTTTCTTCTTATAGCTTTGTCAATCGCTGTTGGATGGGAAAACCGACCGAGCAGAAGCCCTTATAGAGGGATATTATATGTTCTTTATATCTGTGACTTAGATCTATATCCTCCTAGAATGATGTTGGACAAAATATATGAAATTAAGACCATATATAGCTATGGTTTTCAATGAAACTTAATGCCAACATGGTCATCGATACGTCAAGTGCGAGATTATTCGTAAGCTATCTGTATACTTTATAATCTACGTATTTAGACATTTTGTAGCGAGAATTGACTTTACAATTCAAAAATCCAAATCCAAATACAAAGAAGATATGGGATACTAATTTTAATTGCAACATTTTCATATCTATACATATTAACTTAGATTACGTAAGTAATAATTATATGACTTGTTTTAGTTAAATATGATCTAATTGTACTAATACTGAGCATTTGTAATAGGTAGTAGTAACATTTAACATAATCGACAGCCGTTTAATATGCTATTGACTAGAAACAACTTTTTGAACGTCGTCTTAAAAATACTTAATACTGACATTATTTACAATCTTTATATTACCTACTCAGTCCACATAAATATCATAATTAAAAAGGCATTTTCATTCAATTTAAGTACGCAAATATACATCAGGTTTTCTTAATAGATATTCACATCAATGTTAAGGGCGTTTTACATTATGTTCATTACAATAATAGTTAGACGCATTGATAATAATGCGTTTATGATACGATATCGCGCTTTATGTACTCTTCTCAAATTCGAATGATAAAATATTAATGGTTTCAACACCTTCTTTCAATACGATTGAGTTCATACTATCCAAGCACTTGCTGACATCGAGATACAACGACTCTGGCATGTCTGCACCGTTCACGCTGAAATCCACCTTGATCTCTGCTGTATAATATTTGTTATGTTTCACTGTTAATTCCAGTTTAAAACGACCGCCTGAAATTTAAAAAGAAAAATTATAAAATCTGAAACTGAATCCGTATAACCCAGGGGTCGGCAACGGAGGAGAGGAGTCAAAAATTACAATTTACAAAATTTCAAAGTTTTTAAAGAGACATTTTTTTTTTCTCTCAGAACGATTTTAAATTGTTTTTTTTTAAATAAATAATATTTGCGTATAAAACTAAAGAGCCGCAGGTTGCTCATCCCTGGTATATTGATAGGTATTGATCGAGTATCAATCATTTAAATTAATCAACATCTCCGTACGCAACTATCTTTCTGTATGTAACCCAGACGACTGTTAAAAAACTAGTACGTAGGTATATAGATATTAAACAGAATCTGTTGTTGTTTGTACGTGTAATTTTGTTGTAAAATTTGTGTACTTAAGTTTTACACAAATTATCGCACAATATTTCTCTAGGAGGTCGAAATAACAACATGTTTTATTACAAAATGTTAAATAAGATACCTTTATTATCAATGTTGTAGGTCGATTTAGTGTATTCTTCAACACCGGGCGTTACTTCGATGATATGGCTGTTGTAATCGTACAGGATCTGACAGTCATCACTATCAGCAGCCGGTAACAAAACAGATATCCTGAAAAATATGAATATGTAAATATAACATAGTAATGTACTAACTTTTACGGCGATCTCCGTACCGCCTCAATACAAAAATTAATAAACTTTCTTTATTTTTTTTTGGGAATTATCTTATGTTTTTATAGTTATTCTGCTATTCGGGGCGGAGACGAATTCAAAAAATCTAAGATCATACAAATCGGACCTCCTGTTCTCGAGATATACAGAGATTATAATTAGTGGGAAAAACACGACTTTGCTTTATACATATATAGATAGATAATATATATATAGAGACGAGAAAAAAATACGAGACCATCAAAATCATATATCGCTATAGAGATATATTCCCAATAAATCACTACTAGAAAAGAACTACTAGGAAATATTGTAATTGTTATAAAAAAAACATCAATAACTACACATTTACTTATATTATACACACGTGATCGCTATAATTATATTTTTTTTTTAAATATTACACACTATTTTAGTAACACCACATAATTAATAATACTGAGAAGGGGGCATTAAAAGTCATTATTGATTTCTTAACTTCGATCAAAGGATCTGAATGTTGGTTGGACTGAAAAGATTCGACAACTAGCGCATCCCTAAATCGTTTTAAATACTTAAGTAAATCTAAATATATATTTTGATTTTATTTTAAACCGATAAATTAACCGATGTTTTCTCAGCTCAGACAAATTATACTCAAAGCATCATTTATGAATCGATTTCATGATATAAGAGAATTCTTACATTAGGGCGACCATGTATTTTAGCGAGTTGAGCGAATCCGTTTTCTCCGTGCTCGTCTGTAGTCGGCTTACACGTATAGCGTATGTTTTTATGTACCATCCTAATATTAATGTAAAATCCACTTTTCTAGTACGTACCTTTCACTTTTATCATTTAAAACTCCCTCAATGAACAGTGAATCATTTATTTTTAAGGTTCTCGGAAGCATCAATGTGATACCGCCATCATCACTGACATCCATTGGCATTGGTGCACCTAGACTAATCACTATCACACACGCTATAATATACGAAAATAATTTCATTTTTGTATGATCAATAAATTTACTAATTATTCTAAGAGACACAAAGAAAATATTGTGATAAACTCGACACACTGTGTTTGAGTGATGGACACGCGTCAACTACAGTGATTATTTAACCGCACTATTATTTAATAATTTATTGGTTGCCCCAACAGGACTATAACCAATTTGCAGTGGGTTGACACTAACGAATGAAACCGATAATCCTATATATTTAAGTAATTCCATGACTCATTTTAATAGGTACCCTTGGTTTTATACGTCATAATTAATAAACTTACCTATCTACTTATATGAGCATATTCACAACAATATTATAGTATTGCTACGTGTTGTATTACTCTGGGGTAATTAAATGAGGTAGGTATTCAATCAGTACCTAACAGGATAAGTCTTGTTCGTCGTTAATGGAGTTGTTCCCACGTAGGTGCTTGTCATCAATAGAAAGTAGTGCACATGGTACAATAGTACTTTCACCTTAATCTAGACTGATTTAGTTTGTCAGTAGGTGCTTGTTTCATAAAAAAATCGAATCTATACGTATTATCATTACTCATTAAATGATAACATGGCCGTGTTTATACAATGAATACTTTTGGAAAATGGTTGTAAGGTTGACCATGAAAGTGGTTTATCAATTTTAACAAAAACTCCTAGTTAATAAAAAATCTATTAAGACTCATATTTGATACGTACAAATAAATAACAAATGACAAGAATAGCCTTTGCGATTCTGCGATGTGCAAATTATATTCAACTTTAAGGTGATAAAGGTTTTTCTTGGTCGACTTTACATACATTAATTTTCTTCTATTTTTAAGGAGTAAAGTACCATTGCAAGACCTCAAGACACAGTGAGCTCTTTCTGCGTAGATCGGACCGCAAGTAACAACTAAATATGAGGGTACCTCCGTCAAACTATGATACTAGGACGCAACCACCTCAGTCCTCCCGTTACCATGGTTGCTGTAAAGCAGCCGAACGTAAAAACAAAAAAACGCGATAAAAACCTTAAAAATTGTTTTATTTCAACAGACCACAGTTTAACCCGTGGTAGGTTACCAAAACTAAACAATAATGTTTGGAAAATATGTTTACGTCTATGGACACCGCATCAGACGCTGCAAAATACCATAATTTATGTGTCAGAGCGTTGCGTGAAGCAATTTATCGTATAAGTACCTACCAGCCTCCATTATTTTTATTCCTCATAATATCTGAATCCTGGATGAGATGGATATTAAGTTCTTCGACAAAAAAAAATATGGTGTAGATAGGTATATATTTTTTAAAGAAAATCGAAGCAACTTTTCACGGACACGAAATACTTATGGATTTATTTTTTAAAATATTGTAATTAAAAAAAAATGTGAACTTGATATCCTACTGATGGACTCTTAAAATAATGTATATATTATATTGTTATACCATCTATATTCTCTCGCACATGCAACAAAAGCGAAGAATTAAATATTTATTTTCTTTTATAGGGGAGTCAAATGTGTATACGTTGGGTACCATCGGCGCTCATCGAGTGGTAACCACCAAGCTCCCGTCTGTCGGGCGGACGAGGGAGGCCATGACAGCTGCGGGAAATACCACCACGAGACTGTTAGGAATCTTCCAAAAGGTTGGTCTCTGGTTAAAGACATTTTTGCTCCTATTTCTATCGCGATATTATAAGATATAATAAAAATTGTGTAAAATATTTTAACCGATGAATCTGTGAGTTATATTGATCACGTCGTTATTCGTCGTCTCGTTGTTGTTTGAGAATAATGGTGTCAATGATGTTTTTTTATTTTGGACAAGGCAAACCAGGGCCCCAAGTCTGCTAACACAATCGATTCATAATCGAACTGCAACCGCATAGTAACTGTAATTTTTGACAGATATCCCATACAATATTAGTCAGAAGTGACAGTTACTATGCGGTTGTTCGATTATGAATCGATTGTGTTAGCAGACTTGGGGCCCTGTAGTGGTGTTTGGCTATGCGCTCAGAATAGGATATCATTTTTTTCTGTCTAATAATTTGATTAATTTCTTAAGGAATGTTATATTCATAACCTACGTTGGCCCTGTTAAGATATTTTACACTATTATTGTTACACTTTATATTTTGACTGATTAAAATCACTATCCTGAATTTTAACTTATAAGTTGTGTAACCATGTATCATTTTTCCCAATGTCGTCATTGAATGGGATGATTCAAAACTATGGCCTAGGCAACTAATAAATAATTGCTCGCGTCACAAATTACGCCCAAGAATCCTGAAAAGTCATTCAAACCACTATTCGTATTACTGCCTAGTATAGGTATGTACTCAAGTCCTTTTCTTCTACGACTTGTATGCGAAATCTTTATATCTGTCGCCAGAGAAGAGAGAGAAGTCGTATGGATATAAATTTGGAGTATTATATAAATCACGTGATCATAATACTTTCACTTTGCACTGGCCAACGTCAACTAAGTAGACTGGATGAGTGATCCTTTGTATCGCCGTAAGAAAGCTCTACAGTCTGCGCAGACGTCGAACTATTGTCCGCTTATCCACTTAGCGTCCAAAAAAGTTATATTCAGAAGTTTTGTTCGCGATACTTCTAGTCCTTCGTTTACATTATGCGATGCAGTTATAAGTAACTTATTTTGAGGGACAATAAACTACGTCGCGGACTTTCACTCGTCTGCGCAAGTCTTAACTTCTTTCTATAGTTAACGTCGTTTAGCGAGGCTTAGGGTTGAACGACAGAACACAAATGAGCTTCTACCTCTATCTTGTGTTCTATGGGTTGAACAGCTCTACATCAACCTGGACTTTTATGTAACGTATCTGGGCAGAAATGGTTGTGATGCTACAAACGCATTTTTCTGTTTCGAATTTGTGTCTTAATGTTTGCATCACAGGCAAACTCGACTCGACTCGACTCGAAACAAAACTCGAAAATTTAGCACGATGATAGCTCATTATTCTGGTTTAACATATAATGTTTTATTAAAAGGTTCAGAGGAGATGATTACAAAAACTAATTGCATGTGAACGTTGTCGCGCGGGCACACACTTTTAGGTGGGTATATTATAAAAGATACACAATTTCGTCTCAACTGCTTTCTACATAGATTCTAAATTCGTTTCCAATAACCGGGACTATTCGTTTATCAAATTCGCGTATTGGTATTAATCTGATTGATATACGCCATATTGCCCTTGAGTTGGTTCTATTTTGTATCATGCGTGAAATAGCAATGATTGCATGGGATCGGCATGTTTGTGTGGCTACATTAAGGACGAATTTAGCACAGTGAAAACAATATGGAAATAGCTTTGTTGCTACATGTATACGTGCTCCATCCGCTCCATCGAACTGATTAATAAGTTAGGTATTGGGTGATATTGTATTGGGTTGGATAGATATTTATTTATAATGACTGGTACTTCTGTAGACGTTTTCTTAAATAATAATAAGTGCGCACCTACGTATTCAACAACGAACATTTTCATTTGGCCTACTGTAGTCATCATTCGATTAAAGTACGTTCTCAACGACAGTACCTACCCACTACTTGCTGGGTACCTATATAAGCATATAAAATAGGCCTCCTTTTGTTTGTGCCAGCCATCTATATATTGTCTTAATGTCATCCAAGGGGGTAACCACCACACTTCATATGTTTGACACTAAAATACAAGTATAAAAAACAATCGAATGAATAAAACTATATATACTTATGTGATCTATGGATACCACCTCAGATATATATATATATCTTTGGATATATCTGTAGATACCACCCATTTACTGCGTCTGTTGTTCTCTTCTCCTACATCCTAGATACCTACCTACATAGTCTTAGTCATAAGTAGAAACATTTCTCGTATTTATTTAAAGGATTATGTTATGTAATTTGTAAGGCATTCTTTTTTCGAAAGCCGTGTTTAGTTTATTAAATCGCACCGGGCCAGCGGGGTGGTGTATAGCCTAAATCCTGCTCATATTGACGAGAAATGAGCCCGGAATCATGGCAAAAGGCTCACCCCCGCTTACATTGGGACCAAATACCATCGGCGTAATGTGTTTAAACTGCAGTGCTCCTCTGCCGACCCCTTCGTGGACTACAAGCGTGATGGTGTATTGCATATATTGATTTTGATTACACAGGTCGAGTACGTGTTCTTAGTGGGCGTGGGTGGCGGTGTTCCGCACTACACCGATTATGCGCGGCACGTGCGACTCGGCGACGTGGTTGTGTCGACGCCGGCGCCGGACTTACCCGACAAGTTTGTAATATGTATTATTTAGGTACCTACACCACTATGAAAGGTGTGCAGTATAAAGATCCCCGCTGACGTAAACGTCACCGCACCTTATTCATCACTGCAGTTCATAGGTTGAATGTCCCAATTTGGAATCAGAATCAGATTTTTTTTTATTCACGTAGACCATTATTGTACAGTACTTATGAATCGTCAAGTTATAAAAATATTATGCTACTGCTTTACCACCCGTTCGGAATGCCGTTCCTATGGAGAAGAACGGGCAAGAAACTCCATGGTTGCTCTTTTTTAAAATAAATCTTTTACATTTTTGAGCAATTTTAAAATATCACAGTCTATAATTGGTAAAATATCTGATAGACGGAGCATTAGTTAAGGTATCATTGCTGAAACTCATCGCGGATGGGAAACGACATTATTTTTGGAAAATACGTTACTAGATTTGAAAAAATCTTTAAAGTATACAGACTATTTTTAACGCCTACGTACGCGAAATACTGAATTAGTCTTTATGTGTTCTGGTTCAGCAATTGACATTGAAAGAGAACAGATGGCCTTCGTCTTCCTTGCGTCGTGTCGTAATTTTACCATAACAAATATATACAAGTTGTTTCTGAATGGAACTAAACCTTAAACGTGCGCTAATTTAACAAAATGACAATAGTGATTTTTGCGAAAAAAATGTTTGAGAAATGGTTTCAATACTCTAACTTCAAATAATGATTATAAATGCGCTCAAGAAGCAAAGGTTCAAAGATTAGCTTGCCTAGGGTTGGCCCCTGTTTTGTGACGATAAAAATAGATGTCATTATTTTGTGTCACAGTCCCCGGTAATGAGATACTACCTACTCCGATATTAAGGACGATGAGTAAAAAATATTTTGTCGTCCCTGGCTGGTTGTGTGTAGGTTACCTAGTGCTGCATTTCTAGTAATGACACACCTGATTATAAAAAAAACTCAATGGGTTCTGACGTTGGTCGGTATGACGTCCACGTTAACCGCTAAGGAAATACCGAACCGTTATTGTCACTATTTGTCAGAAAATGTCTAACATGTGCATAGGAATGTTAAATAAATGGAACGCACCTATTTCGCGCAGGTCAAATGTTCAATTGCCGGTCTAGAGTCTCACGTACTAATGGTTTTATTGAATTGTTTAGTATGAGATCAAGTGGTGTATTGGGGTCATGACCTAAATAATGGAATAACGTACCTACTTAGCTAATAACATATTTTGCGGGAGGTTGCGCTATTGATTTCCTTCCTCATTTACGATTCTCTTCTGGCCAAATTTCGGAAATATTTTCGATTCTTCTCTGGGCAAATTTCGGAAAGCTTTTCGATTTGTCTCTGGGCAAATTTCGGTAATCTTTTCGATTCGCCCCTGGGCAAATTTTAAAATCGTTTCTTAATTTGTCAGGGAGTTATACTACACATATATACACACACATACATACTGGAATAACTCCTGATCCATTGCGCGGTACCGACTATAATGCATTGCATTGTTTGGTCTAATATAGTAACCATATAGTACGAAAAAACAACAAACAATATGGACATTGACATGGATTGTTTTGACGAACTCAGTTTTTTACATACATACCAACGTTTAAAATAAAATTTCAAATGACCATCAGAGGTATTAGTAATAAGCGTAGGATACCTACGCCTACTACTACTAATAGCTGTAAAATTAAATAAAAGTAGCCACTTACTTACATACATGGTGATAATACAGCTGCCTTTAAAAGGAATAATTGCCCATATTTCAGGTACGTCTACATATTCTGCGAGAAAGCGGAACGAAATGCCAAGGGTGGTTGGGATTACGAAGTGAAACCATACAAACCGCCGAATTTCCTTCTTCAAGACATTGCCCTTCGTCTCAAGAACACCCAGGCCCATTGGGACACATATGTTAGCGAAGGTCAGCAGATATTTATGTTAAAACAATACGTAGGTGTAGACCTTTGAGTATTTAAGAAATGGAGCCGCCTACAGCGAAAATCTGTACTGAATTTATTCCGCCAATTCTTGAGTGACAGGGAAGGGGGTAAACGTTCGAAATGAATTAGTTTTATATATACAGCTTATGGACAAATGGGATATGCTTTTGGCAGAGGGGTGCGCTTCGATACCTCGTGCAGGCTTATTAGTCTGAGGTGTGGCCACATATTTCTTTTAACGATTATAACTAAAGCTCAGACATTTTATGAGCTATAAACAAATAACCCATTTAGTTACACTGTTTATATTCAATTTGATGCTTATTTGTTTCAAAATAGAACACAATGTAGTTAGTTTATGTGCCTGTCTTCTATTTCAGTAGCACTGTTTATGATAGGTATCATAGGGAACTAGTCGAGTTATTTGCATATGGAAATGATAAAACGACTTGCTTCAGCTTTGTACCGCCTGTACCGTTTAAACAGCAGTAGAGTCGCTCGGAGTATATGCTCAGCAGGGAATAAAATTCACTTGAATTACGTATTTAAGTCCCATTGCATACGATGACTTTTTACGCGCAGTTAAATAGCGTCAGACGCAGCTATACTTCTCAGAGGGTTGTCTGATCAAAGATGATCGCGCAAGCAAAAGGCGTCCTGTGCAACCTCCCTAATCCCGCATGGAAATGTTCCAGGAATGGAACGTTTGCGCGGCGTGCCGGGCCGGTGGGAGCCGCCAGAGGGCGCCACCGACCGACTCTGCGTCGACATCGGTGACGGCGCCTTTATCGAAGTATCTCATCCAGCTCCGCAGGGCGACCAAGTGTGAGTATACTCTTATTGCGTTACCTTCTTCCTAATAGTACCTACCCACGAATTATACACTTTTAAATCAGTTTGACGACCCGACCCGACCCGGAACCAGAGTAGAGTCCCTACTAACTGTACCAGTTAGTAGGGACTCTACTAACTGTACCAGTTAGTCTACTCTGGTTCCGGATTCGATTCGTGGTAATGGCGAAATTTGTGACTCACAAATTCACACGAAGTTGCGGACGTTTTCATGGTCGTTTAATATCTTTATCAGTAGGTTATGTATATACTGGGATGGCCTTTAGTCCATTGTACGAGATACCCATAATGCACGCGTTGCCTAGTATCGGACCGTATAGTTGGTGTGTTTATCTGGCGATATTTATTTCGTTATTTTATTTTAAATATTTTCCTGTTTGTAATTATTTAAGTTATTGTAAATATTAGGTGTGTAATTCCGTAAATAGGCTTATTACCGATCGGCATGACGTAATTCCGTGTCCGTTGTAAATGTAAAATTCCGGAAATTTCATATTACACAATACTAGTTGTGTAAAGCATGTTTTTCCGCCGACCTTTTATGGCTATTGTTAACTAATTTCTAGCTAAACTAATAGGGCTTTTTGTATTAGACTTAAAGGAAATTGGTGCGGCTGATATTGGCGTAGTGGGAAAGTTTAAAGTACCTATAATTCGTGTGTGACTCATCTATTGTAGACCGTTACTTCTTTACTGCTACATTGCCATATATGGTAACATATGAGTAGTATGTACGATAAGAGATCGTAAAATGCCGTGGCGTGGTGTAAAATGGAACTAACATTATTTAAAAAAAAAGATTTCAATGTCATAAGATATTTGCATGATTGTAAAGAAAATTTCTAACTTTTTGATGTCGCAATCAATAAATAATATAATATCGCCAGACAAACACACCAATTATGCGGTCCCAAACTAAGCAACGCTTGTATTATGGGTGCCGTACGATGACCTGAGGGCGAACTCAGTATATAGTACTAATATAGATAGATATATTAAGAAGACGTAGTGTAGGACGGCCCCCCACAAGGTGGACTGATGACATCACACGCGTCGCAGGAAGCCGGTGGATGCGAGTGGCGGAGGACCGTGATGTGTGGAAGTCGTTGGGGGAGGCCTATGTCCAGCAGTGGACGTCTATCGGCTGATAGATAGATATTAAGCATCCATGACTCGGATACAAACATTTATGCTCATCACACAAAGCTTGTCCCTACCAGGATTCGAACCCGGGACACTCGGCGCAGAACGCACTACTAGGGTCACTACTTACTGAGCTAATCAAGTCGTCTAAAAATAACAGTAGTAATAAATTATTGACAAACAATATGACCACTATTTTACGATTCCAGGGGCAGCCCCTTTACTACTAAGCTATACTTATTCTCTTCTAATTCTGGGTTTGCAGTAGTAGCCTTATTTTTATCCGATGGCATGCCTAATATGGCTACGACGCACCACAAAGTTTCCATGTAAAATCGTTGTCGTCGAGGTAAAAATAGATTGGCTCGCTATGTGGACAGTTTACCTTATAATTATTCACGATGGTAGGTACTTATAAATGTAGATAAATTTAATTACTTAACTGTGGTCATTATTTTGTCATCTTTGTTCATATGTCGTAAGTGATAGTTGATATAAGTCGACATGATTGATTTTCTCATATCGATAATTGATCCAGTTTGCCTATTTTGTCGAGTTTTTCAATCTTTAAGATAGTTTAAGTTCGTCACAATGCACTTTTCTACTGAAATATTGTGATTTGTACAATAATAAATCTTATATATGAAATTCTCGTGTCACAATGTTAGTTACCATACTCCTCCGAAACGGCTTGACCGATTTCTATGAAATTTTATATGCATATTCAGTAGGTATGAGAATCGGCTACTATCTTTTTCATACCCTTAAGTGATAAGGGTTGTAACTTTTTTTTTGGACAATTTTTTTATTTTTTATAATGAGGCATTTAAAATATATACAACCCGATATTCTATCACCAACCCCTAATTTTTATAGCGTATATATATTGTCTCGAATAGCGGAATAAGTATTAAACGAACATGAAAAAAAAAACACTTAAAAAATAATTAATTTGCTTCTGAGGCGGTACGAAGTTCGTCGGGACAGTTAGTATAATATAATAACATTAAAGCACTATAGTACCTACTGGACGAATTCAATTCATAATAATTATAAGTATGAGTCTGCATCTTGCCACCTTCGGCTATTGAAGCGATGGCGCTCAACGGTCACCACAACGATTCGTACGTTATGGTATAACCGAACCGTTTCACGCTCGCCCTCGTTAGTACCTCCTATAATCGGGCGCCTAGATGACGTCAGTGATCGGCGGTTACTCATCGCTAGGAAACCCCTAGCTTAGTATAACGGCGCATAATACACGGCGACAGGGACCGGCGCTCCCGGTCCGCGCTGCGCGTGCACTGCGCGCCGGTGGCGGGCGGGCGCGGGGTGGCGGGGGCGGGGGAGGCGCGCGCCGCGTTCGCCGCGCACGCGCGCGCGCTTGCCTACGACTGCGAGCTCGACGCCGTGCTGGACAGCGTCATCGGCAACTGCAAGGACTGCTTCGTCTCCGTGCGAGGTATGTAGCTTAAGGGGGGCGACAGTTGGGAAATCGCAAAAAAATACGTTGGGATACATCCTTATTTATCACATAAGATTTCACTTTGTTGTAAATCAAATTGCTATTAGTAGAATGACAGCCAATCCCAATACGAAAAAATAAATCTAAAAAAGTTAAATAGGGATGCGCCGAATATTCAGTATATTTGGCAAAATTTTATATGTTTGGTATTCGGCCGAATATTCGGTTGATGTTCCGAATATTTTTGTAAAAAAAACACTTAATCAACTGAAGTTCCAACGTAGTAGGTATTAACGTATTTATTTATAAATAAATATTAACATAATAAAGAAAATTCATGTATGACTTTTGTGGAATTAAAAATACTACATAGTTAAGTAAGTAGAAGAAGAGTAGATATATATGCATAGTAACCGAGTGTAAATTGAACTGAATATTTCGTCCGAATATTCGGTTCGGTAAGTGGGGAACCGAATAATGTTCGGTATTCGGTTCCGACCAAAAATCCATATTCGGCGCATCGCTAATCGAAATAGATAACTTTAGTGTGTGCGATTGCCGAAATGTCAATTTGATTTGGAATAGGTTGTGATTCTGGAACCACAGTTCAGTGGAAAACCGTTATTGCTTCGAGCGCCCAATCTTAGTAGTGCATATGCAGCGTGACTCAAAAAGGGTATACTGCCATATGAACCTGCGCTTCTCTAAGCATTAATAATAATTATTTTAAGTCACAATTTGACACTCTCACAAAAATTTTGTCTCAACAAAAACACATATCTCTAAGAACCCGACCGAGTAAAATATCACGTGGGTCTATTAGTAATTTTATGTAAAGTCAAAGGTGTTCGCGGTTTCTCCGTCATGGGCTAACCGCAAGTACCTGTCACCAGTTGTAGCTAGTATTCCCTGTTGTTGACCAGGCATATCGGACTACCGCGACGGCACGCGCGGCAAGGAGTGGCAGCCGCACGCGGCGCTGGCCGCCGCCGCCGTCATGAAGGCCATCATCGCCGCCATGGAGCCGCCTACCGACTAAACACCAGCAAATCACCTTCAGGGGACTTGGTGCGTGTTTTGACAGCATCAAATTACGATCGAGTTATCGAATCACTGCATACATTTCACAGCTAGGGGTGTACTACGAATTCTTATTTCCAGGCAATTGACTTCACGGCCTATAACGTGCCATCTGAATCATGATAACGGCATAAGTTCCCGCTACTTAACTTATTAGTATAATTTGTATTATCTGAACTTATTAGGGTCGGAGGTGTGGGCTCAGTAAGTAATATTTAGTGACTAACTTAGCGGTCCCCAACGCCATAAGGACCAATATGATTTAGTACGAATAAACTGAAATTATTTTTGACTCTTTAAATGTTTGTCGGAAGTTTTTAATTATTATTTTTTTATTTAAAACAGACAATGTTTAGAAACAAGATAGATTTTTATTACGATACGTAAGTTGCCGATCAGTATACAGTCTGGAAATAGAGATCGTGGTTTCTATAGCGGAACGTGGAGCTTTACTGAAAATATATGGAAACATTCGTTCAAACTACTGAAATACCGGTTTGGATACGTTCAAAACTCATACATAAGGCCCTGAACATAGAACTAAGTGTCGCAACATATCTATGAATGCACAGTCCTTTTGGCGTAAGTAAAAAGTGCAGCAGCCGTCCAGCAAGCCGATCGTTCGGCGCGTATTTTTCTTAGATATGTCGCTACACTAACATTCAACACTTGCAATAGCGAGCAAACGATGACAATTGTGATATGCACACTATTGTAGACTTACGTGAATACTGACAGCCAATTTTAAACGAAATAGGTCAGTATTTATTACATATACGCCAGTACAACACTCTGTGTTCTACCAATTTCCAGTGGGTTTGCCAGTTCCAAGATCCTTGAGAATCTATGAAAATTACCTTCAATATGTTATATGCTATGCACATAAAATTGAGGTCAGTCTTTTGTCGTCGATCTGCTACAGAAATCTGTTTATTATGTAAGTATGTACTCAGATTTGTCCGTACAACATTAGCTTCTTATTAATCCACAATATTTTTACTATGTTAGTGTCACAAAATAACATAATGTAATATAATGTAATCAGTGTTTAGATTTACCTAGTGTTTATTGTTCACTTGCCTTAGAATTGGCTGTTATAACGTTAGAATGTATGATAAATTTTAATATATTATCACTATTTACAAAAATAATATTGTAGAATTATACATACTTAGTTAAAAGTACATCCAATCGTTAACACAAATTTATGTCAAAATTACATTTTGTCTCGCCATTCTTTGCATTCTGAATGTATCACGATGCGAGACAAAATGGCGTCCTGACTGTCCAATTATAATTTTAAACTCATAAGAGATCATGGAATGATCATATTATAAGTTAACTTACAGTTACTTTTTATAAGACAACTAACACTCCTGTTTTATATCTATAAAGTGGCAATATTTGACCTCCTTCAACGGAATATTGCAATTAATTAGTTTTCATATTGGCGTGTTTTGTTTGTTCATGTTATATCAATACTAGTTACATTTACACATATACATAAGGGCTCAAATTACCTAACAAACGTCTTCCTGCTTGCAGGCCAAACCAAGTTTACAAAGTTTACTATTAATTTTGTTAATGCATCATTAATATGTTTATTAATGGGGCTGCGTTAACCGTTACGAATAATAGTCCTACGTGATCTAATTCTCAGTGTTTCTTTGTGCGGCCCTTGTTGGTCATTAGGCTGTATCTTCAACCAGCAGGTAGAGGCCACTGAGATTACGAACCGATAGTGTGTCCTATTTCCTAGCCATAGAGCAACTTTTATACAGCTCTCTACCCGGCGTCATATAAAGGAACATAATATATAAAAGTGAATATCTCGGCGAAAAGATTGCTTGTCACATTATTCCTGGTCGATAAGAGAAAACTACAATTCGTACATATTCACGGCTAGGCTCAGGTAAAATGTAAAGATAGATGGCGGACTGCCATTATTTTAACTGAAATATGTTGGAATACTTAACGATTTAGATACTTCAATTAAAAGAACTTAATTGACATCTGTCATCTTAGTTTTACATTCCGTACAGAATAAAAAGATTGGACTACCACTTGATACTAGTTATTTTTATTAATCATTGAATTAATTCCATTGGATGAAGATTTACAATAATTAATTATTGTCAGAGCTTAGGATGTACCTATATCACTTATTTAAACACTATCCCCGAAATTATAGATTCACATTAAATCAAAATGTATGCACAGTACTATAAGAAAACTAATAAAGTTATATAACGTCTATAAATTCGGGGTTATTTATATTAGTATAGTACTAACTCACTGCCACAAATGGCCTAAACCTAAAACTTGACTCTGATGTAAATATGAAGAAAAGTATGTTGTATATTTTGAAACCAAAGTTCAGACTTTGTTGTTTATTTGACAACCTGGTCTAGTCGTCATAAAAAAAGTTTTATTTACATAATAACGAATCACGAATATTATTACTTTATGTATCATTTTATGTTTGTTATTTGCTACAGTTTTAAAAACAAAGCAAATCATATGGCCTGTAGTGTAGAAAATAAAAAAATATTTTAGGATATTTTACAACCTACTATTAGGTTGTAAAATAGAATTATGGTGAGTGTCATTGTACGGCGAGCTTCTCTATACATGTGATTGGTGTGACCTACTCTCATTAACCTCTTAAAATAATTCGCAGACCTTATATAAGGATTGATTCAACTAATTTGTTTTAAGTTAATCACAATTTATGGTGATCGCCTTATATTGTTAATTTTGGTATGATAAAAAAAATTGGTATAAGTGTACCTAATGATTCGTTATTTCTTGTAATTGAATATTTATATTAGATTTTTCCACACGGCACATGATTGTTATTTGTGATTGCATGTATTCATAATTTATCTACTGCGCAAATAAAATAAAATATAAGAAAATTGTTTTATTAACCATAATCGACGTACAATCGCGAACTTAATTTTAGACCCATTTAAGGTTGAATATCGTAAAGTTGGAACCTGTTGACGACGCGTTATGCACTATGTTACTAGGGGCAACTGCTCTCAGATATGCAGCTTTGGACCTTATTGCCTTATGAGAGACATAGAAGTTAGAACATCTAGGAAATTGGCCCCATAAAGCGCGACCGCATCTATTCCCGCTGTCGATACCGATAAAAATATGAAAGATCTAACTTAATAACTCTATGAACCATAACTATGATCCTTGATAGGAATGTTTGTTTACCTAGCATTGAAAAGGGGCGAAAAATTACATTGGTAATTTTTAGACTCATCCTTACTCTGAAAAACAAAAAAATAAATCACATATTCAATTTCATTATACAAAATGGAAGATATTTCATTTCACATTTAGGAGTAACATAAATACATTTACACTATATGGTTAATGAACACAAATAAAAGTTAAATTTAAAGATTTTTATCTGTGCATTGCAAAATATTTTTCACAATAAAAGATCTCTGTACCATTGTAGGATCGAAATCGGCACTGATTTAAAAATTTGGTGTAAAAGAAATCTATATAGTGCCCATAAACTTTTTATACACCTCTATCATCCCACTGCTGGGTGTCGTCTTAATAGCCTTCTATGTGGTTCTCTCATTGGTTAATTCTGTGCAATATTTTTGGAAAATGCATCAAGACCTTTTAGTACAATTAAAATAGAGAACATACAAAATTTAAGAAATTATAAAATAACTAGCATTGGATGTTATCTATCACTGATTTATAGATGTTTTAATTAATTTACAATGGCAATGGTAAATAGACTTAAACTTTTTATTTTATAGGTAATAAAATATGGATATGGGTCTTTACTTGATATATATTTATAAATATTGTGTTAAAATATAATAATAAATTACAGTAACTCCTCAAAAGATTTGTGAAGTCAGCCAATCCACGTAGGGCCAGCCTATAGCGGACTATGGCCTAATCCCACATTAATGGGAGGCCCCCATGACCATCAGTGAGACATTAACAGGGCTGGTAATAATACCATATTATAATAATACAATAATGTATTATTATAATAAATTATTTAGATTAACATCATACAATACAGGTTGTTAGATCACATAAGTTTGCTATAACAAATATCAAATGTTTAGCCACATTAGTACATGTGCAACACAAAAGCAATATTTAAAAAATGTTAACTTGGTTACTTGCATCAGTCTTAGAAGCATGGAGTCGGCTGTTGGGTCATCAATGTTATTGTTGGTCTTCTATAATTTTATAAAAATTACACTTTTTTAATTAACATATTCAAGTATTGTATAATAAAATAGGGTAAGTACTTCAGTGTGAAATTATTTAATTATTAATAAATATTCCTTAGTAGTATATTCCTTAACAATCTAATGACTGAACAATTAAGCACTATTATCTTGGATACAATTATCATCAATATTAAGGAGCCCTTAAAACAAGTTGACTTAGATATTGTATTGGGCAGTAAATTATTCAGCTTTACAACACCTTCACAAAAGTGCATTTAAAGTGTTGATGATAATTACTCACCAACATATTTAACTTCATCAAAAGCTTTCCTTGCTTTCTTAAGTTCTTCATTCATTGTGAGTAAATCTTTAACACGGGCATATTTACGTAGATCTTTACGAACTAGAAATATTATATCTTCTACTTGCACACGGCCTGTTCTACCAACTTCCATTGCCCTGAAATTATAGAATATACACTGTAATAAATACCTTAGTGTAAATTATAACCTTAGAAACTTGCATTATTTACTTATGAGTTGTTTCAGTGATGAATTCAATAACCAGATCTTCTAAAAAGTCTACACTCTCTGTGTACGGGTTCTGATCATCTCCAAAGCCATACATCATACATCTTAATTCTTTGCTAAATAATCGTTTTCGCCCCGAGGCTGTAGCTCCTAGTTGCTGCTCTGTTTCTTCTTCATCAAACTAAAATGAAAGATTACATAAATTTAATTTCTGCACCAGTTTAATCTACTCAGTTATTACCTATAAATACACTGTGTGTATGGTGACAATTATAATTTATTTATTACCTATACACAGTATAAAGTCAAGCAAACATTTTTTTTACTGTGAAGGCATCTTTGATAGTGTGATTACATATAGGGTTAATCTAGTCACTGGTATATGACATAGTAGTGCAATAAGCACTAAAAAAACTTACCTGATCATAATTATCAGGAGCATCTGGAGCGGGAGTTGTCATGGTTTATATATCTAAAATAATTAAAAGTAAAAATTCACGTATGAAACTCGAAACCAAAACGACAATATAATGAATGCACAAATTTTATTTTCAGATCTATTCTGATTATTTATGTTTTCTTTCTATGTAGCACCATAAACTAGACAAAGACTTAAGACGTTATTATGATCTATGGACGGGCAGAGATAATCAAAAATTTAAGAGCACGAAAGAGGGAGATAATAGGGAGCATTGATTATATATTTATAAATATTTAACTTTATCTATTTCATCATTGATAGGGAGTGTGAGACGCTATTTTCATGTCACATACATTATTTTATTTATAATGTGTTATTGCTATCAATTATTCGTGATTGGCAAAATACACACTAAGTTGTGGGTGAGGTAATATTCGTGTTAATTTTATGTCATGGCTTTTCATTTCGTAAGAAATAAGAAGAGGCAGTGCAAATAGTTGAACTACCACTGGTTCCACTTTTTATTGGTCTGTGGTGTAGTGTTAGTTTCTCTATGGTTCGGCAGGGAAATCAAATAATTTGACCAAGAAATAGAGAATTGATAATTTGACCAAGAAAATGGATTATATGGAAATATCAGAAAATCACTGAATATCGTATGGTTACAATTAATTCAATATGAATCCTATGACGTAAGTAAAAACTTTCTACAAAATAGGTACAATACCTGCAGCTTATTGTGGGTGATACCACTATGTAACTGAGACGATAAACTTAATTTTGCTTCAGAAATGTGAAGAATGTGCTCAAACTTAGCGAGAGAGAATTAGCTAACAATTCTAAAACGTCTTGGCATGATCAGTATAAAGATAGTGCTTGGATATTTGTTGGTGGTTTGCCGTATGATCTCACAGAGGGAGACATTATTTGTGTTTTTTCACAGTAAGTAAATACCCTAAATATTCTCTTGAAAACTTAGCTACTAGTTAAACATAATAAACTATGCAACTGCTATTGATTTTAATGTTACTTGATCTCAACAACTTTATAATGTGACAGTGAGATCACTGTCACATTATAAAGTTGTTGAGTTCTTCATCTATGAGTTATCCATATGTGGGTATTTACAAATACATTTATATATACATCAAAATCATAAAATGTTTAGTCCAACAATCTCACCAAATTTCTTCTAAAAAATGTTTTATTGCCTATTTAAATGATAAGATTGATTTCCATGACTTCAGGGGTTGAGCTTTTAATTTATTCTTATTATATTTTATAGGTATGGTGAATTAGTCAACATTAATTTGGTTCGTGATAAAGCAACGGGTAAATCAAGAGGCTTCGCATTTATATGTTATGAAGACCAGAGATCCACTATTCTTGCTGTGGACAATTTAAATGGAATAAAAGTAAATATGTACATAATTCTTAACTAATGATAAAATTCCATCATGTATGTCCATCACATATATACTTTGACAAAATCATTGTCCAATTAACCTTTCTCTTACCAGACAACCACTAATTCATAAGATAACTGCTTACAGATAAGCCAGCAGTGCTTATCCATGTAATAGATTTCTAAAATGCTTTTAAGTAATTTTGTTTGGTTTTGATCAAATATTGTTTTGTAAGATTTTAGGTCGTACTGTAAGAGTTGACCATTGTGAACAGTATAGAGCACCAAATGCTGATATGACTAAGGTGGATGAGATAACAGCAGCAATAAGGACCGAAGGATGTGCTCCCCCAGTATTGCCCAAAACTGAAACTGTTGTTAAACAAGTTAGTATAATCATTTTTTACATTTGCTTTCAACACAAAGTTTGCACTTTGTAACTAATACTATAGTACTTTGTTTATGCTGGATAAATAAATAAAAAAACCATCAAAACGTCTCTTATATTTTTCATGATTGCCTATGAGAATATTTGAGGTTGTTCCCTTAGACCAAGTCTCATTCTATTCTGGCCATTCAACTAATATAATATCTTTATAGAACAAGGTTGCTGATAAATGCTGTAAAATAATTTACCTGCAAATTTAAGAAAACAAATAGTTCATAAATAAAAATAATCTTATTTATGAACTGTGAAAGATTGGACTTGTCTTAATACTCATCCATAGTTCTAATTGCTATATAGCATAATTAACCATAACTAAGGATCATATTGATATGTAGTCAATCAATATCATTGTTTTAGGAAAGTCAATCAAAACTCAAAGTAAAAAAGAAAAAGAGCAAGGAGAAAAAGAGCAAGAAGAAGAAGAAAAAGAAAAGTAAAAGTTCAAGCTCTGATTCAGATTCTAGTGACAACAATTAATTAATAAAAACATATCTCATCAAATATCTTCATTTATTTAAAACAAGAATATTACAATACAACATAGAGATAAGTTTAATCTCCGAAAGTATAGTAACAATAAAAATATATTTTACTTTAAATGACTAGAAATTATTAGCTTCAAGAGAAGAAAGAACTACAGTAATTATATTTGCAACCAACTACAAAGGAGGAGGTTATATTTTAAAATATAAGATTTAAAACAAATATATCACAATCATTAAATAATTACGTAACATTGATTAAACAAGTCCCCTAATACAAGAAGAATTTTTTTTTAAAGTAGAAAAAACTGCAACAACAAACAAAACTAGGGTCACTAGTAAAGCCTGGCAAACAAATAAAATATTTGTATAAGTATAACCGGAGGATTCTGGGTTCTGTGTTCTTTTATATATACGGATTACTGACCATGTGAGGTTTGCGAGAGCTCTTTGGAATCTGCACATTGATCACATAGAGAAAAATACTCAACACACTATGAACTATTGACACTATATGACACTGAACTATTTTATAAACATGTGAAATACATTTAAAGAATAATAAAAACAACTGCCAACTGAAGTAGCCACAGGGATTGCTACTCACCTGACATGACCATCAAATTATTCATATTAAGATTTTTTTAGGAAGAACGCCATTTTCATTTCTTCATGTCACATCCATTATTTTATTTATAATGTGTATTTATTGAATTTAATATTGCTATTAATTACTTGACACTGGCAAAATACCCGCTAAGTTGCGGGTGAGGCCATATTCATATCCATTTTATTTCATCGCATTTCATTTCGTAAAGAAAGAAGAAGAAGATTTTTTTATTTCACTGAAAATTGCAGATCAAGTAGTTTTTTTTATAAAAGAACATTTCTTGTAGTGTTGGCGACATTGTAACATGATCGTTTTAAAGTTTCCTTAATTAAGAATACCTTTTATTATATTAAATACTGATTCTTCAGTGTATGCTATGATGCCTTCATTGTTGCAATAACTTTGTGAATCAAGACCCATTGCATCATTGTAGGTTATAGGAATGTGTGATGAGTAACGCACAAGGTCTCCACCCTGAGCACGGAGTACGGCATGTGGGCCGCATGTATCCCAACGGAATGTTGTTCCTTGTGAAACAATGTATGCTGCAGCCTCACCTAAACAGAATTAAAATAACAACAATAAAATGCATTGTTCCCGGATAGGGTCAGGGTTCATTATTGTATACTTTTTTTTAACAGATGCCCCAGGGGATTACATGTTGATTTTTCCACAACTATTCAAATTTATTAGAGCGTCATAAGGTCTTTAGTTGTTACCTTTCATTATCCGACACGCTTTACTGGTCAGATAGGTGATTATTGTACATAAAATATATATTTAAATTGTAAAGCCCTTTCGAGTTTCGGATGATACCCATTCTACTCCATAGGATTAGCAAAACAATTGGCCAGTTAAATTAGATTACTTTTGATAAAAATGCCTAATGAGAATCTACCCACCAAACATAACAGTTGGGATAGATATTCAACATTCACTGTTTATAAAAATTATGGGACAGATAGTTAGAAAACCCAGTTCAAACAAAAATAACCTACTACTACTAAATTAGTTGTCACCAGAAAGTAACACCTCTGCACTCATATAAAGTTGCTATCTATTTACAATGGTATTATAAATATTTTTTTCTCCTAAAAATATGTTTTACTTTCTATGAATTACACAAAAAGTAATGGATTACTCACCTAATATTACTTTCAGAAGCTTATGGCCTGCTCCAGGAACAGTCGTAACTTTCCAGCCTGAGTTTCTGAATTTGTCAACTATCTCAGGTTTCTCTGCTCCACTCATGAGAATCATGTTGCTCCTACTCTCTGCGTTATGTGTACCACCCCATTTATGTGTGTCTCCATAGTTTACACCCCATACAATACGGCCCTTTCCCCTGTAATAATGAGGTATGGATTAATAACATTTTAATGATTGTGATTAATTTACATGTGGATTCAAAGTGGTGGTTGCTCCATTAAGCATCATTGCCATAATAAGTAATGGATTACAATGGTCAATGTTAGTAAATATGTTATCAATCCATCGTAAAATGATGCACAATACTATAACAATTTTTCCTCGACTTGCTGGGGGTAATTTCCTGTTTGGCTTTTGACAGCCAGCAGCGTTTGCCTAGTAGGGATCATTTTAAAAGAAATAACTTTTCTCAATGGCTCTTTCTACAGACCCATGTCCTGCCAGCCTTTTTCAGGACCAGTTCTAGCCCATAAAATAATAATATAGAAAAAAACATCAATTTCATACTTATTATAAAATGGTTGGTTGATGACTCCAATAACAGGCTCACCAGTGGATCTAAGGTAAGCACCAATTAGTACAGTCACGCAGGAAAGTCTATGATCAGCATTAGCTTCCCCATGAACACCAGCAATGAATTCTGCGGTTGCATCTGGAATATACATATTGAAAATTATGATAAACAATAGGAATTTACCTTGGCATTGTAAAGCACTTTTCTTCTGAATGTTTTAATGAATTTTATGTTTATTTTTTTGTGATTTCATTAAATGTTAGTAAGCATTATTACACAGAATCAATGGGATCAGATAGTTTATATTAAAGATACCATAAGTAATAGTTACCTATAGGATCTATCCACACTCCAAGATCAGAAACATTAAACATTGGCAATGTTTCTGGTAACTGGCCACAAAGCTCATGTTGGGTATTATTATGGGCGGCGTCAGCCATTCGTTTTGCTACTGCAGTTGAAAGCAGTGAACATAGCAGTTTTTCAGTGTCACCAATATTGTCTCCAACTGTTACACGGACTCCACCTATTTCAGGGCACTCCTCGCCGCGAACATGTTCTGCGAGATCTGGGTAACAAGATGCTATTTCCGCCCGAGCAGCTTCCTGGGCCAATACATCAGCAATTGTTTTGAAATCTCTATCAAATCGTGTGTTCGCTTCGCCGCCACATTTTTCAGCGACCAGTAGTACTTCTTCAGAAGATCCTGAACAACAAGACCGTGCTACGCATGCAGCCCTCTCTGAAGCATTGATTAGTGTTTTTACAATTTCAATCATTTTTATCTTCAGTGCTTAATACTCAATTCATAGCACTTAAATTCGTAAGTACACTCATTTAATTGTGGATTTAAACAGCGAATTTTGAGAAGAAAACAAAACAAACTCGCAAAACTAACAAGAAAATAAAATTACTACTACAAAACAACCCGATCGATAGATTTGGTGTTGCCACGAACGAACAGCCCGGTCCAAGTCGAGCGAGTCGGCAAAAATTTGGCGCCAAGCAGTCTGATATCTGCATTTAGTAACCCTAGTAGCTTTTTAATTTTACTTTATCCAGATCTTCGAATCGAAAAAAAAACAAACCTTAAATACCGGAGGGAGACAACATTATCGGTTGGGCAGGGAAAGTGAAGTGCTCAATTTTGATTTATGTTCAAAATAGTTTAATTAAAGATATATTTAACTGTTGTGTTTTCATTAACGTGCACGAGTGAAGATATCAAAATAACATATTATAACTTGACTTTTCCAGTCCAGTACTGCCAAGATATCCGATTAATTTTCAGTAAAGTATTCACAGCTTTACTGAAAGAATTTGGGGAATCATTTCATCACCTTCATAGACCGATAAAATGATGCGCAGAGGTCAAATAAAGATACCAATTTATCAAGTTCATAGATTATATCTGGACTGGACTTCCCACGGTGTATACCTCTGCTAAAGAATTGTTGGCATTGGCTTATTGTCCATAACATGCTAACCTGTCAATAGGATTTCCTATAGTAGGTATTGTTTGAAAAAAAAAACCGCAGTACAGAAACTAGATCTGAAATTATGATTTTTCAATTCTTGAAAATGGAAAAATACTTCAACGACGAATAAAGAAAGAGCGAATACCGAACTCGGACTATGATACCGATTGAGTGGTATTTTGTCGGAAAATAGTGTAAATCAGCTGTGTACAGATCCTCTTTCGTATGTTGCTTTGTTGTTGTTGATTACTTATCTGGTCATAAACGTCTACATGCGTAGCCAATCCGGTCACATCAGTAATTTATCAGTGAAGTACCTATCTACCCACCGCTTTATATAAGGGTAAATTATATTATATTATCGCTATACAAACCTCCCCCCCCCCCCAATCTAAGACAACAACTACGACTAGACTACGGACACGGAATAACAAATGGAAACGGAACGAAAACCAATTAACTAGGTATTCTTACCTACCTATTTACTTAGAAGACTATCGTCCGTCCGTCATCTTGTATTACCTACATTGAACGAAACATTCCAATCCGTTCAGCCGTTCTTGACCTTGCATGACGCTACGTCAAACTAACAAACTCACTATTACGTGTTATTACCATATAGTAGCTAGTAAGAATAGTCGTCAAGCGTGTGTCACAAGCTTGAGCGTATAATTTGTTTAATTGTCATTATCTACCGAAAGTCTCACCGAGGCTAACTCTATAGCACTAGGTACCTATAATACTAGTTACTTCCTTACCCAATATGTCATGCCCTAAAACACAAACCCCCAAATTTATAAACATTTCATAACTTTATAGGGCTGCGCGAAGAGTTTTGCTTTGCGCAGTACTATATGACATTTGATAAAGTAATAAAACATTTATAAATCGGGTAAAAGAGTTTTTTTATATTTGTAATCTTGGTAAAGACTAACAAATCTACAGGAATATATATGGTAGGTTAGTACCCAATAACCAAATTACTTCGTGATACTTCGGTAAGTAAAATAAAATAGGTAGGTGCTTACGTTTTTTCCTCACGACTTAGTAGATAACCTGTTACAGATTTGTATACAAAATTACGTCAGGATTAAGTACATATTTTCCTATTATTAGATTGGTAAGTGCGTAAGTTTGTACTAACTTAGGTATGTATTTGTGAAATAATGAAATTGCAGGTACATAGGTAGACCTACACCCAATACTGTCCAACTGTTGTGAAAAACAATTTCCTATATTAAACCAGAACAGAAATAGTTTTGTCACATTTAATGAAAGTGTTCAAGGTTGCCTAATATCTTTTGAGAGCTAAATGTACCGCGAATGCGTGATCTCTCGTCGCGAAACTGTGCGTGGTTGACCTCAAAGGCGCGTGCCGATCGGTCTATTTAGATTAAAAATCGATACTAAATTAATTTAAGTACCGAAAAAGTATTAACTCTAAGATACGACGCGACGTTACAAAGTAGTTCATGACCACAATCTGATTGATACTATATGTATCAGTCAAATTGCTGTCAGCTAAGTAAATATGAACCTAGATATCTATCAATAGAAGAGAAAAAGGCATAGGTACTTACTAGGTAGCAGTAGGTAAGTATACTAATTAAAATATTCAATTAACTATGTATCATGTATGTATATGTATAAACATAATTATGTATCATGGCAGCCGGACAGTCCAGCCTTTCTTGTTGCTCTGTAAGCCTTCATACTTGTATCCTTTCACTCGGATCTTTACGAACTTGCTAACTGGATAATTATGCCTACCTACCGACCTACTCCATTTCACCTATTTTGTACATTAATATACCTACCTACCAACATTGTACGCGTCTTCAAGATCACGGACAGGCGTAAACATTGTTTTAAAATTACATTACTTTACATTTAAGTAAAGGTTAAATTTATCATTATTAATTATCTGTTTTTATGTTCATTAGTCCGTACCCGTAGGTAGGTAAGTACGTACTATCAGTATCTATGTAAAACCCGTCTGCGGCTAGTGCTCTTTACCAGCATTTGTCAATTCATAAACAAGTATAAACTCGTCTCAGTACCTATTAGAAAAAAAAATACAAAACGTCGGTAACCAAATTCAAAGCCTGATAAATAATATGGCCAGACGAACACACCAATTGTACGTTCCCAAACTGAGCATGGCTTGTATAATGGGTACGGTCCAAGGGACAGGGGGTGAGCTTAAGTATATAATCAGTAATTATTCGTGCACACAACTCAATGTTTGCCCCAACCGGGACTCGCACCCTGGGCTCTCAATACAAAAAGCAAAGTCACTGCCAACTTTGCCAATCGGGCCAGCAATCAATTACTAATAGCAGAAAGTATAGTTAGGTAGGTACCTACTTCGTGCATTTCCCAGCGAAATAGGTACCTACTTCGTATGTATGTCAATAGGTACATAGAGCTGTAAGGTTATACATTTTCTGGTCGGTAGGTACTAAATATATTTGTAGGTTCCTACTTATCTAAAAATTAAATCAATTTATGTAAAATACCTACAGACATTAATTTAATTTCATGGTCATTGTATTACACTTAATATAAGTAATAACAAACTAAGCGAATATTGTAATTTTAACAAGTTAGCGATTTCCGCTTAGGTACTCAGTACCGTGTCCCAACCTAATTGAAGTTTTTTAGCATCGAGCATTCTGATTCTTAACCGTTCTTGGAAATAGCATGTAAAATTATTTTTCCGGTAAAAGTGTATAAAAACTAACAATGCTTAAAAGGTCTGTGGTCAACTACATACATACCTACGGATAAAACAGGAACTAGGATAAGGTCGAAGACAAAAATCCTCATGAACTAGTTAGGTAGGTTACCACCATAAGGAAAACCCGCGTTTTTAAGGAAATGTCAGCCTTATAGAAAAACTACATATGTAGCAACTAAGTAGGTAAGTACCTTGCTTAATTGAAGATTACCTTCTTAATTACTTACTTACATATTTACTATATGTAGGTACATACATGATACCTACCACGTTGTAAAGAGATGTTATGTTATGCAACTAGGTATGTAAGTCTACCTATCTATCAGCCGATAGACGTCCACTGCTGGACATAGGCCTCCCCCCAACGACTTCCACACATCACGGTCCTCCGCCACTCGCATCCACCGGTATCTAAGTATTTATTTTTAATGCAGTTTGTTAGGGTCTCATGCGGTAGAAAAGGTCGCTAAGCTTTATGTAAGCTTACTTATATCTGACCCCCTTATATGAACATCCAGTCTGTCCGCCCCGCAATCTGTCAAAGCGTCACAACTTCTAAATTGAATCAAAATCTTTTAATTTTTGTATAAACCACATAACAATAATTCCTTTAAGCTAATTCCCTTACACAAACAATGTTTTTTTCGTGCGTTTCCTTCATAGGGGTATGCTTATAAAAAAGTATAAAGTATATATAAAAAAAACATTAGTAATTCTGTTTGCGGTATGAGCCAGAGCTCAACAATTTTCTATTTCTGAGTTGTTCGACTTAGAAACTTGTAATCACCCATGTTAGTGAGTTATAAACCAAAGAATTTAGAACATTTTAATACCGTACCATAACTATGCGTGGTCAAACACGGACTTGTCTAACATTATATATATGGAATAGTACTTAACTACATGGGTATGTAATGGGGGCTTTACATTTGTAAAGTATTTTTTTTAAGAAAACGCAAAGATTATCCTTAATATGGCCATTATGTTTTCCGTGGTAAAACAAAATAGGTACCAAACAGGTCAACCTTAATACCTACATAACTTTTTGTAGTAAGTAGGAATTTTGCCATCGCCTAGTAGGAATAACTTATATGTGAGAGATTCTACGCAGGTGTAATCCGTAGATTAGACGTAATAAGCCCCCTAACTCTATTAGTAAAGAATCCTTTTTTGATCAGTTACCGGGCTTCTTAGGGGAACATGAAAATTTTAGTTTCAACATTGCGTATTTTATATCCTACACTATCGTGCCCATTTATTAAGATATAAGTAACGGTTAATATTTAATTAAAATTAGAGATTTAAGTATTTATAAGTAAGTAACTAATTCATACTCATACATACATCCTATTACAAAACAAAAGAAAATTGTAGTGTTCCCAAAGTGTAGTCTTGGTGTTACATTTCCGCAAGACCGAGACTAAAATACGGAAGAGACTCGTAGAGTGTTTGGTATAAAACGCTACGAGACTAGCGTGTTAGCAGTCATAAAAACTGATGAGTCGTCAAAACTCAAGTATCTATGTTAAGATGTCAAAGTGTAGCGTGAGGGCGGCTCGCATGGCAACGCAGTGGACTTAAAAATAACTTTTGTAATAAACATAGTGATAAAAACGGTTTTGTTAAAAGGACAAGCTCGCTGAGTTTCTTGCCGGATCTTCCTAGCTGTTAAACAATTATTTTTTTCTGAAATATTTAGGTAAAATAACACAAAATTGCTTTTAACGAAATCCTGGATCCGCCTCTGCTCACAATGACGTATGACCAACATATTACGATGGCATGCATGCGACAAAGTTCAATGTCCTACCTACCTTCACCTTGAAACCAAGATTTGTCTTCTTATTCGATTTTTTAGCCAGCATTTGTGTAAATAACTAGGTATCTATTCATGTAATTTGGCTATTAAGTTAAGTGTTAGTACGAAGTTAATTTGGCGATTAGACTTAGGAGCTACTTTCGTCTGTAATTTGAATAAAGCGGATACAGCGGAAAATAGATAGATTGATGGAAAATTCCAACTCTGGGGTCCAATCATGACTTGGATCTATGGTATCAGTTTTTGCTACGGACCCACTTACAGCCTGTATATGATGCGGTCAGGCTTGATTTTTTAACCTCGTTATTATAAAAGTTGTAACTCCTTGAGAAATTTGTATGTAACTATCGCTTACGTAAACTGAAACTGGTTTATAGGGTTCAGTAGTTAAATTAGGAACCCCTATCTGTTCACAGTGCCCGCATGTCTATCGGTTCGGGTAACAATAGTGTTATTCAGAAACTATAAGCATAGTAAAGCTGAAATTTGACACATTTATAGTCATTTGTATTAAAATTATGAAAAAAAATGCATTCACGAAACAGAGCTATCTCATGTAATTCATGACTTTTGTTACCTTGGTACCAGCTACTAGTTTTCGTTTATCATGGCTACAGAACCTTATTTTGCGTGTGACTCGAAACGATCTTGGCCGGTTTATTTTTCAATGGCGTATAAACTTTTCAGCTGCATATTTACCTACTTTTTTTTTAAACCGGCTTGAATAAAATATTTCTTGAATAATAATAAGATTAATTTTCAATTCAATATGCGAATGTAACAGAACTCTTGATACGCAAATATCTCTCACCATACAAACAATGTAGGTACTCACTAGAATTAAAAAAGAAAGAATAATTGACACAAAAATTGCACCTACTTACGTTAAGATTTTTTAGATAGTTAAAGATATAAATAGAACTACTGTAGTGCTATTCTGTAACGACAATCTCATAACTCATGTGTGATTGCGAGGGTGAAATATAAAATTCGTATTGAAATTGCACAATTCTCTTTCGTAATCACGCGTGAGTTAATATGAGATTGTCGTTACAGAATAACACTGCTGATGACAAATTAGCTCAGTGTGGGTATCTTTAGTGATTTCGCATTCATACATTTGTAAAGGCCATCTATCAAATAAGTTGTGGATACTGTTTATTAGCACTTTATGTGAAACAGGCCGTAAGTACGTATGAAAGGCTGAACGTAGTAAAAGGTTAAGAAGAAATATAAACGCATAGGTGTTCTATTGTATTCGTTACAACGCTATTATAGAACTTGCTTTGTCTAGACCTTAATGCTATATAACACCTTGACCTTTAAAAAAAATACATTCAATCATCATGGCTTTCGTGATCTCATGCAATGCCTTTATAAATTCTTACCTTATCATAAATGGTGCCATGACAATTATTGCAACGTAATAAAAAAATATCCCATAGTACCCATGCGGCATTTGGCTATCTTACTTATCCATACTCCATACATATAAATAAAATTGGAGTGTCTGTTTGTAATATTAAAATAACCGCTTTTTACTAAGTGCATTTGGATGTATACACGTTACCTATACCGAAACAACATTTTTTACATTTTTTGTCTGTCTGTCTGTCTGTCTGTCCGTCTGTCTGTCTGTCTGTCTGTCTGTCTGTTTGTTCCGGGTAATCTCTGAAATGGCTGGACCAATTTCGACGGGACTTTCACTGGCAGATAGCTGATATAACAAGGAGTAACTTAGGCTACTTTTATTTTAGAAAAAAAAATAGGATCTCACAAAAAAAATATTAAAACCAATGTTGCAGCGCGAATGGGCGAGCAGGCTGTTGTCAACGGTTGTCTTTGTTAAATACCACGCGGACGAAGTCGCGGGCAACAGCTAGTGGTATATAAAAATGCTACAAGGTCATATTCAATGTTTTTGCGATCGAAATGGTCGGTCACCTAAAAACAATCGGTGTGACACGGTAATAGAGTTCTAAATACTTGATTCAATTACTCGGTTTTCATTTGCCACTGCACTTTGTATTATATGTTGCATTAAATATTAGCATATGGGGTATATACATTCTCATATCTAGGACGTTCTACTTAGGTATATTGATATAAGTTATGTAAATTAGACTCATGGTTCTTATTATGAGCATATTCCTATATATCAATGTATAATTTTGTGTGTGATTATTATAAATTATTGTGATTAAAACATGTGACTCCTTTTTGGCGTATTCTAAATTTATTAATTATAAAGTTGAACATAGTTAAAATTAAAATGGATAGAAAAAAATGCCGAATGAATGAATATAAAAAAATAGTGTTGTGACATGAGTGCCACAGACGCGCACGCAAACAAATCAGCTGCCACGCGTCATCGACAATGGCGCTAGTGGCGCTGCGCCGGAACATCAATATATTACATCTATAATCGCATATACCTATGAACCTAGATCTATACTCAGATAATGTTAATTATCTCAATATCTCGTACCTCTTTAAAAATAGCGTGTGTAATTGTAGTAGGTACGGTGTTATGGCTCGCATAACATCAACTTGTACAGAGCCCTTGAATATTAGGAATATACCTACTGTTAATTAATGACCTACTTACCTATTTAAATTTCATGTGCTCATATAATTTAAATCTGCGCGAATGATTGCGGACGAACAAAGACGCTTTGAGCTTAGTACCTACCTAAGCTGCTAGCCAGAAGTAATGGAGGAATGAGGAAGGTCATAAATCATTCAAATTTAGCATAAAAATATGCTCATTACATTACATAGGTGCGTAACTAAACGTGTAAAAAATGTATACTTAAGTATTACTAGGTACTTCTCAAATCATCAGATAAACATGGATGATGGATGTCTAAGTCTTAACATTAAAAGTACCCGGTTTACTGAATACGGATCTTTTTAGGCAGGTTTGAATGATATCATATGTCAAATGCAAATAGGTAACTTGCTTGAAATAACTAACACGTTATAGAGTTCGAAGATCCTTGTATTTTTTATTAAATTTTTTATGATCAGCCTCTTCAACAATAGGTAGGTACAATAATGTAATTAAACCCATGTTTTCAGACAATCTAGTAAAAAAAACAGTGGAATATATTGGACCGAACAAAAATACCGCACCATGCAATAAATAATTACATACCTACATAATCAATACATGCCTAAGTACATAACACTTAATTAACAGACTATACTACTCTGTCAAGAAAGTACCGGGAATAGATCAATAATACACAAAATGTTAGTTATTCATCCAATTTTATTTTATCACCTTCAAAGTATGCTCCTTCAGAAACGATACACTTACGCCAACGAATAATCCAATCATCAAAAAAAATTTTAAACGCTTTTTCCGGAATTGAGTTTAGTTCTCGCCGCGAATTCTCCTTTATGTCTTCTACCGAATGAAAACGGGTGCCACGAAGTGGTAATTTGAGTTTAGCACAAAGAAAGAAGTCGGCTAGAGCCATATCTGGTGAATAAGGTGGTTGTTTGATGGTATTTGTTGAGTTTTTGGTCAAAAATTCGTTCACAATTATGGCCTTGTGCGAAGGCGCATTATCGTGGTGCAAAATCCAAGAATTTTTTTTCCACAAATCTGGCCTTTTTCGTCGAATTTGCTATCTTAAACGCCGCATAACGCTCAAATAATATTCTTTATTTACTGTTTGACCTTCCGGCAAGAATTCCGAGTGCACAACACCGCGATAGTCAAAGAAAACAGTCAACATGACGTTGACTTTTGATCGACTTTGGCGTGGTTTTTTCGGTTTCGGTTCAGTTGGAAGGCGCCACTCCGAAGCTTGTTGACTAGTTTGCATGTCAAACTCGTAAACCCACGTCTCGTCACCAGTAACAATGCGTTTCATGAATGTTGGGTCGGAATTGACTCGTTTTAGCATGTCCTCAGCGACTCTTATGCGATTGAGTTTTTGGAGAAAAATCAGGTCTTTTGGGACTAGCCGAGCGGCAACATGTTTCATACCCAAGTGATTATTTAAAATGATACGGATCGACTCGTGAGACACAGAAAGTTCGGCGGCTATCTCTCTGAAACTTGAATGAGGATTTTCAGTCACTATTTCCTTCACTTTTGCGATGTTAACTTTAGTTGCAGACGTTGATGGCCTACCAGAGCGAGGAAAATCTTCCATCACATCTCGACCGCTTTTAAACGCTTTGTACCACTCATAAGCACGTGTTTTTTATAAAGTCGATTCACCGTAAGCCTTCTGTAACATTTTCAGTGACTCCGAACACGAAATTCCATTGGCGATGAAAAATTTAAGACAAACTCTTTGTTCGATGTTTTTGTCCATTATGAAATTCGCAATACACACAGATATGATATAACTAAAAACAGCACTGTATTTAATCTAAATAACAGATGCAACTCAAACCCCGCGCCAAAATGGAAAACAGTTGTGCCAATCTAACAACAAGAACAAAAAACAAAAATTGAAATAGGAACCTTAAACAAATCATCCATTCCCGATACTTTTTTGACTGAATGTATAAGAATATAAAAAAAGGATTCAAAGCTATTGCTATTTCATGTTTCACTAAAATCCGCCTAGTGAACTCTCAGATCAGATTTTCAGCTAGCCCGCGGAAACGCTTCCGTTCCCCTAGACAAATAACACCACCATATTGTGTTAACGCGCGTAAACCCTAAGATATATTAACATATGTGTTTGCTTGAAATCAGTTAGGTAATGATACATTCTTGATTATCGTACTATTGATATTGATCTGGATCCCTTATAATAATAGTACTTTTATAAGCATTTTCCATCGCTGGTCATTGTTATTCACGCTGCCCTTAATTAATTTCATCGCAATGCGATACATACCGGTGAAGTATTATTTGCTACACAGTAATATGGTTTAAGGATCCCTATGGAATCCGTTTAGGAATGTACGACTCTGGAAACTCGGAGTGAGTACATAGGTAGAGTAGCGAGCTTATACCTAGGTACTGATTGTAATAAGGTGCAGGTTTTGCAATTTTTTACTTTATGTCTTTGATATCAGTTCTAAGTAGATTAATTTTAACGGTTATAGGAACAGGTTTCATCCTTATTAAAACCGGTGGGCTGGACAACAATTTTACCTCTATAGTTTTTGCCATATAATATTTTTTTGTTGCCTCAGCGAGCCGTCTTACCTGTTCTGGTAGGTATATATGATATGTATATATAAACATTATTATTATTTACATAAGTCAGGTTTAATCGACATTTTATTGGCCGTGTTCGAATTTACACGTGACTACCTATTTAAATTTTGGGTGTTGATATAATAACTTAATTGTGTATAATGTGTGTAATAACATAATAATATTATATTATTGCACCATAAAACATATACCTCGATATCATATATTGAATTATTATATGTAATACAAGTATATGTTATATAGGTACCTAATTAGTACTCACCTGTTGCACAAGCCTCAAGAAGGAATTCAAATTAAATATTACTTAAGTATATTAATTTTATAATGACTTTTGCAATATAACAATACGTAATCTATAAGTATTCAGTTTACAAATTATTTCACCGGTGTAATAAAATCACTCGACTAAAAGCATAAAGACAACAATTAAGAAACTCGGGTTGTATACAACTGTCACGGGTAGAGACGGCGGACATTATAGGTGGTTTTTAGTATAAAGGCACGTGCTTCATTCACGAATATCAATAGCACGACCTTCAATAATTCGCTCGTGGTGCCCTTAAGCAATTTGCAATAGAATACAGCCTTCGCTCGGTTTCAGAGGTTTGTGCCAGTTGAACGCTCGGGGAGAATAGACCTCTCTATATGTATTATGTCTCTATATACCTTTGTATGCGGTGTCCAATCTTGTGTCGTGAATTGTTAAAATATTTTGTGTGTGCTGGTGTTGTTTCCAAGTTACAAAAATATCGCTGAAAATGTTAAATAAATATTTTTGTTGGTTAGTACCTCTTGCATTATAAGGTGATTTTGGGAGTGACAATATGATAAATATTGGAGTAATAATTGTATTGGTCTGCTGTTAATTGACTATGGTCATATAATACTTCAAGATAAAAGTTAATGGGTGTATACCTCTTTAAGAATAATTACATAAGAATTAACTTGACCGTTATGTACTTATATAAGGTACTCAAAAGAACAAAAATTATGGATGGAATGTCGCGAACAACATATTGAAGCAAAAAAAAAACCAAACCAATTCGTGTACCTCCATAAGGTATAACAATAAAAGTGTAAAATATTTGTTTATTTCAAAAATTCTACCATCAAATACATATTTATTTTAAATCTTAACAAAGATGTTCAGTAAGACCTACTCGTTTATCTTTTATTATAACATTTAACTTATTAGTTACACTGTTTTTGTTACACCTTAAATAATTTACGGATCAGATCAGAACATTAAAAAAAGGTACCTAGGTAGTTTCCTCACTTAATCATAAGATGATTTTCAGAAATTTTATAATTTGCATAAATGTGTCTGTGTTTCCATTGATGTACGTAGTTCTAACTAATTAAATAAACAACTTATGAAAAAGCTACCTTATTGTTACTTATAAAAACTTAATTTCAAACACTACAAGCGCACATTGTTTGCAGGAAGCAATGTTGGTTCCTGGCGATGATGTCGGCTCTGATTTCCGCTTACCCGCAAAGTCCTCAGGGCCAGCCCAACATAGTCTTCATAATGGTGGATGATTTGGTAAGATCTTACGAACTTTGTTTTAAAGATTTGGTCCTCCACGCCGTCCCACCGACATTACTTTCAATCATGATCTACAATGGTCTCCAACAAAACATCACCTGAGGAATAGCTAAATTGCTTTGGAAGACGCAACGGATGAAATCAGTAAATTTAATCCCCCTCGAATTGAGGGGTGGCCTGTGCACAGCAGCGAGACATTAAAAAGGAGATTATGTCTCTCTCCATACGGGCTATACCCGGATCTTTGGAAGGCTTGTGCGGGAACATGGGTCCAACACGTAGAGGCCCTTTTTGAGAATTTTAATGTTATGTTAGAAAATTTTAGTTAGCATAAACAGTGAATTGACCTCAGCGGGCGGAGGAACTATTGCAGGACTATGGAAGGATAATTGGGACTATAGATTGAGGAGTGGATGGACATGGGATGGGAATATTGGAAGGGCTGCGTATTGTTATTATTATTATAAGAAAGAAATAATGTAAATTCGTTTTGGCCGGTTCGGAGTTTGGCCTATCTTAAAGTTTGTTTACCAGTTATATTGTTTTCGTCTGGACTCCACGCGGTCATTCGGTCAATATGTTAACACTACTAACTAGCTTTTGCCCGCGGCTCCACACACGCAATCATTGATTTTGCTTTGCTCTCGCCCACCACTAGTCATAGCATGATGATGTGTACTCTATCTTTTCAGTCTAACCATAAGCTATCAATAGTGAAAATCCCATTGGACCAGTTGTTTTTCACGATACTCTAACAAACGGACGAAAATTCAAATAACACTTCAAACAGCCTCTGCAGGCAATTTTATTTTTAACTAGCTGTTGCCCGCGACTTCGTCCGCGTGGTATTTAACAAAGACAACCGTTGACAACAGCCTGCTCGCCCATTCTGGGCCCGCGGGACGCATTGCAGGTTGTTGCTATCAAACTTAATCAGGCACTGCGCTGCAACATTGGTTTTAATTTTTTTTTCGTGAGATCCTATTTTTTTTTCTAAAATAAAAGTAGCCTAAGTTACTCCTTGTTACATCAGCTATCTGCCAGTGAAAGTCCCGCCAAAATCGGTCCAGCCATTTCAGAGATTAGCCGGAACAAACAGACAGACAGACAGACGGACAGACAGACAGACAGACAAAAATTGTAAAAAATGTTGTTTCGGTATAGGTAAGGTGTATACATCCAAATGCACTTAATAAAAAGCGGTTATTTTAATATTACAAACAGACACTCCAATTTTATTTATATGTATTGATAGCTTCAATAAACGGACACATGCCAGTTATAGTTTTATAATAGTAACATAATACACATAAATATTTTAAACTTAAGAATCATTGGTCGTTAAACTGATGACAAAATCGCTTAACCTTGGTGGTTATTTATCATTTTATTTAAGTACCTACTTATGAAAAAATAATTAAATATTCTAGAACACTGACATCAAGTGGGCTTGGCAGTCTGTGACTTCAATAATATATTCCTTGTTTTCAGGGTCCCTTCCTACCATTTTTAAAATGTCAATTCGCTAATCTACCGCTAAATGGCTGTGAAACGGGTTTTGGAAACAAGACTTGTATCTAACTATTTAAGTGCCACAATAAAAAAAAATAGCAGTTGGTGATAAGACTAATAAATATTCAAGTTTGCGATAATGACATGGCCTGACAGGTTTATAGGTACTATAGGTAGGCAATTGTCAATTATGTGGTAATAGAATCATGTATCGGTATTCAATTAATATTTAGTTGTATTCATTTAATTAATATTTAGTTGTATTAATTTCAGATACAAAAAATATTTAATAAGTCAATCAATTATACAATGCTAACTGTACCTATAATACGCGATCAGTGAACAGTATTTACAACACATTAGTTTAATATCCATTGCGGACTTTATTTACGATACTAGTTCGTCAATTAAATTTAATAGGTACTATTTTTTAGCAGCATTAGCCAATTTGGTAGAACGATCGCCTCGGTAACGAGGATTACTGGTTAGATCGTGTCTCGCACCTCTGGGATTTCTGGACAACACGTGCGAATCTCATTTTCAACCATGATTATCACTCGCTAAACTGTGAAAGAAGAGTAGAGGAAACCTGCATGTCTGAGAGAGCTCCTGGAAAGACGAATGAAGTCCGCCAACCCGCACTGGGCTAGTGTGGTGGGCTATAGCCTAATCCCTTCGCCTTGATGGGAGGCCCGTGCGCAATAGTGACCATTAAAAGAGCTGGCATTGTTATCATTATGATATTCAGAGCTCAAACAAAAACTACTGTACACATATTTATTTTGTTTTTATTGTGTAGGAAACGTTTGTCGGCAAATATATTTTTTTAGGTTAACGATAACCTCCAAATTAACACATTTTAAATAAAATTATAATTGAGCTCTCCTAGTGTCGGTTATAAAAAAACGCAAGTAAATCAGTGCTACAAAAACGTTCTACTACGATCGAAAAGATACCTATGACATGGTATTGTGTATTTACAGATATTTTATACCATTTTAATACTCCATAACTAAATGATGAATCCTTGTTCTATAAAAAAACTTATTGCATTAAGTACGTATTACGTCGAAGCAGTTGGGTTGTATTGCATTTTTTAAGAGGACCTATCTATTATTACATGATGTTAAAGGAAAATGTTATTTCATTTTAATAAAGCATTCACATCTATATAATATAACTAAATGGACCCGTTTAAAATATTTTCAAATGTCGGAAAACATTAAAGATTAATTAAGCGACCCAACATAAAAGATATAGGTAACAATAGTTTACTAACGGGTACCACTACTAACTTACTAAGAAAATTTAAATAATATAAGTAGTAATTAAATTTAGCAAGCATGTAAGATTTGTAGATAGTTGTTTTAATGGGCAATCTTTCTACTACAGACAATTGTTTTTCATTGATACAATAAAGTAATTAAAAATATTTACAGTAGTTTGTATACCTACGTAGGCGGCATAATGAACTTGATGAACTTGACACATTGCCTGGACATTGCCATTATCTCGATACTATTTTTACATACTGTAATTTAGAGATGCGCAAACTACATCTTTTGACTGATTACAGATTTATAAATCTTTTCACTCAAAAGATTTAAATCACTCTTTTAAATCTTTAAATCTTTTAATTCCGTATGTGTCGGAATGAAAAGATTTAAAGAGTCATTCATACGACACATCGTAAATGATTCAAAGAGATTCGGAAGGAGAAAAAGATACATATACTACCGATTTCCCTTCATTCTTATCAGGCTTAGGACTGTCAACCTAGCTTTCATAATTAACTAAACCACATAAAAATGACTAGGTTGGCGTTTACCTACTTAGTACTAATGAGGAATAAGAACGTACTTATTTTTGTACCAACACACTTGATCACTACCTAATTATTTACATTTATTAAAGTTTTTAATTATTTACAAAAGTCAAAATATCATTTATAAAGATAAATATAAAGAGTTATTATTTATAGTTTATGGTTCAATTCACTATTTACACTCTCAAAATAATTTTGCATACGCAATTAAATTCGCATCGAAACATTCAATCAAAACTAAAACATAACAAAACCGTCACTCGATTTCCTATTTAAAAAAAATACATTGCACTTAATTATAAGGCGCAGAAAGAATAGTTTTCTCTGCATTCTACATTATCCGGCGACACGTCGTATGCAGTATGCACGCGCGAACTTACACATCCTTCTCTATCTCTTTCTGATTCATAATACCAGCCTATAGTCTTCTCACTCCACCTCGTAATGGTCTCAATTGAATCAATTTGAATCTTATCTAAAGTGATTTAAAGATGTATTCCAAAAACTTCTGATTTAGTGATGCATGATGTATTATTGAAAAAAGTAAATCTTTTCTTCAAATCACTGAGGATTTACACATCTCTACTGTAATTGTTTAAAGACTCAAAGATAATTTTACACGCGATGGAATGAACTCAACTAATATAATATATCTACGACTCCGAGGACGACAATTGTTTTTCTTGTCACGAGTACAATAATTACCGTAATCTTATCGTCGTATAGAATTTTCTTATTTTTAATTTGATGAGGCTTCCAAACTACTTTGCCGACAACTGTACCTCATAGATTAATAATTATATGTCTTTATTTTCATAATAATACCGGCCCTCTTAATGGCCCACTGTTGGCACGGGCCTCCCATTAATGAGGGCGATTATTAGGCCAAAGCCCACCACGCTGGCCCGGTGCGGGTTGGCGGACTTCACACGTGTTTCGAGGGGATCTCTTAGACAAGCGGGTTTCCTTACGTTTTCCTACACCTTTTAGCAAGTGATAAGCACGGTTGAAAATTATGAATACTTAGGTACTTTATTACCGATCTATATTTACTTGGAGGGAATGGGGCTTGCTCTCCGAGTCTTAACCGTAGGATTACCGGTAATCTATGATTTTTATGGGTTAGGGTACTTCCTTTTACATACTTGTTAGTAGAACAGGGGGGATCATCCATGTTACCATGCCCTGCGTAGAATAGAAAAAGTTTTTTTTTTTATATTTCACCTACACATCCAAATGTTGACGCGGTAAGGTCCAACATGATTCATCAGCCTGCCCTAGCCTTTGTACTACATGAAGACTTTTCATACCCAATGAAGCGCGTCAGACGTAACGAGCTATGAACGCGAGTTGGTGATGTCGCCATAATATACCCTATGCTTTTGTTTATAATACCAGCCCTTTTTAATATCCCACTGCTGGGCACGGGCCTCCCCTCAATTCGAGGGGGATTAGGCCATAGTCCACCACGCTGGCCCAGTGCGGGTTGGCGGACTTCACACATCTTTCGAGGGGTTCTCTCAGACATGCAGGTTTCCTCGCGATGTTTTCCTTCACCGTTTAGCAAGAGATAATCGTGGTTGAAAATGAGATTCACACATGAATTCCAGAATTCCTAGAGGTGCGAGCCGGGGATTTGAACCTGCGATTCTCGCTACCGAGCCAAGCGTTCTACCAACTAGGCTATCACTGCTTGCTTTTGTTTAAATCGGTGTAAATATTAATTGTTCGCGAACTGCCAAAAGTTCTTTGTATGTGTAATATGTCCATGATCCAGAAAGGTTGTACGAAATTAAAAAAAAATCTACGAGCGTGAATGATCCCTAACGCATTTGCACGTAACTTGCAGATTAGTAAGTAAAAAAAATCCGATGAATTTATTTATTTTCTTAAAAAATGTACAGAATAAACCTAGGTAGGCACTTTAACTACAATGTAGCGTTTTTTTTGTTGCAAGTATTTGTGTTAAACATGCAACAGCCTTTGTGATAGTGTGCGTTTTATATTTTTACTATCTAACTAGGTGACTTATTTTCGTATCTCTAGTTTTTATTTGCGTGACCTTAACACCTACTTATTTTGGGACATTAAGATAAAGTAAATTGGATAAGGTATTTAAAAATGTACCTGACCTTTTGTACCCACATATTAAGTCTCTAACACGTGTGAAAGAGTCAAGTTCGTACATAATTTAACTAATAAAGACTAAGAATGAGATGTCCGACTCACAAGTAGATGTTCAAATTTTTCAAGTAAAGACACTTCAATATCATCAGGTTTTAAATGTTGCGGCCGAATTGCGAATCACCTACGTGCCCCAGAACAACAGGTTTTTTAGTTCTAACTTGTTTTTTTTTCTAAAAGTAGGTTAGTAATGTTAAGCATAACCTATTTATAATGAGTTAACAGGTATCAACACTTTGTTTCGATATGCCTATTTAATCGATAAATTACATCGATAACCAAAAATTTAATATAATTACAAAACAAAAAAGAATCTGTCCGTACCTACCGATTTTCTTTTTTATTTTGTATGGACTAGAATGTCATTTGAAATATATTGGATATAATTATTTGTCAAGCCATTATTATTTACAAACATTAATATTAAAATAGACTACATTATAAAGGTAGGTAATATTTGCGTCTCGTTAAAAAGCGTGATAACACGTAAGTATTTAAGTAATTATTATAATTTTATGCACCACGAGAAAGTTACACAACTTGTACGGAAACAACGGCTTCGATTTGCTCGACTTTCAATTCGAGATCTGGTCTGCGCGAATGGGTCAATGACGCAGTGAAAACCCATATACTTACAAGGATTTCTTTACAACAATTAGGTCGATTCAGATACATTCATACCTAGTATTTCAACAAGCGTGATGTGATGGACATTAATAAGAATGCAATGAAGAGGCATCTCATCTACAATGTTCATGCTATTTATTAGCAGTTGGCTTTATCTATACAAATAAATAAAATTGGAGTGTCTGTTTGTAATGTTAAAATAACCGCTTTTTACTAAGTGCATTTGGATGTATACAGGTTACATATACCAAAACATTTTTTAAAAAAATTTTATGTTTGTTTCGGTTAATCTCAGAAATGGCTGGACCGATTTTAACGGGACTTACGGACGTAACAAGGAGTAATTTAGGCTAATTTTATTATAGAAAAACTTTTTTGTTAAATACCAGCTGTGGCGTGTAACAGCTAGTTGTGATATAAAATCGATAATACAATCGTCTCTCAAGCAGAACATCCAAAGTAATAATTATAGTTTGTAAATATATCAAGATGCAGCATAAGTTTATTCAAATATGTGATACACAAAACGACTCTATAATTTTTATGCTTCATTTTATTATCCTCATAAGTGAATAGTTATGAGTTGCCCAATGTGGCTAGCAGAACAAATGATCGGATACGTAGGCGTTGCTTGATAGGAGCAGAAGTAAATTGAATTGCAGATTCTCGCAGATTAGCATTCAGAAGGTCAAATCAGTCGCGGATACAGGGGGGAGCAACGGCACACGTAAAGCACAGTAGCACACAATTGAAAAAAAATCTCAAATTGAATGCATCTCGTCATGAGTACATCATTAAGTACCTGTTTGGAATTATCTAAGTAGATTCAACGATCGATCAAATGTGTCTCAAGAATTTATTGATAAATATTAAATAACATCGCAAAATTCAGCTTCTGGTTCCTCGATCTTTACGCAACAAACGAAAGGTGGCATGAATATACTTAATAATATTAGTATTCCACTCAACCTAGTAACTGTAAGATAAAACTACAAGGTAAAATAACGTAAAAAATGTCAACGCCTAAACGAAATCCTTTATCAGTGCCTGGGCCAATACCTTCCATTGACTATCGTTACCGTCATCTGATGTTTCAGTACGCTTTATGTGTTGGTTTTTTTCATTTTTCCAGGGTTGGAATGACGTGTCATTTCACGGGTCTGACCAGATCCAGACTCCGAACATCGACGCTCTGGCGTATCAGAGTGTAATACTTCAGCAGTATTACAGTGAGGCTATCTGTACGCCTGCGCGAGCCGCTTTACTTACCGGCAAATATCCTATGAGACTTGGTAAGGTTTTTCCTTCTATATATAAATAATAATAAATATCGCCAGACGAACGCCAACTGTGCGGTCACAAACTAAGCACGCTTGTATTATGGGTACTGTACCATGGACTGGGGGCGATCCTAGTATAGGTATATGATTATTTATATACATATTAAACATCTATGTCTCGAGTACAAACATTCGTGTTCATCGAATACAAAGTTTGCACCCACTGGGATTCGAACCTGGGAACCTCGATAGAAAAAGCAGGGCCACTACCACTGCGCCGGTTGGGTCATCTGGTCTTAATATAACAGATTATATCGTGTCGTCTGGTCAGAATACTGGGCCCTTGATCTCTCCCAGTGGATGCTACCATTGCCTTTGCTAGTAATAGGTGCTTTCAATTATAACTATTAATAAAATTTAAAATTGACGGAAAAATCAAATCGGTTAATGCACACATTTTTATATCATGAATGGTTTTTTGGCTTGCCAAAGTTATGGTCTGTATCCCTCGTTAACTAAATCGCTGACATCATAGTGTTTATTGATCTATTCTTTAAATTACCAGTAAATCGGAAATTACTTAATAGCAGTAATTAACGATTGGCGAACGCTTGCGAATATAGCACAATTCGAGCTTATCTCCGTTCTTAGATATGGAATGAGGTAAAGTGTACTATTTGGTGGTTTAGTTTAATTACCTACATAATAGACGATCGTTAACCGCGGAGGGGCAACACAATGTCATTTTAAACAACTAGTTTATCTATATACCTACATTTTTGTTTAGTTCATATAATCTCGACGATTATTTATTAATACCCATTATAACTATAAGAAATGCCTATAAACAAACTATTAGTATTGACGGTAACTAGAATTTCATACGAATGAATTTAAAAGACATCTATAGGAATCTACTGAATTTACGTAGTATCGATGTAATATTTGGGATAAACTTCTAACTAAGTAGTTTTTTTTATGAAATTAAAATAGCAAGGTGGTTTTAGAACGCACGAAATGTGTTTATCAGTTAGATTTCTGGAACAGCTGTAAATATTAAAGATCTTGCTGAGGATAACAGCTTAAATAATTTATCAGAAAGTTTGCCTTCCAGAGCAAGGAGGGCTTTGTATATGAATGCAAGTACCATACAAAATGAAGCTTGACTTTATCCACGATTCATTTTCTTAAACAAAGATACTACATTATAAACTCTGATTTATATTTAAATCTCACAGTGTTGAGTACTTTGTTTAATTTTTTCACAAGCTTAACAGTGTAATTAATTTTAAGAAGTCACTCAGTGTGTGGCGATAATATTAAAAAAATACGAATGTAATAGCATTATTTAACGATTAAATTCACATATTATTTAACGAGTATTTAACAGGCTACCGTACAGATACCGTACGGTTAAGATCATAAAACAATACCATCAACAATGAATTTTATACACAAATGTGATAGGTATGACCTACTCTTAACCCATGAAATAATTTGTAAATATATACCTTATATTTATTGCGAATTCATTGTAGTAGCACAATATCGGGAATATTTTACTTATACGACATCTTTTTAGGTATGAACGGTCTGCCACTCTACAATTCCGAAGACCGCGGTATACCGCTAACCGAACGACTTCTACCGTCGTATTTAAAGGAGGTGGGGTACGCCACTCATTTGGTGGGCAAGTGGCACGTGGGCATGTCCCGAAAGGAGTACTTGCCCATGTCCCGAGGGTATGACTCGCATTATGGCATGAGAGGCGGCTTCATCGATTACTACACTTATCAGAAGGTGGAAACGGTAAGCATTCTAAGAATTGTCTTTGTAATGGTACGGTCCCGTCCACGGACATGGTCCGCATTGTATCAGCCGCCCGTACCGTATTGTCGGCAGACTACTCACTAGGCGAACAGATTCGGTACGGAACGGACCAAGACCGTGGACAGGTCGTACCAAATTCGATCGTCTGTTAATACCAGGAATATCTAGTATAGAAATAGCATTGCAAAAGCAAGGCACAACATTGTTTATCCGTCCATAAAGTAGCGAGTGTGGTTGCTTCGCTTTTTTAAATTATAATTTTACAATATATTCATAGATTAAAAAAAGTTATACAATTTGTAAATGATATAAGTTGACACGGCTGTAATCATCATGGGTTTGCAAATTTCAGACTATATATTTACACGTTGACTTGGAACAGTGGCTCACGCATAGTCTTTTTACGTAGGTAGCTTTACTACTTTATCATATCCGTCTCGCTCACACAACAGATTTCATAAATTTGAATGACAATAACAGCATGCTTTTTCTATGACGATACAATAACATTAGAAGTACCTGTAGGCAGACAGATGTGTTACCGAACCATAGTTCCTATAGATTTTTTTTATAAATATGTGCTAACACTGCTATCGGTAGTGGTTGGTATCCGATATAATTGAAAGGTAAGTACAAAAGGTTTGTGTAGATAATTAGGTGTGAATATTAAACGTAACAAGCATGAAATTTTATAAGGTCATACAACCCGGACACGGTTACGTTTCGTTTAATGTGAAAGTTCTTATGTTACCTAAGTACATTTTAATGTTGTTTAATCCATTTATTTGTAAAGCGCGGTATGATTGGGTTTTGAAATTGGTATGAGCAACACAAAAGTGGGACGAAAGTTGTATAGCATTAATGTTACTCATACTCCCGAATATAATTATGATTGTTTATCAAAATCATTGAATATTGTTGTTAATGAAATCTTCGCACTGGCTGATGGAATTTTTATTTAAAAAAAAACTTAATTCAAAGTTGTTAATGTTATTCGGTAGCTGTAATGAATATGCAGTAAGTTTTTTTACAAATAGCAACTAAGTAACTACTATTTTTTTAATAGCAGTGTACAGGATGTAACATCGAGATAGGTCAATATGGGGAACTCCGAAACTATAAGAGATAAAAATAATACCCTTAAGAACTTTGGAAAACCTGGTATATTATTTTAGAGGTTGTTTATTCTGTTTCTCAGTGGCCGAATGGGCGGTTGATGTTCGGCTTAGATCTGTACGATGATGGCGTGCCGCAAGACTGTGAACAACGATACATTGTCGACGCCCTCACCGACAATGCAGTTAAAAGTGAGTTTGTACGCAATGATTTGTGATTTTTTTAAATTATGATATTAAAGATAGAAAGTGGGTTAGGCATATGTTGCGGTGTATCGAAACTGTAAGCATACGTACCAATAATCTTCTTTTCAATAGTGTGAATACCACTGCAATATACTGAAATTAAAATAGGATATGTAGGTATTCTGAAAATGTGTAACACCTGTGTTCAAACCCCATCTCGCACCTCTGAGATTTTCATATTTACATATCCAAACCTGAGTTTCAATAACGATTATCACCTGCTGTACGGTGCATGTAAACATCCTAAGCAAAAAATCGTGTGAAGTTCACCAAACTGCACTGGAGCAGAGAAGTGGACTATGGCCTAAATCCTCTTCATATTGAGGAGGAGCGAGTCCCGTATAACGGCAATAGGCTCGCCTATCACATTGGATATAAAGACCGTCGGCGAATTTTAGGTGTTTAGCGGAAAAGGGAAGATCATACAGCCAGGCGGGTGGTATGCCTGGCGGGGCGGCCCCTATGCTTCGATGGTTATTGTCGGGATCTTGTATATATGTTACTTGCTCCGAAAACTCTTAAAGCGCGATTCAGGATTGTGATGACAATTGTCTATTGCTCTGAATGCGTCTGCAGTGTCATCTGTGTAGCTTGTTGTGCGGTTGAAGTGGCTGAAGTGGTCGCTACAGGTGCATTGTGGTCCACCTCTGCCTACCCCTTCGGGGATTACAGATGTGATGTGTGAGACCTGTCGTGTTGTTAATAAAAGGTTGTGTTTGTCCAGTAATCCACCACCACAACGCATCGCAGCCCCTGTTCCTGCACGTGACGCACAACGCGCCGCACGCCGGCAACGACGGCGCCGGCCTGCAGCCGCCGCTCTACTCCAAAGTCAACAACTTGCACATCGCACACTCCAACCGAAGACTCTATGCCGGTACAATCTCAACAGCTAAATATAACCTCAAACTTTCTAAAAATCCTGTAAATGCAGTTCATCTCTTGTAGTTTGCAGCCTTAGCCTGTATACAGGATGATTCACAAAGGGTATACTAAGCTAAGGTAATTTAAAAAAAATGTTCTCGGAATATAACAATTGTCATTTGGTAGGGAACATAATGTTTTTTTTAAATCGGCATGTCGAAACTCTGGCTTTATATAATAATTACAAATGCGCTAAAGAAGCGCAAGTTCAAGGCTTTTTATACCCTTGCTTAACCAATTTATATAAAGATAATAATGTTATGTCATACATTTATGAACGTTTTACAATTATTATGTTTCAGAAATGGTAACTCACGTTGATCGCAGCGTTGGGAAAATAGTACGAGCATTAGCAGACATGCACCTCCTTGATAACACTATAATTGTGTTCCAATCAGACAACGGGGCTCCCACTGTGGGCTCTCTAAGAAACTGGGGGGTGAACCTACCTTTCAGAGGGACAAAATATTCTCCATGGGAAGGCGGTGTCAGAGTCCCCGCGTTCATATGGCATTCGTCACTAACACCTAGAGTATGGTCAGGTCTAATGCACATCACCGATTGGCTGCCGACACTGACCGCGGCGGCAGGAGTGAGACTGCGAACAGCTATAGACGGTGTCAATCAATGGGATTCTATTAAAGGCAACAAAGACTCTAAACGTAAAGAAGTCCTGATTATAGTAGAAGATAGCAGCACCAACCAATATGCAGCGTACAGAGCTGGTGATTACAAAATCGTCGTTGGCAATGTTACGGGTGTGAATAATAATCATTACGGAGCCGAGTTCTTGGCTAATAAAAGTCCGCCGCCCGCATACTTCCCTAATCTTAGATCGAGCACAGTCGCTAGAGTCTTTGAAGAAATGGGCGCATTTTTGGATCCGGATGATGTTACTGAAATGAGGAGAGCAGCTACTATAGTACAAGGGGACACAGTCAGCGATCCAGTTCTGTGTGTTCCTACACCTAGTAAGTAAAGATTTAATTTATTGACGACCTGTGACGATTTTGTATCGAGAGCCTCGGATTCGAATTCTAGCAAGCACATCTTGTGTGATGAGCACGAATATTTTGTAGCTGATTCATGGATGTTTAATATCTATATAAGTGATGATATTGAGACTACACCAGGCCAATAGGCGGTACCCATAATACAAGCGCTGCTTAATTTAGGATCGTAAAGTTAATGACTTCGTCTGGCGGTATTTTATATTTATTTATAAATATATTCGTGCTCTTCATACAAAGATTGTACCTACCAAGATTCAAGTCTGGGATCCTCAGCTTAGAAAGCAGGGTCACTACCAAACTGTGCTAATGGTCGTCGATATTATTTAGTAGTCGCACTTATCTACTCAGTGATTCACTTCTGATTTTGATACTTATATTTTCATTAGTCATATCAAACTTTCACAAATACACTCGGACTTCCCCTCAATGTGCATATTTGTGCCGCAAACAAAGTGTGGTTGAGTTGCAAAAAGGTGTATAGCCTTGATTTGAGTATTAAAAAGAACCGCGTTACCTTGGTCGTTTTCAATGTCAGAAGTATTAATGCACACGGAAAATCCGTTAATTTAATAAATATCTAATTAACATATTTTATTTAAACATATCAAAATCTTGGAGTCTTAAAGGTCTTAAAGGACTGAAGGTGCTAGTACAATTTGCATCTTTGCGACGATGGGCTCACCACCTATCGTGTGTGGGTATGCTATTATTTTGTCATTCTTGTGTGAAGTAGATATCTACATATAATTTGGGTTATACAAATTTCTTTGAAAATCCAAGTCAGTACTTACCGTTTCACCGCGCTATTAGTAAGAAGTGTTATTTTCAAAATGTCTAATAATTTATTTCTTTCTTTTTTGGGAATGTGATAATTATTACTTCACCGATTTACGTACCTCTTATAATATTTTAGACTATCATTGTTACAACTTATAAAATAACTAGACTGTAACTTGGTCGTGTCTTTACATTGGATATTCTAAAAAAAAAATGTGGACGTCATTATTTTCGATCTTTCGAATCTCTGTGTAGTCTGATTCTTCTGTCTGCTAAGCCCACGCAGTGTAGTCTAGTTACTTGTTGGTACCTATTATCCGTGATTTTTTTTAAAGTATATTCATCCCTTTGGTATAACATATTATCTGCGAATCAAAGCCAAATTAAATATACCACTCAACTCGTTTCGAAGTAATATGTCTACCGGTAAAACCCATTACCTGTGGCGGGCATATCTAGAGTGAAAACCGTATACCTACCTGCAACTTTTATATTTTCAAACAGTGATATTTAAAAATAGTTTTTTTTATGTAACTAGCTGGTTTTACAAAATAAGGGGTACGATTTATCGTTGGTACGCATTCACCATCAGCCGGAAGGTGTCCACGGTCCAGTGCTGGACATAAGCCTCTGCCGTATAACGTCACAACGGAGGGTTGGTACTAATCTGCATCCAACTGCTCCCCGCGAATCTACAAGATCGTTTTAATATGTTTGAGTATTCCAGGTCGCGGGTGCCTGTTCAACGTGCGCAGAGACCCGGCGGAGCGGCACGACCTGTGGCAGCGCGCGGAAAAGATCGGCGCGCTGCTGAGCGCGCGGCTGAGCTCGCTGCGCGCGCAGCAGCGCCGCCGCGGCGCGCCCCGCCTCAGCGCCGACGCCGACCCGGCCAAATACAACTACATATGGAAACCTTGGATCACGGGCCGAGATAACTCCACTCTCAACTTGAACGTGATGCCGATTAATAACAAAAATACTGATAATATAAATCTGTCGATCAATTTCAACCAGCAGCGAGCTGGTAGGAACGCGACATTGTCCGGGGTCGTTAGTTGTGATGGCACGACTGGGTTGACAAACTTTTTGTGTGTCTTGAAGAGCGTGTTCTAGATGTTTGGAAATGAAAATATGTGATGCTTGAATTGTTCGATTGTTTGATATTTATTTAAGTGATAAAATACTTAGGTGGGATGTGTTTTAGGTTACTTATATAAGTATAGTTAAACGAATATAATATAAATTGTGATAGTTAAGTAGATAATAAGGTTAATAGTTAAATAAATGTTTTTTATTTTTTACTTTTTTATGAAAATTATTTTATTTTATCATCCGTGCACATTTAAGCGTGTACTTGAAAGGTGGCGGTTATTTTAACAATAATGTTTACTTAAGTGTTTAAGAGTAATTCCTGAATAAGAATTATGCTATCATTTCGAGCCATTCCGGTTAGAGCAACGATTTGAATATCACCATTCGAGTATATTTTGGAATAGAATAAAAATATTTAGGATTTTTAGTCTTAGCGCACCCTTCAGGTGCTCTTAGTCGGAATTATTATTGGTGGCATTCAAATCGATCTTACTGGAATGGTTCAGTATTTCAATCTAGGAGTAACATAATGTTAGTCAATTAAAACAGAAACCTTTGTCTTGAGTAAATGAAGGTTAAAGGAATAATAATTAGGTAGGTACTAATCTCGTCATTGACTTATACAGGATGTGACTATGTATCGAAAACAGATACAGAGTTGGAAGTTTTCGTTGATTTTTCAGAGGTTTTAAATTCATTTTAGCCTGAAATCATAATAGGAATCTATCTCAACGTGATTTGGATAAATAATACAAATTTTGACTTATAACTGCAATGGTAATTGAAACTCGATTCCCTCGAGCGCGCTCGTGACTCGCAAGAGTCGAGTATCACGAGGAGCGTTATGTTGAGATCGCGTGATTAACAATACATTGCGCGCTCAGAAGTAAAACAACATTTGTAAACCATGATTTTTGAGATAAATTATTTATATAATTTCATTATTAGATGAAGTGTAACCTTCACCTAAAGTTAAATCCCCCGCTGCCTACGGCCTTGTGTACCACTTTTAATAATTGTTAAAGACCTTATGCACAAACTGGCGGACAGATAAAGTAGGTAGGTTAAATTATATGAATTGGGACCATTATTTTCTGTGGAAATAATAGGTGTTCAGGTAATATACTTAGTTACAACACTTTTTCAATACCACACTGCGCGAGCGAGTGGACCGTGACATAGGCTTTGGCATAGTAACACGATATTGCATCAAGCGTGTATAATTTAGCAATTTCTTACACGATATAAGTGACGAATATGAAGTCTCACACGAAGATATATAACAGATAATATTATATCTTCATCTACGTATCAAGCATAATATAAAAACAAAATATCACCAGAGAAACACACCAATCGTTGGTCTCAACCCAAAATAAGCCGTTGCGGCCATTGCAGTGGCGCAGTTATGTTACCAAGGGCCCCGATCCAAAAAATAATTTAGGGCCCTTTTTAAACTAAACTAATACTTTAAACTTTATCAGCTCTTTATCGTCCTCTACAAGGCATAATAAAGATATATTTCGAACGTCGTTCACTGTGAACGAGTGGCTTCTTGAGATTGAGGGCCCCGGTGTACTGCCCTGTCTAGCCCTACGATAGCTACGCCACTGAAGAAATGGTTGTATTATGGGTATAATCAAATGGGCTGGGGGCAGTCCAAGTAACACCCCGAATAAATTACTACCTAATTATCGGTGGTTTTAGAAATCGGTCGCACATAGGAATCGAACTTCAACCATCCGGTGCAGTTCGCTCGCACGCTGAAATAGCTACGCTACACAGCTTCTTCTATTTTAGGGTGCTCATACATGTTTGTATGGCTAGCCAGTTGTTCCCAAAATGTCTAGTTATATCGGCCCCAAGTAGTCGACTGCGAACCGCAAGTGGTCCATGTCAGTTAAAAAAAAAGTGGGAGTGCATGAGATATAAATAAACCCCCATTTATATATTTTTTCCCCAATTTTTGTTCATTATTTGTATATTAATTGCTTTTTATTAATTCCTCAACGTAGCCCTTTAACTATTAGCGTGAGCTTACTCCTAGTACAAGCTCTTGCTTAGTTCTAATAATGTTGTATAATACTTGATATACAAACAAAATACTTCCACAATAATGCCTCGGGACTCGGGCACTTAGATGGTATAACGAAAGCGATGTCAATTATGAGTCAATTGAGTGAATACACTTGGAACCCTTATCGCGTCGCGAGCTGTTAATTTGGTCTACATCTGCTCCTTGCAAGCAACGCCTACGTATCCGATCATTTGTTCTGCTGGCCACATTGGGCAACTTGTTGCTCTATTTGACATAAGCTTCTTTAAAATATTATCTTATGAGGACCATTACGCTTGCTTGCTTATTTATTTAATACTAACTTCATACAGTGATTCAGAAAGCATATATTAATCCTTGAACCTGCGCTTCTGTAGCTCATTTGTAATCATTAAGTGAAGTCAGAATTTCGATACGTCCATTTTTTTAAATACAATCTGTTCTCATCAGTATGACAAATTGTGATGTAAGCAGCGATACCTACTCCGAATGACATAAATATATATAATATTGTTGAATCGTAACCGCAGTACAGAAGACAGTTGGTTGATATCTGGTGAACACACACACGTTTTAACGTGTATGTGATAAACTATTCAACAATTGTACTGAATTCGGTACATTCATCGCCGAACGTAGATACGAAGGCATATTGAATGTTAATTTAATCGTATCGTGCTACTTCCACTTCGAAGTAACGTAAGATAATTGATATATAGAAATCTTCTGTCTTTAAGCACAGTTTAAGCGTTTCATATGTTTTTTTTTGTTTTTTTAGGATGCATTCCATTGAGATCGCATTTTGTTTCACGATCGTGGTCGCCGTAGTAGAATGCACAACTCCCAACATAGTATTTATTGTCGCTGATGACTTGGTAAGTTCATATTCATTATTGTAGCACAAACTATAATTACATATCTGTTTGTCCCATTAAACTGTAACGTGTGCCACTATTTTGCAGATAATCGTATCTATGAACAATAACATGTAGGTATAGAGTTACTTGTGATAAAGTCCGAACATTATTGTCGGTCTGGGACTTACTCACCCCTCTCAAAACTGGCCCATTGATGCCTGAGTGTCCCACTCACCTTCAAATTTCACCGGGCCACTCAAATGTTTTTTTTTTTTTTGGGTGCGTGGACTATAACTAGGAACCCTTGAGGCACTCTATTGGCACAGTTGATGGTACCCCGGAGTTTCAAACCAAGGGTTCGAATTCTGGTAGGGGCAACAAAGTATGATGAGCATAACTTCTGTACCCGAGTCTGTATGTTATTTAAATGAGAAATTATAATATACTGAGATCGCCCCCAGTCCATCGTTCTACTTGTTAACACCTTGAAATGTTTTCTAGTATTTTGTAAATCCTAATATTTGCCATATCATTTAAGTTGTATTACTTAGTAGAGTCATAGTTTTATACGACCCACTAATTAATCGATACGTATTCATAGTACTTACAGCTATTAAACTACTTTTAATTGCGTAATATTATATAGTAGTTTGCATTGAAATTTCCCAGCGAGTGTTGAAAGGTCATAGCTTCGTTTGGTTTCTAGGGTTGGAACGATGTGAGTTTCCACGGCACAGACCAGATACACACGCCCAACATTGACTTGCTGGCGTACTCCGGGGTTGCGCTGGGTCGGTACTACAGCCATGCCATCTGTACTCCTTCCCGCTCTGCTCTCTTATCAGGAAAATATTCACATATAACAGGTAAATATAATTCCAGATTAACCTTGAACTTCTAACTATAATCATCATCCAATGCACGAATAGTGTAGTACTATCAATAGTAGCAATACTATACATTTATTTTGTATATGCGGATTGACTTTCCGGGGTAAGCCCTTTCTGAATCTGTCTGTATAAACTAAGTTAATTCTAACGATTATAATTAAAAATACCTCCTTAAACTCCTAGGAATGCAAGGGTATCCACTAACTATGAGCGAAGATAGAGGTCTCCCGGAAAACGTAACGATTTTGCCCCAATATCTGAAGAGTGCAGGATATAAAACGCATTTAGTTGGCAAGTGGCATCTTGGGTCATCACGTAATAAATATTTGCCCACTAATAGAGGATTTGATAGCCACTTTGGGCACAGAGGCGGCTTCATGGACTACTATGAGTATACTTTGGAGGAAACGGTAAGTATAAATTCGATACGCGTAAATTGACAGATGACGTAATGATTGAGTCACGCTGGACTTAATTTCAATAAATATATATTGATTTGAATTATTGTAATTGAAGTAAAATATAATACATATGTTATACAATAATGTGCCTTATTTGTTTTACAGTTTTCCACGGGCAAAGTGTCAGGGTTAACTTTATACGATAACTTAACAGTTGCCTGGGATGTTTCGGGATATATTACAGATGTTTATACTGATAAAGCCAAGTCAAGTAAGTTCTAATTGTTAATACACTCTAATCAGCAAATTTGTAAAAAACTGCTAAACATTGGTTACAAAAATACTTACGTAAATATGTAATATTTTTTATTTGTCCCATTAAAATAGGTTGAACTTAATCCCTTATAAAGAAAAGATGTATAAAGGTACGCCCATTTTTATGGAATTGTATATCATTTGTTCATATTGTATTTATTAGTGTGTCTGAAGTACTAATGTCACTAGTATCTCAAAAAAATAACAGTTTATTTGAATTTTGTGTGACTAGTAATAGAAAACCACGATACATCATCGCCTTTGTTCCTGATGTTGGCGCACAACGCGCCGCACGGCGGTAACCAGGGTGCCCTACTCCAGGCGCCGGCCGAGGAAGTCCGGTACATGAGACACGTCGAGTCGCCTGAAAGAAGAATCTTTGCAGGTAACGTCTAACCTTTCCGACTTAGGGAGCGTTCAAGTATTATGTAATGAAATTTTTGGAAATTTTGACCCCCCCCCTCCCCCATGTAACGCGCCGTAACGTTTTCTTTACCCCTCCCTCCCCCTAGTAAAACGTAAAATCTCATAAAGTGTTAACACAATGTTACGTAACACGTAGTTCAAACCACCCTTCCCGCCCCTGTAACGCATCGTAACGTTTCAGAAGACCCCCCCCCCCAAATTAGTTACGTATTACTTGAACGCTCCCTTAGTTGTTCCAATACAAGGCCAGATAATCAATCTGGCTGATTGACTTTTGACATATTCCAGCCATGGTCAAGAAACTGGACGATAGCGTCGGTGACGTCGTCAAATGTCTGAGTGATAAAGGTATATTAGATAACACTATAATTGTGTTCGTGGCCGACAATGGAGGCATGACGTCCGGAGTTTCCGAAAACTATGGATCCAATTATCCTTTGAGAGGAATTAAAATGTCTCCATTCGAGGGTGGCGTGAGAGTTGCAGGTCTTATATGGAGCACGTGTCTTAACAACTCCAATAAGTACTGGGACGGGTACATGCACGTCACTGATTGGATGCCGACTTTGTTAAGCGCCGCAGGACTTGAAGTGCCGTCAGATATCGATGGAATAAATCAATGGGATAATATAAATGCGAACGCGGAGTCCAATAGAACTGTGATGTATGAAATCGACGACTACACAGGTTATTCCTCAATCACGTACGGAGAATATAAACTAATCACTGGAAACGTTACAAAATCATATAGTACATATCAAGGTGGAGATTTGACAGGCATCATTGGAGAGGCTCCTTCGTACACTAATGCCATAACGAACAGTACAATGTATAGCGTTCTTGGCTCACTCGGTCTTGACTATGATCTAAATGTAAGAGACAACATGATCATGAACTGCAGTTCCGCATCATCTATTTGCTATCCAGGAAACGGTAAGGCCAATTGGATTGTCATTTAATTTTCTTCGTTGCATGATTCTATGATTTTGTATTCAACGGCTAATGTACCAACAATGAAATAATTTATGAAAGATAAAATTTACAAAAAATACTTAAATCTGTATTTTTTGTATATTTTGACTCAGGTAGGTATATCTTTCATAAATTATTTCACGGGTTCCGATCACTAAAAGCTGAAATAGAAAAAAAAATCACGTGCGTAACGTTACCCTCATAAGTAAACGCGTGAGCGATAGACGCACTGCCCCATAATTTTAAATAAATTAATAATTTTGCCAGACGATAACGCCAGCTTCTATTACGGATACCGTACAATGGACTGGGGGCGAACCCAGTATATATTACTTATATAGACATCAAACATGCATGCCTTGGGTATAAGCATTCATGTTCATCACACAAAGTTTGTCCCTACCAGGATTCGCACCCGGGACCCTCCGCACAGAAAGCAGGGTCACTACCAACTTAGCTAATTAGGCGGTCAAAAAAAAATTAAATTATGTAACACATTTTAATAATTATTTCACAGTATGTCATAAAAGAACATTAAGTACCTACCTATATCATATAATAATGAATATATAATTTAGTATATATCGTATAGTGCTTATGATATAATATACCTATATCATGTTTACACAACGCAAGGACCGTTTTTCTACCGTCTCATTTTCTTTTCAGATACCGTTTGTTTGTACAATATTATAAAGGATCCATGTGAGACGACAGACTTAACTGAAGAGTTTCCAGATCTAGTGACGACGATGCAAGAACTCCTGAACATTGAAGTGGCCAAGAGAATACCTAGGGTTTTACCACTTTACAGAGATCCGTTATCAGCTCCGAGTCTCCACAATTATACTTGGGCACCATGGCTTGAATCCTAGGGTCTATTATCTAAATACGGTAGCCTGGTGATTTTAACCATCGGATTATTACTTATCGTACCAAACTGTTTACATGTACCTTTCTGCAGTCAGCACATGGTGATTGTATGTCTAGTAATTACACATTTTTGAGTTTCCAATAATGTAGATGTAATTGAGCCAATAGCTATCGTGATTGATGTGCTTACCAAAAAAATGCTGGTTTAAACTACTTATGAGTAAGCCTAAACTGAGCAACGCTTATACCAATCGGCCAAACACGGAATTTCTAAACCGTATTTTTGAAGGAATCATGTTTTGATTGTATACTTGTGAAGTTTGTGAACCGTAGCTACTACAACTACTAGTTGGTGAAGCAGCAATGCGTTACTCGTAGCTTTATGTACTTATAGGTTCCTCAAATTTGAAACATCAAAACCTAGACAAACTAAAATCAACGCGAAAAAATGTATTATGTTAAATACTTACCTACTTAAGTATAACTTAAGTAAATAAAACTGTGTACATTTTTCTGTTCTTGAGTTTTCTGTCGTTTACTTTATTTATTATGTACTTTGTATCATTTCCTTGAGTAAAGATAATTATTCCAAAGATGCAGCTGTTAACATGCTTATTATGCACAGTATGTATATAGATATTCTTCTTTCATGAATACTTAGTTACATACGAGTCGTCGCTGACGTGTTGACATAAAATAAATAATTAGCAAACTTACGTAAGTAGTAACCTACCGAAAATTAAAAAAAAATACATTTTTATTGGATTCGGAATCTTTCCAATTGTCTATTGTACCATTTTTTTCAATTTTCAATATACAGGAACAGCCCATTTCATAATAGTTCATACAGTTTTATAATAGTTAAGATAGAATAGAAAATATAAAAAGAACAAAGAAACTTTGATCCTCTTAGGGACTTCGAAATTCGAAAAATAGTGCACCTCTAGGGTATTCAAGGAAAATAATATCCTTATTTCAAATCTCTAGGTCCACCGGTTTTGACTGTGTGTTGTCTGAAAATCAGTGTTAAGAATTTTATTAAAAAGATGTGGTACTTATACACTCAAGGATATAATTAGCGCAATGTCGCCGGGTTACACCAGAAAGTGAAAGCATATTGAATACCTAGCTGCTCATGAATATCTTAATGTATGTTTGGGTAGGGACTTCGCGACGCGTACAAACGCGTCGCAGGAACCCGGTGGATGCCAGACGGTGGACCGTGATGTGTGGAAGACAATGGGGGAGGCCTAGCTAATCTAGTTATGTCTATCAGTAGACGTCTTTCGGCTAATGGGGGAGAGACTTTATGCATGACTTTAAAGGTTTACATCTTTCCACATGGGTGAATGCAGGAAAGGAGGTAGGTTAAAAGAAAATAATATTAAAACATAAAGCCTGCCGGCTACCGAAATATTACATTATTGTTGAGTAGTGACTCGGGTACTGCGGTCACTTGTACACAGCACTTTCGAAGTCAGATTTGATGGGAAAAAAACTCGGTATAACTTCTCAAGGTAACATTTTTATATTATATACCCCTTAAAAATGTATCTCTAGTCAAACCGTAGCTGGTAAAAAAATAATATTTATTTTTCAGAATGAAATCAATTGATTTCGCGTTGTTTTTCTCAATTATCGTGGTCGCAGTGGATTGCACATTTCCAAACTTTGTGTTTATTATTGCTGATGACTTGGTAAGTTAAAGGCCGTGTAAAGAAACTCCCAAATTAATAGAAGCTAAATCTACTTAAAGATGCATCTCAAACCATTTTTAGAAGAATAAGAATTTTAAGGTATGGTGAGGTACTATGATTATTACGTACTGTTAGGTTATTAAAATATTTAAGACTATTTCTACCTACGGATTGCTACGGCAATTACCTACTTGTACCATTCAACGAAATATTTCTTCAGGATTCTCCGAGATGCGAGCTTCACGTGCGCACTGCGGGAAGAACGATGAAATTATATTACTGATAAATGTATGATTTAATATGTTATTTTGTTTTAGGGTTGGAACGATGTGAGTTTCCACGGCACAGACCAGATACACACGCCCAACATCGACTTGCTGGCGTACTCCGGGGTTGCGCTGGGTCGGTACTACAGCCATGCCATCTGTACTCCGTCCCGCTCTGCTTTGTTGTCAGGAAAATATTCACATATAACAGGTATAGCCATATTTAAAATAATTACAAAAAAAATAACCTAAGCATTTACAAATTAATGATATTTTAAATTCAATACCAGGATTAAGTAGAGTATAAAGGTAGACCAACCAAGTCTTTATTGAAGTATTTCATCTTCCATTTACTTTTTTCTTGGATTGCAGTTAGGCTTTTGGGAAATGGTCGTTTGGGAAACTGGTTCCCATTATGTTGTGTCGACAGAATTGAGGTGTTTCGTTTAGCAGTATAATATATATAATATATATAATCATAGTATATACTTACAAGGAATCTAAATCGTTTTATTTTCCAGGAATGCAAGGGCGTCCATTGACTATGAGTGAAGATAGAGGACTCCCAGTAAATGTTACTCTTTTGCCACAATATTTGCAAAGTGCAGGATACAAAACGCACTTAGTTGGAAAATGGCATGTCGGTTCGTCACGTACTTCATTTTTGCCCACTAATAGAGGATTTGACAGTCATTTTGGTCACAGGGGCGGTTTTATGGACTACTATGAATACGTATTGGAAGAAAAGGCAAGTTAACAGTTTGTTCTTTATAAATATGACTAGCAGAATATTCCTTAATGTTTATTCATAAACAATTTATGTTGTCTCATTCCCTAAAATTAATAAAGAATATATTTTATAGCTAATAAAATAATAATAATATAAAGACCAGTAAGTAGGTAATACAATTAAAAATATTTAAAAAACTATATGTGATACTTAGACATTTTTAAAGTGTGAATTTTACATTACAGGTTGCTAATGGCAAGCCCGGCTTTACTTTGTACAATAACTTAACAGCCGCGTGGGATGTCGAGGGATATATTACAGACGTTTTTACTGATAAAGCTAAATCAGGTGATATTTCCATTTTATCGATATAAAACTAATAACTTATCTTATACAGGGTTTAAGTGACTTCGAATATTGATAAGTGAACTGATACCCCATTACCAATTTAAACCTAAATCTCCAATGTAGATTAAATCTCGATACGCTTGAGCGTATAACCTGTATAATTAATTGTTGTTGTGTAATATTTTCTAAGCTACTTAATCACGTACACACAACATTATTTATTGTCTCTATCACAGTAATAGAAAACCATGACACATCGTCACCCCTGTTCCTGATGGTGGCGCACAATGCACCGCATGCCGCCAACGAAGGTGCAGTTCTCCAAGCCCCGCCAGAGACAGTTCGGCTGATGAGACACGTCGAGTCACCTGAGAGAAGAATCCTTGCAGGTTATTTTATATATTTTGCGGTTTGTGGCGAACTTATTAACTTAACTACTAATAAACTATTATATTTTCTAGCTATGGTCAAGAAACTCGATGACAGCGTTGGTGAAATCATCCAATCTATTTATGATAAAGGAATATTAGATAACACTATAATTGTGTTCGTGTCCGACAACGGAGGCATGACTTCCGGTGTAGCTCTAAATTATGGATCTAATTACCCGTTAAGAGGGATTAATACGACTCCATTTGAGGGTGGCGTGAGAGTTGCAGGTCTAATATGGAGCACGTGTCTTAACAACTCCAATAAGTACTGGGACGGATACATGCATGTCACTGATTGGATGCCGACTCTGCTAAGCGCCGCAGGGCTTGAAGTGCCGTCAGATATCGACGGGATAAATCAATGGGATAACATAAATGCGAACGCGGAGTCCAGTAGAACTGTGATGTATGAAATCGACGATTACGCAGGTTATTCCTCTATCACGTACGGAGACTACAAATTGGTCACTGGCAATGTTACAAAATCATACAGCACATATCAAGGAGGCGATTTGACAGGCATCATTGGAGAGGCTCCATCGTACAATGATGCCATCACAAACAGTACTATGTATAGCATTCTTTGCTCACTCGGTCTTGACTATAATGTCAATGTACGAGACAATATGACCTTAAACTGCAGTTCTGCATCGACTACTATTTGCTATCCAGGAAACGGTAAGATGATATTACTATATATAAGAACATGAAAGCAAAAAAAAAAACATTATTTGTACATATATTATGAAGTGGTAGTCTTCCCCCAAATTTATAGACGTTTTATAACATTATCAAACGTCATATAGTACTGTGCACAAGAGTTTGAATGCCATATTTGTTATCCAGGAAACAGTAAGATCAAATTACTAATGATATACGTGAGAAAATAAGAGAAACTGAAAGAAACATTATTATTAATATCAATACACTTTTCAGGTACCGTGTGTTTATACAATATCATCGACGATCCGTGTGAGAAGACTGACTTATCTGATGACTATCCAGATTTGGTGTCAGAAATGCAGGCAATGCTGGACACCGAAGCGGCTAAAAAAATTGCCAGAGTCAAACCAATTTACAGCGACCCATTAGCAGCTCCCAGTCTTCACAATTATACGTGGGCACCATGGATTGAGTCGTAGTTTCTGATACTACTTTGACTTTGTAGCAACCCCAATACATTACATAACCCAAGTATATCTTGTCAATTGGGATACTAACGTCAAATATAATATAAATAAAATAGATCTTTTGTTTTTCTCTTTCTCATTTAGTCCCTTTGGCATAGATAACTAAATATTAGATGCATTGTAGATACTTGTCTTTGTAAATACTGTAGATTTATGTTGTAGAAAATCCATGAAACTCAAGTCTGCTATAGCAATCCGATTAGTAAGTTTTATTAGCCAAAAATGTGTTTTATGATCAAGAAATGCTTAGGTATATAACCTTAGTAGATAAGCTCACTAGACCTAATTTAACGAGCTTTAGAATTTATCAACACAATGCACAAACAAGTTCAAAACGAACATTTAGTATACAGTAGCGAAATGCCTATAAAATCTATCGAAATTGTTAAACTTACTCTGTGTCTTAGACCGAATAGCTATCTCGTAAAACACCTTGAAATTGGTTAACAAATTTGTTCTAGAGTTATGTGGCAGATAGACAAATATATCTTTAATACTTTAATTACAGCTTTAGGTTATCTTATATTAGTATAAGTAAATGATGGCTGGATTTAATCCATCTACATATAAATGTTCGCCGAAGTGGACATATGTAAGTAAGGCACGTCATCCACCTTTTGGAGGTCTAAAAAGAAAATATTTTGACATCGGGAGTATTAACAATCGAGAATTTAATTTATATTATTTGGAGTCAAGACCAAACCAAATCTCCACTATATTCAGTAGCATATAGAATGTAATAGCAGTAGAAGAAGATTTAAATAAGATGTAGTTAGGACCTTAACAAACATAAGACTAACTGTAAGGGAATATTCTTAGCAATATGTGCCTACGACTTTTTCAAATTTGAATAATCAAGTACCTATTTATAAGTCGTATATAACATTTTGTATAAGAATTTGTGTATTGAAAATAAGTAAGACTTATAGCTTGTTCAACCCAATAAAATTGTATATATTTTTGCGTCTGTACTTTTCTATATTTACATAAGTGTGTTTTGTGGTGTTGAGAGAATAATTCAAAGACGAAACTGTTCAAATAAAATATTTTGTATTCGCGATATATTTGTCTTTGTTTATTAAACCTAGTCACATGACACGATCGTTTTGTGTTGACGTATAATAAAGACCAATAGTTACCTACCTACTTAATGACTCTATTATTAAATATTTTTATAAGTATGGACATATTCTTTTTTTACGTGTACGCAAGTACGGGATTATTCATAAGCTATCCATATACTACATAAAACCGTCGTTTTAGATTTTTTTTACAGAAAATTGAATGTTTTAAATGCCATCCGCTAGAGGCGCTGTTCATTTGTCCAATAATGACGGCATACGCCGCGCCATGAATACAATGTCTTACATGTAGGATATTGGCACAAATTTTTTATTTTTAATAATTGTGACACATATAATAGAGTGTTGCAGGTTGCTCTTAACGACTAATGACAATAGTTTTTGGGTAGCATATATAATAAGGACCCAAAATAAGCCATAGAAAAAATATAATACTGTCCCCAATTACATATTCGGACCAAAAGGCATCGGCGAATCCAAGAAAATAAGTTAGTTTAAAATAAATAATATTAAAATATAAATACTGCCGGTTACCGATATCTTTCACTGTAGAGTCGTAGCTTGGGTGCTGAGGACACTTCTCCACCACCGACGACGTCGACTCACGACGATCATCTGGATTAGGTAAGTCAACATCGCTTATGGTTTTCTTCGCCCCGTTCAAGGTAAAATTTTGATAACCAGAAATTTTAGGGTTGAAAAAAATATTAAAACTATTATAACGTCATTAACGTGTCCGTGTAACGGCAGTTTTCTCAAAAATTGTTTTACGTTAAGAACGTTGCCTAACGAACTTATCAGATAAGACAAAGTGAGGCATTTTTTGTAAGTTTGATATGTAGTTCAACTACATATCAGAATTACAAGGTTGGTAAAAATAAATATGGTACTGAACTCTCTTCCACAGACTCGCTACTCATTATTTTTTATTGATAACAGGCCTAAAGTGTTATATATTTAGTTTTCAGAATGACATCAATTTTCGTAGCGTTGTTTTTCTCGGTCGCGGTCGTCGCGGTAGAATGCACGACACCAAACATCGTTTTCATACTTGCCGATGACTTGGTAAGTTAATGGATCTACATATGTGACTCGGCCCGTAAATAATACCTTAAGTCCATAGAAATTACAATCGATTTGCAAATGGATTATATTTTTGTGTTACTGTGTTTATCTTAAGTCGTAGTACGAACAGTTACCTCTTAATAATGACTCGTTCGACATCGTTGCCGTAACACGTATTTTGGTTTCATGAAATATTTCGGTGTCGTCCGGAGTTGTTACAATGGTTGACGTGCATTGCGCTCTATGATTAATACCTATGCACAGTCGGGTTTCCACCATTTTCTATGTTGACGCAATGAAACTATAACACGTTTATCGTTAAGAGCGTTTTTCCTTTGGTAGAGGATGTGAGGAGTGAGAGGAGTGAGAGAGGGAGTGAGAGGAGGTCACTTATGGGCGCTACTATATCGGCTAGGCTACAATGCTACCTGGACACCTTAATGTGATCTTTGCATGGCTTATACTTAGCTTTGGTGCTACGCTTGGCTACGAGAAAGTACATGTACCATGCAAACGATAACTTGCTTAAGAGAGGAGTAAGTCCGATTGTTTAAATATTAAACAGGTTCTTTATTTTAGGGTTGGAACGATGTAAGTTGGCATGGCTCAGACCAGATACCAACGCCCAACATTGATTTGCTGGCGTACTCTGGGGTTGCGCTGGGTCGGTACTACAGCCACGCTATCTGTACTCCGTCCCGCTCGGCTTTGTTGTCAGGAAAATATTCATACAAAACAGGTAAACCAACACACCTCAACTTAACTTTATTGGACTATCTGCAATCTATTTCGGGGAAAGGTCGTTTTAGTCAAGCATCCTCCACTATCTCCTGAGGACTGAATTTGGTATTGTTGTTTAGCAGATAGCATAGTTGGTATCGTATAATCTAAATATGAATGTTTGTTTCTTTTTCCAGGAATGCAAGGACGTCCTCTGAGTATGACTGAAGATAGAGGCATTCCTGTAAATGTTACTCTTTTGCCGCAATATTTGCAAAATGCAGGATACAAAACGCATTTAGTTGGCAAATGGCATGTCGGCTCATCACGTACATCATTTTTGCCTACTAACAGAGGATTTGACAGTCATTTTGGTCACAGGGGCGGCTATATGGACTACTATGAATATACATTGGAAGAAATGGTCTGTTATTTTGAATTTATAAATTTTACAGTATAGGCTAAATAACCATATGATTTTGATTTTAAAACATGATGTGAATTAGTAAAATGCATGGTTATTGCGCTTTCTATAGTATCGTAATTGTTGACAAAAAAAAAATGTTTCAGGTGACCAATGGCAGGTCGGGTCTGTTGTTATACGATAACTTAACGCCCGCGTGGGATGTCGAGGGATACATTACTGATGTCTATACCGATAAAGCTAAAGAGAGTGAGTTTATTAGCATATAAACTTCAATTTTTATTCAATGTTGTCTATTCGGGTAAAGTTTTTTCAACTACTCGCCTCGAATTTTAATAAAGCTGCTTAATAGTCCTATCTTGTAGCGTTGGTATTTGTTTCTTTCATAATATTATTTTTGTTATTACAGTTATCGAAAGCCACGATACATCGTCACCTCTGTTCCTGATGGTGGCGCACAACGCGGCGCATTCCGGCAACCCTGGTGCGGTTCTCCAAGCACCACCAGAGGATGTGCGGAATATGAGACACGTCGAATCACCTGAAAGAAAAATCTATGCAGGTAATTTTATTTGACGCAGTTTGAAGTAATATCATATCAAAACAAGCTTTGAGTAAAGCTACATAAATATAAAGCTAATTCAAATAAGGGTAATTTTTTTATATTTTTCAGCTATGGTCAAAAAACTCGATGACAGTGTTGGCAACATCGTCCAATCTCTTTATGATAAAGGAATATTAGATAACACTGTGATTGTGTTTGCTTCCGATAATGGAGGAATGACTTCTGGTACAACAGCAAATTATGCCTCTAATTACCCGTTGAGAGGGATCAAAATGTCTCCATACGAGGGTGGCGTGAGAGTTGCAGGTCTTATTTGGAGCACATGTCTTAACAACTCCAATAAGTATTGGGACGGGTACATGCACGTCACTGATTGGATGCCGACTTTGTTAGGCGCCGCAGGACTTGAAGTGCCGTCAGATATCGACGGGATAAATCAATGGGATAATATAAATGCGAATGCAGAGTCCAATAGAACTGTGATGTATGAAATCGACGATTATACAGATTTTTACGCAATGACGTACGGAAACTATAAATTAGTTACGGGTAACGTTGTCAAATCATACAGCACATATCAAGGTGGCGATTTGACAGGCATCATTGGAGAGGCTCCTTCGTACGATGATGCTATTAAGAACAGTATAATGTATAGCATTCTTGGTTCACTCGGTCTTGACTATGATTCAAGTGTAAGAGAAAAAATGACCTTAAACTGCAGTTCTGAATCGAGTACTATTTGCTATCCAGGAAACGGTAAGATGATATTACTATACACAAGAACATGAAAGCAAAAAAAACATTATTTGTACTCCTATACCTATATTTATTATTTTTTTTCCCTCAAATTTATAGCCGTTTTGTAACATTATCAAACGTCATAGTACTGTGCACAAGAGTTATGCTTTGCGCAGTACTATATGACGTTTGATAAAGTTATAAAACGTCTACAAATTTGAAGGTTTTTGTTTGTGAGTTTGAATGTCATCACCAGATTAATTTAAATTTGGAAATAATTTAACACTACCTGAGTCGCAGCCTAGCTATTATTAATATGAATACACTTGTTTTCAGGTACCGTGTGTTTATTTGATATTATGAACGATCCGTGTGAGAGGACTGATTTATCGGAAGACTATCCAGATTTAGTGTCAGAAATGCAGGCAATGCTGGACGTTGAAGTTACAAAAAGAATACCCAGAGTTTTACCAACTTATAATGATCCATTAGCAGCACCCAGTCTCTACAATTACACTTGGGCGCCATGGATTGAGTCATAGGTGTGTTCCAAATGATTGACGTTGTAACAATCCCAAGATATTAGAAAAACAAAACAACGTACAACTGTAACAAGTATGCAACCACAACAGCAATAAATACAACTAGTAGTATTTAATGTGAAATAATTGGGAAATTAATGTCAAATAAAAGAGAAATTGAATACTGTTTTTTATTTACCACTTTCTCATTTACTCCAAACTAAGAAAAATAGGATTAATACTTCCCTGTAGTGTCAATGAAAACAGTATGTTGTAGAAATATATTAGTATTGAAAGGCTATGGAAATCAGATTAATAATTACAGCCATACAAAAAATTATTATAGGCTAATCGACCCTTAGATAACCTCTCAGGCCAAACCCTGTTTTACAATAAGGAAAAAAGAATATACCTACCTAGCCTTTTTTCCATGTTTTATTTTACTTAGGTTGGTCTCAAACTACTCCTGTATCTGAATACACGAATAAATGGTGAAACTTATCCTATCCTGAACAATTAGCTAATACTTGGTAAATATATTCTTTCTTGAGTTATAAGCAGACTAAGCCTCATCACCTTCCATTGTGCTAAATTGCCGTTTGAAAATATGTCGAAATGCAAAGACTTTTCCGCGAAGATACAGCTCAACCATGAATTTTGTATACAAAAGGCATGGTGCGTGCAGAAAGCGTTGCTTCAACGTGATGGGAACGATGGAGCTAATGACGACTGGACTATTAAGTCTAGTTATCATTTAGCTTCATGCATGCATCTGCTATAAATGTTGGTCCTTTTAAGCATAGGTAAGGTAGGTAAGTAAGGTAGGTTTTGGAGCGCTAAAAAGAAATATTTTGACTTCGGGAGAACTTAACTTCCAGAATGTAATTTCTATTATTTGGAGCCGGGCCATCTAAGTATTCCTAATTCTGGAGTTTTTAGTAACCTACATAAATAATACCAGCACTTTTAATGTCCCACTGTTGGGCACGGGCCTCCTCTCAATGCGAGGGGGATTAGGCTATAGTCCACCACGCTGACCCAGTGCGGGTTGGCGGGCTTCACACGTCTTTCGAGGGGTTGTCTCAGACATGCAGGTTTTCTCGTGATGTTTTCCTTCACCGTTTAGCAAGTGTTAATATTGGTTGAAAATGAGATTCGCACATGAAATCTAGATATCCCAGAGGTGCGAGTCAGGATTTGAAACTGCGATCCTCGTTACCGAGACAAGCGTTCTACTAACTTGGCTATCACTGCTATACCTACATATAATGTTGCTAGAATCTGAAATAACGTTAAAATAATTTTATTGCTGTCTTTGTTCTGAATATCGTTGTCTACTACTGTTGCTACCTATCTGCTCTCTGAAACACAGTAATTGAATATGGCTAGCTCTGTGTATGACTTTCTCAAATTTAAAAGATCAAGTACCAATTTATGAAAAAAATAAGGTATACAAATTTGCGTAGGTGTTAAAAATATGTTAGATTATTATAGGCTGGTTCAAGTCAGTAAAATAGCATGTATTTTGTGCACATATTTCCAATTTTTCTGTATTTTTTTGTATTTAATTAAGTATTCGCCTTGTTTTTTGGAGAATAATTAACTTATAAGTTGCAACTGTTAAAATAAAAAACTTTTTATTATTCATAATATTATTTGCATTAGTTATTAACAGCTGGTCATTAACAACACGAGTTGTCGTTTATGTATTAATATAAAATTCATGGCAAACTTACTAGAGTACAACCTACCTACTATTTTTAATAACTTAGAATTACATTTTATTTTTAAGTGGTATTAAAATTTGACAGTTTCTTGTACTTAGAATCTAGTTTTAAATGTAAAACTGGGGGTTACGCGTTGCTTAAAAGTGATAAAATTATGTAATAGAGATGCCGCGCTATGAATAAGACGTCTTACATGCAGGATTATGACACCTAAATGTTCTTCCAAATATAGAATTACACAAATAACACAATGTTTCTTAAAGTTAGCTTCTCCTAGAGACAACCGACCTTAATGTGGGGAGTCATACCACCTTCGGGGCGCCACGGTAGTGTGCTCGTAGAGCGATCCCGTGGCGCCCCACAAAAGGCAGAGAGGGCGGCGCTGGGTTTTAGTGGGTAATCTGGACTCCTACAGGAGCCCCACATAACCGTCCAAGCTCCCCCGGGCTTGGGCGGTATGCGTAAATGCATTTCCCAGCGAGAACAAAAAAAAAAGGGTGTCATACCAAAAAAGTCCCAACCAAGTCTACAAATAGTATACCTAATTTACCTATATCATTGGGACCGAATAAATTCGGCGCATCCAAAAAACAGAAGTTGATATAAAGCAAATAACATTAAAATATAAATACTGCCAGTTACCAAAATGTAACATTTTCAAGTTGTAGCTCGGGTGCTGTAGACACTTTGCCAATTGATAGTATAACAATTTGATATACATACGATCATCGAGATTGAGTTACATCCAACGCATGTAAGACGCCGCTTTGGATGGTAAAGTTTTCTACGCTACTATCAAGGTAAAATTTGATAACCAGCCGTATTATGGCTCCATTAAGTGTCAAACAACCGAAACCTTTTACAATCTCATTCGTGAGTCTGTATTACACTGCATTTTTAATAGAAGCTGATTCTCGTATAATCCTCTAAGTATAACTAGCTAACTTCGCGTTGTATCTCCTTGCGTGCTTGTCAGGGTGGAAAGTTGAAAACGCGGCATTTTTCGTGTTAGAAGTAGTTGGTTACAAGAAAATGGTACGGAATTTTCCCTGAACCACACACATTTGGCCGGATTTTTATATAAGATAATAATGGGTCTACAGACTAAATTCATAAATATAACAGGTCTTCGGTCTAAACCCCTTGCATTAAGGGGGGGCCTGGGCCCAACAGTGTGACATTAATATGACTAGTATTTTTATAATAACAGCTCTATAGTGTTGTATTTATTTTTCAGAATGACATTAATGCTCGTCGCGTTGTTTTTCTCGGTCGCGGTCGTCGCGGTAGAATGTACGCTACCGAACATCGTTTTTATACTTGCGGATGACTTGGTAAGTTAAGACATGGGTTTTATTGAGTACAATACTGCCTGGACACTTTAATATTATTTCTGCATGGTTTAGGTAATAATATAAAAAAAATAATGTCCCAGTTCAGAGGTGCGAGCCCGGATTTGAACGTGCGATCCTCGTTACGGAGTCAAGCGTTCTACCAACTTGGATATCACTAATATATGACATAGGTATCTAGGTACTTTTTAGCTCCAGCGCTACGCCTTGTTACGACAAAGTACCTGCACTCATCCCAATTGTTTAAACATTAAACAGATTTCTTTATTTTAGGGTTGGAACGATGTGAGTTGGCACGGCTCAGACCAGATACCGACGCGACGCCTAACATTGACTTGCTGGCGTACTCCGGGGTTGCGCTCGGTCGGTACTACAGCCATGCCATCTGTACTCCGTCCCGCACTGCTTTGTTATCCGGAAAATATTCATATAAAACAGGTAAACCAAGAACACCTCAAACAAACTTCTCACAGAACTATTTACATGGTCCATTTATTCCGACCTTGGATAAGATACAGAGTGTAGAGAAAGGGTAGTTTTAGACAAGCATCTTCCACTATCTCCTGAGGACTTGAAATTTTTATTGTCGTTTAACAGAAACCATAGTAAGTATCGTATGATCTAAATTGGAATTATTATTTCAGGAATGCAAGGACGTCCTCTCCTTATGACTGAAGATAGAGGAATTCCCGTAAATGTTACTCTTTTGCCACAATATTTGCAAAGTGCAGGATACAAAACGCACTTAGTTGGCAAATGGCATGTCGGTTCATCGCGTACTTCATTTTTGCCCACTAATAGAGGATTTGATAGTCATTTTGGTCACAGGGGCGGTTATATGGACTACTATGAATACACACTGGAAGAAATGGTAAGTCATTTAAACTGTGCCTTGAATACCTAGAGTATCGTGATTGATGAAAAAATTATGTTTCAGGTGACCAATGGCAGGTCGGGTCTGTTGTTATACGATAACTTAACACCCGCGTGGGATGTCGAGGGATATATTACTGATGTTTATACCGATAAAGCTAAAGAGGGTGAGTGACTATTGTTTATTCCAGTAATTTCAAAATTCGAATTTCACGCAAGTTGTTAAATAGTCCTAGCTTGTCGCGATGGTAATTATTTATTTAATAATGTTATTTTTGTTATCACAGTAATCGAATGCCACGATACATCGTCACCTCTGTTTCTGATGGTGGCGCACAACGCGGCGCATTCCGGCAACCCTGGTGCGGTTCTCCAAGCACCACCAGAGGATGTGCGGAAGATGAGATACGTTGAGTCTCCCGAAAGAAGAATTTATGCAGGTATTTTTTACTTGGCTATGTTTGAGATAGTATCACAGCTGAGAGTAAAGCTTAATGAACATTAAACTGAGGGGAAACTTTTTATTTTTCAGCTATGGTTAAGAAGCTCGATGACAGTGTTGGTGAAATCGTCCAATCTTTATATGATAAAGGAATATTAAATAACACTCTGATTGTGTTCGTTTCCGATAATGGAGGAATGACTTCTGGTACAACAGCAAATTATGCCTCTAATTACCCGTTGAGAGGGATCAAAATGACTCCATTCGAGGGTGGCGTGAGAGTTGCAGGTCTTATTTGGAGCACATGTCTTAACAACTCCAATAAGTACTGGGACGGGTACATGCATGTCACTGATTGGATGCCGACTTTGTTAAGCGCCGCAGGGCTTGAAGTGCCGTCAGATATCGATGGGATAAATCAATGGGATAGTATAAATACGAACGCGGAGTCCAGTAGAACTGTGATGTATGAAATCGACGATTACACAGATTATTACGCAATAACATACGGAAACTATAAATTGGTTACGGGTAACGTTACAAAATCATACAGCACATATCAAGGTGGCGATTTGACAGGCATCATTGGAGAAGCTCCTTCGTACGATGATGCCATTACAAACAGTATAATGTATAGTATTCTTGGTTCACTCGGTCTTGACTATGATCCAAGTGTAAGAGAAAAAATGGTCTTAAACTGCAGTTCTACAACAACTATTTGCTATCCAGGAAACGGTAAGAGATACTTAATATTTTAAGGAGGTAAAATTTGTGACTTTAATGCAGCAGGTAATCTTCAGATTAATTTAATCTTGGAAAGGACATGGGTAATGTCTACACGTACTATATCGCGGGCCCCGCTATTATTAATACGAATACACTTGTTTTCAGGTACCGTGTGCTTATTCCATATTATCGACGATCCGTGTGAGAAGACTGACTTATCTGAAGACTATCCAGATTTAGTGTCGGAAATGCAGGCGATGCTGGATATTGAAGTGGCGAAAAGAATACCCAGAGTTTTGCCACTTTACAACGATCCGTTATCATCTCCCAGTCTCTACAATTATACGTGGGCGCCATGGATTGAGTCATAGGAGTGTTTCTAACGATTGACGTTGCAACAACCCCGAGGTATTAGAAAACACAACAAGCACTTATACAATCACAACAACAAACAAAACAAGTATGGTATAAATCCAACTAGTAGGTATTCCTAATATTTTGTTCAGTAATTGAGAAACTAATGTCAAATAAAAGAAACATTTAATACGGTTTTTTATTTGCCTCCTTCTCACCTAGTCACATACACGAAGAGTTGCTAAACTTCTGTATCTTGAACCGATTAGCTAATAGCTGTAACGTTCATATTATACAAGTACTTGGTAAATATATATAATTTCTGGAATTATGAACAGTAAAACAAGGGTATCAATCGTATAACACCTCATGTATGCTGCTTTATACTTAACTACTGATTCATGATAATATGTCGAAATGATAAATCTTTATTCAGGTCTTCCTTTATATATGCATACAAAAAGCATGGTTGCTTGCAGAGAGCGATGCTTTATTGTGATGAGAACGATGAAGCTCATTATTTTGACGAATTTATCATTTTTTTCTGAAAGATAGGTAAATTCACTAAAGTTAACCTGCCTCTCCCCAAAAAAAAATCCTACAAACGAAATCCTTCAACGTCTTATAAAAAAATATATTAATATGAAAAATAAACTGGTTCCTGCATTAAACAAAACTTAACTACTTTATTTCGACAAATTTCTGGTGTTTCCATGTATTAAATGTATAAATATAAATTTTCAGCTGTGTTACTGATTCAGTATTAGCCCGCCGCCCCGGCGGCGAATCTTGTAGAAACTGAATCTTATTACAGCGGTATTAAACTCGAATGTCGGCAGGGAATATAATTAGGTACTATGCAACGCAACGAGAGGTCATCAGGAGGATCAGGAGGAGGTTGCAGATAGTAAAAACAAGAGCAAACCAATTAAATAATTAAAATTTTCTACACTTTAAAACAACAAGATGTTCTTTGTTTCTATGTTGCCGAATACTTCTCGTATAAAACAATTTCAATATAACTCCAATGTAGTCGCATTTAAAAACTTCTTAGAAATCAATCAAAGATAAATATTTCAGTTATTTTCTTTCTAATTATTTCCATATGTATACTTATGTTTTTCATAATAAAATATATGAAGTTATCAATCAAAGGTAAAGATAGAGGTTGTGAATAAAATATAATATACCTATTTGCGCTGGCAACTGGAAACGTTGCGCATGTGCATAATAATACGTAAAAAAATTGCAATACCCGAAAAAATCATTTACATTGGGGTACTTGTATGGATGATGTTTTTGTTCTGAGTGTATAACGGGACATATTTTTATTATCGTTGAGCAATATCCACTCTTGCTGAATAATCAACATAGTCTTTTGGCAGGCGTAAGAACTGCGTCTAAAATTTTCAGTCCACCGGGATCCAAATCTTGAACTATATTATATTTGCTCATTCGTATTCTACGCGTAGTGGTTAAACCTGACTGGAATTCTTTATTTTGAATCTCAACATCTTTCTTCTTTAGAATTTCTATGCTAATTTACACAACCGATTCACTCATACTACGAATACGACTAATCGCAATGTAAGTAATTTGAAATAAAATATTAAAACATGGTAGTAGTATATTATAAGTATACTTATTTATTCAAATTAAAAGTACTTACCTACCTAAGTTAATGTTTGAGATTATTGTTGAAAAATATGTGTTTGTGGCAAGAGTTATGTGCAATGTGCTTTGTAGTTATTTTGAAAGTGTTTTATACCAAAGCCGCATTCATCAAATTAAAAATGCCGTACGATTGACGACACATCTGAAACAAAGTAAAAATATTTAATGAAATAAAAATCCACATATACATATGACAATTGTGAAGTATAAGTTCTGAGGTGGTGGTTCTGAGCTGAGGTGAGGTGAGGTCATATAGAAATATGCGGAACATTTTGGCTGTATTTTCTAAGTTCTCTAGCCTGGATATTACCATCAGGATCCCGTCCATTATGTGGATCCTATATCCTTGCGTTGTAATTGTGTTATGAACATTTTGATTACCTACCTCGGCGAAGGTATCGAGGCAGACGACGTGGAAAATTGTGCTGATTCCCATGGGGTGCGCGGCGCGAGTTAACATCAAAGATATCGTCTTCCGCACCCGTCTGTCTGGACATTTCTCCCAACCACACGAGTATACAGCCTGACGAAAGTTTTCACTCTAATAAACAATTGTTGAAATTAAGAATTAATTGAATACTTATATAACCTACCTATAAGTCTTTTTTTATTACAAATGCAAATATGGTCTAATTTTATAAATAAGGTTAGCAATTTTCCTGATAGTTTTGATGAATGGACAAAAGTAATAACTGAATCAAAATATATTTAGGTGATTCTTAGGCAGACCTCATAAGAAATAACTGAGGGAAACCAGTACTTTCTATCAATATCTATAAAATGTATCAATTGATGCGGCTATGCACGGGTATTAATAACACAAAACGCAATTTCACATTGATTATAACAAATATATACTATCAAATGACTATCAATCAATTTAATTAATTATAAGTATACATTTCGAATGCGTGCTTACCGTTTCCATAAGATGGTCGCTGTAGTAGCAAGGTATAAAGTAATTTAAAATGCATCCAGTAAAAAATGAGATAAACTCTACGTTTACTTCTCTATGACGTAGGCTCTGTGAACATAATTTAAGTTAGCCATCAAAACAGAAAAAATCAAGGTTCAACGTAAAAACTAAAATAAAATAACTTACCTCTACTATTTGAAATGTGGTCAAAGGCAGTAAGAGCATTGTAGTCTTCATAATAAACTCGAACATATATGTAAAGTTACGTTTGAGGCCATCTACAAAACTGTCGAGTACAAATTAGTAACTAAGTCGTGAATGTCCGAGATCACCAAACATTTTTAAACTACTTAATCGATTCTACTTACCCATACAAATGTTGTAGTCTTATATTAATGTGTTTCAATTCTTTTTCTATTTCCTTGGGGTCCTTGACATCAGTAAACAGCTTTTTTATTTTATTACTTAGCAAAGCGATCTGGCCACTTGTATGTAATAGAAAAATTGGCACGAGTGGATCGAATCCGATCAGCACCGTCGAATTATAGATATCGAAAGCAAGCTGATACATGAACAATGTCCAAAAAAATGGAGTGCTGTTTTTGTAGTCCTCAACGATTTTCGGATATGTTAAATCGAACATCGGAATCAATTTAAATTCCCCTCGCCACCCGTGGTACATCATTAACACGAGAGCCTTCAGCGGAAAGGTGGAAGCCGTTGCGGTAGCAGATGCAAGCCAATATTTACAAACCCTAACTCCTCGGTTAGAGTATCTAAGTACGATTTCTCTTTCTTCTTCAGATGATTCCATGGCCGTTCTGTAGTCCTCGTTCACGATATTAATGAGATTAATGAAATATTCCTTGTGATAGAGAAGTACGAAATATTTGCAAGTGACAGTGATATTCAAGATTAAAATTGTACTGTTTTTGATGGCCTCGGCGTATTTGCCGCTCGGAATGTCATGAACAAAAATGGAATACACAAGAAGGTTAAAGCAACAAAACGAGAGTGCCATTATAGAAAGGAACTGAAGTTTCCATAGTTTGCTCCCATGATTTATCATAGGATGCGATCGGTTCAGATATAAACATGATTTTGTTATTTTAAATACTTTTTCGAATTTCAAATGTAATGTCATTTTTGATATCGACAACAATGCAAGTTGACTGGAGTACGGTAACTAAGTAGTAGGATATTTTGCAGAAAGTACATTTTGTTAAGTGCTTCCTTGTGAACCACAGACTGTACATGATATAAAAAACATAAACATTATTTAAAATACTGTGTTTGAAGTTGAAGTTGACATGGCATATACGTATAACGCACTTAATAAGTAATGTTGCTTTCATTCCATTGGTCATCAATTCTACTAAGGTAGTCATCAATCAAGGGCAAACCTACCTGAAGCTTATTTTGTTGTCAACCTAGTAAGGTGTAATCTACTTCTTGAATAACTACTCATAATATATCGAGATATACTTAAGTAATCCTTGGTATAAATATATGTTACTGTTTTATTGAAGAAAGTAGCTGTTGCTCGCGACTTCGTCCGCGTGGTATTTAACAAAGACAACCGTTGACAACAGCCTGCTCGCCCATTCTGAGCCCGCGGGACGCATTGCAGGTTGTTGCTATCAAACTTAATCAGGCGCTGCGCTGCAACATTGGTTTTAATTTTTTTTCGTGAGATCCTATTTTTTTTTCTAAAATAAAAGTAGCATAAGTTACTCCTTGTTACATTAGCTATCTGCCAGTGAAAGTCCCGTCAAAATCGGTTCAGCCATTTCAGAGATTAGCCGGAACAAACAGACAGACAGACAGACAGACGGACAGACAGACAGACAGACAAAAATTGTAAAAAAAATTGTTTCGGTATAAGTAACGTGTATACATCCAAATGCACTTAGTAAAAAGCGGTTATTTTACAAACAGACACTCCAATTTTATTTATATGTATAGAAGATGTATAGATGAAACATTTCATCAATCAAAAACTTTAAGCGTACGTTCAAATGATTTCTTATAATTTGTGCTGCTATTTCGAAAATTATTTCAAATCATTATCATTATGATCATCATTAATAAAAAATGGCGCTACCCTAGTTATTGTAAGACGATTGTGTGAAGCGCAATAAAATACGCTTAACGCAAGCTGCAACGGACGTAGCTTAGGACGGCTCCCACAAGGTGGACCAATGATATCACACGCGTAGCAGGAAGTGGAGTCGAGTGGCGGAGGACCGTGATGTGTGGAAGTCATTGGGGGAGGCCTGTCCAGCAGTGGACGTCTTTCGGCTGATAGTATAGAATAGAATATGACGGAAGATGCGCCGTGTGATATTCACCAGGTATAGCTTTACAACAATGCATGCCCTTTACAACAAATTCTTATCGTGTTTATACTTTTCACGATGGTTCCAGGTTCGAATCCCAGTAGGGACCAAACTTTGTGTGACGAGCATAACTGTTTGTACCCGAGTCATGGATGTTTAATATCTGTATAAGTTTATATACTGGGTTGACCCGCCGTCCGTTGTACGGTACTCATAATACAAGCATTGCTTTGTGTGGGACTATATAGTTGATGTGTTTGTCTGGCGACATTATTATTATTTTAGGATCGCTTAAAACCTTCTATACATTAGTGCATTCAATACAATTAAGATTACAGTTTTATTTCTTCTAGGCCTTTGTCCATTAAGTATACGCTCAACGTAATTCTGACTATCCAAAATTATAATAGAAAAGGTTTTAGTGGCAATGAAGTCTTAGATGAAAACTATTTTATAGTTGATTTATAATAATCTTTATTGAATCGTACTCAGACGAAAATTTAATTTCGTTATTACATATATAAGCAGTTCTGTGCGGTTAAAAGATTACAAGATCAGTATGCTCTCAAATGTGCAGTGCATTAGGTACTTAAGTGTTATTTTGTCCAAGCTGCATTCATCAAATTAAATATAGTGTAGGACTGACGGCATGTCTGCAAAGAACAAAATTCAAAATTATATTTTAAGGACTTTGAAATTATATTTATAAAAAAATATGTGTAAATTTTACCTCAGCAAAGGTATCAAGATTGACTTTGTAGAAAATAGTGATGACTCCCATGGGGACCCTGGCTCTGATTAACATGAACAGTATAATCTTCCTCACTCTTTTGTCCGGGCATTTCTCCCATCCGCAAGAGTATACCGCTTGACGAAAGTTTTCGCTCTAATAAAGGAAAATGTTTTATTTATTGCATCAATGTGGTCACAAAATCTGAAATTAAAGAAAAGAACCAGGTTTACCGTTTCCATAAGAAGGTCACTGTAGTAGCACGGTATAAAGAAATGTAAGATACCGGCGATAAAGAAAGACATGAACTCGACGTTAATGTACTTATTTCGGAGACCCTGAAAAATAAAATTCAGTGCAATAATAACGTATGGGTGAACTTCCTATAATTATCATTTTACATACCTCCACTACTTGGAATGCAGACAACGGCAGCAGGAGAGTGGTCGTCTTCAAAATATATTCAAACAACATTGTGAAATTATTTTTAACTTGGTCTATAAACCTAAATAAAATAGGCATATTATTATTAATTAACAAGATAACTAATGATTAATTAATTAATTAATTCCACACACATGCCCATGCGGGGCTGTTGTCGACAGTCTTGGGCACCATAAACTTTCTTGCGTCAAGAGTGCCGGCCGCTTCTCTCGCCATGCTGCTCTGAATGACATCATCCGTCGTTCTCTTGCCACCGCCAACGTACCGGCCATTTTAGAGCCGCAAGGTATCGTGCGTGACGATGGCAAGAGACCTGACGGTATGTCACTCATACCCTGGAGCATGGGGCGGGCTCTGGTGTGGGACGCTACCTGGGTCGACACTTTGGCTCCGTCCCACCTCCAGGTAACATGTCAGAGAGCGGGCGCGGCGGCAGAGGGGGCTGAAAACATAAAACGGCGCAAGTATTCGGTTATCGGCTCCGAATACATATTCGTTCCGTTTGGAGTCGAGACCCTAGGTCCATGGGGCCCAAGCACCATTAATTTTATAGAAAATCTTTCTAGAAGATTGGTCGACGCAACCGGCGACCCAAGGGCTGGCTATTTCCTCGCTCAGCGAGTAGCTTTGGCTATTCAGCGAGGAAATGCGGCCAGCATCTTGGGCACGCTACCGCATGGGCCAAATTTTTTACACATTTTATAGCTTTTCTATACTCTTTTTAAGTTATATTAGTTTGTAAATATTTCAGTTATTTTCTTTTTAATAAAGTTTAAGTGGTACAAGATAACTAAATATAGTACGAGAGAAAATGTTGCGAATGTGGTACCTACCCGTACAAAAGTTGTACTTTTTTAATTATTTTCTTCAATTCTTCTTCTATTTCCTTAGGATCCTCAGTATTAGCAAGCAATTTGGAAAGTTTACGACTAAGTAAATCAATCTGTCCGCAGGTATGTACCATGAGTATAGGTACTAAAGGATCAAAACCAATGTGCATTATCATTGCATAAAAACCGAAAGTTAAATGTAACATGAACAGCACGCAAAACATTGGTATCTCATTTTTGTTTTGTTCTATTATTTTTGGATACCTGACATCAAACATTGGGACGGCTTCAAATTGTCCATGCCAGTAATAGGCGACGATCATTGATGAAAAAGCTTTCACTGGAAACGTAACGCCGGTCGCGAAAGCAGCAACAATCCAATATTTACAAACCCTGACACCTCTCTGAGCGTAATGCAGAACAATCATTTTCTCTTCATCCGAATAATCTTTTGCCAATTCGTAGTCATCGTCTATGACTTTGATAGCATCTCTTATAGATGCCCGCTGCTGAATTAGTATATAATATTTCAAAGTTATTGTGATGGAAACGATTAATATCGTGCCGTTCTTAGTCACATCGGTAAACCTTTTGTCTATAATGTCGTGAAAAAATATCGAGTATAAAAGTAAAAAGAAGCAGGAAACGGACATCATCGTAATGGCCAAAACCTGAATCTTCCAGAGATTGTTGCGAACTATCGATGGATGACACCGAGTCAAGTGCCAGCATGCGGTTGAACTTTTAAATACGTTTTCAAATTTCAAATCGAATGTCATTTTTCACGACCGACCCCAATCTGAATTGCGTTCAAGTAAGTCATGAATCTATTGCAAGAGTGCAGTGATTTTTTTGTGAATTATTGACTATGAGTGACATGAAAATAGAGCATCTATCGTCAGGTAATCAGCCATTCGTACAAGTTTGATTCCTCATTATGCCAATTGATATTATTATTGATGGCATTGTGGTCAAGTGCGATGACTTTTTACTGATTTTTATGTTTTTAGTTTATATTTAAAATGATATAGCATTCAGGGTGATTTAGAAAGGGTATACAAAACCTGAAACCTGGGCTTCTTTAGCGCATTCGTAAACACTAAGTGAAGTCAGAATTTCGATATGTCGATTTAAAAAAAAAATATTCCCAGCAACACGACAATTGTATTTTTTTATATATGATTACAAATTCGTTAAAGAAGCGCAGGTTTATACGTACACGCGCACCCTGTTTAGGTTACAACTGCTTTGAATTGTATTTTTTGATCCTAACATCCCTAGTGTTAATTGATCTAGAGTCTAGACTAATTCACGAACAGGTACAAAAATTAATAGGGTTCCCTAACATTTTTCCATAGGCAGGTGATCAATAAATATAATGGGTAAACTTTGTATTTACTTTTAATGTAAAATGCTTTCGTCAAATTTCGTCAAAAGCATGCTTAAAATTTGCATAACTGAAAGAGTACCCACGTGTGCGCAGTGCGCGCAAAGTTGCCCAAATATTTGCGTTAGCTTCACAAAGTTTTTATTGCATTCGCCGGCACCTCGCATATTGCGTACGGGCCACCGCACACACGTAAATAAACAATGTTTTCCGGTTTGTAAACGTGCCTTATCCCTACTGAAAATGTTTGTATTTTGTAAAACCAACATTATGTTTATGATATTACAAAGTTATTTCGCAAATTATTTAATAGTGTCGTACATAAAAACCGCTGAAGTTACGCGATACAGGAATCGATGCATATGTTATTTTAATGAATAAATATCTATTGAGGTCTTATATTTACGCGAATACTACACATTCAAATAAAACTAACTTTAAGGATTTGATCGCGTTCATTTTATGTGGGGAACGTAAAAACATAAAATAAACGCGATAAAATCCATAAAATTTGTTTTATTTAAATAAATATATGCATAGAAAATGCATTCAATGCAGACAAAACGAAATCATTTGAGTCCAAACTCGATGGGTTTGATTGTAGCTATTCTAGTGTCCACTTTCCGGCTCAATCATCATCAATGGCATCATATCGACACAAGTACATACCAACATTTCATGAGCGTACCATTCAAAGCAGGTGAAAACCGACTTGCAAGATTATCTTACAAATGTATTTAGTAGTTGTAAATAAATGTGTATTCATAAAAATTGTGTGGTATGAAAATAATTTCGAAATCAATCAAATGGTGCCTATTTGACCCGATATCATGAGTCGGACTCCGACCTTGTTCTAGATAGGGTGAAGTGACGAGCACCGGCCAAGCAAATGGGTCATCTCATCAACCAGACAGGTTGATGGATCGCCGTTAAATTCGGCGCGGGCATGGGGCCCGCAGCTGACTCATTGCGGGGCATGAACATGTTTCCAGTAACGCACTATTTATTGTGACTGCTTTCATAAGTCCAACCTACCAATCCCACTAATATTATAAATTTGAAAGTTTGGATGGATGGATGGATGTTACTCATTCACGGACCTGGATGATTGCACAGAGATAGATTATAATCTGGAATAGCACATAGGCTATCTTTTATCCCGGTAAAATGTATGGTTCCTGTTAAATTTTTCATAGAGTACCAATAAATTTATTTTCTCATACATTTGATGCTGATGCGATACGAAGTTCGTCGGAACAGCTAGTAATACATATTTCATTAAAACCTCTTAACAAAATACCAGACTGAGCTAAATTAGAGCTTAGGCAAAGAATCCAAATAAATAATACTTCTAACACTGCATCTAACCCGGGACCCTCGGTAGGTCGCGCTGGCCTGTTACAAACCAGCCAGTTTTATTTTTTATTTATATTTTACTATGAATTCTTTATACCTACTTAAATACTTAATTAGTTTTTTACGTAATCGGGACACAAAACATCACAATAATTTCCAGTAAGTTTAGCATCCAAATTAAACACTATTGGAAAATTCTTTATTTTTGCTCTACCCGCTGATGGATTTACTATGGTCGGTCAGTGCACCACGAAGAGAACTAATTGAAGCGGACCGCCCCGTGTCCGGAAAAAAAAACTACAAAACCGTTGGTAAAACAAAAGGGTGAAAACGGGTTTTTGTAGCGACCGTCTCTCCTGACGGAGGCCATGAATTAGCTGTTTTGTTTCAGAAATAGGCGAAATTAGTTCGCAAAGACGCGGATCAGATTATTGCCGTAGAACTTTGTAGAACCTTTTTTATAGTGCTAAAAATCGAAATAATTGCAGCATAGTTGAATATCTGCCTATACTTCATTAAAGCGAGGCTTGCATTCATGAATTTTTGGAAGAGTTTGTGTAGCGCTTGTGTACCGCAAACCTTACGTCAACGACAATCTCATTCCGATTTAGTACCCCCTGATGACGCAACATGTAATTATAATTCGACACAGTGTAGATAAACATCAGTATGTTCAGTAATAAGATGTTATAATCAATTATTAGATATCATTTTTTTTTATACATTTATAGGCAAGTATTTGATCTCGATCTCACCTGATGGTAAGTGACGATGAAATCTACGATGGAGCATACTTGCCTAGGTAGGAAGGCGGCAGTAGATCGAGACGCTACATTCACTAGGCACATGCAGCGCAACTCATCTGACCCGCCATCCATGAATGGCAACACCGAACATCATGCCGGAACACGGCTAGGCCGCTTGGCGACATGGCTTTGTTCAGTGGGTGGTGACTAACCACGGCCGAAGCCTACCACCAGTAGAGTTTTCACCTAGTTGATCATTTATCATCTAAGAACTTTGTTGGCACATATATGTTAATGAATGATTGTATTAGATGAGAAGTAATCTATATAAATAACACAGAGTCGTGTTAGTTACATCATTTATTACTCAAGAAAGGGTGGGACGATTTTTACGATCCTTGAATTTTTGTAATTGTTTCGTTGAAAAAAAATATAATAATAAAATATACTATACGGAAATATAATATAATTAGAAGAATATACTATACTGAATAGACACGATACACTTGGCCTATTATACGGACACTAGTTTGATAATTTCATTTTCAGCATAGTTGCGCTCGCTTCGGCTCCACACGTCTGCCTCTAAACACAATGTAATTAATCAAAACATTCACCGCTCAGTCTTGTGATTAAATTGATGAAGATCTCACACAGCTGCGCAGAATATGAACCGGCGTCTAAACATTGTGAAATTGAATTCTACGGAGTAGGGTGGTCGACCTGACAAGGGTGGGACTGTAATTCACATATATCAATATTACCTGTTTCAGAATTGAATTATAACTTACCTATCAATTAGCCGTATATATTCAGCACCCATTGATAAGCTTGTATCTATTTTATAATTTCCAGTAGTTCCTAAGCGTTGGTATATAATAGAATATCTTTAATAATTACTACTAAAGAAAAACGTGGCAACTAGTAAGATAAGTTTACTCACAATTGACCAACAATGACTTAACTAGCGTTTTAGGGTAATAACGTGAAATAAAGATATGTGAGTATTCAAACCTATTCGTACCTTTATACAAGTAAATAATACAAAAATCAAGCTCTTGACAAGTTAATAGATTTCTTACAATATCTATAAAATTGTGTAGCCTGTAAAGCATTTACCAATGTATGTTATTTGATGTGAATACCTACCTACAAAGTGTGCAACTCGTGTTAATATGTGGTCGTACGTTGGTTGCTTTACCAGATATTAGCTATGCCGATCAATGGGCTCTTTAGTGTCATCGACTAATTAATCTACCGCAATGCATCCAATTGCAGCGTGCCGTCACGCATATCGAGCCATTCTACACGAAACCATCTACCTACAGTAATGACATCCCCGTGACAGTCACAAGGTATGATGATATTATGCCGCCGTGTTATTTGAATGGGTGCACCCATTTTTCACGATCTGAAGTGTACTATGGGATGTTTTGATTGCTTCAACTAAGTAATACCTTACGTAGGTACTTGTATCAACATGGGATAGGAACCGTCCATATTAAGGCATAGTTGAGGTCACAGTTCTATTCAAACTAGCATTATCAAGAATATTCCAGAAAGGGCAAGTCCGTATTTGGAGACTTATGAATATGGCTGAAGGGAAACGGTATTCCAGTATCGTAGCAATAGGCAATCAGCTGTATCTGCCCACCCTCATAGTATACAAGAGCTTAAGTGTATATATGTATGTTACCTACTTGAGTTAAGGCTGCCCTGGCATGTCAGTTATGAAACAACCTAGCATGTAACGTCGAAGTGCACTTAGTGTCTGCCAGACTAGACAATCGGACAACATAATACCGCACATCATCAAAATTATCCATTCAACTTAGTATTTTTTTCAATGTAACCTACGAGGGCTATCACTTATTGACATGCATAATAAATATTGCGAGTTTCAATCAGTTCTCTGATTTCCATTCTCTTTCTTTTGATTTAATCTTTAAATTTGGTATTTAGGTTAACGGCGTACTGGAGGATCTACTGTTCCTTCTGAAAAGAAATACTCAGGTTTCGAAGCCAGAAAATTGTAAAAGTAGTTGGTTATCTTTAAATATTTAGTTATTCGCATAAGCTATAGATACAATTGGGGACATTAATACCTGGACACTTTACTTACTTTACCTATTTGGATTGCGATACTTATCTCTAACGCTGTGGCTTGCTTCTTTACTTTATGCTCCGTTTAAGCGAAAATTACCGATAGTACTTACGAAGGCTTTGAACATGTAATTAATTATAAACTAGCTTTACATTAGATTTTATTTATGGCGAGATTTTCCGCAAATAAATCGAATTCGTATGCATGTGTAAACATAGAATCTTTGTTTTGCTAAGAAAGTAGGTACTGTTGTAGACTTGAAGCTTTAGCAACAAGAGGTGTTAAACTTTTAATTAGTTCGACAAGTTTCAAAGAAACATTAAGGTTTCCTGGCGGGTACAAAGCCGACCTTTTGTTTTTCACTCACCGATCAATGCGGGCCCGCTCGACGCTGAGCTTCCAATAAGATCTTTGATTCTTTATTTTGTTAGTGAGCAGTAATTTTAAATTAAACAAAACACTAGTCTTTGTATTTTTTCGTTACACGACGTTACTTGTGAAATCTGACTCAGCATGTGCCATTTTAGTTTTTTAAAACAATTCTTATAGTACGAATGTGAAATAGAATATAAGATTTCAAAAATTCTGAGAGTCCAACGGATTTTTATTTGAAATATTCCGCCAACAGCTGTTGCGTGCCAGATTTCTGAATTTAAATGCCCTCGCTGTTTCGGGAGGAATATTCTTCAAATTGTTTGTTTTAGTATGTACCTATATAGATTTACTTTGCCTCTATTTACATGTAAAGATAAGCCTACCCTTCAACTTTGACGAAACTTGAGTTGCATAGTAGTAAAACACATATTTATGGAAATCTTATAGGTAAGTGTTGAGGTTAAGTTAAGCATCACATCCTATTCCTTTGAGTTTCTGAAACTGTTGTTACATTGAAAGTGAAACGTGAAGCCTCCCAAATTCCTTATATAAGGTGTAACCAAAATAGTGTAAAATATTTTAATAGGTCCACGGTAGGCTGTAATGGTCACATTTCCGAAAATATTAATCAATATATTTGAAATTTTAAAAATAACACTACGTCCTAAGTGCGCGGTGAAATAGTACTTGCTGGCTTGGTTTCCCAAAGAAAAATTAATGTTTGTTAGTCAACACATATATTTTATAGATAAACATGATCGTTACGACCTACTTGTTAGCCCATTTAAATATTATACACTATTTTCATACACCTTGTATAGTAATGTTTATTCATACATAATATAAAGGCAGTTGATTTAGTAATTTCAGACGATACGAACACAAGGTGTACACGAAAGGAGCCTTACCAAGCGACGTCATTGATGTGACGTCATAATTGTTCACGGTGCACCAGACGAATCGACCACCCACGGTGTATTGGCTAATCCAGCCACCGAAGGACCACAATGGCAAAAATAATGTTTCCTTAGCCATGATAAGAAGAAAAAGATTTCTAGGTGGGAGCACTTTTTTTACTTCAATTCATTGGACAGGTGGCGTGGTGAAAGCTGCTCCTGTAATACGAGGGCGACACTGAACGTTTTTAGAACTGGCCACTTGTAAACGATATAATAAAAAAATAAGTTCAAATTTTGAAAATATACCTCTTTACCAACATTATTGTGTATGTATTTTATTAATTTTTCATTTGTTTACGATTTGGCGACAAATTAAAAATTGTCTGTGTCACGTCAGCATGAATTTAACGCGAGAAACTTTTCGTACAATGATTTTTTTATGAATTTTGATGCCGTCGAAGAAAACCCTAAGGACGAGTGGACTAAGTGCTTTTCTCAGTGGTTCCATCGGATGCAGCGATTTATTCATGTAAATGGACACTATTTTGAAAAGATATAATAAACCTTATAGCTTGCTAGTTTGTTCAGTTTTTGATTTTCTAAGAACTTTCAGCGTCACCCTCGTATGAGCAGTTTAATCAACCAAACACATTGACAGCTTCCAGAAGCGTTGCATATTCAAGCTGCGTATAATTGCGTTATCTATGTTCTATTAGAATACATATCGGGGGAATATACTGCATCAATTAGAGCAACACTTGTGATGCAAACCATTTATGTATTCATGGCAAGCTATAATCTAGTTCAATGACCTAATTATATCGACGGAAACCTTAATATTGGGTGAAACAAAAATACTATAGGCATAATGCTGATCTAATATTAAGATGAATTATTACTATAGTATCTAGAAAGTCTATAAATACAGAAATTCACATGAATATTGCATTTCTATTACCTGTAGTTGATATTAACTAATTAATTTATTGAACACAAAACATGCTCTAATCACGATTGTATCGGAGATTAGAATTTGTGATTGCATACTGATACAGTCATATTGATCTCAATGAATGTGCATCAGGATTCTTACAATTCTTCTAAATTGTTGCTGTATCTAAAATGCAATGAAGACGGGCCCTGAATTGCCGAGATTTATGGGCATAATATATGGGATGAGAGTGATAATGTCCCTTGCTTTTATGGCAAATAGTAATATTATACGGAGAGATGCTAGGGCCTCGCGATACGGCTACCTTATATGTCGGCTCTGTAAATACGTGTGATATATTGCTATTTTGGTGGAAATCTATAGCTACCCTATCAGTAAAGTGTAGGCATGTAAATAGGCACACAAAGTTACATGATTAATGATTTTTGTTTGCGTATGCTTAACTACTTTTTTTTCGTTTCTAATTATGTTGTTGGTTTCCCTAATACCGCAACTCATGAAGCCAGATGTTCTCATTGCTCATGCAAATTGTTGTTTTATAGCACAAACTTGAGGAAATCCGTTCATTTTTGTGTACATTTTCTCCGTTTATGAACAAAGTCCAGAATCGTTGTTCTAACTTTATAACGCTACTTTGTATCAAGCAACTAAATATAAATAAAACAAAAATGAAATTTATATTACAAACGGGGAAGAATAGACATTGAACCGAAAATTTCTCTAATTAATAAAGAAAGATTGCTTTTCGTAAAACTTTTTTTTTGAAAATGAGGCCCTATTGTGTAGGCTTTTAGTCTCATTTTTTTCTAGTCTCTACATGGGTTTCTTGCAATAGCCTGATTAATTTATAAATTTGTTTGTGTACATTATACGTCTACATTCTAGTACAAAATAACTTCCCAGGCATACACATTACCAAAACATCAAATTACTGTCATGTATGTAACAAAATGGAACTGCAAGGTATTTTGGAAAACACGTCTTCTATCTTTGCACAGTTGGTCAAATAACATGCATGTGACAAGCAAAACGAGTAAATTAACGAATTATTAATCTCGCAGTGACGAATGATGGCACTTATGACAGCCAATAATTATGGAAGTGGATAATCTTCCTTTCAACTCCTACTATTTCTCATACATCCAATTTGGTTGCGGGCTCTGAGGCAATTCTAATTTATTTAATTACTAGCTGTTGCCCGCGACTTCGTCCGCGTGGTATTTAACAAAGACAACCGTTGACAACAGCCTGCTCGCCCATTCTGAGCCCGCGGGACGCATTGCAGGTTGTTGCTATCAAACTTAATCAGGCGCTGCGCTGCAACATTGGTTTTAATTTTTTTTCGTGAGATTCTATTTTTTTTCTAAAATAAAAGTAGCCTAAGTTACTCCTTGTTACGTCAGCTATCTGCCAGTGAAAGTCCCATCAAATTCGGTCCAGCCATTTCAGAGATTAGCCGGAACAAACAGACAGACAGACAAAAATTGTAAAAAATTTTGTTTCGGTATAGGTAACGTGTATACATCCAAATGCACTCAGTAAAAAGCGGTTATTTTAATATTACAAACAGACACTTTATTTATATGTATAGATGTATAGATTATATAAATTTTCCCCGGGACTCGCCGAGATTCAAACCTCCGTGTATTCTTTGGTCACCGCTGCCAGTGGATCCAGTAGCAGTCGTGGGAACTTGTGGCGGGCCTATTCTTATTAAAAAAGCTAATAATAAATCACATTTTCTTCGGTACTTACATATTTGATTGTTGGTTATATGGCAGTACTTTATTTTTGTAGGGTGTAAAATAGTGTGGGAATCCGAGAGCAAATCTCAGAATTGTAAACTGTCATAAATACCATCTTTCTTTGCCTCGAGTGGCATGGTAGTTATGCCCTTTTTTGCATTGTGTGAACCATATTCCCGAATGGTCGAGAATAATCCCCAAAATAATTTCATATTCCCGGAACTTCTGTATTCCTAGGTAGCTAGGTAGTAGCTTAGGCTGATGCTACCTTTACAAGACGAGCCACCTAAATATAATGATAAATGTATTACTCATCGTACATCACAACACTTTATTTGATCAGGTGTTATTTGACAGTACCGTGTCGCGAGACCTTCAATTCTTTTATGTTCAAATAGCTACCAATGTCTCAAATATCCTTATAGGTATATGTATCAAAATACTAAACTGTGTAATATTCTCGTTTGGCCACCAGCTTTTTTTTGAAGACAATGATATTGCAAGATATTTTGTAACGTACATATTTTACTTTAAGTACGAACATCGTTCTGTAGTTTCTATATTTTCGTGAATACGTTTCCGCTCGTTTCGGGCGCTTCGTTTCACGCGACGAAGTGTACCTACAGTTGGTCGCACCTACAGTTCTTCGCCATTACGTACAGTGCGGGTTGTGGTCTGAATAGTGTTACTGAAAATGCGATTTAAATTGTATTTGTAAGTAAATTTAGTTGTGAATTGAATAAGTAAATATAATTGGGTACAATTTTGTGAATGTATTTTGTATTTGCAGATGTTTAACGTTATGCGTTATATGCAGTAGTAAGAAGGTTAAGAAGCCTAATATTGTCTTTATAGTTGCAGATGACTTGGTAAGTACGTATACAGTATATGATATTTTAACACTATCGTAATGAATACAATTTACGGTGAGGTTAAGTTATACTGGGTCAGCTAGAACGACCTATATTCCTGAAAATATCAGATTGTATAGCGTTTGTACTGTTTTTGTTGCCTGAGAGACAATGTTAATAAAGTGCTTGACTAGTATTCATGGTTTGTCACCGATACCCAGTATTTTAGCATTGGCTAGGTGTTATAATTCAATTTAATTGTAATAAACTTTCATTAAGCCAGTGTCGGTTGGGATAAAAATATTTTATATTCTCCAGGGTTGGGGCGACGTGAGCTACCATGGCTCGAATCAGATAATGACGCCCAACATAGACATGCTCGCGTACCAGGGCACCATACTGTCTCAGTACATTACTGATGTCCAAGGAACACCGTCGAGGAGTGCACTCCTTACCGGAAAATATCCAATGCGACTAGGTAAGTAAATTTTAATTTTGTTGATGAATATTACTATCGAAATCCTATAGTCACCTACTTCTATGAATATACAACTAATCTCTACATGTCTTGGCATGTCAAGGTACTCAAGGAATTTCCATAGCGGCTGCTGAAGATCGCGGAGTACCGCACTCGGAAACCCTGTTGCCAACTCGCTTACGAGATTTGGGGTATGCGACACATTTGATAGGTAAATGGAGCCTCGGTAAATCTAGAGAACATTATCTACCCACTAATAGAGGATTTGATACGTTCTACGGTTTCTTGGATGGCAGCGTGGATTACTACACATATAATCATGTAGAGGTTGGTACATTTACTTGTCAATTGTTTCGTTTGAATTTGGTTCTGCACTTGTATGATAAATGGTTCGTGTACGGTGGCCATTTTTTTTGTTTGTGTCTCAGTGTCATCACTCGTAACCAAAAATGGTGACTCGTAGTCACAACATTGGTACCACATTCTGAAGAAATAATAGCGTTTTAGTTCTAGCATTTTAGCGTAATCCATGTCTTTCTATTTTATTATGATTGTAATTACATATTTTGACGAAAACATCTATAATCGTATTTTCGTTATACGAGTATATAGGGATGCATACAGTTAGTCAATTTTCAAAAGCAAATTAACGATATCAAAATTTGTTTGTGGAAGCTTACATTGTTCTCAGCTATGCTTTTCCAATGCAATATATTTGTACTATTTCAGAATTGGAATGATACTGTCTTTTACGGCCTCGATTTCTTTGAGGACTTAGATCCTGTTGAGGACCAAAGAGGTCATTTGACCAACGTGTTGACAACGCGAGCTATTGAATGTACGTATTTATGAAAATCCTATTTCAGAATTCCTCCCAGTTCGAGAAACTCCCCTCCCTACATAATTAGGTAGAAATTGAAACTGGAACTCGGAATGTTGTTTGATGAACAGCTTCAAACGATTTGTAGATAATAAAACCGCTGAGGATCTATATATGTAGGTAGATATACGCAATTACACTGTTTCTGGCGAACAGAAAGTCAAGTGTAGTTAAGAATACTACGAGTCATTTTATGTACATGCAATAAATAAGATACGCACTCTAAAGGATACTGAACCCCAAGTTTCTTGTATTGCGGCTCATACAAAAGCTATGCTATAGCAGACTCACAGACTACGGAGCTCTGTAAAATCTTAAATAACACAGACAAACACACTGAGTAACTGTATGGTCCCAAGCTAAGCATCGCTTGTATTTTACAAATGGACTGGGGGCGATGGCGAGTTAGAACGGAAAAATGAGAAACAAAGTCATCGCCAATGATTACCCTGACTGGAAAAAATCTATTATAGAGTCGAATCGATTATACTGACAGATAATTATATGTTGCTTTTTAATTTATTGTTATAATTTCAGTAATAAGAAGCCACGATACCTCAACGCCCCTTTACCTGCACATGTCACACGCGGCTCCCCACGTGGGCGGGGGCTATGTTAATCTACAAACTCCGGAGGACACCATCGCCGTTAACGATCACATAGCCCACTCCGCCCGTAGAATGTACGCAGGTACACAAAACCCTATTATCTTGTGGAATAATATGACGAAGATAAAGTCAACAGTAGGAATTCTTGGTCTTCGTAATTATTATGTCTCGGCAGATTTGAATAAACTATTAAATATAATTGAGCAAGTGGCAACTGTGTAACTACTTAAGCGCATGTCCATGTTTGTATTTAAAATTGATTTAATTCTAGGGCTAGTCACCGGTTTGGACAAGAGTGTTGGGAACATAATAGCGGCCTTAGCAGAAAAGGAAATCCTTCAGGATACGATAATAATTTTTGTTTCTGACAATGGTGCAGCAGCCTCAGGCGCAAGTCGGAACTTTGGTTCTAATTTGCCGTTACGCGGTACGAAAGGATCACCTTGGGAAGGCGCTGTTCGTTCTCCAGCGATTATCTGGCACGCATCATTAGCACCAAAAGTTTGGGATGGACTCTTCCACGTCGCCGACTGGGTACCAACGATAATTGGTGCCGCGGGGGGGCGTCTCAACAGTACTCTTGATGGTATTAACCAATGGTCTGCTATAGCAGACAATGAGGAACCACCACGTAATGATGCATTGATAGCTATGGATGATCTGGAGAACTGGGCAGCCTTTAGAGAAGGTGATTTCAAAATAATCGTAGGTGACGTGGACGAACGAACCAGTGGATATTACGGTAACGAGTTAAAGACTTACAGACTACCGGTGTTTTCCTATGTCAGCGTATTGCTTAATTCAGAGGCAGCCCACGTATTTAAGGAAACTCTAGATCTAAAATTGGACCTGGAAATAGTAAAAAAAGTGCGAAATGATTCTGATATCTCCGTTCATGGGAACAAGAAAGAATATACAGAGTTTTGTATACCGACCAGAGGTAAGTAACATTAAAAATATTAGTAAGGCACTGTAACGAAATTGAATCATTCAAAAATTGCTGACCCGACGGACGTTGTCTCGTCCCAAATTTTTTAATTATCTTGACAACTGTTTCGATTTTTCTTTCTGTACAAACCTTATTTAGACTATTAAAAATAATCTATACTAATATTATAAATGTGAAAGTTTGGATGGATGGATGGATGGATGTTTGTTACTCTTTCACGCCAGAACGACTGATTGGATCTGGATGAAATTTGGCACAGAGATAGATTATAGTCTGGAATAGCACATAGGCTACTTTTTATAAAAATTAAATCGGTCCAGCCTCAAGCTTTCAAGTGATGCGCTGACCCACGAATATCGTTTCATATTTATTTTTATAGATAGGTTGCACAGATATAATGCTTGAAGACCATTAAGTAAAATATTTAGAAATATTTTAGTCAAATAAAAGGATTAGTATACTTTAAAAACCATTTATGTTTGACCAATTATAACCCTCATTAATTTGAACCATCACCTAACCTAAACCCTCTGAAAGCGGAACAATTATTACACAATCTTTGTGAGAATCCTTTTGATATATAATAACCTTTATGTACAACCTATTCAACCTCCCTTTGTTACAGCAAAAGGTTGCTTGTTCAACATTAGCGCAGATCCAACAGAATCTAACGATTTATGGTATTCGTTACCGGAAATTGTACAACATATGGCGCTTCGGTTGCGAATGTATTGGGCTCAACTAAATCCAAGGCAGCATCCAAAGCTCGATCACCGAGCAAATCCTGCATTTCACAATTTTGTTTGGTTCCCTTGGCTTGAGAATGGAGAAAAAGTGCCGGAAGCTCTCCAGACAGCCCCGTCGTTTCCCTTGAAGGTTTCAGCGGGAGAGCTACAATACTTAGTTGATTTAAATCTCAGCACGTTTAAAGATAATTTATTAAATTATATCGATGGCATGGCTGCCGCACTTGTTAAAAGTATTACTAACATTTTCACTATTTAATTAATGGATTTTGATTATAAAGTTTTAAAGTAAAAAAAAATGCTTTTTGTGAACCCCTCGAACGTCCTTATTTTATATTTACGATTTTATTAGTGAAAGGATTGCGGGAATAAGTAGCTTGATGGTTGGGATGGGGTGAAATAACGAATTTTGTACACCGACGCGCTATTTTGTTGCCACTTCGCCGCACGCCCTTTGATCAAGCCGTGCATTAAAAAGGAAAATTGGTCAGCTTTTTGGGTCCGCGTGGCTGGAAGGGCATCTAAGTTATTATGTTAAAATAATCAGTAGCTGCCCACATAATATAAAGGTAGAAGGTCAGAATTCTGCTAGTGTATATATTGCAAAGGCAGTTGGTTATTTATGGGCTTAACTTTAGTATAGAATCTGTATTATCATAGTGAACTACTACTACAAGCTACCGGTTTGTAGTGCAAAACACTTTATTGTATTATCACGCCTAACAGAAATCAATATGTATGCGAGAGCAGTACATATAAATTATACATCAAAGTACATATAAATTATTCAATTGTATTTAATGACCACCTTTGATTTTTGATATAAATTTGAACCCTGCTTTGCAATTGTAATAAGAATCGAAAGGACTGAAAGCTTTCCAAACGATTTGAATAGAGCTAGTATAGCCGTCACAAATCTTTACAGTGAGCCCTCTAATCTAACGCTTCAGCCCGACAAGAAATTTACGAGGCTTCAGGCGTTTTGTACACCATTCACACAATGAGGAACGATCGGAATTGTGATTTCAAAGAAACCAGCCACTTAATACGCCCTTAGAACAACTTTTAACGATGAAACTTTACGATAGTATATTTGTAGTGAAACGTGACTGTGCTTAGTTAGTTATAACTGTGTGATTACAGTAAAATAGTTATGACTTGAAGCCGTATGTAATTTAGCTGTAATTCTAATAATTATGTATTAAATTAGGTACGATTATCAAATCTATATTATGATTTCGAAGTAGGCAATATTTTTTCAGCAGTCTTAGCCAAAATGGTAGAACGCTTGCCTCGGTAACGAGGATCGCAGGTTCAAACCCCGGCTCGCACCTCTGGCTTTTCTGGATTTTGTGTGCGAATCTCATTTTCAGCCATGATTATCACTTGCTAAACGGTGAAGGAAAAATCTCGAGGAAACCTGCTTACCTGAGAGAACCCCTAGAAAGACGTGTGAAGTCCGCTAACCCGCACTGAGCCAACGTGGTGGAGTATGGCGTAATCCCCCTCGAATTGAGGGGAAGGCCAGTGCCCAGCAGTGGGACATTAAAAAGGCTGGTATTATTATTATTAAATACTAATAGGGTTCCAGATGTCAAGTTATGACATTGAAGCGATAATTAGGTACACGCACGCGCTGACAGACCGCCATCTAATGAAAATGTAAAGCCAAAACTTGGCAAGTGAACTGTTGCTTATTTAGGTTCACACGACGCGGGTGATGCATAATAAAGTTGTTAGAAACGCACCGAGCCGGCTGGCGCGCCGCCAGAACACTTTTTACCGGCGGTACCTATTTGATGATAAACTTTTTCTGGACCTAACCAACGATATCTGAGTCATTTTCATCTTTTCATGGCAATATATTTTTTAAAAATTATGATGGTATTTATTGTTTTTTTTTTATTTTATTTTGTTATTACATTATAGGCAAGTATTTGATCTCGATCTCACCTGATGGTTAGAGACGATGAGATCTACGATGGAGCATACTTGCCTAGGTAGGAAGGCGGCAGTAGATCGAGAGGCTACATTCACTAGGCACATGCAGCGCAACTGATCTGACCCGCCATCCATGAATGGGAACACCGAACATCATGCCGGAACACGGCTAGGCCGCTTGGCGACATGGCTTTGTTCAGTGGGTGGTGACTATAACCACGGCCGAAGCCTACCACCAGTAAAAACCCAGCAAATAAAGTTTTATTACCCTAATGGCATTTTTCCATTGAGTCAGGCTCAACGTGATTTTGCCATTCTATGGAATTTGTTATCGTTGTTTTATAGTGATAACCAATTAAAAATAATCTGCTATTAGGCACTAGATAATTACCCACTGATTAAAGAAGGAAGATCTCTGAACCCTAATTTGTTTTCAATAGTGCTCTAGACCTACTTTTACCGCAAGCATAAATAGGCACAATATTTTTACAGACGCTCAGAAAGTGACATTAATTTAAGATTATCATCATACTAAAATAATTTATGGTATGACGTTTTTGATTAATTCAAACTAGACTTGACAAAATTCAAAGAGTATTTTATACAGTGTTTTTTTTTTAATCTCGTTTGGTTTTTAATCTTAAACGATGTTGTTGTCACAATACTACAGACGCGTCTCGCGCGGCGCGTGGCCCTCACTACGTCGTGTCAGTCCTCTGGTTCATTAATATTTGCGTTCCTCGTTAGCTGCCAAGTAATTGGATCATCAGTAAAACAAGTTAACTTAATTAAGAATTAGCAGCAAAAGCGAGCCAATGTATTTACGGAGATACACGTGTGGAAAATGTGTTTTTTTTGTGATTTGCTGTCAGGAAATATACCAAGATCGATAGCTCAATATTTGTTTTATGGATAGCAGGTATTGATTTTTTTTACATTTGACCTAACCTACCTTGTTGAATTAGTATTTTAAAATCATTATGAGGTTTCTTTGACAATGTTTCCAATTCCCTAATAGAGTATTTTTAATTTGTATTTAGTTGCATGCCTCCTCTCCTCCTCATCACGCATCTAAATCCTGAATCACTGAACACTCAATATAGAGAAACAATAGAACACAACTCTGTTTCTTGTAACTCATGACATTAAATTATTCACTATGATTATCTTTCATTGCCAACATAGTTTTGGAACCCTATCCTTTGCATGGTAGAGAACTGTATCTACTTTTATTTTTATCTCATAATTCGTCGAGCAAGATATTCCTCAAAATAATACCTACAGATACACTCATTTAAATCTATACATATAAATAAAATTGAAGTGTCTGTTTGTAATATTAAAATAACCGCTTTTTACTAAGTGCATTTGGATGTATACACGTTACCTATACCGAAACAACATTTTTTACGATTTTTGTCTGTCTGTCTGTCTGTCTGTCTGTCCGTCTGTCTGTCTGTCCGTCTGTCTGTCTGTCTGTCTGTCTGTCTGTTTGTTCCGGGTAATCTCTGAAATGGCTGGACCGATTTTGACGGGAATTTCACTGGCAGATAGCTGATGTAACAAGGAGTAACTTAGGCTACTTTTATTTTAGAAAAAAAAAATTGGATCTCTCGAAAAAAAATTAAAACCAATGTTGCAGCGCTGCGCCTGCTTAAAGTTTGATAGCAACAATCTGCAATGCGTCCCGCGGGATCAGAACGCGAGCAGGCTGTTGCCAACGGTTGAGACGTTGTTAAATACCACGCGGACGAAGTCGCGGGCAACAGCTAGTTCTAAATATAAATATTTACATATCTCAATTTACTTTTTAGAATTGACTCATTTAATTTATTGGTATTCAAATCGTAATTTATCGTAAAGCAAGTTATCGTGAATCAATTGACAAAAAGGTAATAACGTGTATTGCACGAGACATTTGTAATTACATTAGGGCGGTGCTTTAAATAAGCGTCCTCCGAACGAATCTAACGGTGCGACAATTTGTGAATTGCTCAGCAACATTTTATCTAATTATAACATTCAATGAAATCCTTTCAAAATAATTCCAAAGGACGGGGAAAATATTAATTTTGTATTATCTGCAACGAGCAGGCTTCATCCAGAGCATAATTATTTTTCAGTTAAAATGTAGCGCAGTCATTAATTAATTTGTTTCAATCGTCATTGGTAACAATTAATCAAAACGATATTCTATCATCATAACATGTCGTGCTGTTTCAAATTACTCTTGATGGTTTCAAAGCGAATTAATATTAAATGTAAACTATAAATTAATGTTATATTGTTAATGTAAGTACATATGTTGATAGATACCAACAACAAATAAACGTATGTATCGTAGATACATTAACGTAATTTGTAGAAGCGCGATATTTTGCTTTATTAACATAGTGAACGTGGGTTAGTGACTGCCTCAAGAACTATTAATACAGTGCAACTCGTTTTATTGTGGCAGAAAAAAGTTCAAGAAACATGTCTCACTTATAATAGTCTTCCACTATTTATATGTCCAATGCAGGGGTTTCATGCTATAGTCCATCATTACTAGAACCATAAATAAATATCAGAATTAAAGCATCGATAAAACCACAATCATTCATGCGTGGTTTTGTTTGGCGCGACCGCTATATTGTTGAAAAGCTGTAATTAGTCAACGTTTCATGGATCAGGTTTGATGTTTGCAAGTTTTTTCATAAATCTATAGTATGAAAAAAAATGAAAATCATAAGCCTACATGATATACCAACTATAGTACAATTAAAATGTTTTTTTTCAATTGAGCAATCATAGGGATGTCAATGTGTATTTTTGTGAATGTTTAATTGTTATCTTTAAAACTACTTTAGTCTGTGGTCAACTTGGCTATTGTCTGTGGTCGTTGTTTTATTTGTCTCTATGGAACTGATCTTTGAACTACACATATTTGTTTCAAACATAATCTTCTATTGAATTGGAATAAATCTTCTCAAGAATACTACAGTGATATTATCATGTATCCCGTGATACGCAAACAGATAGACTGCTTCAGCATCTCTATAAAAAATAATGTCCCCTACGATGTTTTGTCTATGTATCTACATATAACCACGCCTAATTTACAGTCTTGCTTCCATGTAATAGAAGTCATATTGTAAATGAAGGCTCATCTCTAAATATACAAATCGAGATACCGCAAGTACCTAAGTAAACAATCTGGAGGCAAATTTTCTGGGTATAAATAACAAACCTCGGCTTCGCGTAGAGACTAGAGGTCTTCGTCTAAATACACAATACCTTTGAAATCCAATGCAAAGTTTATCTAATCGATTGAAGGGGTATTGCTACATAAAACTTATTTTCGGTTCCATATTATAAACTCCGTTTGTGATGTAAGAACACAAGCTCTAGAGAAAATGAAGGGTAAACATTATTGAGGGTATGTTGTATATATATAGCTCTGAAGGCTTTTGATGTGTTTGTATTTATCAAACTGCTTAAGCTTACAAGCTGGTGTATGTAGTGGGTGTATAAGTATAAAGATTAAACTGTACTCCGTAGAATTAGTTGGTTGGCAACTTAAATTGCAATAGTTATACTTGTTTGGGATCCAGAGCGGAACTATTCCAAGCACATGATTTCTTGTTTGATTATCTTGTAAACTTATGTTGATTCAAGTAGGTAGGTTAATTAATTACAGTAATAGAAAATTTAGCTTTCCCCGAGACTCAATTGGCGTCATCGTTAGATACTACTGGTGATCTTGCAGGGCTAATTAATGCAGTGGTGCAATAAATCGGGACCCTTCGTAATTAGAAACGTGGTTGATTTACGACACATAGATCAAACAGTTAAGTAGTTGTACAAATCTGAATGACATCAACAATGAGGAAACTAATAAGGTGAGACGGGCGCCTATAATAAAGGTGTAAAAAAATAAAGCGCAGAGAAACGTAAAAGACTCCAAGGCGATATGGAAACAATGGGCCATAATCGGTTCCCGTCACGTTCCTGTGAACGGCAGGGTTAGGTTGCGGGCAGGTAGCGAGGTATCTCGTCAAATCTGTTCATATGTGCTGCCTCAAACGAGCCAACACGTTGCTATCGTAAGATAACATTTGCGTGTGTTCGACATTACATTTTTATGCCTATAGAAAAATGAATGTACTGCAGTGTATTTCGACTTGACTTGGTGGAACCATTACCGTGCCTCCAAAGATTGTTAGCTAAAAAAAATAACAACAAAAATGTTAAAATATGCTTGTAAGTAAACATTAGGATAATTACGCATTGCTTGCTTATAGATACGGTAAATTGTAACGAAAATATAAACATATTAATGATTATATTTCGGTAATTGACATAGAGCGAGTACGTTACATAGTTATGCTAGATACATTCCTCTACTAAAGTTTAATAAAGTTGTTAATTAGAAATACAAAGATTGTTATATAACATTACGAGAACAATGTTACAATTATAACATTCTTTCTGTTACTGAGCATGATGACGAAAAACAAAAGCAACATTCCTAAAATGAGACCGTAACGACTTCAACTCAAAGCCTTGACATTGGAAAATACCGAATCGATTACGTCGTTTTAAGATGCAGCGTTTGTTATGGTAATGTTGATTATTTTTCGAAGTCCAACGGTCACGATGATGACCAGTTTCGCGCCGCTAACCTGTGAGTGAGAGCGGGAAGGGACGAGGCCGGGCAACACGGGCCGCGCCGCCGCCAGTGCCTCCCGCGGTATACCCGGCATTTACCGCGGCGCATTCTGTTACTCCGCGCGCTCCCGACTCGAATACCTCGTACGAGTAGTATCCCGCGAGTGTTCTGTGAACCAGTGGCGGATGTTTGACGTGTTCTCATCATGGGCGGACGGTTTGTGTTGTTGTTAGTGATGTGGACTGGCCTCGTGGTTGCCGAAAGGAAACTCACCGTCGTCGAGAAACTAAGAGAAGACGGCGACCTGTCGCAGGTATGTGAAACTTTCTAGAAGTAATTAAATAGTTCGGTAAGTCTTTTATCACATTTGTAAGTCGACATTGATGGCTAGACGTATAATTTATTAAAACCAAGCTGTCACCTACCTATATATATGAGTGACGAATTATTAATTTAATTTAGAAGCTTCCTTTGAATTTCAAAAAGTTTCAAGTAACCTCTAGAATGGTTATTTGTTTAAATTTTGTACACACATAATTACGGTAAGTATCACATAAGGTACATTTATCACTTAAGTTTCTTAATAGGTAGCCCACCTATAAGTTTGTATAGTCAAATATTCTTAATAAGAACCAATAAGTAAACTGATCAGAATAATCATCTTACAATAAATAGCTATTGTTAGATTTATTCCCTAAAGTTAAAATTTTTATTGTACCTAAAGTATGAGTAGGTTGTAAAATACAACCTATAGTAAAACTTATAGGTGCCACAAGAATGTTAGGTGCCAAAGAAACGTCTTGATTAAATAGAAAAGTGCACAGGTGGATTCATTTGATTATGAAATGTATTATTTTTGATTCCTCACTCATTGTTATAATTTACGTAATAAAATAACAGCTGCGATTAATTATTGCGAATGCGATTTGTAATCGTCGGCCATCTGGCTTTGTTCCGTGACTCATGCATGTTGGTAACCCTAACATTACTTTCCACCTGCCGCTAAGTCTTGTTACTTGTGCTTTTTACATTTCACTTCCTCTACATCTATACATATAAATAAAATTGGAGTGTCTGTTTGTAATATTAAAATAACCGCTTTTTACTAAGTGCATTTGGATGTATACACGTTACCTATACCGAAACAACATTTTTTACAATTTTTGTCTGTCTGTCTGTCTGTCTGTCCGTCTGTCTGTCTGTCTGTCTGTCTGTCTGTCTGTCTGTCTGTCTGTCTGTCTGTTTGTTCCGGCTAATCTCTGAAATGGCTGGACCGATTTTGACGGGACTTTCACTGGCAGATAGCTGATGTAACGAGGAGTAACTTAGGCTACTTTTATTTTAGAAAAAAAAAATAGGATCTCACGAAAAAAAATTAAAACCAATGTTGCAGCGCAGCGTCTGATTAAGTTTGATAGCAACAACCTGCAATGCGTGCGGCTCAGAATGGGCGAGCAGGCTGTTGTCAACGGTTGTCTTTGTTAAATACCACGCGGACGAAGTCGCGGGCAACAGCTAGTTTTGAATATGTTTAAGCTTGCATTGTCAACGGAACTTCGACAATGTAGAGCGGTACCTATTCAATATTCTTGAACATCTAACTAAAATGCAGTACATTAGTTAAATCTAAGATATTGATATTATGTACTTATAAGACGATTTACTGAATAGCGTAATTATTTTAGTAAGCAAAGGTTCAAAAGAATCCTGTAACTTTTATTTTTATTTACGGAGGATTGCGCGGGGGCTTAACCAATGAACTAAGCAAAGATACTATTTAGATTGTTTGATTCCAGTTTCGGTCGAATTGACATACTTTTTTTTAAGTAGATAACTATTAAAATAATAGGTACTAATTTAATAGCTTTGAGTTCTTGAAGAACTCAGAGTCAGTCGCTTAGATAAGAGCGCCCACATAAACCCAACTTTATCAAACTTTCACGTGGATACTCGTGAGTACTTTTAACTGAGTGATGATCATCTGGCGGCTAAGTCCAAGTTAAGCTTTAGACAGCTTAAAATATCGATCTGGTGATCGAATCTTCACGTTTTCTTTATACGGTCTTCTTCCCTCTTAACGGTGCTTTTTAAATCGTCCTTGGTGGTTCCTAGAATACCGCCCATTCCACCAAAATGTACTCACAATACAAGGATTAGTTAGCTTCGGACACTACAGTTGATGTGTTTGTCATGACATATTGATTTAAAAGTTTTGAACTTGTATACAATGTGACTTGATTTCCTTATTATGAACTAAATACATGAAAGGTCATTATATCAGTAGGTAGCATACTAAATTAGTTGACCAAATCAATAACGCTAGTCACCATGATTTGTTCAATTATACAACGTCGTAGACTATACAAATGACGTATAAAACCATTGGTAACATAATTGGAGTGAGCATCTCAAACGGTTGCATCCGTTTGTCTTACGTTGCGCTGGTCCAATTGTGGTCCAACTTTGTCAATGGATGGTCTTGGAGTTATTTATAGCTTTAGAAATATATGCAATTAGGTCTTTATGGAGTTATGGAAGGTAACTATTGGAATAAGGAACTGAGTTATAGTTTTTTTATGCAGGTACTCGCGTTACGAGAGATATTCAATTATGAAATCTTATCTTAATAAACAACAGTAGCAGGGATCAGGTTGCGGTCAGATCGGCTTGTAATTAGATTTATTAAAACTCGACCGTTATTCTTCATATTACACAGTTATCTTTAGAGTTAACATACAGTTTGAGTAGTAGCTCCTTTTTCAATGTGAAGAAATAGGCGATAAAATTTGCTTCTAGTTAATCATAACTCTTTAAGTCATAAGATATTTGAAATCGTTTATCTGGGATATCAGTTCAGATATGTGCGAATACAACAATCAAATGATTAATTTGTTTTATTCCACATTATTAGATATGTAACTCTATTCTCTCTATTTCAAAAGTTTTGATATAATGGGTATGCGGTATGGGGTTTGTAGTAGTAGTTTTTTTTATTTAACTTTAGCATTTTACTTTAGCAGGTACGTATTTTAATGCTATTAGGTACCTAGGTAGTTTACCAATTTACTTAATTATTTCAAAATGTTGCCGTAAGTTCAACGTATAAATTCTTCAGTGCACGCGACGCGAGGACTACAGCGGCAATCATCTTACTAACTTCCTCTAACATAATTATTCTTGGACAACGGGTCCTTTGGTCAATCAACGACCACTTTAATTTCATTTTAAGCTTCCTTTAGTTACAAAGTACGATGAGTATTAGATTACTATACATATGGCAATTACACAATTAAAGTAGAATTAAGCATTGATTGATTTTGTTGGTGAATTTTGTCTTTAATAAATCATTTGTTTTTGTTATATATGCTTTAAATTTATGGCGCCCGCCCTGTTTCATCATTGGTAGAAAAATGCTTTAATGAAAATTGTTGTGTGTATCCTGAAGCGGAATCCTGTGCAATGGCTGGATTAAATCTAAAGTATTTTAATAACTCTTGTCCTTCATACTGGAAACAGGCGTACATACACGAGCTACCTTAAAATTAATTCTTAAGAATGAACTTAGTAACTTACAGTCCAAAAGGTCGGATCAGGCATGTCGATATTTATTTTAATCCGGGTTTGAAGGGTTGCCAAATTAAATAGCGTGTTGTTAAGAAGGAAAAGGTAAGTTAGTTAGAGACATTATATGCATGTTGTCAGAGGCAAAAAGCTAACACCTAATCCAGCAACGTATGGACGAGGGGATTTGTTAATATGGAAACCACAACCATGTCGCCATTAACTAATAAATGTTATTTACCTAGTTATTATTCAATTCAGACATTCATGAATAACACTCCAGATTCTACAAGCAGACCTATTTTGGGGTCGAATAAATATCCCTTAACAGGAAAATTAGAAAAAAAAGTTTGAATCCAATGATTGATCACATATTAATTATTGGCCTGTTAGTTTATTGTTACTGACGTGATCACGTTGAATCCAAAATAAAGTGTGCCCTCTATTTTGAATCTTATAATATAACGAGGTACGGTGTCTTTTTACCAAAATCTCTTTTTTACCCGACTGTTTTAAGGTGCAAGCAGTTTAATTAAAAATAACAATGGTTCCGCCTGTAAAGAGTTCCCAGAGCGCCAGGCGAGTGATAAGAGCTCGTTGAAAACATAGCACACCAACTCAAAGCTCGAACGGATATTTTATGAAAAAATGGATTCTCATTTTTAAATTAACGTTAACATTTATATCGGGAAAAATGTACGAGATTGCTTTTGTATTGGACTTTCATTGGTCCCATTAGCTGTGAAAAATCGGCTTGTGAGCACCGATTCACATGAAATATATTTCATGCATTAAAAAAAAGAATGTCTAGTGGAACGTAGAATAGGATATTGACGAAATGATCTTGTGCGGTTGTCTGATCGCTGGGTATCTTTGATAGTGTGGAATGGGAAATGATTAAAAATACAATTACACTATCACGCCCTATTCTCCCAAGGGATAATCATGATAGCCGGAAAAATAACAGCAAGCATTCCAGGCCAAAAACCCACTCTATGCGCAGGGAATTCGGTCCATAGTGAACCACGCTGATCCACTTTGGGTGACTTTTAGTCGTCCACTTAAAGACGAACAGGTTTCCTCACGCTAACAGTGTTCAATATCAGGGGGAGGGGGGGACGTAGCACCAATTGTCCCGCCCCCTCCTCTTACGACTAAAATACATTATTGCGGCCAATTTCAAATATTTTTCACACAGAAACCCAAAAATTGCTCCCCCCTCACACAAACATTGCTTCCCGAAAACGGAATTGCCCTATCCCTTAACGAAATCCTGGATCCATCCCCGTTCAATATAGGAAGTTTTCTTATACAGCGGCTGTGCGCAACGTTGATCTAATAATTAAAACACACTCACGATATGACAGTATCTGAGGACACATCCTGTCATCGCTTCCTGCGTTCCTGGAGGTGACGAAGTATCAATTGGTGGGGAATTCAATATGCGTGTATGCGGGCTCGTGGCCCCGCGCGTCTCACACACGTTCTTATTCTGTCCACGTCTCGACACCTGAGAGGTGTGCGCAATATCCAAAACGTCTTTTAACGTATTTTGCCGAAGGTCGACAGTAAAAAAATATTGAATAGATTAAATAACAATGCCGGCTTATTCCCGGACGTTATATTTGTGACTAAGCTTATTTGCAGATATCTCGTGATAGTGTTGCAAATATTTATACAAAAATGTATTTTATATTTGAATTGTATCTACCTGCTATATCTCTTACCATATACTATTACTTTATAGACCATGTAGTTATCAATAACTACCATTTCTTCTACTTTCTTTATGAAATGCAATGCGATGAAATGAAATGAATATGAATATGCCCTTACCCAAAACATAGCGGGTATTTTACCAATGTCAAGTAATAAATAGCAATAACACATTAATACACAATATAAATCAGATAATGGGTATGAGTTCAAGATATGAAAATGGCGTCGATATAGCATTTACCTAATAATGTCACTATTTCGAATTCTAAAATGGTAACCTTAGCTTTTTTTGACTTTAAGGACACTGCTTCGAAGTGTATTTTCTTTTGAAATAATTCCAATAAATGATGTGTCGTGATATATATATATATATTTCTCCGCGTCCACATTTTATTCAAACAATTCAAATACACTTTAATATATTGCGGGTTAGGGTTGGATAAGTTTGTACGTTGATGCAAATAATGGTCGGGTCGGGCGCCTGACAGTGATGCGGGTGACATCTCCTCAAGCGATACCTCTTATATACATTATTGTGTGACTTTTAATATATTTCTTAATATTAAATACCTTTCATGGATATGCTGAACATGAGATCTCGCCGTTATTGACCTTGAGGATCCTCTAGGATTTGTATTTTCGCAATGTAAATACCTACTACATAAAGATGTTGGAATACTCCTCACTGACTAAAATTCGAGTCAAAGCCCGCAGGTGTTTCTAATCGCATCAAGTACGAACGACTTGGCAAGTGCCGAACGCCAGCACACCCTTTGAGAATTGTACGATAAATTTTGTTATAATACTTTTAACATCTCACTCCATTCCAATCGACATAGCTATGAAAAGTTTAACTGAGGGGAAAAGAAAATTTATTTGAAAAGTTTTTGGATAAAACCTGAGATGTAGAAAGATTTTTGAAGATTGTCATAATATTCTTGGTGAAAGTAAATTTTAATTTAATAAGAATTTTTATCATCTTTGTAGATTTTTGTTAATAATTCGACAAAATGAGAAGTTGTGGCACTTTAGACACCTACAAAGGCAAGTATTATATTTTATATACCGGGTGTATCAGAAAGAGTACTTATACTAACCCTGAACCCACAAACCCCTGAACCTGAACCCACGCTTCTTAAGTGCATTTTAAGTTACCATTTCGATAAGTCAATTCAAAATAAATATGGATTCCAAACAATTACAATTACCATTATGTTGGGAACAAAATTTATTTATTTTACAATACACATATCATTATTCTGACTTCAAATACTTAATGATTACAAATGCGTTAAAGAATCGCCGGTTTAAAAGATTCGTGTAACCTTTCTGAATCACATTGTATAGGTATCTCATTGATGAACTCACGAGAATTATAAAATATTTACTCTGAATTTTTTGATGCATGCTTGTATATTTGAGCACTGTATACCTAGGCATGTATTAAGAATGCGTTCTTGTCCTACCTATCTCACGTTATTTGAGAAGGTTAACCATCAGATAAACTCCCCGTCCTTGTCCACTGGTATTTTGTGTACGCCTAGTGTAGGTAATATTTTTTTTATCGCTGTTCATAGATTGTTTTTTTTTAATAAGCCCCTTAAGATACCTAACTTCAAGTCATCTAAATATATGGTACCGTAATATTTTTCTATAATTGTTAGCTACTTAGCTATTCTTGTATAACTGTTCCTTGGTTGGTAAGTAGGGATGATTAAATGTATAATTATTACCAAAATAATACATTAAGAAATAATTATACCGCTGTATTCATCAGTGAAACACTCTGGGCTCGATTACCCAATAGGTTACGAAAAATTCAACAAAATACATTGAGAACCCTAAACACTACGGTAACAAGGTATTCCTTGTACTATGACGTACGCAATGTATGTCAAGGCTTCCAATGTTACCAAGCTGTACAGAGTTAAGTCTTTAGCGCAAAAGGGAAGATCATCTATCTATGCCTGGCGGGGCGGCCGCTATGCTCCCTCGGTTATTGTCGGGATCTTGTATATATGTTACTTGCTTCGAGTAAAGCGCGAATCAGGATTGCGATGACAAATTGTCTATTGTTCTGAATGCGTCTACAGTACCATCTGTGTAGCTTGTTGTGCGGTTGAAGTGGTCAACTACGCTTCAAGTCAAAGCCAGGGTATTTCGACCAATATGATCGCTTCATTTTCTAGCCGCGCTATTGGTGGAATTCTTCTCAGCAGTAGCTTCGCTTCCTCTTTTTACCTGTGATAGACATCTTAACGATGTGTTGTATCCAACAAATCACACGTTCCCGTCGCGTGTCAGATGCAGGCAGCTGCTTGCGATATATTATACTCTTTTATATTCAATGCGGTATACGAGGAGAATTTCTCACAGTTCCACTGAATTCTCGAACAGCGTGGATAGATCATTGTTCTTCCTTGTATGGGTGTATATACACCGTCGATATCATCGCATATATATTTTAAAAATATTGTTTGTTTTATTTAATTTGTGTTTTAGTCCCATAGTTATAAGTAGGTATATTTTTGAACACGATATTTTACTTTAAGCTTAGTAAAGAAGATTAGCTCAGAAATACAACTCTGTGTGCTTAGTAGGAACTCGCAATGTAATTGTATCCTCATCGATAGAGCATGCCCTGGTCTTATTATTTATGAATTCTGGGGTATTTATAGATATCGCTTGTTTTAAAGAACTTCAAAAATTTACTTGAAACTTATTTAAGATCATCCTTTTAAAACGGTTATATAAGCATTGCCAAGATGGAGCCTTTGAGTCGCCTTCAAAATGCCCCGGAGCATGCAGTGCTAAGCTTGAACGAGCCATGTTAAAGTCGCCTACACTCCTCTCTATTGTCTACAGGGCATCCGTCGCGTTATCGCGTTACCCCGCCTTCCCCTTTTATATGGCTGCATCCCTCTACGATCTTGTAAATGCTTGTTTGTTTATTGTACACTCGTTTTTCTAAAAGAAAATGTTGCTCTTTTGAGACATGTCTTTCAATGGTGGGTCTGTTTTCCTTGTATCATTTCTCTTTTCATTGAACTAGGCATATAAATAAAACATGGTTTAGTTCTTCTTGGTAATGTCTATTTAGAGATAAGTCTGTGGATAGGTCTAATTTATGTCTTTTGGGTATCGCGGAGATCTTTTTTCGGCATACCAGAGAACGTGGAATTTCACGAGACACTTAATAATAAAACAGATTAAACTAGAATACTAAAACGACTCTTATATTATTACTAGCTGTTGCCCGCGACTTCGTCCGCGTGGTATTTAACAAAGACTCAGCCGTTGGTAACAGCCTGCTCGCGTTCTGATCCCGCGGGACGCATTGCAGATTGTTGCTATCAAACTTTAATCAGGCGCAGCGCTGCAACATTGGTTTTAATTTTTTTTCGAGAGATCCTATTTTTTTTTCTAAAATAAAAGTAGCCTAAGTTACTCCTTGTTACATCAGCTATCTGCCAGTGAAATTCCCGTCAAAATCGGTCCAGCCATTGCAGAGATTACCCGGAACAAACAGACAGACAGACAGACGGACAGACAGACAGACGGACAGACAGACAGACAGACAGACAAAATTTGTAAAAATTGTTGTTTCGGTATAGGTACCGTGTATACATCCAAATGCATTTAGTAAAAAGCGGTTATTTTAATATTACAAACAGACACTCCAATTTTATTTATATGTATAGATGAGGAACTTAAAATGAAATATCATGTCTTCTATAGTTGTTGTATGACGAGTGTGTGAACCATTCAGCAACAGTTAGGTGAATGTTGCTCAATTAGACGGGTGGACAGTTTTTTTTAACCACGGGTGAACAGTTACCCACAATGACTATGAATATGAGTTGTTCCAAGCTATCTCTCTCTCGGACTGATTTTAAAATGCTAGCATGGCCCATTTAATCCGTCATCGTCGTTAATTTATGTTCTGTCCCCTCAAATAAAAGTCGATGAGCCGTGATGAGTATGCCAAAACTTTCACAATGGTGCTATAGCTTGGTATTATTATGCATCAGGCTTCCTATTGCATCTGCGAGGGTTGTAAGCAGACAGTTAAAACGTCCCGATTAGTTAAATATTCTATGATTTATTATGAATGATTAAATATAAGATGGAATATATTTCATAATTATCTGGAATCAAGTACATGTTTGTTGTCTTGCCATGTTATTTATTTACAATGAGAAATGATAACATTAGCCACGATTAATTATGTTTTCTTTTTATGTAGATGATAATAAAAAATGACAACATGAAGCAGTTTAACGAACTGATAACCTACAATAATTAAAACGATTGAGTCATTCATATGACCTGGCCAACCTAGTGTGTTCATATAATGAGTCGAACTACTACGATGCAAATAAATTAACACCATCGCACCCGTAATAATGAACGCAGAATTACGTAATACATCTCATAATTTAAAGAGATTATAGGCTTTATAACACGTCACAACTGCTATTAAATAACTTAGTGTATTTATCAATAATCCTTTAGTTCCAACAAATGGGCGTTCCCAACTTAATTTACTGGTTGCCCAAGTAACTACAGCACACTTATGTAATCATCGTGTATTTTTTACTTCGTGTGTGAACAAAATAACTTTGAAATAAATCAGTGTTTAAAATCAACCGAGTGTTTTTAATCATAGTAGAATATTTTTTTCAAAAACCTATACATTGATTTTCTTTTTTACTTATTAGCTCGCTAGATCTATATAATTAATGTTAAATCTGTATTATATTTTGGATTATTTCGAACAAATTAATTAATTTTTAATGGTTATAAAATAATCAGAATCATATATAGAGTTATTAGTATTGATTCCAATTTCATTCTGATAAGCTCGATTTTTTACGCACCACAACCATACTATGTGCGAAATATATATTTCAGGCTAAGGAAAGCAGGTGTTAAGATCTTAAAAGATAATATCAGATTGCTAGCTAAAGCCACACAAGCGCAATAAAACCCGTCTCCCCTTAATTCACTTTTACGACGTGTGGGGGATGAGAATTAGCTGATTTGCGTAATCTGGCACTTTTGTTATGTATTTTGGACCATTCAGACCGGGGTAGAAGCTTTTTATATGTAAATAAAAATAATGTGATACGTACCTACAAACTGTTTCTGTGTTTGAGTAGGATTTAAACAACGAAATTAAATGGTGTTATCCGTTGGAATTACCATCGTAGTGCAGAGCACGACAACAAAAGGTACGCCAAAGAACATCGTATTTTGTGTATAATCCGCCAACTTATTTGTCATAGATAATGGTTTTTGTGGTACGCGTCATAATCTCTGTTTTTTTTGTCGTGTTTTGGGGTACGAGTGTTGTGTTGTGTAACACGCTATTGTTGGCTTCGGCACAGGATCACGCATCTGACGGTGCTCTATTGTGGGAATAATTGAATATGCGGGTATAATCGATGCTTCCATAAATGTTTATTTATAATATTCTATACATGAGTGATAAGGCATAAGTTAGCATAATTATTATGTGGTGATTGCAAATGGACTATCTACTTTTTGATCTAATCTTACAGATAGTTTTTATAGATACTTTTATCTTATTATATAAAAACTAATAAATATTTTTGAGCAATGTTAGGATATAGGTAAAGAGAATGAAAAATTAATAAAGGAATAACAATAAAAACACGTATTAAGGCTACCTGGAATTTGGCAAGTATTTTTTTCTCCACCTACTTTCCTTTATATCAGATTTCCCTTTTACTCAAAGGCGATACTGGAATTTGTTACATACCTAGTGTGTATAGTAGACGCTACATTATACATCGATATGTAGAACAACACAAAATTATGCTTCATAATAATAAATCTAATGTAAGTATCTATGAGACTTCACAAACGCTTATTCAAAGTATATTTGATCACATAGAGTATATATATTCATAGAGTGAATTTTATCATAGGCATATTTGTCTAAGCAACCCACAGCAAATATTTGAACTCGACGTCGCCATTATTCGAACTGGATGTACGATATTTTCCTGCAATTCAGAACATTACAAAAATAGGTTGCCTTGTTCAAGTTAATGATATTTAATCACCTACTACTGCAAAGGCAGTTTACCGCGTGAGGGTAAAAACTAGGTAAATTGAAGGAAGCACTTCAACAACATGTTCCGGTTTGGAGCCAAGTACCCGCCGGCTACCGGTATGGCTTCCGCCGGCTCTGACCGCAGCAGTGCTGCCAGCTTAGCAACGCACGTAGGTGTTAATAACTAACGAATTTTCAAACGTACCTACGTTATTTACACAGCTACACTGAAAAAAACATGTTTGCTTACCATTAACAAAACTTGTAACTACTAGTTACACAAATATTGTTACATGCGACCTATTTGTTACTAGTAACAAAACTTGGATTGTTAACAACTTTAAATTAAATCAAAGTTCATTAATTAGAAAATAAAATTTATTTCGGTGATAACCAAAATAGTTTTTTCAAAGTAGGTCATTTATGCAACCGTAGATTGATTAAAATCAGAGTTTATGATGATACATAAAATGTGGGTTTATGCATTGGTTACCATTAAGTTATGTTGGAAATCATTTCCGCCTAGTCCGGAACCTTCAGTCTGTTCGGCATAAAGACAAAATTGTGTTTTATATTTTGTGGTTTGGCTTTTTACATAATTTTACGAAACTCGCACTTACGATTATAGTGTTAACCCACCCACCAAAAACAATTCTTGTAAAAATCGCAAAGTGGCAATGGTTGGTGTAACTCGCGTGTAGCATTAAAATTAAGAAACCTGTTTGAACCAAGTCCAACGCTTACGTAGAGTTCATACAACAATGTTCTGCTCAAAAATGTAACGGATCTTTTTAAAAAGAGCAACCATGGAGTTTCTTGCCCTTTCTTCCCCATAGGAACGGCATTCCGAAAGGGTGATAAAGTTATAGCTTAGCATTTTGTAACTATTTTGACGATTCATAAGTACTGTAGATAATGGTTTACATGAATAAAAAAAACTGATTCTGATTCTACAAATTTATGTTGAAATTCAGAACGAACTTCGAACCCTATTTTCGTTAAAATATCTGTCATAGTACGAGTCTGTACAGCGATATTATATTGCATGCCCCAAATGAATGATCACAGTTTTCTCAACTCTGCGGAGGCTGATTTATTTCGGGTCCAGTTGTAAATAAATGACGTTCCACCATCCAGCCATCAATAAAATGGTCGCGAACGTATCGCTCAGAAAACTTAAGACAGTTTTGAAAGGTACAATGACAGTGTTGAAATTTATTTCTGATCATTTAGAATAACTTTGCTAGGTTGATTAATGGATTTAGAATAGGTATCGGTGTCTTGGTTGAAACTTGCTATAAATAATTGCCTAGATGTCAGTAGAATGCAATGTATCAAAACGTGTTTTTTTAAATTAAATTAACTATTTAAATTTAATTTATTATCTGCTGTAAGGTTTCGAGGAGTTGCGTAGTTTGCAGACTGTTCTGATGGCAGCGTCAGGTCGAGGTGTCATTTAATTTATAGAGTGTGCCAAATTTTAAGTTGATAGAGCGAGTAAAAGTAGAATAATGAACCCATATAATAAATCCAATTGAAAAGAGCTAATGATCTTGAACCGGCTTAACCGATTTACAATAAACCTAATTCAGAACCATTCCAATTAAACCAGCTTTCAAATAACAAAACCTGCGTTGAAATTGGTTCACGCGTTTGGGTGCTCCGATGCCATGGACACACAGACAGAATGCTTTAATGAATTTGGGACCTATAATAAAGTTAATAACGTTAGCGATATATCAGCTATGATTGTGAGCTTAGTAGTTACTTATCGAAAATAAGACCTTGAGTAAAGAAATAATAAAGCCTCGTAAGATTCCGGGCTTATAAAATGTAAAACAATGGTCCCGGTTGTCCCGGCTCATATTGAATGCGATCGAGCGCGGCGAGCGGCACCACGACGCTACCGGCGGCAAATCAAAAGGTCTGCCATTACGCAGGAAATTCTCTGTCGGTGGTCTGACATCCACACTGGCTTATTCATTATTACCTAATAATGATCGTCTCGTGTATTTCGTTTCAACTAATTGGAAGACTTTATTAGTTTAAGAGTTCATAATTATTTATAGTCCTTCATACTTGGTATTTCTGCGTCATTTGTTTAATTTATACTTATTAGTTTACTTGTGGGAATAAGGAAAATGTTTTTTTTTAAATTAAAGATGTCCCAACATCTGTAATGAAGGAAATAATCTCTTATTTTCCATCAAAATTAAAACAAATTGGGGACCAGAAAATTGGGAACTAAAATGTTTTAGTTATGCTCTTTCTGTGGTTGGCTATAACTTCGGGCTTACGTCTGTTGTGGTGTACATTAAATTACTAAGTATATTATTTTAGATTAGACGGGAACCTTAATCTGTTCCTTCCAGCAGACTGGCTAATTGCCGAATCCACCATTACTTTTCCTTTGAACTTCACTGACCTCATTAATTATTACAAACAGACCTTGCCCTCGCCTCGAAAATCAAGTAGCGAAAGCATAATAAAAACCAAGAGCTTACATTATATAATAAATTATTTCCTTTGAATAATCTGTATGATTAAAAAATACCAGTTCCAATAAATTGTTCATGAAAATACGTGATACGAATAAAATTCAACGCTCGGCCATAGTAGTAGAGAGTTAAATTATTCGTGAACTGTTAGCAACGAATATGGAAAAGACAATAAATAATAATAGACCCTTTGTTATGTAATGCTGACAAGGCATGAAAATTTAATTTAGCTTTTAGTAGCAAAGCTGTAAATTTCAATTCGGTATAAGTATACATTACTTAAAGGAGAAACGTCGAGCGTCCCGAAATACCATGCAGTCACGCTAAACCTATCAATATTCAATTCTGTTATATTGTTTGTAGAGAGATTTTTCTCCCACTGAGCCTTTATTTATACCATATAAGTAGGTGTTATACATTTACTGAGTATCCAATAGAATATTCATCGATTCGAATGAATATTTCACCAAACGCTTCAGTAGAACAATCGACGTTCAAAACGTTTTTATTGGCGTTAGTTATGTAATTCCTCTATAGCAAAATTATACTCGGAGTAATATAAGATAAGTACGTACTTAAAGATGACATTTGAAAATTGCTTCGATATTTTTTATTCTAGTTATGAAAACATCAATAACAGCACGCCCCCGAAGCCAGGAAATGGCTTGAACTTTATAGCTTAACAATAGTTAGTAACAGTACTTGCTCCAGCCGGAATGAAATGTCTGCTCGAATGCGGGCCCTATTGTTCATGCAACCCCACTGTCTGCCGTTTAGCTACTTGACACTCGACCTTTCTTTGTCTTTTGGAGTCGCAATGCATGCATCCGATATTATCCAATGTGTCTTTTACAGGATTCAATGTAGGTGTCAATGTTATAAGGCACTCATTGAATATAGCTACACTTCTTAATTCAAGATACTCGCTCATTTTAGTTTAGTGTAAGTGTAATAAATTGTTTTACAAAAAAAGTATAAAATATTTCAAGATTGCCGATCACGTTTATATAAAATATGAATGTCTTAATTTTTTTTTAGTAAGATGTTCGTCATACGGTGGCAACTCATAAAATAATAGTTCTTAAACTATGTAATAGCGTATTCGAAATTATTTTAAACAATTTTTGTTAGATTTGTATTCATGTTTAAATTACACCAGCATAAAGATATACATATATGTAGGTACTGTTTTGTAACTTACAGGTAAAAGTAAAATTTTAGCATTGTAATAAAATGTACACTTTGATGTAAGAAAATATCAAATGTTCATAAAACACTTCAAACTCGTAATCAATAGGGTCCCACATATTGCTGTAGGAAACCTCTCAGGGCCATATGGAAGTCATTGTGAAAAATATCGAAACATATAATGTCGCCAATATTAATAAGTAATGTAAAAAGGCAAAAGCGCATACCAATCGCGGCAAAAGGCAGGAGTAAGTACTTAAGTTACATTCATCACAGATGGAATCCGTTATCTATGGAACAAAGCCCGACGATTGTTCGTGCAACTTTAATCAGTAGCTGCCTAATATTCTCACCGGACGGGTGGCCTCGGCGCTGGGGCATTAGTGGTGCAAATAAACCAAGATCGCACAATATCTAGTTGGCGACTGCGCACCCTGTTGGGGCATATGGTGAATTAATTTCAACGAGGTTTATTGCCAGAGATTAGTTTACTTAGCTTATTTAAGACCATAGCTAAGTGCTCAAATATCTATCTTAAGCGTTTGCTTTTTGAAATTGAAACGTGCAAATGGACATATTTCATCAAAGACCAATCCAATCTATTGTTATAGTTTGTGGTCATGATTAGAAGGATATAGTTTGTGCGGGATTCGCTCTCCGAGCAAAATGTTTGTCTACGTGCGCGGCATCGATTGAGCAAGCAAGGAGATTCAACTTTCCGCGGGATTAAACCTGTGGTCTGTCCATTTGATGTCCGGACCCTCTTTCATTAGTTTAAAGGGTTTTCAAATCAGCAGTTTTAGGCGTGTTATGGATGTATTTTTAAGCTTATACTTATACTATACACTTAATCAACTATGGTTGTGACATTTGAACAACTAAGCTCCTTTAGTCGACGCTTACTAAGTAGGGACGGGCGAAGCGCTGTGTCCCCTGTTATTTTATATTATTAGCAATATCTATAATAATATTGCTAATAATAATTAATGCTGGGTTGCTATGAATAGATACGACCTTTGAGAGAAACATCCATTCTGATTATGTTCTGGACAGGGGACAGTAGGTAACAAGATTTAGGGCAAAAGCTGCAATCAGAACAAACATCACGTCTAGTGGTATCATTAAAATGTAAAATTAGATCTACCCTTACACTAGAACATTACATTATATGTCTTCGAAAACGCACAGCATAGCATTGAAGAAGCAGTCTTATATTTCTTCCGGATTATTGAAATAAGTGTGTATCATACCTTTATATCTCCATCATAAGTCACACAATTCTGTTACCATAGAGTGGCGTGACGTCCAGTTCCCGCCATCTTAGCTGTCAAGTGTCATAGCTTTCTTGTATTTCGTTTGAATAACATGGAAACTTTTCTTTCATCTTTTAAATTGCAGAAAAGTTTTGTTTTATCATTTTAAACCATGTTATAAATAGTTTAAATGTTTCGTGTGAGTGTTAGTGGAGTTTTTTTATAAGCACAGCATTGTTTTCGTCGTAAAAAGTGGAGCCTGCAGGTAACGACGCTGAGTAAGCCGGGCGAGATGTTGCTCGGAATGGAAAATAATGTCGTTTTCGAGGTCAGGGGTATCTTTCAGGATGCTAAACCTCAACCTCGGAGGTGTGAGGAAGGCCTGCACCACCCCTGCCCTGCGTTAGCGTACCTCGGCTCGAAGAGTAAGTTTCTTTCAATGTATAGAAGTACCTTACAGGTCTGCTTAGCGTCTAGAGTTTTTGTACGCTGAGATGAATATTAAATGATGTATCTCGGTATAAGAGTAAGGTTCATATGACTGTTACTGAGATCTTACAAATATGTGAGCTTGGCTCACCAAGATATAAGCCTTATAAAACCATTTGGTATGCAATTAATCTTTGGCCTATGTTCCCTCTGAGGGCCTCAGGTCTGACTTAATGTTCGAGTTCAGTCATAAAGAAGTAGAGCCCTGTAAGTTAATATGTACCTAGATAGAGCTCTGTTTGGTGTGTATGGGTGTGGAACCCTTAAAATCATAGGCACCATGATAAAGCCCCATTTATAGTGTTTGGGTGTGAATCCCTTAATACACAGGCAACATGATGAAGCACTGTTTTCAGTGTTTGGGTGCGGAACCCTAATTAACATGGAAATAAATCCAAATGTGTGGTTGAATGTAAAATATTATTTCATACCAATACAGCTTAAATACATTACACAGGTAATTGTAGCAGTGAATCAGAGCAGGATTTTCTATTCTAGTGGTATATTATTAGACATGACAAATTTTTACAGGAGTGTAAGTTACACAGGATACAAATATTGTAAAGTATGTACCTCTTGAGTATGTCATTCGACATACTAGAGCGGAGAGCTGTGCGGGTCTAACTACCCCGGCACCTCCAGTTGCATTTGAGCAGCTGATATGATTACATAGTTGTGTATGGGCTTGCACATTACTTACATTTTCGTACCTTTGGTATCCGTGATACACAACACATACAAGATAGTCATATCATACAAGACAGTCCGCTGTTTTAGTTTATCATTGAGACAAATGTACAGCCACCCAGTACCTATTCTAATTGAAATGTGGATGAAGTTGAATAATATAATAATAAGATATACACCATCACCCCTTCAATCTCCGAAAGGGGGGGGGGGGGGGGGCAAACCTGTAGTGTGTCCACATTTTGATGATGACCATTATTATAAGATGTATAGTTGAATGGTACATAATATGATTGTTCATGATCAAGTTGGTTAAATTAGATTATACTTTAGTCACTTAATTACTTTTCAAGAGAAATCTTCTGACATTATTTATTTATTATATATATAAAAAAATAATAATAATTAACAAAAATAAATAATAATAATAAAAATCATAAGGAAATTGCACATATTCTTTACATAGTGGTTATCAATCTTAATAACAATAATGAGAATATAATTTCAATAAAGCACCTGTTGTGTGGTATTCTCTTAAACCTACAAGAGGCCATGCCCGTCTCATGGACCTAGTATTCTTTGGAACTTTGTTTTTAAGAGATGTGTTGTGAACAATTCCTGATCTCAAGGATTATATACCTACATATAAAAGTTACATTTGTATTGTATATCCCAGGTACATGTAGTACCTAGTTTGGGTGAGCCCAAGGATTATCTTATCAAAAGAGAAATTCCGTGCATTTTATTAGAGTATCACTGAGTTATGCTTGATATAAATCATTTATAATCAGAGGACCCTTTAATTAACAGCATTCTGAATGGCTGATGTAATTTAACTCATATTGTTTTGTGGCAGCTCTGATGATCAAAAGTTATATAGTGGTGTTAATATTGAATACAAAATATTCTAATTTGGGTTTGACAGTCCAATCATTGGGTCTTTTTTGGCACCCGGTTGACAGTGTTTTCATTTGCGTTGCGGAGACGATTTGAAACTGTCGTATATGGTCTGGTGTTGTACTTGGTACCCCGTGGCCTAGCCCCCCAAGCTTGTGGTGAGGTTGCGGAAACGCTTGCCCACTTGGAGGCCCAGAGTTAGTGCATGTAACCAAGGGTGGTAACCAAGGTTCCTCACGATTTAGAATACCTGGGCCTGTCGAGGGCCGTCCGGAGCCAGATGTTAGCCTTGCCTATAAAGTCCCCCACTGGATGTGTTTAAAAGGGTTTTAAGGGTGTTGTATTTGAACAAACATGCAGTCACTCGAGCCAGGCTAATGTCGTAAAGCACAACTCTTTCTGGAAAGTTGACCTAGAGAGGCCAGAGAAGAGAACTGTGCCCCATCGTGCAACAAGCGTTGCGGTGGTGATTGGAGGTAGTAGATTGCTATCCTACTCCACAATATTAAGTGACCCGGGAGACCTATACAAAATAAATGAGAGTAAGAGAGATATTCTGATGACAAGTAAAAACAGACGCAGCGGATGCGAGCTGGTAAGCATGTCTATATCAGTAGCCATCACGAAGATGGTGAACAACTTTAAGTGCTTAAGCATTTCATAGTAGGGTGATGTTTATTCTCTCTGATCTCATCAGGTCGCAAGTTGTACGGAATTTCGGTTGTAGAGTGCACAGAGAATGTTTATACTGTCAATTTGACCCTGGCAAGTAGACTCGGGATCGAGGCAGGGTTTGGTCAATAAGGTTGCTCTGACTAACAGAGGCTCCAAGTTAACCTAACCAGGTGGCTGGCTTTGACATATGCTCAATAGAACAATGAGCATCCTATTTACTGAGAGATCTAAATTGAATTCCAGTTGGTCTTCATGAGGAAGATGTATACTAGAACAGCTTTATGCTACAGAGAACCACTGAGAGCCATAATGTTATTCATAATCATTCTAATCCAGTGAGAGAATTATGTACTACTTTGAGAATATATATATATATACATACATCATTGACGGCCTGATTAGCGCAGTGGTAGTGACTCTGCTTTCTGCGCCGAGGGCCCCAGGTTCGAATCCTGGTACGGACAAGCTTTGTGTGATGAGCACGAATGTTTGTACCCGAGTCATGGATGTCTAATATGTATATAAGTATTATATACCTACTGAGTTCGCCCTCAGTCCACTGTACGGTACCCATAACACAAGCGTTGCTTAATGTGGGACCGTATATTTGGTGTGTTCGTGTGGCGATATTATTATTATTATATAACAATAATTATTAATTATAAGAACTTAAACACACAGTTTGGATCACATCCATTTACATATATGTTGCCATATATATTTTTTATAATAATTAAAAAATAGTATTGTTGGGTTGCCAACAAAGAAATGGGACTGCTGCTTGATAATGCCTTTAGCCACACATTAAATTATCAAATAGTGTGAGTGTCACCACAATACAGTAATGGTACTAATGAACACAAAGTTTTTGGTATTCAGACCCCCCAGGTAAGAGTGCCAACCAACCCCTTAACAGTACATGTAAAACCTGTAGAGGGTTAAGCTGGACTGAACAATAAGATAAAACCCACCACAGGTAGAAAGGTTGTCACTTTAGAATTTGAAAGTTAGGGGGAGGAGAATTGGATACTAAAGGATTCTAATACCCTGATGGCACCCTTCCACTCTAAACAACAGTAGTGCCACTTTAAAATAATGGGTTCAGTAACTTAGAGTTAACAAGTTAAAATTACAAATTATACAATAAAAATAAGAAATCCGTATATTCAGTACAATATTGTTAAATAATTCTTTTATATCAAAACCGTGTAATACCATGGGCAGCTTAACAGATTATTTAATTGATAAAAGTAGAAGCACAGCCTTCAGATTCTGTTGCTAGCTAATGGCTGTAGATTACATAGACTTGCCCATTTGTTACTTTGAACACATGTACAGAGAACCATTTGTGATTGGGTTAGAATAGTTTTATGATTGTACCCAGAGACAATCAAACTGGCTATTCACAGCATTAGGACCGAAATTTGTCTAGTGACTCATGCATAAGGGAGTTTATTAAAACATAGGAAGTAAAATGCAACAGGGAAAGATTATCAGATTTCTAGTGCAGGAGTTGTTAAACCAGGTTTGAGATTTGTGATCACTGATTTATGCCATCAGTTCTCAACAAGCTTATGTTAGAACCTCTCCCGAGTAGTGTCCAGTCAGCTTTACCATCTCGCAGATAGCTAAATACTCGGAAATGTCCTGGACAGAGAGAAACTTGTAGTATTTATTTTTTCAAAAAATTACAGAGGTTTAATAGTTATTGTACTGGTTGTAATATGGCAGCTTTAAGATTGTTTATTCTTCACATTGAGGTTGTGATTTTACTGTTAGATTATAGTTTAGCAAATTATTACTTTTATGAATGAGTTAATTAATTGGTGATAAGAGTTGTTTAAAACTCGGAAGTTTTTATTATTAAATTCATGTATTCATGGATTCTTTAGAAGTTTATATTCGGTTTATTTGTTATCCAATTAAAATAACCAAGATATACTTTCTTATTACAATGTGTTTACAGGTACTTAATAGGAGTTGTGATATTTTATGAACCATATTAAGTACATTCACATAGCTTTCTTGTGTTAATTCTGTTCACCAGCAGAGATCAAACAGGTCTTCAATGCTATGCTGTGCGTTTTCGAAGACATATAATATAACTGTTTTGCATTAAGACAAAACAGGTATTATATGCTGGAGAAAACGCACAGCATAGTTTCAAGGAGCTTGCTGATGATGAAGACTATGACACTTGACAGCTAAGATGGCGGGAACTGGACGTCACGCCACTCTATGGTAACAGAATTGTGTGACTTATGATGGAGATATAAAGGTATGATACACACTTATTTCAATAATCCGGAAGAAATATAAGACTGCTTCTTCAATGCTATGCTGTGCGTTTTCTCCAGCATATAATACCTGTTTTGTCTTAATGCAAAACAGTTATATTATATTAAACAGCCAGTAAACGTCTTGCAATTAATCGCACAAAGAGACCTTTTAACGCAATGCCATCGGTCTGTTACTTCGGTTATATCATTTGGCTGTGCAAAACGAGGGTCACAGAGGGCGGCGACCCGACGCTGACAAGTATGAGATACTTACAGCTGTTTATAGCGCCAGCATCTTTGGTTGGCGCCAAGATGACTGAGACGCCGCCGTCGCGACGCGTCGGCGCCTCTTGCCAGGATTACGAGACCGGGCAAATGCACTTTTGTGTTTGGATGTAGATGTCAATATACTCGTACTGGATTCATCGAACTTGAGGCTTGAAAAGTTAATGAAGTCATCATTTAGATTTAATTTTGCCTCACAAATCGCTGCCAATATTTACGCATACCTACCTATTCCCGTTTGCAAAATTTCACTCAACCAAAAGTATGAATGATGGCAATACATTTAGTTTAGTCAAGTCTAGTTAGTGTACATAAAACTAAAAGGATTTATAGTCAATATGTTGCGCTAACGCGTTCTAAGATCTTTTTGCCTCCCCTACAAAAAAGGACGTAATTGTTCAATGTTTTTTCCTAAGTGTTATAAGAACGGTCACTCCCACTAGAGTTGATTAGGACAATTTCTTTTGCCCGTTGGATGACACATGCGACCTTAATTTTCCTTTATCCAAGGCTTCATTTACTGGATCAATTCAAATCGTAAATTTATAGCCAGATATAGGGACTATCAAATAAAATTTGACCCATTTATTCTCATGTTAATTAAACCAGTGTTAAAATTAATCTCTTTGATGTGAACGACTTTCCGAAATTATGTTTATATATTTTAATTTTATAACCTAGCAGCAGATAGTTTACTCATGAGTACTGAGTCAGATCGCTATAAAATTAAGTGCCTCTTTATGGGCACTTTCATACCACATAAAGTGTGATAGTAGACAGTTGCAATCGTTACTGGTTTAATTTCGCAATGTATAAATCTTTATAGATGTAATGTGCATTACAGTAGGTTAATAGGAACATCTAAAACTGATTGCATATCAAGAAATTGATATAATAATAACGGATTAACCCGTAGTCTAATAGAAAGATTAGTTGTTAAAAAAAACAGAATTTAGTATTACATTGCTTTAGAAGTGTTTTAAAAAAAAAGACTACTTAAAATAATCGAAATGTATTTGTTTTTTAATTATCGAAATGATATATGTAATTCCTAAGCCGCAAGTAAAGTTGAGTTAAATATAAAAAATACTAGGAAGGCAAAACATAATATGTGAACAAAAAAAAACAAAATGACGGTGTGATGTGTTTTTAGGGCACAACACGTTACATTGCCCTCTTTCGCCAAATATATAGGTAACGATAATAAAATAAAATTATAGGCTTGTGTTTCCTGGCGAAGGTTGTTTGAATGATTCCAAGAGATTTGCTCTACGCCTACGTTCTTGTTTTATGGGCTGATTCAGCGCAACTTGAACGATTGGCACGTACGTCTAATAGCCTATATCCGAAAAATCTCGATGTTTCGGGCGCGTGGTTCCAATAACAGATCTTATAAATTTAAACGCTTGCCTTAAATCTACGCCTATTAGGCAATTCGATCAGAGTGGTTTTCAATCGTTACGCAGTTGGCTGAATTTTGCAAACAACTTTCACTGGCCATTCGCCGAAATTAGTTGATTTTACACTGAAACGCAAAAATATGTAACAAATAAAACTTGTTCGGATTTTGAGTGATTTAAACACAATCGATATTGGATATATTTGCGTGTCTATCTGAAAACCAAAGTACGTACCTACCATAGCATTGGATAGTAATTTAGATAAATAATTACTTTTAAAACAAATCCCTTATACAACAAATTATATTGTATGTCTTGGGATTAGCTAAGCCAACCTTATTAGAAAAAACAGCTTTATCATTATGGTAATAATCATATGACATATTGTAACATATAAATATTTAGGTTCTTATAACGTTTGCTTTTGGACGTTGCACTATAATGGTAACTTGGTTGCTCCGTTGTAACTTGTTTTACGAGATTCACAACAGGTGAGGCACAAGGCCACCCTCGCCCTACTTTGTATACAAAATGTCTTCATGTGCGTTGTAGACCTTTATTTCCGATACATAGTTCAAGTACCTACATCACTGCTGATAAATTTTGAATGTAGAACGGTTCTAGTATCTACAGAAATATACACCTTGTTCTGAGGTGTATTAGTCACAGAACAGAATGAAACTCTCGTACGTCTAGTATGCTTTATAGAAAGCAATCGCACGATAATTGTTTTCAATTAAAACGATTTAAAGAAATGTTGCGGATATCAAGGGTAGGCTCTGATTCCATCACGATTTATGTGGCGACGAGTGATCTCGGAAAGCTTTTCTAGTTTCCATCGCTACATTATTTTATAATTATCTGTTTATTAACGAGTACAGTTGTTCATTAAATTTGAATACTATATTATCAGTAGAAATTAATTATTATAATATATAATAATGTTGTTAGTTAATTGTTCACAAAAGTTTCAGTTAAGTCTTGTGATAACTTACTTATACTGGCTGTGGTTTTATATAGAGCGGAGGTAAAATCTTCTGTGATGTATTCATATAACCAAAAGATAAATAAAATATTTAGCTGCTGATAATGAGAGCCAAGTTTTTACTTTTTACCGCGAAAAAAATACTTTCCGTTGAAGAATTCCTTTCTAATGTTGTAAAAAGCAATATTTGAGAGTGGAATTTCCATTGGCGCGTGATCCCTTTATAACAATTTTTAGCTAAGAACTTTCCGTTTTAACGGTCATTCATTCGGTCTTGAGAATTCGTGAGGATATTCGCGCGGATATGTTAAATTGAATTACGGGTTCTTATTTTAGATTCGACCAAATATACTATTTATCCAAATTTCAGTATCAGCGACTTTATTACCCTTCGACGAGAGAAACCTAACGGAACCCAGTTGAGGGATTTAAAAAAATCTAGAGGCCGGCTGAAAAATATTAAAAATGTAAGTACCTACATTGGAGGGACACTTCAACCCGTTTCTCTGACGCTGTAATAAAATCCCGAATAAATAGAATCGACGCCGAAGTGTATTTTAGCAAAATGGAGACAGTAAAAGAAAATGAAGTAAAAATTATAATCAGGTAACCCATCCTGCGCCGCGAGGAACCAGGTTTATATTTCTCATCTATTCTATATTTTGAATAAAAAATAAAAACTTCCGTTATACAAAAGACTTTCAATACTTAAAAAATAAGCAGGCAAGTGAAATGTAAAATTCTGAGAGACATACGGGTAATTACACCAAACCAAGTATTTTTGTATCATTGTAATAAATGTATCCATAGATTAATGCAGCAGTGATAGCCAGAAGCAGTGATAGCCAAGTTGGTAGAACGCTTGCCTCGGTAACGAGGATTGTAGGTTCAAACCCCTGCTCGCACCTCTGGGATTTTTCATGTGCGAATCTCATTTTCAACCAAGATTATCACTTGCTAAACGGTGAAGGAAAACATCGTGAGGAAACCTGCATGTCCGAGAGAACCCCTCGAAAGATGTGTGAAGTCTGCCAACCCGCACTGGGCCAGCGTGGTGGACTATGGCCTAAACCCCCGTTGCATTGAGGGGAGGCCCGTGCCCAGCAGTGGGACATAAAAAAGGGCTGGAATTATACTATGTATAGATTAATTTACCGTCGTTTATAAAGTAGAAGAATTATTTGGCGACACAGTCTTCATAAATATTTTAATGAGGACTCTCCCTTCAAAGCTAATCCCCAGTCATTTGGGCATTCGTTTATAATTTGCCTTTCAGATTACTGGCTTTACGGCAATCTGTTGTTATGCCGCTGATCGTTAACAGACCAACGAGTAGCAAGCTCATGAATGGGGAGTATGTCAGCTGAAAACACCCGGCTGCACGGAAATATAACTTTTATCTTTAAGGGTGAAATATTATGTTTGAATGTATTAATTTATTTATGGATATGCCCTTTATTTGTGATGTATTGCTTATAGGTATAATGAAATACAGAATTTATTTTATAATGGGAGATCATATTTTAGGTACATATAAGGAACCTACATGTTGTTACGTTGTTGTTTCATGTTTCAACATGTTTTTTATACAATTTACTTTTTTGCCCGATCCTAGCTATATATATATATACTAGCTATGTGCCTCTGTTAAACTTTCTTATTGCACCTATAGGTTACTAAAGGACTACATGCTCCAAATTCCAAATCTATAGGTATATGGGTTTTGGTTTTGAGTTGTCTGTCAGTTAGTCAGCGTTAAGACTTTTTTTATACATTCTGTATAAGTTAAATTACAAGGGAATTAAAACGTTCCTACCTATTTTCGATTGAATCTTCTAGTTAGTAGGTAGGTACTATTATAATAGTAGGATTGAATAAACGCACCATATTGTCAAACGCTCAAGCTATTATTAATTTTACAATAACTCTTCCAATCAATTCACCAATGCGACCCCTTCATTCTAAAAGCCGTCATACATCTCCTGCTGGGTAAACACAATGAATTAAATCAGATTAACACTTACTTTTACAGCGTAAGCTTTGTAAACGCATTCTAATCAAGATTAGGGCGGCGCGAGGTAATTCTTTACATTTAAATTCGGTCGTCAACAAAGGGCGCTAAATCCGTGTTGAAATAAACAATTTCGCGCGTTGCTGGGGGCTGCCACCGAGCTGTCTGATTTTATCGACAACCGGAATGGGTTGAACTTTAACAGGGACGCTAACGTTACGCATTATTATTATGTGCTATTGAGCAGATATATTTGCTGCTAGTATGGCCGTCCCTAGGTAACCCTTATATTACCCGTCATACAAAATATAACACATATTTAGTTTGTTTTAGGCCATGGAAAATTTAGTCAGTTTGATAGATTTTCCGTGTTGAGCGAACACATACTTAGACCGACCGACCGACTTTAATGTCCTCATGTAGGTTACTCCTTCTTTGGTTTAAAAAGATTCAGTTTACCGTCACGATCATGATATAGTCTTGTAATATGTAGATATATATTATATACCTACTTACGTACGACACTATGCAGATGTAAGTAGGTACACATGACATTTCCGATTAAAAAAATAGGTAGGGTTTAATGACGTTGTATTCACCGATAAAATCCCGACGTATTAATACCTATGTACTTATATAGGACTTAACTACTTTAGAGAAGAAAGTGTAATGACCATTTTCTTTTACGGTTGGAAAACAAATCACTGGAAGTAGGGAAGCACATGAACTGCACCCTGCACTTTATATCAGGTTGACTCACTTCGTATGTCCAGCGAAGTAACAATATTACTTGAATACGGGGTGACAGTACCGTATTTGTTGTTAGCGCAATGTTTTAAATACTTTCTTCAGATGTCGATGATGTGATGTGTGTGTGTGAGTGTTAGCCAAGTTGGTAGAACGTTCGCCTAGGGAACCAGGTATGCAGGTTCAACCCCGGATTTTCATGCTAATCTTATTTTCAATAATGATAATCATTTGCTGTACGGTGAAGGCAATCACCGTTAGGAAACCTTCACATTTATGGAAAGTCATATGATGTTCACCAAATTGTATTGGGCCGGTGGGGTGGTAAATCATCCTCACACTGAAGATTTAGCCCAGCACAATGGCCATAGGCTTACCCCTATTACATTGAAACCCATCCACGAAATATGAGTGCAATGCAGTGCATCTCTGTCTACCTTGCGGGGATAACATGCGTGATGGTGAGCAGATGATGTGACATTGTGACATGTAACAAAAAGCTGGACCTCCCTATTACTTTAGAAAGCCCATTGAAAGGGTTTTACTAATTGTTTTCTTGTGTATGTGTCTTCAATTTGACCTTTTCGCTGATTTATGTAGGTAGTTCTCATAATGTTTTACTACGAAATGAGCTTTGCTTGTCATGTAATAGAGCTTTAAATTACACGCTATACCACACTAGGCTTAGTCTAAATTACTATAATAAACTAATCGTGCGTAAATGGGCTTATATAGTTGCGCTTTAGACCGTCCAAAGGTGTAATGTAATACTATTAGATACCTATAACTACTTTAGATAAGAGTAAAACTTATGTTTGGGACTACCAAGTGACTCTCGTTATTGTTATAGCAACTAGTGTTGTGTTGGATGCTGGTACAATAATCAAGTAGGACATAACGGAAATACCTACGATAATTGCATGTATTTTCCGAAGGGGTACGTAAAGTTATACGGTTTGCTATACTATAATAGTATGGTTTGCTATTTAACAAGCACTCTTTTAACCGACTTCAAAAAGGAAGAGGTTTTAAATTCAACTGTTTTTATTTTAACTTAGCTATAGGTCCCCATAGCACACAATTTTAAACGCCGTCATCCAAAAAAGGGCCTTTTATCAATATCATTATAGATCTCTCGTACACCTTTTCCTTACTAAGTTGTTGGTTAAATAAGGTAATTAACGTGATAAGTGAGAAAGGTCGGCTTACTTACAGGCCGATCGAGAACTGTTCTTGCACTGCAGTGTAAATCACTCGTACCATGGAAAGTGGATGTTGATGGAATGTACGGATGCACCGTAAACGCATTAATTTATGAAATTAATGGTTTGAGCAGGGTGGAAAATAATTTCGTTAACATATAATAATATCAACCCTTTTTAATGTCCCACGGCTGGGCACGGGCCTCCCCTCAATTCGAGGGGGATTAGGCCATAGTCCACCACGCTAGCCCAGTGCGCGTTGGCGGACTTCACACATCTTTCGAGGGGCTCTCTCTCAGACATGCAGGTTTCCTCGCGATGTTTTCCTTCACCGTTTTAGCAAGTGATAATTGTGGTTGAAAAATGAGATTCGCACATGAAATCCCAAAGGTGCGAGCCGGGGTTTGAACCTGCGATCCTCGTTACCGAAGCAAGTCTTCTGCCAACTTGGCTATCACTGCCTGTTCGTTAACATAACACTAGGTAAATAGTTTTTCTTCCTAGGCCTCTGCTACGAACGCACAAGAAAACTTAGGACCTTTGATTTTGAACTTGCATGATAAAGAAAGTTCCAGTGGTAAAGTAAAAAAGTTGCTAGATGTTCCTTATTAGAGACGATTGTTCCAACTGCTGTGTACCATTTGTGGTTTTCCTTTTGTGAGCACATGCTGCGGAACCATTATCGCGCTTCCTAATTAGTAGGGCGCGCCATGTTCCAGTAGTGAACAGAGCGCCGAACTATCGCTTGTGCAATCTCAGGTAAGCCAATACACAGCAAGATTCAGAAAGCGTTTACTAAATTCGTTTCTTTAGCGCATTTGTAATGATAATGTGAAGCAAGAATTTTAATATTTCAATAAACAATATTAGTCATTTTGTTGAGAACATTTTTTTCTTTTAGAAGTAACCTATTGATGTTCTGACGTCATATAATGACTCCCAAATGCGGTATAAAGGCAGTGATAGCCATGTTGGCAGAAGGCTTGCCTCGTGAAGGAAAACGTCGTGAGAAAACCTGCATGTCTGAACCCCTCGAAACCCCTCGAAAGATGTGTCAAGTCCGCCAACCCGCACTGGGCCAGCGCGTGGTGGACTATGGCCTAATCCCCCCCTCGCATTGAGGGGAGGCGCGTGCTCAGCAGTGGGACATTAAAAAAGGGATGGAATTATTATAAATGCGGTAAAGAAGCACGGTTCAAAAGTTTGTATGCTCTTTCTGGAACACGCTGTAGGGTTAACTGTGTGACTTAACACAAAGGGACTGTCTTCGTGAAAATGATGCCGGTGATAATTTGCATGCACTGAATTAGCACCTCGCCTCACTTCGCCGACACTGTGCGCTAACGTTGCGCTTACTTGGTCGTATATTTTCAGGTTTCAAAAATAATTTAATTAATCTAGTTAGACTAGCGTTACAAATTTTAGAACAAAACACGTGATGTAACGAAATACTTTAAAGTACTTATACTACTACAAGTTAAATTAATATGAAAACAAAAGCAATATATCTGCATGAAGGATACTAATGATTTGAGAGTTTTTGTATGGAGCATGTCTAGCATTCTTGAATTGATATTGGTGTACCCAACTGAATAATATAGATATTTTGTTTCTAAAACAGGCTAAAATCTTATGTAGAAGCACAGCTTTAAGTACTGCCAAAATGTTCCAATTCTCTGAGTATACAGAGAACGCAATACAATTTAAAGTTAAAGTTAATGATATACAATCTCTAGTTTATTTTTTTATTACAACTACTCCTCGTAGTTGATTGAAAGGTATTAATAAAATGTAATAGGTATTTACGAAAAAACGCATACCGGTGTAGAGACGTTCTTTGTATGTTGTGAACCGACTATTAAACCTAACATATGTTTCCTATACATATTTGACAACTTAACTCTTATTCTACCCTTCAAAAATCTCATTACTCATCGTTACGAGCATCGCAGACAAATGTTGCATTAAGTTTATTGCCAAAATGTCAACATTTAAATGTAGCCAGGGTTAATGTAATTACACAAAAAAATGTCTAAGGGGACTGTATAAAAAGTTACGTAGCGACACGTTAAAATATCAATTGTAGTGAGTAAGTACGTTATTGGCGTACCAATATAACGGTACCAATGTAACATACTTACGGATTATTCCATTTCTAAATGTAGACGTAGCATCAGTAAAATTATGTGTTGTCGCACATGAGTGCTTAAATAAGGGACATTGAGCTTTTAGTTAAGTTTCACTTCACTTTGAATTCAAGTGGGTAGCGCAGTACCTGATAAAGTACCTACGTTTTCCGTTTCAAGTGCACAAGGACACACCGTGCTGCATCGACTGAGTGGTTTCACCGCAGTCGCACTGCATCAGGAAAATATTCCTGGTACTTATTAAGTACCTATTATATTGAGTTTCATCCTCTGCAAAATAAGAAAATATAATACTCTAACCCATACCTTGAATATGCAATAATAATGACCTGAAAAACCAAACAGCGAGGCAGAGAGATTAACGTTCATGTACGCATTTCAAGTTCTGCGTTCCGCGACCTTTACAATATAATGTTGAATGTATAGGTATCTGTAAGTTCGCTTGGATAGGTACTGTAACCATTCCCAACAGACGACCGCCTGGAACATTAATTAGTAAAATACAGAACATTATTTTGTTTAATAACGTACCTACCTACTAATTTGTTTACATTCCAATAAAGCTTGTTTAAGCTCCACCATCAAAGAGCTAATTTGATTTACCTGTAAAGCTTAATCCAATCTGTTACGGACGTATTTATGCCAAGTTTCGCAACGAAGGGGATCATTAAAACACCCCAAACAAGGGCTGTGCCCATGCGTTGGCACATCCCGGCGACGCCACGCGCCGCGTGTCGCAGGTCGCCGGCCGCCCCGCCGGCGCCATCCAACCATACCATGTAGTTCAGGAGTCAGTGTGCCCGCAACCTATTTTCTGTTGCCAAAACACCCGACATAATATGCCGTAACAAAATATTAATATTCTTTGTTGATAAATAGGTCACTGTTTTACGTTAGAGTTCCAATAACATCTCTATTTGTGGATAAAAATTTACCATCATTTGGTCGTTCGCTAAAAATATGTACCACGAGTTATCGAAGTGTCTTAAGCGAATACCTAGGACAAAGCAAAACGCACTTACAGCCGTTCCCATAAATACTAAATAACTTTACTTCCAACTGGAAACAAAAATTGAATTGGCGCAGGATTTGTGCGATAGCCAGACATTGGATTATGTAGCTTTACTGAAACGTGAGCAGTTCACCAAAATTTAAATATTACATATAAACATTAATATTACACGAGGTTGGGTACAATACGGTCTGACACCGAGAATATTCATTCGTGTACGCCCGCCGCGACTGTCCGTTGCACACACCCGTTGATAGGCACTCCATTCCGAGCTCCACTACGTAACTAGGTAAATTAAAAACGTCTGGGCATCGAACCCTTTCAATTTGATCTTATCGGTGAACCTTAAACACAAAATATCCCTACTATCGTCTTTTTTGGTGATGACATGTTAGAAAAGAGCAGTGATAGCCAATTTGGTAGAACGCTTGCCTCGGTAACGAGGATCGCAGGTTGAAACCCCGGCTCGTACCGCTGGGATTTCATTTCATGAACAAATCTCATTTTCAACCACGATTGTCACTTGCTAAACGGTGAAGGAAAAACATCGCGAGGAAACCTGCAATCTGAGAAAACTCCTCGAAAGACTTGTAACGTCCGCCAACCTGCACTGGACCAGCGTGGTGGACTATGACCTATTCCCGCTCGCATTGAGGAGAGGCCCGTGCCCAACAATGAGACATTAAAAGGGCTGGTATAACATTCAGTGCTCTGACTCTCAAGATCTCGGCTGATAGTGGTGCCGTTAAGTATCGGATTGGTCGTAAATTAGATTAGAACAATTACACAGTTTCCTTTCCGCCTTGTCGATAGTCCATAACTTTCTTGTATCTCGGTCATTAATTAGATGAGATCTAATTCCTTTGGTTTCTGTTTTTATTGCGTTTTGTAATCTGTCTACTCTTTCGGTTGTATTTCCTGTGTCAAGTTGATTCAGAAAAGGTATTGGCTTTGAACGTTAAAACACTATGTGAAGTTAGAATTTGGATAAGTCAATTTAAAAAAAAACGTTCGTTCGTTTGTTTTCTGCGCATTATAATGTTATGTCTGTATTACGAGATAGGCAGGTAAGTTACATTAAAATCAACAAGCCAGGTAACTGAATATTTTTTGTAAGCGAATAGGACAAAGCCAACACGGCATTTTTTTCCCTCAAATTATAATCATTCAAAAGCTTACGGGGATTTTAGGGACAAATTTGCTGTCGTGGCTTAGCTTGTGTAGGCTTTCAATTTGTGCCAGTGGATGTTGTATGAATAAGATTTAATGTCGTATAACTTTATTTGTGTTATTGCTTGCTTCAGGTTTTACAATATGCCACAGAATAGGTTATAGTACTACGTGGCACCTTTATCTTTGTAGTCGAAAAACAACATTCATGTTGTCGCGCTCTGTATCAAAGCAATTGACGCGTGACTATGTAGAATCATATATCTATATTACATAATCATATAAATATAGAGTCCTAGATATATTATGATAATGTTATAGGTACTTATGCATCTATACTATACTATACTATTATTTAAAGGATAACACAAAATGATAAAAGAAAAATCACGAAACGTATTTATTTTCATAATGTAAGGATATACTATGTTGGATGTTTATAATGGACAAATGTTTTGATTTTATATCTGAGCTGAGATTAGCATACTCTCGACAAAATAGAATCGTGAATTCGTTTGAAACCTTTGTGAAGCGTTATTTGGAATGAATACAATAATTATTGTTTAGATCAAAAAATCTGGAAAGCTGGAATGCTTTTGTGAAAATATAATAAAACAAGATGAATGTAATATAGTTTACTGAACCCATAAAAAAAATATATATCACCATAAATGATCAAAAGGCATTTATAATTGTCCTAACTTATCAATATTTAATCGATTATCGTTTATTGGTGCACACAATCACAACAATGTGTATATACTTTACGAAAGATATAAAAATCGCCATACAAACACACCAACTGGTCCCAAACAAGAAAAGCTTATATGGGTTCAATGTACTAGGGCAAATCAAGGTGAACGAAAAATATATTTTTTTAAAATTTTGTACAAAGGGTAGCGAAACCTCAACCATCTGGGGCAGTGAGAAAGTTTCTTATTCCCTCCTATTATCCTAGGCTGTAATATCTATTTTTATTTTACAAATGCACATTTTAAGTAGCTCAGACCGTGTCCCTACGTAGGCTCAAATGATGTGAGAGTAAAAATAATGGAAATAAAGAATGATGGACATCCTTATTCTTCAGTAGACAATCTAGAAGAAAAATGTATGAAAGGTATCTATACATATAAATAAAATTGGAGTGTCTGTTTGTAATATTAAAATAACCGCTTTTTACTAAGTGCATTTGGATGTATACACGTTACCTATACCGAAACAACATTTTTTACAATTTTTGTCTGTCTGTCTGTCTGTCTGTCCGTCTGTCTGTCTATCTGTCTGTCTGTCTGTCTGTCTGTCTGTCTGTCTGTCTGTTTGTTCCGGGTAATCTCTGAAATGGCTGGACCGATTTTGACGGGAATTTCACTGGCAGATAGCTGATGTAACAAGGAGTAACATAGGCTACTTTTATTTAAAAAAAAAAAATGAATCTCTCGAAAAAAAATTAAAACCAATGTTGCAGCGCTGCGCCTGATTAAAGTTTGATAGCAACAATCTGCAATGCGTCCCGCGGGATCAGAACGCGAGCAGGCTGTTGCCAACGCCTGAGTCTTTGTTAAATACCACGCGGACGAAGTCGCGGGCAACAGCTAGTTATAAATATAATCGTATTGGTACGGCATAGAGATTGTTTTGCTCAAACAATTGAAACTTCTAATTGTAGATAAATGAATCTGCCGAGATCCTATTAAAAAAAACGAAAATACCACATCAAAAAGAAAATCATGAAAATAAATACACATTTAAAAAGCTCTTCGCTCTTCTATCAGTAAATCGAATGATTCCATAAATAAACTATTTATCTCAACGAGGCATATCACCGCGCAATAATCAGGCAACAATAAATCCAGTGCCGTACATTTGCGAATGAATTCCAACAACAACGCGATACAGGTACTATCCCAATAATTATTAATGAGAGTTTTAATTGGCTCACTATATGGACCGAAGCTGCATGCATTTTAAATATAGTCTCTCTCTAGGGTTTAGTGTTAGAATAGCCTCGGTAATACGCAGTTTGTTGGTACACCTGCTCGACTACGTATTGCCATTGTTTCGATAATGGATGAGATCGGATCGTTATTAGAACAGCCATGGGACCCATAGCGCGAACATTTAATTATGGCTGTTTAAAAGCTTTATTCATTGAAAATAGTATTATACTTCTGTTTCTCGAAGGAGGATTAGAACTGCGGTTGTATGTTAAAACAATCACCTTATAATCGAGTTGAATTGGCATCATATGTATATGTAGGTCTGAACACATGTTAAAGCCAAAGTCAAATCGGACCGCGACCTCAACTGAGAAGATACGGACGGACAGACGAAACTCTCAGAGGACTTGTCTTTTTATTTAGAATGTTCCCTCTCATTCACTCAGTATAATGTCAGCATATTTAAATCGCCTATTGAGATCATGCAAGTTACAAAGGTTTAATTATTATACGTTGCCGATGGTGTTAATTACAATCTATCACTTTGCACAACCCGGGAATCAAACCTCTAGACCTAGAGATAGTCCTAGTAGTATTATATCTAAATTCTACCTCTATCATTATTAAGACAAAAAGGTTTTATCACTCTGTGCCAAACCACAGCCACTTGGCAATATGCCCAGAAGGCTAGCAGCATTGCTATAATATGTTGCAGGTAAAAAGAAATCCAAGCCAGCTGATCATACTTAGATGAGGATCACGGAATTAAGAATGTGGTTATCTCATTCTAATGTACTGTAAATAACGTTAAATAATAATGAGCTTAGAAGAAAGATGAAAGACATCGAATATACTATTTCTTTATCGTAATAATAAAAAGGTCACCTTGTCACAAGGTTAAACGTACCTTTCGGAATGGAAAATAAATATTTATAAAGCATTTTGTCTATGACGTCTTTGCCCATAAAAGTTTGTTGAGTAGACAAAAAGGCGGAAAGTTTTAACGAGATTTGGTAGAAGGTATTGGAAAATACACGCGTTATAGGTAGACAAAAATAAATGACCGTGACCGTCGTTTCTGGAGACTTATTAATTCATAGTATGTAAAGGTGGAAAGCTTAGTTGTTTTTTTTTTAAATATCGTCAGACGAACACCAATTTTACGGTCCCACACTAAGCATCGCTTGTATTGTGGGTGCCGTACAACAGACTGGGGGCAAACCCAGTATATAATACTTATATAGGCATTAAACATCATGTGCAACACACAAAGTATGTCCCTACCAGTATTAGAACCCGGGACCTTCGGCGCATTAGGCAGGGTCGCTACCAACTGAGCTCATCAACTGAGCCGTCAATAATATCTAAGAACATTAAAAATTACGCCTATCTAATGTGTAATATATATGTATCATGTATATGTTAATACATGTACAAACAATGTACAAACAATAACAAACATTATTAAACTTTTTTAAATATAGAAATACTCAGAGTAATGTTGGATTTACAAGAGGACAGTAACAAGTAGAACATTGGAAATGGACACTTGTCACTTCGTATGGCTTGCCGAGCTGTTTACACAAAGACACTTGCTACTCGTACTTGTTACTGGCACACCTATAAACCGAGTATCAGTAAAATATTATTTCTTTCCAGTCGAAGCTGTATAACACAGATTTTAATGATTTAAATAACTGGCATTTATACAAAAAAAAACAAACGGCATAAACAAGGTTTGCTGTCGTCATAAAGTCGCGAACACAATAATAAGCGCTACATAGCGGCCCCGCAATGCGTTTATCAGCCCACATCGAGCAATTGCCCTACTTCGTCCGAAAGTGGACCTGTTTAACCAAGTTAAGTAGACATTATGCCGTCTGTCTCTACTCTCTACTTGACTATGAATTATTTTGTATCATCATTCGAGGTATTTCGCGTACATTTTCACAGTCCTTTTATCATATTTTTATTTAAAAATGCTGCCCGCTGGTTAGCGCATCACTTGAGAACAGCTGAACCGTAAGGTTAATTTTAAAAATATTTGTAGTTACACAAATCAGAAAAAAAAGAAAATATTTTCTAGAACACAGGAAAATTTAGGTAAAACTGAATGTCCCTATTTCCGTAGAAATTTGGCCAGTATCATATTAAAATTGTTATATGGTCAAACGATTTTCACGTACTTTGAATTTTCTTTATATGTTTTTGTCTCTAGATTATTGGTGTGCAATAGATACTACCTATACTAATTCTATCTAGGTACCTTTTAGGCTAGTAGTAAATAGTATGGGCGTGAAGCTATAAGAGCTCAGTGACAGACAGAATCCGGCGCGGCTGCGCAATGCGATTATTGTACCAAATTGCGACAATTGCTACACATAGTCCAAGAATAGACGCTTCTAACAGACTTATACCTATTTTTTTTTTAAATAATTTTTGCTTTCATACGTTACTATTGCAGAATTAATGTTAGGACTCTTTTATTACGTAGAATGCTGAATCGTTGCATCTATAAAACAAGTTTTGATAAAAAATGCAAACGCGTGCCAGACAGCAGGTGAGTGCACTTTGCAGTGCCCCGCCGCTGCGAGATGATTAAATTTTATCACACACTTGAACAATCAGAGGGAGTTGGGTTTTCATTATAACTGCAACGTCGTCGCCCCTTTTGCGCTGAATATTTTTAAAAGGTAAGGCTCATGTTTGTACGTCAAGAAAATACCGAGATATACACTATACAAATGGGGAAGCGGGACCCACCACTGACCTTACCCTATAAACTACCCTTTAACCAAACAAGTTGATCGATAAGCAAAGAAGCCAATAAAACCGAACTCCTCTAAGATGTCAGTCGAGAAACTGTTTGTCATGAGTGTCGGGACTCTAATTAATATGCAATTCTCAGCGAAACGATGTGAATCTAGAAAAGTATTCGACACGTGTTTCGCCTCTAGACGAGGCATCCTCAGGACGGCTAGGATACGAATGAGCTCATGCGATTAAACAATGGATTTCCGCCAAGTATCGTCTAGTACTATCAACTATGGCATATAATAACCGAATTGCACACAAAAACGGTATAATTTTTTGTCATAAAAAATCTTTACACAGCACTACTCACATTAACCCCAAAATTTTATTTACAATGGAATTACAAAGCACTATTCTTGTTAAACATATTTCGTATTTTAATGATGCTGATAGCTTAAATACCTAGTTAATTTATATTTTTTCCGGGAAATGGAATTCCGCGGGATGGGATAAATTTCCCGGGGATAGTCAAAACGCCACGTGCACGAAGTTTGCCGGCATTGCTTAGTCCAAGACATGTGGTATACTATTATTATAATAGTTGTTTATTACCTACGCTATAGGTTTTCAAGTTTCACCTTCACATTGCGAGAATTCGAAGGCCACGAAGGTGCTTTTAGGTACATATGAGTACTAACTAAGTAAGCGGCGTCAGGCCTCACGGGAGCCCATTGTGCGCGACCGTACGTGATTTCTATTAACATTTCCCTGTTTTCTTTGTTTGAATTATTGTTTGAAGTGTTTCACTTTCGTTTGTACCTACACGTGACTTGCGTTTAATACAACGTGAGGTAGTACGAATTTACGAAATAGACTTTGTTGAAAGTAACTATAAGTACAATATAAGTAGTAGTACAATATATTGAAGTATTTTTGCAATCTTTATTCCAGCTAAATCAAAACATTCATATAGCGTTTGAGGCAGTTGTAAAAAATGCAGGGAACAGGCAATCAGTTTACAATTTTAACATTTAATTTTTGCATCACAGTAAACATCATTCTATTAACCACGTTGTAAATTGAATTTACTTTACCAAAATAAATAACAGATTTTTTTTTAAATCTACTGATTTACCCATTTTTTTTGTACAAATTCAATCAAATGTCTGCTAAGGGCAGACATTTGGGCATTTATTCGGGGCTAAGGTTTACCCCGAAACATGACGATATTAGTGAAAACCCAATGTGACTGTATTATGGCACTTACTTGGTATTTAAAATGTATGAATAAGAGCTTGCACTTCCGAATTATTATCCTGTAAGTACTAAAAATGAATAAACCATTAAAGCCCTGCTCTTGTTCGCAGTTTCTGGCGTTGTTGGAGCGCAATGCGGTCGCGAACACGACTCTACACTACAGACAGATGACACTATTCGCGCCAACCAATGAAGCTTTTCAGAGGTACAACGGTGAGCTGGATGACTCGCTGGTCCTCTACCATGTAGGTGAGTTATCGGAGTCGTGAACAGGAATATTTCGCTCCACAAGGGTGATGCATTAAAGACTGGATAAGCATTCGATTTGGACTAAACATACCGAGTAGTATGCGAATCAAGCTTTTCTCGAAGACGTGTCTAGGCTTAGACTAAGTAATAATACCGAAGTAGTAACATAAACGACATATTGAAGCCCAAGCCAAGCTGATTTGTGTCGTTCACACAAATAACGACCTTATGGACACTCAAATTCGAGTTTTCCACACAAATTGTTTTTTTTTAATACGCTATATTATGTAGTTTACGACATCAGTATTATTGCGTCCTTTTAAGACTAGGGTTAAATCGCATTGTCTTTGTTGGAAACCAGGATTGCAGGAATGTGTACTGCGCCATGTTTCCAAAAAGATGGCTATCCGGAGCCGGAAATCTAATATTCAGATCGCGTACAACTTAATCCAAGTTTAATTGCCTCACAGAATAGGGTCGCCCCAGAAATAGTAAAGTGAATTATGTTAAAACATCTTAGCTAATGTAGACTCAAAATCTTTTCAGTAACTAAGTAATTTTAAGATACTTGAATGTGCAAAGACTTTAAGCTTAGAGGCTAAGTAGTTAGCATACAAAGTAACTTAAGGTAAATAGGACACGTCACATCTTGAATCCTAAATTGAAGCAAGTTTGTCTCTTGTTTACTGTTTGTGATGCTGGCTGCATGTTCATAAATTTTAATATTTTGTATACATCCTACCTCATAGTTTCCCTCGGCGTACCGCGGGGATTGCAAACTTTTCATTACATTAAAACCGCGTGTAACGAGAGTTTCTGGCCTGATTTCATGAAAATAACATAGAAGAGAGAAAATAAACATAAACTATGGCCTGAAACCTGGCATTGAATGAGAGTGTGCCCTGAGTTTAGTGTGTAATCGCCTAATAGTCTACTCAAAAATGTAATCCTTATATGTGTATTTATTTCCATTTACTAGTTTAGCGGAAAAGGGAAGATCTACCAGCCAGGCGGGTGGTATGCCTGGCGCGGCCGCTATGCCCCGACGGTTATTGTCGGAATCTTGTAAATATGTTACGTGCTCCGAAAACTCTTATAGCGCGATTCAGGATTGTGTTGTGAATAGTCTATTTGTTCTGAATGCGTCTACAGCGCCATCTGTGTAGCTTGTGGTGCAGTTGAAGGGGTTGCTACACTAGCATCGCTTCGTCTATTTAATAAATGGTAATAGTTCAAATGTGTTCCAGCAAATCTCGCGACGACGTTGTCTAACATGGACTACGCAATATCGTCGGATCTCGACGGCCACCCGCCGCTGTGGGTGACGACGCGCCGCAGCGCCATGCATGACGACATTTATGTTAATAACGCCAAAGTATACGTCGGCAGATCCTATCAGGCCGTCAATAGGAACAACAAGATGCAAGTGAGTTTTATTTTCTTCGATACATTCTCTTGACATAGACAATACTAATATAGTTTCTCCAAATAAAAATAAATCACTTCTGGCAAATGCTACTGGCATTTGCCTATGTTTACGTAGCTTGATAGACATGTAGGCATCATCGGTGGCTTAACTCATAGTATCCGCTATAAGTATCGCTAGCTATACATCTCACTTTCTGTAGTCAAGTAAACTATTGGACGTTGAAATATTTACAATGTGTGTTGTAACTTAACATTACAATGATTTTTTTCCATTCAAAGCACCAATATATACATAATCCTGCACTCTATTATGAAGAACATAATGTCCATTTTTAGGTATTGCACGTGATCGACCAAGTTCTGCAGCCACTTCAGCCTCACGGTCCTAGCTCGATGAACTCGCCCGTGTATAATCCCAATGCATTTAACTTTTTGGAAAATTCTGATCTCTTCAACATTGGACAATACAGACTGAGGTAATAACTTAATTTGTATCTACTGAAATTCAATAGGTATAAAAATTCAAGTGAGACGCTTAGAACTAAGCTCAACTGCCCTACAAACATATTATTTTGTTGTTTTATGCGAAAATGTATCTTAGTGGACAATATTTTTCATACAAAGTCGACCCTCTTAATCTTGAATATTTCAGAGTCGACATTTGAACATATTTTTTTATAAAAGGTCTAATGATAAAACTATGAAGGTACCTATTTGTAGCACTCTTATCTATACATTTTATTTCGTATTCGAGGAACCCATAATATTACCCTTGGTTGTAATTACAGCTAAAGCCTTATTCCTTAATAACCCTTAAATACACGTTATAATATAAGCAAGTAGGTAATAATAGAATGTTGGTAAACAACCGCTCATTACAGGGCAACTTTAAAAATTAATTACCGCCTAGCGTGTTTCAATTAGGATGAAACTGCCCGAACTAAGTTATCGTGCCATTGAACTTTTTGTTCGCGTATACTAGACATAGTATACATACTTTACAAATTTACCGCATACTTGTTTATTGCAATTGTTGCGACTTAATAAAAATATTTTAATTTAATTTTTATTTCACAGATCCTTCAGACAAAAAGTGAGTCAGTTGAAAAAAAGCAAAGTATTCGATACGGAAGGCAGACACACTTTCTTCATGCCAGTTGACGAAGGTTTTAAGGTAAATAATAGTACCTCAAACTCTGGGAGTATTTAACAATATTCTGTTTTTTTTATTTAAACTATATGAAAAAAATACAAGTGGGAATTGGTTCGCTCCTTAAACCACAGCATAGAGAAGAGAATATACTTGCTACGTACCACAATACCACAGTGTAAAGAGCTCCTCGCGTATTATCAACGAAATGTAGGTATGTGCAACATATAGTGCACGAATGCCTACTCGGGAAAACTCGGGGCCGATGTTTTTATTTTTCGAATATTTTCAGCCAACCACACGGTCGGATTTAATAGACGAGAAGGTGATAGACGGTCACGTGATCCCACACCACGTGCTGTTCACCCACGCCACCACCGACGGCACGGAGTTCGAGACTTTGGCCTTTGGCGATAACGTCAAGGTCATTATCTCATTCAGCACTGCAATGAATGGTCGCGAGGAGTTAAGTAAGTTGACACATTATATATGTATACTTAGAACACTTCAATTTAATTTGGATATAAAGTTTTTGGCAATATTGTGGTCAATTTTAGATTTCGTCACTTTACTCCTGAATTAATATCCCTCACTAAGTATTAATTAAAACAGTACCTATGTATTTAATATAGTGAATATTTCGTTCTAATCGTAATTTTCAGTCAGAAAAGTCAGTTGCGAGGCATAGGACTCATATATCCATAAGACTAAAGGAAATCGCGTAAAATATATGTAGCTTTGATTTAACCGTGACATTAATAATGCATAGCGTACGTAAAGTCCAACACTGTGGCTGGGGATGCCAAACACTCTCGCGGCGTCGTGTTAGCGGACATCGTGAGAGCCAACATTCCAGTCAAGAACGGCGTCGTGCACCTCATACAGCGGCCCTTGATGGTGGTCGACACCACCGTCATCGACTTTCTCAGGGTAAGGAAGCTAAACTAAGTTTAGAACGTACAGTGGTTAAAGAATGGTGGAAGCTTCTGAATTTACTTCAAGTTCTTTTTTTCCTATAAAAATCGTGTCGTCGGAATAAACTATTTTTTCGGATTTTATCGCGTTTATTTTATAAATTCCGAAAACATAATTTTATTTCAATGCGTAGTATTCGCGTATGAAATAAATCTTCTCGTTGTTAACTTATTGATTTACGATTGCGATAACCGTTTAAATGAAGTGCATTTTCTTCATAACACATTTCCTCATTCTTAAATTACAGACATCTCCAAGTACTATATTTTTTTAAATTAATTGTGACTAAATTTTACGCCGCATTATCTGAAAGTATAATTGACTTTTCGCTCCATTTTATGGGAACCAGGCGATGAAGGTAAAACAAATAGAATCTTTTACACGTATTTCCATTTTATTAACCATCTTTGTGTGTGTTACCTTATATTTCTGTTTCTTTACATTTCTTAGAATTTACCTCGTAATAAATCAAAGCACGTTTTAAAGTAACTGTATATGTGCGATCAACCGTAAATAGAAGTATTATTTTAATCTGGTTAGCTTAACCTGCAATGTATATTATAGTTAGTAGTATCCATAATCATCGGTCAAATTTAGGTTGATTTACTTGTCTATCTTTAGGCGTAGGTATAACGACGTGCAAAGCAACGTGATGTCCTGTAAAACTCGCCATCCATACTTTGATTGAAACAGTATTCCAATAGAATTACCTATTGTTAATGATACTAAATGAAAATTGTATTTATAATTGCGCTTTTATTATTAAAATAATATTTACATGAATATACCGATGATGCCTTTTAGTACAGGTAGGTATAATAAATATATATATTATTGTATTAATATATTTCTATGCATCCCCGCTCGGTTGGATCCTGCGTTCCTGCATGGTCTTGACATCTTTAGGGAATCGTAAGTACCTGTCGCCTTATATGCATGTTTTGTTAGATCCATAGACTTCCTTTCTTCTTAAAATATTTTTTATTACATACATGTTATTATCTTTCTCACAAATTGTAGCTTGTCCTTTTAACATTACTTATACGGCGTAATTTAAAGGTAAAGTACAATCTGTTCAATCTAGAGATAAATAATTTAGAACAGTAGCTCTAGCTTAAACGCTAAAAGAGAATGTAATTACGCGTTTTAATAAAAATAAATTGTACGCTTATTTACAGCGATCACGGAGATCTATGTTAAATAATGATTTTTGAACATAACTCCCAAGCTGTGTTTTCAATAAGATTTATTAAATAATCTCCCGGTATCTCAACTTCTAAACTAATCTTTAAAAAAATCTGTAAACAGGAAAAGGATGATGGACCACTCTGCAAATTCTACGAGGTGATCATGGACTTGGGGGCAAACAATCAGTTCCTCAACGAACTCACTTTGGCGAAAGACATCACTCTGTTTGCGCCTTCGAATGAAGCTTGGCTCGATTACAGCGTGCAAAATATTATCAGGTGGCTACCTCTTTTTATCTTGCGTCGTTGTGTTTATTTACTACTAGCTGTTGCCCGCGACTTCGTCCGCGTGGTATTTAACAAAGACAACCGTTGACAACAGCCTGCTCGCCCATTCTGAGCCCGCGGGACGCATTACAGATTGTTGCTATCAAAGTTAATCAGGCGCTGCGCTGCAACATTGGTTTTAATTTTTTTTCGTGAGATCCTATGTTTTTTTCTGAAATAAAAGTAGCCTAAGTTACTCCTTGTTACATCAGCTATCTGCCAGTGAAAGTCCCGTCAAAATCGGTCCAGCCATTTCAGAGATTAGTCGAAACAAACAGATAAACAGACAGACAAAATGTGGTTTTGGTATATGTATCGTGTATGGTTATTTTAATATTATAAACGGACACTCCAATTTTATTTATTTGTATAGATGTCTATTATATTTGCAATATTTTTTTATAGAAATCATCAGAGGCTAAAAGATATTTTGAGCTTGCATCTGGTTCGAGAGAGACTGCCTTTGGACGCAATAATACATAACAACATGAATCAGGTAAATATTTTAACGCGACAGCTTTTGGGGCAATTCACATGCTGCTACGTAATTTATAATTCGCAACAGGATATGTCAGAATCTAGGAATTATTATATTCAATTCCGATTAATGTAAATCTCGTTTCCTGTGTATCTCTGTTAATCTCTGTTTCGTTGCTGCTATTCGGAATCAGCTCCCGGGAACTGTACGTTTATACAATTTACATACGATTTTTTCGTCTTGTGTTTTATAATTATGTTTAAATGAGTAAATGTTTATGTGGTAGCATGATCCTCATGTAATTAACAATGTGTATTTATGTCGTGTTGTTTTATATTTGTGTTCATTTTATAGATGGTACTAAAATGGAGAATAAATGGTCCATTATATATTTTTCTTACATCTTAAATAGAATATCCTTTTTAATACATCACCGCATGGATGTGGAATGTAATAGGATTAAAATTCATGTTTATAGAAAATATTACATTTATTGACGTTATTCTAGATTTATCAAGCACCAACAGCTTCACCTCGCAAGTATCTCTACTTCAACGTTCTGACGCGCGGTCAGAATCAGACCTTGACAGTCGAAGGCGCCGGAGTCAACGCTACGGTGACACTGCCCAACATTGCAGCGACCAATGGCTTTGTTCACATCATCGACAGGGTCCTTGGGGTTCCTTACACCACAGTGTTTGAAAAGTTGAAAACCGATCCTATGCTAAAGTACGTAAGGTTACAAAATTCAATAATGAAACAGCTACTTATTGTTTGCAATTTATATTTTGCCATACATTTAAAAAAATACATGAATCTACACCGCGTACGAATATTAATCAACCCAGCAGGGTTAATAACTCGCTCTATTGTTCCAGCATCACGTACCACCTCGGCAATCGCGGCATGTTCAACCAACTACTGAACGACATGGAACATCGCTACACATACTTCGTGCCCCGAGATCACGCTTGGCTCAAATTCCAGATCAAACATCCTTCAGCGTTCAAAGCACTTTTCAATGAAGATTTTGGTTATTACGTAAGTTTTCAATGTACGGATTGATTCGAGTCAGAAAAGGTGTGCTAAACTTTAAATTTGCCCTTCGCAAACCGCGACTTCTTTATTCTTCTGATGGGCTGTGTCATTATGTAACTGAGCATTTAGACATGTTTATTTAAAAAAAAGTTAGGAACACATTTCTGAATTCACATAATGATTACAAATTCGTTAAAGAAACGCAGGCTCAAAGGATAGTATACCATTTCTGAATTACCCTGTATATATATTTTTTTCTGCATTTACTTCCTATGATTTCGCCTGACCTAGTCTTGTACTATGTACACAATCGGTCGAATGCCTTTATTAGAATAATATAGCCATTTAATCCGTTATTTTTCAGACGAAACAAATTTTAGAGCGTCATGTGATCCGATCCAGTCGAGCGTACACTGTATCTGATTTGAAACTCCTCGCCAACGAAACGCATCCCATCGTGCTGCCGACATCGCGCGACCCCCTGCGGCTGCGTGTTAAGGAATCTGATAAGAGTAAGCTTTTAACAGTTCATTATCTTTATTTGAATCTTGGAAGTTATAGACACAATTTAGATTCGTATCCTCTTGAAATGTGAGGAGCCTAATACAATCTGCATTATTTTATTTTCACAAATTTTCGATCATTTCTACAGGTCTGCAAATTCCCTTCAAATTTGTATTGTTGTGCTTGTGTTTATGTGCAGCATGAGCAAATATTAAAACTGAAGTCACTATGAGTCCATTTCAAATTTCACAGCTTACTACGTTGAATGGAACGGTCACTGGATCCACGTATTCAGACCAGATGTTGAATGCACCAATGGCATTATTCACGTCATCGACGAGCCGTTCGTATTGGAGGGCGACATCCGCGCCACCGGCGGCGCACACAAAACAGCCTTCGAGTACACGTACTTGATGCTTTTAGTTTTTATTTTCTTGTAAAATATTTGGAATACTGAACGTCCTATATTTTCATTGAGTCAATTATTTGTTTGGACATCAGCCAAATGATTGGTGTTATTTATTCTATTATTGATATAAAACCATGGGCGTAGCCAACTAGCCACAATGGAGCCGAGAGGGGCAGCTCCCTCCTGGCTCATGGAGACAAGCGAAACATATAAGACCGTATCACCACTGATGTCAAAAAGTGATATACCCTCTATAATATTTTGGTAAATGAGAGCAGTGACTTCAGGGAAAGAGCTACTATCATTTTTTGACGATAAAAAGATAATGGTTCAATTCTAGTTCCCTTATTCTGCCCTACCCCGAAGCGAACCCTGGCTACGCCCATATGTGAAACTACAGCATTTGTACATGTGATATTGTTATAAACCTTGATCAGCAATAGTCTCCAAAGATAATCGGTTTATTGCTTTTGGTCACTGCTGGCTATTGAATTATGCATGTAAAACATTAGTTTGGGCACTTTTCGTTACCGTAGCTTGAGTGGTATATAGTTTTAGTATCTAGTAATAAAGCGTCCACAGTTTACTTACCGTATTTTCCTCTTATTTATAGCCAATAATCATGTCTACATATAATAATAGTTATTAGGACATTTTATATAAACATGTTATATGTGTTATAATTATAATATAGTAGTGTTCTAAATATTAATATTATCTACCCGGATTTTTTAGATACATACACTGCCATTTTGTTTTTAATCTGGTATTTAATACAAGACAATGAAATATTGAAAATCATGAAATATTGTTGTTGTTACAGTTATAACTGTGTCAACTTTTTCGTAACCCTGACTCTTTTCCTTGGGAGATAAACTACTTTGAAATTTCGGTGGATAATAGTTTCTAAGAAAACTAAAGTTTTTAAACCCGTTTCGGATATCGTCCGCTGTGCCTTTTTTAATTAATCTCGGTACCTTCTTAAATTTTTGTATAGTGTACCTTTCTGAAATTCTATTTATTTAATATTTAGTTAAAACAATATTGATTTCCTTCCTTATCAAATTTAGGTACAAACATTCCATGTTACACTTATCTTAAAGATGTATTTAATCCAAAATATCTAATAATGTTATATCAGAACATAATAAATCAAATGTTTTTGTTTTGAATGTGCAAATGGTTTCTTATGTGAAACTTATGTTTCAAAATTTCAGCTGCAGAAAATGCGTTATGAATCGGCATCAGAATTATTTAACATAGTAAATACTAAGAAATTTGCATGTTTTGCGACATAAACGCTAGGAAATCATGGGGCTCCCGATCGAGGACCCGTTAACTTCTTATATGAGGAGTATATTAAAATCTTAAATTATTTTGAGCACATAATTTATCCCTGCTTTCATAAATATGAGTAAAAATATGCTAATTTTATACTTAAGCAGAATTCAAAATAATTAATATCCCGTACTTTAGCTTACGGGGCTTATAGTCTGGCCGATGTTCTGTGAGGATCATCAATAAAATCGGCTTTGTGTGATTATTATTAAGATTATTCTTAAATTGAGAGCAAATCAATGATTTTAGTGTATTCTATTAATTGTATATAGGTATGAATGTGCTTATACTTGGTGGTGCATTTGGGATTCCCTTACGTTTACTGAGCTGATGTAAATAATTTATGTAAGTTACGAATAGTTTATTGTAATGAGTGTATAATTATGTAGCTGTTACTTGGAGGCGACTGAAAATTTATCACACTACCTAACTAAAGTAATATAATTATCAATTTTATATACTCAGAAATGCTGCTGTGCTTAGTAAGTATCTACCTACATGTAGTGAACTTTTTGATTGATCGATTTACAAAATGTTGTTTATGAACTTACACTTAACTCTTTACTGAATTTATATTGAGGGTATTCGAAATATTTGCGAATATTTTTACTTTATCATAAAGCAGCATTTCTTATTATTATCAAATAGAATGTCTACAGGCTGTTTAGACAGGTCAGTATATTGAACATTTCGATCTAAATTTGTCGCTTTATAGGGTAACATAAATATACATACACATATTTAAATAATATTTATAAGTGACATTTATATTGAGCCAAAGCTAAATGCTATTTCAGCTATATCATAATTACCTATTTACAGAATAAGATTTTAATATTACAATAGAGTTTAGAGTAGTCCATACGTAAAAGGTTTGGATCTTTCATTGAAGCGATCAATATAACATTGCATTTTTAAATGGTAAACTAGTGGTACGTGGGACGTATTGACCCGAGACAATATAATTTGACCAAATATTGTACCAAATATTTGGTTAAGTACGAAATTGGTATTCCATAAATTAGTGAATGTTCGATGTATTAAAATCTATGTCAAATTAGTTTAAAAGTTATGACGAAGTGTTAAATGAAAAAGAATTTATGTATAAAATATAGATATTGAACCTCTCGTATTGTTTAATTTCATCTCTCATTCTGTTTTAATACTCGAGTCACGTAGAAGGGTAGAGTCAAATTAAATTTGTGTGGACAGTCATTAGTGGACCGTGGCACCGGCTCGGGACAACGGCCGCTTGAAGTATTATGAACAAAACCTAAAACGAAATTAGCAACAAAACGAATTAATTAATTATGCTTACCAAGTGTATTTACAGGTTTTCGAGATAAGAACAAGGCTCGTGTGTTTCTCTATAAAAAAAAATCTGAAAGTAAAAATGTCTTCGTATTTCAAAGCATATATCTAGCGAAGCGTGCGAAGCTTTGCGTGGATACCTACAACGAAATAATTGAACTCAACGCAGCAAAGGTTGCTGTCAGTCTCTTAATCCCATAAGGTTGGAGCGACGACGAATCGCGGCCCTCCCACTAATCTCCCTGATGGATAGCGACACCGCGCATCTCTATGAGGCCTCAAGCCATCCAATTTCGCGGAAACATGTACGTGAAGCTGTTGCGGTTCGTAATTACCTAAATTTAAACAGAGAGCCTCACGAATAAACCATTTAATACGTTTAACAGCTACGTTTATAAACAATGGACCTGAATGAATGCAATTGTACTACCTTCAAACAAAATTAAATTCCAGTGAACAGAGGTAGCGCTGCCAACAGCATTTTCTTCGTAATTTCACACAAATACTTCGAAATTTCAAAGTACCTAATGGCGTCGTAGTCTTATTATAATGTTGTCGTTATAATTTTCTGCACCCAAACATCCTACCATTATCCTCTTCTTATAGATCATACATTCTAAATAATCACTTATTGTTGCCAAATAACAATAATTCTCGCCATGAATGGAAAAGTATTTTGGCACACATACACATTGTGTTACAACAATACGGTATTGTCACAAAATGGATGTCTCTTCACTAGCTTTTGCTGAGTAAACAGATATTTTTTGTACATCCCTTAGAAATAAAATAAACAGGTGGGCTCACTGATACATACTCGTTCCTGATGTACGGTGTGAAAACAAAGCTCTGTCAATATGATATAGAAGTAGTCGTTTTAGATAGTGTATTAGGCGTACATATGTCAATATGAAATGAATTAATGTTCTACATTCAAGTAGGTAATATGTAATATTTTTTATAGCTAAAAGTATATTATTATTCAAATTATCTTTGATGTTCTAGAAAACTCAGGACACCTAAATAATTTTTGGGTGACTACCTTTAGCTGAGTAATTGTTATGTCTTCTACATATTAAGTAATCTATTCTGAATTATAATCGCAGCTTTAAACCTTTTCTGTGGTAAATATATTGTAAATGATAATAAGTAAAAAATAACATATTTATTTATTTAAATGCTTGTATAAATAAAATACTGATATAACAAAAAAATGGGTTCATAGAACTTTAGTTCTAACCGTACCTGGATCCTCTTAAATCTTTCACAAAATAAATGCAAGCTGTTACGTCGACCTCCACTCGCGGGGAAAAATAAAAGTTTTCACTGAGTCGATTTATCTTCACACGCTCAAAGTGGAGGTATGGGGAACCCGAATGGTAACACACTCCTTTTATTATCACTCGCGCTTACTCATGGGTTTGTAAGCTCGTATTTGTACAGAGCGATCGTCAAGCGGCTACAAAATAACCAATAAATTCAGAATGGGTAGGCATACTAAGCCTGAAACCTAGGCGTATTTAGTGCATTTGTGATCACCACGTATGTGAAGTCAGAATTACGATATGTCGATTTGAAAAAACAATACTTTTATTCTCAACAAAAGGACAATGTTGATTTTTGCGATTTTTTTTTTATCTGTGATATCCAAATTCTGAGTACACATGAATGATATACAATGATCTCAAATACGGTAAAGATGCGCAGATTCAAGGGCTTCTATACCCTTTTGGAATCACCGTGTATAAAAAAAATATTGATATAACGATTGCTAGTATTTAGTAAGTAGGCTATATGAATGGTAGGTATGCGGTTCTCAACACGTCATATTTGTACCTCCGGATATATCGTTGATTAAACAGAGGCATAGCAGTACCTTACGCAAGATTCTCCAGTAAGTCAGTTAAATTGTTAATTTAAATGCCTACAATTTCATTTTTTATACCTACTCGTAGTCGTTTTATTTACTTCACACAAATGAGTACAATATTTAAACAAACAAAAGAAAATGCTCCATTTATAATAGAGCTATTATAACAAACACAATCGTACCTAATCCGAGCGGATCCAATTGATTCTGTTCCATGAATGTGTAAGACTTAAATGTAGCGAAAAATAAAAAAAGATATATTGCGACGGCAATGAATGGCAGGAGGAATTTGCAATTCAAACGAGGCTCGGAAAAAAGCGAACCCATTTTCTTGATTTCAATTTTAATGTAATCTTACTTCGGTTTTTCAATGCTATTTGAATATTGCTCGTTGTAGTGATTGTCAGTGATCTAAAATCGATGCTCAACGATCTATTAAGGCCAGCGCACACCGACGGAGTTACCGGGGGAAGCGTCTTATTTGATAACAGTTAAAGGTCAACTTAATATGCATTTAGCGAATTACCCCCTCAAGTTCTTTATTTAGATAAATACGTAGGTAGATAAGTCTTTATTGTACACCATACAGATATATTACAAAAGATAAAAACAGGGAAATAAGAACAGTGCTGCCCCCACGTTTACTTCAAGTCAAAGGTGTTACCCGCGCAAAAAATCATGTCGATCCTTTGCGCTATGAAAAATTTAAACAAATCTATCCCACGGGAACCATACATTTTACTGGAATAAAAAGTAGCCTATGTGCTATTCCAGACTACAATCTATCTCTGTGCCAAATTTCATCCAGATCCGTTCAGCCGTTCTGGCGTGAAAGAGTAACAAACAAACATCCATCCATCCATCCATCTATCCATCCATCCAAACTTTCACATTTATAATATTAGTATAGAAGTATAGATTATTCAAACATCATTATTATGCCTTTAATGTGAAGAGATATTTGTGGATTCGGTATCCTTATCAGAATTGTTTCTAAACACAGGTGCCTAGGTTTTAACGCACCAATATATTACCATTTCAAAATCCAGCCGGGTAAAATCGCACTAAAGCCATTACGAATCACAATGGGCCCATATGCCACCGCGCCAGGTGATCTGAACAAACACAAACACTAGTAACGAGTCGCGCCCGCCCGCCCAAGCCTGCCGGGAATTCAACCACCGACCGACCGACCATGTTGTCATTTCCAATGTCCCGAAATGCTTGGCTTTTGAATCTACATTGTTATTTTGCTAATGTGACATAGCTTACAAAGTCGACGTCAAATCATTTATTTCGTATACGTATACGTACGTATACGTATTGTTATTTTTAAACATTAGTTTTTCATAACTCCACAGCTGGGTCGGAACGCAACCTCAACTGATCCGCGAATAAACTAGGCGGACTTATAGTAATTTTTTACAGTATTTTTTATCGCCCAAAATAATAAATGTTAGAAAATGTTCAGTTTCATATTATTTTTAGTTCGGAGTGTGTTGCCATTATAACACCAATACTCAGCACCTTGATATTTATTTTAGAAAGATGACGTAAAGTAAGCTTATGAGAGTTTATCATAGAGTTCAATCAGCCTACGCATTTTTATAAAATTATCTCAGACAAACTTGGTTTAAAATGACGCAATAGGTTCTGCAATCGTGACTCAGACCACATAGCCTACCTACTAGTCTTGATACTTTGCAACGGCACTGAACTTTCCAAATGCAGCTTCTTGTCAACGATCCCAAAGACACGAACATTTATGCAATATCTTGAAATATCACCATCTTTTTTTCCTTCAAAGGCTTATTTTCCATGAACCTATGAAGACCTGCACTTCACTTCAGTGCCTAAGACCCGATTAACATACTTCACTTGTTTCTTAAAGTTCCCGGCTCTCTTCGCGCATACATACCTATATTCATAGAACCATGGGAAACGTTCTAGAGTAACCCGATTGCGAAGTTCACTATGTCTTTGTAACACTCCTTTTAGCCTAAATTTATAGGCAGCATCATATTTTTAATAAAATGTACTGAGAGCAATAGTCTTCCTGAAGTATTATTTAGATAAAGTGCTGTAAAATTAGTTAGAATTCAGATTTTCATAGATTTGAATCGATGATAATTATGAATTGAATAATTAATGTTAATTTTAATAAGGGTATGCTCACTAAGTAAACAAACCCCCAACTAAAGGCTAGCGGACAACGAGTGGGTAGGTATAATAATAGATCCCTCTACGGTCCTTCTTAAAGCCTTTGTGTGAGCTTGAATTTTGATTTTGAAATTATTCGTTTGCGATTCGAAATTCAAATACTGTTAAAATCATTACAATGTTTGTTTACCACGTTTTCCTAACGTACCTTGTGTACAGTAATATATCATTAAAATAATAATTACTTAAAAAGCTTACATTTTGGTGCAATCATGGAAACCCTTATACTCCAACGACTTTATTTTCCTAACCCAATTGACATAATGAAAATAACATTGACTAACGACAATGACAATAAACCTTTCGACAGTGTTTGTGTATCATGATGTGCATATCTAACTGTGAAACACTCGTATCGTGATAATGAGGTGTTGATTAAAACGTTAGCAGTTCGATATGTGTGTATACGGCGGATGTTGTTAGAGGGCGGAAGCGCTCGCCGGCGGAAGCAAGTCCGCGGAAGCGCACGCCCTCTACTTCCGCCCAGCACAGCCTCCGATCCATCCGTACGACTCGCTCATTTCTCGCCGAATGGATCTCAAGAAATCGCTCTTGAAATCGTTCGTAGAAGATTATTTTCTAAGACGGCACCCTCTTTATTGACTATTAACTCGGGTACAAATGATAAGTACCGATTCAATTTGATCTCAAGCATTTAAAACGGACCAATTTGTTATACCCTTGAAAATCGATGAAGGTTATTATTATAGTGTAGGGGGTCAAGGGCTCTCGACATTAAATAACTCTATATTATTTCGACCTTAATACATTCACCGCCGAATGCCCGAGGAATTGCTTACACTGTATATATTTAACACTGAAACACATTTTGCGGATTCGAAATTATGAATTATGCAAAACATTATTACATTCTTACGTAGTTATTTAAATGGAGGATGTTTGTAGGTTAAATAGAAATAATAAATAAATAAACAAAGAACATTAATGTGTAATAATATAATAGCACGGGCCTCCCCTCGAGGGGGATCAGGCCATAGTCCACGACGCTGGCCCAGAGCAGGTTGGCGGACTTCACACATCTTTCGAATCTTATTTATTGACTAATAAGCAGAGATTTAAATCGCTGATATAAAAGGATAGTTATATATTATAATTGGCGCACTTCCTAAGACCTTGTTTATTTACATCTCCTCCTCAGCGCACTTGTAACAGCCGTTATTATTTCAGTTGGGGCGTAATGCATTCCCTAAAGTAGAGTTCCCGTTGATAAGCACCTTCGAACTGCACCAGCTTGTAATCCCAACTGAATATACAATGAGAAAAATGTTTATAGTAATACTTGCCTTACACTCGCCTTTTCCTTTCACCAACCTACATCAGACCAGATACATTTAAGACTTTTATAATGATTGTTTGTTGATAAAATATGATAATAAAACACAAAGGTAAGGGATATTTGCACCAAAATAACTTCAGTAAGTAAAAATTCATGAGCGCGAGAGCGAGCCCAACCCCGGGCACCGCTATTTCGCAAAGAAAAGAAATCGGTTGGACATTCACATTGCTTGTTTGTGACTATGGCCCTCTCTTACTATCTCTTCATGCAATTTGCATTTGTTTAGCTACACAAAGGGTAACAAACTATCCATTACGACCGATCTACGAATCCGACCCCTGTACGGCTCCTATTGATATGTTACCCTATTTGTATGACATTACGTACCCTTTTGCACTTTTATCTATAGTATTTTACGCAAAGCTGTTACGAAGGTATTTTAGTCTTAAATCAATGTTAAATATAAGTATGAATATAAATATAAACATTTACTAGGTACCTGTTATGAGGGAGATGTCTCTTCAATAATTTTCTGCATCTTAATTTGATAGGTACTTAAGTATAAGGTTAATAAACGGATGAGGTAAGAGTCCAGGACTCCGTACGCGTGGGTAATATTTTCATTCAATAAGTGCTTACGGCCCTAATATTACTAGCGAAGTAACATTATTTCCAAAACATTACTCCTGCAGAGAAGATGTCTGAACGCTGTTTCAAAAGCGGATAACAAAAGTTGCGCATTTGCCATGAATATTTTGATAGGGGTTCACTTCATTCAAAACTAATCGTATATCTACCTATATTCGCGTCTCTACAGTCGTGGACTTTCATGCGTTGACTATCCCGTGGGTATCCTTTCATTTTCAGGGAAACATTAAAGCTTATTTAAATTCCATGAAGACATAAACCACAACCATGGTTTATTACTTGTAGGTGGACTATACAGTAGGTACCCAAGTAATAACGACTAGAGATCTAATAACACCATAATAAAATACGCATTTGATAAGGCCTTTCAAAAATACCACAGAATTGATTCAGAATGAAAATGATTGAATATTACATTTCCATAGCTAGTGGGGAATAGGTAATGTGGTTATTTATTTAACGTATCACTGTTTTACGAACTACGCGATAAAATTTCGGGAATGCCGAGCGCTAAATTGGATTTTCCGCAACCTATCCTATTGGAGTAGGTATCTCAGCGCCACGCACCTTGTTGCGGATATCAAACCTGTGTGTTTAGATTAGAAATGTATTATGTACTAGCCGTACACGCGACTTCAATTTTAAGATAGATACAGTTTTTTGGCTATCTTGCGGGAGCTCATCCATTTCCCTTCATAAAAAAATCGATTATAATATTATATTTTTCGACCTGAATTATGGGTCGTCCTCGCGAACCAGTTTCCCTTATTTTGTTAATTTTGCATAATATACAATACGGGTAACGGGAGAATCTGTACCGCGACACTGACCCTTATAAGCTATCGCCATTCTATGTTTCCTATCCCGTGATGCTCGAGGCATTAATTCAATCATTCACAAATTCACTCCATGAGGCTAACAAATATATATCACGGAATTATACTCTGTGTCGATGATAAATTGTTATCATAATATTTATGCGTACTTAGAGGAGATAAATTATTTGTAGATAAGTAAAGCATAATGATAGCAGAATACTTTTGCATTAAGATTAGTGTTATACCTACCGTCGCGATTCGAATGCGCTTAGGATTATGTTTATCAGCGTTATCAGCTGCATGATAACAGCAGTTTGGCCCAATGATTTGAGCGTAGGCCTCTCGGCTGACTGGATCTGGAGGTTGGTGCCAGCCTGTGTAATTTTGGGAATGTTTTTTTTTTTAACAATAGTTAAAAGGAGATACTCATCCCAATGGCTCAGGTCAAACACTATTAAACCACAGTCCACAAACCACACTTTTGCACCCACAAGGCTACAAAAATCTAATCCTTCCATTTCGCCGGGAAACCAATAAGCCTTCAAGGGTCGGCTTAACAACCCAACGTTGCTTTACTAAAGTTAATTACCTACTAATGTAGTTGTTACATTATTAAAAGTGCTACAAGGTAATACGTATTCAAGGCACAGTAATATAAAGCCTTATATGCCTACATAGCTCTCTTATATTATAGTCTTAAATTATTGTTATAATAATGACCACAGTTAATTAGTTATCTATAGATTATAATTATAACGGCTCCTTCTATAAGTACCTGTGCGCTAAATCTACAAATTACTTATAATAATTTATAATTAATATTTATTATAATAGATAATTAAAATTTTTAAGATAAACAATCACAAACCAGATAACAAAATCTCGAAATGAGTGAATTCAATAGTACTTCGCATTTAACCGCGAATTCGCAGTAACAAGAATATAGTCCGGTCAATTTAGATCAAAAAATGAGAGTAAGGTTGCATAAAGTCCCAACAAGCTGAATTTCAGTGAAATTGTTCAAAATATAATTATAAACAATGTCTAAAAGTTCCCCATCATTCCCCTGTAAGGAAAAAAAAATATTCAAGGTCAAAGGTCAAAAAAATGAGTTTTTCGCGATTTTCAGCAAAACAGTAAGTTTTATCATAAAGTACCTCAGACAAAAATTGTAGATCATAAAATTATCTATAAAAAATGTATTAATACTTTTTTCTTACGAGCCACCGTTTCTGAGATATAACGATTCAAAAAGTTATGACGATAACAACTTTTATAACTTTTTGAATCGTTATATCTCAGAAACGGTGGCTCGTAAGAAAAAAGTATTGATACATTTTTATAGATAATTTTATGATCTACAATTTTTGTCTGAGGTACTTTATGATAAAACTTACCGTTTTGCTGAAAATCGCGAAAAACTCATTTTTTTGACCTTTGACCTTGAATAAAAATTTTTCCTTACAGGGGAATGATGGGGAACTTTTAGACATTGTTTATAATTATGTTTTGAACAATTTCACAGAAATTCAGCTTGTTGGGACTTTATGCAACCTCGAATGTCTAAATTGACCGGACTATACTTCTCTACGAACAAAACAAACACGCCTCAACAATCAACAGTCAATAATGGATCGATGTTTGACAGAAAATGTGCGTAACTACTACGTTTATAATAAGTAGGTCAGTATTTTGTTCGCTCCTTTCGTCTCAATATTGAAAGCTTAAAGAAACCCATTCGGTTGCTCGAGAGCCCAGCTTAAATGGGATAAGGATTGTCGAATAAACGACAGCTGGTCAGCAAAGCGGCGGCAGGCACTCGCCTCGCCTGGATGCAAGAGCGCCTGTCATATTTTCCTATCGACAACGTTTATTCTGATGAAAAAGTATTTTTAAATAAAACGTATGAATATGCAAATCTCCCGCATTGTGCGGTGTGATGTTCGAACGATAAAATTAAATTCCGTGAAAATACCTGGAAAAAAGAGATAGCCGCGGTCGACTCCGCCATGCTAGCCTCCCAATTTCATTTACATGTTTTTATTTATTTACTTGAAAATAGTTGAACGCGCTATTTAATTGTTTTTTCGCGTGCAGTAAAATCTCTTATTAATTTATGGAACTTCAACAATTAACTAATTTTATAAACTATTGATTTAACTTTCAACATATCTACATAATCAACAAATGTGATATTCAAATCCCTATCTATATCTCATAGGGCCTAGAAGCGAGAAGCCTCTGGCAGACTGACCGACCGACGGTCAGACAACGTTGGTACAACACGGCTTTGTTTGGACCCATTGGGCTTTACATACTTCGGCTTTCGGTACAAAAACCTAAAAAAAGGATTTAATATATCGTGTTCTTATAAAGTGCATATATAAGTGGTGCATCATACTCGTGCACGCACGGTATTATCAAAACAAACGCATAAAATGTCAGAAGACAGATATATAGATTTTGGGTGCTTACTTCGTCACTCAACATTCAGTTACTGATGATAAACAAGTTCTTTAACACTGAAATACGTTTTCACACGGAATATCAACATATTCTTCATTGGATAATTTTTTTAGATCATTGCTGTACAACAAATTCGAATGATTCAATACTTACCTACGCTTATGCAATATCCAAGCGGATAAGTATCTTATTTAATTTTAACTTTTATTGTTGCGGAAAACCCGGCGGACGAAAACACGGCTTCGCCCAAACCCTCTGTGGAAACAAAACAAAACGATTGTCTCTTTTACGAATAGCTAAAAGTTTGTTCGCTTAAGGAGTTAATGTTTCCAATTCTTGAAACAAATTCGCCCGGAGAATGCTGCGCTCGAGCGCCACCAACGCGATGTCACAAATTAGATTCAAATTATCACGACTTGTTGAACTTAAATGTTATTTTGGTTGAATACCTTTTATGACGCGCGACATAGGGATTTCAGGACTCATTCATTTACGTTGTATAAATTATCTATTGATTAATACACCTAACGTAAGATAATGTCAGTCGCTTACAAGTTACATAGCTATTCTTAATCAGCTGGGCTATTTATATTTTAGCTTGATTGTGATCGTCAAATTAGCGATAATGAAAGTGCAATAAATTAATATTCCTTTCATTTTCTATCACGTCTTTTATTTACCTAAACGCGTGAGATTTTTTTTTCTCAATAGTTTGTTCTATGCGACAGTCGAACTCGTCAGTCGTACTACTTACTGACCCGATTCGGATTTTAATTTTGAGTCTTATGCATACTTTGTAGCCATTACAATTATAATCTATTTTATTCAATGTGTGCGTTAGAAGTGAATAATATTAAAACTTACAGCAAAAGTAAAATACCAAATTTATACTATTACGGTATGATTATATAAAAAGTATTATATAACGAATACGTAAAATCTATAACGCTTATTATAGTCCAGCAGAGGACGTCTATTAGCTGATAGATACATATTATATATATATATGTATATATATATATATATAAAGATTGTGCTCGATAAGTATTTCATTATAAAAATGGTAAACACGGAGTCAAAGTCAACTTCGTTATAGATGAATTTGCGTGCCTTTGGAGTAAACAAGAGCGGAGTCTGTTAGCTTTTTATTTTCTTCGGTAATTGGATCCAGCGACACGCCCGGGGTCCCGTCAGTACGTTTATAGGACTATAGGACTATATATATACAACTAGGTGCAAGCGTCGATATTGATTTACTTCAATAGAAATCTCAATCAGACGGCCAGCCTAGTACCTATCTACCATATAAGTTACTTTGTTATCTACTTACTTTCATAATTTAAACTATGGTTGCTAGAGGAAATATTAAAACGGTTTGCACGTACCTACTGTTTCACACTGATAAATATTGTTTTAACTAATAAAATTAGTAAACAGTAGAACTGTGTATACATATTTTTAATGTTTTTAATTTTCTCTGTTTATCAACCATAATCAATGTTGGAAAATTACTGGATATTGGAGAAAACTTAACTAAGTACTTACTTGAAACTAAGAATATGATCTTACTGCCTAAAGAAATATCTTATTGATAATATGTAACTAGTTCTTTATTGAACAAGTACCTTACTAATAGCTGAAGTATGTAAGTCGTTCATTTTCTGCCAAAATTGAACTTTAACGTAGGTATTTTTAACCGACTTCAGATTAGTTATTTGTTTGATTTAGTTAGACAAGGTAGATTTCAAGATTAGATAATTTTTTGCTTTTTAGTTTTTTGAAGACGGTTTTAGTTTATTTAAACGTTTTTTATGGCGCCCTAGTGATGCCCTAGTGCAAGACTTTAGTTAGCACTACTTCAGCGGCTTCGGAAACAGTCAGTAACCATATTCCATTCGTACAACCTGAAAAATGGCTTGGTTTTCTCTCAGCCGAAGACTGATAGCACTACCCAAAACTCTACAAATGGACCATACCAGGCGGCAAGACGAAACCCGAAACTTGTTCGGTAGTAGTTTCAAAGCAGTAACTGGCAAACGCCGGAAACAATCCATATGGTTAGTTCAGTGACTAAACTTACCTGGAAGATAATTGTTTTGACCTACACTCTAGTTGCCCAGAGAACGACGAGTTTCTAATTGGCCGGAATATTCACTCGAATGTTTGCCAAACATAGCATAGAAAACTTTGAACTGCAATATTAGTTGGGTCCGTATTTCCTGAAGCATTGTTCGCTAAGCGGCTTTTATGCGGAGTCTTTGTGAACTCTTGCGTTTTAGTGAGCATGAATAAGTAGGCATTATAAACATTTTGTTCGTAGGCTGTAATTTGATTATATTGAGGAGTTGTATGATAAAATTTGTAATACCCTTAACCTTGTCAGCTAGTTAGTAGGGCGTACCCACATTGACTCTAGGCAGGGTTATGATCTATTATTATTGTGTCAATTAACCCGACATGTTCTAAGCTATATTGATCAGGACACTTAGTATAAGTTTTGAACATACCTATTTAAATACCGAACGAGTGATTGAATGTTTCAATTCCGTACTTAAGAGCGAAGATGCACGTTTTCACTTGGGTCACTGCTGTGAAATCTATATATATAGGTAATATTTCATCATTTAAAAGTTATTTGATGCTGACAAATCTCATACTTGGATTCCAGAAATTCCACCCCCTACAAAATATAACCTTACTACGTATATTTACAACAACATGCAGCAGATACCGTGCAGAGATGCCGTGTTCCGGCATGATGTTCGGTGTTGCCATTCATGGATGGCGGGTCAGATCAGCTGCGCTGCATGTGCCTAGTGAATGTAGCGTCTCGATCTACTGCCGCCTTCCTACCTAGGCAAGTATGCTCCATCGTAGATCTCATCGTCACTTACCATCAGGTGAGATCGAGATCAAATACTTGTCTATAATGTAAAAAAAAAAATGAATGAGAAATGGATTTCCGCCAAGTATCGCCTAGTTCTATCAATTATAAAAAAAAAAAAAAATATTTTTCTTAGATTTACACAATGTAAACAGGAACAACAAAGCAGTATGTACCTACTTAATTATAGAAAAAAACGTTTGCAACCAGTGACTACTTAACAGTTTCTAACGCTTCTCAGTTCACAATTCAGCTGAAGTTGCAGCAGAATCTGCTGTGGGCTGCATAGAATCTAACTTTACGAAGACTGTTAGAAAAGCTCGCATTCTCTTGTGTTGTGAGCTGTTATATAAAACTAAGATCGCAACTAATTGTTTTAGTCCTATATTATGGTTTCAGACACCCTCGCATTTTTGTATGGCGCGTTAAAATTAAGTACTTCAAACGAAATAATAAGTAATTTGAGTTGCGTTTCCGAGTCCTAGCTATTCATCGGTTAAGTATTTTAAAAGTATTAGGTACATTCCATTTATTTCTAACTAGCTGTTCTGATGAACTTCGTACCGGCTCAGAATCAAATGTTTGAGAATATCATTTTTTCCCACGTAATAGTTATATTCGGGGCCTAGACAAATTCCAAAAAATCAAAGATCATCCAAATCGTCCCACTCGTTCTAGAGTTATGCTTGCTTTTTTATGTATATAATTTTATTTTCATTATACAATGTCGTTATTTTATTTACTTTGTGTATTTTTCCTATTATTAAATATATTTTAGTATTTTTTTCATGTAGATATCTTTGTAAATAATTTATAGTAAATAAAGGTACTTACTATTGTATGTATATAGATAGATATCAAGCTTATAGCATTTATAAAAATATACTTACCAAATGTCTATTATATTTTGTTTTGTTTATTATATATAAAATAATCAGTAATACAATATGACATCACATCACACGACATATGACATCACTCTGAAATCACTTGTGTTACGAACAAACATTCGTATAGGGTCAAGAGAAACCATACTACGGAGTGACCGTAATGGAATTGCATTGATCCGTTTTACTGGCACAATATCGATGATGGCAGACTGGAGGTTTTGCTGCACGCGCCATTAGGATCAGCCACCGCGCCGACCCAATACTCGATTTAGAAACAAAGCCTCTATGCCCTAGGCACAGCTGCGCCAACTGATAGACCATTCAAACAAACGTACAGTACAACTTTCTACCTTGCTTGTACACGGTTAATTGGTACATCCCCATCACTAACATCATAACCAAACATCTTTAATCCTACGACTTTAAACAAAGCTTAGGTTATACATTTCCTAAACATTTTTATTATATCTACTATCTAACACTTTTTTAGATCTGTACCTATTTTAATTTGCGGGTGGCGGCTAACATTGTAAAAGGGCTTGATGTTCGTTTTACGATACGTTGCCACTTTTTAAACTAATTATACACTGTATAACTAAACTAATTATAAAAGTTGTAGACAAGTTACTTGACAAGTTACTTACCTACAAGGTAAAAGAGAATATTAGTATTACTTAACTGTAGATTTTCATACTATAGTAGGTTTTTTGTACTTTTGCTCGGAGTCAGAGTAAAATAGAAAAAAACATTACTAAAATATGATGTAACAAATAAAAAAAAAGGTCTCGTGATTCTTTTGATATTGTTTTGTAAGAATAAAACCTGGTTGCGTAGGTGCCTTTGCTAGAATAATATTATACTTGATACGACTAGCTACATACGGTAACTAACATATAATCAAATACAAACACACATGACATATCTATGTACTGGGTATGTTGCGCTAATTTGTTTTGGGCCTTGCTGTCATATGAATTGTATGATAATATCGTCCCCCTTATCAGTTACTATCATATTTCATGTTATTATTAATGTAGATATAATCATGAGACAATGTGTAGTTATGTAGTTACCTATCTATACACTTACAAACCATTGCTATTAGTTATTCTAATCTTTACGCAATGTGAATATCAGGAACGAGTTAATTTAAACCTAGTCCTAAGTCAGACAGTTGATTCACCATTTTCATATGATCATGTCACATCCATTATTTTATTTATAATGTGTATTTATTGAATGTGTTATTGCTATTAATTACTTGACATTGGCAAAATACCCGCTAAGTTGTGGGTGAGGCCATTTGCATATCCATTTTATTTCATCGCATTTCATTTCGTAAAAAAGAAGAAGAAGTCAGACAGTTGTCTAGAAATATGTGTTTTTATTAGTTTGGGGTTTTATCCGAATATAATTAGATGAAAACATCAAACTAAAATACAGACCTACAACTTTCAGCACTGGATACGCTACTTTTTTGATATTGAAATCAGGACAAATATTTGAAATGATATCAAAACACATGGGCACACAATCCTCGCGGCGCAGTCACAAAATGTGCTATAAATTATTCAGCACAATTATTGCTAAAGATGTTCAAGCACATGAATCCTCAAGACGGGGGCGAGCTTGTAACTCGAGATACAGCGAGCATTTGAGGCCTCAGCCTCGAATTTAGCGGGCAGCGGGGCGGCGGCGGCGGCGGCGCGGGAGCGGGGCTCGTTGGCCGCCCCGCGCCGTTGCCACGCCGCTGTTTTCGAGAACCGGTCCATTTGATTTTACGCATAAGATCCTGCCGCTCCCGCGCCGCAGCCGCGCCGCCGCCGCCGCCCCGCCGCTCCGCTGCCTGCTAAATTCGAGGCTGAGGCCTTACTTGAGATACAGCGAGCATTTTAGTTGTGCGCGTGACGTGACAAGGGTCGAGATGTTCGCCCAGATATCACCCTCTAAACTTTCATAAGGACATGAATGCAACATAATACGTGTCGTTCGTGTAAAATAGGCAGTCGTGTACGATAGAGCCGGCGTACGAGCGCATTGCTCGGAGATCTAAAATCTTATTAGTGTGTAGAATCCCCACTGCGCGCATTTTAGAGAAATATGGCTGATATACATGGTGATTCAGAAAGGATACACCGAGCTGTGAACGTGCGCTACTTAAGCGCCTTTTTAATCATTTTATGAAGTCAGAATCTTCTCACTTCGTCTGGATGTCTATTTAAAAAGTAAAGCTCAGAAAATTCACAATTGTCATTTTGTTGTCAATTTTCGAAATAATTTACAAGTTCAGTTAAAAAAATGCCAGATGAAAACACCCATGTATATTCTCAAACTAAGCAACGCATGTTTTAAGGGTACCGTAACATGGACTGGGCTATTTTATTCAAGCCCAGTACAGGGCTTATTACGACGACTACCGAAACTAGATACCCTGACGGGAATCGAACCCACAACCATCCGGTGCAGTGATCTACATGGCGTTCGCTCAAACCGCTAGACCTGCAAGTGCGCTTACACGAATGACTCATAACTGGTAAATGGCAATTGGCATTTGTCAATTATGAATCATGCAAAAACTGGGGAGTTAACTTAACTATTTGGCTATATAAATGCCCCTTTGGCAGTTCTTACTGGACCTGGTTATCATAAGTGGCATTAACGATGCTACTGCTATTTGATTATAATTCAATTGTGTTTAAAATACTGAGGGCCAAGGCTGTTGATATAATATTAACATCGTGATCTAGATATGTGCATGTGCGAATTTTGTAACGCGTTAAAATCTGTTTTTTTATCAAATCATGTTATAGTTTGACATTCTTGGCTAATCGCGATTACCAAAAGTTAATCAGGATGATTATCGTGGAATATAAAACAATATTAAACATGTTTCAATACTTTATCTATAACTTTGTCGTGTCTATACAAGAATCGTCGGCCGTATTTTTTTATACAGACAAATTCAGAGAAAGATTAAAATAACCTTTGAACACCTGCTTCTTATAAGTGCATTTGTAATTATTATTTGTGGCCAGAATTTCGATATGTCAGAAAAAAACTAAATTGACATTACCACAAATAAACTAAAGAAGCGGCAGGTTTAATGTTTAGTATACCCTTTCTGAATCATATTCCTTTATGAAATGATATTACATATTATATTGGTTGCGGTCAAAAACATGATCCTTAAAAAATATATCAAACTAGCTGCGCCCCGCGGTGTTACCCACGATTAAAAAGTATGTCCTATATCCCACAGGAACCATACATTTTACCGGGATAAAAAGTTTGGCGTGATTGAGTAACAAACATCCATCCATCCAAACTTTCACATTTATAATACCTCATAAAAAAATCTGAATCGTCTCTGAATAAAATGACTGTGACCCGGATAGTGAACATAGTGAAAGTACCTATAAGGGTTGCTAGTTGACTGAAACCCCTGAAAACGCTATTTCAGCATGTAAGTCCCTGCTGAACCTAAGTTCATTTATTAGCGACAATTTTACGACACTGGCTACAACCGATAACGTAACTAGCAGTACCATGCAGCTGAGTAACATAATAATGTGTGTTGCATTTTCATTTTATAGCTTGCAAAACCCTGCGTGTGCAGGAACATGCCCCCGCAGATACGAGCAACTAACGTAATGCAATTTTGAGACGGAGCGAGCCAAACCGAATAATAATACAGAACGGTAAGCAGGAACTTCTCATGCTATCGTAACTTCATCGGGAAACCATGCTGTCACTCTCATACTTGTTTATGAAATCTATAGTGTGTGAGGGATGAAATACGTTATGGTACCGAAACGGTACGACATAAGTATTGTGCTTGATGTTCAGGTATGTACGAAAAGTGGAACCTAGTGTTCCTGCAAGGGAATAATTGTTTGTTACGCACACACACCGTCTTTTGTTGCGTGAGTTAAAAAAAAATGGTATCAGTTTTCTCACATTGAAATTGAATTTTAATTAATTCATCTATCGTACCACTACTTACTAGTTGCTATTGATTGAAATCTATTGTTTGTTTGTGCATAGGTACCCACTTATTAATGGTTTCAATTATATTTTTTAATATCCTAGTTGGGTTGATTGCATCACGTGCTGGTGTGGATTGATAAAATATAAAAAGAACGAGAGGCTTTATAAAAGATCCAATTTGCCGTCAAACAGGAGCAGATTTGGTGGCGGGAATACGATACGTCAGCGCAGTCGACCGTCAACACAACACGATTTGCGAAATTGAACGGAAGGGCCCGACTATTTTCTCGGGTAATCTTTATAATGCGAGCGAAGGGAGGAGGCGATTTATATTGTACGTCCAATAAAGGCCTCACTGTGAAACTTCATACTGGAACTAATACTTACTTTCTAAGACTAACTTTTGGATAACCCCCGGGAATCCTACATTTCCCGGAAAGAGTTATATAATATGTTGACTTGTTTAATAAGCAATAACCATCAACAGTAATTTTTCCAATTCGTGAAGAGCTGACCACAGTAGGTACAGATATAATAACCATTTATTTTCATCCTGATATAATTTCCAGATATTAATTCAGCGAAATATACGAGTCTGTAAAGGCGGGTCGTTGGATCCATTTCAATAAATATGAAAATTTCTTGAAACCTCTGAATTACCATAAAATATAATTAGCATATTTTAATATTCATGTTATTATGTTCTCAATAAACTCATTTGTTATTTTAACTCTTGGATTTATTTTGCTTCCCTAAAGCATTAGTAGCGTGCTTATGTAAGACGACACTGAATGCAATTAGTTTGTGTGCTACAATTAGGGTTGCCACCCGTACTCTAAAATAAAGTATTGTACGTTATTTCAGGCAATTGTACTCTATACTTTATGAAAACAATAAAGTACACGAAAATACTTTATTTCGCCTGATTTGATTTCTTTGTGAATTTGAAAATTTTTGTCGTAAGTAATTTAATCGATTGGTGCTGAATCGATATCGCCACTCACTAGCGCCACATCACTTAAGCACTCGTTTTTAACAATTTCTTAACATAACCTAACCTCAAATGTCAACAATGTCAGAGTCAATGTCACAATTTCTTGTTTGTTTTGTGCGGTTGGGTCCAATAACTACACTTGTTGCTGGCAGAATTTAAACATAATAATAAAGAAAAATTAATTGTACTTTATTTTGATACTATGTACTTTTTTTTCAACCCTATAATAACAAATGTACTTTAACTGTCAAAAAAAAAGGTGGCAACCCTAGCTACAATCCACAATGACAATATTTAGTTATTATTTTTATGTAAATTTCACATTTTAAGAAAACAGTAAACACCTACGTATTTAATTAATATTTTAAAGTAAATCGATTTAATATACATGTAATATGGCCATGAACCTGGCCATCAAGTAGGTACCGGGTGATGGGTAGGTATCGCACTGGAACTCCTGATATTGGTGCGACTTTTACGATAGTTTTTCCTTTTACTTCACAAGCATCGCTTAGATTCACAAAAAGTAAGAAACTACGAACAGTGCCTGTTAAATTCATTATGACCAAAAATATATTATATAACCACTTTTTAGTTGGTATTTTTGACGAAAAATGAGAAGAGAAATGCTACCTTTTTGGCCGTACTACTTACTAAGTTTAAAAAAATAAATGTGTTAAATTGTTGATGGAAGATTGATTTTAGTTACAATAACTTAAGGATTAAGCCTACCCTTGCTAACTATAGTATACTGAAGCTATCAAAATATTCAAAAGTATGAATGCGTCAATTTAATAACAGCTTTATTGTAAATGGCAACTTGTCTATCACCTTATTACGTGATAGACGATTGTCCCTGCTTTCTGTGCCGAAGCTCCCGGGTTCGAATCCTGGTAGGGACAATCTATGTGTGATGATCATAATGTTGGTACCCTAGTCATGGATGTCTAATATCTATATAAGTATTATATACTGAGTTGGCCCTCAGTCCATTGTATGTACGGTAGCCATAATACAACTGATGACTATTATTGGTGTGTTCGTAAAGCGATATTTATTATTATTTATTAAACTATGCAAAACATAAACAGACTTAATCAAATATAGATAAGAGCCATGACTCGAGTGAAACAATTAATACTTAAGTATTGTTTATTTATCAAATTTGACCTTTATTTATACCTAGATAATAATAGACAGTCTATAAATGTGTAAATGAATTGGATTTTCTAATTCTAAAACAACAAGTATAAAATAACGGATAATAAAGTGTGATTATGCCGATAGACTTAGGTAATACAGACTTATGTCTACACTAACAAGATTAATAGACAATAATAGGTTTAATATCTATATTAGTTAAGTTGCCCATTGTTAGTGTGTTAGTCTAGTGATATTTATTATTATTTATTAAACTATGTAAAGTATAAACAGACTTAATCAAATAGGTACGAGGCAGCACTCGAGTGAAACAAATAATACTTAAGTATTGTTTATTTATCAAATTTAACCTTTATTTATACCTAGATAATAATAGACAGTCTATAAATATGTAAATGAATCGGATTTTCCGATTATGACATAACTAGTATAAAATAAAAGGTAATAAAGTGTGATTATGCCGATAGACTTACGTAATACATACATAATATGTCTACACTAAAACAAATCAAAACAATAATAGGTGTAATATCTATATAAGTATTATATACTTAGTTTGCCCTCAATCCATCGTACGGTACCCATCACTGATATCTGTGGTACCCATAATACAACCGTTGACTATTGTTGGGGTGTTTGTCTAGCGATATTATTATTATTTATTAAACTATGCAAAGTATACACAGACTTAATCAAATAGGTATGAGGCAGGACTCGAGTAAAATAAATAATACTTAAGTATTGTTTATTTATCAAATTTGACCTTTATTTATACCTAAATAATAATAGACAGTCTATAAATATGTAAATGAATCGGATTTTCCGATTATGACATAACAAGTATAAAATAACAGGTCATAAAGTGTGATTATGCCGATAGACTTAGGTAATACAGACATATGTCTACACTAACAACAAATAAAAACTATAATAGCTTTAATATCTATGTATATAAGTATTATATACTGAGTTTGTCCTCAGTCCATTGTACGGTACCCATAATACAACCGTTGCCTATTGTTGGTGTGTTCATCTAGCGATATTTACTATTATTTATCAAATTATGCAAAGTATATACAGACTTAATCAAATAGGTATGAGCCAGGACTCGAGTGAAATAAAGAATACTTAAGTATTATTTACTTATCAAATTTGACCTTTATTTATACCTAGATAATAATAGACAGTCTATAAATATGTAAATTATATAATAATTTTCTAATTATAAAACAACAAGTATAAAATATAACGGGTAATAAAGTGTGATTATGCTGATAGACTTAGGAAATACAGACATATGTCTACACTAACAACAAATAAAAACAATATTAGGTAGATAGGTACCTAAATTTTGCGTGCTTCTAAATATCTTAAGGTGCAAAGCTGAGGTAATACTGCAGTGCTGCTGACAGCTGCAGCTATGCTGCGTTCCTTGGAATGTCACGTCCTAGGGCATTTAACCATGAAATGCTTACACTTATTTAAAACTCATAAACTTTTATGATCACTCAACATGAACATCGGGTTTCTTTAGGAAAATGCATTTGTATATCACTGCTGCCACAGAACTGCCAACGAAAGGACCGACCCAGTAGGTCCAGTGAACAGTCCAAATGCCAGTGTATACGGCTGGAGCCAGGCTTCTCGCAGGGTTCATGCTCGCGCCTGTCCATGGACCTCCAACCAGCGACAATCCTACTATTGTCAAACCAAACTTTATCGGAGCCGATTCCAGTTTCTGTTCATTCACTGGATCCCACAATGCGCAAGTTATAAACGAAAGTGCCGCTGTCAGAGCTATTTCGATACCGAGAGTTTGAAATGTGCTCAACTCTGTCAGCGGGGCAGTCACACACACTCCTCCGGACACTAAGTCGATCGGGGACACCGTCGTTAAGATTCCGTAGCCAACAAGAGCTCCACAGACTTGAGCAGCTAAATACGTGATTCCCAACACAACTGATGTGTTTCCCCAAATAATTCCTGCTAGCGTGATTGCTGGGTTCATGTGAGCTCCAGAAATGTGGCCGAAAATTTGTATATTGAACATGACTACTAAGCCGAATCCAAGCGGCGAGTATATAGGTGAATTTTGTCCTTCAGACGGCATAGCCGCCATGCATCCCATCAACACGAGCATCGAAGTAGCCAAAAATTCCGCTAGAATTGGCCGCCATTTGGAGCAGCACCAAGAAGACACGGAGGAGTTTACGGCTTCAGGATATTCATGCATGATCTTACTCTCCATCACTCCGACCACAGTGTCGGCGGCCGATGACACGGTCATTTTTACAAATACCAACAATTGTTACTGCCCAATAAAGGATGCGACTCAAACCACTAACACCGCACGACACAGAACTACCAAAATAATTGATGATTCACCTTCACTATATAAACAGTCCGGTCGCTCGTTGCCATTAACTGTAAGTCTGTATATCTATTGTTACGCAGGTCAATTAAATCAACTGTTATATCTGTAAGCGAACTCTTCGCGGAGGCGACTGCTTCGCGTCTGGCGCGAGCGAAAAATATTGATAGCGTACACTCGCAGCGGATAAATTTATATTCACTTCGATATAGTAGTCCCTATCTCCAATACTAAAATAAATATCAGATTATTGTTTTTTTATCATTCACACACACAAACCGCTGCGTGAACGCTTATGCGCGTGGGATTATTATTGAAATTCAACATCCAAAGAATACATAAATATTGCCATCACAGTTTCTGTTTATATAACGTGTAACAATAATAGTGTAAAATATTTTAACAGGGCAACAGATTACGGTTACAAAAATATAATTTAGACATTTAAAAATGAAACCCTATTCTGAGCGCTACTTCAAACGCTACTGGTTCACCTGGTTTAAAAAAATACATTCATCATTCACACAATTATTTTATACATCAACGAAATCAATAGAACTTACTCATTCATCTGTTAAATATGTTACACTATTTTTGTTTCACCTATATCAAACGTAAGTAGGTACTTAAGTAACTAACATCCTCATACACCCCCTCTTACATCGGCTATTAATTTATTTCATTAGAATTATATCAGTTTTTTTCTGCATATTTCTAGTAGTATTTCAATACTTCCTGTATCATATAAACCTACTATTACTACGCAAATAATACTAAGCTTACCTACCTAGATGAGTGCCGCCTATGCCAGTAGTATCGTTGATTAGTAGATTCTTATTCGTGCGTATGTTAAATACAGTTACGAGTTAGAAAACCTGCTTGGAATCTCGTCGTATTTATCCGCATACCAACGTCAGCTGGCAGCAGTGCTACCAACCCCAACAAACTGAATAACAGCGAATTACCGAAAAAAACAGTAAAATGGTTATTCCAGAACATTCCTTCGTATTTTGGCTAAACTTTCTTTACTATTAGATTTTTCAGAATAACGATTTATCTTCTGAACCAACTCCCCGCAAAACGGATGGAGTTTTCTCTATTCCAAACCCGGAAATTTCCTTTTCATAACCCACGTTAGGTTAACGGTAAAGCATTGACTGATTCGTTTATCATTTATGTTATAATTTGTGTTGTCGAGGAATATAATTATTTTCAGAAAAAAAATAGTTTATTTTTTATTTGGAAATAAAATGGCGTATGTACTGACCATGTAATAGATTGCGCCAAAAGTTAAAATTAACAGTAGAAATATAGTAGTAAAATATAGTAATATAGTAGTCCATATTTGTGTAGACAACAGGGATGATATTAAAAAAAAACAGTAAATCTACTGTTAAACAGAATGGTTGGCAACATTGGCTGACAGCCTCTTGTGGGTTTTTTTTATCACAACACAAATCATTATGTAATTAAAGTTGTAAAATGAACGTAATGCAAATACACATAAAGTGCTTCTGTACCTACTAGCACTAGCAGTACCCGCAACTTCGTACGCTATGACTTTAGTATTATGGCTATCCTGTGGAAACCTATCCATTTCCCAGGATAAAAATAATATCATAGGTAGGTATATTATTTTGGGCTGTACTGCACGTCTAGTGCGAGATTATTCGAAAACTAATTGCATACTTAATAGTCTAGCGTATTTAGACATTATGTATGGAGAATGGAATGTTTTAAATACCGTCCGCTAGAGGCGCTGTACAATTTGACGTACAGTAAACTGTACAGACACGACCAAGTTACAGTCTTATTATATGTATATACTTATATAGATTGTACTAAAAGTGATCTTAGGTCGTCGTAATGTCGTAAATTAACCAGTATTATGTACATTAAGTTATTACCATATATTTACACTATTCTATTGTCACTGAACTAAAACTGTTTTATAGGTAATACTATCAAAAAAGAATGGAAGCAAAATACATTATTCTTAAGAACAATGTTTAATGTGATGCGAATTAGCAAGTCAATATTTTAAGACGTAGGTATATAAATCTGTGATAAGTATAAATACATAATTGTATAATAATAGATCAATTATAACAGGTAGCTATATAGTCCCCACGCGGTAGTGTCCTATATAAAGTAAAGTTGCATAACATAGGTTTATATTTTTTTTTTTTATATAAATTATACAAATACCGATTTCAAAAATCTTGTATAACTAAAGTACAGGCAATGATGATAGAGGCATATTATTTGGAGTAGTATATGAAATAATAAAAACATATATAGCCACCAAATACTACGAGACGATGGCGAACATGAAAAGATTTTTATTTTCCAGTATTTGGACATGCACCTGATTAGGTAAGATTAACTTGTCTTGTCAGCAAAGGACTTTCAGCTTTATATCTGAAGAGTAGCAAAATAAATCGTGTGCTAAAAATCCAAGTGAAGGTGAAAGGAAAATACGCGGTCATCTAATCCGAACCATTTACTATAATCCTGGTTCGGGGAAAGTGTCGACTGATTAATTGGTGCCCGCCAACCAACCACGTACAAACTAGAAGCTTAGGGAACATACACGTTACTTTGGAAGCTTCGTCTCTAAAACAGGGACTTAAAAATTGTTATAGCGCTATTTCTGATTTAATGACTTCTGTTATATTCCGGATTTTACGGACAAAGCCGAGTTATAATTAATGACGTACTTAGCGCGACAGGTTTAATTTGCTCTCGCCTCTATTCTCGCAATGTATACGAAAACCAATACGGTGTTTAACATAGATAACACATTTCTCACTCACATGTAAGTAAATGTTTCAAAACATTCGATAGTGGGTAATCGACGAAGCAATCTAACAATCTTATCAATGGAACAACATCTAAACCGTGATACAACTGTCGAAGCAATAAAGATTCTGGGGAGCATGAAGGGAGCTCTTTAAAACGTCATAAAATTCATGAGAGCGATCATTAGTTCGTTAGGGGGGTTTTACTTTTAACGACTAGGTTTTTCCTTCTTTTCTTGGCGTTAAGGCAATATTACATTATATATGGAAAGAATAGATCTAGTACATCCCGTTTATATGTAATGTAAATTAGGCTTAAAAACTATTTTAATTACCTATGTATGATCATAGTTCCAGATAGGTAAATAATTATTTTTTCCAATATTAATGGATATGGTTATACCTACTCCCACTAGACTAATCGATTACCATATTAATGGCATGGTGCAAAGATCATATTAGGTCATATGAGTCATTACATTATAAATGATCCTAGATGAATGCTAATGTTAAAATAGATTCTCGCTATAATGCCAACGAAATAAGAGCAAAAATAAAGATACCCACGCCACAATTGGAAGGAATTCGCTCCACGTTCACGACATACGATAAAATCCGCGGCCAGCCCGCTTTAAGCCGGTATATTTCGTCCCAGTTCAGCCATACTCAAAAGCATATTACGTGGCTTATCCTTTGTTTATTCTGACTCGAACTAACGCGGCAAAGTCCCACCATATACATAGTTGGGGAACCGAGATGTTTTCTTATCAATATAGTAATTTGTTATGTTATGTAAACAATCGTTGATATATAAACTTGCCTGTTATCGTTGTGATTTTGTATAAGTATAGAAGTACCTATATAAAAAAACATGAATAAATGAATTTCTATTCTATTCTATTCTAATGAATTGAATTTCTTCATGAGGTAGAGTTTATGTGGACCATGTCATGTTGGCAGTAAGATACCACAGCTGCGAACAGTTTTAGGAAACAAGAAATTAATTAAATAAATGAGCTAGGTAATTATCACGGAGATGGCATTCACATGTCCCTCACTTGTTATCGTATGGCAATGGCAATGGCAATTAAAATATTATTTTGATATATATCCCTTTTGTTTATGTGTGGTGTGTTAAAAACCAGTTATCGTCAAATATAAAACTTACTTAATATTCAAACATAATTGTCTAAATTGAATTCACAAAGGATGTGTCATATTTTTCTGAAAAAATCTTTGGGTAAATTGAAAGTTTTCGCTTGAAACTTACATTCTGCTGGTGACGAGCAGCACGGTTTGGAAACACAGCTCCTCCCCCTCCCTTTCGTATCTCCAAGCACACGATGCAGTTCATTGCATACTTTATATAACTTTGTCAGTTTCCAAACTTACACAAGCCGTCACGTTACGAGACGTTTCCGTAGTCGCTTGTCAACTGTTCTAAACCTCGTTTATACTCTCAGACGAAATAGCCTGGACATGGCACCGAAAGGCGTAAAACCCTCTGTCAACACCTGTGACGATAAGACTATAAGCTGTACATAAATAAAACTATCCCGTCCATCAAGAATTGGCAGACATATACAGGTACAGCTGTATATGAATTATAATGGTATATATAAAAATACTTCACAGTTTTTCTAAGTCAGCTAATTACACACAGGCACATAACATTTTAAATTTGTTTTTATAAATGTTGGAACCAGTAACGTTTCACTGTATGTTTAGCACCTACGGGGCGTTATTTTGCATTTAAATATTGACAATGCTATCTTAATATCCTATCGATCTTTATATTTTACTCTACCTACATATCATTGGTAACATATTTCACGCGACGTAGGTTGACGTATTACTCTGAAAATATAGCCTGTGGTGATTGCGGCTATACATATTAAATGTAACTTATATAGTCTCATATGAATGAATATGTAACGCGTTATTTCATACAACTTTAATATACATTTAGACAATAGTAATGGTTCTCGTCACGGAAGTCTTTTTGCAATACAAACAACCCCCTCCGCAAAGACACGGCGCGTTCTAGCGAATTAAAAAAGATTGCGAAGCTCGGCGTACTTTTTCCTTTATTTTTGCCAAGCAACTATTCTGAGGAGTAAGAAAAATGGCCTGTGAAGGCTGTTAATTGAAAAAAGCAACTTACTCAGCTAGATTAGCGGTAGATGGGTAGTTACAAAGATAAAGCTCGCGTCGCATTGCCCGGCGGGCCTGGATATATCCTAGATTAGATTAAAATTGGGGTCAAAATTTATAGATATCTTGTGAAAATCCTGAGATTTTTTTATGTATTCCGACTTTGAGCTTTGACCGTGTCCCAAAGGCATTGCGTGAAATAACTTCGAGTGTTCTCATTTCTATAGTAATAATATATTTGAGTATATACTTCACATTGAGGTATTTATATTTGACACTCTCGTTATTAGACGGATTTCGCGAGCCTTTGGTAGGCAAAGCGTAAGTGTAATCGTAACGTGATCGATAAAACATGCTGTCACTGTCATATTTATTCATGAAATCTGTGGTTTGAGAGGGATGTAATCGGTACTTACCGAAACAGTACGTAATAAGAATTGTGCTTGAATTACTGAACGAATTTGAAGAGACACATTCATATGGGCCATTTGCCTTTGCTAGTACATTTTACTCGTGCCCGGTTGAACACGAATCATCCCGCATTCAGTTTTGAATGTACGAATTAATAAACAATTAGCTATAAAGTACAATTAGGGTACACAATGTAGGACTGAATTCAATTGGCATTCCAGTGATATATGTCAAAAGGGGATGTTACATTATTATAGAGCTGGGATCAATATATCGGTTCATACAAAATAATTATGAAATGATCCGGATAGAATCATACGTCTGAATTACATAACCATATAATGTTGACGCCCAAGATCTGCGTTATAGATAATATGATAATGACGTAATATACACCTATAACACATATATAACAACTTCAATAGCGGAAAGTCTAGTACGGTACCTACCTAATAGTCTCATAATTTAAGGTCATGTCAGTAAACTCTTAAGTAAATAGCTAAAACTTTAGCTATCTACTTAGTAGGTGATAAATACAGGTTATATAGGTAGGTAATGACAATTAGTACGTTGGACAATAGGAATGTTTGAACTACACGGCCCTAGGTATTGGTAGTAGGTATTGTTCTCATACAGGAGAGCATAGAGGAACAATAGAGCCAACATGTCCAGTATCTAACGACATCTTGACTACAGGCTCGTGAAAATCACTATAAGTTACAATGTATATATATATATATATATATCTGCTAACGGAATATTACTTTAATAGAGTTATACACATTTTATTTGCAAAACGTATTACAAATTTGAATAATAGAATAGTTCTCCACTTAAAGCAATAAAAATGTACTATGTTCAATGTTAATATTCTGATGGAAAATTATGGGCAGAAAACAGACCAGCCTATATTTAACGATCAACAATATAAATATAATAATATAAAGGTTACTAAGCAAAGAAAGACGAATGAGTCACGAAGCTTAAGGGTACGTTTTTGTAGAGACCGGGATGTAATTGCGTAGCTCTCACAGATTCGAGAGGTACTTAGACGAACTCAATAATGTGTAAACAGGCCGGTCGCAAAAGTAATAAAAACCATTCTCGAAGCAACCCCTTTCCAACTTAGCTACATATCCATATGTTAATAAGGTACATTAAGCACGTTACCCTTTCAGCTGTATAAGTTAATTTAATATTAAGATTCTCTAAACAAGTAGATACTTACTGAACACCACTGCCTAAAATTTACCCTGTAAGATTACTACAAGCCTCCTTCTTTCTGTAACATCTGGTTTATTCTAAGAAATGGAAACTGCTCCAACAATATTGCTTCAGCGAACTTTTCATCAAGTTTGATCAAATTTAACAAGTACTACACGAACTCGTCTGAAAGAGAGTTACTTAAGCATCTTTGTCGCTACTATACGGCATTGTTGGGCCATTCTAGAAGATTAATGAACCTTTTAAAATGGGTGAATACATCTGTACGTCAACTCGTACTGTTTGTCTTTCATTTATTACAGAAACATCCATTGTCCATTCAATAAAAAAAGGCTATTGAATTGTATAATAAATATTATTATTAATAGGTATAAATAGGTAATATCATACACCAACTAATATAAATAAATATCCAAACAATTATCGTTTCAAGTCTACGAATGCATTACTAATACAGTCTTTTGAATATTACATCACAAGAACATTAGTTACACACTTTACAACTAGGGTCCAAATCACAACGACACACTTTGAACGGTACTGATCCATCGAACGACTTGCTGTAGTCCCATAGAACCGAAACGCTTCCGTTCATTGAAGGCTCAGTAGACTTGTTCGTTAAGATCACTGACTCACAATACAAGTTATCGACTAACAGCGCCGCGACCACCGTCATATGTATCCCATTGAATACGATTTTACATTTCCACGGCGTGAAAGCCATGTATAGATGTATCTGCGTCAGTTTTACACTTATCGCTATCTTCTTTCCACTCTCGATGGTTAATATTTCATCGGGCTCTACTACTTTCGGGCAGAACTTAGGTCCGGCCATAATGGTTGAGGAATCTTTGGGGTATATGACGTTATCGTTACCACAGGAATTACTGGTACACTTGCTCTTGGTGACACACCAGGTGCAGGATCGTTTCGTTATACATGATGCGCAAGATGTTATTCTCATGCAATTATCTTGCTTCGTATCAATGGTTTCATTATTAGCCGCACTCAGCGAAATGACTGTTAATGCTAGCGTCGAGAATATGAAACATTTTGACAAATTAGAAGACATTCTGTTGAATACTGAAACAAAATGACATAACAACTATAATTATTATGCGAGAATCGTGAAATCGCGCATCTATGTATATAAGGACCGTCTATACTGGTAAATTTCGCTTGATTAAGCTTGTATATTTTATGAAACTAATTACAATTTTCATTATAAAACACCACATCTTGCACAATTGTAGAAATAATTGAAATATATTTCAACTCACCTTATGCTGACATCAAGCTCCTTTCGCCGCAACGAAGTAAATGCAACAAGTGTTATTGAATGAAAATCATATTATAGTAGCGCGTAGCGAGCGAGCAGGTCAATTGCCTATCAATAATAATGTGCATAAGGTCAGTTATAATACCGATATATTTCTATCACGCCAGCACCACCAACTGATAAAGGGTCAAAATAAATATTCCAAGATATACTATACCTATATATCTGTAAAAGCTTTATTTCCTTCACAACTTTTGTTTTAAAATTAGAAGGCATTATAGGCAAGTATTTGATCTCGATCTCACCTGATGGTAAGTGACGATGAGATCTACGATGGAGCATACTTGCCTAGGTAGGAAGGCGGCAGTAGATAGAGACGCTACATTCATTAGGCACATGCAGCGCAACTGATCTGACCCGCCATCCATGAATGGCAACACCGAACATCATGCCGTAACACGCCTAGGCCGCTTGGCGACATGGCTTTGTTCAGTGGGTGGTGACTAGCCACGGCCGAAGCCTACCACCAGTAGAGTTGTCACCTGGTTGGCACCACCCAGGGTCACGTGTAGGGTATCTCGAGGGTACTTAATTCTCCTACGGACGAAGGTGACTCGACCCCGTGTGCAGCAAACATCTCACATCTTCAAACCAACCAAATCAGCGCTATGTCCAACATGATAATAAAATTGTTAACTAGCTATGTGGAAAGCACAAGCCTCTAAGGATCCACCGTGACGTCAATAGATCTAATAATACCTCACAATATACAAGTTGGTCCCCTCGTGACACCGCATCTAATCAAAACGTGATAACATTGACGCAAATGTGTGCTTCTGTGTTCTGTTAGTGACCTCCTCTATAATGTTAGAATTTTATCTCGTACATACTCGGATTAAACAAAAGAGATAACCCGCTGCAGTGTTGACGTAACAGCTTCTCAATAACGTCAATAAATAAGATTTACGAGGCGTATCCAGCAACAAATACAGATAATTCAATGTTATGATTTATAAATATAATTGAGTTTAATAATATTAATATCGTAAAGAAGTTGTAACTATGAAACATAGAATCAATCAAATTATAATTCTACACTAAATATGGACTACTTACCATCAAAACAAATATGGCACGACTAAAAATATAACTGCTATGACCTATACATTACAGCCATGAGAACGACCGCAGACCGCAGAACATTTAGTTTGTATTTGTAACGGAAATGGTATCAATTTATCATAATCAATGAAATGATAAAATAAACAAGAAATTATCAATTAATTTAAAATAATAATTAGATATTAGTATTGGAAATTGGAACTCACGTAGTTGCTTGTAATTGTAAGATTCCACCTAATATGTTAGAACTAGTTTGGTTACTATCTTATCCACTACTATAACTAATTTAGTACTTATAATATTATCTTCTTTACAAGTGGTTACAACTAGGTACTTAGTATCCTGAAATAATAATAATAATGAATAAGTTTCTTACATTTGGAAAACATTTTGTCCCTACGACGATGCGTTATTTTGAAATATCATCATAAACCTTATATTTAGTAATATAGGTAGGAAATGTATGCATCCAACCTATTATATTTTGATGAATGAAATATATACGTTTCGATTAGAAGTCACTCTGTTGTCTATTTTTTTAAGTTTTCATTTCACTCGATAAGCCTATCGAGTGAAATAAAAAAAAATTGTTAAAATTTTCCTTGAATATAATGCAAGTCCATTATTTTATATACATATGGGGACGAATCGATGAAATGTGACAAGTATTTTTTGCAATATTTACGTAACTAGGTACTTTTTACGATTTAAATACGCCATGCACACGACTAACGACAAGCAGCGACGCGCACCTACCTACTTACGCTACTTTGCATAAAAATAGCAAGCAGGCGTACATCAAGCGTAAAATGACGACTCTCCTCCGTTGACGACGTAATAACTACATAACTATAAACTGAAGCAAAGTAAATATATATTTGCTCCAACTAACTGGAGTGCGCAGTTCGTAAAGCTTATTATTAAACAGAGCAAACACGCGCAAGCAAATAACAGATGGCGAGCATAACGGCGGCCATCTTAGCGCCCACCACACCGCTTCCGCTAGCCTAAACTACTTCCCGTACAAGTTCCCGTCGCCGGCACGCTTTCGGGAAATGAGGTGTATTGCATTTACATAACAAATGTGGAATGAACTCGTCTATCACAACATTAATCTAATTGCCGTTTATATTTCTTGAACAGTGTACCTATTCGTTTCCAGGATTTACTTAAGCATTTGCTTTTTTGCGATTTCCATACATTTACATAGTTGCTAAGAATTTGTAATTTCAGGAAAACTACAGTTTAGTTATGAATGCCTTCAATTGATAAATAGGTAGGTATATATAGATAGGTGATAGATAGGTATAAAAAGAAACAAGGTGGCTGCCATCGCGCGTACTCTCGGAGAGTGTTTAGCGTATCATTTTGATTTACAGGCATATCGACAACAGCAAATGTTAGTATCGCGTGAAAGCTCTTAATGGAGTAAATATTACCAATGTACGAAATATGTTACGACATACGACAACTCGATTTGCTATCTTGCCGCGAGCGAAGTATTCACGTATAATGATAAGTAGAAAACGCGGGGATGTTTAGTTATAATGCGTTTTACAGATGATAAAGACCTGTTTTTGCAACACTCGGACAAATTAACATAGCAGCGTTTAAAAACTAATCATCCAAAACTAGTTCTAGGTCTAGATCAAAACTCAAACATGAATCTTATTTTTGAACGCGTTTTAAATTTTACTCAGTTCAAACCGGACTCATGTAACAATTTTAATCTATAAACTAATGTATATCCAGCTAACGAATGGGACTGTAGAAAATAATATTTTCATGTTTGCAATACGGAGATTCTATACAAACATCGAACCAGTAGACTGGCAACATTTCCCAGTTGTTTGTCCAACGAACCCACGAGACCACTTAAAAGCTTTAGCGTTTACTCTCGGGAAAGGGTTCCAATAAAAAGCCCGAATGGTTTATAAAATAATATTTATGCCGAGAAATTTCTTGCATTTTCTGATTAGCTGAAGAGAAGATACATTATTTGGAAGATACATAACACGAGTTTTGTAACGGTCGTAAATTTATTTTGCTTTTTACATTTATCATGTGCTCGATATTATATATGTATTTAGACATGTAATAATGTATACACCTTAGATCCATTAAAACGCCATAACAAGCTAGCGTAAATAAAATAAATAATCACCTACTTTGTCGTGTTTGGTGAGGATCACCTGCGGTGTTTTAAACCTCAATAGTTTCTTTCAGCTATTGGTATTAGTAATATATTTAGAATTAAGTGTTTTAAAGAAAATCAACGGGAACATAATCACCAATCATTATGGTCAAGAAGTTCTACAGATAATAGTGGTTGGTTTTATAAAAATACTTTTTCAAAAATTGCCAAATACAAGCAAACACTTATATGAAAAACCGGAGCATGTGATTATCAATCTTTGGATAGCTAATTCAACTCTGTTAGATGCAAAACAGTGCATCAACGGGTTACCCGAACTGTTAATACACTACCGATGGCCAAACCCCGAGGTCGCCAAAGTTTGGCAGAGCAACGGAACACTCCAAACCGACTACGACCACTAACCCTCATCGAAACGTTCTAAAACAGACATTTAGGTCATATCAGCATATTAATATCTCATTCCCAACGCTTCACCTAATTAGAGTTTCAAATTCAAGTCCCGAGCGTTCGGTGACGTAAGTTTGCTGAAGATGCCTTTGGCTGGTGAAGTTGCAGGCATAGTCATTATACGCGGTATTTACACTGTTCGTGTATTGGCTTCATGCCAAATTGTACCTTTAGAACTATAATAAAATCATAGATATTTTATTACCTTATCTTGTAATTAAAATATAGTATAGTTAATAATAAACGCATCTATTTCGACCATAAAAAAATTGAAAGCTTTTAACGCTCCCCGAAAATATAATACGAAATAATGAATGCTGTACTGCCACGTCATAAAGCTAATTCTATACAACAAGCTACAGAGCCGAGTCCCACGCACATAATAAGCTGACACCTCCACCCGCATCCATTATTAAGATCTTATTAAGCTCGGACCAGTGACGAGACGCGGAACAAAGGAAGCCCTGAAATAAAAAGCTTCCCACTTTTTAGACCCAAAAATAATTTGAGCTCACAAAGTGGAAATTCTCGTGAAATCGTAATACAAAAATGACGCGTATTTATTTACAGTGCCTTATAATTATGACAGGTGAAGTTTGATAGATTGGATGTTCAATTTTACTCCTTATCGACGTATGGCGACATGGTTGTCGTTAGATTTCAACACCTGAATATTGCAGTTGTGTCAAAGATTTATTTTCTTATTTCGTTGTGATGATTGCGATGAATGTTATCGTACATAGCACGCACTTAAGTATCACTACAACAAGTAAGTTTCCAGGACTCTCAGACTCATTGTAACATTAATAACTCGACTGTTTCCGCACCCACCCACCCACGAAACTTTGGAGTCTCAACACTTGTACCTACTCCTAAATATATAAGGTTTATCTGCATTGTCATCTATCCTTTCTCGCAACGAAACGTCCGAACGAGGTTCTCAACTGTGATTCCGCACATTCTTAGGAAGTCTTACGTTTCCGTAGCATCTAGGTACTTAACCAAATACTTTCTCTTGTAAAAGTAATCCTACTCAAATAATATTGTGTTTCAAAAATTAAATTGAATATTGTCATGGGGTGCTTTGTAATAGAAAACTATTAACAATATTATGAACCGAGAAAACTAATAGAAAAATATGATGTAGGACCTACATGTGTGTATCATAATTAAATACAGTAAAATTAATTACGTTTTTATAACTTTTCATTGAAATTATCAATAAACGAATAATAAACAGAATTGATTGAAAATAAATATTGTTATGAAATCTAGTTTATGATTTAAGTACTTATATAGGTCACTGCCGGGAGGAACACCGGATCCGGAAGTGATTCACCCGCGGCTACTTCCGACACTAGACCGTCTGCTTCCTGTCACTCAACGGGCTGATATATTATGGGTACGTATAATTTAGGACAAGGAAATTCACGATTCAATTTATTAGTCATTGCTATCTCAAGTATTACTTTATACTAGTACTACTACTACTACAGTATTACTTTATACCTACTTGGCCTCATTTTATTCTAAAAGAGCCTTCTCTATAATCATACATAGTAATTAAAATATATAAAACTTAGTGGTACTAGGATCGTCCACAGCTCATTGTTCAGTACCTATAATACAAGCGTTGCTTAGATTCGGACCACACAGTATTTATCTGGCGAGATTTATATTTATTTATTTAAAATTTTAATAACCTACATAGTAAACACGGCTATAGCAATCACTTATTTTTTACATAAATTATAAAACCATTACAAATAATTGTTTTAGTACTAACGGCGTATATATATAAGAGATCGTAAACCAATTTACCCATCTTTTTTTTTTTTTTTTTTTTTTTTCGCCATACGAACTCACCAACTATACGGTCCCACTTTAAGCTTAACGCTTGTGTTATGGGTACCGTACAATGGACTGAGGGCGAACTCAGTATATTATACTTATATACATATTAAACATCCATGACTCGGTACAAACATTCGTGCTCATCACACAAAGCTTGTGTCCCTACCAGGATTCGAACCCGGGACCCTCGGCGCAGAAAGCAGAGTTACTACCACTGCGCTAATCAGGCCGTCAAATATGTATGATGGGAGTAATGACGGGTTGTAAGCGGAAAACTGGATTATAATACAGCTCAGTAAATAATTAATGCTTGACGCGTGGTTACCCTAACGCTAATGCGCCTGTCCTGAATATTAATAATAGCATTACCTTCGACTGAAGGCGCTAACATAATGTTTGATGAGTTAGTATGTTTTATTGGTTACAAATAATGGAGGAAATTCCGCGAGTAAGATCCACACATGGTCACAGGTGCGTGTTGACCCGTCACAAATTGAGATAACGTCTAATAACTTAACTTACACTCAACTTTAAGTAAATTAAATCAGCATTTAAATTGATAAAAAATATGTTTAATTAACAAGGGCATAATTATTCGCAAAAAAAACGCTTAGTAATTAAAGTAATATGAATTTGGGGATACCTTTTTTTTGCTTATAGTTAACGTAGTTTGGTGATAAAAAAATTCAATAACCTATTATTACTATCACAGAGTTCTTTTAGAATTTAGCGCATTATTACTTATCGTTCTTGCAACTTGTTTATTAGAAATACCTATGCACGGAGTTCTTGTTGTTTGTACTTCAGCTTAAACATAATAAAAAAACTAGCTAAGTGCTGGTCGGACATGCTCATTGAGGGTTCTGAACAAAAGTGTTGATCACAGCGCACAGATACATTTTGAAATGTTCATCAAATAACACTTTTTAAAACCAACCTCAAAAGAAACAAAGTGTATATTTTTAAGTCCCCGTCTCATTTAGTTTAGGAGAAAGAAGCTTGAGGATAGATAGAAAAACAGACAAAGAGACAGAAGGGAATATACAAATTTGAACAGCTATATAGGGCTCCGTTTGGACCTCTTGGGTACGGAACCCCAAAAAAGTATAGCGTGTTGCAAAACAAAACTGGTGAACTAGCCAGGTGGTATTTTAAATAAAATGTTTTAAAATTCCACCACGCAAGTTCCGCGAAACGAGAAAAGTTGTCGTTATTTTACATAAGTATTTAAAAGTCTATTTTAGGAATTCTCAACATATCCAACTTAGATATGTAGTGGTCCCCATTCCATTGTAATCGTACTGTAAATTTATACGGTTTACGTAGTTAAGTCTTCTATAGAGTACATCAGGTAAAATATCTTGTACAACGGATACAAAATAAACACCGTCAGCGTTCTACATATCAAATGCCTCCACCAGCATTTGATATGTAGAACGCTGGCACTTCTTTTGGCCAACATCAGCATTGCGTTTAGACGTGATAATGCTGCCACCGTTCTAAGCACCCAGCCGGCCGATAGTCGTAGAGATTTGCTGAGTATTTTTTTAATTTATCTTTTTATCTATTATATCCATGCAATATAAACCCCTACTAGTCTGTGAAACCTCAGCTGACACAACATATTTTTCCTCCATTCCCATTCCCAATAATTAAAAGCGGCACTTATGAATAGTTAATTCGCATATAAACATGGTTTCGTTATGCAGATAGGAGGACAAAAACAAACGAGTGCTTGTGACGTCAACAAAGTGATCGATATCAGACGGTTATATTCAGAGCAGACGATTTGTTCAACAAATATTAACCAACATTTAATTAAACATGCAAATTAATTACCTACGCGCTTGCGTTGCAGTGGCATAATAGGTATGTACGTGGATTTAATTACTTATTACTAAATGATTCTTTATAAATAGAAAAATATTAAGAACCATAAATGCTAGGTATAGAAACCAAATTGGCAGTGTTCCTCAAGTGTCTGATTCTAATATACGACAACAAAATATGATAAATATGTTTTACATACCTATATAAGCATTGAAAGGATTGAATGAAAAGTGTTATACTAAAAACTGTTATATATTACTAACTATTATACTAAACACAACCGATTTGAGAACCTCCTCCTTATTAAAGTCGGTTAAAATGGTAGTAGGTAAAGATATTCAGAGAGGCATTTTCACCGTTTCGGCCTTTGAACTAATTCTCTGTTCATCATATTATGTTTAAGGCACAAACTTGCCTGATGAAGTCGATGAAATTAACATAGGTGCATGAATGAGATGCATAATATACTCAGATCAATAATGCCATTAGTCCGACTGTTCTGTCCAAATATTAGAAAAAAATGCCTTTTCAAGCGAAAAGAGCCGAATTTTACACAAGACATTTATTTTATTCGCTAGTAATGAACACTTTTTCTTGTTCCAAGTTTTTTCAAAGTCTAAGTTAAATTGCTTGTAAGTTGGTTTATTGGGCAAAGTTTTATTACGCTGAAATATATTTCATTCCTACCGATTGATACTTATTTTGGGAAGCGGCAAATTTAAGTTTGCCAAGTCGTCTCAAAAGTCGGTCCATTTATTAATTATTTTTTTATCTGCCCAGTTCCAGCCGCAAGAGAAGTAGGTAAGTAGGGAATCTACAGCTAATAATAAAGTTCAAACGTGCATTTATCAAGCTCTGTGATTTAAACTGTTTTGTATATGTACCTCATCGAAGGATACGGGGGATAAAAGTTATACTTCTATCCCCGTTATGCTGCCAAATAACATTAAAAACTTTTCGTCAATGTTTTTGTTCAGTTACAAATCAAATTTTCAATGTTTTACACCTGTTTACATTAATTTAATGTGAAACGTACTAACGAAGATAGAGTATACACCTTTTGATGGTCGCAAATGGATTCATGTTTATTCCACATGTATGGGGCAATTTCTATTATTTACTATAAATACACTTTGATTATTTCATCGACCTTAAACCAACAGTTTTGTTCCCTTATATTCTGAAAATCCAGTGGCTACCAACAGCTCTGCGAAATTACCCTGCGAACGCTCAAATAGAGATTTCGAAGAGCGATTCAACCCTAATAATAGTGGAATTCAATTACCTGTTCCTATTAATTGATAATGTTCAACTTCAATTTGCAATAATTTACATTTATTAGGGGCGTGAATGGTTATTGAACTAATACCACTTTTGTTCAGTAGAGCTGTTTGAACCCTTTCAAAAATTTACTATAGGCAAGGATAAGTGAGAGTTTAAGAACATAATGTTAACTACTAAGCCACTTAATCTTTACGACATCTACAAAGGAAACAACAACTCTTTAAACCTTAACATGAGAGGACTTATTTTGTTTCTAGTTTTGGTATAAGTAATTAAATTATTTAATTTTACAGTGGCAATACTAAACATTCCAATAGGAAAGCGGTTTCTACCATTACAAACCATTAGAAACCGCAAATTGTAAATAGATCCAAACATTCTACAAATTTGGGTTAGTGAATATATATACCAACCTCGCTCATACCCGTAAATCCTTGCAAGGCACGACATAACTCATGGTGTCGGAGTCTTATTCTCAGCTTTGTGCTCCTCGACTCCCCGAGAACACTCGACTCAAGAGCTATCCAAACAGATCGCAAAATCTAGATGACGGAATTTCCACCATTCCGAGAAACATCGCTCGAGTGTGTCCCTAAGAAAATCGGGATGTATTTGCATAGCTATCTGCAAGGGTACAGGGCGAGTGAGTACATACACGAGGTGGATATTTTTGTTATAGTACAGTAACACCGATAAGTATGCTATTAGATTTACACATCTATACTAGTATTCCCCATTAATAGATCTTTTAAAAAAGAACAACCGCCATGGAGTTTCTTGCCCATTCTTCTCCATAGGAACGGCATTCCGAACGGATTTTTTTCTTTCTTCTTCCTCAATTTTTTTGACTCATAAGTACTGTAATTTATGGTTTAGAATTTAGATCATTGATCTACTATGAATAAAAACATATTCTTATTCTGATAATTCCGATAATGCGGAAAGTATGACAACTATTTGCATCTGGAACGGGCCAAAACTGATAGAGCATAAAGCCATTAAGCAGTTAAGTATATATATGTACCTAGGTAATTTTATGCTGAGCCGAGAGACTCCTAACAACAAAAATGGCTGCGAAATAAATAAAGGGCTGGAAAAGAATTTCGTCGTAAAATGCCGCGAGCCTCGATAAAAACACCGCGCCACTTCTCAAGTTTCGTCTCGTCGATTTCCCCCAACCCGCTCTCTTAGCTTCCAAATTAAAATTACTCACGACGAGTCACAAAACGCAAACAAGACGAAAAACCGCTTGTGACCCAGACCGAATAATTAAGAGTCTGCAGTTAGTAGGTAAGAACATTTAGCTTTTTATTATTAATTCATAGCGTTCTATCTCGACTTGAGTAAGAATAATTTTATGATTTATGTATACTTTCATTATTGAAACGAGAAAATTATGTAACCACCTGATATAGATGTGAAATTTTAAATATATATACTTACCTAACTAGTCATGAATATCAGTGTTGATGAATTTTATAGAAAACTAGCTGTTGCCCGCGACTTCGTCCGCGTGGTATTTAACAAAGACAACCGTTGACAACAGCCTGCTCGCCCATCCTGAGCCCGCGGGACGCATTGCAGGTTGTTTCTATCAAATTTAATCAGGCGCTGCGCTGCAACATTAGTTTTAATTTTTTCGTGGGATCCAATTTTTTTTTCTAAAATAAAAGTAGCCTAAGTTACTCCTTGTTACATCAGCTACCTGCCAGTGAAAGTCCCGTCAAAATCGGTCCAGCCATTTCAGAGATTAGCCGGAACAAACAGACAGACAGACAGACAGACAGACAGACAGACAGACAGACAGACAGACAGACAGACGGACAGACAGACAAAAATTGTAAAAAATGTTGTTTCGGTATAGGTAACGTGTATACATCCAAATGCACTTAGTAAAAAGCGGTTATTTTAATATTACAAACAGACACTCCAATTTTATTTATATGTATAGACTATACGGTTGCGACATTTGAAAATGTATCGCTAGTGGATGTGTTGATTATAGTTTCTGGACTTATATCACTAGGTAGTGTATTTAAGTTTCTATAAAGAATATTGTTTCTCGTTGATTTTCAGGTACTTACTAACATTATAGTATAGTAAAAAGATTTCGCAAAGCTAGACATAAGGAAGGGTATTTGTTCGTAAGTACCTACCTATATCCTGCTCGTAACTATAAGACATTCTACCCCTACCTCTGAACCGTTCCATTTTCCAGACTGCGCTTGTGGAAATCAATGAGTAGCTTTTGATGTTAAATTGATTTCGCCGAGTAGACTAACAATGTGGATCCCGTCTTTCACGGAATAAAAGGAAGTACCTGGTGTGCGTTCAAAGTAAGAACTTTGATTTAAGGCCACAGCTCATTTAATATTAGTACAAATGAGAATACCCATAGGGTTCATTTTGATTTTATTGGGATATCAAAACGTAGCATAGCACAATATTAGTACAATGATATCAACTGGGTGGTACGAATGTATTACCTTATTAGATGTTTAGATATCTATATTAACTGATAAGTAAGTACTTAAGAGTTAATTGCAAGTGCTCTTCAACTTGTAGTTAATAATGAACGTCTATGAAAATTACGAGCGCCACAATCGGTCTTATAGCTAGTAGCGGTCTGTCAGAAAAAATAAATAAAGAGTAAACTAACAATGCTTAACAATCTGCAGAATATAAAAGTAGTGGCCATCTACATAGCTATCGCTTTTAACTTTTAAATATTATCAAAATGTATAAGGGCACTATATTTCTTATTATCTTCAATGTAAATACTTCAAATACATATGACATTTACAATATTAGTGCAATCGACTATTTGGACGTTTCTGAATCCAAAACAAGTATTTTTGGAATTTTTATATGTGCGTCTGTGATTTAAGCATCATTGAAAAACCACTAGATTAGATTCAATACTTATAAATTGGATAGCTTATCGTTTAGCATAAAAATAGCGTAACAGAACTGCGGGCATTAGTTAGTATCTTTTACAGAAAGATCAGTTGCATCAATGAACTCTGCAGGAATAGTATTTGAGATTCTGTTGTTGAACTTAACTAATTTGCAAGTAGGTAATCGCCGGTGGCGTAGAGTAGCGATTACTCGTTGCCATTTCCCAGCAATTAGGACTACATCTGCAGCCTCTTCTTACTTGCTATAATTATACCAATTGGCACTTATCTCCGTGGGAGACAGGAAGTGTAATCTATGTTGCATATATTTTACATTACTCAATAATGTACCTAATTTGAATGCTCTTAATGTTGTAGAAATAGTACCCTTACAAATAAATAGTGGGGGTAGATACATGGGGGGGGGGGGGGGCAAAGGGTGCATCCGCTCCTGAACTGACTTATTCTGAACACAGTACACGCACACACATTCCATAGAAATCAAATACAAATCGGCAAATGCAAGTACCCTTGCAATGCACCTCTACCTGATGATGTTTTAGCTATGATTGAAAAACCATCTATTTATAGCCATATTCATTTATGCTCATAAATATATGATAGTTACTAATTTATTTGAGCTGAACCGTGAGTTTGAACCGTTTCAAAATACAACATAGTATTTAACCTGTAACCTGTAAACAATTTCACCGAAACAATCTCAGGCCTCCCATTGGTTGTTGTTGCATAATCTCGCTTTATAGAAGCACTGGAGCGACGATCCAACCTCCATAGGTATCCTTTGTGTTATCAACGCATATACATGCAAAATGTTGTGCCAAATAGCTTGATCCCGGATGCTATTACAGGTATTAAACGTGTGAGCATTATATATTTTTATATCCAGTTCTATTAGGTGCACATTTTGGCTTACCTAGAAAAGGCGTTAAAAAATCTCATACTTAATATCAACATATTAATAACAAGCGAAATTCCGCGCTCCGCGCACATAGCGAGCGGAACATGATCACTGTTCGGATTTGCTACTCTAGTGTAACATATAATTCGATGCTTATAACAATGTTGCTTCTACAAACTTGTTACTGCTGCACTATAGGTAGGTATTGCTGGAAACCTTTTCATTATTTACTTTACCAAGTTCTACATTTTACACTTTTATATTTCAACAGGCACGGTCCGCGTGTTTTATCGCAGGGAGCGTATGTAAAAATCTTTGTAAATAAATTAGTGATGGTCATTGCCACGCACCCCGTGTAGTTTATTCAGGCAGTAAAAAGTGGCGTCAGGGAAATCCGTTTTGCTCGACTCCGGATAAAGTTTAATTTTTTTACACTACGTTAATAAACATTAGTGGTTCATGAGCTCAGATCTGATACAGATTATGACAAGTATGAAAAATATAAAATTGTAAATTAATTTATCTTAAAAAAATCGTAGTTAAGTACTAGCATTGAAATAGGTCAGTTTACACAACATATGTCAGCTAATCACAAGGCATAGGTAAAACAAGTGAAAAACATAAACCACGAAATATAATAAAAACTTTCTAAAAGGAATCTTTTATTCCACGCAAGATAGCTCCCTGCCATCCAAATCCAGCACACCGGTGTTTTCTACACATTAAATTACCGTTAAAACCGCCCGCATGGATTCACAACCAAAAATGAGTCCTCTTGTATATATAACGAAAGGGGCAACACCATGTCTACCTCCTTAGTCTCAATTTGAACGCGGTATTTCTCAGACCAAATAAACAGAACATGGCATCGAATTATGTACCCTTCTACGTAAAACAGTAGCCTTATGACCACAGTCTGTAATGCTATTCTGTAACGAAGTGTGTCTGTAGTCCAAAAGTTAATTGCAAAATTTTTCGCCATCGAAATTACGCGTGAGATATTAGATTGTCGTTACAGAATAGCGCTCCTATACCTACATATAAAAGTAGTTCACCCCCGATCGCTGTCACTCTGAATCGCTATTAATTTCTCTCCTCCAATGTCCCTCAGGAAATGCATGAAAAAATACAGTACTGATGTTGACTGTAAGCGAATTCATTTATTAAATAAGCACACACTTCGACATATTCATTCAATTCATCGGGGCCATCTGGGCATCTCTACGATGTTTTCTAGGAAGTACCTGCGGAAACTGATTGGGCAACGAGCTTGCACGTCCGGTGGACGAGGATGTGTACTCATCCGTCCGTTAATTGATAATCGATTCCACCAGCGGAGGATAAAAGAGCCACCTACCTACTCATTTATAATGCACGTGGCTTGTAAAATCGAACACAAAACTGACGCCGTCGTAGAAAACGAGGCAATGTAGGTTGGTTTTAAAATGAAGATTGGTAATAATATTGGATTCTATTACTTTTTATCAATATTTATGTGAAAAATATTAAATTGTTTACCATATTTAATTATGATTCTATATCCCCTAGATGAAATAAGACAGATATCTATACCTAAGTCATAATAATAATACCAGCCCTTTTTATGTCCCACTGTTGGGCACGGGCCTCCCCTCAATGCGAGGGGGATTAGGCCATAGTCCACCACGATGGCCCAGTGCGGGTTGGGACTTCACACGTTTTTCGGGGACTTCTCTCAGACATGCGGGTTTCCTCGCGATGTTTTCCTTCACCGCTTAGCAAGTGATAATCATGGTTGAAAATGAGATTCGCACATGAAATCCCAGAGGTGCGAGCCTCGTTACCGAGGCAAAAGTTCTACCAACTTGGCTATCACTGCTATTTATATACCTACGTGAAATAACAAAAAATAAATAATTAAGACATATGTGAGTGTTTAATTCTGATATACCCGCTTTTCTGTTCGTAGGTGCAGCCCACTGCTATCAGTTAGGTTACATATGGCTATAGCAATGACAATGACTACAAATCAGTCAGCAGTGCACTCATATTTCATGACATTTTCCAAGTAATAATCTGCAGGCATGTTCGTACGATCTTCTTGAATGCTCAAATCGAAGAATAAAAATTTTATATTTTCTGATAAAATCTATGGTTCGTGATTTTGCGAGTGACTGTACGAATCCATCGACTCTTGACTTGGCTACAGCGGTGCGCTCTCGTTAGTCGAGCCAGAGCGCGTTTCCTATATTAAATTTATCGCTTCTATTATTCTCTGCGGGCTTCTCTACCGTGTTTATATTACTCGTGCATCTACACAATAGACTTTCAATTGGTTCTGGATCTTGCCTAGGATAGCTGGTAGAAAAATCAATATATAAATATATATTGATGGCTGGAAGAGATCTCCACACGCCCGCAGACGTTTCCGTTTAATATTTGGATATTTTGTTAAAATTTCAAAATATAATCTAATCAGGTAAAAGTAAATAGTAAAAGTGTGCAAACCTTCGGAAATGTTCAGTAGATACTGAATGCATCGATTGCCTTCATAACCATCCCTGAACGCTCAAAGTGTAGGTATGTGGATAGTTCATGCTATGCTTCAAGTCCTATACAAAGCTAAAGTGCAAAATCAGCCAATTGCAATTCCTATTAAAAGGGAAGTATTCAGAGGGACTTGCTTTGAAAATAAATCGAAATACAGTAAAGCAGCCCGAGGGCTCGGTATTAGTGACGTTGAAAAACAGCTCCTAAACCGGATGTACATTATCCAGATTTATAGGATCGATTTCTATATGAGCATAAAAGAAACGTAGAGTATTATGTAGGGCAATTGATATTGTAGCTTGAGAAATAAAAACAAGAAGCGTTGAGATTTTTTTAAGGAAGAATAAAATAAATAAAGTTATTTAAGCAATTGGTGTCGAGTCCGTCATTTAAATAATCACTAAATATCATGAACAAATTGTTTATGTGCCAATAAAATAAGCATAATTATCTTATAACAAGCTCAGCAGTCTTTGACACACTTAACTAGATAAGGCTATACTGACCAACAATTTAAGGTCGCTAAAGTGTTCCTAATAGCCATTTTTTTTTTCTATTCCTGCTGCCACTTTACTAAGTAATAATTACTTTCGAATTAGTATTATTATAGAATGTGATAATAAATATGCGATACAGCATCACGTTTTCTTGCTATGCGTTCAAATAGCACAGCTTTTGTTAGGAGTGGACTCACATCAATAGTATCATGACCAAGTAGGGAATTCTCGGTTCTAGTTCAGCTGATAAATCTTTTAAATTTCTATAAACAACAACATTACTTGCATGTGTAAAGTTATGTAAATATTGTCAATTAATGAATAGAAATCGACAAATAAATTCCACTAGCGTTATTAGGATCCGATGGAGCGTTGTCAACTCCCTTAAATAAACAGATCTTCGCAGGAAAATTAAACAAAGCCGTTTGTAACAAACAAGTTTTTAGGGCAAAGGACAACACAAACAAGCGCTGGACAACGAGGGATGGAAGCGCTTTAGGCAATAAAACAAATCCCAATTATCCAGTAAAGATCATAGACATACCAAGGCTAACAAATCAATGAAGCAGAAAACTTTCGGTATTTTCGAAATGCTATTCATATTAAGAGTAATCGGCAACTGCATGTTCTTAAAGGATGTTATAAATTGTTATAGGTTATTATGTGGGAGAACAATGAAGGCTGGAAAAGATATATAAATATAATAGGATGTTTATAAAAAAAAATACTTAGGTGGTAAAAGTCGATAATGCTGAATGCTGAAAGAACCTAGGCAGTTTTATGTTTGAGATATTCAACGATTGCGTCAAATAATATTTTTTTTTTTTTTTCTTTTTCTTTTATTTTGGCATCAAACAGTCGTATTTTAACAAAAATGTTCCTTATAATATAAAACTACAAAATAGACCTACAGTGCCGATAAAACAAATAATATTAATATTAAAGTGATGTTGAGACTTAACATGGCAAGACGCGGTCAAACAATAGTTTAACATCGATAACGATGTAATTAGATAATAGAAACAGTAAACATAAGAGAAATAAGATTAAGAAATAAAAGTAGCGAAAGAATTAATGAAGAAAAACTTAACGAGTGGTTAATGTTTGTTTTAATTTAAGTTTTAAGGTGTTAAGAGATGTGTTAAATATATCTATGTTACGAAATTCATTATTGTATATGGTGGTGGAACGATGTAAGAAGGAATTTTGAGTATATGTTTTATGAAATCGTGGGGGAACAAAAAGTGGTAATTTGCGTGAGGAGCGCACCGGTAAACGGGCGCGCGCTAAGAACGATATCTTGGCTAAAAGAGCTGATGAATCGATTAATGAATTTAAAATTTTGAACAGAAATATAATATCGAACATTTTACGCCTATTGTAAAGACTTAAAAGTGTATGTCTGCGAAGGGCATCATTGTATGATTCATCCACTGCATTGATGCGATAGTTGAGCGACTTTAAAAACTTATTTTGGATTTTTTCGATTCTATTTATGTGTATTTGATAGCAGGGACTCCATACCGTACTACAAAAATCTAGGACAGAGCGAACAAATGAGAAATATAGAATTTTGAGTGTGACTGCATTTTTGAAGGGTTTACTTATTCTGAGAATAAAACCTAAGCTACGGAACGCAGAACCTACTATGTGGTCTATATGATAATTAAATGATAATTTAGAATCCATAATTAACCCTAAATCTCTAATGGTAGAAACTCTTTTAATGACTGTGTCATTTATACTGTATTCGAAATTTATTTTATTGATTTTACGTGTGTACGATATAATAAAGCATTTATCGATATTAATAAATAGTTGATATTTTTCACAGTAATTATGCAGGTTAAGCAAGTCATTCTGCAATTTAATACAGTCATCGACAGATTTAACGACTGTAAATAACTTGGTGTCATCGGCGTAAAGTAAGTGATTACTGTTTTTCAGTGCAAGTCCTATGTCATTGATGTAAAGGGAAAACAGCAAGGGCCCTAAATGGGACCCTTGAGGGACACCGGACGGTACAGGAAGAAATTGTGATGAGTAGCCTTTTACACAAACCGCTTGGCTCCTATTCCTTATATATGATTGAATCCATCTAAGAAGGTTGCCGTGTATACCGGCCCCGGCAAGCTTATTAATGAGGATATCGTGGTTTATTTTGTCGAATGCTTTTGAAAAGTCGGTGTACACGACATCCACCTGCAAGTTATTGTCCATGGCTTGCGCCAAGAAATCAGTAAAGTGGACCATATTAGTGTCTACACTGCGACATTTAAAGAACCCGTGTTGTTGAGGAGATATGTAATTTCGAACAGCAAGCGAAATATGGAATGTTACAATTTTTTCAAGAATTTTTCCTAGGATGCACAATTTCGAGATCGGCCTGTACTCGGTGATGATATCTTTCTTTTTGTTCTTAGGGACGGGGGTTATCAAGGACTTTTTCCATTTGCTGGGAAACACTCCGGTTCCAATAGAAGTGCGGAAGATAATTGTGATAGGTATTGCAAGAACATTAGCGCACTTGGAGATAAGGATTGGGTGAATGTCATCAGAGCCGGCGCCCTTATTAGAGTTTACAGATTTTAATTCTTTTAGAACTTCTTCAAAATGTATGTTAACAGAGTGAATATCTACAGTGGAGGGCATGTTATGATAAAGGGAGGTGATTTGAGAACGGGAAGTTATGAATACCGAATGAAAGTAATGATTGAAGGCGTTACAGATGTCGCTGCCATTGGAGAGAATTTCACCTTTATACAACATCTTCTCCGGAATATCGTTGGTGGCGGTTTTTGATTTAACGAAAGACCAAAACGACTTAGGCTGTATTTTAATATTATCTTCAGAGTGCACAATGAATTTATTATAGCAATCATCGGACATTTTTTTAAATCGACTTCTTAAGATTGAAAAGGTATTATAATCGCAAAGATTTCCGTATTTCTTCCATTTTTTATGAAATTTGTTTTTTTCATTTGATAGTTTAATTAATGGTTTGGTATACCAAGGAGGATGTTTTTGTTTTTTATTCAGATTGTATGTCGGTACATATTTATTAACAAGAGTGTCTAGTATATTATAAAAATATTCGGTCATGGATTCGACATCGGTCATGGTACTAAACACCCCTTCCCAGTCCACAGCTTTGAGAGCTGTGTTAATCGTGTCATAGTCGGCTTTATAGAATTGTCTCTTCAAAGTGGGTGAAAGTTTAAGTGAAATGGAATAGTTTAACTTTAAATCGATTTCTAAAGACTTATGATGTGGATCCTGTTGTACAAGTGGGTGTGCACATGACGATATAAGGCAATATTCATTACTAAAAATTAAATCTAAAACCCTGCCATTATCGTTAAATTGATCATTATATTGTGATAAAAACGATAAATTCATGAAGTCGGCCGTAATACAAGCTAAATTGTCGTTGTTAGTATGAATATCGATGGAGTTAGAACTGGGATTGTAAGACCAATTGGCGTGAGAAATATTAAAATCACCGAGTACCAGAAAAATATCATTGGGATTTGAAATTATAAATTCGCTCACTCTGTCGTAGAAAGATGTAAGTGACAATTCGTGATGGTTGCCGTGTGGTATATACGTACATATTAAGTGTAAGTGGCGAGGATGAGCTGTGTTGGATCGAAAAGAGGTGGCAGGGGCCAGACTCGCGCGCAGCGGCACAGAAACCCATACCTCCTCGGCCGGCGGTGACGCACCGATGTCTACGCGGTGCCACGGACGAAGCTCGCGTTGGACCGCCATTATTAAACATAAATTAAATATACCCGCTTTCATAGCTTTAAGTTTTATAAAATGTATTAGTTAAATGAACGAATTACGACGAGCATTTGTTATGCATATATCATATACCAGGAACTGAACTCCAACAAGAGCATTCCACAACTTGTTGAGCAATTTGCACAAATTGGTGTCGATAGGATCAATACATAGAGTCACGTACCTACACCTGCCTAATTCAAATTTAATCAGAATGTTAAAACATTCTGATTAAATTTAAATTAATTATCGATGCAACTATTTCTAGCCGACATTGCATTTAACAAATCGAAACTAATAGCGCTGAGCTATTCAGTCCGTGAAGTGTGAGTTTAATCCTGAACTCGGAACTTAGTTCAGATATTTTCCGTGGCTCAGTACCGTCTATAATTCGATGAATTAAACTCAATGTTGGATGTTTAATTAAATAATTAGCACGTGTAATGTCATATTAGTTTACTAATTGACCTAATTACGTCAAATGTCAAATCCCTTGATATCCCAAAATTGATATACACAATTGTTTGAAAACTTATTGAAGCTGGATGCATAACACATCACGCAGATGAGTACTAATAACAATCTCCCGCGAACGGAGCATGAAATCATATCTTTGTTGACTGCTGAGCTTGCCAAAGGAAATTGTCTTGCCTTCAAGGTGATTGCTTCAAGACGAAGCTCGCTATTATAACTTTTCTCAAAGAATTCCAGCGACTACGCAGTAAATCGCAGTCTGTAGTGCCTTCCGAGTAGGCACTGTGAATTAATGTTGATTCAAGAATTCGTATTTCGTCGTAGCAAAGAAGCACTGTGTTGAGCGTAGAAATAGGTTTTCCTCTTGCAGATATTTTATTATATTACAAAGGTATATGTGCAACCGACAAGGCTGTATTGATGCTGTATGCATAGGGAAAGAAAATATCCTACTTTGCGTTCGATAACCGCACCGCAAGATCAACACGCAATATTTACATTAGCCATATATTGCGGCGCGGGCACGCGTGCATTCAGTACAGTATAGACCTTTACTTTTTAGGCGGGAACCCTGAAATTTTCAAAGCTGGTCAGCTGTTACTCGTATTTACAAAAAAAGACTATAAAATAGAAAAAAAATCATAAGGCTTAATTATAGGTAAGTACTTTTGACCATTTATGAAAAAGCTAACTGTAGGTATTTTGCTCTATAGCTGTGTATATAGCTTCTGGTGATGACGTATTTTATTTCGCCTGACCATTCGGGATTCGTGCGAGCGCTATCTAGGTGATGCATGCCTACCATTAATATTTTGGATACATCCTGTAACAACGTGATCGCGCGTTCATTGTTCCATACGCGCGTTTTTTTTTTCTTTATATAATTTATTTTTTAAACCCTGACGCGTGCATCCCTGTATGTTTGGTGTTTGTAACTGGTGATTCACCATAAAATAGGTTCCTTCTTACAAGTTTTAAGTAGTTTCTCAGTTTAGCGATAAGCCTTTACTTATTTTCTTGTTTCAAGACTAACATCACATGAATTTCAGCGTTGTCTAATAAACTTTGTTTTGAAAGAATAAGCAGACGGGTTTCGGGGCAGATATATTGTTCGATACAGTCCCTGGGTCCCACATGTGGCATTTGTCAAGGCTTTGTCTCCGATATACATGTAACACACTGTTTACGTTAGCACTCACTAAGGGCCTGTTCTACAATGTGCTGATAAACCTTATTTGACAGATTTGTATGGGACATATCTCAAGAAAGTAAGAATAGGGTTTATTAGGATATTGTGAAACATGCTCCAAGTGTTATTGTTAAAATGCGGAACTCTCTAGAATACTGACTCCTTACTATTAATCAAGTTAGTAAAGGACATATATAATACCTACAAGTACCATCCTCATTTAGTAGGTAACATGGAGAATTAATATATTTTCTGTAGTCAGTAAGTATCCCGAATTTGTTCAACTTTGTCAATTACTACTCGTATTATGGTACCATCATAATTACCTATTCAAATAAAAAAATATAAATAATAATAAAATATAATATTTTATCACATGACTTTTTGGCACGAGCCTGGCCAAATCTTGTAGGCAACGTTTTAATGCGAAGGAACGATAAAAATACCGCTAACGATATTCTGTGAATACGATTATAGCAAAATATACAAAACGTGCCTATTGTTGTATTTGCATTGTATTTGTTACATCGCTACAGCAGCCACACGACAGCTCCCTTAATACTCCTTTTGTAAGCAACTTGTATAAAACAGCTTCATATAGGCTTATAATGTACAACACGAAGCCTTTGACTTGGAACTTTCAGTTATTACTCGATTACGTATCCAACCGCGCCTTGTTGTTGGAAGTTTGAGTGTGGTTGAGGTTGCGATAATTTAGCTTTGGTATGAACAGGCTCGCGTGGATCGACTCTCATCAGTTAGAACGCGGTTATGAATATTAAATGTTTTGAGACACTATCCTTTTCGTCTATTTTATACTAACAATACCAGCCCTATTTAATGTCCAACTGTTGGGCACGGGCCTCCCCTCAATGCGAGGGGGATTAGGTCATAGTCCACCACTTTGGCCCAGTGCGGGTTGGCGGACTTCACACATCTCTCGAGGGGTTCTCTCGGACATGCAGGTTTCCTTACGATTTTTTCCTTCACCGTTTAGCAAGTGATAATCCGTTGAAAATGAGATTTGCACATGAAATCCAGAAATCCCAGAGGTGTGTGCCGGGGTTTGAACCTGCGATTTTCGTTACCGAGGCAAGCGTTCTACCAACTTGGCTATCACTGCTACTATTCTATCGATCTTATACCACCTACGTAAATGATTAGGACTTAGTTCGTAGAGAAGTTAAACAACTCTAACCACCAAGTTTAAGTTAGTTTAAAGTTAAAAGTAAGTACCTACCAACCAAACTAGAAATTCTAAATAAGTTGCAGCGCTCAGTGCGGCAATGAGAATTCCTAAACTTGTATAGTTATGTATATTTTTAAATTGTTTAGTGAGTATACTTTTTGTCGGGAAACTGGCTTGTTGGAATTTTAAAACGCTTTTTGGTGCTTTCGGTTTGACTGCGGTAGGTACGTACCTACACAATTGCGTTCCGTGCACATATCTGCAGCTATACCTTTTTTATAAGTATTTTACCTACATAAAATACACGGTGTCGTAAATTATAGCCTAGTCATTAAAATCAAAATTATAATCAGGATAGGTACCTCAAGCAGTACCTAGCGTAATATACTTATTCCTCTAAACAAAAAGCTGCTGAGGCACTGCCTTAAATGGGTACTGTACGAACCTATAGGCAGAAATTTATAAGAAATAATGAGTAGGAACGTTTTAAGTATCCTGTAGGCTAATACTCTCCTAGTTGTCCCTACTAATGTGCGGGTAGAGTAAGAAAACAGACGTTCAGACGGCGGAAGTGGCGACGGAGCGGGATAACTTCCGTTTCCGGCGCACAGCTACCTATACGTTATCAGATTAAAGTTGGTCGCCCGTATTGTGTCAAGACGTTGTAATCTATACATACATATAAATAAAATTGGAGTGTCTGTTTGTAATATTAAAATAACCGCTTTTTACTAAGTGCATTTGGATGTATACACGTTACCTATACCGAAACAACATTTTTTACAATTTTTGTCTGTCTGTCTCTCTGTCCGTCTGTCTGTCTGTTTGTTCCGGCTAATCTCTGAAATGGCTGGACTGATTTTGACGGGACTTTCACTGGCAGATAGCTGATGTAACAAGGAGTACCTTAGGCTACTTTATTTTAGAAAAAAAATAGGACCTCACGAAAAAAATTAAAACCAATGTTGCAGCGCTGCGCCTGATTAAGTTTGATAGGAACAACCTGCAATGCCTCCCGCGGGCTCAGAACACGCGAGCAGGCTGTTGCCAACGGTTGTGTCTTTGTTAAACGCGGACGAAGTCGCGGGTAACAGCTATTTTATATAAAACTAGCCTCGATAACATTCGAACATGATCCTGTTATCAGGATCTTTATTCGGATTGAGGGATTCCGGATAGGTCGAAACTCCGAGCTAATGCCATTTCAACTTCCAACTTCTTTTGCATTTAGCACTCCGTGCGCGCTATTTAATTTTGTAGTATCATCACATTGTGACTTTTGGGGAGTTTCTGAGCGAAATCGATGATTGCACGGACGACACCGCAAGCAAAAGCATGTATGATTTCAGCATCATATTGCAAAATAAATTTAAATAACTCAAACGAACTACTTATGAAATTACTTAAGGGGTAGGAGTGTCAACAGAAACTAGGAGAAAACGCAAAGTTTTCCATATGAACGTATTATGCAGTTGGATGAAAGTTTGTTCGAAATAACCGAACAAACTTGCGGCGGCGTGTTGTTGGCGATAAGTTGTTTCATTGCAATGCACGTACACTAACTACTTAATGATAAATATTCTACCAGCCATTTCTAGGAGTGGTCGATGTTTGATTGACGTCACTAATTAGTATGTATCCCAACTCTAATGAGAGTTGTTGTATGATCTATGATCAACAAGATTTTAGTCTATGATGGGATGTCTAAATAAAGAATATAATTACTTTCAAATCAAGAATTTCATTTAAATACAGTTATAACATATCATCCGCAACATATGGCTGGAAGATCTACCCTTTTCCGCCAAACATATTATAATAAAGTTACAACAAGGAGAAAATATACCTGTATCAATTTAACCGATGTGCACAATAGTTAATTGTACCAACAAACTTTCCACGATTTACTTCATTACCACCAAGGACTGGTACATCCATAATATTATAACGAAGATGTTTCTTTTATGATCGGAATCATTCTCTGTTGTACCTACTCCTGCTGATTAACTAATGAATGCCACCACATTGGGATACCTACCTTTTGCTATATTATTGTAGTAATTAGGTCAGTCTATAATGGGGGCAAGATAAACTATTTCGTATTGTTCGAGAACAGCGCTATTAATAATTCATTTCAATTTATATTCACATTGGATACAAAAGTTATGTAAGTATGTCGTTCGCAAATCTAAAGGATCGATAAATTGAATTTCATGAAACGTGAGTAAACTGAATCATATTCAGATTACTATTATATCAACCAATGGGCCCAGGCGAGCAGCCAACTTCGCCAGCCTTCGCCACTATTCTCGAATATTAGAATTCATTATTACCCGTAGTTTCTAAGGCGTGCTTCTCACGACGAGTGGCGAATCCATAGAACAAAGCGCTCCCAAGTTATTGTTCTGCCATGCCAGCCACCTCTTGCGGGTTGAACAAAGAAGTTTTTGATGCAAACTTTCGGGGTCCCCCCACTATTGTGTATAATATTCATGACATAACTTTACATAATAGCGACAACAGCCGCGGGATTGTAACGCTGTTAAAATGCCTAAGCTGGGCACTTTAGGCTTTATTTGAGGGCTTAACAATTGGTAACCTAGCTACATTAATATTTCAAACCAAGACTCGCATTACCGCCCTTCAAATGGAACCGTTAAATCTATATACAGGATTCATTTTCCAAGGGCAAATCCAAAACTATAGGTATTATCGAGAAATACTTAATCGACTCTTGAGGCCGATTGCGATGAAAATTAAGGCTGCATCATTAATTCTTTTTTAAATATAATTATCCTAGCCAGGAATTGAACCTGTTGATTTTGAGGAAAAGTAACATCCAAAAATTCAACCTTTATATAAAACAAAGTCGTGTGTTATACTATTTGTAACTCAACAACGGATGGGCCGATTTTTATGATCTTCGATTTTGTCTCAGCCCTGAATATAACTATTAAACCTTCGGAAAAAATCACCAACATAAATTAGATTCTGTAGCGGTATGAAGTTCGCCGGGACAGCTAGTTGTGGATAAACGCAGCGTATGCACGCTGTTATCCGCAGTTACATGATTGTTAGCTATTCGTAAAGCACATTTGAAGCGGTAGTGTGTGAAACGGCATTACGACGATGATCGTAGCTTGATAATGGTAATTTTTCAGACGTGCCATATTTTGGCGCTATTAACGTATGACATAACTCCATTCATTTGCAATGCCCATTGCCTAACATAGGGTGGACAAAACTTAGTACTTTCCAGGAATATTAAACATCGCGAATCGTTACGATAAGTTCATAAAACATACATTCGAGGGGTACCCTTTCCAATAATTAATAAAACCAATTGTAATGTCCTTAATTTAATTTACATATATTCAAGAGAAGCTACAAAACGTAGTCGATAGCCACATAAAAAGCTGATGTATCTCTAATACAACACATTGAAGAATAGCGTAAAACCTAAATATACAAATGCAGATCTAAATAAAACTGTATTCACACTGACTGACACTTATGTAAAAAATGCCTTTTGGAAATCTTGGTTTCATTTGAAGATTCAAGTGTTCTCCTCGTTGTCCTGTAAAAAATAACACAATAGGTACTAAGAGAATAATGCTAATGATAAAATAAATAAGTACCCACTACCTACTATGCCTTAAAGTGGCGAACAATTTTGCAAGACAGAAGAAACATTTGCAGGACTAACAGAAAAAACTATAAATCAACTTGCAATAAACGTGGGTAATCATTAAATGCTACATTGTCAGACTCGCATTCTTTCAGCGGCTGAAGTATGTATGTAGGTGAATGCCCTGTATTCCATGGTTTATATACTCACAGTAGGGTCACAGTCGGCGCAATGCCACGAGTATCCGCGCTTCTTGGGATTCTTATTCAACGGCGGCTCCAGACAGGTGAAGTGATACCTCTTCGAACATTCGTCACATCTAAACCAATAATGTTATTTTATTATTTTTTATTATATACTTATGTGTTTAGTATGGTTAAAGTGAAGCTCGGTCTCTGTCAAGTCACGAAATAGTTAACGATACAATGCTCCAGTTTGTAAAAATTGTGCCTCTTATAAAAATTTTGTATTAGTTAAATCGAATTTAATACATCAATAAATTAAATGTCTAAAAATTGAGATCATACTTATAAAAAAAACAATAAGAAATGAAAAAAAAAACACGAGTTTAGTCAACCCTGGTGTGTCATGGTCTTTTTTTAAAGATTGTTTAGTGTATATGCAGGTACAGACCGCACTAGATTGGCGGCGTCCCCGGGCTGCGCGCACACGTCGCAGTGCGTGAGCGGCGCGGCCGCCGCAGCCGCGCCCGCCGCCGCGCCCGCGCCGCGCCGCGCGCCCGCCGCGCGCCCCGCTCCGCGCTGCGCACCGAAACCACACCTTTACCTCTAATAACACCACCTATCTTAAGCCCTCTACGAACGGCACAATTTGGCTACCAATCGGTACAATCCCAACCAATTGTCAATATCTAGCCATCTTGCCTTCTGACATGCCAATTTATAGGGATTCGCTGATAAATAGTGCCGTTCGTGGAGCCGTCTACAGACATCGATCTCGCCGGCGAGTTCGAAGAACCACATCCTATGCTAACAGGTGCGTCTCCCGACATCCACCCCCACACTCGCAGCAGCCCAAGCCCAGGTCGTGCCGTCTGAGGCACCCTTGAGCTCATCCCCCCCCCCCCCCCCCCAATCATCTGCGTGAAGCGCCTCTAGCTCTCGCCTTCTCCGGTGAAACTGTAAAGGCCATCCGCGACCAACAGCGTCTATCATTTCGATGGAATATCCTAGATCTACACGACAACTGAAATTCAAGTCCTCTCCCCGAACGAACGAGAACCTATTATGTCGCACCACGAAAAGCCCGAAGTCGCGCTTGCTGAAGTGAAAACTGTATTTAAATGTAAGTGATATAACCCACTTCACTGTATTAATCAAAACATGAAAATACGAAACCAGTGTTACCTTGGGTTTCGTGACCGGTGCCGTTTCATTATGTTTAACATCCTCACTCGGTTGTGGCTTGCGTGAAAAGATAAACAATCATCATCGAGAACGAAATGAACCAAGGAAATTGTTTTTTTACAAAACTCATTATACAAAAAAAAATATAGTACTCACAGTAGGATCGGCGGGATCTGGCGTATCAGAAACTTCTGGTTGTACCGGAAACGGCTTAGCTGCCTCGTGCTCCACATGCTATAACAATTTGCATCAATTTTTAAAACGTTCATCGAGTAGGTAAATGCTTTTGAAAAGTTGATTCATTTACCTTGGAATGTTTCTTCATAACTGCTGGAGGAGGGCCGTCATTGCTATCGGTGGGGACATAAAACATTTGTGTATCCAATGACCCGTCCGGTTTGGGAATCGGTTTTATCTGTCGAACAAAAAAAAATCTTCAAACACACTGTACGGTCCCAGTGTCGTAAAATTGCCTGAGGGCGATTGCGGTAACAACCAGCCCCGTGAAGAAAGATTGTTACCGAAATGTATCATGGCGGGAAACGAATCCGCAACCACCCTGACCAGTAAAGGCCTACGCTCAAACCAACTTCAAGAATTTTAATTTGAATCCGTAGTAATAATAATAATTCAATTCATCATTTACCTTGATTGTAATTCGCGGATGAGGCGGGTCTGGATTTTCCATATCTTGCATTTTCTTCTTCCTTTTATGTTTATGAGATTTGGAAGGTGAACGCAACAAATCGGGCGAATATCTCGACCTATGCTTCTCTTTCCTGCGTTTCCTATTCGCTTTGTAAGTCGCGATATCAGACGACAGATTCGCTAACGTGTTCTCTATGGAACTTTCAATAGCTTTGCTATCCCTTGCCTTGGCTTCACCGAGAAGAGATGAGAATGATAAATTCTGGGAGACGAAGCTGTCATCGCGTTTAGACGAAGCGAGATTCGTGGACGCGTTCGAGTTTTCATTGTGAGAGTCGTTAGGACTGTCGGCTACGATCGGTGTAATCGACATCAAAGGAGTATTGGTCAGAGTAGGAGACGTGAAACTACGTTTATGCAACTTCTTCGATGGTGAATCGATTTCCCCAGCCGTCGTGGACGCATGTTCTTTTAGTTTGAACTTCTTAATTTTCTTGTCTTTTCTCAATTTAAGTTCGGTGCTTTCGTTGCCGTCGCTGCTAAATTCGAACGGTTTGATCGTGACTTTAATTGGGGAAATGCTTTCCGACATCTTAGCAGTGTTTTCTAACTTGTGGGAATTCTCTGAGCCGGCCTTCGGTGGTGAGAGCCGGGCTGCGGATCCTGGACTCAGCGGGTCGGTGATGATTGCGCCATCTTTGCTGTAGCGTATGCGCGATCTACGCGGTACTTTTTTTTCTAGAACTTCTGGTTCGGAGTCGGAGGTTTTGTCACACTCCGAACATTGCCTGAGAAATAAAATATATGTTACAAACTTTGTGACATGACCATATAAGAATTATACGCCAGCGAGAAAGGGCTAAACTTACAGTACCTATAAAGTCAGCATTACACTAACGCTGAGAATATACGAAATAGGTTGAGAACGAATGTTGAGACGCCTGCTTTTTCATGCGACATTTATATTAAAAAAAAAACCTACAAAGTGCCTAAGTAAATAGCTCACAAAAGTACTCTGTCAAACATTATAAAGTTAGTGTCTCGTCTAAAGCCCCCATACCTGACTAATATATACCATAATATTATGAAGTAGGCGTATATGACTACATAGTATAAAACAATCCTCGAACCTGTTCCCATTTGCTGTCCAGTTCGGGCTTGTTTTGAACAATGTTCCGTTTTCCTATGTGTAGGTTCATTCCCTTGGCTGGTTTATCCGTGGAAAGCCGGACGGCTTGCTAGATTTTAATATTAGTAAGGATACGCCGGCGAAGAAATAACATACAATACGACGGAACCGCGTTGACATGTGATATATGAAGAAACTAAAGGTCGCGTCACATTTTGGGTGAGGGGTAAGATCCTAAGATAGAAATGTCTTGGTTGTGCCTATTAGTAGTCGCTATTAATAGGTATAGGTAGATAACGCGATTGGATCAGCGGGTCTTGCTACTTCTAATCTAATTCTTCTATTTTTCATTGCCTACATTCATAGCAAAATTGACACTTCTTTCATGGTTTAGTACGTACGTAAATTTCTTGTTAATTTGGAATATTTCAGTATGAAGATATGAAATCCTTGTCCCTGCCTTGGGAGCTTGAATAGCGAAGAATGTTATTTGTATCTGATACACTTTCATATGTTTACGACCGAAACCCTAATGGTTAAAATCAACCTACATTATATTTAACAAACGCACCAAAGAGCCTACATTTTTAATGGGATTTGCCCCGCCACATACATTCACCACTGTTGATCCTGTAAGCCGGGATCCACAGCGTCGACCAACAAAGACGCTAAGGTTTGATCCACGACGAGAACCGGGGAAAAAGTACCGACTCATTTATAAGTTCAGACGACACTTTGCCACTATCAAAGTGAAGCCACTTCTTCAATGCATTAGTGTTACTACATACGTGTGCGTGAGTGCGTGCGCTCACATGCTAGCCCTGAGTTTATTTTATCTATACTTGTAGCGCACGCCGTGTGTCTATTATATTCTAACAAGTCTGTGGGGAAAAGGCAAAGAGCTTGGAAGGAAAGAATGAAGTGTTACCATCCGTATAGCTTGCTCTTCTTGGGCGGTCGCTGCAGCGGCGGCTTGAGGCAGTGCAGGTGGTAGTGGTGGCGGCACGTGTCGCACGCCGCCATCAGGTGCTGCTCGCTGCTGCGCCCGCACGCCGCGCACTCGCGCCCCGACACCGCGCCCGACGCTGCCGGGACCACACACGCTCAGGTCATCTTAATACACCGGACAAACTACACGAGCGAGTGGCAAGATCCAGACTGACCGCGCCTTGCGTGCCATGCCCAAGCAAATTTTTTTTTTAATTTTGCATCACCATAGGTATTTTGCCAGTGTCAAGTAATATAAATTATTTCTGTTTATGAGCATATGCACACGCCCAAAGGCTTGGCCCAAGTAAAATACCCCCCATCCCTCAATCAGTAAAGTTATGGATACTTTACTGAAAGATTTTTCATGGTTTTTTTGTGAGAAACTGAAAAGCCAAGTTTCTTCACTCTGTTTCAATTACCTACACTTGTGCACTTTAACGAACCCATAATGGTTAATATTCCACTTATATCACTCACTATAACTCGCAGGAGCACTAGACTTTTAGAAATTAAAACATAATTGACGCCATGACTTTTCAGTTTCCCGCCAAAAAGACCCAAGCAAATATAGCGACCGGCCTTATTCTTTAAATAACTATTAAGTCACCAACATAGGTGGCCAGTACAAAATTTCAAAGAGATATTTAAAAAAAATATCTCTGTCGTTTGCGTCGCTGTCCACTGTGTGCTAGCACGAGGCATATAAAACTTGTGAGGCTGCGCGGTTCAGTCTGGCTCCGGCTGCCGTCGAATTATTAGCACCTCAATGTCAGATGCAATTTAAATAAAAAAATGGAATCCATATTAAAGAATGATTGTCATTTATGTATGCAGGTTCCACTTATGAAAACCATGGAGGAGTACGAATAAGGTAATGATCCAGATAAATAATAATTTATGTCAGTATCATGTCTTACAATGTGGCAGAGGTAGCTCTACATAGTGATATTTGAAAAAGCTTCAACTACACTGACGAGCATCCTTTCCCTAAAATTAGAAGGAAAAATAAATATTAATTGTGCAGGTATTTTTTACCTTCCAACGAAGTAGATAACACTTTTCCATGGCGAGCGTCCGGGTTGTCGCTAAGAGGAAAACCAACGCCCATCTTAAGTGCAGCCGCGGTGGGTACAGACATAGACCTGCTGGCCGAGCCATTATACAGTATACTGTTCACATGACTACGTTTTATTACATGCTCCAAAACGTTATAAGTACTTGTTACACCACTCTTTGTTCCATTTGATATGTTAAATATTATCTTAGGTTTCCCGATGAGAAATAAAAGGCTAAAGTCGACAGTCGCGTGCCTAAAGTATTCAGCGACGTTGTATATGCCGCCTGTTCAGGTCCTTTAAGAGGACTTCTGACCGTATTTTTATTTAAATACCGATATATAAATTTTCCAGTAAAGCCCCACGTTTACGTTAGAGGCGTTGCTGTGAGAAATATGGATATAGGTTCGATCACTAGATCAGTATTTGTTGCTGACAAAACTCGTACTTAGTCTCTTGAACGGGCTAGACGAGTACGAGAGGTAGCGTGGCGGAAAGTATGAAATTATTGTAAGAGTCTAATTATATTGAGTGTGTTTTTTTGAGAGATAAATCTAACAAAAAACAGTGTAACAGGCCTTTAAAGAATGTAACTATTGGGTGAAATATTATTATAAAGCTGAACTACTGCATGTGTGTAGCTACTATATGCATGATTTATAGATATACTAGCTGCGCCCGGCGGTGTTACCCGCGATAAAAAGTATGAAAAATTAAAACATCTATCCCACGGGAACCATACATTTTACCGGGATAAAAAGTAGCCTATGTGCTATTCCAGACTATAAGATATCTCTGTGCCAAATTTCATCCAGAACCGTTCAGCCGTTCGGGCGTGAAAGAGTAACAAACATCCATCCATCTATTCATCCAAACTTTCACATTTATAATATATAGATATAGATATATAAGTAAATGGTACGCCACATATATTGTTCAATAATAAAGTAAAATTAATGACTATACCATAGCACATTATTCTACAGTATTGAATAAGTTACATAATCTACGAACGCGATGATTATACATTTATTTTTCATGAAAATAAATATTTAATTATCAACAGTGTTATGTACTTTATACTCACCGTTTCTGTAATTGCTGTGGTGTTACTTTAGGAGTAGATCGTGGTAGCTCCGGAGGCAAAAGTGGTCTGTCGTCTAATATTGATGGCGCTATTTTCTTAGGGCTTAAAGCGACAATCGCGTCATATATCTTTCGTAGAGATTGACGAGTGGATGACAATGTCGCTAATGCATCTGTGTTTTCTTTGGAAGCCTGCAAATAATATAAGAAAATCACAACCTGGTTTTACCTGGTGAGTTTCTTCTCCAAACTAAACCATCTTCTATATCTTACAAGTGGGCAACAAAAAAAACTGATGAAATAATTTTGATCTCAATGTCGCGTTTACGTATTGTTGTAAGCAAATTATGTACATTACTACACAACTTACAAGTAGCATCGTCGAGTATTCGCAATCCCATGAGTCACTGACGCCATTTATATGGACCGATGCGATCCGTGCCTCTTCAGTGACATAAGACCGAGCCATTGCTATTGGTTGGTCGTCCAAAAGTGATCGAGTTCCACAAAGATTGCTACTTCTAAGTTGTGTAGTAATATAATTGAGTGATGCCACATCGTAGATCTCATTGTCACTTACCATCAGGTGAGATCGAGATCAAATAGTTGCCTATATTGTAATAAAAAAAAACATTGAATGAGGTAACTCCTACCTCATCATATTCCGTCCTGAGTTTATCGTCGCCTGCCAATAGCGTTACGTTCTCCTTGGTGAGTCGTTCGAGCGAGCGGCGCAGTGACGTCACTCGAGTATTCCTCTCCAGATAATATCCCACGAACTCCACAGAAAAGGCCGGCGGCACGTGCCAACGACGGGAGACATCTTTCAGTGCTGCCATCTGTAGTATATTAATCGCGGAGTTAAGTTTATTATTTCTGAAGTATAATATACTTCTGTAATGCGATGGGTATGTTAAGCTGATGGTTCTCATTCTAACATATATAACAGCATCGAGGAATTAAATAGGGAGATGACAAGAACTAGTTTTAGTGATACGTTCTACATAAATCTATGTTTCTATAAACGCATTCCAACCCCCAAATTTATAGACGTTTTATAACTTTATCTAATGTCATATCGAACTGCGCAAAGCAAAACTCTTGTGCGCGGTAGGTACTATATGCCGTTTGATAAGTTTAAAAAACGTCTATGCATTTGGGGATTATATGACAACACTGACACGAGCGCAAACGACGCACATAAATATCGCCGATAACTAGTTCTTACGTTCGTAAAGTAAGTTCGTAAAGCATGGGAAAGAATAAGAAAAGAAGGAAAAGAAGATTGAATATCTAAAAACCTGAGCATCCTGGAACTCTAATGCGTGCGTGTCGATACCCATGCATTCGGCTTTGCGCGCGAACTTCCTCATCGCCGACGCGCTGCTGTACAACATTCGAGCCATTTTTTGCGTTGGCACTGGTTACGATAAATATCAAAATTGATTAACATATTCCAAACATTTGTAAACTACACTCGAGGCAACAAATCATAGCACTTATGACGGCTAATTATTTTTTTCCTTAATGGTACGTATTTTATTTTTATTTTATTTAGTACGATCAGAGAGAAAATCAAAGAAAATTTCTCTGGCACTAGTGCCATCGTTCTTTGCCAGTCTGGTAATGTAGGTAAGTATATTTATTATTTTAATAAGGCTCATATAGAATTGCAATACAATATTAAAAAAAAACAAATTCATACCAAACTACATTAATTTCCATTTGATTTAGCCCAACTGTTATTTCGTTATAAATGCCCAACTACACTTCATATAAGTAGGTACTTTGTTAAATATCTTACCCCAAGGAGGATTTCTATTTTCCTTCTGTATCAAATACTTCTTCCTGTACTTGATAAGTTTACGCTGGATTCGTAATTTTTCTTCCGTACTAAGATTATTTTGTAACTCCAATTTTCTACATAAAAAATAAACAAAAACAATAACTCAGAATTTATATATCATTCAGAATATTGGCTAATTCAAGATCAAAAAATCATAAGTACCTTTTTTCAGTTCTGAACTGTAAGGCAAGCCAATTTCTTTTGCGTTTTTTTATGAGTGTTTTGTCCGAATGTAGTTTGCAATGCGCGTAGAATGGATCCGCTTGCTCCGCTTCCTCGGAATGAGCCTCCGCTAGCAGACCTTCGCGTTGACCGCTGTGAAAATATTAAAATACATAAACACAAGTAAAGGTCCACTACACTAAGCTCACATACCACATGTACGCCAATAGCAATCAAAGCAGCTGAATTGATGGCTGACGAAAAATCGCACGCAGGACGTCACGTCAAAAGTCAGTAACTGTCTATACTATTACAAAAAGGTGACTTGGCTGTCTCATTAAATTAAAATTTTGAAATAAAAATGTTGGAAAATTCAAACCATGCTGTTTTTAGAATTCTGTCTGGCAAAACAACAGGACCGATTACAACGGGCTTTTCACTATCGGCTATATCATCGCGCTATGACCATTAGGTGTCGATGTGCAGGGTTAAATGGATGGTTGCATACACTAGTGTGTACACATACCAGGTGACATGGAAGAAGGTCTTGCAGAGGCCGGCGTCGCAGCCGACGCAGACGCCGGTGCGCGCGAGCGGCGCGTCGGCGCACAGCGCGCACGAGCGCGCGCCCCAGCGCGAGTACGCCATCTCGAACAGGGTCACGCCCGACAGCCGCTCCACCTTCACCACAACAATTACCATACTATACAGGACCATATATGTATCGGTGCTATACATATTATATTTGCCTTATACCTCACTAGCTGCGACCCGCGGTGTTACACGCGATTAAAAAGTATGTCGATGTTGATGCCTATGTAATTTTTGGAACCCCTAAACTACCACTACCTATACAAAAAATCATGTCGACCCTTTGCTCTATGAAAAATTAAAACAAATCTATCCCACGGGAACCATACATTTTACCGAGATAAAAAGTAGCCTGCCTGCTATTGCAGACTATAATCTATCTCTGTGCCAAATTTCATCCAGCCATTCTAACGTGATTTAGTAATAAACATCCATCTATCCATCCAAACTATCACATTTATAATATTAGTGGGAAGTGGGATTTTCACATAACATTAAGTATTAAGATGTTATAGGGAATAATCCATTGTAATGAAATGAATTATAGACCTATGCATGTTTTGAATAACAAAGAAGGATGGACATTGGACATGCCACCCTCTGTAGGATACGGCCCAGAACCAAGGGTGTTTTAAATAATAATAAAAGGTAATGATTCAAATAATATACAGTATGGTACATATTAAATTGCGCACTGATATGAACATTTCATCCTGTAATTATTCATGAAATATTCGTGAGATAAATACACTAGAATAGACTGGAGATCTTTCACCTTAGAGACCGGAATTATCATACATATTTAGTTTAAAAGGTGCCCCTTAAGATGAATTATGTATTTATGTCAGACTGGAGTGAATTTTAATGGATCCTTGATATTGTTGAATATGAGATTTTATGCATTGATTATGTATGTATTGTATAGTTTATGTTATTTATTTATGAACACTTATTTGAATAGACTTTCTACATAACAAAACATACGCGACGAATTGTAACCCTCCTTGTTTTTGTAGTTGGTTTAAAAACCAATAATTTTATTAAAGAAGTCTGTAAAAGATTTGTACCAACTATTAATTTTCATGCCAGTTTTGTTCAAAGGAACTATCATTATGTATTGTCTGCTAATGGACGCTCAACAGATGGACTTGACTATATGTACCTAAGTGCTTTGTTGGTCTATTAGTATATTGGTTGGTTGGTATATTGGTTGGTTGGTCTTAACGGCTGAAAATACTTGCAAATAACTGAAAATACAGCTGTATCTCACCTCTGAAAATGCTACCCCTGGGACATAAAGTGCACACACTAAATGTACCCAAGCGCCAACTTCAGTCTCCTTGAAAATTCCACCTACATCAAAACCACAATAAGGATCACAAAACAATTTTGCAGCAACTTATCTATGAATATTTACAATGTGGGTACCTACCTTTGTTCGGACATAGCTCACAATTAGGATCAGTAACGCCAGCTTTACATGCTTCACAGAACCAAGGTTCAGTGGAAGCTGAACTGACTGTGCTTGACTCGCTAGTGTTGTCTGAAACTCCATAGCAACCTGCAATATAATAGAAAAACTGTGGATACCAAAGATAACAGACTCGTTGACATTCTGATTATACAACATTATTATAAAAGATTGCATGATAAACACACTAATACCTGGACCATATAAGTTTTATACTCTAAATAATTATAGCATCCTCTATGGGTGTTATAGCTCCCCAAGCAAGCAGCAGAATGTGAGCAGCCCATATATTACAACACTAATAATGTATTTTTAGCTAGGTCATAGACTAGAAGTCGCCCAGGATTAAGTCCAATAGAGCATGTAGTCATCAATAAAAATCAGTTGAACCTGTTTAAGTAATAATAAATAGTGCTAATGTTTTTCACACTAACATATTATTTACCTTCATGCACAGTAACTCCACATCCATCACATTCAACAATTTCATTAAAGTCATCACTTCTTGACCCAAGACAACCGGCACATATTAATATGTTGGCTATTTCACCTGAAAACTAAAAATAAAAGAAACATAATTAAGTACACACAATAATACAAAATTTGAAGATTAAACCAGATTACATTTGAATTCAATCAGAATTTTAACAAAGAATCTTTTCCTCCTATTTCGGGAGTACAGGTAAGATGATTTTTATTTCATAGGTAAGAAAGATAAAATATAATAAAAAATAGTTATGGAATGTTAATAAGTCAAATTCATAAGGGTTTACCTTAAATTCATTTTGTTTTGCCGTTTCCAATACATCATTGACAGGAATATCTTCTCCGATCTTATTAGTAGTCCTTTTGAATTCACCTTCAACATCAGATTCTGATTCTTCAGATGATTCACTTTTTTGTTCCCTTTCTTAATGAAAACACATAATAATGAGAACTAAACTATGCCGACATTAGTATGCAATCAATTTTATTGCTTGAATCTGGTTGTGAATTTTTATCAACAAGCAAATATACACTGGATAGAAAGCTTATCCACAAATCTTTGTAGTGACTTATTTACTGTTCTTTATGTTGATACAGTTTAATAAATATATTTTTTTTCATAATCTCAATTTACATGTGTAACTGAATGACTGAAGACTTAGAATAGATACTTACTATTATTTTCATCATCAGTATTTATAGAATAATCATCACTTTCTTCAGGATGATCTTCTATGCGAAAGTCGGAGTCGTCAGAACTTTCCCCCTCACCAAGATCGAAATCTAACAACGATTGTGGTTCCACCGGCTTTACTTTACGTTTTGCAGGCCCTCTGGTTTCTGTAAAATTATCTAATGGGCGTCATAGTTACAATAACAAAGACGTAAGTTTAAAATCGATGATTTATTAAATACGGTGAGGTAAACTTACGGTTATTCATTTTGTCTTTATTCAAATTCCTTTGCTTTGTTACTTCATTTCACTTATTTACTATAAACTATTAAATAAATCGGATAAAAAATTTGCCCCACGCAACGGCAGAGAAGCAAGCAAGCAAATGTCAAACAAACGTCGGATTTCGGAACGAAGTTTGAGTTTGATCGGCAGCAGAAAAATGCATTGTCTATGAAATAGTTATGGAAAAGCGAGCTCTAGTGTTACGAATAGTGAATGATGTAGCCTACGGTGAAGACTTAAAAAAAGGTTGAGGCCCCCGCAGAGCCTGGGGTATCTATACAGCGAGTAACATTTTATAGTAATCTGTGATGGAAATAGTTTCTTTCAACTGACAAACCATTCATATTTGAAGCATATTTTACAATGCCATCTCTGTCTCACTCACTAATTCTGTTAATAGCGCTATCCTGTTGTCATTATAAACAAAAGCTTGTTGTTTTTATTGAAGGACAACAACGCATGAGTATAATATTGAATAGTGATTTTATTATTTCATTTATGTATTCAGCTTGCAAATGCTAGTAGTTTTAATAAAATTAACCGACTAGTTTCGTTAACGTTTATATCAAAATCAGAAGTAAATTTAGTATTTTCGTCAAAGAAACTTGAACATGGTTGGGCTCGAGGCCGACATAAACCGGGATGACGAATGCGACAATATTGGTCTCGGATGTGCTCTGGAGCACTTTTCCGAGGTCGAAGAAGTGTTGGATATGATCAATAATTTGAAAAATATATATAGCACACCAGCAGTGGAAGGACAATACGAAAAACTGTATGCTATACTAAAACAGTATTATGAACAACCACATTTACTTGACCCACACCTGGAGAAGATTCTAGCCAAGTTTTTGAGCTTGATCAAAGATAAAGATTCGCCTGTTGAGTTAAAGCATGCTACATTTAATTATATGTATCAGATTATAAGAGTTAGGGGGTATAAAGTGGTTGTAAGACATCTACCACATGAAGTAAGTTGTTATAATCTATCAATGTTACTCTATCAATACTTGCCACTCTGTAATAACACCTTGCATACTACAGGTTACAGATCTCCTGACTGTATTGACATTCCTTGAAGCTCAGGACCCAAATGACAAGGAGAGCTGGAGAAGCAGATTTGTGTTGTTGTTATGGCTTTCCATAGTAGTCATCATTCCCTTCCACATGAGTCGGTTGGATGGATTTGCACCAGGACAACCAGGTGAAATAGTAACCAAATATTCATTTCTTAGATACGTAAAAAAATTAGTATTTCTAATTTTTCTATACAATTCACACCAGGGACCCTGGTGAAAATATGTAGCTTTTCAACTTCACTTTCAAATCATACTAAGAGCCTAGTAAAGTTACTTACACATTTTTTTTAAGTGTTATTAAAAATTTCCCTTCGATGTATCAGTGAAGAGTAGAAAGTTTTTGATATTCAAGTTTGAATTTTAATTATATTCAAGTAAGGCCTTGGTATGAGTTTAGAATGTATTTAAAAACCAATTTCGATACATTTATAGTAAAACTCCTGGACAAGGAGTCTGAAATGTATAGAAAAATAGATTACTTCTTTGGTATTTGATGATATCAAATCTCATACTAAGCCCTGAGTATTATTTACTTCTAGATGGAAGTCCATCAAAAAAACTAACAGTGATGGAGAGGATCTTCAACATTTGCAAGACATATGCATTAAGCAAAGACTCTTGTGCTGAAGCCAGTGCTTATTTAACATCTAAGTTTCTTATCAGGTAAAATTTTTATTACCTATAATTATAAGTTGTTACATACTTGATAAAAAAACATTGATGAAGAGGAACCAGCTCAAAAATTATATTTACCATGTCTTATTAAACCTCGTCCTTTTAAATTACCGCTGGTACAGAAATGTAATAATCTTATAGGTCTGATGTTAAAGAGCTGTACATGGGCGCATTCTTTGAGTGGGCTTGTGATCTACATTCCAATATCCAAGAGGAAGGCACCATTCACTATGGTGTGCTGGCAGCTGTAGCAGCTGTCCTTAAACATGGGAAGAGAGATGATCTACTGCCGTTTGCTCCTAAGCTGCTTGAGTGGGTGACCACCCAAAATTACAAGCAGCATAAAGCTATGCTAGTAAGAAAGTATGGTGTTAAGATTGTACAGAGAATTGGTAAGTAATATGTCATACCTGTTACCTACATATAGAATGTATTTTTTGTTGCTAGCAACACATTCTCTACCACTGTCACTCTTGCCACTACAAACTAAGTACATTAAGAATTGTTGTGTTGTGCAAATACAAATAATATTGGTAATACAAAACTTGTGACTTTCAGGGGTTGTATGAATTTATAATTGGCTATCATTTTCTCACACTGTGTTGTCCTACTATTACTTTACTCATGGTATATTCTACAGCTAAACAGATTAACTGAGACAGTTCCTGAGGTAGCTGTGCGATGTAGGAATGTGTAGCATTCATTCATGATTACTATGGTGACTAAACCATTAAAGGAACCATCCTAAGCAGCGTTATCTGAGTAACTTTCCATGTTCAGTACACCCTGGGCAATCAAAAAACTGTCGACCGGCTACTCAATTATAACAATAATATTTTGACATACTCTAATCCCCCTGTACCGCGCAGCTACTCCAGGAACTGGCTTAAGCAGGCTTAGTTTTATTAAAATTTCTACGAATTGAAATGTCCAGGACTGACTTTTCTCCGGCCGCGAGTTGTGTCGTGGCGATACACCCGCGGCTCGCGCTCGCTGGCGGTGACGCTGGGCGGCGTCGCGGCCGCCGGTGACACAGAACCCATCACTTCACCGCCCGACGATGACGATCAAGATATACCACAAGAGGTAAGGAGCTGCTACTGTTTCATATAATGTCTCCCAACAATGGCATCTAATTTGTAATATTTAAATAACCGCTTTTTACTAAATGCATTTGGATATATACACGGTTCATATACCAAAACAACATTTTTTACAATGTTTGTCTGTCTGTTTGTTTCGACTTATCTATGAAATGGCTGGACCAATTTGACGGGACTTTCACTGACAGATAGCTGATGTAACAAGGAGTAGCTTAGGCCACTTTTATTTTAGAAAACTTTTTTGTTAAATACCCCGCGGACGAAGTCGCTGGTAACAGCTATTAGTTACAAATATTTTCATAGCGAGTGAAAATGATCGCGTTAAAAAAAAATACGTTTACTTTTTGTTTTTTACTTTTTTCTTTAATGGCCAGTGTCTTTGTCTTTTAAAAATATTTTACACAGGTCGAAGACGTGGTAGAGCTCCTACTTTGTTCGTTGAGAGACGACGACACGGTCGTCCGATGGTCGGCCGCCAAGGGTGTGGGTCGCATCGGTGCGAGGTTGCCAGCCATCGCCGCCGCTGATGTCTGTGAAACCGTCCTTGCTTTGTTCGCGGAGAACGAGCGCGAGACCGCCTGGCACGGCGGATGTATGGCGTTGGCTGAACTAGGTTTGCATTAGTGTCTTACGGCTATGCTATGTCGGTAAATTTAATATTTGTGGAACCACTCTAGAGTCGGTTTTTTTCACTCAGTGATGCATTGCTCTTTAGTACTTATAGCGTTGACTACGAAGCGTTGACGCGTGTCGTTAGGTTATTAGTTGGTCGTAGATATCCGCAATATTCATAAATTACCCACCTCATTACATATAGATTATTGTATAGTTTTGATTAATTCATCCAACGAGAATGGGTTTAATATGACTGACTGCAAAAAATCAGATTCTATCAGGCTCCGAACGATCGACGCATAATTTCACATTTTTTTTTATACTTACGCGACACTAAATTATATGAACATCGTGTATTCGGTAAACTAAATAAATATTACGTTCGTGATCGTAAAGGAGACATTGACTGTTTACAGCCATCCTCCTTTTAATCGATAAAAAAATTGGTAAATCCGACAAGTATTCAAATTTATTTTAGTTAAGATTTTTTGAATAATCTATAAAAAAATATATTCCTTTGCACTGTGGGAGAGTTGGCCTGGCATTATATCTATTAGACTCGTCCCCCATACATCACATTGGTATAAGTACGAAACATCATCGGTAAAATGTGCGTGCAGTGCAATGCAGTGCACCTGTACCTATGTGTGTGCAGGGCGGCGCGGGCTGCTGTCGCCGCGGCAGGTGGGCGGCGGCGTGAGCGGCGTGGTGCGCGCGCTGCGGCGCGACGAGCCGCGCGCGGCGGGCGGCGCGGGCGGCGGCGGGCGCGCGGCGCGCGACTCCGCCTGCCACGCCGCCTGGGCCTTCGCGCGCGCCTACGACGCGCTCGCGCTGGCGCCGCACGCCGCCGCGCTCGCCAACGCGCTCATCACCACGGCTTGCTTCGATCGCGAGGTAACCACTCCCAATGGAAACTTGTATTGGTATTTTTTTGCATTTGCATTACTGCTAGTGTATACTGCGTTAGTGCTAATCTAGCCTGCCTCGCCGTTCCTACATTGTTCTCACATATCCATGCCAATTTTCTACAAAAAAAATTATAGCATCCTTATAAATAGATACAACATAATTTTTAGCCCTTCTCCATAGGAACAGCAGCGTTCCGAACGGGTGGTGAAATCGTAGCATAATATTTTATAACATTTTTTATTATTAATATATTAGTACTGTAATTACATGCATAAAATATATTCTAACTCTGATCATATTAAAGGAACCCTTTATACAGACAAAATACAAAATCCGATTAAACTCAATTTAGAAACCTTTGATCCGATTTCTATCAAATTTCTATGAAATCAATCCGTCCATCGATCCTCACAGATCAACTGCCGGCGCGCAGCATCGGCCGCGTACCAGGAGAACGTCGGTCGGCACGGCATGTTCCCGCACGGCATCGATGTGCTCACCACGGCGGACTTCCAGTCCATCGGGCCGCGGAACAACGCGTACCTGGTCATCGCCCCACAAGTCGCCTCCTACCCGGAATACACGCAACCGCTCATCGACCATCTCGTGGATTTGAAAGTGGAACATTGGGACTGCGCTATCCGCGAGGTGGCGGCAAAAGCTCTGAACAAATTGACAGAAAAGGTTTGACTGAATACTCATAAAATAATAACTGGTAATAGATAGAAAAAAAAATTAAATTCAGAATTCAAAAATTTATAGATGTCATTTTAACCGACAGATGTGTCAGTTCCCTCCGGGACGTAGCTTAAATAGTTCGTAAGGTTTAGTTTTAGTTTTTTTTGTCTTGTTTTTATTTATTCGTTCAGTTTTTCATTTGTGTGGAAAGTACGAGTGATCCTCAAAACAAAATGTGTGAGGTAAGTTAATTTTATGAGAATATATTCCTGGTACGTTTTTTTCATATCTGTTTTTAATTTAGATTCCCGATTACGTGGCAACCGCAGTGCTTCCGAAATTAGTGTCGAAGACCGAATCCATAGATCTGAACGTGAGACACGGTGCCATCTTAGCTATTGGGGAAGCTATTTATGCGTTGTCTCAAGCTAAGTTGGGGAACGGTAAGTTCATGAGTATATTTAATTTGACTGACTAACAATATTTACTCTGACCCATATGTCCTCTGAGGCCCAACTACCGGTGACTTTAAAGTTAAGTAAAGGCCATTGTTAGAATTTGTCAAAGATGTTAGAATAAGAACCACGATCACCACGTGAACGTGCCCTCCGAAGCACAGAGGACGTTATACTAACCTACCTACATTGTGATATTTAACCACAAGTTTATTGCTGGTGTATTGTAAACGCCCATAGTACTCGTAACTAAACTTCATTTCCTCACTTATTGTAACTAATTGTAAATCAAAATGCAAATGCAAAATACAGCTGGCTATTTTAAAAAAACAGACTATCACAGTAGCTAATCAAATAAGTCTATGAAAAAAGACTGATTTTGATGCCAATTAGTGTGCGGCTCTATAGTCTTTGTTCCCCGTTCACTATAATCTGGGTGTTTTCAAGTCGAGAGTGAACAGGTATCTTCTAGGCAAGTATGCCTATATTGTAATAAAAAAATATAAAAAAACAGTTCCTTGAGCAATTATCATTTGCGTTTCATTGTGCAGGCAAGTCAGCGGACTCATTGATATCCGAGGACATATCTGAAAGCGTTCGGGAGCTCATACCTCGGATGCGCAGTCGACAGCAATTCCGAGGCCTGGGCGGCGAACTGATGCGCCAGGCGTGTTGTCATTGCATCGCGTCGCTCGCGCTGGCCGCCGCGCCTTATCACTCGTCGCCTATCATTGGTGAGTATTATAAACCGTCTATAGACTAGTGGTGGACGAGCCGTCCTCGTAACTAATAGATTTCGGATTCGATCACAACATGGCCAATTAACTAGTGGCATGAGCCTACTCCTAGCTTAAATCAGTAACAAATAACAAAAAAAAAAACTGAAAAACTAATTTTATTAAGCCATTATGCGCTATGTCTATATTCTCAGAGAATGCAATTTTGATTGAAATTAGTTACCAACATTTCGAACATTTAGTTTTTGCATTATATATGGAACTATAGAGCATTTTAAGAGGATAATTACTATTAAGACCTTTTTGTCGTTAACTGTAATTTGTTTTTTAATTATTTCTAATCTCGTAACATTAAAGCGAGATAACTACATCATTGACATAAACAAGTTACATGCCGCTACCTCGCGGGTACAGCTACCGTTAAAAAGATATACTGACATTTTATGATCTCGTGTGTAACTTGTTTTATTATCGCGTAAGAAACCCAAAAAGTAATATACAGGATGTACCTGTGATATATTGAAAAAGGTCAGTATTGGGACCTCCGAAACTAGAAGAAATATAAAAATATGTAATTTTTTATTTTGAGAGCTGAGAGGGAAAGTGGTTCCTTACATAAAAAAAACTCGTACACGACTGGAAAATTAAATGCCTATCATTTGGAAAATTAACTTAAATAATATTAAATACAGCATATTCTTTTAATTTTAGATGCAACGTTTCATAGCACGTATTTCATTACAACCCATAACAGCAATTTCAATAAATATTGCAATATAATAACTAATTATTGTTTTTGAAAAGACTTCATACCTGACTCTTAGTGACATCCTGTATATAAAAGCAATGATACAAAACCATACCTATCGGCAGTGACCGTCGTCGGTCGAGGGCACATTAAAGTTAATTGAATTTAACAAAAATATTTGTAATCTATTTTTTTGTATAATCCCTTCCTCATAATGGATTTCAGTTTATTCGATCCAAAAAAAGTAGTAATGACGATCTAAGAAATTATGTCCATTGGTTATGTTTCGTGTAGGTGTTTATTACAACCAAATTAAGGTTGATTTTAAAACGAGCCTCATATTGCAGAGGAATGGCTGTATCTCATCGAAGAATGCCTATCCCATGAAGTACAAATTATACGAGAGAAGGCTATCTACGCGCTGCCTTTAGTATTCGATCAATATCTGTGCAATGATACATTGAAGTACGGCGACGCGACCTCTCAGGAGAAACGCAAACAATTGATGGAGAAATATTGTAAACAACTGAGTAATACTGGGGTGAATGGACTTGTGCTGAGGATGGGATACGCTAGAGCTGTGGGTAAGTAGTGGTTCTGTGCACACTAGTGATGTAGCGAATAGTATTAGCATTATTTTTAAATATTTGCATACTGGTAATGCACTCGCCTCATATTATATTAGGACCAAATACTTATAATATCGGTAATTAATAAATCCCCCCCCCCCCCCAAACCAAACCATTGGACTACAAGTGTAATGGTGTTTTTTTACATAACTCATTGTGGTAGCAGTGATATATAGCTTCGTTGAACGCTCCTTGTGGAAACAAGGTGTGCAGGTTCAAACCCCGGCTCGAACCCGTGGGAATTTCGGATTTTAAGTGCGAATCTCATTTTCAATAATGATTATCGCTTGCTGTGCGGTTGAGGCAAATATCGTGAGGAAACATCCGAAAGGCAACCCGCAAAAAAAAAAAAAACCACCAATTACAAATTGCAGGTGCACTGAAGTGCACCTCTACTTACCCTATCAGGAATTACAGGCATGATGGTGTTCATATATATTTTTATTTAAAATCTATTATTTCCTTATATTACAGGTTCCCTTCCAAAGTACGTACTGAGTGAACATCTGCCAATAGTGATCCAATCACTCATTGACTGTACTAAAGTCACCGAGTCCACTCACAAGTGGGCGGAGGGGCGCCGTGACGCCGTGATCGGTCTGACGGAAGTGTGCCAAACGATGGGCATTGTGGGCGGTGTGGAGAAATATGTGGGCGAAATCATTGATGCGTTGCTGGCGTGCTTGTCTGAATACACTATAGATATGCGGGGAGATATCGGGGCGTGGGTGAGGGAGGCTAGTATGACAGGTCAGTGACATCTTTAACTTTTTAGTATATTGAAAGATACTAATGACATTCTTTTCATCCCACTTATCCCACTAGATAGATGGATGGGTTTGTTACTCAATCACGCAAGAACAGCTGATCGGATCTGGATGAAATTGGGCACAGAGATAGATCATAGTCTGGAATAGCACATAGACAACTTTTTATCCCGGTAAAATGTATGGTTCCCGTTGGGTAGATTTGTTTTAATTTTTCATAGCGTTCCAATAAATTCAAATTCTCATACCATTTGATTCTGTGGCGGTACGAAGTTCGCCGGGACAGCTAGTATATCAATATGTTAACTTTTGTATGAGGGCGAAGTCTACAAAAGCAGAGATGACGATGCAAATAATCACTTTTGTGGACAAAAGGACCGTACAACAATCTGGCCACGATTGACCCTGTATGGAAGCTTGTATTTTACCTTTATACATTTGTGATTAGATATTCTAAGCTACAGACTTACCCAGTATAGTCTTAATACTAATCACCACTTACTAGAAATACTTCATTAAGTCTGCAATGGCTTCGGAAATCGAAAAGGGCTCTATAACCGGTTAAATATCAAACTAGTTTTGGTCGTTGATCCCACACCGAAAGAAAACCAGCTATGCGTAACAGTTACCGATTAATTAGAAAAACCGATTTCGTACCGTTAAAGTCACTTGAATTACCCGGTTAGGTAATATTAGGTAACCGGTTCAGAGTTCTGCCTATTGGGACTATTTTTACAACATACAATATAAATAATCGTTTACTAGGATTGCTGTCAATGTGCCGCCAATGTGCTGTGGAAGCGCCTCACCTGAACTCTCCGCAAGTGATAAAGGAAATTATGTGCGGAGTCGCCCAACAGGCCGTCGAAAAGATCGACCGCACTAGAGCCCACGCCGGGAGGATATTTACTTCGTTGATTTACAAGTGAGTCTTAAGGTTAATGCTCTATCTTCAAGGTAATTTTAACGGTCAGCATGATAATACCACCGATTAAAGACGAAACAGCTTGTTGTTCCTTCGCCCTGCCTCTGTCGGCTGGCCGGCGCCCTGTCATCATTCGTCGTCTCCAGACAAACTAAGTAGTCTCGCGATGTTGGCTAAGGACACGCAATCTTGGATAAGTTCTCGCAAGGTTGGCTAAATCCTCGCGAGGTTAGCTATGTCCTGGCAAGGTTTGCTAAATCCTCACGATGTTGGCACAGTCCTCGCGATTTTGGCTAAGTATACGCGATGTTGGCTAAGTACACGCGATGTTGGCTTAGTCCTCGCGATATTAGCTAACTTCTGGGCATGGCAATGGCTAATGGCTAAATAACTGCATTGAAGGAATCATAGGCGCCTTTGCCTCGGCTCTTTAATTACTGTATGCGTACTATGCTATGTTCACTCTTCTCGAATTTAATCTCGCCTTGACTTGGTGAAACAGCTAAATAGACAATAATGACATGACTATAGCTGGTTTTTGTTTGGTAGTTTGTTTAGAGCATCTATTTTCCAGCGATCCCCCAATAACCAACATACCGCACCATGACGCATTAAAACGCATCTTTCCGTCTGAGGAAGTAGAATTAAAAGTTCAATCTAAAGATGTTGACGACGAGGGTGACCAGCCCGTCACCAGCGAGAACTCGAATGTGGTGCTGTGGCTGTTCCCGGGACACACGATGCCGCGATTCGTGCAGCTCCTCAAGTATTCGGACTACAGATACAATGTGATCAAAGGATTGGTGGTCAGCGGTGGTGAATTGACGGAGAGTTTGGTATGTATCGCGTGTTAAAATTTGGCCAAATCTCATATTTTGGATACGAGTACCTATGGTTTATTTACGGTTTAAAATTGCGGTAAGGTGGTGTACATGATTAAACGTATAGTTTAAGTTTGTATTCATCAAGGGGGCAATACAAATGACAAATATAAAGACGCTGAAACATTTCTGAAAAAAAAACTAATCAGTACAGAGCTTCACGCATTCGAGGTTACTAGCGCTACGCCTCTCTCTACCACTATTGCTCTTACCAAACTTTAATAGCGAATATCTTGCAAACGTATAAAAAAATATTTCAATAATTATTTCACAGTGCTCATGTAATAAAAGGATTTGTATTTATTTTTTAAGAGCCCGTTTCTTTATTTAACAGAAATCGGAAGGGCCAACTGTCAAATAAGTTGGGGATAGGAGCTATCAGCACATTGCAAAGCAGGCTCTAAATTAAATAACAGTTGAACACCCTATTCAACGCACTTTATTTTGTTTCAGGTGAAGCACACTACCCAGTCACTATATGCGTATTTGATTACTCTGCACAGCGACAAGGAAATGTTGAAGTCCATCTGTGATACGATCATCAAAGTATTTGCAGACAATTTACACGTGAAGAGGATAACGAGCCCCATGTTCAATTTCTTGGATCGACTTTTGAGCTCAAGTAATAACAATATTTTATTTTTATAAAAAAAAAACTGTGAAACTATAGTTAATGCATTAAGACATATTATGTTGCCAGCTTTGCCGACACGTTTACATAGTTTCTTGATGATCGCGAAGGAACCCTTCCATTTCTCGGGTTGGTAAATATTATTTACATAAACCCGGTATAAGCTTTCACCATGACGAGTTTCACAAAAATCTTTCCAGAACTTTTCCCGTGATGCGCGAACAGAAATCCAGATCGAGAAAACAACAAAAATGCTTGATTCCATTTTGGTACTCGTATCAAAAACGAATGCTAAAAGTCTTATTATATGTAAATTATTTTTTTAGGTTCTATATCGCCGATACTAGAAGACCCTAATGCGACATTCGCTATGGACATATTGAAGTACCTACAGTTGGAATTGCGAGGAGGAAAAAATATATACAAACTGTTGGATTCAATCAATGTGCTATGTCAGTTAATTCAGGTGAGTCTTAACCTTTTATTTTTTTATATACCGACAGTTCAGTTACAGTTTCAGCTCCAAATTTAAAGACGTTTATTACTTTATCAAACCTCATATAGTAATGGCAACACACGAGTTTTTCTTTGCTATAAATTCGGGGGGCCCAGCACAGGCGGATATATAAGTAAATCTTAAACGCACAAAAAGGGACTCTTCGGGAGACCACATGCCGCAGAATTTACAGACTTTTTTAGTCCATTTATAAAGGCTATAAAAAGCACTTTCCATGTACAATAATGCTATGTAATGTCATTGTAAATATCCGATACAAATGGCCTTTACTGCCATGGGTAGTTTTGTATAAATTAGCTGGGCTATACGCCATCACAAATGTATCCCCTTGAGGGCTTAGATTAACATGTGTCGTGGTGCAGGTGGGCGGCGCGGCGTGCGCGCGCGCGCTGGGGCAGCTGGTGGTGTACCTGTGCTACGCGGACCGCTACGTGCGGCGCTGCGCCGCCGCGCGGCTCTACGAGGCGCTCACGCTCTACGGCGACGCGTGCTCCGCGCCCGCGCACCACATCGAACAGGTCACCGCTACACTGTTTTAAAGTTCCATTATAGCAACCATTCCCAATGTGGGCGATAGCGCCCCCTTGTCCCCAGAGACCCAGAAAAAAAACTTGAGAGGTGTCAAGGGACACCCGGATGGAACGAAGTTCCTTTATTATTTTTTATTATTTATTATGTACAAAAAAACCTGTGTACACTCAACAAAAATAATCTTCGCGACACCACACTGTTCAATGCGAAATAGAAAGACGAAACGAAAATATCTGGCTTGCTTTCTATAAGAGAGAGAGAGAGAGAGAGAGAGAGACCGACAGAGAAACATGCGCACGCCGCACGGCTTACAAATAATCATGTTTATAATCGGCCTTTACATAGTAACTGGAGTTGGGTTGAGAAAAAAGGATCGTACGAGAATTGTTTCATGAAGCCATGAGTTTAAGTCGACTTGTTATTAAACTTGATTGACCGCGCTTATCAACCACGTGCACGCATACCGGTATAGCAAGTTATTGATTGTTATTTTGCTTTGTCTAGGTGATGTCAGTCCTCGCGGAGACCGATTGGGAGAGGGAGGTATCCGAGTTGAGACCCATCAGAAATGAACTCTGCGACCTTATGGGCATCAAGAGACCGGTGATGAAACAAAAGACACCTTCGTAAGACAAATATTTTAAAAATATATTTGAAATTAGCTTTTCACAAGCATTTGCGAGTAGCAAGTGTAGTGCGATTTTTGCAAATATTTCGACTAAAAGTTATCGATATTTTTGCTAACGCCGAGATATATTTAATTTGCTAATGTACGCGTAATGATATTTAACACAAATAATAATGACTTGCTTGATTGTATGTGGCTTTATCTGGTGACATTCGCGACTACATTTTATTTTTTTCTACTCGTCACGTGATAATATTTTGCCGATTCGAGAATCTTCTCAGAAAATGACTAATTTAATGATGCATCTCATTATGTGAAAGGATGCATTTATGTTACTCAATGTACTAATATACTCGTCTATTTATTTTTAATAAGCGGTTTTATTTACAATGTATCCTATCATTAACATACTGTTTATTATACACAGCAAAATGTACTCAGAACATCCTTGAAGATACAACTTTCAAAAGATGAATTGAATTTTCAAGATGTGTGAAATGATTTTTGACACAAATATAATTATTGTAATGACTATTTTAACCAAGTAATTGAAGTTGTCTTGGATCCTGCGGCGTTGGCGCCTCCGCAACCAAGTCCGACCAAAATGTGCCGTAGTTCTTTAGAACAGTTCCCCTGAAAAAAAAAAGAATACTTCCATAATATTTTCCTTCATCCAAGGTTGTTGCCTTGCGAAGTGACCAAATAAAATACCTATATTAATTTAGTTTTGCAAGTCACCCTACATTTGGACATCCGCGATATATTTTTCAGGCCGAAGCTGTTTATTTTTCTTTCAAATACCTTATCCCAGATAAAATAGAGAATTAATTAGGATGTAAATAAGGAAATATAAATGGGTATTATGATCGCTCAGTGGCAGAGGTTTATCTTAAGGTCACTATGTGCGTTAGCATTCACGATTAAGACAGCTCATCGTTACGCAACTAGCACATATGTGTGTGGAGTGAAAGGAGAGTAGAGCTAAGGGTACGGGTCAACGACCTTATTATCAAGCCTTGCCTTAAATTCCGAGTATGGGAGCATTTATTGCAATCATAAATAACCACATACTTACATGTTGCTATCACAGACATTTCGAAACACTATTGGGCCATTTGAAAAATATTTCCTAGAAGAAAATATCTAAACATTACGAGATAATTAATTCGTGAGTACCCGTTTAATAGGTATATTACTAGCTGTGCCGGTGACTTCGTACGCGAGGAATTTAGCTATTTAAGTATCCCGGGGAAACCAGACTTAACATTTCCAGAATAAAAGTCATCTTAGATGTTGATCTGAATTGATTACGGTACGGATTTTGATGAAATTTGGCACAGCACGATCCTGTGCCAAATTTCATCAAAATCCACCCAGAATTTGAATGGCTATACCTCGGAAACCCATCCATTGCCCCAGGATAAAAATTATAGCAGGTCATACCCTGGGTTATAGGGGAACAGACAGACGTAAAAAATAAAAATAAAACATTTTCATACTGTGTCGAGAATAATGTATAATACAGACCCGACTTCAGAAAGTTAGTCATATTATATCTATGGATATCAAAACACAACCCTTTATTTGAAGTTAGTTACTGCAGCTTATTGAATAGCACTTCAGTTTTTGATTGGAAGTACGGTTGTAGTCGTTAAATATCGTGTTCATTTGGCTTTTGTGTACTAAGTTTGACCAACGCATAGATTCGTCCAATTTCCAAGGTTGCCAAAACGATTTTATATTACGAAAAATTGAAAATATATAATTGGATAGGTTTGCGTACTCACGTGAAAAACACTCTCCCATGAGAATCCGGCGGAGCCCTCCACAATAGAGTGGCCCTCGTTTTGAAAACGGGATCTGCGTGCGTGATGGACGAACACTCGGGATGCACGGTGGTGTTGGGCACGGGTTCCCACGAGCCGAGCCACTGGTCGTGCTCCACTGACCTCGCTTGTATAAAGAATCCTTTGAACGGCTCCGACCCCTCGATTATAACTGAAAGTTGGTAAACTAACTTTGTAACCCCTTGACGCAACAATGAGATGCGTTTTCAAATTATGACGTCTTTGTATATTAGCTTTGAGATCGTAGCTCCGGAATGAATAAACCACTTTCAGAGCGGCTCTTTTAATAATTTCCCTTGTAAAGCTCTTGCTTCGTTGATGGGAGCGTTTATTCGGGAGACAATTTTAATCATATCCTAGATGAGGTATTCTTATATCCCAAAACTTTATGAAACAATTATTGTCTTTTGTTGAAATACAGAGTAGAACAATATAGAATTTTAAATATTTATTTCAAATATAGCTTTCTAAAATGTAAGGGATATTTCAAGGTTTTCGTCTTTTACCCAGTCCGTCAGGGTGACAAACCGGTTCAATCGCCATAAGCTGAGTGACCTACAAAACCATGTATATAAAACTTGCGTAATGGAACTCTCTAGCGTTACGCACCCATTACGCCGCCCGGCGTGGCTCAGTTGATTTACTCAATGAAACTAATATAATCTTGACATAACGTATTTTGAAGATCATTTTCGTTAGGTCGGTAAATAATTATTATCTATAATAATATTTTAGAAGTGAACACATATACACCTCCTATACTAGGAGAGGAGGTTACTTGTGAAATAAATTATGCAAGTATTTCTTTCGCAAATAGCAATTAATACTTTGCAGAACAGACGAAAAATGATAACGTTCATGATTTCGGATTTAAACCATTTTGTAAACCATCTTGTAACTTATAAATTACAACCAACAGAATTCATATAAGAAATACATCACTGCTTAAGTTATTTTTTATTTATTTTTATTAGCCTTTTAGATGTCTCACTCCTGGGCAAAGACCTTTTTTTACTAAATCTTAAACCAAGTATATATCTAATTGCAGTGAATATGTAGCAATGGTAATTCAGTGTTCATTATTATGAACAAAATAATGTACTTGTTTAAAATCTCAATTGCTATTTTTATTATATAGACGTCATGAGCACGCAAAACATCACTACATCAACAAGACAATGCTTAAAATTTTAGTAAAGATAATTGTTTAAATGATATATTATTTTCGGTAAAATTTAAACAATTAGTAGAGCTACATAATTCAAGCATATAATATACCTAATGACTAACCAGTAACAGGCGTGTTCGGTGTATATGCCGAAGACGATGCGACAACCCGATACGGTAGGCTGGAAAGAGGCTGCGACCTGTGCTGGCTATGGTTCGGTTGATTAGCACGCTCCTTTACACACGCATCTATGGGCGCGCCGTCAGGAAAACTCCACACACCCCAACACAACATTAAACCAACAAACGTTTTACTCAACATATTGATGGTAACAATATCTGAATTGACTGGTAACACTCAAAGTTCTCGCGTAAGACTGTGCGCGTACATATTGCTGCACTCAGTTTTGTAAGCCGAGTTCGAAAGGATCTAGATCTAAAACAAGTTGACAGATCAATTAAGGTTTCTTCGCCGGAGGTTTAAGTGTGCCGAAATAGTGGTATCATTATTTATATTGCGTATATAATTAAACATCAATTACCATATGTAATAGGCTACTAATCATAGTGATCCATGTAATAAATATCGAATAGACGAATCTAAGGTGCATTTTCTATTAAATAAAAGTATTTTATATTAGACACAGGCCTTTATATATATTAAACTATATCATATAACATTTTGTATTAGTTGACTTCTATCGTTAATTAAAAAGGGATATGGTTGTTAGTAAAATTAGTTGTTATTCTACAAAAATAATCTTGTCGTCCTCCTTTCTATTTGGGGAAAGAAGGTCCGGGTTCAATGTTATCTTGTTACTTTCAGTGGTTTCAATGTATTGCAATATCTCATCAAGCATATTCTCGCTGCGTTCATATTCGGGCTCATCTCTACCGCCGGCAGCTTCATTCTCAGGGTCTTTGCCTTTCGTAATCGGTTGTGCCTGCGCGGTTTTTATTTCCAATTTATCATTTACGGTTTTTTCGTTTATATCTCTTTCACGAGCTTCATTGATTTCTCGAAGTTTCGGATGATTTGGAAACTTCCTTTCCAAGTATCTAGTTTCGTAGTCATTCAAGGAGTTGTTGTAGACACTGCTCGATGGTGACGACACACATCGGATCCAATCCTGGCACTCTATGGAGATGCTAGATGCATGTGTGAAACCGTAGTACTCTTCGACCCTGGATTCTCTGTTTGGGATGAAGCCTGAATCATTATCCATATCGGATCTTTCTAAGGAATCGTAACTTTCATTTGTTAATCCATTTTGAATAGTTTCATACACAGGTTCTAGAATTTCAGCTAATCGTTCACTGGCTTGTATGGATATAATTTCCGCGACATGCAACTTAGGTCTTATAGCGGCATACTGGTCTTTAGGATCGTCTGCAGGGTTGGAAGGTAATCCAGTGCTGTAGGTCATTCTTCGTGAATTTGCGCCCATGCTCATTCGGGGATATCCTGGATCTCCTCGGATTCGGGACACTACGGCATCTTCTGTTTTCTTGTATGTTGCCTTGATTAAAGTATGGACCTGTAATAGTAAGCTATTATTAATATCTATGGAAGTGTACCCTCTTCATTGGAGCTTACGTATTTGTTATCCAGGCCAGAGTTATAAGTTTGGAAGTAAAATGGTTCAGCAGCATGTAATATCCCTAATTAAATGTTACGTACGGAACACTTATAATTTTAATTTAGTTGATTGAATATTCTGGTACAAATTGAATAGAATCTACAAAAAAACTACCATTAATATGTAAATTTACCTCCTTATTGATATAGCAATAAAGCATTGCTACAATAAAGCCTTGGAGCCCCTCCACGGTGTACGTCACGTAGTAGTAGATCTGCTCGCCCGCGCAGTCCGTCGTGCTCGGTCTCAACGCAGTCAACAAGAACTGGGTGCCGAACAGGGGCATTAGAAATAGCGTTGCCTTCGTTGTGCTCCTGAAATCATTATATTTTCATAACATATAAATATAGCTGAAAGTGACAATGTATTCGTAACGTTACGTAACTATTAAAATTGTTTACAGGCTCCTTGAATCCTATTTTGTACCGTAAATAATGAACATTATTTTGACATGTTAAAATTAATAGTACTAAGGTCAAATCATTAAGACCGCCATAGGTGGTTCTGCAGCTCGATTTACACGAGGACAGTACGAAAGTAGCAAGTACTGCTGAAACAAGTGGACATCTTGGAAATGTAAGGAAATCTCTTCTGGCCACTTTTCGCTTCGTACTTGCAAGCTGTTTACAAGAGGCTTGCTACTTCTTACTTACGTACTGTCCGCGACCAATGTCTAGAAAAGCCACTGAGGAATTCAAAGCCGACCTTATTTAAAAAGATTGCTAAATAAGTAACGAATTTTTTAAACACGGATAAAAACGCCCGATGATTCATTGGAAATACTCACAGTTGATTGGCATTCTCGCTGTTTCTGATCTTAGTGAGCAGCACTCTTAACACATCGATGAACAGAACGGTGTTGATTAGAAGGATCAACACCCTCGGTGCATCCAGGATCCACTGGACGTACTCGATGGTGTACACCAGCCAGCACGAGTGGTCGTTGTGGACGGCCATCACGGAGGCCCACGCCACCGCTGGCGCCAACGCTATCACTAAGAATGATAAAAAGACAATTTCAACCAACGAGCTTTATTCGTAGAGTTAGTTTTTCAGTGGCAGTATTATTGATTTATTGTGCTGCAGTATATCTATTTACCGCGTAAAGAATTGTAGTGCATATAACTTTGACGACCTGATTAGCACCATTCGTAGTGATACTGCTTTCTGTGCTAAGGGACCCGGGCTCGAATCCCGGTAGAAGCAAACTGTGTGATGAGCACGGATGTTTGTATGTACCTGAGTCATGAATGTTTAGATATATCTAAACATCAACTTGGTACAATCGTCCTCGTGGATTGTACTGATAACTATACCCAACTTTACCCTGTACAGATAGTGTGTTCGTCTGAATGTTATTTATAGAGTTACCTCACCGTTTTGGATGTTAATGCAGACTCAGAATTATTTATAGATATGTATAACATGGTATATGTACTTATCAATAGGTAGGTATTCGATTCGTATAACTATTCACGAAAAAAAAACAAAATCCTGACTCCACCTATGTAGATATGTCAGGAAGAAGAGAGTCGGAGTAGTGGCGCTCAACTATCACTAACCTATACCGATGCCATACAGCCATTTGATCTTCAGTTTATGTTTGAAAACCGTCACGATGAGTCTATGCAGATAGATGCCTTCGACCAACATGCACACGAACACCGCATTCGCCGCGACTCGCTCCGCGAACGCGAGCACGCGGCAAGCGATGCCGTGCGTCGACATGTTAGTATCGCCGGCGTTGGTCAACTCGTCTATGTAAATCTGAAAATAGTGATACTGACTGAACGCTCAAATATCTAGCATCAATAAAGATGTAACTTATGCGAGAAAGCGATCAATTTTATTATCGCACCCTCAGAACGATAGGGGCTCAACTAAAAATTTTGCGAAAATGAGTTAAGATCATCGCGAGACTTAAAAATGTATGTTCTATCCGATGAATATTAAAGCAAAAGCGTTTTTGAGATAGAAAAAGCATATTATATTTCCGTCTCTTTTACACCGGTACGTTTCGTCCTTCCCGTTCAGTTCTTAAGATCTTTTATTGCGGTTTTCAAAAAAAATTGATTTTTGAGTTGAGCCCCTATCGTTCTGAGGTGCGTTATGTTCTATTATTATCGGCTACCTAATTATTATAATTACACGCAAGATTAGTACTGGAAATAATGGTATGATAAACATCATTGATGCACTTACTTTGTTATGTTATGACATGTTTATTTGCTTTACGCTTTAATAAGTTGCAGGTACTGATAAGAGTGACGTCAGCGGCAAATTAAGTACCCTAGTTTGCTAAAACCTTGGGAGTAAATGGACCCGCCCACTGATTACGTAACTTACAATAGCCTAGCGATGGCAGTAATCGCGCAATATTTGCTTTTAAATTGCTAATTCGTATTACGTAGCACTGCGACGCCATACAAATCTGCGATTTGAAAGCAATTATTGCGAGATTATTGCTGTCGCTTTGCTATCGTTAGGCTAGGCAAGATACATAATCAGGGGGCCGGTATGCCTACTTCAATAAATATTACACATTTTTTTTGTTATTGTTTACATAAGTACTTTCATTGTTAATTCAACTGTTATACTTTTATTAAGTTCAGTTGACATTGTAATGAATAGGTACATATGATTTTGAGTCTTAATTATGACGGTGAAAACCACATATTTCATGTTTGATTTCGTCTTGACTCTTTGAATGTCACGTGCTAACAATATTTTCACGTATTGCAAAATAAATTTTAGATTTCAAACCTTCGGGATATTGCATGATATAGCTACCTATATTTGTATAAGCTCACCTCACTTCTACTAACAATGACGAGAACATTCCTTATCACGATCGCAATGAGCAAGTTCCTGTGCAAAGCGACTCTTGTGATCCGGAGTCTCTTGTAGAAACAGAATATGAACACGGCAGGCACGCACGAGGCGATGGAGAACGCCAGCACCGCGATATGGAACCGATAGCGGCGGACCAGGCGCGGTGTGATGCTGCAAGTACTGTAGTCAGTTTGAAGCTCCCATGTGCCATTATCGTAGCATTGCTTGTTACTGAAGTCTGTAAAAAAGATTACGTCATTTTCAAGTGGTTTCATTTTTCATCTTTTCATGTCCATCCATTTTGTATTTATTTGATTTGATATCGTTATTTAATACTTGACACTGGTAAAATACCTAGTAATTTGTGGGGGAGGCCATATTTCATCTTATTCCATTGTATTCCATTTAGTAAAAAGACAGAAGAAGAGATACTTTGGATGTACTGAAAGTCATCAGGGTCATCATTGATGAGCCTAATGACGTTTATGATGAGCTATCATCGAAACTGCTGCTGACATAATTTGGGTATAAGTAACTTTATGGACGCGTCGTCGTTCACACAATAACAAATTAATTAGGTAGGTAGGTATGGATAGTAAGATCCATTATAACTAGTCAGACTCAGAATCACAATTTAAGGGCTGTCTAAAGATTTCTGTACAACGCTAAAGAGAAAAAAGAAGACATACGGTGGCATGACGGTCCAGTGTTGGAGTAAGCAAATTCGGAACAAATTTCGCTAGTAGTGGTCCCCGAATCTGTTTCCTGCCAGCATGTCCAGCCGTCAAATGTTGTTTCACAGGTGTTGGGGTCTGAAAAGATACGAGCGTCGCTATTATTGCAAGGTAAGCACTGAACGTAGAACAAATTCCAGACAGATGATCGAAAACGCCACGGCTTACGTATCTCGCAATAGTAATAAACTCGCAATATTTGCTTCCAAATCGTAAATTCGCGCTGCGAAGCTTATTCTGGGGGTTTAGTCGTTATCAGCCTACCGAAAACTTCACCCTGTTTTGGTTTTATACAAACATCCAAATAATATACAAAGCTTTCTTTCTGGGTTACAACCGGGCTGGGATGCAGCTATTAAGACCAAGAAAAAAACCTAAGTTAATTTAATTATAGTTATTTACCAGTACTGTTGACATTTTCAAGCATATAATGGCTACAACAGTCTGTGGCGGCGTAATAGCATCGTTCCCAGCGTCCATGCGCAGCTGGGATGAGAGCGGCGGTCACGGCCGCGGCCACCTCCTCCAAGCCAGGGTCGAAGGGGTAGCAGCCGCACGTGCCATCTTCTTTAGGCTGTTGAAGTAATATCGAATAGGTACTGACATCTGATAGCTATAATAGTACCAGCCCTTTTTTCTAATGTACCTACTACTTTTGGGCACGAGCCTGCCCTCAATGCGAGAGGGATTAGGCCAAAGTCCACCACGCTGGCCTAGTGCGGGTTGGCGGACTTGACACGTCTTTCGAGGGGTACTCTCAGACATGCAGGTTTCCTCGCGATGTTTTCCTGCACCGGTTAGCAAGTGATAATCATGGTTGAAAATGAGGTTCGCACATGAAATCCAGAAAACCCAGAGGTGCGAGCTGGGGTTTGAACCAGCGATCCTCGTTAGCGATGCAAGCGTTTAACCAACTTGTCTATCACTGCTATGATACCTATTAGCTATGCTGATAGCTATGCTGCTAGCTAACGAGGTAGATAAATTGAAAGCAGGGTAGAGGAAAATCCGCTGAAGATATTATATACAAGATCATTTCCTAAAGGTAGGTACTTATGATAGCTAATAAGACAGATACATGGAATTTAGACTAGAGGAAAAATCTAGCTAATAAAATATCACGTGAATACGAAAATATCTTCAAGATTATTTTGTCTTCTGTTTAACGTTTTGTCCCTTCAATGGTGCTTGCAATAGGTGCATTGAAGGGACAAGGGAGTGCCGTTCGAGAAATACTCCCATGGAATATTTGGTATTTCTCTTACTCGTCACGTAAGATAAAATGCATCCATGGTAGGTATTAGTTTTTGTTACGAAGCCACTAACTCGTATTAGCTTAATTAATCTGGACAATGAATCTTAGTTCTATTTGCATGAGATCTGTGTTGATAACAGACGACAGGGTTAGTCATCACAATGGTCATGAGAAAAGCGGTGAGACGTAATTTAGATTAGGTACAAATGATCATTACAATATTCATCATTATCATATCATTGGCAATGGATGACTATCGGAGCGATAGCTATCGAGACATTTTTTCATTACGAATGAAGGCGCCTTCACTGATTAGATTTGTATTTTTGTATGCCTTTCAAGACTAGAACTACACAAGTAGTACTGTACAACTACGCCTGGCTCAAATGGGTACTTTATAAATGTTGGTCGTGTTTTTGCTAGTAGACTGATTCGAGGTACAGGTTCTACAATCTCTAATAGTGCACTTATTAGCATTTAAATTACTTACGTCTGCTATAAATTGGTATAATAGAGTAATAATAGAGTAATGGTGCATTTAAAATGGCATTTTAAAATTCATTATAAAATTTGAATAAAGCTTCTATCAATTTAGTTGTGGCAGAATGTTCTGGTAAATTCGTCAACTTGTAAACAACACCTACTCACAGAATATAGAAATCGCACAATAGAGTAGGTAGGTATCTAAAATGCTACTGGTGTACAATAGGGTAATAGTAACACCATTATAACTATTGACGGTAAGCGCTATATAAGTAGGGTACTTTAGAGCATATCTAAGGTTTAAAAAAATACGAACGATCTCCAAGCAGGGCGCAAACCAGTTTCCGTAGAAACAGCCAGAATTCAAGTTAATATTGTTGACTCCATCCACGTAGAGGAAGTCAGGGGTGTAGAGCAAGCAGCCTCGACCAGCCACCCATCGGAATACTTGCTCGTGGTAGCGGACATTGCGGTAATTACAGGTCTTCCTGGCTTCGGGCGGAACAGTTTCTGGTGGTTCCTGAACGGAAATGAAGATGTCGTATTTATTAATGTGTTAAGTACTATTTATATCGAGTTAAACGTACCTACCTACCAAATAGTAAAACTGAGCGTAATGTCTTTAAAAAATATAATAGGTACCTACCTAGTTTTTTTTATCTGAAGTGAATACACCTACCTCACAAATGTAGATGTTGGGCCTCTCGCAAGCAAGCTGATCGTTATTCCGTATAGCGAGTCTCGTCTCCCGTTGATGCCACACATCCAGGTCCACCTTTACAGGATTCAGGATGTCATTGATGAAGGCTCCTACCTAAATCGATGCAATAATACTTATAAATAGAGTTTATAGTATACGAGTATAATATTACTTACAGTTACGCTAAACTCCTTCAAATAAAATGGCAACGCACCTTGATTTCTCTGAATTTGTTGTAGTGTATTCATTTAGCACTTACCGCTATACCTACTTACGAATAATTGTATTTAGTTTCCACATTTACGAAAGTAAGTAATTTGTAAATGTGGGAACCATGTAGCCATTAACTTCTAATTATATATGAATATTCAGCAGGTATCTGGGATTAATTATATATTGTAATAAAACTTATTTTAAGGATTTTATCGCGTTTATTTTGATTTTACGTTACCGACGCTTCGGCGTTTCCTTTAAAATAAGTTTCATTTAAATATATAGTATTCGCGTAAATGTAAAAAAAAAATATACTTATTAATCTTATTTTTAACCAGCTGATATAGCCTGCCAAGCCGTTCCTACATTGTTCTCACATACCCATAACTATGTACTAGTAAGTACATAGTTATGAGGAGTACCTCATAAATTAAAAAGATCTTTTAAAAAACAACCATGGAGTTTCTTATCCGTTCTTCACCATAAGAACGGTATTCCGAACGGGTAGTAAAGTTGTAGCTACGTGACACTATTTTTACGATTCATAAATGCTGTACTCAATGATTTACATGAATAAAAAATATTCTGATTCTGATTCTAGTAAAATAATGTTGATCAATAAGAAAACGATTGCTGTGATGTTATTCTAAATGGGTATATTAAAACAAGAAAGTGACTCATTCAATTAGTCACTCTATTGTTGGTATGGTTTTACCAAAATATATAGATTTTTGAATGCACTTGAACCTTTGCTGTATCTATTCCAGTAATACCTATCAAGTTGCCACTGACCGTCAGCGGTAAGCTGCTGAGAATCATTTTTTACTGAGCTGCTGCTCTCAGAGACGCTTAACATACTTAATTGGTAACTGTATCTGTCCATCAGCGCCAACAGTCAAAAGGACTAACAGGCTAAGAGTACAGTTAATACTTATTGAAGTAACCATGCTCATTCGGATAACTATTTAGGATCTAGACTAGTTTTACATTATATCTTTATCTTTACACTGATGCTCTACCAACTGACACCGGTAGATAAAATGGGACCAAGTGCAGAGCCTTGTGGAACGCTTACCATAACCAACGGCTGTATTATGGCACACATGATTGAAGACGAATAGCCTGGGTTGAAAATATATATTAACATAGTACTAGGACAAAATGCTGAACAAAACTTATAAGACGGTCTTTGCCACCCAGTAAGTATAAATACCTGTACTCCGTTTAAGACAAGAATCCACGTAAAGCAAAACACAATATTAAAGTATACACGCCGCCTGTACATTTCAACAGATATTTTTTTAGGAAGGTGTTTTGGCACATAATTAAGCACGCACGAATTTATAAAGCAGTTTCATTGAGTTTTGTGATATTTAAAATATATATCACAGTTATTTTGATTCACATTGCACATCTTAACTCGCCGCTACGACGCACAGACCACAAAAGTGTTTAGACACAGAATAGCATCAAACATTCCGGCACGAGCGAAATCCATAACAGCTTTTGTTGATTGTCTTCATCACTCAATGTAGGTATTTTCATTCGCGACGACAGCCGCACTAGTTATTGTTCTAAACAACCTACTGTTTACAAATTATCTTCGACCACAATCAATTGATAAAATAACTACGTACTCATAGAAACATGTAAGCACCATCCTGTGTCAAAAACAGGTAAAATATTAGCAAACTAAATCGTTTTATTATTTACTTATAAGTCTACGTTGCAGTGATTTGCGTCATTATCTAATCAATATTTTTTATTAATCATGAAGATAAGTAACATTTTTAGTACGACTTTCAATATAGCAGAAATCCCCGAAACATTACCTACCTATTAAATAAATGATTGGATATCTGATCTCATAGTACCTACAATATCCAATCTATACATATAAATAAAATTGTAGTGTCTGTTTGTAATATTAAAATAACCGCTTTTTACTAAGATCATTTGGATGTATACACGTTACCTATACCGAAACAACATTTTTTTAAATTTTGTCTGTCTGTCTGTTTGTTCCGGCTAATCTCTGAAATGTCTGGACCGATTTTGACGGGACTTTCACTGGCAGATAGCTGATGTAACAAGGAGTAACTTAGGCTACTTTTATTTTAGAAAATAAATAAGGATCTCACGAAAAAAAATTAAAACCAATGTTGCAGCGCAGCGCCTGATTAAGTTTGACAGCAACAGCCTGCAATGCGTCCCGCGGGCTCAGAATGGGCGAGCAGGCTGTTGTCAACGGCTGTCTTTGTTAAATACCACGCGGACGAAGTTGCGGGCAACAGCTAGTTGTTATATAAAAAATATAGCACCCACCTTTTGATTAATGTAGGCAACAATATAGTCCTTTCCATTGGAGACTTTACTTTGGTGTCCTCCATCACGGGCAAAGGTAAATACATCACTAATGCTTGAAATGTAGAAATGCTTTACTTTGAAAGTAAAATGACACGAATTTAATATTTATCAAACGTACTAATTTATCAGTAGACGTTACAAAATTTAGAATGGCCTCATCAAAGTCAGGGTCAATGTCTTGACATTTGCACCTAGTTATCCCCATCTAAACTATACGCTCGATCACGTGATTATATTGTTACGATGCGTATAAAAGAGGTATCGATAACTCGAGAAATAGTCATCGAAGCTTCTAGAAACAAAAACGCATTGTTGGGTCCAAGGTCCCCTATCGATCTGTGAAGAAAGATCTAGAATCGTCAACAATGTTGCAACCGGCTTCCGGAATTTACCTCATATTATTTTTATTAAAATTATTATTAGTAAACAAAAGGCGAGGACAATGCAATTCCTGGAACTACGAGTTCTCGGAATAATACCGATTAGACGAATACAGCTACGTACACTAGAACATTCTAGCGCCTCCTTATTACCGTGTAAATAAGGTTCATTTTCCTTATGGAACATTTCTGTTTAGTGGGTTTTTATCGACACCTTTCTGGAAAGATCCACCCTCGCTATTTTCGGATTATAAATAGTGTGCAGGACCAGCGACGAGACAGTTTTCTATTTGAAAGCGATTGTGAACACATCTCTCGGAAGCGAACTAAGAAGACTATACCGGCGACTCTAGCGAATACTGTGGACTACTGTGTTTCTAAGTGATTTGGTGAATTGTGATTTGAGTGTTTACTAGTTAGTGTTCTGGTGTGTACTATTTTTGCCTTCTGTGTGGAGAGCGATTAAAGTAATTTTCACGTAATCGGCATTTAATTACCCCCGCACGTAACAATTGGTGTCAGAAGCGGGATGCCGTTATTACCACGTGAAGACGAAGGGCGTACTCCACGAACCAGACGGCAAGTGGAAATGGATGCTGCACGTCAACGTATCCGTGAAGAGGAAGAGCCTCGGGCTGGTGCTGAGATTCCAGCGGAACCTATGGCAGCACCAGGGGTTAGCTCACCTGACATGAATATGTCAGCACTGCTGGCTTCTTTACAAGAAATGATGAGGGCCAACCAAGAAGCCAGTCGGCAGGAGCTCAAACAACTGATGCAGGCCAATCAAGAGGCTACACGGCAGGAGATAAAGAATGTTGTAGAGGCCAATCAGAAAATGGCTTCCATGCAGGAGATGATGCAGGCTAACCAAGAGGCTACGCATCGGGAGATTAAGGAAATGGTGCAGGCCAGCCAGGAAGCTGTCCTAGGAAAAATCAGCGTAGGTATCACAGCCCTCGGAGAAGAAGTGAATACTTTAAAAGAACGCGTACAAGTGCTTGACAAAGAAGTTACCATGAAGACAGGGAACCTCGAAGACCGCTTACAAAAAGAAACTCTCAAGAATGAGGACCGCTGGGAAATACTTAATAAGGAGGTGATGAAGCTAAAAACACATGGGACTATTACAGTGGCTTCACCATCGTCTTCTAAACTTGATCTGCCACGCTTCGATGGGACTTCGTCGTGGTCAGCGTTCAGGTACCAGTTCGAGGTACTTGCAAGTGGTAATGGCTGGAGCAAAGAGCAATCTTTTATAGCTCTTACGCTTGCTCTACGTGGGGATGCTTTATCAATCCTTGAAAACCTGCCGCTTGAAAGAAGGACGCTAGAGACACTAATGGAAGCATTAGACACGCGCTACAGTGATAAGCACCTGGAACATGTCTACCGAGTGCAACTCCGTGAGCGATCACAGAAGGCTGGTGAAAGCCTTCAGCAGTGGGCCCAGGAAATTGAGAGGCTGGTTCGTCGTGCTTACTCATCGGCACCAGAAGTTATTGAAGTGACCCTGCTGCAGGCATTTGTCGATGGCATAAGAAACTCAGAAGTTCGAGGCGCTGTGAAATTGGGTCATCACCAGTCATTGAAAAACGCACTCGCACATGCTCTTGAGGTGGAAGCTGTGCAACAAGACACGAGGCTACATAAAGTTAGAGCGATGATTCCAGAAGAGAAGAAGTCTCGGTTTGTCCCCACGTGCTATGAGTGTGGAGAAAAAGGGCACATTCGGCTTGAATGCCCTAAGAAAAGGAGAAGGGTCAAGGACTCTGCGACCCAAGACGATCAAGACATTCCGTTAAACTAAAGGTCGCCAGGGCCGCGGGGCGGGCGCTGGCTGGTCAACATAAAGCCCCTACAGTAACCATAACTCAAGTTTTTAATGGGAATAGTCTGATCCTCGAGGGCACCGTAGATAATAAATCATGTAGTTTAACAGTGGACACCGGAGCATCACGTACCATTGTGAGACCAGAGCTACTAAGACGCACCATAATGTGGAATAGACGATCTCCAAAATGTCATCTTCAGACAGCCACCGGCCAGCCAGTTTCCGTCCTCGGCGAAACAGACGTAAAGTTTAGAATTGGTGACCGAGTATATCTCCAGGCAGTGCTGATTGCTAATATTACCGACGATTGTATTTTGGGACTAGATTTCTTGAAGAATCAGCAGTGTGTTTTGGATATTGCTAAAGGAGTGTTAAGGTTTCCTGACCAAGAAGTTTGTTTGCAAGGATCACGACCGTGCAATATTTATTGCCTGAAGGACACTATACTGGCGCCGAGATCAGAAAACTTGATAATAGTGAAATTTCCTCGTAATATTAAACCAAGAAGATGCCTCATTGTTGAAGACACTGGAAATTACCCACATTTAATTACAGCAAGGACTTTACTAATGTCGAGCGGAATAACTAAGGTGAGAATCCTTAACCTTGGTAATGAAGAAGTTCACCTCAAGAAGAATAGTGTGGTTGGAAGATGTGAGGAAGTAAAGTACCTGAGACGATTAAATAGTGATACGGTTAAACAGAATGGTACCCATTTGAAGGAGGATCACATCCAGCAACTACTGGAATCTTCTAAGGAGAATTTATCGGCAACAGAACTGCAGCAAGCCAAAGAACTCTTGCTGAAATTCAGCGACATATTTGCTACTGGAAATGACTGTGGAAGGACGGGGCTCGTAAAACATCGGATCGACACAGGCGACGCCAGGCCTATAAAACAAAGACCACGACGCATACCATGGGCAAGAGAAAAGGAGGTGACAGATATGATTAAGGATATGGCTGATAACGGAATAATTGAACCTTCTACGAGTCCATGGTCATCACCCGTGGTGCTGGTGAAGAAGAAGGATGGCAGTACAAGGTTTTGTGTGGATTACCGGATGTTGAATAACGTCACAAAGAAAGACAGCTATCCCTTACCTCGGATCGACGACACACTGGACATGCTCAGTGGTATGAAATGGTTTTCAACTATCGACTTAAAAAGTGGCTATTGGCAGGTAGAACTAAGCCCAGAAGACAAAGAGAAGACAGCCTTCAGCACTGGAATCGGAAATGGATTGTGGCAGTTTAATGTTATGCCTTTTGGGTTATGTAATGCTCCAGCCACATTTGAGCGCCTTATGGAAAGAGTGATGGTGGGTTTACTCGGAGACGTATGCCTGGTCTACCTTGATGACGTAATCGTTATGGGTCGTAGCTTCAAGGAGAACCTGAAGAATCTGGAACGAGTGTTCACCCGAATCCGTGAGGCTAATCTAAAACTTAGCCCAAAGAAGTGCGCTCTATTTAAAAAGGAAGTTAGTTACCTTGGACACGTCATCTCAACGGAAGGAGTCCAAACCGACTCTGAGAAGATAAAAGCTGTTCAAGAATGGCCTATTCCAAGAAATAAAACAGATGTGCGCGCCTTTCTTGGATTATGCGCATATTACAGACGATTCATTAAGAGCTTCTCGGACATTGCAAAACCGTTGCATCGACTTACAGAAGAGAAATGCGATTTTATCTGGGACCCGATTTGTGAGGAAGCCTTCAGTGAGCTCAAGCAACGATTATGTGAAGCCCCTATTTTGGGTTACCCAAATAGAGAAGGAAGATTCATCGTGGACACAGACGCCAGTAACACAGGAATTGGTGGTGTTTTATCTCAAATACAGGGAGATCGTCAAGTCGTGATAGCATATTTCAGTAAGTCACTTTCCAAACCAGAAAGAAATTACTGTGTTACTCGCCGTGAACTACTTGCCGTGGTGAAGACCCTACAGCATTTTCAGAAGTATCTTATAGGAAGAGAGTTTACTATAAGAACGGATCATGCTGCGTTAAAATGGTTGTTACAATTCAAGAACCCAGAAGGTCAAGTAGCTAGATGGCTCGAGCAACTACAGGAATTTCACTTTGTAATAGAACACCGAAGTGGAAAAGGACATAGCAACGCCGATGCTTTGTCACGAAGACCGTGTGCTGAAGACTGCAAGCACTGTCAGAAGAATGAAGTACGGGAAGAGGTTAAAGTCATCAGGACGCACGGACTTGATGACGAATGGACTGGAGTCAACATGAAGAAGGCCCAAGAAGAGGACAATGACCTTCGACCTATACTGGACTGGACACGTCTTGGGAATAAACCCCAATGGAGTGATATGTCTGCTCATAGTTCGACCACCAAAAGCTATTGGGCTCAGTGGGACAGCTTGACTCTGGAAGACGGTGTACTATGTAGAAAATGGGAATCCAACGATGGAAAAGAAGTAACCATGCAAGTCATAGTACCACGGAGTAAGGTGGACCCTCTTTTACGGCACATCCACGATGGTGTTTCTGGTGGACATCTTGGAGTCAAGAAAACTCTGGTTAAAGTGCGACAACGTTTCTACTGGGTCGGTTGTCGGGAAGATGTCGAGGATTGGTGCCGTAAGTGCACTGCTTGTGCTTCAGTGAAAGGCCCGCAGACAAGAAGCAGGGGAAAGTTAAAGACGTACAACGTTGGAGCGCCATGGGAGCGCATCGCTATTGATGTTGCTGGACCTTTTCCTATGACAGATGATGGGAACAAGTACATCATAGTAGTGCAAGATTACTTCACTAAGTGGCCCGAAGTCTTTGCGACACCGAATCAAGAAGCTATAACTGTGGCGAAGAAACTGGTTCAGGAAGTGGTCTGTCGATATGGCGTACCCATGGAACTTCACTCAGACCAAGGGCGGAATTTTGAGTCTGCCTTATTTCAGGAAATGTGCAAACTGCTGGGAATCAATAAGACCCGTACGACGCCAGCGCATCCGCAGTCAGACGGAATGGTCGAGAGGTTCAACCAGACTTTAGAGAACCACTTGGCTAAAGTCGTGGACGATCATCAAAGAGATTGGGACCAATACATTCCGCTGTTCCTGATGTCCTATCGATCTGCGGTACATGATAGTACGGGACATACTCCGGCCAAGGTAAATTTCGGCCGAGAAATAAGGCTCCCAGTGGATGCAATAACAGGCACGCCACCCGATAGTCCTAAGCCTGTTACGGACTATGTGAGTGAACTTCAAAACCAGCTGGATGAAGTACACAGAAGAGTACGGGAGAATAATCTTAAGACTAGTACAAGGATGAAGACCCGCTACGATCGGAATGCGAACACCAACGGGTTTGAAGAAGGAACACTAGTGTGGCTTCATAATCCGCTTCGCAAAAAGGGAAAGTCTCCGAAACTCCAAGCTCGCTGGGAAGGACCGTACACCATCATTACAAGGATCAATGATGTAACTTTCCGAATCAAGAAGGGACTTAGAGGAAAACCAAAGGTAGTCCATGTGGACAGGTTAGCGCGATATCATGGCTCGAATAATGCTCGGGACGAGCATGACTAAGAGGGGGGTAATGTTACGATGCGTATAAAAGAGGTATCGATAACTCGAGAAATAGTCATCGAAGCTTCTAGAAACAAAAACGCATTGTTGGGTCCAAGGTCCCCTATCGATCTGTGAAGAAAGATCTAGAATCGTCAACAATGTTGCAACCGGCTTCCGGAATTTACCTCATATTATTTTTATTAAAATTATTATTAGTAAACAAAAGGCGAGGACAATGCAATTCCTGGAACTACGAGTTCTCGGAATAATACCGATTAGACGAATACAGCTACGTACACTAGAACATTCTAGCGCCTCCTTATTACCGTGTAAATAAGGTTCATTTTCCTTATGGAACATTTCTGTTTAGTGGGTTTTTATCGACACCTTTCTGGAAAGATCCACCCTCGCTATTTTCGGATTATAAATAGTGTGCAGGACCAGCGACGAGACAGTTTTCTATTTGAAAGCGATTGTGAACACATCTCTCGGAAGCGAACTAAGAAGACTATACCGGCGACTCTAGCGAATACTGTGGACTACTGTGTTTCTAAGTGATTTGGTGAATTGTGATTTGAGTGTTTACTAGTTAGTGTTCTGGTGTGTACTATTTTTGCCTTCTGTGTGGAGAGCGATTAAAGTAATTTTCACGTAATCGGCATTTAATTACCCCCGCACGTAACAATATAATCTCGAAGTCTGAATGAGCCGCAAGTCAAATATAGAGAGGCCGGAGTAGATATGCTTGGTGCCTACACTACGACACATTTTTCGCTGATCGATAAACTTTTGGATTAGAACTAAAATCCCACCGCCAAGTTTGTTGTGTTAGGTGTCAAATTATCTTCTTCTTCTTCTTTCTTTACGAAATGAGCTGCGATGAAATAAAATGGATATGAATATGGTCTCACCCACAAATTAGCTGGTATTTTGCCAATGTCAAGTAATTAATAGCAATAACACATTCAATAAATTCTTCTTCTTCTTAGTGGGGCACTCTTGTCAGTGTGGTTGTGGTAATGGGTTGCACTGTTCGGTCATCCGACATTTTACTGGGGGTAGGCTTCAGCCGTGGTTAGTCACCACCCACTGAGCAAAGCCATGTCACCAAGCGGCCTAGCCGTGTACCGGCATGATGTTCGGTGTTGCCATTCATGGATGGCGGGTCAGATCAGTTGCGCTGCATGTGCCTAGTGAATGTAGCGTCTACTGCCGCCTTCCTACCTAGGCAAGTATGCTCCATCGTAGATCTCATCGTCACTTACCATCAGGTGAGATCGAGATCAAATACTTGCCTATAATGTATAAAAAAAAAAACAACATGGACGCTGCTCTTGCTATTTTTCTCCACGTATCTCGATGTAGGGCATTTCGGGAACATTCTACTCAATAAATACACATTATAAATAAAATAATGGATGTGACATGATGATATGAAAATGGCGTGTCCTAACTCATAATAATAATTTTATCTTTTACAAAGGTGAAGAAATTTTTCGATGAATTTGTAGTCTCAAATTATCGCGGCTTGTGGATATCAATCGGAAGGATTTCCCCATGTCAAAAAGGTGTCAATTTATCTATTTTTAAATGCATTGTTATGGAATAATAAGTAACCTTCAGAAGTATGTACTATTTAGATCTATTTTTATACCTACAAACGAGATGAGTTATGGTTTTCTTTTGTTATTTTAATGAGACAGAAACACCGCAGGGATCCTACGATGCGTTACTTTTGTGATGCTTCCGCCACTCGACACATCTAGGTAGGTATCCTATTGTGAGAAGGGAAATAGATAAGGCACAAGATGGATAGATACGTTCACAAATGAAATGGGAATATCTACAGCTATTTACTATCTGCATCCTTCGTGATAATGCATCAGATTGAAATACTCCTATTTACTTTAAATTAGAAATGCGACATCACAGACACGTGTCAATCTGATCTCTAGACCCTGATACTTATTAACAAGACTTGAGAAAATTATTACAAATTTATTATCTGTATGAACTGCTAAGAGATCATATTTCGTAATAATATTTATCTGGGTAAGTTTAAGTAGGTAATTAGTTTATCACTTCACAGAACTGGATTTTGTTCATTCATTATGGTACCAAGGTTGTAACACAATTCGCAATGTAAAAAAAATTATCACATTCGTCGATCTTACCTATTGATCTAACCTAAAGATTTTTTTACACTATTAACAGCTTTCCGAAACAGCGCGCAACCTCTACAAAACGGAAAACCCTATCAGAGCTCTAAGCCGATCGGTGCAGAGTTGACTGCTGTGGTTGGCTCACAACAACGAGACGCGGAGCTGCATATGCAGCGCTAATATTAGTTCTGGCTCACTTAAACACCCAAAAACATATTCGCCCATTCTAATGCATTTTTAAAAGCCTATATTAGGTTGCTTCTTCTGTATGTAGGATCTCATGACATCTTGCAAGATTTTCAACCACCTCTATGGAGGTAACAATAAATATGAAATTTTTCAAACGTATGTAATTCTTACGAAAATACAAAATTATATAATTAAAATATAATTAAATATAATTATATTTTGAATTTCGCACCCTGACCCTGAGCTACCACCTTAATCGAATTCACGCCCACTTTCCTTGATAGTAGATATCTACTTACGTAAAGGTTGTTGTATAATAAGATTTATTTGCCCAAACAAACTGCATCAACAGCTTCAACCTAGCGCGTTTTGCTCAAAAGAGGTGTTGCCCTGGTATCTTGCCCCTCATGTACCATACGCGGCCACGGGGAGGACTAAACCAATTTAGAGTTAGTCCTCCCGCTCAAATATAGGTACATATATACCTAGTTACTTTACATACATTTGTCTTGCTTACCTATAAATATTACCTACGTCTTAAATGATTAACTAATAACGATAATTAACACATATTAGTGAAAACTTATCAAATATTGCATTATGTTTTTGTGACCATATCGTAATGGGTAATATATCTGTGACCCCAGTTTGTTATTCGACTGAATATCTATCTATAAAGAGGTATGACTCTAGTGTATCTTTACGATTGATAAATTGACGAGATACATGATTCGTAATATTATTATTTAAGCTGATAACGTGAATAGTGATTAAGAAAATTTTCAGAAATAATTCATTGTAGGTATACTGGTTAACCTACTTAATTTTTGCTACTAACACCGTATACAGGGCGTAATATCGAGAAGAATCAGTGTGGAAATCTCCGAAACTACCTATAAGAGGTTGAAAAGAATATTGTGTTGCAAGGAAACATGTCGTCAATTTTAGAGTTAAAAAACTGCATTCGTAGGTAGATAACAAAAATACATACAGACTTGGGAATCGAATATGATCATTTTAAAAACCAATCAAAATAAATTTTAATTGATTATGTAGGATGTAAGGCATCTTAAAATGCTCTAAGTATTAACAAACTCAGAAATATATACAAGGTGTAACAAAAATGGTATAAAATATTTTCCAATCGTTAACAAGTAGGTGCTAACGATCAGGTTTATGCATAAATTATATGTGTATATAGTGTTTGACTTCTTATTAGAAAACGAGACTCTACCGTTTTGCCGTGCGCTCAGTACGGGGTGCCATTTTTTAACTGTTTAATTATATGATTTATTCCTTAAGGAATGTTATCATTTTAACCTACTTACTGTTATCCCTGTTAAAATATTTTATACTATTACTCACTAAAGTCTCATAAAGTGAGCTCACCCTTAAAAATGCGATGCCATATAAGTTATAATTTTACCGAATTATTTCAGTATTGTACTTACATTGAATGCGCAAAAATAATATTTGAACTGTCATTTTGTAATGCATATTAAAAAGAGTAAGGTACCCACATGATGCAGCACAACGATAAATTTCAAATTGTTGCGTAATGAGTAGTTAGTGATATTTGCTACAATCAGAATAATTATTATTATCAATCTCGCTTTAATAAAATGTCTGAGAGTTCAAAGATTATCAGAAACGTAATCTTACATATCATTTTTAGGGTTCCGGAGTAAAACATAGGGACCCTTTATAGTTTCGCACACACGCAAGATTGGTTATTATAAATTTGTTCGCGAGTACAATATCTCAATTTCATTGAGTATGCGCGGGAATCTCTCCGATGAAGAGCTTTATTATGAACTAGCTGTTGCCCGCGACTTCGTCCGCGTGGTATTTAACAAAGACTCAGCCGTTGGTAACAGCCTGCTCGCGTTCTGATCCCGCGGGACGTATTGCAGATTGTTGCTATCAAACTTTAGTCAGGCGCAGCGCTGCAACATTGGTTTTAATTTTTTTTCGAGAGATCCTATTTTTTTTTCTAAAATAAAAGTAGCCTAAGTTACTCCTTGTTACATCAGCTATCTGCCAGTGAAATTCCCGTCAAAATCGGTCCAGCCATTGCAGAGATTACCCGGAACAAACAGACAGACAGACAGACAGACAGACAGACGGACAGACAGACAGACGGACAGACAGACAGACAGACAGACAGACAGACAAAAATTGTAAAAATTGTTGTTTCGGTATAGGTACCGTGTATACATCCAAATGCATTTAGTAAAAAGCGGTTATTTTAATATTACAAACAGACACTCCAATTTTATTTATATGTATAGATACGGAGGAAGAACTTTTTCACATGTTCCCAAAGTATGCAGCCTTATTCTACAGGTAACACCTTGATAACCTCATACTCATTAGGTACTTACCTATGCCACGCCGATGTAGAGCCCTCGCTAATGCTTTGGCCGGTCCAACCATTATTCTTTCTTCTCTTTCTTTACGAAATGAGATGCGATGAAATAAAATGGATATGAATATCGCCTCACCCACAACTGAGCGGGTTTTTTTTCAATGTCAAGTAATTAATAGCAATAACCACATTCAATAAATACACATCTATACATATAAATAAAATTGGAGTGTCTGTTTGTAATATTAAAATAACCGCTTTTTACTAAGTGCATTTGGATGTATACACGTTACCTATACCGAAACAACATTTTTTACAATTTTTGTCTGTCTGTCTGTCTGTTTGTTCCGGCTAATATCTGAAATGGCTAGACCGATTTTGACGGAACTTTCACTGGCAGATAGCTGATGTAACAATGAGTAACTTAGGCTACTTTTATTATTAGAAAAAAAATAGGATCTCACAAAAATTAAAACCATTGTTGCAGCGCTGCGCCTGATAAAGTTTTGATAGCAACAACCTGCAATGCGTCCCGCGGGATCAGAACGCGCGAGCAGGCTGTTGCCAACTTTTGTATCTTTGTTAAATACCACGCGGACGAAGTCGCGGGTAACAGCTAGTATTACATAAAAAATAACCTCACAAAGTAGAATCAAGTATAGATATGGTTCAAAATATCATGTTAAATTAGAAATATCAAAAGTTGAACAATGCAATCAACAATCAATGCGAATCCAGCATGTAAGTTCTTAATTATTGGCGCGTATAGGTACAGGATAAGCGCTCAATAAAACGTCTGCTTTGCTGAATGTTTAAGTAAGCAGAAACGACCCAACTGTTCTCAGTTATCGTCGAGTTCTATACGAGGAAACTACCCTGTATAATTTAACAAAATTTAAAAATACAGTCTCCGACAAAACGATTCGGAAAGAGATCCAGTGCTAAGTTAATTTAACTTATGAATTGAATATTGTGCGTGTTTTAAGAAAAGTACATATACTTACCTACCAACCTACTTAAGAAGTTACTAATAAGGTAAGTTTTATTCATGTCATTAGGTAAAAAACGAATAGGTAAGTAACCTACTTACCTATTCGTTTTTTTGAGAAATACCTACATTTAAACCTTTCTATAGCAAGGATCTGCAATGTATTTTTTAGTTTAGCTTTAGTATCCATAAATTTAAAAATGACTTTTTATACCTAGTTTATAGATACCTAACCTACTCCTTATTATTATTTTAGAAGACTCTATGAACAATCGTGATCGAGGAATACCATTGTGCTATCAGAGCTTTTATATTTCAAAAAACGTACAATCCTCGGTACCTATCTAAAAACAATTATTTACATTTAATGGCTGGTTATTGATTGCCTTGTACTTAATTGTAGATACCTTGTATGGCTTGTTAGGGCACATAATAATAATCTATCGAAGACAACTGGTTAATTCATTCAGTTCAGTAATGCTACGCAAGTACGAAAATTATTATATGCAAAATAAAGAAAATAAATAATCACTACGTTTATGCATAAAAATGTTCATTGTTTACCGACATTCAACCTTCGTAATCTAATGGCACTGCGTGCTACTCTACTTGATACTTGATTCTACTTTGTTTTTTTTGGAAAAGTACCTACCTAGGTATATCTACGTCTTGGCTAAAATATATCAACGTACTGGCCTCGTATACATAAAGACGAGGAAGCCTGCGGATCATTTACTTCTTTTTGTATCTGACGGATTCTTGACAAAATAAATGACATAAATACTTGGGATCTTACTCCATCCGAAGAGGATTTACTATAACTACTGTTATAACCTTGAATGTATTATTTTATCTGAATTTAATTTATCGAATATTATTTAAACCTCAGACAAGCCATTCAAAGTAAAAAACAAAAAATGATGGACACATAATTACTATCAGGTTCTGTCATTATTTAAATTTTTGCGGGCAACATTTTAGACTAAACAAAATCAAAACAATGATTTTAAGCCAATAGGATTGCATAGCGATACAGCTAAGAACATTGCTATTGGTCAATATCGTTCTCACTGCAGCGCCACTCCGACCTTATAAATATCGGCGCGATCTCAAACAAGACCTCTTTTCCACAGTGTTAATTCAGGGGGACTCTTTTGGGTTATTTTTGTGAGCTAACTCTAAATTCAGAATGCCGGAGACCTCAAAAATGAATGGATACGCAAAAACAAACGGACACAGTTATGATATGGAAGATGGCTCAGTGTTTTTATTCACATCAGAATCCGTCGGCGAGGGTCACCCAGGTTAGTTTTCTTCAATAAACTACTGATGTAGGGAATTGTTCATCGAAAAATGGCCGCCTTAGCATGTGCGCAGATAATGTGTATAAATAGGATTTCTCATGTTTACTGTGATAACTGTATTACTTAGTAAAAATGGTAATTTCCCCCGGCAATGTAACTACGCCAGCATGCTTTGCACAATGTCTATGTTTTGTTACATCATGGTGCTGGTCGCTGTTAGCGCAATTTACATTTGTCAAAATAATCTCAACACGTGGTCTTCACCAACCAAACAATGTTCAAATTCGGGATAAACATCGCGAATATACCTACCTCTGAAAATGTGCCTATGAAGCTATAGATATTTATTATTAAACATTTATTTCAGACAAAATGTGCGATCAAATTAGCGATGCTATCTTAGATGCACATTTGAGACAAGATCCTAACGCAAAAGTAGCATGCGGTGAGTGTTGACGAGTCTGAAATCTGATATCAAGATCAAATTTCTAAGATTAAGCACTTATATTGCTAACACAAATTGAATTATCAACAGAAACCGTGACAAAAACGGGAATGGTGCTATTGTGCGGTGAAATCACTTCCAAAGCTAATGTAGACTACCAGAAGGTTGTCAGAGAAACTGTGAAGCACATCGGATATGATGATTCGTCTAAAGGTATGTAATACTGTCCTTGATATTACTATTCCTTACCAGATGTACACAGACTCAGTGCGTTGGCTAAAAGCCAGTGTAGTAAATAGTCAAAATGCTCTATTTAATTTCACTTCACGCAAAATAATTGAATATTATCCATGCACACTAGGTTTTGATTGGCGTACACTAAATTTGTTAGTGGCTATTGAAGAACAAAGTCCAAACATAGCCGAAGGGGTGCATCAAGACAGAGCTGAAATAGAAATTGGGGCTGGAGATCAGGTATAAATGAAAGCTTGTTGCACGAAGAAACAATGGGATTTATTTTTAATATCTAAGATGGGGCCTAAATGATGCATGATGTCAAATGGGAAAATTTTAATAGGATTTCATAGGTATTTCAGCTCATGAAAACCATGGTTTTGACAGTATACATTCACAAAACATATGACATAACAATAGTTGGTCTAGTGTTTGAGCATAGGCTGCTCGGATGATTGCACCAGGTAGTTGCGGGTTTGAATTTTCAGGCTGGGGCAAATTTCATTTCCGTAATATGCTCTGGTCAGGATGTTGTTGGAATCATTCCTAATCCATTTAATGGTATAATACAAACATGTTGAAGTTCAAGACAACACTGTTTTTGTATGGTGATGTTTATTATATATTTGGATTTAAATGCAAAAAGTGAAAAATTTGATCAAATTACCATATTTTCACTACTACATCACTACACCTTCATATTTAGTCTGTAATTAAATAAATTCTGTGGTAACCTCAGTAAGACATTAATAAAGTCTCCTATTCCACATCCTCTAAAATCTTAAGTTCAATTTAATTTTGGTGTTAAAATAATGACTTCAATAACTCACTATTTTTAAGTAGGTAGTTTCTTATAAAAACTGAATAAAGTGAGTTCTGTCAAAATAAATAATCATAACCAGGAAATCATTTCACAATAATAATGTGAGACAATCATTCATTGGTGCATGCATGTTGGGATCAGGATTTGATTACAAGACATGCTGCGTGATGCTGGCACTGGACCAGCAGTCTCCAAACATTGCTGCCGGTGTGCATGAGAACAGAAGTGAAGATGATGTGGGTGCTGGTGATCAGGTATGTGGAGACCATTCAACAATTCTTCAACCGCAATGTTCTCTTCTGAATTATATATTACATAGCTTTTGCCCGCAGCTCCACCCCCAGTACCTCAATGAAACAATAGCACTCGGGGAGATGTAGCTTTCTAATTGGTAAAAGAACATTCAGAATAGGATTAGTACTTTCAACCCATTTAACTCAGACCAAATTTTCTGAATTAATATTGACTTATGAATAATCCATAAAAATATAATTAAACTTTGTAACTTAGTAGTTTTATGTGCAAAAATGTTAATTATTTCCAATACTGAGGCTAAATCCCCACCTTTGGAGTTTTTCCGTCTATCTGTCCGTGCTTGCATCACGGGAAAACTACTTGAGGTATTTTGTTTAAACTTGGCATGTTATAGCTTATTACCTGGGTCGCGATATCGGGTATATTTTGATGTTTTTAACCTTATTATTCTTATTTAGCTATAGATTATTATTGTTTGTATATCTTGTGTTTGTTTAATATGTTATTATATGGGTTCGATAAATACAACATCATTTCAGTACATATCACTGCTATATTCACTTAGCATTACAAATGACCATTTGCAATAAAATTGGGGTTTATTGTAAAATCAAGAAATTATATGATTTCTTTATTTTTCTTTATGCAATGAAGGGAATCATTTCATGCATGAATCACTGCTTCAAGACACTGTCCTATTCTTAAAACGGGTTCCCAAGACAGTGCAGAAGGCCTATCACTAGTTTTGACATCACTACGTATCCGATTAAGTGTCGAATATTTCACAACACAGATATTCGATCATTTGGTTAGTACTTATTTGAAGACATTCTAATGTACTTTAATAAAAAAAAATTATGTCGTAAGGTAAAAAATTATGTTGTAAAAATATCTTGAGTAGGTAGTTTAACAGTTTGATTTTTTTTAAAGTGCCTTCCGCTTCTAATCCCAAAAGTAGTAGTAGGCAGAGATGCACCGCAGTATAGTGTATTCCATTTCGCCGATCGTATTTGGTCACAAGTTAATTGTGTAGTTTTTAATAATTTTTCTCTTTGTTCAGGGTTTGATGTTTGGTTACGCAACAGACGAAACAGAAGAATGCATGCCGTTGACAGTAGTACTTGCACACAAACTAAACCAGAAAATTGCTGACCTCCGAAGAAATGGTGAATTTTGGTGGGCTCGACCGGACTCCAAAACTCAGGTAAGTGACTACACCATGTCTCAAGTTCTCACGGGCATATATTAAATACGTCATTCCTTCTCAGAACTTGCTCTTTATTAGCGTCATTACCGTATGGTGCAATAATACAGTAGATTGTATTTTTTTTTTAAATATCAACATTCAATTTCTCGTTAGGGAGAATAATACATTCAAGAATCTCACTTTTAGTTTTCACCAAAATCGATCTCGAAAGTCCTTTCAGCATTTTTCGCTATTCCATATAGGATTTAGCCATCCACGCCCATTTGAAAAAAAAACATCCTGTATAGCTAATTAAAATTATCTCAACCGAAAGATTTCCTGTCAAAGTGGCTTACATAATTTTTGGCATAGTTTATATTTTAGTATTGATAAGAACGATAATTGTTACGTGGTTGTTTCTAAAAGCAAGCTTGTTTCGATACCGTTTGTGTATACTTAGATTCCGCGGGTGTAAAGATCAACATGACGTAAGCATCGTCAGAAATGTATCAATTGTTGTTTGTTGAATGAGTGATAAAATTGACACCGGTGTCAAGCGACATATGAGAGGATCCAATTAAAACTAGTGGATTGCAGCACCTGGTAACGCCACACAATGGGAACTTAGCAAGCTTCACAGTTTAATTCTGTGGGAATATTATCGCTATAACATACAGCTTGTAATTGTTTATTAAGAATCAAGAGTAGAATCTAATGCATTATTTTCAAATAGGGCGTATTAATTTTTTTCTAAAATAGAAAAAAAAATCAAATTACTTACAGTGCCATTGATTATAAGGAACACAATATTTTGAGCGCTCTACCCTTAGTACATTTATGGTGTTATTCATGTACATACTAGCAAATAATTTAGGCATAATTTAAATGTGTACATATGTAGCTTATAGGGGAAGGTCAGGGCGCGAAATTCAAAATGTCAATGGTTTTTATTTTTTTATGAAAAATTTGGACATCTTTACGATGATGATGATGATGTAATTTAGTGTTTTGCGATATTAGCATTCTGCATTGGATGTCTCGATGTATTAAGTTTGCTTAAAAAAATACCTAAAGCGATACAACACCATAAAGTTAGTAAAAGTAGCGGTTTTTTCAAAACCATTGACATTTAGAATTTCGCGCCCTGACCCTGAGCTTACACCTTAATGCATACAATATTATACTGCATTACTGTGGAAATCAGTGAGTGTCTGAGGTCTTGAAAAAATTCAATAAAATGTTGTATAACTATTGCCATGAGTTGAGTGAAGTTCTGATAGTGTGCATAAACTTAAGATTGGTTTTAGGTGACATGCGAATACGTGTTCGCTGGCGGCGCCACAGTACCACAGAGAGTGCACACTGTTGTTGTCTCCCTTCAACACTCTGACAAGGTATATATGACTCTTATTGCCATTCATTATGTATCGAATTTCAATAGCTTTTGTCCTCGTGCATGCGCTATACATTGGCTAGCTCGCCTTTATGTTACATTACTTTTCTGGTTGGCGCATATTGCGACTTGCGAAAAGTTATCTTAATGATGAGGTCCATGAGTTCATAATATTAATATAAATTTAATCAGCAGTAGCGCTTGTCTTTTTTGACGTCACTTCAATTAACCCCTACGAAACTGCTTTCTCAAATAAACTATCAAAACATACGAAAATATACAGTAATCTAGCGGCTCTAAACTCTTGGGCTCTCTGATTAATGCAGAGTAAATAACGTGCGTTGTCCTTGCGATGAAACTTATGGATAACGTGACTAGAGTGTTACTATGTATCAATTCCGCATAGATAAGGCTTTCAGGTTAAATGTCGACTAATGTTACGTCATGTAATACGCGGTTTAGGTGCTATCTTATTATTAGTTTTAATGATAATATCGGTTTTAGGTCAGAAATTAATTCTTGTTTTCTTAACTAGACACATGAAATTATTGTCACAAAAGAAATATTATTGAAAGTGTATTCTTTTATTATATATCTGTCTCCTAACATAATTGTCACGTTAATACTAACTTCTCAGCGAAATTTATTTTAACTGGATTTAGTAAACATTGAAGGCTACATAATAACTTATTTTTTTAACATTTTACTTTGTAGCCGTTTGCCATTTCTAATACTTGAACTATATTTCTTAAGGCTTAATGTGTGTCCCGATGCTGGGTTAACTAAATAAAACGAAAATATAATCATACCGTGTTGTTTAATTTGTAGATCACCGTGGAGACGCTGCGCGACGAGATCAAGGAGAGGGTTATCAAGGAAGTTATTCCGGCCCACTATCTCGACGATAAGACCGTGATCCACATCAACCCGTGCGGGAAATTCATTATTGGTGGACCACAGGTACATATTATATATATATTTATATAAAATTAGCAATGCTCGCAAATTTGTACGCGCAGACTAGTTCTGTGGCTGTCCCGGGGAAACCTTTGAGTTGCCGGTACATTTTCTTGCTAATTTTATTTTGATATAAGCTATCACCATCAGCAGCGTTTTATAAAAAAAAGATTGTGGTTCGGATTTTGAATTAGGAACCGTTTTATTTTCTTTCCCGTATAAGAACATCTATTTTCCTGTATGAAAAGTATCTTATGTCAATATACCTATTCAATACGGGTTAAAAATGATCACGCCAAGTTTTATAATCAGATTGATGTTGTTTCTGAGATGCGCTAAAAAATGACTGGTATTTCATCTAATAATACTCAACAGATGGGACCAAGTTCCAGGCTTATTATATTTTGTATAGTTACATTTATTTGGGTACAAAAATCGTTATACTCGCGGCAATAAATTTTTACACTGATTGAAGAGGATAATTCAAATGTTCTTTAAATTAAATAAAGTAAATCAAATCGCTACAGCAGTACGTATTTGGTTGTTTTTTATGTGAAACCGTAGGCAACGAAATATTGTGAGAATCGAAGAAAAATGAAAAAAAAACTATACATTTTATTTCGATATGTCGTTGTTTTTGTGTAGTGTGCAGACCAAAACGCGATTGAGACGAGTGCCATAATTGGTAGTCACGTGTGTAGAGTAGGAAGTATGATGCTAAGCGTTGTGTTGGCCGGCAGTCGGACGCGGGGCTGACGGGGCGCAAGATCATCGTGGACACGTACGGCGGCTGGGGCGCGCACGGCGGCGGCGCCTTCTCCGGCAAGGACTTCACCAAGGTGGACCGCTCCGCCGCCTACGCCGCGCGCTGGGTCGCCAAGTCGCTGGTGCGCGCCGGCCTCTGCCGCCGCTGCATGGTGCAGGTACTATATCATCTGAATCATATTATATACAAGGGCTGGCTTTAACAAAGTAATGGGTGCCCCTATAACATGACAGGGGACTATTTTTTTAATTACCAGGCAAATGGAATGGGTAAGGATAATTTTAGATTTTGTAAAATCTAGAAGGTTACCTTTGTAAACAACATCATGCGGACAAACCTGCGTATAAAAATAATTACGTTTCCTGATTATATTTTAATTACCCATTCATTTATTGCAATGTGCAGAGGGACCTGTTTATGTTTGATATTTCGTGATCCCGCCAGCGAGAATCAACGTAAACAAGCACAAATAATCCGCCTGTACTCATTACGGTGTTATAATTATGTCGATTTGAGTATCTGGAAATAGTAAAAGTTTGATATTTCGGACCCATGAAACTTACTCATTATCTTAAAACTGATAATAAATGTGAAAATGGGATTATTAATTGACACGTGATATCCTTATAAATTATAATTTAGCGCCTTGCCTTTATGATTATAGATAGTCATATATCATAATTATGACTCCCTAGATTTATGACATATGCTAATGTGTAATATAATCTCGCCAGACGAACACTCCAACTATGCGCTAATGTGGTATAATCATGTGATGTGATGTTATCAGGTGGCATACGCGATAGGTGTTGCCGAGCCGCTCTCCATCACGGTGTTCGACTACGGAACGTCGCACAAAACACAGCAGCAGCTCCTAGCTGTTGTACAGAAGAACTTCGACCTCCGACCTGGCAAAATTGTCAAGTGTGTATATAACTGTACTGTTGTATTGAGGACATAGAGCAGGGGTTCCCAAACTTATCTTGTCAACTGCCCACTTTGAGAATGAATTATTTCTTAGCGTCCCCATTTTTTTACCTACCATAAACCACTGTAACTTCAAATTAAATTAATTATTGTAAGCTTTTACACAACGCCCCCATTTTTTTTCTGGGTCTCCTACCCATTAGGCCTACAGCGCCCACAAGGGGGCGTTATCGCACACTTTGGGAAAGGCTAACCTAGAGTAACGTAACATAAGATGCACGTAGATTTTAGATCGGTCCAGTTGGTATTTTTCATGACCTCCCTACGGAAAGCCAGTTGATAATTACAAAATAATAACGTATTTCACAATTTTTTGTGCAAATTAAAGTTACCGATGAGGAAAAAGTACAGAGCTTCAAGCTTAGACGTAATCGCCATAAGTCAGCGCGTGCGACAGAGAAAGAGGGCCGCACCACTCCCACACTATTGCTTTCAAAAAACTGAATGAAATTATCTCCGCTGTTGCGAAAATTCTCATTTCTCATTATTGATATTTTCACAGGGAGTTGAACCTGAGAGCGCCGATATATCAGAAGACGAGTACATACGGCCACTTCGGCCGGGAGGGCTTCCCGTGGGAGAACCCCAAGCCACTTGTTGTAGATTGACTTCGGACTTCAGAACTAGACCATTGTAAATATTTCATCAGTATGTTATAAACACTTAATCTACGTGTGTAATTGTAGCGGAGGTGCCGGGCATGTCGCCGGCGGCTCTTTTTAGACGATTAATGTTTATGTGACTAGAGCCTCGACAATGGAACCGTTCTATGACACGACGCGATCGGTTACATTTCCGGGGTTCCTTGTAATATTTAAGTATTCACTAGATTATTAGACACATAGGTTTAACACGGTGCCGTCATTTCTGAATTTGTGTTAGTTCAAGGGTTTTTAACGGCAGTCCTATTTTTTAAGATTACGTGTTCAGTTCCCTATTAATGAATTCGCTTACTTTTATTCACTGCCCAATTGTTTTTATAATTATTATGATGAACTTTCCATTTTTTTTATACTGACAAAAATTGCGGACTGCCCACTCTCGAATTTCCCTTCATTGTACGCTTTACGAGTTACTCCGTATTGCTATGCGGTAGAGTAGACTACTCCTGTGGTCGCGTCACAGCGCAAGCGAGTGCGAGTCAAACGCTGTTTCGCTCTCCCTCGCTCCACTGCAAACGTGGTGCTGCGCAGAGGTGTTCCGAGATATATATAATTTTCCAACATTAGCTGAAATGTAAATGTCTTGCTGTGAAATATTATATAGTTAGTGAATTTAAATGTTGGTGATCGTCGCCTGCGCAGCACAATTTGTGTTGTGTTTCCGAAAAGGAATACCGTGGAAAAGAGCCATTTTGAAAGCACACCGACCAGACCAGGGCAGTAGTGCACTGTGCATTTACTCCCATTATCACTCCGCCAGTAGTTATATTATATAGGCGCAATGCTAACCGTACATTTTGACATTTAGGAATTAACTTAGTTTTTAACTATTGCGTAGGGCGGTTAGTGAAGTATTCTCCGACTATATTTTTTGATCTGTTTCAACTTAGACATTTTAAAGTTTCCGATTAACTTCTGTGGATAATCAATATGTCAGATTGTGGAATTTAAATAAATAAAATAATGTTCTCCCGAAATTGAGGGACTATACAACTGTTTTTATTTTAACCATTTTGTCATATAATTTATAAATGAATTAATAATGATCCCTCGTCATTGAACTCGATGACGTGATAGTTGATTATTTGGAGAGCCACTCAGCGACTAGTCTCCGCGCGGCTTGCTGAACCCTCGTCATCATGATGGTGTCCGAAGCGCCCCAACTCCTCATATCGAAGCAATGTGAAGCCCTATTTATGAACAATTATCTATTACAAACACGTAAGGGTAGTGTACAGAATAACCATCAGAAACTCACTCGCATATGGGCCCCCTAATCTGTCTTCTACCCCCTCTCGCTGCACCCACACACCATTTAATTAAGTGACATTTTTTCCGGTTGTGGCTACGAGAAAACGATATGAAGATCTCTATCATATATTTATAGGTTATTTTTCATAGCTACTAATATGATAAGGGTCAAATCAAAGCGTCAATCTAAAAGTTAACGTAGCAAATTCACTCTTATCTCCCCAATGTAATGCACATATTTCTTCAGAGATAAAAAAGACGCGTATTTTACGGAATACGCGCGTCTGCAAGGGATCGCGCGTGTGTCCAAGCATCTACTACGCCAACCAAAGCATCATCGTCAGTAGGGAAGAGACCTGCGTACATCACTACTCAAAAAAAAACATGCGATTGCGCGCGCATTCGTGCAACTTCGCTGTAATTGTGAAGAATGTGACTCTTCGATGCGCTTCGACTCTGATGGCTAGAGTTGAACCTAAGATCTTCTCAAACGCGATGTTAGTTTACAATTTATTCAATCGAGATAAAGCATTCTTCGGTCTGCTTACCTAGGCACGTTATAAGTAGGCGAAGTTGCGGTGAGGTCGCGATCGTAGACGCCGAGTGCCCGCCACGGGTCGATGTGGCCGTGGATATTGATCGTGTTGTTCACTTCAGGCTGCAAGGCGCCGAATATTAAGTTAACACGTTCCACTGCGTCGTAGACAAAAGCCTCATCGAATCTGAAACATGTTGGTTTGCATTGTCAGCTGAGTCCGTGACTTCGTACGCGTGGACTAGGTATCCCAGCCTTTATTTTCCGGGATGAAATAATATGTATACCCAATTTATAAGTTACCACCATGTAAAGTTTTAGTTACTTAGTTATAGCTGAATGGATTTAGAAATATAATTTTTTTTTGTTATTGTGGGAACCCTATTTTTCGGGTCAGACATGATCGTAACAAGCTATCACCAAGTTAAATCAAAATCCGTGCAATATTTTATTTTTCGTTTGATGTTCGTTCAGAGATACGGAATAAAAAAACACAAATAGTGGATGTAGTGTGTTACGGCAATTATTTTCCATACGATATTTTTATTTTTAATTCAAATAAAACTGTCGAACTGACCTTTCATCGAATGCTCTTTTACAAACATCCACATAGAACTCGACGCTGAGCCAAGTCAGCTGGTCGAATACCGTGCCCGATCGCGGAGCCGTCTGGAAGTATCCGTATTCCGTACAAGTTTGATAATACCAGGCGCGAGCTAAAATCAGAATCATAAAACTATAAGCAATATAATACTTACCTGATGCAACTGGCAATTATATAAATACTAGTTGTCACGGCGAACTTCGTACCGCCTCAGACAGAATCAATTGTATGAGAAAATGAATTATCTTTATTAATTATTTTTTCCATGTTTTAATTGTTGTTCTGCTATTCGGGGCGGAGACAAATTAAGAATAAAATATCTTAAAAATCGGCCAACTCGTTCTCAAGTTATAAATGGAGTAACTAACACAACTTTGTTTTATATATAAAGATTGTAAGGAATTCCACTTACAATTAGTTGGTTGAGAATAACTCGCAATAAAGCTTTCATAATTCAATAGCCAGCAACTATTTCCCAAGTTTCTAATTGCTGCTATGTAACCACCAATTTTCTGCATAGGGGTTGAGCCTGTGAAAATAATAATAATGCTTATTTGTACAGATATTATACAATTTAACAAAAACATAAGATACCGTAACACAGCATACCGTAAACATTGGTGTTAAAGTTGTTACATACAGCCAATAGGGAGCCAGGTATCGCTTGTTGGACTGACGTTGAGAAGGTCCAACTGATGAGTCCTGAGAAAAAGCCCAAGTCGAATGGGCTGTCGTAATCCAGAGGCTCACATATTCTGTAAATAATATATGATTATGTACGTGAAGTGCGAATTGATTCGTATAACTAACCGTATACTATAAAGTCAACGTATTTGCCACTTTGTATAGAGAATTGAAAGTTTTAGATACCGTCCGCTAGAGGCGCTGTTCATTTGTGGTCCAAAATGGCAAATATTCGGACTGATGTACCTTGTACATAATACACATTTCGCTTTAAAAAAAACACGCAGTTGAATCTCCGTTCATAGGAAATCATACCTACCCCTATATTCTATAAAAACTCAACTCGTTGGTTAAAATGCTGATAATAATGAGGCGTCAAAACTTATTCAGCTATAGATAGTTACCTACAACTGTTGGTAGGAAAGCAGTACCTTTAAATTTGAAGAATATTAACTCACCTATAAGCTGCTTCCAAAGCTCGTCTACCACTCTCCGTCCGCATAGCAGCTACGGTTTCCTCTAAACCTTGTCTGATTTGGTTTATACATTGATCCCCGCCCTCCGATAAGAATGCTTCATGCACCACTTCTAAATAGCCTATGAATTATAAAAGCAAGCATATAAAAAAAACTTGTCAGTAAAAAAAATGCATTAAATAAAATGAGCAAAGATCTTTGCTCATTTTTAATTGATGCGATCTATACCTACTACACTGAGGTTTAAACATTTTATACAACAACTAAAGCGAATAATAGTGTATCGCGCCATAAGAGACGCGATTGTTCCCACTGCCTTTCGGGATCTCCTCTCATGATCTGACCTATCACAAATCAGGACACAAGCATTAGAATGACACCACAAGATATACAGGTACCTGTAAAGTCGACCTCTCCCTTGATAGGACCACTCGATGCGACAGTTCCCAACACCAAGTGAGGGTACCGCTGTTTGAACCACATCACCATGTTCGCGGCATACGAGCCACCGTACAGAATCACCTTGCTGTTAGCGAAACGTGGCTGTTTCTTCAAATCCATGATAAAATAAGCAAGATCAGCCAAAGCTTGGTCGACATTTAGGAAACGTAAATTCTCAGCTGTATAATTAGTTCTGCAATTAAAAACAAACGAGATTTGCAGGTATATTGTGGATTAGAAAATTAAACATGCACTAGGTATAATGCCATTATTAGTACTTACAAACAAATTCAATAATTTACAATTTAATAATAATATAATTTAATAAATAAACCTTCTTACCCAAAAGGCAATGTAGCGCCATAATACCGATGTTCAGTATAAATCTGGTAGCCTCTATTCTCTCGCGCCATCTCGTACATGTTTCCGCCCTGGAGCCAGCCGGCGACAATGGTCCACTCTCCGCCGACCAGTATGAAGATAGGATGTCCATCGCCACCGAAAAATTCTTCATTGTACATGTAACGCTATGAAGTTTTAGAAACATGTTCCATCTTTAATAGTTAGGCAGAAAGGAAATAATATCATAATGCAAGCAGAATTTACCTGTACGTTATTGCTAAGCACAAGTACAAAAGGTTATCAAAAGGGATATTATAAACTCGTCTACTAAATTGCAAAAACAACTAGATACCACAAATTACGGGTCATACTCATGGCAGATAGAATTGACAAACATCATAGTGAGTTCGGTTTTGTGGCCTCTCCAATTATCGATTATCTTCTTTGGTATTATAATTGGAAAGGTCGACTATAATTGAATTTGGTCGGAAGGGACCACAATTGACCCGGCTTGGTCAATTGTGGTCCCTTCCGACCAATTATTTAATAACTTATTGGTGTTACATTTATTTTATACGAACCATCAAAAATGTATCAGCGTTCTGCGGATCGAAATGATCAATAGGCATGTCCACCCATGCTGTGAGAACATTCCGGGTGTTCCTAATAAACTCCTCTGGCGGTTGCAAGTCTACTCGCAGGGAGGTTTCCACGAGCAAGCGTTGTTGTGCCCATGCGCATGAGAACAAACTCACGAATAAAATACTGATGATCTAGAAGAAACAAAATATAAAACAATAAGAAGGTACCAATTTTTTTTTTCATCATTAATGATAAAATGATCTTAAGATCTACCACCCATTCGGAATGCTCTTCGTTAGAAGAATCGTAAATATAAGGTATAATACACATTTAATTCACTTACCATTTTAATTATCGATCCCTAACTATAAATTAATTTAAATGAAACATTTGTGTAAGGTATTGTTTGCCTAATTGAGTTATCTATTTAGGTATATCGTGATAATGTAATAGGGGCGCTTATCGTTATCACTGGTCTGCTTGAGATTAAAAACAGTTTGGTTTTTAATGAATATAGGGTGTTGAACGTTTTGACGCGTTCCTTGGTGGCCACATCGCCCTCCACACAATTGTTCGGCCACGGGGCTACAAATTACCTATAAAAACTTCTATCTAATTTAGTATATAATTAATATAAGCACCTGCCCACCACAATTTTAATATAACACTTAAAAAAAACGCACTTTCTGGAAAATAAATTTATTTTAGTTCCTGAAAAAGATGAGGAGGTAACATGGACTGAAAGCGACGTATGATAGAGATTATAATTACATATAGGTAGTACGTAGATAGGCACTTCTTTGCTGAATTTTAAATGCAGCTTATAACAATAAGAGTACATTCGACGCACCATGTACTTATACCATGATTAGCGTAACCAGCAGGGTATTACTTTGTTCTACATACAAGCACAGTAATCAGTTGACTGATAAATCACTAATGAATTAGGTTAGGAACGGTAAAAGTCTTGGTTTAAAATTAACAATATATTTCTATATAATTGTTAAAGAATAATTAAGTAACATCGTCATGGCGTCCATTCAAATTGGTTGTGTTTGGACACAAAGGATGTTTCTGTCAAATGAAAACGAGAAAATAACGGTTTGCTGGCATAATTGTAATAGTTAAAATATATATTCAAACTAAATTTCAATAAGTATCTATTTTAAGTAAATAAGTACCCAATAAATGGTTGGGTACTAATATAAACATTATAGGTCGCGTTCGTAAGCCACGGGTGGGAGTCACATCAGATGAGTGTGTGGAAAAAGCTGGGGCCTACTTCTGTAACATATATACTCAGAGTCGCGTAGATCGTGTGAATGAATAATAATAAGTTTGGTTTGCTGTGAAAACATATAATCGGTCCAGCCATTTCAGAGATTAGCCGGAACAAACAGACAGACAGGCAAACATTGTAAAAAACATTATTTTGGAATATGTACCGTGTACACATCCAAATGCACTTAGTAAAAAGCGGTTATTTTAATATTACAAACAGACACTCCATTTTTTTTTATTTGTATAGATTTATCAGATGGCCCACGCAAGTTCTGTTAAATAAGTTTTGGATAAGGTTTAACATAAGAAACGGACTATTGTTAACACAATGGCCAGTTCACAATGTTAAAACTCTTTCAACATGTTAATATAGACTTGTAGCGGCAGCACACGGGCACCCGCTGATAATAATTTCCACCTATTTTCATTCGATTCGGTTTGAATCGTAAATCGATTTGTAAGCCACTTGGCTCGCTGCACCGACCGAATCTCGTCTGGAAAGGTTTGGGATTTTCTTGTTTGGGAGTTTTACCGTTTGTCGGTAGATATTTACACTAAACTTTTATAGTATTGGTTTATTTCCACAAGCCGGCGAATTCTGTGTTTCTAAAGGCAACAATTGAGTAGGTAAGTTAAACAATTCGTTTTTTTTTATTATTTATTGCGTAGGCAAATACGGAAATGTTTAAAAAGTAAATTAACAATATGTAGGTATGTACAACACCATAAGTGTATGTAAGAAAGTAAAGTAAATGAATGTACGATCAACATGCATCCCCATACAGCCGGCTGCAGTCATGAACACCGCATACTAATTTACCGCTAGCGCCGCCGTCGGTCTTGTACGGAGGTTTTCCTAAAACGTTTCCACTGAAAAAAAAAGTGTTATGTAGGTAGTAAGGTAGGTACTATCAAAAACTACTGCCTGCTGACTTAAGAAAATGTTCATGGCTATTTCTTAAGAAAATGTAGGGTCGCAGTAAACCCTATGTTGCCGTACAAAATTTACCATAGGTTTTTTTATTTTTTTTATTACGATATAGGCAACTAGTTGATCTCGATCTCACCTGATGGTAAGTGACGATGAGATCTACGATGTAGCGTTTGGCAGGTACTAGTCTCCGAAAGCTTGATCTAGCGTTTAACAGTTTTTTAACTGGATTTGAGGAATTCGAATCTATAATATATACATATGTAAATATATGTATGTCCTATGGATTCGGATTTCAGCAAACTGTACCAGTTAAAAAAATCACCGTACATAGGCTTAGGCCGCTCGTATTCGTCTGGCGATAGGTATACGTAGGTAGGACCTGATATATATATTAATAGCGCCAGACTATCACATTGATTGTATGATTCCAAACTAAGCAACTTGGACACAACAACGCATTCACAATGAACACTCATTTACACTTAGTACAATGGGCTGGAAGTAATCCCTGTATATAATTATTCATAAGGTATTCAACATCCATAACCTAGGTACAAACATGCGTGTTCTTCACACATATTGGCTCCTACCGGGATCTAGACCAGTGCCATCGGTACAGACAGCCGATGCGCCCTAGGAATGCAGGGCGTGGTGGGGGACGGGGTAGTAGGAAAGAGCATGAATCGATAAGATCGATATTGTCGTACAGATCTTACGTCCGCGTTGGCGGCGGACTAACGGCCGATACTCCCCCCGCCTCGCGCACATACCCAAGGCGCGGTACAACGGTAGTGGTCAAACTATAACTGGGCCAATCGGGTCATAGATCGGGATCGGGTCGGGTTATTAGAAAGGGCAAGTAGTGTTGGTGTCTCACGCTGGTCCATAGTTGCACACCACTGTTATCTCGTACCGCCCGTGATGGTTAGTTCGTGCCGCGGCACAACCGAGGTACACACTGTCACTCCACACCATCTGAAATATTATGATCATAGATTGATATTAATAAAGTACCTAGTAGAACCAATAACTGACAGAAATACCGTACTCAGTTCAAAAAGTTACAATTTCCTTACAAAGGATTTTGATCGAATTATATGTATTTCAAGCAAACAGTAAGTATTTTTAGCTATTAGAATAATTTTAAGTACCTTATTCCTATGTGTCTTTTAATTAACTAGGTACGTTTGGAGTTTTGACTACAGCGAATACCGATCAAGTTGTTGATGCTTTAAATTAGGGATGCACCGAATATTCCTTATTTGGTATAGTTTTATATATACTGCATTGAACTCCACGTTGCCAAATAGTTATTTCGCAGTCCCTAGTAGCGTCGCGCCGTCTAATTGCAACGATATAAAATCCGTTCAAAACTCATACTCACTCACAGATGAATTAGAATATTCAAACAACACACAGTAAAAGCCTACAAAATCGTAGTTTTTTAAGGCTTCACTTTTAGCATGAGCTGTGTGTTGTCGGACTAAGGATACTTAATAATTCGGTAGAGGCGGTAAAAGTTAATTCACATGACAGGGAAGCGAAGCAAATATTTGGTTTCAGACGATACCGATTTCTAAAGATAAAATATTAAAAAAAAAAAAAAACAAAGGACAAGCCCGCTGAGTTTCTCGCCGGATCTTCTCAGTTGAGGTCGCGTTCCGATCAGGTTGTAGAGTTAAGAAAAAAAAAAATGACAATTTGTAAGTGCCCCCGTAGGCTTATACGAAATAAATTATTTGACTTTGACTTGACCGATATTTAAGGTAGGCATTGTGTCGCTGTTCTAAGTACTAAAGTACTTAGAACAGCGACACAAAAGTATCTGATCAAACATACCTGCGTATAGTGGCCGATGTCGTAGTTTTTTGAGCCATCAAAGTCACTTTTCGACAATGGTCCGAATGTGAAGTTTGCATGTTCGCTGAACCACGACGTGAGCGCATCGTCCGGATGGAACTCAAACTTACGACTGGTTGTGTAGGACCAATACAAACTTTCGCCAGTTGTAAATTTCCCAGATGCTGAAATTATATAAGGTAAATCTATATATGTTATATATAAAAAAAACATAGCCAGAATCAAAACAGATTTTTATTCATGTGAACCAATAAGTACAGTACTTATGACTCATCAAAATAGTTACCAAATGCTAAGCAACAACTTTACCACCCATTCGGAATGCCGCTCCTTCGGAGAAGAACAGGCAAAAAACTCCATGGTTGCTCTTTTAGCCGGGCTAGTTACACCATTTATAACTCAAGAACGGAAGGGCCGATTTTTTTTGTTGTTTGATATTTTTAAATTTCTCTCCGTCCCTTATAGCAGTAATATAACTATTCAAGCAAGGGAATATTTTGCAAAAAAAAAGAATATTTATGGATGCGGTATGAAATTCGCAGAGACAGTAAGTATAAGGATATAGGTAGCAAAGAAACGGAGGTTTAAATTATAGTACCTATACAATTTCGTGGCTACAATGTATAAGGCCCTGTTTCTTAACTACGATGTGTAAGGCCTAATATTTTACGCGCTAAGTACTTTCCTCTTAAAATATTTTAATCTATTATTGTTACAGATTGTTTTTACTGGTGGTAGGCTTCGGCCGTGGCTAGTCACCACCCACTGAACAAAGCCATGTCGCCAAGCGGCCTAGCCGTGTTCCGGCATGATGTTCGGTGTTGCCATTCATGGATGGCGGGTCAGATCAGCTGCGCTGCATGTGCCTAGTGAATGTAGCGTCTCGATCTACTGCCGCCTTCCTACCTAGGCAAGTATGCTCCATCGTAGATCTCATCGTCACTTACCATCAGGTGAGATCGAGATCAAATACTTGCCTATAATGTAATAAAAAAAAAAAAAAAAACAACCATTGATCAAAAGATATAGTAGACCAATGGTTACACTTTTAATATTTAATCTAAGATAATTCAGAAGTAGACTGGTGTCGGTCCCATGTTATTTGTCAATTGCTCTTATAACAATTCGATTAGGGTACTAGATGACTACTTAGCTATTTGATTGCGTTTATGCTATACTCATTTTAGATCAGAATGCTTTATCGTCTCAACTTATGATACTTACGGACGGTCTTGTCTGGATTGTGGTAGAGACGATGTTTCACAGCCCACTTTGATGCTTTCGTCTGTAGTTCATTGTCCCACATCTAGGAAGCAGTTCAATATACAAATTTAAAATGTTCTACTTAAGATTTTTTTAAGAAAAAAACGGTGATGGCTATGTTGGTAGAACGCCGCACGCGATAAATTTGGTCGTATTTCGATTAAGTTATATATTAGAGTCGGGTTGTTTAATAAAGTGGTAATATAATAATACCCCCGAATTTAATTCATTTACCATTTTTTCAGTAGTTTTCAGAAAAGAAATGAGGGAAGAGGGCCCACTGACCCTTGGCTTTGTTAGATAGTAAACTCCTCTGTGTACAGAAAAGCAAAGCTGTCACTTGCTTGTCAGTTTCTCTACGACATGTCCGTGTGTATTCTTACTTATTAAATCCATTTCTATCTTTTCTACATCGTTTACTTTGCTGCCCATAACCCATCAGGTTATGGGCCCAGGGCGTAGTTCCCTGTAGTTATGTAAATATATTTCCAAACCATTTTCGTGAAATTAAATAATTAAATTTTTCGATCGGGTGATTTTTGGAAAAGATGGCAGCAAACACATTGATTCAATGTAACGACAAATTACGAGGTATCGACAATTATTCAACATGGAAGTTCATGATGAAAATGATTTTAATACACGATGACCTCTGGGATTGCATTGAAGGTGATAGCAAAGAAGAAAAAGTCTGTCCGAAAAAGTCTCAGAAGGCTTTAGCGAAAATCTCTCTGTCTGTGCAACCAGGTGCATTTCCATACATTAGAAATGCGAAGGACGCGCAAGAAGCGTGGGCGAATTTAAGTAGAGCCTATGAAGACAGAGGACTGTGTCGCAGACTAGGATTGTTAAGATTACTATTCAGTACGAAACTGAATGAGCACAGCAGCATGGAAAGTTATCTCACCAAATTGTCAGATTTGTCACAACAATTGCAGGACATTGGCTCACCCCTGGAAGACGATTTCTTAGCGGTTGTTATGTTGAGCGGATTGCAACCCGACTATGATCCTCTCGTGATGGCCCTCGAGAATTCGAACGTCAAACTGTCCAGCGGTCTTGTAAAAAGTAAATTATTGCAAGAGTACGGACGTCGTGACAAGAAGACTGACGACACAATGGCTTTGTCAACCACTACGAAACCATTTAGATGTTTTCGATGTAAGAAAACTGGACATTTTATGAAGGATTGCCCGAAAGGAAACAAGAAGGTGACTAAAGACAAGGTACACCAGCAGGCTACCTTGACAGCACTAACGGCGAATATCCAGCATGACATGTGGTATGTGGACAGTGGAGCGACGAGTCACATGTGCAACAACAGAGAGTTATTGCACGATTTTGTGTGTGAGAAGCCGTTTGTAGTGAACGTAGCAAATGGTGAGAAGCTGTTGACAGCGGGTCGAGGACAGGTTACCGTAAACCTTAAAGACTGTGTAAGGACAATAACAGATGTTTATTATGTACCTAATCTTTCAGCAAATTTACTATCTGTGAGCGTTTTAGTAAAGAAAGGTTATAGAATAGTTTTTGATAAACATATGTGTTGTATATCCGATGTTAAGGGAGTTCTAGCTACTGCGACATTAAGGGATGGTATTTATAAACTCGATATCATCGGTAAACCTTATGTAGGGAGCATCAATAAATCTGTTTCTTTCAGTGCATTGACAGATGGTAAGGAACTTCAATCGGATCGCAAGACGGTCTTGCGAGCTTCATCAAGTTCGGAAGGTAAAGTAGCAGAGGAGTCTCAGGAGACGTGGCATCGTCGTTTAGGCCACTTGAACTCCAGGAGCATGACGCTTTTGAAACGAGGTATGGTGACAGGAGTGAACTATAATACAAATATTTTTCATCCGTGTACTGCGTGTATTGAGGGCAAGCAGACTAGACTGCCTTTCCCTAAGAAGTCATACACCAGAGCTACTGTAGTGTTAGGGTTGATTCACACAGACTTGTGTGGCCCTATGCCATGTGTTTCTTTTAGCGGTAAAAAGTATTTTCTGACGTTCATCGACGACTACACTAGAAAAACTTATGTGTATTTTTTGAGGACGAAGGATGAAGTATTTGAGCATTTCAAGAATTTTAAAGCGGTGGTAGAAAATGAAACTAATCACAAAATAAAAATTCTTCGTAGTGATAACGGTGGTGAATTTGTTAATTCCAAATTACAGGATTTCCTAAAGAAAAGTGGAATCAAGCATCAGACAACAGTCCCGTATTCCCCACAACAGAACGGCGTGGCGGAAAGGGCGAACAGGACTATTGTGGAGAAAACAAGGTGTTTGTTACGAGATGCAGGATTGGAGAACAAATTCTGGGCGGAAGCTGTGAATACTGCCGTTTACTTGAAAAACAGGACACCAACTAAGGCTGTAGTTGGAAAAGTTCCTGAGGAGAAGTGGACCAATCAAAAGGTGAACGTAAACCATTTACGTATTTTTGGTTGTTTAGCTTATGCAGTTGTTTTAAAGAATCGAAACAAACTAGATTCAAAATCAAAACAGTATATATTCGTTGGATATTGTGACGATACGAAAGGCTACAGGCTATTAGATCCTAATGATTCGTATAAATGTGTCAGTGCTCGTGATGTGGTTTTCTTGGAAAAGAATTTCTATAAGAATAGGTCACATGATGATAATCAGGACTTGGTATTTATACAGTCTGATGGACTGTCTGAGCTATCTACTGTAAATCCAGAGTTGTCTGATGACCGAGGGCAAAGGACGAGTACAAATACAGTACATGACTCAGATAGTGACGACACTTTTGAATCAAATAGCTGTGCGGATCCAACATATATTCCAGGTGATACGAGCTTGGACGATACAACATCATACATGTCAGACTGTGAAGATCCAGAGATGGATGCGCAGTCTGTGCTGCTGGTGAAGAAATTATGCAGCGATGGTGATGAGCCAGAAAGCGTACAGGAAGCCATGGATTGTTCAGAAGCAGTTGAGTGGAGAAAAGCTATGTCAGATGAGTACAAATCTTTCATTGATAATAAATGTTGGACACTTACTGAGAGACCAAAAGACCAAAAACCTATAAAGTGCAGATGGGTATTCAAAAAGAAAAGAGGTCTGGACGGTGAACTCTTGAGGTATAAAGCTCGCCTCGTGGCAAAGGGTTATACTCAGAAGTATGGTGTAGATTACGAAGAAACATTTTCCCCAGTGGTAAGATACTCTACTATTAGAATGTTACTGGCTATAGCTGCGGAGTACGATATGGATATCGATCAACTCGATGTGAAAACTGCGTTCTTGAATGGCGATCTAAAAGAAAAGGTCTATATGGAGCAGCCTGATGGTTACAAAATGAAAGGTAAAGAACAAATGGTTTATAAATTAAATAAAGCCATTTATGGCCTGAAACAAGCATCCAAGATGTGGTATGATAAAATAAATGAAGTTTTGTTGAAGAAAATGAATTTTAGAAAAACTTCGTCTGAACCCTGCGTGTATTTTAAAAGAATACTAGGTGAATTGTTGATCATTGCCTTATACGTTGATGATATTCTATTGTTTTCAAGTACTAATTCGGTCTTAAAGAAGAAAATAAAGAGCGATTTGATGAAGGAATTTGAAATGAGAGACTTGGGTCCTGTTAACCACATTTTAGGTATGAGAGTTAAGAAGAGTGATAATAAAATAACTCTTGATCAATCTGGTTACATAATGAAAGTGCTAGAGAAATTTCAGATGACAGATTGTAAGTCCGCCAAGACACCAATGGAAAAGGGGCTAAAACTTTCGCATGAAAAAGGAAAGGAAGAGAAGTATAGTTATAGAAATTTGATTGGATGTCTAATGTATATCGCAGTATGCAGTAGACCGGATATTGCTCACGCTGTGAGTGTGCTGAGCCAATTTAACGAAACTTACTCAGAAGTTCATTGGAAAGCGGCAAAACGGATACTAAGGTATTTAAAAGGAACGTCCAATTTTTCATTGACATTTGAAAAAGGAGGACTGGACAGTGTCACCGCCTACGTTGACGCTGACTGGGCTAACGACGGTATTGACCGGAAGTCATACACAGGTTTTATTTTTAAACTTGGAAAGTCTTTAGTAGCCTGGGAGAGTAGAAAACAAAAGACAGTTGCTCTTTCAAGCACAGAGGCGGAGTATATGTCGATGTCAGATGCTTGCAAGGAAGCTTATTTTGTTCGCAACTTTCTGTATGAATTGTTAGAGAAAGATTGTAAAGTTTTAATGTACAACGATAACCAATCTGCTCAGAAGTTAACTAACAATTCAATGTTCCACAGCAGAACTAAGCACATTGATGTGAGGCATAATTTCATTAGAGAGGCAATAAAGCGAAATGCTATTGATGTAAAGTATTTGTCAACAGATTTGATGATAGCAGATATTTTGACTAAACCTCTGACAAAAGAAAAACATGAACAGTTTGTTAAAGGTTTATGTTTGTCTAATTTATAATAAGGTTATTAGACATAGGTAGTTAGAGTTGTCATATGCTATGACGGTTTAGTTATGTTTGTTTTTAAGAATGTTGATATGTTGTTGTTTTTTAGTTTGCTGTGAGTATAAGTTGTATGTCTTATGTTTTGAACTATGTCGGAGTAGTTTAAGGGGGAGTGTTAGATAGTAAACTCCTCTGTGTACAGAAAAGCAAAGCTGTCACTTGCTTGTCAGTTTCTCTACGACATGTCCGTGTGTATTCTTACTTATTAAATCCATTTCTATCTTTTCTACATCGTTTACTTTGCTGCCCATAACCCATCAGGCTTGTCCATTTTTAATATATATTTCCGCTAAGAATCGCCAAGTAGGTTTTCAGAATTTCATAAGTGGTTTGTAATTGCATTTGCCTCGCCCCCATGACACTAAGATCCCTAATGTGGGGATTACCTTTCCTTGTCTGAATAAAGTATTTTTATTATAGTAAATCGATTATGTTTACATACCATCATCTTCATCTCGGCGGCCGCTAGTTGTCCGAGTAGTCCTTGAGCCACCAGCAATCGTCTCGAGTTGTGTCCGTCCACGAACGCACGTTTATGTTGACACGACAATTCTATCACTGAAATTTTGGTTTATTATTATTAATAAAAATAAACAATAAACAAATGCATTTTACAGAAAATATTGAATGCTAACAGGTGCACTGTGCAACAGCTGCGATCGCTAAAAGAAATAACAAATTCAACTCCATTGTTTCGACTCGAATGTGACTTGTTAGCCGGCAAAATTCTGTTTCCAATTTGATTGTATTCCTCCGCAACTGATGTTATATAAGTAGGTACCTACTGGCAGGCTTAGCATGGCCAGCTGTGACGGTACCATATTTGAGATACATTGCGTCTCATTCTCCCGTATATATATAAAGAACGAGAGAAGCGACTCGTTGCAAAATAAGTCTTGTCGTAGCTCGCGTGCTAACGCTGCTGAATCAAACGGTATGTAATTAGTATTTATAACAACGCAAGTAGATACCACACTAAAATTTTCTATTGAAATAAAACTTATCATACGGATTTTATCGCGTTTATTGTACGTGTTTACGTTCCTGACGTTTCGGTTGCTTTACAGCCGGGAACGTCGTAAACTTTGGTAACGTAAAAACATACAATAAACGCAATAAAATCCATAAGATTAGTTTTATTTCCTTGTGTAGTATTCGCATAAATATAAGAAATCAATATAACATTTTCTAGAGTACACTTGAAAAAAGGTGTACTTTAGTTAGACTTTATGAAAATAATGAGTCACACCTATTCCTTGTATGGAATTAATAGATTTTTTTTCATTTAAGAATAAATGTACTTTTTTTTCCGAGTCATAAAAAAAGTAGTACTCGGTAATTTTTTACTACACAGGCGTTAACCAAGGCGGCTATTACCGTCGCCGATCTGCAGTTGTAAATTGTGCCATAATAGCATTCTGAAGTGAGATTTAGTAATGGAAATCTTTGAAGAACTGATTAGGCATGATACTGGTGCTGAAAAACGTGAATGAACGAAGTGAATGCTTTCATACAAAATAGAGTACCTATCTCAAGCAACTTTGTATACCTACGAAAGACAAAACTCGACAGTTAGGTAGGACAATGACTGAGTTACGTGGACATGCGTTACGAACATGTTTAACAGACAGGCTGTCAGAATAATAATACAACGAGCTGAACGTGTTGTTTCTTGCAATAACAACAAACCACTGATTGTTTTTATCATTTAAGTGTCAACAAGTCATAGAGATTGCCGTAAGCACCTAAGTTCTGAGAAATCAGTGTGTAATTCTTGAATCATTATGAACGTTGCATGTTGATGCGGACACTCCGCCATATTTTTTATATTCCATACTAGCTGTTGCCCGCGACTTCGTCCGCGTGGTATTTAACAAAGACAACCGTTGACAACAGCCTGCTCGCGTGTTCTGAGACCGCGGGACGCATTGCAGGTTGTTGCTATCAAACTTAATCAGGCGCTGCGCTGCAACATAGGTTTTAATTTTTTTCCGTGAGATTCTATTTTTTTTTCTAAAATAAAAGTAGCCTAACTCCTAAGTTACTCCTTGTTATATCAGCTATCTGCCAGTGAAAGTCCCGTCAAAATCGGTCCAGCCATTTCAGAGATTAGCCGGAACAAACAGACAGACAGACGGACAGACAGACAGACAGAAGGACAGACAGACAGACGGACAGACAGACAGACGGACAGACAGACGGACAGACAGACAGACGGACAGACAGACAGACAGACAGACAAAAATTTAAAAATATGTTGTTTCGGTATAGGTAACGTGTATACATCCAAATGCACTTAGTAAAAAGCGGTTATTTTAATATTACAAACAGACACTCCAATTTTATTTATATGTATAGATAACGGACGATATTCGTAGCCAAAATAATTGAATGTAAGGACATTAAATTATTTTGGCTACGAATATCGTCCGGTTTTATTTAAATTGGGCCTCAGAGGTTCACTGTGAATAAATAAAATATTAACAAATGGATTTTACACTTTTATTTCATTGATTTTCTTCAGGTCATAATTCTATTGGAATATTTGTTCCACAGCATCGGTAAAAATCTTGTCATACTTAGTAAATCCATAGACATTTTAAGGTCAATTCACACTGAAACCGCAGCAGCAGCTACACCAAGTATTTTAAAACTTTATCCAGTGACATTGTAAAATATAAAGCTTGACTCAGCGACTAGGGATAGGCCGCACGGCCCTAGCAATTTCAGTGTAAATTGAACTTTACACATTGAAATAAAACTAATTTTACGGATTTATACGCGATAAAATCCGTAAAATTCGTTTTATTTCAATGTGTAGTATGCACGTAAATATAAGAAATCAATATGTGAACTTTACACGTTATACGGTCAAATTTATAGAAATTATAATCCACGTTTATACTATGAGGTATTATCCAGGATATTCTTGATACCTTCTTTTTATTAATTGATGTTGCTTTTTGTATGTATATTAATTACAATATCATAATTATTAGGTAATCTTTTAGTAATAAGTAGTAAATAAATTTCTCACTCCTGTTGCCATTGCAATTAAAGATAACATTCGCCTAAATTAGAAAAGCTCGTTGCCTTTATCCCAAGCATGCGTTTAGCTGTCATTGTAATATGGTACGTCAATACGAGAATAATAGTTATTTATCTGTGGCCGAAAGTAATGAGTTTCAAGTTTAAATGGATTTCACTGTTTATTTGATTTAACTGGATCTATAAATGATCGTTTCCCATAACACACTATTAAGACTATAGCACGTTTGAACTAAACAGTGTTAGTGACGTATTATAACCAATGTCTATAAATTCGACCGATAATATTTGTTAAACCCTGACCTACGCGATCAAGTTGCAAGTAAGCGCGAAGTTTTACTTGAGCATGTGGCCAAGGTTTTACACATTAATCCTTAGAGGCGATTTCAAAAAGTTATCGATGCAGTCCATTCTGCAAGACTTTCAAAGTCTATGGACACTAAGTCATGTTTTTTGTTTCTCTCTTTCTAATAATTGGTGGAATAGAGAGAACGATAGAACATGGTAATATATTTACAGACCAATCAGTAGTCTCAGCGCCTTAATACAATCGGCGATATTAATTTGATAGAATACAACTTTTATGTTTGGCCAGTACCTGCGACAGGATCAATGTGCACGTCAATCAATACTAAATTAAACAGCGCTTCAACATTCATATCACCGTAGACAAAGAAATAATTCAGGCGGAATGTCGCCAACAACATATTGGATCACACAAAACCAAGCTCATTTGTGTTGTACACGTGAATGCGCGTGTACGTAAGGACGTAAATCGCGTGTATTACACAAATCGGCCCAGTGATAGCCATGTTGGTAGAACGCTTGCCTCGGTAACGAGAATCGCAGGGATTTCATGTGCGAATCTCATTTTCAACCACGATTATCACTTGCTAAACGGTGAAGGAAAACATCGTGAGGAAACCTGCAAATCTGAGAGAACCCCTCGAAAGATGTGTGAAGTCCGCCAACTAGGCCAGCATGGTGGACTATGGCCTAATCCCCCTCGAATTGTGGGGAGACCCGTTCCTAGCAGTGGGAACGTTAAAAAGGGCTGGTATTATTATTATACAAAAATCGGCTTGGTTTTTTTGTGCTCCAATACCTGCGTTGTTCGCGACACTCCGTCTATATTATTTCTTCGTCTGAGATTATCACATAATAATTGATATCAAAATATTTAACTAGTCATACTATGTGATAGTAATCCCCACATTGTTATTTGGAAATTAAAAAAAAATATATATTTAACAAAATTATGAGCACATATTACAAAGTGATCATGATACATTATTTGGACATCGCCAATTTGTGTAAACAATTCTAACCTATTCATTTGCATCTTGCACACATACACGACACAAAATAATTTAGCAATTATTCGTAAATCATAATAAAATTATTGTTATTATTGATATGGAAATTTTCATTAGTCGGGAAAAATGTATCGCCTACGTCTTCAAAGCCTTATTACTTAAACGGTCTTTGTAACGATTTAATAGTCTTTACTAGTTATAAAAGTAGATATTCAAACATAATTAACATTGTACGGTATTTTTACATATTCCAAAATAAATGTAATTAAAATGTCATAAGTACTTATTAAATCAAGTTCAATCATAAATAAGTACAATAATTACTGATTTAATTATTATTCGGCGTAAACATTACGAAAACTGTCATCCAATTTATCATAAAAAATATAATGTACCTTCTCACGATACGATCTTTTTGGTTGATGATATTTGTTTTTTAAATAGGTACACGTTTTCAAGCCAGTACGATTATTTGAATTATCAAGTAGGTAAAGACGAAAGGGGGTTAAAAATTAAAAGATACAAATTCCAAAACTACAAGAATGTAAATAGTGGAAATGGATAATATTATCTCCAATATTACCCTTCGACAACTAACTCTCTATGGCATTGATTGAATATATTTTAAACCCGCATCAGATTATACAAGCAACATAACCTTTATGCTGTATTCTACTCAATAAATAATCGTATTACCTGTCGGTAAATCGGTAAAAAATCTACTGTTCCATTAATAAATTAATAACTAAAACGTCAAATTGAGAACTACTTATGCTTATCGATATAAAAAAGTCTACAAATAAAACCATTTGTAGAGTAAAAAAATAAGAGGAAAATATTTCCATCGTTTTGTCAAGTGATACAATTAAAATACCGACTACGATTCACAAAAATGGCTCGCGATTAGGGTCAAGTTTAGATAATCGTGCATCGTTTATAATTATCTGAACTTGATCCTAGAAATAAACGTCATATATCCACACGCGCCTTTATTGGAGGATATTCCCGTATTATTTATATTCATTGGTAAGAGTTCACGTGCACGAGCTTCGGAGGGCACATTAAGCTACGGCCAAATTAGCTTAGTTGGAAATGGTAGTGACCACGCTTTGTACCCTAGTCAAGGATATTGTACAGTACCCATAATACCAGGTGTTTAGTTTGGTAACGTTCAGTTTGTGTGTTCGCCTGGCGATACATGTTATTATTTGTTTATTATTCAATTCTAACATCTTCGACAATCGTTAAAGGCAGTCGGAAGACCGATTTTTTTTGGTTAAAGGTCTTATTTACTGGTAGTCTCAGTGGGTTGGGAGGACAGATGGCTATGAGTCCATTGTATATATTGATAATGAGCTAAATCTGAGTACAGTGAAATCCGACTACAAAAAAAAAAAACAAATGAGTAAGTGCTGTGAAGACGGTAACAAGTTCGCACTCCACAATGCAATTAATAAATTATCTTATCTTTGGGGTTCTCAACGCATTTTTAAATGAAATATTATTAAACACTTTTTAAATGAATTTTTTTCTGTGTTTGGTTCTATAATTTTAAATTTTAACTATTATTGTTTTTGTGAGATGTATAAAAGCTGAATTCATGCGACTAAAAATTTTAGTAATATTAAGATTTGTTTTCGAGCCCGATATTTTTACATACTTGTACTTAGAAGCGCTGGGTATTGAATTGTGTAATATATCTCACTCATCCCTAGTTAAAGCTGTCGCCGAATTTCGCATTCACTTACATCTTACCAATGACACAAAATAATTTAGGATAAGTGGTGTTTATCGCTAGTGGTAACATGATTCATAGCCCATTTATTTTGAAGTCGTAGTCGGTTAGAAATAAACATACAAATAATCGAGAAATTGTTCTAGTTAGTGCTAGGGCTGTCCGTACCGCTGCCGCTATTCTCAGTATTCGCTAGAGTCATTTTCGTATTCTTATTATTCTTTCTAGCAGATTTGCTGAGCGTCGCTACCTCTTTCAAAAGATTTTGAATCTTACTGTTCATGAGATTGAATTTAGTTTCGTTAAGCCTTTCCTTGTTCTTCATCTCTGTCCGTAGGTCGGTGGTGCTGTTTAGGTGCTGCGCTTTGAGCTCCGTGATCTGAAAAAACATATTTTACTATTTAAAAGACACATACTATCAACTAGGAAGACTCCAGACTACAATATAGAATTTTAGTGCTTATCCGAAATTCCGAAGTAAAATTTAGGAACCCCCATGATTGGTTGGTCACACTTGTAACCACGGAGCCACCAAAAAATATGTTTTTTCTACAGGATACACCGTGTAATAGACGGAGCGCGCATGCCAAAAAAAGGCCCATGTATTTTGTTTGGATTTCCAAGGAGTAGTAAACAACATACTTACCAATTTGTCTTTGGAGAGTAGCTCATTGTCTTTCTGTGCAACTCTTTTTTGCAGGCTGGCAATGGTCTCCTTCAGTTGAGTCATCGCAACCACATGGTCAGAACTGTTCGGATCTAATTCACCTTAAAAATACAACTAAGTATACCAATTTGTTGTTATATGTTGGCCCATAAAGTGGCGATATAAGATCATACAGAACAATCCGCAGTCTATCTCAATCTTGACTTACAGCAGAGAAGCAAGATAGACCTTGCTGGCCATATGGGCCAGACGAGTCTAACTAATTATTTGATAAAGGGTAACAGCAATTTAATTGAACCAGCTGGTAAGTATTGACAAAAGGTGACTGAAAGTCAATTGAACCAGCTAGTAAGTTGTTATTGATAAAGGGTGACTGAAATTCAATTGAACCAGTTGGTTAGTATTGACAAAGGGTGCCTGAAATTCAATTGAACCAGCTAGTAAGTTGTCATTGATAAAGGGTAACTGCAATTTAATTGAACCACCGGGTAGTTTTTAAACATCAAAAAGGGAATTGGTTTTAGTATTACCTTGCATAGGATTCATCTTAGACTTCTTCTCCATTGGCTGTGAATCATTTAGTGAGGAATCACCAGTGTTTATTGATTTCATCATATCAGACTTGCGCTTATCTTTGTGACTGCTTTTGGACCTGAATAAAATATGTAGATAAATTATAGGAGGGACTGTCAAATTAGTACCAAGAGGGGATAAGTGCAAAAAGTGGCACATTCCCTAGAAATAAAAGACTAGGCTGGCCCAATTAGGTGCAATCAAGTTATGGCTCCGGCGACAAACGCAAGTGAATTTCTCGCTTGTGAGTACTGCTGTATTTTATTATGAAGACTTAAAATAGTTCACTATATTTGTAAATATAAAACATTATTAAAGTACTAACTTGTGTGCCCTATGCTTATGCTTGTCAACAGATGACATATGCTGTTTAGTCCTTGCCAAGGCTCTCTTGAGGGACTGGGTGCAGAGCCAGCACAGAAGTTTGCCATCAACCTAAAGCAAAACACACAGCTATAATTTTAAATAGACACAATAATCATTTATTCTTGTTGACGATGCTAGTTTATGAGTCACTTAACAGGAAGTATTGTATCAACAGTTTGTGTTGAACAATTTACTACTGTAGTCCTTTTCATAGACTTCTTGAAATACCATAAACAAATGATTATTTACAACATTGTTACAGTAGGAATATGAGAATTTATATTAATTTTTATCCCTGTTATTATTTTGTATCCATCCTTTTTCTGACCAAATTACCTTTTTGCTATCATCATGGCGGTCAAAAGCACACCGCTGTTTGCACTGCTCACACGTTACAGCCGGTCCATATTTGCGCTCGGAGTTGGCACATCGTTGGCATTTATTGCCTATTTTAACATTAAATTAACAATTTTAAATCAATTTTTTTTTTATATTTCAGTCCACAAATTAGGATCTTACCAATAAATGCAGCAATAATGTTGCAATATTCACATGCTGTAGGCTTTCCATATGCTTTAACATTAGCTTCACATTTCTTACAAATAGATGAAGTGTTTGATTTACTAAAAAATAAAGCGAAAAATTATTAATTTTCCTACAATAAAATTCTATTAGTATTTAAATTTCAATATATAATTAGAAAAACTATGGCTTGCAAAGGTATTAGACAGGAAATATTACAATTATTTTATTAGGTTTTAACCCTGAAAGAGAGCTAACACCACATCTGTTGCGGGATTTTATAAGACTCCTTTATTTGAAGTACTGAATGTAACTAAGCATTACATTGCAGTAAAGAAAAGTAAACAGTTTTTACTTTCACTTAGTAACTAGAACCGCTACGGACGCAGACACCTTGGCAGCTGACTGACACTGACCTTGTTTGTTGAAACTCTGAGCGGCAGTACGTGCACTTGACGACGGGGAACGATCCGCGACATTCCTGAAACATCGTCGCACAAACGCGTCATTAGATAAAAGTCAAAATAACAGTAAATTGTGAAGCACTATCTCTTCCACCACAATACAAAGAATCACAATACTTAGTTCTCCATTTTTTTCGTCAACATACCTTGCAAAGTTGTTCGCCAGTTGATAATTCCTCGAATGGGTGTCTTGTGAAACAACGGGAACACGCAAACAGCGGTGTGGATGTTGCAGTACTCATATTAAATAGTATCACAAATAGCCGAACTTAATGAATTACAAAGGACTATACACCTAAGCAGGTATTGATTAAAAATAATTAAGTATGTACGACGACCTGGGTATGACGATTTTTTTTACTGAATTGACGGATCACGGATAGATAATCAAAACTGAATTGAAATATGAAAGATGGCTGCCAAATAAAATATGGCGATTGGCGAACGAAGAACGAAGCATCAAAGGAACGAACAGTGTTGCCAATCCTATCAAACGAAAAGCAGCAAACTACCGATAAACAGTAGAAACACAGTAAAATGGTTTTCAAATTCTGTCTTAATACTTGTTACGACAATATTACCAGAATAACAATTATTATGACAAAATCTAAAAACATATTTTAATACAGCCTCAAAAAATCAAGATGTTACAGTCACACTATAATGAGGTAATAATGTTGACAATATAACTAACACAATAATCAAACACAGCTGCGCCCCTAAAATCTTATAATGGTTCCCTAATTTTTTTTACCATAATTATCTCTCTTTGGCTCTTCGTCGCCTACACCACTCGCCCGTTTATATTGTTTTTATTTTAATTTTCGTTAACGGCCCTGGTACTAGCTTTTTGGAGCCTGACAGCAGGTTTTGGTTGTGTTGATTGAGTTGTGTGACCATACGTGGCAGGATTCTGCCATTTTGGCAGGATTGGCTTTTTATTTTATCTTCTGGCATTAATTAACGTTATAGAAAATCTGGCAGTGTATAACAGTCTTTTGACATAATAATAAATTTCCTTATTATCTCAAAATTATAAAAATGGCAAACTTAAAGAAACATTGAGAGCAGGGTTTCCTAGTACTTCAGTATTTTGGTTGTATTTCGTTATATTAATAATTTTATTTAATATTTTATAATGTAATATAAAAGTATATAGTCGTAAATTTGTTTGAGGCATTTAAAACTTTTCTTGTTTCATTTGTTGCATTCAAAGCAAGTAAAGAATTGGGCAAGTGAGAACGGTTTGCGCTCAGGCATTGGTGCCTAATTAATTATTTTATTTATTTATTTTTATTACCATAATATGTAACACGTTATATGTATATTTCTATTCTATTACTTTTATTTCTATTCTATACTTTATACATTTATTGTGTGTATCTGCGATTGCGTCTGAGTTTGGTTACCAAGCGATATGATTAATGTCCTACTGAGGAGGCTTTGGCTGAAAATCAGCGCTGGAGGAGAATCCGTTCCCCACCAGCTCATGCTGACCCAAACGCCTTTCGGCACAGCTCACACTGAGATCCACAATACCTACTTTATGTTCCTCACTTTTTAATGTATATGCCTATTTGTGTATCTTTGTGTGTTCTTTACTTCTACTTTTTCATGTAAATGTACCCATTTGTGTATCTTCGTGTGTGTGTCGAATAAACTTTTTCATTTCATTTCATTTCATTTCAATTGGTAAATCATATGAAAGCGTCTACCCACGGAATAAAGCATGTATAAAATCATTGAAGAACATTGTTCGTTAGTTTGTAAGTTTTTTGAGCAGCACGTATGATTGGCTGAACAGATTGAATAACATTTGGTACATATGTAGGATCTGTAATAGCATATAGGCTATCTCTTTATCCAAATTATGTATCGCGTGAAATAAATTATTTAAATATTTTTAAGGATAGTCAATACATACGGGCGTGAGCGAGTGACTCCTGCATTGGTTGGTCACGAGTTCAGATTCTCGCCGACAAATATTCGAAAATGGCCTATCGCCGTCATATTTTCAATATTTTTACCAATGCATATTTTTTTTACAAAATGTAATAGAACTTGGCCAGGTATTCGAACCTTTCAAAGTCTTATTTGAAACGATGAAATTTCATGTAAGTGGAAGATTTTATCTTATATTTGCTTCTTGTTTAGGATATTATGAATGTGTTATAGTTCGTAGATAAAGAATGGAACTAAGAGTTTTCGGATATATTAGTGTTAGCAACAAACTAGGGTGGTATGGGGCCAACGTCAATCAACGATTATTTGTTTATATCATGGGGAATAGAGGGTATGAACTCGTGGGTACAGCTTGTTGTAATATAATGATGAATTTTTTTTTTAGTAATCCAAAATATTATTACATTAAAAGGTATTTTATGTTTTTAACGGCATCGCAATATTTTAGCATTTCCAACCCTACTGAAGTTTTTTGGTCTTTAGCCATTCCAAAATAAGACAGGATTTGTGATTTTAACATGGGCACACTGGTTGATTGTGAGCGTTATTTCGTTTATACTGTGTGTGATTATTGTGTTTATTTTCTTGAGCATTATAAATTAACTTCAAATAAGTTGAATGGTTTATATGTGTTATTGTTTTATTCTAAGTTGAACTATCATCAGAAATGGCGATACCACCGTTTCCGTCGCAAGATTTGGCTAAACTCGTTCTCGGTATGTCGATTATTTGGCGGGAATAGCGTTATCCCTATGTGAACAACGGTTACACATGCTTTTCTTTGTTTTATTTCCAGGATACCTTGCAGAAGAACAGCTTATGACCGCGTATGATGAATTCCTGCAAGCAAGTCCCTATTTAGATGCCCTGAGAAATGAATATGACAGGATATTTATGACATCATTGAAGAATATTCTGGCAGAATATAGGGCTGTAAAAATATTTGGTTAGTATCTAACGTCCTTCAACGAAATCTCTAATATCTTTCTTCAATTAAATGATATCTGAAATATGTGAATATTTATATTATTTCAGTGGAAACATGCAAGCCTCTTATACTAAGGAAGAAATTGGTTCAGTGTTCAAATCTATTGGAAGTGGTTAAAATACTTCTAAATCATGTAGATATTGGCAAACTACAATCACAGGATGTAACAACTGATAAATTAAGGTAATTTCATCTGGTTATGAGTTGATTGTGTAAGCAGTAGTGTACGGGAAACCCACCTTGAAAACACCTCACCTATATGAACTGGGTTTTTATGTTAATAAATTTGATATTCTAACTTTTGGTCTAGGTGTGAATCCAGGTACATATCTTTTGTATCCTGACACCTGATACAAGATATGTACCTGTCTTATTTAAACTGATATATATATATATATATATATATTATATTATAATATGATAAAATCCATTTTTTATCAATTATTAATGTACCTGCTGCCTCAAATAATAATGATAATGTTCATAAATCTGATCTTACATTCCATGAGAAGGAGGCAGTATGTAACCGAGATGCTAACCGAGGTCATCATGAGCTGAACTACCATTGACTTCCCCAAGTCTGCTTACACAATGAACATATAATTGAATGTAAATTGCATTGAAATAGTTAGTGCAGTTTTCTCATCTAAAATTTACCATAAATGTAAATTATTGCCATTTGATTGTGGTGACTTTATAACAGACTTATGCACAGCTTGCTGCATGCTGTATAGTAGTTCAGTTCTTTTAATGGGGCCATACTTATATTTGAGTTTATTTGACATACCTGGTGTAATGAAAATGAAGGTTAGGTAGGTGAAATATTTTTCAACTTTTCTCAAGATATAGATGGTCTTTTGATCAGCTATCATTGTTTATATAAGTCAAGTCACTGAATTTGCAAGGACTATGCTTTCAACTACATGGCCGTATAAAGGTGTGTAGGAATTATAGAATAAAAAAGCCTCCAATTTTAAGGTTATGTTCACAAAACAAAAATATTTTCGTCTTACAAGTTTCTAGTCTAGCTTTATACGTACTAACTTAATGTCCTGTTTTCTTATAGCCCGATGAAACAGAATACACCACTTTCAACAAAACAAGCAGGGTGTGATGTGTGCAGTTCATTGAATTTAGTGAGTTGTGCTTGTAAAAGTAGACAGAGCAACCCTAGTGTCCACACATCAAATCATGTACAAACTAGCACTCTCGAAAGTTCTGTGGAAACAACTGCATTAGAAGATCTGCCAGGTCTGTCAACTTGCACTACCACCATTTTAAATGAAATCTATATAGCTTAAATTAATGGAATTTTTATAATGATCAAATTTAACAACAGTTTATAACGATTCCCGTATTAGTTACATTGGACTACATCTCTACCTTAAATCTATGTTAAGTCCTGATGGTACCCATGGATATTCACTATGATGTAGTTTGTTTAGAACAGATCATTTTAATCAAATCTGTTGCAGTTGCTTGTACGTACCATCAGTGCAACATGATCTCTGTCATATCTCAGATATAGTTTTGGTGCCCAATTTGAATATAGAAGACGAAAAAATTTGTTCCACAGTCTTTCTTTTTAGTCATGAAACTGTATTTTCTTCTCCAGGCAACCATGTCACAAGTCGTAAGAAACATGTAAGGGTTCTAGAGAAAGAAACATTCTTGTTAGATTCCAATGTTTCTCACAACATGAGTTCACAGAAGAGTCCTGTTGTAACCAACAGTGACAGCGGGAAAAGTTTATCAAACAGCAGCAATACCAATGTTTCAGTAATGAAAAGCAATGATGTATTACCAACATTCGGTTTAAATTCCATAGTAAGTACCTATATATTATTGTAAAGATATTTTAATTATTTGACCTGCTCTATGTTACATACCAGAAAGATTTGCCAAAACTATTTCATTTGCACCTGCTTGCAAGACAGTTTTGTTAATGAACATTAATCAGGTTTTTTTAGCACAGGAGTGGAGTCCCATTCCTATTGGTTTAGATGACATCAAGCTAATAATATGCAGCCCTTTCTACATCCATGTTATAAAGACCTTTTCAAAAAGGGTTATAAACTCATATTGTATTGTATTGCTCATATTGTATATTTAAATACATAAACATATATATGTTTTTAAGCATCAGGAAAAGACCACTGCTGACTGTTTCCATTGCTGCCTGTCCATTAATTATACATTCACCACCCATCTTGAGCTGTCTTCTTATTCTTCATCTTTTAACCACCAATTCAATGTAGTATTTCTTAACATTGAACTCTACTGCCTGTTGGTTTAATTTGAGGATGGCAGTTTTTTTATCTTATTTCATCAAGTTTCTTAATATTTCTTATCATTTTTCTCTGATCATGATTCTGTAAATGTCATGTAAATATCCTATAGTCCCTAGCCCTGCTGATACAGCTTTGTAGTAACCAAAGTGCTAAACATCAATGTTTGTATTCTTATAGGTCAAAGCTCCTAATCCCGAATGCAGTGAAAAGATTGAAGAATTCAATAACATATTTAATAAAGTTTGTAAAGAAATATCAAGTGTTGACAGTGGAGTCCATGTAACAGGAAGTGTAGAAAACAGAATATCAAATGCAACAACATTTCAAGACTTTGCATCTGGGGTTTGTGGTAAGGTTAAATATTAATAGTCTCACGGCAACGGGAACATCTTAGAGGCAGGCGGGCGGTAGGGCTGGCTGCTGTCCTTCGAAGGTTGTTACTGGGGACTTGAATATAATAGGTTACGTGAATATTCATTAACTTTATACAGCGTTGTAGCGTCATATGTGTTCTGCGTAGAAAATATGACTAGCGAGGTTAGTGGTCGCTGCCACATAGTTATTTACTATACATGCATATAGTGCATTATCGCATTCCTTTAAAAATAATGGTAGATTATGTAAAATAAATAGTTAGTTTCAATTATAACTTACTATTATTACAGGCAGTAAGTATATGACACTAGAACCCTTTAATATTGAAACCTAAATACCATCGCCGTAACATAGGTATATATTGGTTATGCCTCTTCCTACCTCATCAAGGTGATGATTTAATTATATTATTATTGTTACAGGCCATGAAAATAGGAATGTACCTGTACCAGACTCAAGTACTTCCGAAAGCAGCAATATACCGTGAGTATTTAAGCAAGTTTATATAATAACTTATTATAATAACTTTTTACGTTATAAATGGTAATACAGTTAAGTTGCAATATTTATTTACCGTTTCTTTGTATTTTTGTATTTTGATATGTATTTCTGAAATAATTATTCAAGTCTTAAGATTTTTAATATGTTGATTTTCAGTAAAACAAGTAGCTTCAGTACAAGTAACTCCAAAGAGATTCTGCAAAATGAGAGTGCAATTATCAAAACATCCAATCTCACTAGAATAAAACCAAAACCAAAACCAATAGAACAGAAAATTAAAATTCTATCCGACGTAAAAGTTGACAATTTATATAACACAAATAATAACGCCACGTCTACACCTTTAATGCAAACTATCGTTATAAATGGAACACCAGCCTACAAGCCTAATATGCCACATAACAACTATACAAAAGATGAAATTATGGCAATGCCAACCATAATTGTGGTGCCAGCTTCAGGTAAATTTTTTATCTTGTACAAAAAACTAAAATTGTTTCCTTTTTTAAAACGTTTTATTCATTGCGGATTCATTATATTATATTACAGGTGTCACAAAATCAGGTAATCAAACGAAATTTGGAGGAACTCAAAAGCTAAATCCAATAACAAAAACATTTTCATCGACAAGAAGGCTTGGGCCTCTTATGATAGATGTTTCATCAGGTCCTGGAGGAAATGAAACTGTTTTAAGTTTGCAGCAAGCAATACCAGATGCTGGGCTCGTGAAAACAGTGGAAGCTACAAAGAATGCGACTGTTCCAAAAGATAATACTGTTACATGTGCAGCGGAATCAAATACCCCACAAGTCCTCCCACCAGTTAGGAAATCTTCGTCCACACCTCGTAGAAATTCACATATCAGAGTGTTAGACTTTACAACGCCTCGCAGAATATTGCAAGATACAATAAATGAACAAGCTAACTCACAAACTAGTGATGAACCTGTTGAGGTTGTTCTTAGTAAAAGTCCCAGTGTAACCTTCACAAATACAGATAAGGTTGAAAATAAAATTGTTGATATGAATATTGTAAAGGTGCAAAGAATAGAAAGCTCTAGTATCAATATAACATGTACACAAGATCATATAAAAAGTAAAAGAAGTAATTGGGATGCCGATTTACGTGCACTGGTAACAGCAAACGAAAGCCACAGCAAACCATTTGTAAAGATAAAGGCTAAAAGTAGAAGTAAGAAAAAGGTGACAGAGTCTGATAAACAACAGGAAAAGAACGTTGATGGAGCTGATGCAAAGAAATCGCGAACTAAAAAGAAAATTGTATCACCAAAAAGTAAGAAACCGAAACGAAGTCGAATATTATATGAAGAGGAAAACGATAATTCAGTAAATATTGTCGAAGGGAGTGTGAATGTTACTGTTAAACCTACGATTAAGATTATACCAGCTGACAAATATGAAAATAGTGAGATTAAGAAAGATAATGATAGTAATAATCATAATAAATATAAAACTGATGAAGCTAATGAAACTCCTGAAGCGGAAAGAATAGCTTTGCAGAATGCAATTGGTGCTAAATTGAACATTTCCGATCTATTAGAAACTCCATATAAGCAGGCGCTTTATGATATACAAATGGAAACCCCTAAGTTTTTAGGTCCTGATTTACCAGGAGAACCAATTTCAGATATCAAAATCATGAACATTCCCACACCCCGCTTTTTTGATACTCCTAAACCAGCGCAGGCAACCCCTTCATCGTACTCTTCGCGACCCACCGATTATTCCAGCGGAGGGTCTTACTATAAACCAGATGATCAAGATTATCTTCCAATACCTGATCTAGAATGCCCCGTGTCATCATCGAAACCAGTATTATGCATAGATCTCCCTGCAGATAAAGAAAATGATAGTAAAAAGTCTAGACCAGTAAGAAAATGTACTAAGAATGTATCATATTTCAATAGCACCACTGGTAATAATAAAACTAAAGATAAAGACTCAGACGATAAAATAGAAATTGCATCATCTTGTAGTGAATCAACAGTCCCAAATTATGAAAAGAAAGAAGTCAACACGAAAACACCTAAAAATAACAAACCTAAAACGCAGGCTAAATCTGAAACCAAGAAAAAGGTAGTAGGATCTAGTAAAAAACTCAAATCTCCTATTAAAAAACCAAACATGTTTATGAAAATCAAGCCCAGGCGGCCCACACCAACTAAAGAAAGCTATAGTGGAAAATATAAACGAAAATCTGATACAAATTCCAAAACGCAGATGAAAAATAAGACAAATGGAAAAGAAAAAAATATCCATATGACACCTATCATAACATGTGTTCCGACAAAATCGCGACGGAAATCTTCGACACCTAGAAAGCTTCATTGCTCTAAAATATTTAACTCTGAAAGTTCTGGCCACGATTCTCCAGATATTAATGCCACTAATGTTAAAGAAAATATTGCCCCCGACAAAAAAATAGGCAAACAACAAAAAACTCGTCATGATTCTGATACTGATCAATTAGCTTTACGATGGTCTGATGATGGCTCTCAAGATTTTAAACATAAAGAAAAACACCTTAACAGTGAAATTGAAGATATTTCCAAAATCAAAGAGTACATAGAAACCACTGCTCATAATAAACCAAATTATATCGATGTTAAATGCGCGTTGCATGTTGACCTAATAAAAAGGGGCTTTGATGCGGAAACAGCAAAAATAATTGAACGCGATTTACTCGATACACCACCTCACACTGAACATCCGAATGCTCCTTGTCATATGGAGATTGTTGAAACAAAAAAAGATGACACATCCAATAAGAGTATAGCAACTGATGTTAGTTGCGCAAATGATTTACATATCGTTCAAGATACAGAAGACGTAGAAGTGGACGACATCGAATTGTCTATTCATGAATGTAATGAAGATAGTAAAAACTACGTTATTGCATGCCACGACGACACCAAAGATATACCTAGAGGACACGCTATTAAATTAAAAGATAAGTTTAGTATGGAGGTATGCATAGACGACGGGGTTACAATTAGATTAAGGGCTAATGATCTAACTTTTTTATTTGATCACGGTTTTTCTAATGTAGAATTAGGATATAATTTTAGAGAAACAGAAATAGCGGTAAGTTCGATATCGAATATTGATAAGTTATATACACCATTAAAGGATCAAATGAAAGCTACCTGTTATGAAATTTTTGATTCTACTCTGACTAGTTTGGACACGCCACTTAAACCAAACAGTCCTAAGCCTAAGCAATATGTAGTTCCAGAAGTAGAAGTAGTGGTAGAAGAAGAAAAGTTGGACAGTAAGGAGAAAAATGAAACTAGGAAGAGAAAGAGGTTACAAAATAGTAAGAGTCCTGAACAAAATGATAATGATCAGAAGAAGACGAAGTCTGAAGCACAATATTTGTTGAATTCGACAAATATTCAAAATATTGATATTGAATCAGTGCTAAAGAAACTTCACGGACCCTAACCATTATAATAGCTTGATTGCATAGAGGAGTTATAGATATTTGCTATCGTTTTGTGAAATTACCATATTGAATCTATTTAAGTTTATATGTGTGAGACACATACAATAACTTAGTATTGTACAAATTTTGTGTTCGATATTTTTTTTAATACGTTTGTGCTAGACGCAGTATATTGACCACATTTTAAGATTAAAATGTTGTATATTATTTATGTAATATTTTGTTTAATTTTTTTTAAACACCTACAAATTCAAAGAATAATGACCATCTAAAAAAGTTGGTGATGGCAAACTGAATCAAAACTCGAATCTCAAGTACAAATTAGCAATGGTAGCTAGTCATTATTTTTGCTAACATCCACAAACGGCAAGATGTCCCTATACGTAGTATTATGATACGTTGAAGGCGAAAGCCAATCTATCAAATTTGCCGGTCGGTTTGATGTGAGCCGCGTCCAATCATGACTTGCCTTTTTTAATGAGTGACACTGGCGCGGTGCGAACTTTCCATTATAAATGCTAATTTGGACCGTTGCCACCGCGCTTCGGCGCATAAGCTTATCGAAGGGGTAAGTGCACATCATGCAATCACTAGGTTTGATAAAAAAATACTTAACTTTTTGTATCATATAATACACACTAGACTACCAAGATGGTACTAGCTAGATACTAGTAGACTATACGAAAGAATAGGTACCCTTGTTATTTGGCAAGTAAACACTGGTCACAGTCTGAAAGATATCTCAGACTGTTAAACATGACTGCCCAAGAACCTTAAATTGTAGATACAACGTAGGTAACGCCTTCTTAGGGTAGTCTGGTACCGATGATACATATACAAGAGGGACAAATGTCTCAACCTCGGTCATAGACTTATTGGAATATTGAAAATGTGAAGCTTTAAAATGCTCTGGTCTAGCAGGTAAACACACGCACTCACGCTCACATATAGAAATACTTTATCTAGAACTTTTTAGTCTGTCGGAACATTTACTAGACAAAAAAAATTACCTATATGGTAAAATTTACAACAATAAATGCATTGAAAAAGTGGTGGTGGAATGCACTTCTATTCAAGTCTGGAACAGAAAAAAATCTAACTAGTATTTTTTTTCGTAGCAGGTAGTTACTTACCAGAAACTTTACTTTGGCTCGGTCGTTTAGGGTTTATGGTGGTACATACGTAAATACAAACATACTACATACACTAAACATACACAGCTAAAATCAAAACCCTACCTTTTGTCTTTGACGTAGACTGGTAAAATTTGGCGCATACTTAAACTTAGAACATAAAATTCCCTTGGTACCTACCCACTCCATACTATTTATTGCACTGACAGCAAGCCGCATCGGGATAATATAAAACACAGTAATGGCGGCAATATGACTTGACATAACCTAGACCAAAATATACGGCAGTGTCGGTGAGGGGGCCCGGAAAGGGGTGTTTGCGAAGTGGGTCACGGATGCAAGCTCCTGACACAAATAGCTACGTCGCATCTCACCACGTGGCCTCGCGTTGCCTCTCAAATACCCTCAATGTACTTACGTTACGTACTTACCTAGGTAGCCTTGTGAGTGGGAAGTACTATGTATACTTATTTATACTTGTTTGCTACCTAAATGGAATGGTGAGACGTCTAGATATGGATTCAGAAAAATACCTTTTTCTGAATCCACGTCTCCCTAATTCCTACTAGATTCCCTTTCGGAACCAATACTAGATCAGAGGCTCTAGTTCTGGTTGCTTGCATGCTATTAAGGCGTGATGATACATAGAGTACTGTACTTTATGTATCATCACGCCTTAATTGTGTCAGACTAATGTACTCTGAGTACATTGACCAACATACCATGTATCCACATAATACCATGTATCCAAAGTTCAAACACTCGAGTTAAGCTCTTACTACCACTACTATTCAATTTAATGGTAATTAAATAGTCACAGTACTTATACCACAGCGTACGATGCGATCGATAATGTTGAAGATATTATTACAACAAAGAATACCTACTGAACGATCTGGTGCGCAGTTGTACAGAATACTTCATAGAGGCACGACACTCGCACTCGCTACACGACGCAAGCAGGACGAGGAGATACAAGTTTGATCAAATCATCGATATGTAACGGAGAGACTTAAAGTTCAAATTGGCATACACATTGTACCTATTTGAGTATTTAAGTAGTAAGTACGTAGGTAGATAAGAGAGTATGAACTTGAATTTTGATGAGCAGGTCCTTCTTAACTGTTTTTTTATTAATCTTCTATTTATATAGTAGACGCGATAGTAACATTACCACAGTTTTCTAGGTACTAATTTAATAGACCTACCTCGTACCTACCCCATGATATTATGGTCATCTAATTACACTGTTCTACTTACAAAAGAAAAAGTGCTACTTTCAGTAGGTACTGGTTAGTACCCCACTATGTACGTAGGTACATGTCTGTATTGTATGGCGAGGACTCATTCTTTTGTTTAAAATTTAAGATTCCCACTGCAACCGAAAGCTGTAAAGTAAGTTGAGGCAGTGGGTGGCGTCGTGGGTTTAGTGACGGCTAGTAATTCCGCAGGCAGTTCGGGTATAAATGATTGCGGGTGATTTTACACCACCCCGCCTGCCCCCCCAATGTCTAACCACCCCGTGGAGCCACCCAAAGTGCAGCGCCGACGCGACGTCGCTCCGGACAATCTGCGTGCTCTGCTTATTTTCACCCGTAATTCCTTTTGCGGAAATTGCCTTTAAAAAGAACGGCGAATTTTGTTTTGGAGCCGAACGCTATGGATTTGTGATGGTAATACGTCTGGAAAAATGCGTATGCTAATTAATTATCTATGATGAGAGAACACATAACATATAAATGTTCGGCACTTGCATATAAGCCGTTCACAATAATGATTTATGTAAACCTATTTCGTGAAATGTTACTGCTACAGGTTTGATTCTGTGCTTTTTTTACTTTTGTTCAGGTAATCTTGAATTAAGTATGATACTTATATAGGTACTTAGATTAATGAAAAAAAAACCAAAATCCATTAAAATATTCGTTTACTTTCAAGGTTGAATAAAACAAATAGTTATCCTCTACGAGTACAGTGTATACATACGACTTACGGGCGGGCTCAGAGCCAACTGGGTCGGGCTTTCTGTAATTTTCAACTACTTCTGTCAGTCTGGCAGGAATCATTCTATATTCATCGCAGTCGTATTAGCGCATATTTTTTTGATTATTTGTTAAGTAAGTAAGTTCTTTGATAATGTATAGTATCGCTTCAGGTTAATCCGCGATTTCGTTTGCAGGAGTACTAAAGGATACAGAGCACTCGTTGGCCATAGTTGGTCAAGCCACGTCGTAAGTGCCAAGAATTACCTTAAGTGTGTCAATTGGTGGCTCGATGTGCGTGGCTCCCTACTTCTCACCCTTTTGGGTGGCTAGCGTGGGGCAGGTCGTCGGATCGATACCCGACGTCTGGCCCACGACCTCGCCTTTCTTACCACCTTCCTAAATACTAATTACGTGCTTTGACACAGGCTGCTCCGGCTCGTGCCGAATGAAAAGAGCTATGGATGGGAACGTGAGCGTTATTAACGTTACCCAACGCCGTGTTTTGTCGTGTTTGTTTTCGGTAACGTTGATGATATGTTTACGTGTTGAATGCGCCCCATTCTGTTTGCTCGTATAAATGCTAGACGTGGTGTTGTGGTGAAATGTTACGTAGGTTACATTTCTTCAAAACTCTAGCCGGAGGTAGTATCTAGCATTAAATAAGTAGGTACCTAGCAATGTTCTAGCACATCACTTCTACAACACCAGGATGTATAGTCTAGATTTTGGGGAGCGTCGTGTAGGCTAGGCTTTTTAGAAGCGCACTACCGCCTTTCTCAGCCGGATAATATAAAGGAAACAAGATTAAAAATGTATTCCCTGCACGTGGGCCATAATGCGATTTATCGGTGCAGGGGCATGTCGTGACTGGGGTAGGTGCTTTGTACAAAATATACGTACTTACGTCGAAGGTTTTTTTACGAGTAGTCTTATGCTATCTGTATTTACAAGTAGTAGCTTAAAATATCGCTCCTATCATAACAACCGCAGGCTATATAGGTAGGGTTAAGTAGCTACTATTGTATTTAGTTAACGTCTCCCTCCCCACACCCAAATATTGATTTGATTAAGTACATAATTTAAATTCCTTTCTTTTGTTAGGTAAAGTTTTAATAATTTAAGTTAAAGTTATAGAATGCAATCGATACCTACTGTGAGGTACCGACTAAATAAAATGGAGTCGAAATTCATTACCATTATATGCTGCAGCAGTGCGGTTTCGTCCAGAAACTCCGATGCATCTTTGGGTGTGAGCGAGACACTTGCCACCCCCGTACTTTCGGCAGCCGCCCCCCTCGCTGGAGGGGGTAATGGACGCACGAGGCTCTTCGGCCGTGCACCGTTCGCTCTTTATGTCGGCTTGCACGCGTGCACTTGCAAGTTTCTTTGACGTCCCTTTGTTGCGGATTCCAATTTCTGTATACAGCGAAATTTCATCGATATCGCCCTGAATTTATTACGTCCTTTGACTTCTTAGGTTTATAAAACATTTGTCATGTATAGTATGCGTACTATGCTAAATATTGTAGTTGACTAACGAATTAGTTCGCAGAGCGATATCGTGTTATTAGGTATATCTACTTTTATGATAAGGATCTTGTAACCTAAGTTGAATAAGTTGGTAACTACTAACGTAGTATGTTAATTAAATGTAGGCCCTAGTTATGTATACCTACCTATATATTTTAGATAGAAAAGCTAAATAGAATAGATCCTTCTTCTCTAAAAGTAAATATTAGAGGGATCTTTTACATTCTGTCAGAATGCATTTAATTTATTTCTTCAAATTATATGTGTGCACTTTTATATATTGTAGCGCGTTTAATCATGCAAATTTTCCAAGATGGGCGGGTGGCGTCGTCGGCAGCTAAAACTGAAACTTGAACAACCACCCTCCTTGAAGGTCGTTCAAAAGTTCTTACAAGAAATGAATCTGCTGCAGCGAAACACTTTCATTTAGTATTTCGTTTTGGGCGCTGTTATAATTGAAGGAATTTCCATTTCGTTGCTACACTACCTTTGTGTGGACTAGCTGCGATACTACGCAGATGTACGTACCTACAAAAAGTACAAAATATTTATCTTGTAAGTGATTTTATAATCATCTGGGAGATTCGTTTTACACACACACATATTTATCGATCCAAATATTAGGTCGGCTGCGCTAATTATTGCGTATTCATTTCTATTAGACAGGTTAAATATTGCAGAGGTACAGTAAGTATAGCACATTGCAGGTAATTGTGCATGATAATAATAATTGAACATACACAATAATTAGTTGGTACTATAGGTAATTAGTGGATTTCGGATTGATGACGAGGTGGGCTGTAGTGATTGTTTTGTCTGCGAGGTGAGCACGAAAGGGCGCACTGGTGTGTGCACTATCGATCTCCTTTGAATTAGTGTGGGGCCCGGTCGTCGTCTTTGTGCGGCCTGCCTCGGGCAAACCGACCAAAACAAGCGAGCCTCCCTCGCCCCCCGCGCCCTAACTGCACCCACCCGTCTTTACCTCCTTACCTTGATCCGTGGCGTTTCATGTTAGGTACGGGGACACTTGGAAATATCTGATATGTACCAACGCTGATTTGATAGGTGACGTAATGGCAGCTAACGTATCTATACTATTTTAGGTAGTCGTGTCCATTTTGTAAGTCATATTTGTCGCTAGGTTAGAAGAAAATGCGGTAGGTACCTATGGGCCTCTATCAATTCTGATGTAGGGAATGTAAACAGTTTAAAAGTGAGACCCCTAAGAGAAACGGATAATCATCATACGGTACAGATATTACTTTGCTATGATGGACCTACCTATTGGTACAAAAAAATCAAGTTTGTTTATATTTCTTCAAGTTTTACTGTTTTTTATGTCATTTCAAGCAATATTATTTGTGAAAACTCAGTCCCTAGTTAAAAAATAGGGAGTTGCTATATCCTTGGGCATAGCTTTTATTAAAAATAATAAGTAGAGCCTAGATCAATTAATTACGAGTATTTCTATTTTTACCTCATAGTAAAAACTGTTAACTGTTAGCTCAGGTGTGAATGTAAGTACTTACGTAATCAATTTGGATTAGTCGAGGTGGTTTTCACAGATACCATAAAAGGAACCCACAGAGCGATGCCTTCTTCGATTCGGTCTAGTGATCACCCCCTGATTAATTAATAAATTCTTTGTCAATCGTAGGATCGTAAATATAGCCAATTTAACAATGTATATTATTTTTCGAGATTAAACGTAGCGCCACTTAACGGTGGCTGTACTGATTGGTTCCTAGCTGCATTCTCTCTTTTTTAAACTATAAAATAACTTCATATACGCCGTACGAAATGTTGTTGTAAAACAGAAATGAGACCTAAAAAAAATACTTTCTGATTGTAGACAATATGTCGTTTTTATTCTCTACTAGCTGTTGCCCGCGACTTCGTCCGCGTGGTATTTAACAAAGACAACCGTTGACAACAGCCTGCTCGCCCATTCTGAGCCCGCGGGATGCATTGCAGGTTGTTGCTATAAAAACTTAATCAGGCGCTGCGCTGCAACATTGGTTTTAATTTTTTTTCGTGAGATCCTATTTTTTTTTTCTAAAATAAAAGTAGCCTAAGTTACTCCTTGTTACATCAGCTATCTGCCAGTGAAAGTCCCGTCAAAATCGGTCCAGCCATTTCAGAGATTAGCCGGAACAAACAGACAGACAGACAGACAGACAGACAGACAAAAATTGTAAAAAATGTTGTTTCAGTATAGGTAACGTGTATACATCCAAATGCACTTAGTAAAAAGCGGTTATTTTAATATTACAAACAGACACTCCAATTTTATTTATATGTATAGATTTACGGATTAACGATCTATAGGTATATATACATCAAACCACTCGTGACATTATAAAAAAAACTGTTGTTATTCATTCTCCATTTCATATAATGAACATATTTAATGAAAGTTTTGTTATATAATGTGTAGTTAATTACACGATTCCGTCCTGTGCTGTGCGTCTCGAGTCTCGGTTGAAGCAGCTGTGATATAATTCGAGTGCATTCACGTAGGTAGGTACTAGGTACGGTACCGCGCAGTTACACCAATTTGCCTGAACAAATACCTGCGCGCTCCGACCGCCGAGATCTGACAATTAGATTACCTATTTATTGTAATAATACTGGGCTTAATTGGGAACATTGCTTCGTAATAAATAAGAATATTTATTCGCTGAACAATATCGCTTTGTAGTTACATAAAAACATACCCGGTATCTGAATTGTTTATTAGGTAAGAAGGTCTTGCCATATCAATGTGCATCACGCACGGTATTCCTTTGTTTTATTATTATCAATTAAGACATAATTTTACCTAAAATAAAAACCAAAGGTACCTAAATACTGCAGGTACATTGATCGCATGATATTATAGTAAGAGGGTAAACTTAAAAAAATAACAACAAAAATTACGTATAAATCAATCCTCATTTACAAATAATTAAGTAGGTATATCGCGTGCCGCGCCGTATTATTATATTTAATTATATTATAAAGCCGTATTATAATATAATCTGTTGATATTTTACTGAAAGGAATGTCAATATTTTCTACATATAAACCTGTAACACAGTCATTATTATCACATGTGTACGTACGACAAAATGCCACTGAAACTGATTATGCCACTAGCGGTACGAAAATCCGACACGCCCGTACGCCACCCAAATTAAAGTTTAAAATCGCTAAAACTACCAAACTAAGTATATAATTATGTAACGTAAAGATCCGAGGCACACAGCGTCCATCTATTGAATTAGTAAAGTCTGTCAAAGTGCATCGCCGAGGCACAAAGGTCGTTGCGTGGGAAATAGGGGGAGGCGCGGGCGGCACCCACCCCCCTCCCGCCGGTCTCGTGGGCTTGCACCAAGTAAGCTCCGACACCAGAAATTTGTTATGACGCATTGGGTTTTGTCTACTATTATTATAGCGGAGATAATGTTACTGGCGGTGCAGGTGCTCCCTGAAGACAAAAAGCAAATTGAGATTGAGGACTCTATTTCTTTTTATAATTAACTACTTAAGTAGGTAGGTACATATTTTTGATCGGAAATCACTATGCTTGGATTTTCGTTTTTTTATTTTTTTTCGCGGAATTACAATTAAGTTAGCTAAAATTACCATTGATATTGCTATTTACTTGCTAGAGATTAGTTATTTCCGTTAACTAGTCACGTGTCCTTACAATAAATCTCGTGGTGATTTCAGTATAATGCGATACAGTCAGACAAAAAGTCTAGAAATAACATTGTTCCTCCCTGCCATGTCTAATCCCTTAAAAGATTTAGATATGAAGCAGACAAACAGAGCGTATGTGTATACTAAAACACTTTGTTCCCTTATATAGGTACATCTTTTGTGTTGAAAATAACGTAACAAGAACATTTAGAGTCAGTGGCAGTCTCTAAGTATTCAGAAATACTCGAGTTGTTTTAGAATAAGCTTGCGTGCAATGTTGCTAGTGGATGGGTTTCGAAGCAACTACTCTATAGATATACATAGGTATCTTAATTTTTATATACATAATCCATTATTGAAGTATGTTATTTTTTATAACTAGAAACTCTTGCTGAGATATATCCCACCTAGTTATTTAATTTTTACATGAAACCTGAGCATCTATGATCTGTAATTTTATAATTCCTCCAATTATAAACACATTGTTATAAGTATGATATAAACGTACGAAAGCTTTAATCATTTCACGGTCATACATACAAATCGCATGATAATAATTGTTACCTTTGACTGCAAACGCATAAAAAGGTGGAGGGCGGTTATTTTCAAAGGGCCTTGCGTGAGAACCGAGGGTGACGCACACCCTGTAGTCTTAAGTCTAGACATTAGGTATATTATTACGTAGGTAAGCATGCGAGGCTTGTCATACAATAAATGCGACGCTATAGCTGCGCTACGTTTGTTTATTATGAAAGTTTGTTTTAAGTGTTGTACTGCTAGTAATATAATCCCCATTAAATTCATTTATTTTATATTTTATTATTAGGGAGTATTCTCCCCTCGCATTCATTGAGATTTTAACTAACAATGGTGTTGCAAATTATTTTTCTGAAGGTTTAATAATTAATGCATTGCGATGTATGTACCTAATGGCAAGAGGTCGGTATCAAGAAATATGTATAAATAATAGTACACGTCTGTTAACCTAAATACTATTGTTTTTAATTATTAACTTCGTACGGCATATAACAGTAACGAGCATAGGTACTTTGTCCTTCCTTAATTAGTTTAACATATTATAGTGCTTTGAATGTAACTGGTCTCCAATAAACCAAGAATAAGTTGATACCCATCTGTAAATAACAAAATAGATATTCGGTATTGTCAGATATCGGTATATCAATATTGTTAGTTATGGCAGTAGCTCTTCTCCCGACATCTCTCGTATCCTTTGGTGGATACTGAACCTAAGAGGTGTTTATTCGCCCGTACCGCCTCATCGCGCTGCGCAGCCGTTACTTGTTTACTATATTAGTACGAAGCAATAATTAATTGCTTATCAAAACTGAATAGTGCTCTTGTGTCAGTCACCACTTTTGTGGCGGTTATTAAGCATTCTTTTCTTTAAGCAATTATGATTAACTTATGGAGCAGGTGACTATTTATAAATAATATGTTTTTAACCGTATTGATTGAACTTTTTCATGTATAATACGGTATTTTTTTAAGTCTATTGCCTTCGTATGTAAAGTAAAAATATAAAAGTTCTCGAGTGCTTGTTACGTCGGTTAATTAGGCAGGAACATAACTACACTTCATACAACTGATTAAGTACATTCAATTAAATTCGTGTTCGCATCCTAATTCTGGATTAATTCCAAGATATTATGCGCGTATTAGTTAGGTACTCTAATGTCGACATATAAGTGTGTTTTTTATTTATAAAAGTTCAGTGATCTGACTTCAGCACCTATTCCGTATTGGCTGGTTTACGTAACGTCGTCGTCTGGTTACTATTGTTGGGTTGACAGGGCAATGACGTTGGCGGTTCAGTGCAGCGGTTCGTGGGCCCCCTCCACGTCCCCCCAGCCCCCTCGTAGCCGACGGTCGACGATCTCTAAAAGGAAAAAGGAAGTTAAAGGATAATCTATCACGCCCGAGGCCCGGCTCGATAAAAATGAACGATTAAAACACGAAATCGATGGTTTTCGAACAGTACTTACACGGTTTCTAGCGAGCGTTCTTTGTGCACGTATTGATTGGATTCATTAGTGCTAAAACCGGTTTTGTGTGATCTAGATATTAGCTATTGTCACGATTATTCATTGAAGGTAAAGGAGAAGTTTATTTTTAATTGAGAGCTGGTGTCACGAAATGAATACTTGGTGCAATTGTAAATGGCATAGTACAGTATCTACTTGTAAAATAGTTGAGTCACAGTTCTCGAACTGTGGTGCATTACTCTTTGACCTGGGAAAGGTGGAGGTGTACTAGGTTCAGAAGGGTGTATGCGAATTTGGCGGCGGCTCGTCGAGGTTAACGGCCGGACGTAGACCTGAAGCTACGCAGCTACGCCGTAGAACATTAACTCCCGTGTGAACTCAGACCAATGCGCCGCCGCCGCAATTATCGGCTGAAAAATTAAAAAAATAATTTTACTGTCAAGTTATTATAATGTTTACGTTGTTTTGAATTTAAGTACCGATTTAATGGGTTTTGTTCAAGGCAGGGTCTTCATGTTTATGAATCTAGTAGTTTACTAATTACCGTAACATTATTTATTTTAATCTGCCACAACTTGCCCTTATATCACATTACAATAAAAACAAACCCTTCTATGCTGGATAATATTATGCTAAAGAAAATTGAATGCATACTTAATAAGGTTGCCTCAATAAAAGCGACCAGTTCATTAACCTTTCAATAAACTTAATTCAATGATTTCTAACAAGATGAATACATAACTGAGTTTAGTTTTTGTTATACATTTCTATTAAAACTTTATAATGGCCTGTCTGATGTACGGACGCGTCGTAAGGAGTTTTTTTGCACGCGATAGTGGGGAAAGTAGTATTATTGTTAAAGATAAGGTTACATAACTTGCCGGGCGTGGCTTCTGTTATAAGGAAGTGTTGAAGTTGTGACAGCCTCCTGCTGCGATAGGTACCTACACCAGCTATCTATTGAACCGTGACTGTTTTAAAAAAATCTAGACGGTGCATTGACATCTGTGCAGTGTACATACAGGATGCTCGAGTATGCGCTTTAGTACTTAGGTAGGCACCTACATAATGTAATACTTACAATTGTTAAGTATACTATTATTAAGTTACGCATTTACCTATTTGATTTGGTGTGTTAAGGGCCTTACACCTTATTTGACAGATGACCCATATACGAGTTCAGTCAAATGAGTTGGGAATATAGAGTTTATCTGCAAATTGCGAAAGCTCTAGACCATAATTACCTACTATTTATTTTGTGACACAATGAATGAACTCCAACATAAAGATATTCTGGAAGAAAATCTTAATGAACACACGTTTGTATTTAGTTACCTTCGTATGACGCATTTAAATATAGTATACGTATTTACATAGTCGAGTGATCGCAATTTCTGGTAAAGTTGTACGTTTTTGCTTATGTCGCTGCTCTGAAGTGTATGAAAGATTCACACTTCACACAAAACTCATACTAAGCTTTTGAGAATTAATTTTCTTTCCTCATTATACATTATTTACTATGCTTAGGCACTCTTTGTCTGATATTAGTTTGATTACAGCAATTAGAACTTAAAACAAAAGAATGTCCGTTAATCTTTCCATGTTTTCACGAAACTGGACAGATGTGTTTTGTATAAATAATTTAAATTTTATGATATACTTAAATGCTTAACATATAAATCTTTATACCAATATGCACACGCTGTAGTCCTTGACGATAGCCGAATATGTAGATAACAGTGCACAAACTGGCCTCGTCTGCCTAGTGAATGGCATCGCCACATAAAAAATCAATTGATATGTTTATATAAAGAGCGGCATAAAAAGGTGTCTGGCAACGTCGCCGCCATAATGTCATCGGAAATAATACCTGTTTGATTAATTTACAAAGCTAGACTTAGGACAAAGATCTTGGCAACTTTTATTTGCTAGCGTGCGGCCTTTTTGTGCTCACCATAATTAAATAAACGAGTACCTACTGCTCTCAAATAACTACTGCGATTCGTCATCGCTATTGTCAAATGATTATTTTAATGATTTTCGGCTTTATATACTACATCAACTAAATGGCGTTGCCGCTTTGAATTTGTGTCAGATGCATTTTATTTTTATAGTAATTTATCTTCCTGTTTAAAGTTTTGAACTAACTACATATTTTGTAGGTTGTAGTTTGATTGTGGGTAGGTATTTATACTCGTATATTGTGGTCTCAAAGGAGTGCTTAGTGGTTGTACTACCCATGTGCCGATCGTAATTTTAAAGCCAAATCTTTATACAAACTTTGACCCCCATTTGACCACCTTGAGGTAGAATTTCTATAATAATCCCCCCTTAGTGATCACCTACGATATGTAAGGAAGTACTATGCAAAATTGTATGCTTCTGGGTCCGACGGCTTAGGCTCTGCTTAGTCTATCAGTCAGTTAGTGTTAAGAATTTGTTATTGCCCCCTAACATAACGATTATGAAAAATAGGGTATTTTTTCATAATCGATCACTAACAAAAGGCGCATATTTCAACGGTTTTGGGTAATATAAAATATTTTGATAGTACCGAAGTCAGGAGCGATGGTTTAGGTGGTACATAAAACTACTCGTGTGTCCCAAGTTTATGATTATCGCTGCGACTTGGTGCGGGCATTCGAGACGAATGGCCTGCGTGGTTAGCGTACCTAAGAATATTAATGATATATTTGTGAACAAAAATCCGGTTATGAACAGAGGAAATGATCCGGCAGCAAATAATGGAATTCCGTAAATCAGGGAGATATTTTGCAAGTCGTAGAGTCCGCTCGTGATTATAGATAACTGTTTACAGAATTATTTATTACAAGCTGCGCCCTGCGGTGTTACCAGCGATTAAAAAGTATGTCCTTTCCCCTAAACTACCACTACCTATGCAAAAAATCATCTCGAGCCTTTGCTCTATGAAAATTTAAAACAAATCTATCCCTCGGCAACCATTTTACCGGGATAACAAGTATCCTATGTACTATTCCAGACTATAATCTATCTGTGTGCCAAATTTCATTCAGATCCGTTCAGCCATTCTGGCGTAATTGAGTAACAAACATCTATCCATCCAAACTTTCACATTTATAATATTGGTATAGTATAGATTAAGGCGGTTGTAGTGTATACATTTTATGTTCCAACGATAGGTAATTAGTTTCGTTGAAATAACGAAGCTTAGGTAAGCAGCACGGCGCTAGAGGCCGCCACTGGTAGACACAAGGAAGTGGAGACCGCTCGCTCGTCGTACCGCCAGATAAGACTCCGCCCCACGACCACAAAACATCGCTTATTTTGGTATACGACACGTCTCCCGATTCAGTACGCTACAGTTTTCTTTTCCCAGACATTCTCTATTTTAATTGAAACGACTTTATATTCAGACTCTTTAAAATATCATGTTACAGTTTTGTTATTTTGGTGTCAGATATTAGTCAAGGACTATTGTTAGCGAATAATAACGCTGAATTATACTATTGTGCATTGCATTTTCTGATGCACATCTCGTTGCTTTTTAGTTAAGTACCTACCTAACTGCAATGAACTGATATACTGTCAGATGTCAAAGAAATAATGATTGATATATTATTTAAATAAATGGGCTACTTTGGTTATGAAGCAGTTTTTCATTACGTATATAAGGAGTGAACGGTACGGGTGCTTACTGTTTTTTTAGGCTGTTTATTTTTTATTAAATACTGATGATTACATTTATTACCAACTGGTGTTAATATGTATCACGTTTTGATATTGTATGCAGTCCGAGGCATGATAATAGACAAGAGATGCTGAGTCCGCAGAACGGTGCTCTAAGAGATTGCATTGTGTTTAAGTTCGTATTTTGCAGCCGTTTACTGAACATAGCTTGTTCCTTTTTACCTGCGCCATTCAGGTAATCATACGGTAGGAATAGTCCACACAGGCGTGGTTTCGTTGAGTAAGGCATACGCTAAGATACTTTGTTATTATACCTATATGATCTATAATATTGAAATAAAATTAATTTTACGGATTTTAGCGCGTTTATTGTATAATTTTTACGGTATCAGTTATTTTGTAAGTTTTCTAATATGTCTATCTAGCTAATATACAAAATAGATTAAATTTCACATACAATTTTTATCATTATTTCATTTCCTCGGAATCAAACTGAAGAGAACTCGTTTATAAAATCTGCAATTTTATCCTCGACTTAAATATCTAGTAGATAACGTCTCGGAGTAAATGATGCATACTAAACACAGAGACAGATTACTACACGACTTTTCGGAATGTAGTTCTACAAAGGCTGTCCTATGAATACCCCTACCAATTCTTACAATCAATAATAAGAGAACGCACGCACGGTTCACACAGCTATCTATTTCTGGCTTGTGTAGTTTCTTGTATACCTAAATATCCAGAATGTATTATTGTACTAGTTCAATCGATAGCCCGATAAATAGTAGAGATAATTTATATAACGTCTGTGTCGATACATATTGTATTGGAAATGTGTAGAGGAAAACTTTTTCTTGACCTAATAACGAAAATAGGCATGGGTAAATTAATTACAACAGATATAAATATCATTTGTAAACCTTTTGTAAAAGTGAAATACTCAAACAGACATTGCAACATATAGGTTATTTTGTAATACAAAACAGTACATTCGAAAATGTTTCAAGATTGAACTTTAAATGTAATTTCTAAACCATGATCGGGCCAATGCGTTCCCACAGCGGACAAGCGCTAGAACAAGAATGCTGGCTCTACGGGAACCCTTTTCCAAATAATTAATGCGATAAAATAGTGCGACGGGCGCGCAGGCGCAGGCAGATCGTAGCGCGTGACGCCCGCGCGCGCGCGGTCACGACGCATGCGCCGCAAAACGACCAGCGGCCCGCACGCGCGACCCCACCACTACCACCAACATGTTCAACCAACACAGATGTTCTCTATAAAAACGATCGCAATATAAACTAAAAATATAGATTTTTGTCGCTACTATTTATAGTGTAACATGCCCTAGGAACTGAATAATTAACTCTACATAGGAACAACAATGGTAGGAATTAATTATTCTTTTATATTATTATTATTATATATTCTTAATTTATGTTCTTCAGCGTTGACAGCTTAGATAATAATATAACGAAATACTCAATTATTTATCTTTTCTGCAATATTCGATAGTTGTTCTATTTGCTATTCTAAAGTTATCTGCTATCAAATGCAACTATTTTAATTACAAAGCCACTACTCATTAATTTATTCGATTAAATAGTTCATGGTACTTGAAATGACATCGATGTACCGATGGTGACTGCTAGATAGATAGCGTCTAGGTTATGACGCAAGGTGCCTACATTATAGAGCTTGCTTATACTTTTTAATTGCTCTATCGCTAGTCACAGCTATAGAGCAATTAAACAATATAATCAGCCTGTGGGCTACTTGAAGAAAACATCACGGCATTAGTGCAAAAAAAACATGTCAAAATGAGCACATCGTCCTTTTTTTCGTCGCTTATAAAGACTATATAGTTTTTCCAACTGTCTTATATAATAAGTAATTGTCGTGTAACTTTATAAAGTTACATAATATTTTTTATTTACCTTATGGGGAATCGGGGCAGTGTGCATCTCTACATCCATGGCTCTCTATTCTATTAAATCAGACCGAAGCATGGGCAATGCATGCATCTTGTACGTACGACGGCCTTTTGCAATTCATGCTATGCAAAGCTATTCCAGATTTGAGTAAGAAACATGTTAAAATAGAGCTTTTGCTTAAGACCACGCTTTGCAGTGGAAACTATTGGCATAGGCGGGTAATAAAAAATGCCGGGTAACAAATAGATGCATACAGAAGTAATATATAGTTTCTATTATCACGATTTTTGTTCTTGTATCTAAAAGATTCTTTACTTTATGTATATTGTATACTCTAAGTAGAGGAAGTACTATATCGTATTTTCTCCATCATTTAAAATGATAAACTTAATTGCAAACGCAGTGTATCGTTTAAAATTTAGAAAATAAATAATTCAATACAACCCAGAAAATTAGGATTACAATATAGAGTTGTAATATTTATTTTCGGGCCCTTAAATTGTAAAGTGTAACTACCGATCCAGTGATCGACTTTGTAATTTCTTTTTAGTATGTCTCTTTTTAGCGTCTCCGATAAACCCACTGTTGTGAAATGTATGAAAACACTCGATCGGTATTTGATGCTGTCAAAACACGTACTAAGTCCCCAGATCAACGTTTTTATAGTACTCATCGTTGTCAGTTGCGCGAATACATTTGTGTTCTCGATTGTACTAGTGATTCATTAACCCGTGTACACATTCATTCATAGTGTACCTACTTATTATGCGGATGCGACCATAAGCTGAGCCCTGACAGGCGGCTCGGCGGCATCTCAAACGGGTCCGCTATTGGGACGTCAGTCGCGGTAACGAATGCTGCGCGCTGTCTGTCGCGGGCCTAACTGCCGACTGTGCGTGTGTGAGTGTAAACTAAACACAGTTTTTATGTTAAGCTTTTTTACTAAGATTCAGAAACTAATCACAGGGTAAATTATAATTAGGTAGTCTATTAGTTTGATGCCTGGGAAATTCTTCATTGTAATCATGTAGCTCAATAAACTTAGCGCGAATTTAAGTTACTCTAATTTACATCAGTTATATTGATACTACACAGATGTTAATTAATTTGGTACCTATATAAAAGGTACCCATTTTATAATGAGCTATAAGGCTTTGAATACAAATCCTTAAACAGCGTATGTATGCAGTTATTTTAGGATTCTCATTAACTCTTGATTTAAAAGTCGTTAACGGTATTTTTGTATTTTACTATAACTTAGAAGTAGGTATGTTAGAATAGACAAATCTGGTGCATGGGGTTCCCGCGTGTGATATCTGACAATACAATTCAATTCACTTGTCCGCCTACGGCTACTTTCCATATGAGTTCTTTGACTACCGTCCATTCCATCACGCCGATTGAAAATCACACTAATATTATTTTGTCCTCGTACAAAATTGCAATGAATACTTTGAAACACCATTAAATTGTCATGTAACTTGTTTGTGCACTTAAATATTTTGCAATTAGTCACAATCAATTATACAAATGAGTGCGTTGTTATCGTTACACTATCGACGTAGCTTTGTTGCCGCGATCCAGGCGGCGGCGTTTTGCCTGTAGTACATACGAAATGAGGAGCTATACTCACGCCCGTCTCACCGCCTCGCATTAATTACTGTGCAAATTATACGTTCTTTATCACCGTTCCTTTTTTTTAATAACAGGCATTGTTGTCCATTCGTGCCAAGAAACGATTCTTTTCAGCCAGTGAGTGATTTAATTCGGTCCACTCACGACTTCCGTCTGATGTATTACGAAATATCTTCATCACTCCTTTCAAGACGACTTAATCTGTATTCCTTTAAGGGTTATAATTAGCAATTATCGCTGGTTAAGATTATTTTATCATAATCTAAATTTGTTAAGTGTAGATGAGCGTTTATTACTGAATAAGTTCTTATTAACCATCGTTATGATAAAAAATAGGGCTTACATGTATAGGCGATGTTAAAAAATATATTTTGAGCGTTTTAGTATAAGTTATAAACCACACTTTGTTATTGGAACATATAGATGTTTGCATAATGTAACAATTTGCCTCCATAGTACACTGGATGTTATTCCCTTGTTGCGTAATAGGTCGCTGAAGTGTTAGACCCATACAAATTGCTAATCATTAGATAAACACTGTTCAAAGCGGCAATTTTGTTTGCCTGCTGAAACGGTGCACAAACTAGGTGCACTTAACTAAATGAGTGTCGGAACGCACCTGGGAAGCACCTGCATCTTGATTAGTGATAGCACTTAGCTGCTTTTGCTTGACACACTGGATTAATACTCGCATATCAGCGAATGTGAGTCTTAATTAATTAAATTACTACCATATAATGACTATGCAAGGATCGCGCGGCCGCGCGTTCTGAAACTATTATTATATCTGCATATTAATTTTTAGACAGCCTGTAATTGCCAATTTAGGAAGAATCGCTTATTTCGCGGTGTACGAATATTTTACACGTTGCAACCATAATATTTATGTAGAGAAAACATCAGAGAAAGAAATTATATTTTATACAGATATTATAATGTAGGTGTCTATACAATGTAACACCTTGCAGGATATTGACATGTGTTACATAGAGTTAATGGTAATTGCATTCTTTCATATATGTTATGGAAACTTGTCAGGGTATTTATAAATAAATAATAGCGCCATTAACGATATTCAATACCTTTTATAGCCGTTAACCCTAAGTGATTAGAATTATTTTAAGTTATACGAGTTACTACGAATTTGTTACTTAATTGATAAGTGGTTAGGTACACAAATCATTTATAGTATTTGTCATGTTTTCCAGGCACTCCACGTGAAGTGCGCTCGCGTGAAACGAGTTAGTTTCACGGAGGTGCATCGATTGCTATATATAATAAAATAATCTAGAATCTAGAAGATCGGCGCGTGCCTTACCAACGCTCCGGCGCCGGCCCCGCCCACGGCTCGGGGCCAGTTTGCTCAGCACGAACTTACCTTATTCTTGATTAGAGACTTTTCTATTTCATAATTACTAAAATCATGACATACATATATTATACAAGTACATGCACTTCTCAGCGCATAATATCCCTACCAAAATCAATGTTTTATTTTATTATTTTGTATTAATGTATTTCTTTTTACACTATCGGGTAAAAAGGAGCGCGACAAATACACGCTTACAAATATCCCACATAGTGGTGGAAACCGCCCAAAATATCATCTAGTAGAACTCAAATTATCAGAAAACAGACAGGCGGACCGAAAGTATTTGCACTTTATAAGTATTAGAGAGCTTCTAGAAATGAAAATGCACTTCTGGCCATGGGTGCTCCGCATCCAATATATTTTCTTTCGGTGGGTGATGGAGACTCCAACCACGCTCAAAGTCAGTCCTCTTGTGTCCACGAGTAACCTTAATTTAGCTGATGGATGGACACAAAAAATGCAAGATGACGACGTTCCAAACAGTTAAGTAGGACTTATCATTAAAGCAGCGCTTAAGTATATGGCCGTTGACCTACTAGGTGTGCACCCGTGTATTGTTAGATTTGCATGCTACATTTTAGGATTAAATACACCATAAAATTGGCAAACTTTTTTATTGCCATTCACAAAGAACACAATAAGCACAATCTATAAAACATTTAAAAAACAGGAAACGGAAGAAGGAAAATGTACCTAATATTATACAAGAACGGCACTCTACATTCATTACCTTTTTTTATTCCCAATATTATAAGTAAAAAGCCATTTGGGATGTACCCTAGTTAAGTAAAGCGATTTAGATGGTCAGATGACGAACAACTGAGCCTCTTGATGACAGCAATTTCAGTCGCAGAGGCCCTCAACATTTTGTGTGTAGGAAAATTTCATGAGTTCTTCCAAGAGTACGGTGAAATTTTCCTGTGTGGATATCCTATGATTTACGCTAGAAATATTAAAGAAAATCGGATTAGAGCTCTTCTATTTTTATCATAAAAAATGTTGGCAGCATCTGAGCGAACGGCAGTGCACAGATTATATTTTCCGACGCACTACGGTCCGATGCCGATTATTAGGTACGGACACGGGTATTGATTCGAAAATAATACCTGGATCGATTAGGTTCTACGAAACAAGAATGTTGAACGGTACTCTAGGTGGGCATTTTACTTTATACTTATTGCATTTTCTTTATAAAACAATAACTGAACTTTTTATGACCTTTTTACATAGAGGATTAAACGTTAGCAAAGGTTTTTTTACATACATGAAAATTTCATATTAATTATAGGCCAAACTAAATGTTATCAGGCTTCGAAACAGTCTGAAGTCATCGAAAATATTTCTTATACTAGTAGACACGCCAGTTTATAGGCGTATATGTTTGTTCCCAGGAACGTCCTGTTTGCACATAAAAGATGAAAATATGTTTAACGAGACCTTATGTCAGTCCAACCAGTAGCGTCTTGATTTATGTGGCAGTCTGCCTTACACAGTATTTTATGATTTTTAATAGAGGGAAGTTGATAATTTTCATTGTAGCTCCTTCTTTTTTGCTTTCAACTAATTTCGTTGCAGGTTCCAAGATAATCAGCCATTCCTCAGGACTCGCCGAGGGTCAAACATCGGCGTCTCGGCTTATACGACAACCAGTTGCGTGTGTGTGTGGTGGGCCTTGTCCCTTTTGAAAAATACAAGCCACTAGAGTTTTATTCATCAGAGTAAACGCGCGAAAAACTATAAAGTGCCTCATAGATCAACTAATTGTAAGAGAATGGTACAAACGGCGGTAATGGGGCGCTCGGTTGAGGCAGCCGCTTCGCTATTTAAACGCTAACGACTTTTATGGCCTGTATGTATCTTCTCTTAACAAGGTTATAATGAAGTTTTGTTTTGTTCTTTAGTCGTGTTTTGGACCATATTAAGCACTATTTTAACTCGAGTACGGAATATGCGGTGTAATTATTATGGTAGAGATAACATTTTCAGCTATTAAATCAATTAATTTTATCGTAATTGGTTAGGAATAAATAACACGGCGAATGCTTTGGGTATGTTGGGGAAATATTTTGAGCCTGAACTAATGCCTAGATTTTATTACATCAATGACATATTCTTTTGTTTATCCAAATTAGATAAAAAATATTTATGTAATATCAGTGGGCAAGTAATCAGTCAGTTAACATTCAAAGAAAGAAATGTGGGAGTAGTAAAATTAACTGGTAGATAAATATTGGTGGTAAAACAGGAAACTTTTAAATACGGAAACGGCGGATAATTTCTGTACAATGGCGTGAAAGCTTGTAAAGCGGGGTTTACACTTCCAGGTGTTTGATATTGCTATTATACAATTTTACTTGAAAAACAATCTGTTGCTTTTAGATTATTCTGAAAAAAAACATTTTTACGGATTTTGTCGCGTTTATTTTATATTTTTAACGTTCCTGACGTTTCGGCTGCTTTACAGCAACCAGGGTCACGGGAGATAACATCAGTAAAATTAGTTTTATTTCAATGTGTAGTATTCGCGTTCATATAAGAAATCAATATGAGATAAACATCTTTTTTTTTTCTTATGTACAAAAAAGTATGTAATAATGTTTTACTTTTAAACTAAAAATCGTAACCCGTTAATGAAATATGGCTTTTGTGTATTGCGTTCGAATGTCAAAATGAAGGTGTAGGCATATACCCGTAGAACAGAATTTGTTAGCTCCTAAGAAATATATCCCACAGCTAAATCCAAAGTTAGTACGTACCTACCTATTATTAGATAAGTTTATAATATTCAATTGACAAAAACTTAGGTCGGGCTTATGGGCAGGCCACTTGCGTGACTGCGTGGGCGCAAGTGGGACGAAAGCGCTCGCGTGCGCCGCCCCTAGGGGCCTTCTATGCACGGCACAATTATGCTCATACGCGCCAATTCAACCATAACAATCTTGTGATTGTTAAATAAAAAAAAATGTGCAACATTTTCTACTTTTCATTATGTTAAAAATCCTTATAAATGTAGACTAGGTCTTTCTGATCTTGAACTTTGTATATAAGTAACGAAAAATATCATGTTTAATCAAATTTTATAAGCTGTTATTGTTTAAAAAATATCATATAAATGTATTATTGATCAAACTATGAAGGTATATATTTTACTTTCACGGCAATATTGTATATTCTAGAGGCTTAATCATTTCTCAATTTAGATCATAAAATACCAAAGATAAAAGTATGTAGGTATCTTTATCGTTCAATGTTTTAGAACTATTTAAGCTTGTTATTTTTTATTATATAATAAGATTAAACAGATCAACATCTTATAAAATAAACTAGACATATAAATATTATTTTATTTCAGTAGGCCCGCGGCGAGCGGGGCAGCCATAATATGCGCAGACGCAGGCAACCATAAAACAATACTTACTACCGAGTGGCGAGCTTATTAATTAAATTAATTTATAACGCGCAGTTAACATCTTGTTAACAAAATAATGTTCGCACACCCTTCCATTTTATTGTGAGAAATGGTACTATACCGCTTGCGTATATCATCATACGTGTACCTAGGTAAGTATACATAGTCTATATAAATAAAATTAGAAATTATGTTCGTCAATTATCTTTAAGTAGACTTTATATGGTTTAAGTGGAAATAGGCATTTAAAAATGTGAATTCTGATAATCTGTTAAACCTTAATCAACCGTTACCAGTAAACAACAAAAATAGTGTTAATCTCTAGAAAATAAATGTATTTCTTCTTAAGGAATAAAAGTTCTCATTTCCGCTAGATGCCTCTGGTAGATCTGCACAACTGCGAGCAAAACAAGTTGCGTATACCAAGTAAGGTTATAGGTAAGTTTAGGTCTCGAATCCTGCGCCGGGTGTGCGGGCCTGTCACGATTCACGCAGCGCGCATCGCGGACGCAGGCGCTTGCCATTTGTTTTATATCCGAGACATATCGTCGAGAGCACCCACGCCGCGCCTGCGCCGTGCGTGCAACAAACAGACTTGCCTGCTCGTTTGTTTATGTGGAACAATTTATCGTTCTCCTATCCCCATTATAATAACGGAACAACATTAGCAATAAGCTGCAGTTTCAAAGAAAATAATATATGACATATGCTGCATGCATAATATGCTCTCTATGAGTAAAATTAAATTATACTGTCATAGAAATGTATGTCTAATTATGTCATTAAAATTATAATATTAAAAAGCAATATTTTTAATTGTGAATAAGCATCATAACAAATAGCATCAGTGCCTATAATTATAACAAAGTTGTGGGTGGTTATCTGATTCAGATCTTGCATGGAGCACTAAATGTGCTGAGTTGGCTTTTTAATAAGTACAGACTACAAACACAAAGAGTTATACGTACATAAAGTATCCACATCTACTTGTTTTGTAAAAACTTGCGTCCAAAAACTGAAACCGCGCTCAGTGTAGGCATAACAAGAGGCGCTTTTACCTTGCGTTTAGATTACTATCATTTTGTACAAAGAATTTTTCGAATGTTTAAGTTTTTATGAACGTGACTGTACCTCCATTACTGCACCGGCGGCGTCATTGCAGATGTACCTAGTAACTTAAATTATTGTTCTAACATTCCTTCAGCTTAATGTCATGGTTATTAAGAATTTTAATTCTGCAATAATGTGATCATGGATAACGATTATCTTTGCACTATTGGTAGCGTGCAGAACAAATATGATAGGGAAGGTGTGAATTAATACCTTTGATAATAGTGGTGTGTCAATAGAGTACATCTCACCTTTAGTTACGTATCTTAAGATATATATTTCGTGATAAAAAAATGGCAACTATTATGAGCTGAGTCCTTTTTAAAGGATAATAAAAATGTGAGGATCACACAAATGTTATAACTTTACTCATATCGAAATCGGTAAAAATACAGGAGCTTTTTATGTGTCTATTGCACTTCAGTTGTAAAAAAAATTACAATATATCCCAATTAAACAAACATTGTATACTTAGCTAGCCGGCCCAGCGAACTTCGTATCGCCCCAGAATTATATACATCAGAAAATGAATTATCTTTATTCTAAGCTAACGCGGTCTGATTTTAGATTTTTCTCTAGCTTAGAGCAAGATTTGCTGTAAGCATCTCACGCGCTATTACCTACGTGGGTCTCAGTCGTGAGCGCGCTTTGCATATTTCAAGAATGCCAGTTAAATGCGTACACTACAGTTAAGTGAAATGGATCGGTGTTTATGATGGTAGAGGCTGTATAACTGCGGAGAACACAGCATTCCCACGTTAAAGTCTAGCATGGTTCCTTGAAGATCATCATTGTTTGCGGTACTTAATGCATTTATATTTATTGCAGCAATATATTTAAGCGCGCAAATAAAAGCAATCTATTAATATTCTCGTTAGTGTGCAGGATGAAATGAGTAACAGTTTGTGTAACCAAATAAAATACTTGTGTTTATAAATAATACCACTTCTTTTCAAAAATAATTTTTTCTATGTAGAGCGATATAGAGCTACCTATGTTCATGTATAGACGTGTGGCGTTCGTTTGTGAATTGTGGCTGCGCCGGCGAGCGCACGCTTGACCTGCGTAATTGTCTGCTGAGCCCAGCTTATAATCCCTACTATAACTCTGTAAGCTGCTTTATACCTTACGATTTTTATTGAATCAGAATGAATGAGCGGTGCTTAGTCTATGAACTTATGACATATCTAATGCCTAGTTTACTGTATTGTACATTTTAAGTAGCCCAACAGCAAGTTTTAACTTTGGATTTGAAATCTGGGGCTAAGATTCAACATGTTTTTTTTTATTTGCTTAATTTTAATTTTGTGAGAGACGTGGTCGCTTACGATGGGCCTCATAAGAAAGCTCAAGGTCGCTCAACGCGCAATGGAGAGAGGTATGCTTGGAGTTCCACTACGCGAATGAATGAGAAAGTAGGACATCCGTGACGAACTAGAATAACCGGCATATTTCAAAGAATTTCAAAGTTCAAGTGGCAGTGGGTGGGGCTTTTATCTCGAAGAACCGTTGGGGCATAGAGGTTATAGAATGGCGACTACGAGCCGGAAGGTGTAGTGTAGGACGACCCTCGACAATCCACCTTGTAGGGGTTGCGGAGGACCGTGATGTGTGGAAGTCATTATCGGTAGTCAGGTTTCTACCTAAGTAACAACACAACAGTCTAGGATGCACAAGATAATGTATAATTAAGACGATGTTGGAAGAAAGAGGATAACATTATAATTTTAGTTCAACACAAACTTCGCAAAGTGTAAATGTCTTTTCACTCAGATCTTGCCTGTTAGTGGTGGGGCAAAAACGTGCGGAAGTCTGCGCCGACTAATTGGGCTGTATTGAGACCGCAGAGGCGAGCCATCGTATCGATATTTCAGGTTTATGTCTCCATTTTGATTCACTGAAATCGGTGACCTATCGCTTTTTTATAAATTGTCGAAATCGCTAAAGAATCAATAGACTGGACTCGATTGGGATTTGATTTTTTTATTTATTTATTAATCCACCAAGTTTTTTTTGGGTATAGGTGCCAATATCTTCTTTCAACAATGATAAAAAATACTTTGAAGTAATTATTACTAGGCGTCCATGACTCGGGAGCAAACATTTGTGCTTATCACATAATATATGCTGTGATTGAAACCCAGCACCCTCGGTGCAGAAAGCACTACCTATCAGGGCCTCAAGACTGCCAACACAATCGATTCATAATCGAATAACAACCGCATAGTAACTGTCACTTTTGACAAATATTGTATGGGATATCTGTCAAAAGTGACAGTTACTATACGGTTGCTGTTCGATTATGTATCGATTGTGTTAGCAGACTTGGGGCGCTAGTCGCGGATTAAAAATGATTTACTACTATTTAGGTCAATTACAGTGTAGAGTGCGGAAGCTCGTCGGAGGCGTGCACTGCACGCAGTTCAGGCGCGTTAATTTTTCACGGAGCAGCTCGCGCCATTGTGAGGTGTTGAAATGGCCATTGTTTCCCCGACAATGGGCCGACAATGGCCGCGTATCTCTCAAAAGGCCGTGAGGCCCGACCTGGTTCTCTTGTATCTTCCTAGCCCAGGTCGGACCAGAGTTGAAAAGTATATAGCGATAGAAATATATAAAGTTCGGCCTTATTTGTAAAAAAACATTTTACCCAATTCACTTTGTGCCTAAAAATAAATGAATATCACCAGATGAATGCACTAACTAGCAAACTAAGCATCGCTTTTATTAGAGGCATCGTATACACAATGGACTGGAGTGATTCCCGTACATATTTACTTAAATAGATAGTAAACATCCATGACTTGGGTGCAGTCATTTCTGCTATGTTTGTGTCTACCGTCAGTGGCGCATTTGATGATTTGCACCCTGGGGATACGCGACCTGGACCTATAAAGTCTGCCATCCCATAAATTAACGACAGACAGGTAACGAGTATGAAAGGCGCCCAAAGCTGCGCAAGGAGCGGCGTGCGCTGCCCATCGCATCTGCCGCCCCAGACCATGGCCCACACGGCCTAAGGGTAAACACGCCACTGCCTAACGGGATTTGAACTCGGAACCCGAAAAGATAACAGGATCAACACCCTACAATACACATAATTTTGTGATTGAATGTTTGAGCTTAATTATCGCGGGTAGGTATATATGTACACCTGAGGTATATTCACGTGTACAGTATCTACCTGGACGCCAATGAATAATGGTTCTAAAACCCTTGACAGGAAATTGATTATTACATCCGCATATTATGACATAGGCATGCATTGGACGTCGCCCAAATCGGTTTGTCAAGGTACATTTTAGAAATGAAAAAGAATTCCCGCGTTTGCGGTTTGTACGTGGCTCTTTCCTATTACGTCATACCACTATTAATCCCTGTGGGATGGTGGAATCGATCAATTATTTTTCGCTCGGCGCGCAGTAAAAAGATGGGTGAGACGGCCGCATCGGTTCGCGGGAGTTGTTCCGTGTTCCTCCTATGACGTTTCACCCTATAAGTATTTTTTTCTTAATTCAACCGATTTACATCCCTTATTCAACTGACAGCAACTTTTTGATTAATTCTTGAGCCGCACCGATTGCAACGCTATAAAATAAAATACAAAGTCTTTGCAATCGATTGAGTTAGGAATACTGACGGAATAAGTTTTTTTTTAATAGCCTCCCCTTTAGGTCTCCGCTGGTCTATCATGGGCTAGTGGGAACGATTTACCAACAAAGAAGAATTAAAAATATATAAAAAAATAGAATGATGAAACGTCATAGGATGAAAACGGAACAACACGTTCGCGGATATTAAACGCCCGTCGACGTAGAAGGATGAAGCGTTCGTTCGGCAACGGTGATCCTTTTGACGGAGAACTCGCGTTGGGTCTGTGTCCTTATCGTAAAACCAATACCGCTTCGAATATTATACAATGACGTCATCTATCTTCAATAGCTTCTTCTACGCTGCATTTAGCGGCATAGATTGTGACTCTAAATGATATATTTGAAACATATGTTTCTTAAAAAAAACTGCATTGCTAATATAGTATAGACAAAGAGCTACGTGTTTAGCTAGGTCAATATTTCTGTTTAGTGATAACCATGTTCTCTCATGCAGTACAATTTATATGGAGGTTAGTTGGAACGTCATTTAATAATCCAAAATGTTATCGTTTTTATTTCTATATCGCCTAAGAACGATACGTTGGAATATTCGATAAGGAGTGCGTCTGAAGTGCGCGGGCGGTGGGCGGCGATGCTATCGCGCGTGATCGATGCAATGCCGCGCCGCGCCGCGCCCGCGCCATGTGTCACGCCGCCGCCGCGATCGAACTTCATCCAAGAAGGCTTTTATTACTTTTAAAAACTATATTATATGATATGCAACGAGATGTATTATTTTACAAAGTCAAATTCACATCAACTATTTTGTATAGTGTATATAGGCACTTTGTATAAATTTTTTTTGTTTATTTCAACCACTGGTTTGGAATTAGGAATAAGACCATGCCCTATTTCAAATTTTATTAAAATAATCTTATAAACTTGCAAAAACACACTTACACATAACTAAATTACAAAATATCTACACAAAACAAACATACTGGTGATAGATATTTGATTGAACACACGAAAGTCTTCTCAAAAGCAACAACGCGGTGTGGGGCGGGCGCAGCCGCCCGCATTAGTACCGGTCGGCGCCGGCGACGTTGATCGATGTCCACCCTGCCACGCTGGCGCTTCAGTTGGACCCCCCCCACTTGATGCCGTTGCAATAGACACTTTTGAAATAAAATCCTAATTACTGGGTATTTTGAAGATATCGATAAGGATTTTGATTGAATAAGACTGATCAGGTATCTATCTATCGTGAACGTCAAGAGACAGAACGATAAAACAGTTGAAGTTGAAGATATCTTATGTTTATGTTTATGAAAAATATAGAAAAAAAAAATACAAAAACGAATTGAGAACCACCTCCTTTTGTTGAAGCCGGTTAAAAAGACAATATCGATGAACACTGTTTTTATTTTATATCCGTCCGATATTGAATAAAAACTTCTTTGACTAAATAAACCTACCCCTCTCATACCTCTAAACTTAACAAAATAATCCTTTACCGATAACTCTATCGGTAATTACCTTTAACCGCAAACAAATGGCTAACATTTCGGTGGGCTATCAACCCACAAAGAAAGTTGGGCGGCTGTCGGAGTAAACTCAAGTTGTTTGTAACGTCTGAGGGCGGGGGTGGCGGCCGCCGGGCGGGGGGGGGGGCGCCCACACCGTGCGAACAAAGCCTTCCGTGAAAGCCTTCGGACGTTGATAGATGCGATAAGCTCGGATGCAAGTAAGCTGCATACATTTCTTGCTGCACTCTCCCGCTGAAGCGTTATCGTTAGGGTATTTTTTTGATTAATTATTCAACATAATGTTTGTTTAGAACTAATGTAATTTTAATCTTCCTAGATGAAATTTGATTTGTATTAATGTCGGTTTCCAGGCTATCTAGATTTGTCTGAGTGTCGGCTGCCACCTGTCTTCAGAAAGCCAATTAGTAGGATTGTGGATAAGCCATGAACGAGGCTAGTTGTTGGAGTAAAGTTTTTGAATTAGTTTCTTATGTTTTCTTATTTTGCAATAAATAAATATTTGTAACGAATTTTGTATTACCAAATAAATTCTAATTAAGAATGTACCTTTTAAAGTCACCCTAGAGCAGACATGTACTTAAGTTTTTTTTTTGGGACCCTTTAATTTTGGCAAATGGATTATATTGTCGCGTTGTTAATGTGCTTTTAATCTTTTTAATCGCAACACTTTATGGTGCATTAGATTTTGTGTCTCTGCTAATGGATACAGCGATGTACTTTAGTATTAAAATACTTATCAGTAGTGTTTATTATGAAATTAACTCTCCTAAAGGAGAGTTAAATTAACTCTCCTAAAGGAGAGTTAATTTCATTTGCAACTAATTTCCAAAGTATAGCCTTCGTGGTGGGATGATATAAAATGCATGATATACTCGTATATAAACCCACGTTGCGCTAGGCACGAAAACACGCTCGAGCCGTCTGCTCTGCGGCGCACCACCACAACGCTGTAAATGCATTTTCTTATAATTCAGAACCGTCACGTAGCCGGCACGTAGCGCAGCCCCGGGCGAAAACCCAGCTACACAAGAACGCAAGCGAATTTGCAGTTACCCCTTTTTATCACACGCCCGAACCTATAAACTGAAATAAGAAAATTGAAACGGAAAACTTACAAGTATTTTTTGAAGGATTGTTACATTTAAAATACTGTTTTGTATGTACGTTTGAAGATGTTTTCCTGTTAATATCAGTAACAATAAAATATTCGAAGAAGCGAGCGACTCATTGTGAATGCATGCTTGCACTTTCACTTAGGTACAAGTTCATATTATACAGTTACAGTTTATACAACTCACACTTTTGCCATAAACTGTAGTAGTTTCCACTTTTTTCTTTTCAGATACTATTATGTTTGGTGTCTGTGCCATATGAGCTTCGGATGCAAGTTTTACGTAAGCGAAACGTGAACTAGATAGTTTGCGTATTTGTCACTTTGAATGGGAAAAGCCTAGCAAGCGGCCGGTTATTTCTCCATATAAACTCGACAAATATGAAGATTTTAAAGTACCTACTTTGAGTTTACGAATAAACACACAGTAGATCCACAGTACCTACAGAAACATGTTTTATTACCCAATAAAAACGCTTTTAAACTTCGTTACATTGAGGCATAATTTATTGTGCATAGGTCTACTTAGCCGGACTAATTCATGATCGAATCCTAGCACGATCATACATTACGTTTACCTCAATAAACTGCAAAGCCTAATTAAAACGCGCTTGCAACGTAGATGCAGTAGGTAGAGTACCATTTCTCTTGCTCCTTTTAGACAAGTGACAGCGCGGTGTCATATCTAAGCTAGTGAGTGCAGAATTCGTGCGAATATTTTATTTGGGCAGTGTGGGGGTGACATAGCCTCCCTGCGCCTATCCGCCCACCCGATGGGGGAGTGGGTCGGCGGGGCGGGCGGGTGTTCGGGGCCGAGCGACGTTGATCGATGCACATCTTGCGCCGGAGGCTGCACCCGACGTAATTCATTAAACGCTGAAACTGCAAGCGGATTTTGAGTATTAAAACCATTTCTCAGGAGGTTGTCCAGTTTGGTTGCCTTTATGTATACGAGTGGAAGGTTCAAGCGGTTTGCTTAGCTGATAAAGTGAATAGGGATTAAGTTTAAAATGTGGGTGGGGATTTTCAGTCTGCACCAAGACTCAGATTGTAGGAACGTTGTAAATAAATTAACATAGGTACTATGTGAAGGAGATTCTAGAAAATAATATCTGACTAAGCACCCACCTTTTCGATTTATTTGATTATGACATGAATATAACTATGTATATTGCGCATTTAATGTTGTATGAGTATATTCTATAAAAACGTACTTACCTATTATTACTAGTTTTTTTCACTTTTGAATTGATTCATTCATTCATCATCATTCATTTGAGCATAATAATACTGCTGTAAGTAATATTCATTTTTGATATAAATTCTAATACAATCAAACGACTGATACTGTTCATTGAAATAAAACTAACTTTACGGATTTTATCGCGTTTATTTTATGTTTTTACGTTCCCGACGATTCGGCTGCTTTACAGCAGCCATGGTCACGGGAGGACTGAGGTGCTAGACGCCCTAGTGTCATAGTTTTATCTGAGGTACCCTCACATCTAGTTGTTGTTTGCGATCCGATCTAGGATAACGTGAAATTCTGTAGCAAAAACTTGCATTATACAGACGGTGTAGGTAATTAGTGTAAACGCGCGCTCAGTGTATATCGAGACTACACTGGAAGACGATGACACTGCGGTGGGAACAGTGTCTCTGTATTATATTGACAAAGTCTCCGTGAGCGCCCCCGTCGGGTGTTCTCAAAGCTTGCACATTACCTGCTGATATTCCAATATACCTACAGGTATGTTTATATATTAAGATCAGGAGACAAAAGCCGTGAGTCTGAACGAAAAGTACGTATCACAATGCATAATTATATTTATTTATTGTTACTAATTTTTTAACCAGCTACCCAAGCCTGCCTAGGCGTTACACACATTGTTCTCACATACCCAAAAGAATGAACTACGCAAAATGTATAAGATCCTTAGAACAAGCAACCAAGGCGTTTCGTGCTCGTTTTTCCCATAGGAACGAGAATCAGAGTGGGTGGTAAAGTTGCAGCTTAGCTTTTTGTAATTTTTTTAACGATTCATAAGTAATGTAATGGTTTAAATAAATATAATGATTATACTAATTGTACTTAAAACAAAATAGTCACCGCTAAAGCTATAAACGAAAAAATGCTGCAATATCAAATGTTGCCATGGCAACGGTTTTGTTGACAATTACATTATCAACATTTGTTTTATGTGTCAATCAAATGTGGATTATCTTGTTGGAGTAACTATACTTAGGTATTTCTTATTATGCAGCAACATTAAAAACCGATGTTGGGTTGATGTGTAAAAGTAAATGTTTAAAATGATAGCTCATATATATAAATTATTCGTAGTTTTATACAAAGAAAATACAATCGAATTGAAAATCTCCTCCTTTTTTTATGTCGGCTAAAAATAGTCTTTATTTAAAATCATACTATTTACTACTTCAGCTTTATGATATATTAATTTAGTATAGGTAGATATAAGTAATATGAAGATAAAATTGTCTAATCAATGCAAGTTCGTTACAAAGACGTGTTGCGGCGCGTGCGCATCCTGGATGATCTAATCTCTACATAAAATAGTACATTGTGTAGGTATGTCAATGTACCTACGCACACATGCTCATAAATGAATCGCCTATATATTCTTAGAGTTATAGTTCAATAGAATACGGGCATGAATATAAAAATTTATTGGAAACACGTGTAATGTAATAGCTTTGTGACGTAATAATGCATATATTGTAAATAATGTAGAAATGCAGACAGAAGACTGCACATCAGGGGTTTATCAAATAAAGTTATAGCTACGTACGAAGTAATATTTTTTATACAGTCAGTAATATAGGTAAAATCTCACAAAATTGCTTCCCCCCTACCCCACTCCCTAAACGAAATCCTGTATCATCTAATCTACTTCGCAAATTATTCCTGAGTATTAAGGCGCGGGTTACGTGCTACGTGTCTATATTATTATATAAGGTTTATTTTTGTATATCTGCATTTCTGTATCGCTAATAAGTAATGACCTTAAATAAAATAGCCCTAGCGGAAACATGCCATCCTAAAGAATCGTCAGTAGTATACAGTAGGTGCCTTAAATAATCTCACGAGATTAATTTAGCGGGTGTCGAGCCGGGCGCCAATGTAGACGTCTAGATGGCGCTACTGAGCACGTAACCAAGCGGTGCGCTTTTTATGTCACCGCCTAACTTCCCACGATAAAGTCCCGTGACGCCGCGACAGAACAAATCTGATAAAATATAGTTGGAAAAATTTAAGTAGAGACATAAGTGTTGCGTAACATGGGACGTCATGCAGTACCGTAAAATTTAATTCAATGGAAAAATTGAACTGTTGCATGTAACCTATTTAAGTAAAAGGGGTCCTACAAAATTTAACGTAAAATGAGTAATTTCAATGACTGAATAGTTTACTCTACAATGCTATCATCAAATTAGAGTCTGAAGGCCGTTGCCTAAGATTGGGCGTCTACTGTCGTTAATCCTGTTCATAATTTACCATAGTAAAAAAGTATTGCACATTTCATAATTAACGAGCGAATTCTTACGCCCGGTATGTTTTTATATTTCAGCAACAAAACGTTAAATAAACGTTAGATATTTATGTTCGTTGATTAGAACCTAAATAAATACTCGTAGAATAAGTTACTTGCACAGACGTAATTCTACAAAGCTGCTATCAATTATGCAACTACCATTCTAAACTTAAATCCACAAACTGCAGCGTATTCGGGTATTATCCTTCCTATTTCCCTACTTAATGGGAGACGAATGTCGTTAGAAGTCGCAAGTGCTCGTAAAATCCGGCGGTTTTCGTACCGTTTAGACGAGCACACTATCCTGATTGTGAGGACAACGTCTGCAGAATAGAGGCACATGCAAATATAATCAGAAGACGTGGATGGTTGTACTGCATTTTTGCATCACCGTACCATTACGTTATTCTACTCTGTGGTCGTTTGCTATGTGTGTGGGTAGCCTAGGCCGAGCAGTAAGCGCAGTTGGTATGGGGAGTGGGGGCGAGGGGGACGGAGACGACTAATTGACCATCGACTACATGCAGATCGCTAATTACCGTCGTCGGATACCGCGTTTGCAAATAAATAATGGCCGATACAATTATTTTCTATTACCCAAGCGCGGATACTAGATAACTATATAGACCAATCCTATGTACCGATCGTTGAGAGGTCGTTAAAGCATTTTTTATGGTAACAGTAAATGGTTGCGTGACTTCATATGTAAATAAAAAATGTTTGATATATATTTTATTTTTAATTCGGCATAGGAGTAAACATCAAGACCACAGTCAAGTCTACGACGACACATGCCACACACTTATTCTGTTAGATTGAGAGTCGCAGTGTAACATTGCCGCAGTACCGAGTTGCTGATATCTCTTTTTTTCTTCTTTTTTTTTACGAAATGAAATGCGATTGTGTGTCAGTGTCAGCTGACATTAGTGTCGTCCTGTAGACGAAGTATTACAAAAGTTATTGATATTTAATCCAATTCATAGATTTTATTCAGTTATTATTCGGGTATTGTATACCCGAATAATTATTTATGTGATTAGATTTTTGTTTGTTCAGTAAAAATAAATAGGCTTATTGGAAAATGGTTAACATTGTCGTAAGAGACTGGCATCACCGGAAATTGATACTGGCAGGTTGATGGCGGGACGAAAAAAAGAAGATATTGGAACTCAAGGCGGGAAAGGAGGAGCTGGGGAATTCTTCGGGGGAAATAGAAAAGCAACCAACTATTAGTGTTTTATCATAGTTTTAGTGTGACATTATCATTCTTTCTTTCAGATATATAAATTAACCCCAAAATGTATATAACGTATAATCTAAATAACACACCCCAACAAGTCAGTAAAGTATCCTCAACTTTACTGATAGGATTAGGATGAGATTTATTAGGCCTAGTCTTCGGATTAGGCCTGCATAGAATCTCCCATATTTATTAAAAAAAACCCATTTCACTTGACGTTAAGAACACGTACCCAAAGTTGGGTAAGGCTATTTTCTAAAAAAAAAACAATATCAGAGACTAACACCAATATAAATTCAAGGTGTAGTAATGACATTGACTCAAGAGCCTGTAGTTGTTACTCGTTATCTCTAACCTTACGCTTAAAACGTGTAGGCAGTACATATCGCATCGGCTTAGCTTAAGGTGCCATTTCAATACATTGTCAGAAAAATACGACATGTGTTCGTGAGTCGTGATCACTCATTTAATGATTATTCTACTTTGTTAGTCTTTACACGTGCCAAATTGCATGGAAACAACGCCTAATGTTTATGTGCACCTGTTGAGATAACACGTTATATAATAACATAACTGTTAATAGGTACTTCTGAGTTAGGTACGACAGATAGGTAATGGACATGACGTCAGTATTCACATAAATAATGAAGTTAAACGTTAATATTGATTTCTTATATTTACGCGAATACTAGGTGTAACAGAACGCATTGGGTGCGCTCTGCCACGTTCACAAATATAATTTTATATATCTATTTATTTAGAGATTTCATTGGATTGTTATACTCCTCATCAAATTGGAACTATTGATGCTCATTATGATTAGGGCATAGGCCTCTTCAATAATGGCTCGGAAGCCAGTCTTTAGTTGTATTAATCTAACAAACAGATTAATACAACTAAAGACTGGCTTCCGAGCCAAATAATAATAAATATTTGTAATAGTTAGTTTCCTGTAGTGTTTTAGTTTTGATTAAATTCATAATCATTATAATATTTACATCCGCGTATATTTAACATGGAATTTTGAGACTTGTTTTGATCTGGAAAGTGACTTTTTATAGTCACAATTTGTTGCTTGTGAAATGGATAAGTGAAGATTGGTATTTACTCTGTTAGGATAAATGGATTTAGGTATAATAGGCTTTAACTAAGTTCTCACAATTTACATACCTACCTATTTTATATTGATTGAATTAATTTTAGTCTTAGTAATGAGTTTTATCACAGTCTATTATAATTTCATACTTATAAAATTATGTTTAGCGTTATACATTGTTCTATATAAAAGGTATACAAAGTCGGTAGTGTCTAAAGGATTTTCGTAAAATGTTATAAACAGTCGTGATTCTTGTCAGATTTTATCGTAGAGATCAAATTTTCGAACGCCATCTATTATAGGAAAAATATATTATAGTTTTGACGTATTATAGTAAGTTAATATTACGTGAGGTAGCTAACGTCTAGCAAGTATTGGGGTTTGATTGGTTAAAAAATAAAGAAGTAACAAATTAATATATTATTATATATTCATAGTGTACATTTTGCAGTTTTACTCTTACATCGAGAACCTCCATCAATCGAAAGTCGTTAGAGAAAAACTAAATAAACTGAACTTTTGGTGGATAAAATGAGAGATTTATGAGAATAGCGGCTCGCGAGCGTATTGTTTTTCTAAATAGGTAGGATCAAAAAGGAATAGTCATGTATGTTTAGATTGATTTTAAGAAATTAAATAAGTATTATTACTTGGTTTTAAATTTTGTGAGTTTGTAAAAGCGTGCGGTGCGTTATTATATTCCCAAAAGTAAGGTTTTGTTACATTCAATCTGGGGGGTTGGAAATTAGATTAGATTTACGAACAATTCGTGTTTCATGCCAAAAAGAATGTTGTAGGATTGTTTAGGTGGTGCGAAACGCTGTAAAAGTTGGAGCTATGAACGTTAAGCAATGAGTTAGGGTGTGACGTATGGCTATTTAGGTGGTATGACGTATGTTCAATATTTTGTTGGGGCCTAAACGATTCGACAGTATCTTGGCGTGAAACGGTTTGTCGATGTTTGAATTCGGAAATTCATTATACGATCAGGGACTTTTTATGGGGGAGTTGTGTTAGGTTAGGTCAGAAGACATTCATCAGTATTAGCTGATCTCATAATTGGTCCGTACTATACCGGCAGCAAACAATGAATCTTCGTGGAACACTCTACATGCTCCGAGTTGTGAATGGTTGTTATTATGGATTTAGGTCTGGGTGGGATGTAGCAGCCATGCGGGCATATTGCTTGTTAGCAAATGGGGTAGTCTGAGTTGTGATAGGATAATGTATTCGGGTTCTTGGCGAACGATATGGGAACTGTTTCGTCTTGAAAGGCTTACATTATATCACTAGGATTGACCAGCCTCACAACCTGGTTTCCTTACATAGTTTGGACTGGCCTGCGAGAAGCCATGTTTCTTCATGTTTTGTTGCATCAGAAAGCTCACGACTCTGGTTCGTATGATAATTATTTCCAATTCGGTTAAAAACACTTTTCATGAGTAGGTACTCACACACATACACTCGTGCACAACCTCAATTTTCCGGAGTCAAATATTGAGAAATTAGAATATGCACTAGGTTGAGATTTAGGGGTTGTTTTATTGAAGTTATATATTTGTGAAAATATGCGGATTCATGAAAAATTTATTTCAGTTTAAAAACCGAGACACTTTCATAAATTTTGGGGGTTGATTGTAACAGAACGCATTGGGTGCGCTCTGCCACGTTCACAAATATAATTTTATATATCTATTTATTTAGAGATTTCATTGGATTGTTATACTCCTCATCAAATTGGAACTATTGATGCTCATTATGATTAGGGCATAGGCCTCTTCAATAATGGCTCGGAAGCCAGTCTTTAGTTGTATTAATCTGTTTGTTAGATTAAATTAAAGCAAATGGAATTAAATTCGTCTTTCATCCAATGTTTAGGTTAGAATATTTTCATTGGAATTATTGATAGTATGAGTCGCTTCATTCCATCGTCGTGAACTAAATATAGATTATATTGATATCTTGATACGTTCCGATATGTAGGGAACATTCATACTTTTCTATAGAAATATTGATATTCTAGAATATCTCATTGTTAACTAAGCGTAGATACTACAAATAGTGTAATCTTTCCCAATCCGTACAAAACTAGCTTATTTTTCCATCAAAATACTGATGGTGTGAAATGCCATACTACTACAATAAGTATCGAGCATAGATATTATTGATAGCGTTAACGACACCGATGCGTACGTGACTTTAAACGCTTGAATCTTATGGAGTTGAGGGTAGTAGAAATCACAATATACAAGTAGTGTTGGGGCTAAGTCGATCGGTCGGCATGATGAATGTATTAACGGAATTCACATATTCAATAGGATAGTTAGTGACTAAGCCAAATGTTAGGTAAATCATTAAGTTATCGAGTAGAATTCTCATAGCATTTTTGACACAGTTATATTTACGGGAATTTATCTAATAACAATAGAATAATTCGAATACTTTATAACATCTGGTTTTGATATTTTGGAAAGTAAATGAATTGATTAAGGAGTAATTGTTTGTTCATTATTATGTATTTAAAATCATTATTAGGATCGCTAATATTTTCGATGAATTGCGAAAAGTCCGGCAGTTTTACGTAAATAGTATCGACATCGGGACATCCCTAGAAATATTAGTGGTTGAGGGTAGAAATAAGGTGTTTGAGAACTACTATAAAAGGCGTTGCACGATTCATTTGGAGGTCGCTCTAACTTTTTACGAATTCGGTCCCAGGCAACACAAGCGATCATTGGTATAATTCATTGTAAGTAATTTTTAATTGGGTTTTGCATTTATATTTTCTTGGTGTTTGAATTGTCTATATTCTTTTCCTGTTTTAAATATTGTCTTTAATTATTAATTGAATAGGGTATTTGTATTGTAATTTGGGTTGTTCTTTAGTGCAGTGAATAAAGAGGGTTTATGTTGTAATTTTAAATGAATTTTAAAGAGTTTTGGGGAGTGTATCGCTTGTGTATCGCCTTTCCAGTCTTGGGTGAAGGTTCCCAAGAGGGTGTTATGTAGGGGTACGCCTCTGGATAGCATTCACAGTCTCATTTGTTAGGGCTGGGTACCTGGAACGCACCAGCGGTCGATTATGTCCTTGCCAAGGAGTCGATCAAGTTCCTCGTTCGTGGGTTTTTTAGCTGATAGAGGGCGGGGCGTCACGTGCGCGCCATGCAATTGCTTCCGCTTATCTCCAGTTAAAACGCTCCCGTTCGATCTATCTTATATATATGTAAATATTACCCAATCAATAACCCTGGGCCTCCAGATTGTCGCTTCCCTCCCCGACCTGCGGGTCACTTTGCGACGGTCTGGTAGTAGGGAACGTTAGGGGTTCTAGCTCCAACCAGGTCTAACCAGCCTTCCCGTAAAAGCTTTAGTTAGGTATTCTATCATAGCACCATGATTAGAATACATACATGTTTAAATGTAAATGTGAGTTTTATCTCTAGTTTTGCTGAATACACATTTAGAAGTGGTAGGTAGTGTAGGACTCTTGGCTAGGTATATTTCCATAGGAAACTTAATATAATTACATCTATTATTATAGGCGGGTAGGTTGATACGGTTGACTGGCGGTAGGTGCGGTTTATTGATTAGGCGGTTGGTACGGTTTGTTTGTTAGGCAATAGGGATATAGATTTAGATAAATTAATACGTGTTGGGAAACTAGGAATTTATTAGGAAACTTCATATACTTTTATTATTTTAGATGCGGGTAGGTCGATACTTGCGATTGGTAGTTGGTGCGGTTTGTCTGTTGGCTTTATGGACATGTTAGGCAATAGGGATACAGATTTAGATAAATTGATACGTGTTGGGAAACTAGGAATTTCGTAGGAATCTTCTTATACTTTTATTATTTTAGATGCGGGTAGGTCGATACTTGCGAATGGTAATAGGTGCGGTTGGTCTGTCGGCTATAGGGACAAATGTTTAAGTAAATTGATAGGTGATAGGATAGTAGGATTAACAATTAGGCAGGTAGGTAGGGACCCTTTTGCTAATCCATGGAGTTTCTCGCTCGCTCTTCTCCATTGGACTAGGTTTCCGAGCGAGTGGTAGATTCATTTGTGTGATAATATTAAATCAAGGTTGAAGTTTGATATACTTACCTACTTTATTTAAATGTATCTGTTTTGAATTTGATTATAATTTAATAACTTAATAATCTGACGTTTGGTTCAGTATTGGGATTCTGGATGGATTGAATCTGGTGGAAAGTCTATACTTATAAATTATATCGTAAATGAGTTGACATAGTGAGTGAATCTGGTAGATTTGGCTACACTATGGGGCGGTAGACCCTGATAGCAATCACTAAACAGTAGATGATAGAGTTGCTATCTAGCAGTCACTAGCTGGACTTATCAGTTTTGCATACTAGTCTTTGGTATTTTAAGATATGGTTGAATTGGGCGGGAGTCCCTATTAGTATTCTCTTCTCAAGTGAAGTAAGAGATACAAAATGTGACATGAAACCTAATTTTATCTGGATAATAAAGTACTTGGTAATGGTACTAGACTTGGAAGCTGGAGGATTCCTGATAGTCTCGAACTGTCCAAATGTTTGGATTGTTAAAGATTTAGAATGTTTGAATTATTAAAACCAAATCAGCCGGGATGCTGGAGTTTGAACATTAATGTAACAGCCGGGAAGCTGCCTGAATGTTGCAATGTTTATCTGCTTTGGTTATAATCATATAATTGTTTTTACTAATGATATAATATAATGTTATGGTCAATATATGTATTCAATACAATTCTATATTGACTTAGCGGAGGGAGAAGGATCGTCTGGAATGTCGCCTTCTACTAAAACAGGCGGGGCGAGGAGCTTGTTTTTCTTACCGCTATTTTTTTATACTTTTCTTTGATTATTCTTTTTATATTTCGTACCGCCATTCTTTTACTATTACTTCTTTCATTGAAAATACACCTAAGATAACTTTCTATCATAAACTTATCAAACTAGCTAAATACATCTATTATCAATTGAATAATATTAATTGGTGATATTAATGAATATAATTATTTTAGATTTAATATGTAGGTGCGGATAGTTCTAAGTAGGGTAAATTCATAGGTATACCAATCTTTCACTAAAAGAATTTAGGTTACTTTTAGCGGTCTCACAACGTATGGGTTTCATTATCACTAGACGAATCACTTGGCCAATATTAAACCCAGATCACAACTAAGTCTAAGGTTATATAATTAAGTAGGTAAAGGTATAAAATAAGTCGTTAGGTTATCAGAGATGTCTAAGATACAAGTAGGTATGACTAATAGGATACTTGGGTCCAAATGACCAGAGTAGGCAGGTAGTTAAGATCTTGATAAATAAGTATGAAAAATTTAGGTTAGCTTTAGCTTAGCTTTACAATGAGCTTGACAATAGGTATTAAATAGATTTTAATTAGGTTAAGCAGGTTAGGTAGGTAGAGCGGGGCGTTACATAGGTACATATAAAAGAAAATACAATCGAATTGAGCCTCCTCCTTTTTGAAGTCGGTTAAATAAAATAAAACTAATCATATAGATTTGATCGCGTTTATTATATATTTTAATTTTTTTACGTTCCCGACGTTTGATTATTGAACTATGACACTAGGACGTCAACCATCTCAGTCCTCCCGTGACCATGGTTGTTGAACGTAAAAAACGTATAATAAACGCGTTAAAATCCGTAAGAGTAGTTTTATTTCAATTATACGTTAATATTATTAAGTCTATCGAATATTGTGTTAAATATTTTAAGAAGGCCTTCGGTACGTTGTAAAGAGAATATTGATCTTGAGATTAAATAAATACATTAGTGATTAAAATTTTCTGATGATTCAATGAGTAATCGCATGGTGAGCTATTGAGTGTACAAAAAAAGTAGCACCGTAAACTCAGTGGCGGCGTAAGACGTGGGCGGCGTGGGCCACCGCCCACGGCCTCGCAGTCCAAAGGGCCACGCGCCTCGCGCCTCTAAGGGCGTACCTACCTATGCAACTTTCTTCAATCTATAAAAATATTCGGGATTCAGTTCTAGAAAAATAATAATATTTTTTCATACAATCTATCCTCTTGATTCACCAGTGGGCCTCGCAAAGAATATCTTGCTTACATCAAATCTTGCTCCGCCACTACGTACGCATAAACTCGATTGGTACAATCTACCTATATAACGTAAAGCGGTATAACGCACCTCTAGGGCACTCAAGATATCTACCAAATTTCAAATCTCTAGGTCTACGAGGATGCGGAAGTGCCGGGGGGGGGGGGGGGTGTTAGCCGGTAGCAGTACATAACTTAGCGATTACCCCTCAAAAACGAAAAAGTAGGTCCACGGGCATTACCAAGAATTTTATTAAATATACGAAAAGGTACTTAACAGAAAAAAAAATACTCCTGATACAAAGCAAATTAACTGTCTTTTTGGGTTCTCAATGCTGAGGTAATGAGTATTAAAATTAATAGGAACAATTAAATAAAGTGTAAGCGCTAATATAATATAATTATAGGTATTCTACATCTATGGAACTTTACTTGTCGACGTTTACTTGAGCCATCAAAGTGACCACGATGATGATTTTTTTTTCTACTTAAGATTTAATTATTGATTATTATGCTTTTAACTAGCCAGTTCTATTTAATTTTATGATAGTGGAACGTAAATCCCTGAACATTATATTAAAACTGTATACATCGATAGATATGGATTAGCGCATAATAATATATTATTCCAGCCCTTTTTTATGTCCCACTGCTGGGCACGGGCCTCCCCTCAATGTGAGGGGGGGATTAGGCCATAGTCCACCACGCTGGCCCAGTGCGGGTTGACAGACTTCACACATCTTTCTAGGGGTTCTCTCAGACATGCAGGTTTCCTCACGATGTTTTCCTTCACCGTTTAGCAAGTGATAAACTTGATTGAAAATGAGATTCGCACGTGAAAAATCCCAGAGGTGCGAGCCGGGGTTTGAACCTGCAATCCGCGTTACCGAGGCAGCGTTCTACCAACTTGGCTATCGCTGCTGCATAATAATTATAATGTCGTATCTACATATTCTAATAGAAACTAATCCTTGTAGGTGTTATTGAAACGTTTTCATTTTGTTTATGAAAACTCAAAATATTGCAGTAAAACGTAATCGAGAAACTATGTAAACATAAAGATTTAGCTAAATAAAGACTTACCCACTTGGATATTAGAAAGGCAAAAAGCGTCTGAAAAAGTTTAATCCTTTAGCTCACCCAATCCATATTTTCAATACACATTTTTTAAATATTCTGCTCTGGGATAGAAGTGATGCAAAGTTGCTATGCTATATACAAGCTATGTATTGGGATGAAGCTTCGGAACGAGTGTAACGTGTAAACAGTGGCGCCATCTAGACGTCTACATCGTTGCTTAGTTTAAATTAATTCGTACCACGTAAATAAATGAAATGCATCACTTCACGTAAGAGGTAGACAAAAAGAGTTGACCAATCGTTTTGTTACAAAAATAGTCCGGGATGATACATATTTGTTGGTATACTCATTAATAAACTGTTGTATTAGGGTCTGTCGGAGTGAGTGCCATTATGACGTCATTGCTGATCTACCAATTAGAGTAGTAGTACCTTAGTACTAGTCTGGACCGTATACACCGACTTTTGTTTTGGATTATTCTAGAAGAACCCTTTCATCGTGAACAATGACCTCGATTCTCAGTATAAAATTACTTATATAGGTGTTAAACGTCCATAACTCACCACACAAAGTTGGCGCCTACCGGGATTCGAACCTGGGACCTTCGGTATAGAATGCAGTGTTGCTACCATCTGTGCCAAACAGGTCGTCAAGATATCAACAGAGAACACATTAATTTAGTGCTTGTGAAATTCTAGTGACTGTATTAATAATATAAGTACCTACTTACCCGTCCCTTTGTCGTCGGGTTAAGCGGGTGACGGGGGTGTCGGGATTCGGCTGGCATGCAACACCGCAATCATAGCGTGCAGTACAACCGTCGCTCTTCCCTCACAAAGAATAACCGCCAATAGATAATGTAAAAAAACCGTAGAGCTCCCAACAAGGAGTATTTCCCTAGGTTAGAATAAATGGAGAAAAAAAAAACTTAGATTTTATTACACTTTAACCTTTTTTTGAATTAGCACTTAGATCACCAGTATTTTAGGCATAATCATGTAAATTAACAATCTTTCGATAAATTATTTTTTTCAATAAATCCTACTTGTGTTACAAGATACTTTAGGTTCAAGGTAATTTTACAGCGATGAGAAGCCCGCTCCGCTTATTATTCTTGCAGTGTATTTACTTACTGCTAGTTAGATAGGTTAGTGAACAATTTTAACAATGGCGCGGCTATTAAAATAAAAAAAAAAGGTAGCTGAAAAGCGACTGAGGGCATTGGGTGCATGGTTGCACCGAGTCACGCACACCCCACCGGATGCAATGACACGCAATGTGCTTGTCACGTGAGTTTGATGCGACAGCTTATATTTCAGGACCTGAAATGAATGATTTTTTTACTAACACAAACAGTAATAATAATAATTAAAATAACTTCGTCATACAAACACAGTAACTGTACGATCCCAAACGAATTTATTATGGGTATACCGTACAATGGACTGAAGGCAATACTAGGATAGAATTACTCATTATATAGATATTAAACGCCTATGCGACTCGTACAAACATTGATACTTATCACACAAAGTATGCCAGGTTTCGAACCCAGCGTCCTCGGTGCATACATCAGTGTACTAACAATAGTGCTAATATGTCGTCAACATAGTAAAGGGAGGGCGTTTTATCTTCCATTGGAAAAAAAAATAAGATTAATTTGATGTCACGTATATAAAAAAATACTCTATACCACGTGCTCTCCGTTGCTGGTAGCTGTTCTTTATTGAGATAAGTAGATATATTAAAAAGTCAAGCGGACATCGTGGGTGAGAGGATCTAACCCATGGTAGAGGTATGTTAACATGGCACCCATCTTTCTGGTCCCTTAAAATAGTAGTTAGTTAATATAATACATATATTAAGTAAATAGGTTTGTTTTATGTCATGTTTGTGACATTATAACACGTTATTGACGATGCGATGTCACGTCACGCGGTTTCCAAATGTCATGCAATATCGCAATTTCATAGCGCATGGCTGCATAGTTATAAAAAAATATTTACTTAATTATTTTCCAGACTTTAGTGTTAATAACTTCGCAGTTTTATTCCTATGAACGTGTGTAAATTTCTTCAAAGAAATTTCACTGCAACTCATTGAGATACCTAGCAACTTCTTTGCACTTGTGCTTCCAAATATGGTAGCGATAACTCATTTGATACAAAATTGTCTGTAGTGTCCGGATAATGTCAAGTATAACCGGAAACATTGAACTGAAGTCATTGAAACTAATTTTAATTAAGTACGAATTTTAAGCAAACACCTTCATAATTATGTGCAATTTGCACGCTAATAGAATAATTAAAAAAAATCAAACAACAAAGTAGAAATAAAACCTAAAATTTAACTTTGATACAAAGAGACGCTTTAATAAGAATCAGGTGAAATGGAACAAGAAAATAATAACGTAACGTTGAACATTACAGTGGGTGTTTGAAGTCAACGCACTCTCTGAAGATAGAAGCGTCTTCCACATAATGTTCTAGAAAATCCCTGCAGCGTTTGTGAGGGGGGCTGTGGGGATTTTGAAGCGCAGAGGCGTCAGGGGGCGGCATGATGTTGATAACCTGGATCGAGAGCGAGGGCGCAGGGTCGCGGACCCTGCTGCACGACCGCACCCAATCTGAACCTTGCTACCCTCAACTCTTGCTACTTAGCCAGCATAGAACAAATTAAAACAGAACTGTAACACGATTTATCTTATTACCTCCAAATTTGGCTTGAAATCATTAACGAAATGATTTTTTATATATATGTATCATGTCATTCTCGAGCATGCATTTTCTAATCAAATTCATAGATTTTTTTAAAGGCTAGCTTACCTAGCCTAGCTACCTAACAAAATTAAACTGAGACGCTTTCCTTGTCTTAGAGCATCGTAGACTTTGAAGAGTAGTCATCTATACTAATATTATAAATGTGAAAGTTTGGATGGATGGATGGATGGATGGATGTTTGTTCCTCTTTCACGCCCGAACGGCTGAACGGATCTGGATGAAATTTGGCACAGAGTTAGATTACAGTCTGGAATCACACATAGGCTACTTTTTATCCCGGTAAAATGTATGGTTCCCGTGGGATAGATTTTTTAATTTTTCATACTTTTTATCGCGGGTAACACCGCCGGGCGCAGCTAGTTGGTAATATATTTGATGATGACATAAAAAAATTTAGGCACTAAAATAAACTATTAAAAATATTTTTCAGTGGAATGTAACATCTGTGATGCTTATATTCATTTTTCCATGTTAGTTAACTTTTACATGAATTTTGATACTTCGCGGCGAGGGTTGTTATTTTATGTTGAGATAAGATTCCTCACGATGCGGTGCACGACATTAAATAGCTTGCGACGTGTTCCTTGATATATTGATCATGTGAATTAGTTTAAAATATAGTCTTACTATGAAAAAAAGTTAATTAACATAATAAAGTAATTAACATAGTATTCCCCAAACGTACTGCAGTACACTCAGATTTATATCGCCGATGTCATTTTAGTCCCTTTGTTATAGGGGGTGACTCTCAAGGCCGTAGCTAGGAATTCACTACCGGAAAGGGGGGGGAGGTCGAGCCCCAGATATATTAGTGAGTATCTATGTAACACGGTGGGTTATATAAGACTTTCGGGGGGGGGAGGGAAGGTTGAACTGGTTGCAGGTTCGATTCCAGTCAGGGAAAATATGGAAATGATCTTTGTTTAATTTGATCTCGTCTGGATGTTACCCATTAAGCGTGCTCAATCCCTCTCACGCCACAGATTACATAAATAAGTATGACAGTGACAACATGTTTCCTTTATGACGTTACGATTAAATTAAAAGTTCCTGCTTGCTCTACAGTATGCTGGGTATGATCGTCTGGTGATATTTATTTACACATTATTATTCCTAACACGTAAAATAGGAGCCTATCGAAACAAAAGATATCGATGCATCATAATGGTTCGCTTCCAAATATAAATCAAAACACAGTGTATGCGTGGATGTGGGTTCGTCGCCCAGCCTGCATGTAGAGCGATGTGCTGGTATCATGAAGGCATTGACATAAAGGGGCGCCGAAATTCCTGCACGCGGGTTGGACGTCCTCCGACTGTTGCGTTAGCAGGGTGAATGACTTTATTCGGCAAGTGTCCTCTGTAAGATAGATTACGTAAGAGTTTCAGCAAACTAGGTTTTTTCCGATAGAGTTCATATGGTTACGTTCAAACACTTGACGCGTACCTTTCTGCTGTCTTTTTTTATTGTATACAATAATCACAATGTAAACATGGCCTGCGCAAGAACTCTCAATGTAATTGAATCCCATAATTCATAGAAACTTCCTGTCCATTTGCAATGGTATTACAAAGCTTTATTTTCCATGATCACATAATATATGACTCTAAATCTATTTCATAAACATATAGTAAATTAATTGATTTCCGCTGTAGCGTGACCTCCAATTATTGGTTTTTTTTTTTACACAAGGTAAGGTCTACACCGGATTTAATTATTGTGGGTGCACTGCAGTGCACCTCTTCGAGAAGTACTGGTGTGATGGTGTATTTATGTCATAATTTCGAAATCAACAGGTAATGCTCTCCCTGTCTGTGACCGGCGGTTATAAGAAATTATTAAAAAAAATCGCCAGTCGAACACACCAACTTTACAGTCCCACACTAAGCAACGCTTGTATTATGGGTGCCGTACAATGGACTGGGGGCGAACCTAGTATATATTACTTATATAGATATTAAACATCCATGACTTGGGTACAAACCTTCGTGCTTATCACAAAAAGTATGTCCCTACCACGGGACCCTCGGCACAGAAAGCAGGGTCACTACCAACTGCGCTAATCAGGCTGTCAAATGCTGTCAGATTACAGAAGTAGATATATATATACTTACACTTTTTTTATTTTATCTAAACAAAAGTAGACACGTTCCTTGACGTCGTAGGTAGCTAAGCTACACTATGTAGGTGGGTATTCGAGGTTGCCTGAGAATTCATGTAAAGTCAACAAATCACGTAACGGAATATGTAGGAGGTACTTCTTACACCTACCTATGTTTACAGTTAATCTGAAAACTTCGAACATACCAAGTTACACAACAATTTACGCAAGTTTCATGGCGTTGTGTGTTGATTGGGTAAAATATTGAAGGTTGTCTGTGTTTGTTCCTTGACCTCCGTGAGTATTGTTAGAAGTTTTCTTTGTTCACACAATACAGACTAGGCGTATACAATTAATATTAGTTGGGTATTCTTATACCTACCTAGATACTTTGTATGTGCTAGCTATGCAGGAAACTCACAGCAGTGTTTTCATAATATATATTTAAATCTTAATATATATTTTTTTAAAGAAATCAATTTTAATGAGATTATGTACCTAAATGTAATACGGTATTGATAGTAATTGGTACGGGTACTAAATAAAGCATTTTTAATTACACACGTCTTTTCATAGAGTATATTTATCAATTATTATTTGTTACAAAATTACATATGAAAGTCGTAGTCGAAAACCGATAGATATGGGTATATAACTAAGGGTAAACTAAGCCTGGAATCTGAGCTTAATTAGCGCATTAATATAAAGATTATGTAAAGTCAGGATTTTGATAGGTCGATTACAAAAAAAAAACCAACAATATGACTTTAGCCTATACCCTATCGATTTCTTATTTTACGCGAATACTACACACTGAAATAAAAGTAATCTTACGGATTTTATCGCGTTTATTATTCGTTTTCGTTTATTACGCGTAACTATGACACTAGGACGTCAACCACCTCAGTCCTTCCGTGACCATGGTTGCTGTAAAAGCTGAAACGTCGGGATCGTAAAAACGAATAATAAACGCGATAAACTCCGAAAGATTACTTTTATTTAAATGTTTAGTATAGCCTTTCTGAATCACCATGCATATTAGTGCATAACCAAGAACCTAGCTAATATAAAGCTGGTCACTCGGAGAATAACATTCACTAGTTGTAATAAAGACTCGAGTCTGTGTGTATGGAAGTTAAGGGAACACTTTTATTGCGTAATGAATGAGAGGTCGGCGTACGGGCCCAACGGGTGGGGGTATTGGGCGGTGGTGCAGCGCCGTAGGGTTGGGGGTGCAGTACCATCCCCAGAGCCTTATTTCGGGTCATCGAGCCCGACCCCGCAACCAGCGAACGCAGCGTGAACCGCCTTGCAAAATTGAGTTTTCATCTTGTATTATTAATTTTTAAAAAAGTAGGTACTATTTTATATTAATCCTATGCGAAGCTTGCAGAAACACGAACACTGTTTGTATTTTAAGGCTGATTTCAAAAAATAAGAATGTTTCCAATACCCAAGACTGTGTTTTTTTGTTCTATGTAATGGTACGAGAAATCTCCTATAAAGCAATTTTGATCATTATTTTTGACATTGATAGAGGAATAACACTGGCAATAATAATAATTGATCATGTCTTTTTTGGAAACCAAGCCTTGAGGTAAATTAAAAAAAAAGGATCGATCAACTGGAAATTTCTGCGCTAATCAGGCCGTCAACCTATAGAGATATACCAATAGAAAGATACTATGTTAAAACGACTTTACTTAACTATGTTAAAACTCTTTATTGATGTATGTTTATATATATATATATATATATATATATATATATATATATATATTATAAATGTATGTATGTATGTGTCTTGAACACGGTACATTTTGTGTGATCGTATGGGAACAACTTCGATTACAGGACAGGCAGAGGTACGTATCTATAGACATAAATAATTATGCCTATTACATCGCTAATTTATTAATACCGTCGTAATAGGTATCACTAAAACTTATATTTAGCATAATATTGTGAATAACCTGAACAGTTTTATAGCGATTTTACAATGACATACGTTTTAGGTGAAACACAAAACGATGAGAATCACAAAATCATAAAAATCGCATAAAATAGACCAGCCAACAATTTGAATATTCGTTACTGGTTATTCTGGTTGTGACGCTAAGCTGGCCTTATGATAGTTATCTGAGTGCATTTTGTGACATTGAATTATAGACTAGGATTTTTAAAACGACAAACACGACTTGAACGAAATGTATTTTCTATGCAAAATAATTCTAATTATTTTCCGTCTTCACAATACACGCAACAGACATTCAAGGCTGTCTAATAGGTATATAAGATTACTCATAAACTGCATGAAACCAGACATATATACATACATACCTATATATATTTTTATACGTTACATTCTGTAGGTTTTAGTTTTAATATATCAGACTCTATTTTCTCTTATTTGAAGTATTTAGTTAAACTTGGCGTAATGATAGCTGTGTATCAATTTGTATTGTAGTTTACCGCGGGAAACTCCAAAACCAAATGTTCTCGAGATATTTTCGCGGGAAAATATAAGTAGTACATATCTTGATAAATATCTAAAAATCATAGTAAGGACGCGTGGAGTTATATATGACTAAGAATTAGTATATCGGAAAAAGTATTAAATCTCAAGAGTCTTGGCAACTTGGCAGTGATCAATTACTGAAACAGTTTTATGTATAAGCATGATCTTTGGAACGTAGATAACCTTGGGTCTGGCTCAGCAACTGTTAAGAACCATAAATAAACCTTATTATGCGGCTTATTTTTATTATTTCTTAACCCCAACATTTATTAGTAATAGCACTATTAATAGTGGAACGCAAAAAGGAGCCAATGGAAAATACAATAAGCTAAACAGGGAACGCAAAAAACTGAAATATATTAATGCATCCGATAACAATAATCTTGCACACATGCAACATAAATTTGCAAATTTATTTTTTACATTACAATAACTTACTTACACACGTTTGTTTTGATATATTTGTTCTGCAACTGTTTCGTATACGTTATATGATAACAGATTACATTAGTGTTACTAAATAACTGCTACCGATATTGTTCATAGATGTTACCTACTACTAGGCATTTTTTAATCAATTAAAACACATATGTAAGATTATACAAACTGAGTCGATAGCATACTCTAACGCTCTTGAAATCCTTAAATGTATAAGACTGCAAACACATAAAGGTTTGTTTGTTGTTGTTAAGGTTCAAATTCTCACCAAAATGTCTTTGCTAATCCAACGTTTCATAAATAGGTACTTTCTAATATAATTTAGCTTATTGTTCTCGGCCCAGAGTTTGAAACCCCGAAGTCTGGTGTTGTTGCTCATTACTTCTGGTCCACAGCTCGACCCCCCTACGTGAATTCCTAGCTACACGGCCCTGGGCAGAGGTGCATTGCAGTGCACCCACATTTTGCCGATGGTATTTTGTTCCAATGTTATAGAGAGTCAGCCGATTGCCTTTTCAATATGAAAGAGGATATAGGCTAATGTCCACCACGCTGGCCCAATGCAGTTTGGTAAACGTCACTCGACTTTTGAAAGACGTGCAGGTTTAGTTACTTTAAACAAAATAATAAAAACTATTAGATATTTCGATGAAATCTAGCACCTATTTAATAAGCTAACACTGTTTGTGTGGCCGCGGCTGCACCGCTGCGCCTATTAATCCAATGCTCGCGCAGCGACAGGTGAGCCGCGATAATCTTGCGCCTGCGCCTACAAACGGCGTGACCTTTCCGTAATTGAATAGCCGTGCTGGTTGCGAACGCTCGCACGCACGTTCTAAACGCACGCGACCGATTATAACTCGTATAATTGCAAAAAATAATCCTCTCCCTTCATTCCTAATACAAAATAATGAAATTTTTCCTTAAACTACTTTTATAATGGATGTACACTCGATAAGCGCTAACAAAACATTGTTCATGTATGATATGAAAATAAAAACACAATAAAGGTACGTTATTTAAAAGGCTCTACTACATTTTCGATAACCCCGCTCTTAGATATAGTTTATTTGACATTTTACCGGCTTAATTCAGGTACCTATACATTTCTCTTAATTTTAATGTGCGTTTAAAATGCATGTAGGTAACATTATGCTAGGAATTATTTGACATCGACTGACCAGAATTTGAGTGTTGACAGTTGACAACGAAGCTATATGTGGATTATTTTCACTGTGTGTTTTCAGAACTTCTTATAATGACGTTATTCATTGAAAAGTTGTCCAGCGATATTATGACCGGGAGATCTTATTCTTGAATCATCCTCAAAATATTAGAAAAAAAAAAATTAAATATTAGAGTAGGATATCGAAATTTTATTTTTATGGTGTGGGTAACGCAGAACATTCACCAAGTTTGATGTGCGGCGAGGCCGTTACCGCACATGATAATTGATTCATCGGTGTGCCGTTAATCGGCTGGAAAACCGCTTTACTGGCCGGTGCACATTTGGATTTTTCTCCTTTGATGTGTTTAATAATGCATGTGTCGGATCGCCGCTCCCATGGTGTCCACGTGGCTGGCGAATTTATGGACTCAACTGATGAACACGCGGCACACCGTGCAGGTGTTTTGATCCTGGATTAACGTCTATTCGGTTATGATATAGGTCAGTTGGATTCGCGTTCAGTCAGATACGTATGCAGCTCCTAAGGTTTACATACTACGAACCTGTTATACAAATGCTTTCTGCAGCGCAGTACCTTAACGCAGTATATTAAATTTATTATTGGTAAACCAATACAATACACAAAGCAGTGATAGCCAAGTTGGTAGAACGCTTGCTTCGGTAACGAGGATTGCAGTTTCAAATTCCGTTCGCACCTCTAGGATTTCTGGATTTCATGTGCGAATCTCATTTTCAACCAATTAATCACTTGCTAAACAGTGAAGGAAAACATCGTGAGGAAACCTGCATGTCTGAGAGAAATCCTCGAAAGATGTGTGAAGTCCGCCAACCCGCACTGGGCCAGCGTGGTGGACTATGGCCTCATCCCCCTTGCATTGAGCGGAGACCCGTGCCCAGCAGTGGGACATTAAAAAGTGCTGGTATGATTATAAACCAATACTATTTATGTAGCGCGCATGTTACGACAAAATTCACCAGTGGTAAAAGCTTATACATGTTCTTGGGCCGAAACTAAAATTTAAATTGGCATTTGTATAAAATTTACAGACGAAACTGTTTTATTTATAGAGTATCGTTCCAGTTTCATTGCACTGGGTCAGCGGTAGAGTCTGTTTATTGATTTGCTAACGGGCTCCGGTTAATTTTGGCAAGGTGGGCTGGGCTAGACGGCTGATTCCCGATCCGCCGAAGACTGAGTGAATGCATTTTTCAAATAATATGTGTCTGTAGTATGGTAGTGTTTGTTATTTGGGGAAAAGCATAACAAAGAGGTTATCTTTTCGAAAATAATATTATTTAGGGAAACCACTATAGAGGATTTGAATTTTAAATTTGGACATATATTAAGAGTAAAAATTGTATTTTATTTGGGCTATTTTATGCAATAGGCAACTAGTGTACAGGGCCCCAAGTCTACTAACACAATCGATTCATAATCGAACAGCAATCGCATAGTAACTGTAAACTTTGAGAGATATCCCATACGATATCTGTCAAAAGTGACAGTTACTATGCGGCTGCTCTTCGATTATGAATCGATTGTGTTAGCGGACTTGGGGCCAAGAACAGGTGTAAAGATGTCGACGTCGTAGTCCCAGGTGCCTGAACACACATCCATTGTACATAAATTAAATACTTTTATTAACCCAGCACTAAGTGTACCTAGCACTAATTAGCTTACATTACTAATAGATATATCGCGCAGGTAACTGTATTGCTTTCTAATAGTTAGATAATAAAGTTTTACATTCAATTGGTACGTTCATGAGCTATTCAAAGAGACTCCGGCAAAGAACGCGTGTTAACTATTAAGATGATAATGTTAAGATGGAATAGATCTCGAATGCTTATATGATATGTGGTGGGAAAGGCGGTCCGTTTACAAGTATGCGTTTAAAATGTAACAAAACACGTTGTTACACTCTAATAAGCTTAACCTTTTGAGTTGCACCATAAACGCAATTAAATAGTTGCACGCGCGATCCACGCACCGTACACATAGATATGCTGCAGTGGAACTGAGAAACAAGTCAATATACAAAAATGATATATTATTATTATATTGTCGAGACCCTAGGTCTAAAAAAATTGGTTGATACAAGCGGCGACCCAAGATCCGGGCATTTCCTCGCTCAGCGAGTCAGCGAGTAGCTTGTGTAGCGAGTGGCTATTCAGCGAGGAAATGCGGTTAGCATCTTGGGTACGTTACCACATGGGTCAATATTTTTACACTTTTTGTAAATATTAAGTTAGCAGTATATTTTTCTTTATTCTTTTTAATTTCTATTTTTGTTGTACATATTATGTAAATTAAGTTCAATATACGTCTCGTTGTATCTACGTCTGTAAATGTTTATAATTTCTATATTTTATTGTGATGCATTCAAACCGAATCTTTGGCCCTGGACCAATATTGGCCACTGTTTAATATCTATTTAGATATACCTATCCAAAAAAAACATTATATGTATTCTTCGAAGTTAAAAAAGTATGCTTTACCATATTTATATATTAATTTATATAAATCACAACTTGTTTAGCATACGTAATTTTTAAGTATGTACCTACACTAACACTCTAGGGATGTGTGGGTTCATCGAACTTATTATAAATTCTATTAAACCCAGACATTTTGTACACCAGTCAAATTAATAATTTAGTTGTGTCATATTATAGACTTATTGTTCGGTAAACTAACTGTTTAACTTGACACACCATGTCAAATAGGTATGCGAGTAAAACATGATCTGGATCAGGGAATATGATGACAGCTGCAACGAGCGTGTCATTTGATCATTTTAATTATAAGTACACAATATAATTATGAGGTCTGTATAATTGTCTCCGAGAATACCAAAACATAAATTTTCTTCACTAAAAAAAATGTTTAACAAAACTTTGAACACTAGTACACTAATATCGTAACATGCGAACTATGTGTTACTCGTAACAAAAATTGGTTTGTAAACCAGTAACGCAGTAGTAAGTTTTATGTTCAGAAAATTAAAAACAAAATAAAGTTATTTTGGAAATAACCAAAAAAGTTTGACTAAGTCGTTTTTTCAGTGCTGTAATAACATGTGCTTGTTGTGCACATGTTATTTTGTTCATTTGGTGAATAGAAATTAGGTTAGGTTAGGGTGAATATTAATTACATACTGCGTTGTTCCACTCAAAAATATCCTATCTAATTTATAATCTACTCAAACTCAAAGATGTGTTGCATAGTTTGTGAAAAAAACATTGGTTTTTACATTTATGTTTGTATTTAGTGTTTACAACAAAGTAGCCTTTTGCAAGCATTGCAATGCTGATTGCCACTACTTTATAAATAATACAATTTTTATATAGGAATTAGGTGGATGTCGATCATTTGGTGTTTAAGCGGGCTTCATAGTTCTACGGACCGTCTCCTAAGTCATGAAAGGTTTGAGGCAACCTTTCATAAAATTAAACATATTATATAAAACATAATTTAATTTCAGTTAATTAACGGCCGTGTTGGTCGTTTTAAAAGCACCGGTGTGTAAAAAGTCTTGTTTTATCTTGGGGCGGCCACGAGCGGAGGCGCGCGGGTGCGTTGCGTGAGCATGCTTGCGCACGCGCCGCCCCACGCAGGCGGCGCGGCGCCAACTTTTATGTCTTTCAATACCACACAAGCAATAATTTGATACTTGATCTGCTCGTAATTACCATTTATAAAATAAAACCTCAAAACTCTGCTACAAATGATTTGAACGGTGTTAAGTAAATGTTTCCAAGATTTAATAAAAATGAATATTTATTCGCTTTTACAGCATGAATTGAATACTTAATTTATATATGGAGAAAGATATTTCTATAACGCCTTTTAAGATTAATTTTCAACCTTATAATACAGCACCATTCGGGGCTTCTAAGATCGAGCCCTTGGCCCTTAAATGTCCTCCTTAGACATTTTTCTTGCCCGGTATTCTGCTACGTGTATGGCTCTTTCCAGTGCTTTTCATGAGATCGTCTGTGAGCTGGTGGAAAGCAGGGCAAGATATTAGATGAGCCATTGATTCTGGGTCGGTATCGATTAGGCAGCCATTCAGGTACTCATAGAATTTTAAAATATACTGATACAACCACACCTTATGAGACAGAAATTGTTGATCCATCAGTCAAATAAGATGTTAAAGGGGTATATCAGCAAATTATTCAATATAGGCTCTAGGTTTTATAGAAATACATTCAGAAATAAGGTTTGATAAATATTGAAACTTCGGCCTGCCTGTTTCGTTAATACATGTGTGAAATTGTTTATTTATTTTATGCGTAAGTTATAATTTATTTTCAATTATTAACTTTAAATTATGTACAATGATATTCACAAGAAAAAAGCAAAAAACCAATAGATACTTACTAATAGGGAAAATAAACAAATAAAATAAAATAAAGACGTGGGTATAAAAATTAAATTGTATCGATAAAAATGCCTTTTTATTTTATAAATGGTGTGTCCGTGGAACTAGTTTCAGATGTACCGTAATTCTATAATAGATCCGATGTGTTAGCAAAAGGTAAAATAGACTCTATTAATACTGCTGATATTCCCTATGCGACTGTAATAAGCACGCGATCAGTTGCAAGGAAAATGAATCAAGCGCAGGTGTTGTGACACACGATTCCGCGTCGATCCGAGAATGTATCGAGTCAGCAGCGCGGTATCGAGAATCGAGCCGTGCACTGTGTGAACGCGCCCGCACATTATGGCGTTACTCATGTTCGTGAGATCCGATCATGTTACAATACTTAATATAAAGGAAAGTTCCTCCGATTCCCAGATCCGGAAGTGTATTCTTGTTACAATCTCGTTGTACACTACCCTTTAATTTGTTTTGTGTATTTCTTTAACTGGGTTCAGTCTTATTAACCCCTGATACAGAACGAAGGCTGTTATAAGTTTCAGCCCGTTGTCAGTGAGTCCTTATTTTGCATCCTAGCTCCTAAACAAATGGACCAATTTCGACAATCGTAGCAGTTTGATTAAGCGGATGGGTGTCATGAAGTGGGCGTTAAGGGACACAAAACCAAAGTCCCAAGTCTAATATTCAAACAATTTTCGCATTAAAAATAATTCGGTCTAACCGACGGCAATTATTTTTATGCACTGTTTAAATAGGCAATAAAATACCTTTAAGCGCACCATAATCATTTATGTACCTATATGTTAGGACAGGGCTTCATTATTACAAATTGCACCACGGAGGTCAGGGAAAATGTTACGAGCATTATTAAAATGTGAAACTGAATGTGTGTTGCAAATATAGCAGGTGGAGGAATTTAATTATTTATAAGCATAAGTCAACACGAAATCCCGTAGGCTCCGACCCGGCGACGATAATCGTGTCGCACGTATTGTATGCAGATTTCCTTTTCTTTAAAGCGTTAACTTTACTTCGGCTCCGGGCGACATAATATATTTTCCCTCACCAACATGGTGTGGCATAACGATGTTATGATATCATTATTTTGTCCCGGAGATAAGAACCGCCGATATACCATGAATGTTGTATGCCTAGCACCCTTAATAATGTGTGTAAACATGTTCGATTTATGTGTGTTTGCTATTTAGATAATGGCCATCATTTTCGAAATACTTTTTTTTTATTTTTTATTTAATTAATTTACCAATATACGCCTGAATTTATAAACGTGCTATCTCTTTATCAAATGTCGTAGGTGTAGTACTGCGCAAAGCAAAACTCTTGTGCGCAGTACTATATGACGTTTGATAAAATTATAAAACGTCTATGAATTCGAGGGTTAAATTTTAACCGATGAATCAGTAAATTATATGGATCACGTTGATATATAAAATAATTGTATGAATGATGTTTGATTTTATAAATAAGGCGAACCAGGCTTAGTGCAGGGTGACATTTTTTAAATGGCTAATAATTTGATTTATTGCTTTGGGAATGTTATTTTTATAACTTACTGTTGGTCCTGTCGAAATATTTTACACAATTATTGTAGAGAGAGAGAGAGGAGTACAATAAGTAGCAGTGCTCTCAACCCCTTAACATGCGTGTGTATACGATATTTTTATTTAAATTCTTTCAGGTAATTAAATATAAGATATTATTCGCGCGCAAATCCCATAATGTTTATTCGCCTTTGGTAATTGTTTTGTACGTTTTATAATATTTGCATATCACAAAGTATAATCACAACTCTTCGTAGGTGGAGAAAAAGTACGCTGATTACATTACCCTCATTCTACGTTAGTGTTAAATAAAATTAGGATTTAAAAATGCCCTTGTAATCATTAGTCAGTTTGGAACGAGACGATTGCGTGCTTGGTGGTGGTCGAGGTCGTAACTGCAGTGGACAATCGATTCATGGTACCAATGCGGCATAGTATGCGACACTATAAATTGAAATCGAACACAAACTTTTAAATACACACCCTCAGTGTCCATTGGCGCTGAAAGCCAATAATGCGAAATGGTGCAGTAACAATAAAGGCAATGTATTGATAAGCCCACCACAATACCAACACGAGCTTTGTTGCAATGTTATTATAGTAGGTGTCGTCCCACGCGACTGATACGATGTATCGAATGAATCGAGTGACATTTTTTATGTGCGAGTTAATCGATGCGTGGCGGAACTTTCTGTGGGCCTGTTTAAGTTTTGAATTGAATGATTCCTGAAATGATAACTAACTGAAGCTAAACATTTGATAGTGATCTGTGCCTTTAGTATAAATGTTTAATTCATTAATTATTTTTAAATACATGAAAAACTGCGTAAACGAAATGATAAAATATTAATAACCGAAATTAATTATTACTTAAAATAATATTAAAATATTGTAGTACCGACTGTACCGTATAAAATATATATATAAAGAAAATCGTGTTACTCAAGAGCGGGTGTGCCGATCTTTATGATTATATTTTTTTTTAATTTTCTCCTCCCCTTATAGCAGAATAACTATTAAAACATGGGAAACATGGGAGGGGAACTAAAAAATAAACATAATTCATATTCTTATACATTTGAATCTAAGGCCGTACGAAGTTCGCCAGGGCAGCTAGCTACATACTATAAGAGAAACAGTAATGTATATTTAAACATTACTTATAATAAAAGACGCTATTACACGGCTTCAGGACTGGGTTATTCCTCACGGTAATGTAATGATGTGTGCCTATAAAAATATATGAATATAAATGAAAATGGAATGTAGATTGAGCAATAAAACAAAATAATTATTCATAGCCGGCGTTGCAATTAATTTAGTTTTATTAATTGCCGTAGTTAGTATTCTGTTTCAACGCTTAACTATTTTTATCATCATAATCTTTAGCGTGAGTATAAAACGTCATAACTCTAATTCATTAAGTTACCTATGTACACAGTGCATTTGGCAACGGACTAGCGATAATCTTTATTTCGGAACTAGACTTTATTACATCGACTTAAACATTAAAATAGGGTGTTCCCCTGTAACACCTTTGAAATTACAATTGTAAACCTAGTGACAATTGTAAACTGCGCTCTGTAACTTATTTTTGTTTTCATTATCAATGTATTTTTAGATTCGAATGAAAATTGACTCGGTCAATATCTTATAATAAAGACAAATGATCAAGTTACAATATTAGCGTAGCAAGTAGAAAAAAAAACCGAATGTGAAATTTGTACAAAAAACCTTAAATTTATAGCAACAGTTTTTACTTAACTGTAACTTTTACAGAGATTGTTTGAGATAAGCAATTAAACTGCATTAAAATTCATGTGATATCGGAATCTGACCATAGCCGCACTTTGTAACATGGTTAATATTAGACAAAAATGATGGTACCAAACATGAAAACCAAACTAGAGACCTCTCATTTCAGTGATCATCTCGATAAAATTAGGGCCTGTCCGTGATCCTATATTATAGCTAGTCCGCGACCACACTGTATAAGCAAAGAATCACTCACGCATAATTGCAAATTACTCTGAAAAAATATGACCTTTAAATAGCACACGTATTTATAATTAAGGCAAACAAGCCGTACCGGCGACAGCGGGGCTCTCACATTTTTTCCATCAACTAAGTTATATGTAGATTGCAAATGCATTACAAGTATTAATTTATAATTTGCCTTGCTGATTTTGTTAATTTATTACTGTTTTTGTTAGGTAGCATGCGATGTAATTTAAGTTTTTTGATAATCTAAGCTACTTATAATAATAGATATCATAATTCTCACAATTCAATTATCATTAATGTGTCTCTATATTGTGTTGCTGATTAAGGGATATTTGTCCTATCTAATTCTATGAGTACATAACAATAAAACTTTGCTTAGCGAGTTGTATCATCAAAGTATTTATCGATAGCTTACAAAAAAAGTTAATTAAAAAATCAACAGGCGACGAATGTCTAATCGTTAGTAATTATCTATGGCAACTAATCTATTATTCAGTTGGATGAGGACTATTGTGCAATGTTACGCAAATACCTGTACCTACGTGAGCCACACCGAAATGTTCTATAAGTAAATGATTTGTAAAAGGTTAATGAAAACATGCACTACAATGTTTTACTGTGGGGGTTCTATCGTATCCGGTGACTAAGAATATTAAATATTCGATAAACGTGACGATACTATCGATTAAGAGTGAACTTACGGCCGTACAAAACGCAATTTAATTTGAGTTACTTTATTCGACGCACATGAACAATTTTAATTGTGCATAAGAAGACTTAAAAGCTAGTTAAATAAAGTCCTATTTAGACTGATATTTAGCCAATTTTTGAGTCTTCTTTAGAGTGAAGGTAATTTTAATGAATAAATTCTAATGTTGTCAGATATTTTAATATTGGTGTTTAATAATTTAATTCGTGTAAGCCAAGAAGGCTTGAGCACCTTATTACCAAACTTAATTGTAGGACTTAGAAAAAAAAAACGATCAAGAAAATACTGTATACCTATAGGTAGGTAATACATAGTAATTGCAGATTGTGTCAGAATGCAATATTACGACTCATCTTATAATTCTTAGTTAAAACTGCGTATTTCCCAACAACGTGTGAGTAGAAAATAAACAAGTCTGCGCTAATTACTAAATTGTCATCAAGGTATGGTCAGTAAATTCGCTCTAATTTAGATGTAGAATGTCGTCACTCCCCGACAGACGGACGGCTTGACGTTTTAACAAACTACATGTAGTAATTGCCCATTGTGTATTGCCTACCTACCTTCTAATTGAAAAACTTATGCACCGTTCTGTATTCTGGATACGTAGGGAATGACATAGATAAATACTTGTATTAACTTTTAACTTGTTTTGTGCGTAAAAAATTCTTGAGACGTCTTGAGCCTCGTCATGAGAATCGTATGTTACGTATGTAAGTAGGTATCCAGGTAATAAGATTATGTTTAATGTTTTTTAGGATGGAATAGGTACTCTTACAAGTTATATTTTGGGTGAAAAATAATTTAATAAGTAGGTACATGAATAAAACAAGCTTAACACGCAACTGAGAAGTAATAAATCAAAGATAGCCCTTTGGCTTTGACGCAGTCGGGTAAAATGAAATATTTATTTTAATTGCATGCAAGTAGGTAAATCTTTATTCGTCTTTTAATGAAATTGACTTGTAACATCAATATATCATATCACTTAGGTACATAACGATAAGACATAAGGTAAATATTTGAATTTAAGCTATCAAACTCAACTTCTTACTGTGTCTAAACAATTATTTGGTAGGTACGTACATAGATGCAGGTTTACACGAAATGTAACTTTTGAAAACGTTCTTCTTATTTTTATGAACATAATTGTCAGTTTGAAATAAAAGTACTCTTACGGATTTTATCGCGATTTCGTATCTGCGTAGTTTTATTTCAATGTGCAGTATTTGCGTAAATATAAGAAATCAATATAATTTGCAGTTATTTTATCTTTTGTACTTATGTTGTAATTAATAAATAAATTGTAAATATAAAATGTAAATAAAACTAATTTTACAGATTTTATTGCGTTTATTTTATATTTTTACGTTACGTACGTAAATCAATATATATATATATATATAATAAATTATATAATTCATGTAATATGCAGAAAAAAAACAAATTTATTATTATTAGCTAATTCAATATTGTTATGGTGGTAGCCAAAACACTAACATGTGCCGTATTAATTAGTTGATGTGTACATATTCACCGGGATGAAGATCGAGGATGGAGGCTATGGTTACTACTATTGTATCCCTGTCGGGGGCGTACTACGAACTCATACTTCCAGGTAATTCACCTTCTTGCCTAGCATAGCATAAGTTTTTGCTAGATAGTAATTTGTCTTAGTTGTAATTGTAATTTTGACGGACAACGTTTGGTAATGTTTTTTTTATAAATTGGCAGGCAGTTCAGTATAATAATAATATCGCCAGATGATCACATCAACTGTATGGTCACAAACTAAGAAACGCTTTTGTTATTGGTACAATGGACTGAGGATGACACCAGTATATAGTACTTATATTGATATCAAACATCTTTGCCTGGGTACAAACAACCGTGCTCCTCACTCAAAGTTTGTCCGTACCAGGATTCAAACTCGGGTTCCTCACGTCACTCATATTCGGCTGTGACAAGACAAAATGTGAGATAAATCGATTTCGTCTCTTTCCTTCCTACGAATCACGGAAGGGAGAGGGCGACATAATCCGTTCGGTTTTACCTTGAGCCTGTTAAATATACCATTTGGGCCCTGGGGTGGAAAATATAGACTTCTTGTTAGTTAAATGATCATATTTTTATTTAAAATACACAGAACACTCTTTAGAAACAAACGATGTCAAGCAGGCGCCATAAAGAAGAGAGAGAAAACCATAGAGAACATTACATAGAACATGTTTCATTGATTATTGTCCAGAGCCTTCTGGTTGTATCAGTCAGTATCCTTGAAACGAGAGTTGGTAGTACGCCCCCAGGGAGGGTAGGCGGCGGTCGTGCAGCCCCGCGACCTCGCGCTTATCGCGCGCGCTCTCACGACCACGCAGCGCGCGTTGCACGACTACGCCGCAGCTTTCCTTAACTATTTTGTGCGGGTGCTCCGCCGCGCCGTACCTGCGCGCTTATTAGATGGATTTTTGCGCTGAGCTTCGAGCTTTTGTACTTCAATCTCGTTAGATACGTGTTTCTATCGCTGGGGCAGACATGTTCTTGATTGGTTACTACGAATGACGTAGGACGGACCTCTTAAAGGTGAACAATTTCAGCTTATAACGAGATAAGCTTAGTGGGTAGTAACCCAATTTTCTGTGCCGAGGGTCCTGTATACGGATCCTGGTAGGGGAAACTTTGTGATGAGCACGAATGTACACTATATAACTGTGATTATGGGTCGTCACACACGCACGCCCTCAATACTTTATGAATCAAATTAAATTATTTTAAACTAACTTCAGCCCACGGTCCCGCCCGCGGTACCTCAATTAAACATAGCCTTAAGTCATCAGTTATGATGTAGATTTCTATAAGTGAAAGAATTTCCGAAGCTGATCAGTAGTTCCGGAGATTACTTGCTACATCCAAACTCACAAAAAATACCTCTTGATAATATTAAGTATACTCGTGTATGAATATAATTAAGAATATCTAATTGATTTGCAAATTAATCGATGACGCACGTAGTCCACCCACGCTGTGCCGCTACATATTTTAAGGATAATTTATCATTTTAAGAATAAGCTCTATTTCAGAAACTCCAAGGCTTTGATTAAGATTGGAATATAGTTTCTTGTTCCTATTGAACCATGACCATGACTCCAGATAACTCTGTAGGTAATTACAAGTACCGTTGTCCGTGAGTTTTCAATTACTATTACGCCGAGACAATACATTGTTTGTAGGTAGGTATTTATTACAGCACCGCACTCGTACAAAGAGATGATTAACGCAAAAATAATAAATCACGTAGCCCATAAAATGTACACACGGAAAGTAGTCGGAGAGGCGGCGGTGAAAAGTGTGGCTAATCAAATATTTGTTGTGATTTCCGATTCCTTTCGTGCCTATAGCTTAGTCCATATAATTCACTAGCTGCGCCCTACGGTCTTACCCGCGCAAAAAATCATGTAGATCCTTTGCTCCATGAAAAATTTAAACAAATCTATCCCACGGGAACCATACATTTTACCGGGATAAAACGTAGCCTGTGTGCTATTCCAGACTATAATCTATCTCTGTGCCAAATTTCATCCAGATGCGTTCAGCCGTTCTGGCGTGATTGAGTAACAAACATCCATCCATCCATCTATCCATCCATCCAAACTTTCACATTTATAATATTAGTATATAGATTATTAACAAAGACCCGTTTTTCTTTGTTATGTAAATATGTAATAATTATTTTAATAAAGTATCTTGTCTATCTTCAAAGTAATTGCGTGGTGATTCAGGTGCACTAATTTTAATCACCTGCTCTCTCTATGGCTAACTGTATCCAGATACATATTACTTTACTCAACTTTGCAAATTTGTACCAACTGACTTGATTAAAGAGACATAATCCGCCAATTTTAAAATTACACCAATAATTCATGAGCCTGATCTTGATAAAATTAGGAAAAAATGGATATTGCAAATATTCATATGTTATTGCCTAATTTAATATACACTTACTACTAACTATACTAACTATAGAAAGCTTAGAGAATGGAGAGAGCTTTATTTCTTTCCACCACTCTTGACGCATTATACGATGTCAGACTAACACAAGCTGAATAAAAGAAGTGGTTGCCGACAAATCTTGAGCCAAGCTCTTGGACTATACAACTGTGCACTTGTGCCTACAGCGCGATACAAGCTCTCACGCTTGTCTCGTTTTGACATTGATATTATCAGCATAGTTAGCTGTTCCGCCAACAAGTAGTGGCGACCTCGCTGCTATTCACATAAGTGATATCTGTAATCGAAATGCGATCAGGATGCAATAACAAATTAGTTGAATATATCACATTATAGACGAAAATATTTTAATTCCCACGAACTTGTTTTAAGCGTATTTATTGTGTTGTTATTTTAATAAAATTAACCTTATATTGATTTCTTATATTTAGGCAAATACTACACATTAAAATAAAACTAGGTACGGTAAGATGTGACATCAAATGTACACAGTATGTATGTACATTGAATGTAAAGCTTCCTGAGAACTAAAATTGTAATGAAAAAGAATAAACCATAAAGTGGTCTTACATCTGGGACTGTATACGGAACGTAACCCTAATTATGTTCATAATGTTGTATAACAATTTATAAGTTATTTTTTTTTTAATTTCAAATAGACGTCATATCAGATGGACGCTTAAACCCTGTAAGGGCCACCGCACACGTTTCCCGCTGAATGCACGCGGGTCGCGCGGTATCTCGCGATCTCGCCATTTGCATCCAACGTCTCGGATGCGTCCGTTCAAACCCCATAGTGTTGATGTTGCTCTGAACTGAGGTGTGATTTACCAAAAATTTAGATTTAGGCTTAAAATATGTATCTAAGCTGACAGAGCCTATTGGTCCATGAGCCGGAAGACAACAGAAATAAGTTCAATACCTTTGCTGATAGTCAGAAGAAAAATGTGATATCGATATCCCGACGATAAGAGGATACATAAATGTTTGGTAATGCTTTAAAAAAAGAATATTACATTAAAATTTCAGTTACTCGAATCTGACTGAACATAGATTTTATACACTGTTAGGTAGGTATAATTCATTTATGAGTGAATATTTTTGTACGTAGGCAAGTCATGAGTTCATTTATTGCAATAACATTACATTATTGGATTAGGTTTTACAATTAATTTCCAAATATTTTGACAGGGTTTCGCTTTTTCTCAAGTCAGCGAAATTAATCCGTATGTTGCACTTACGCGGCCAAGTGCGTGGTCGTGCGCTGGCAGTAATGACAGGCCGCACGCGCGCGCCGCCTAATTGATAATGGCTGCGGACGTGCGCAGCGCGCATGCGCCATGGGAACTGCGCACGAGCTGCTTGCCGTGCAGGGATTGGGGATGATGCGACGCAATTATCCACAACATTACACGTAACCTAAGTTCTTATGTATATGAAGGTAAATAAGCTTTATAATTTAACTAGCTGCGCCCGGCGGTGTTACCCGCGATAAAAAGTATGAAAAATTAAAACATCTATCCCACGGGAACCATACATTTTACCGGGATAAAAAGTAGCCTATGTGCTATTCCAGACTAAAACATCCATCTATCTATCCATCCCTCCATCCATCCATACATCCATCCATCCAAACTTTCACATTTATAATATTAGTATAGATTAAGGAATTAATAATAGGTACATAAAAAAATTGGTAAGTAATTTCTGAACGAAAGTTTTTCATCGCACATGATAGTACCCACTCTAATGAGAACAAGGATGACTGATGAAGGATATCTGATACAGATTATCATAAAATAACTGTTTACGGAGTTCGTACGTACCTACTTATTAAGAACCTCTATTTCGTGGATTGTGGGCGGCTATACTTAAAAATATATATTGGAAGAGTAAATACCTACCTTTAGCCGGATCGCGAAAATACATCGCAAAAACAATAATTTCATTTTCAATTAAATGGTGCTTAATATATTTAAACGTTTTATTTATGCAAACGTAGATAATTTAAAGGCGAACTGTATTTAAAATAGTGTTTGGTTGGGCCCACGTGTCACGCAGGAATGGTAATTAAATCGATGGACCGAGACGTCAACGCATCTCACTTTAGACACATTAGTGTAAACAGCCGTTTACAAATGTCTTATAAACGCCAACTATATCAATTTACGATATATCGTATCTTCAGAGACGTCAGAAACTCTAATATATAATTAACTAGCTGACCCGGCAAACGTTGTTTTGCCATATACATTATTTCTATGAAAAATCTAAATATTTGCGATTATAATTTGAGATTTAAACTATCCTATCTCTCAAGTTGGATCGAACTGCACATGGTGTGCGAATTATATTATAATCGGTTAAGTGGTTTAGGAGTCCATTGAGGACAAACATTGTGACACGAGATTTATATATATATAGATTATGGGTAACTTTTTATGCGACTGCGCTAAAGACAATAAATAACGCAAGTAATACTAGTAAAATATCAATGCTAATGGAAATTTTTAATCCTAAGTGTTATCATTATTATAATTGGTCACTCTCTTTACACGGGCTATACCCGGATTTTTGGAAGGCTTGCGTGGGGACATTGGTCCAACACGTAGAGGCCCTTTTTGAGAATTTTAATGTTATGTTAGCCTAAGCCTAAGCCTAGTTAACCTGCTGGGGTCAATTGCTGAAAATGATAACATAAACAGCGAATTGACCTCAGCAGGCGGAGGAACTATTGCAGGAATATGGAATGATAATTGAGTCTATGGATTGAGGTTTGGATGGACATGAGATATGGCTATTGAAAGGGTAGCAGACACCTGCCATAATCAGCTTTAACCTAATTGGTCATATTATTATCCATTTATAGCTTCCACCATTATTTTACAAGCTGACGCTAAACCCAACTGTGTGATTAATCATTTGCAAATTGTATTAAAATCTATTAACCGATAGTTGTATAAGATAAAAGCAGTGATAGCCTAGCTAGTAGAACGTTCCCTTGGAAACAAGGGTCGGCGGTTTAATCTCCGCTTCATGTGTGAATTTTCAGGTAAGGAAAACATTGTGAGGAACCTGAAATCTGCACGGCTCAGAGAACCTGACATATTGTCCTGAAGTGCGAAGCCTGCCAACCGCACAGGGGCGGACGTCGTGGACTATGGCCCGAAATACCCTTGCTTTGAAGGGCAAAGTCCCCAGTATAGTGGCATAAGCCTCGCCCCCAATACATTCAGATCAAAATACCAGCAGTGAAACTGAGTGAGTGAATGAGTGAGTGAGTAGATGCACTGGTAGTGCCACTAAGCCTGGCCTTTTAGGCCTTTTTTTATTATAATTACTTCATGTGAAATCCATCTTCCACCCGTGCAACCTAAATACAAGCATTAGGTGCACGCAATTGCGATACTGCGTGTCTGCCCCTTTGTGCCTGGCATGCAAGCTGAGCTGACACCTTATCAAATAAATATTTAATTCAGAGAAAGCGCCATTATCACCCTAATAGCTACTCCATTAGGATTATAATATTATGGTACTGGCTGTTCCAGCAGACGTAGTCTTGGTGAAATAACAGTTGCAGACTTCCTGAATTTTTCAATCTTCCGGACGCTTTCTGCAATTTTTATTTGCCTAAAGCATGATATGGGCCTATAAAAAACTAACAAATCGGTCCAGCCGTTCTCAAATGATGCGCTTAACAACGAACATAATTATATTTTTATTATATAGATTAGTTACTAGTTTATTTACAGCACGGTCCCGACCGCCATTAAGGACCAATAATTAAACATTAGAAAACGAATAAACAGATAGTATTATTTTATCATCAGGTCCTGGTCACGTGATGTCTGAGCGAAGTAATTATTCAGACCAATTCAATGAGCCCAAACACTATACATCTACTGTAAGTTTTCGAGGAGTTGGGTACCCTGCAGACTGTTCTGATTACAGCATCAGGTCGAGGATTTCATATTATTGCGGTGTCATTAAATTTATAGTGTTCCAAATTTCAAGTCTATCGGTAGAGTAAAAGTCAAATAATTAAACCATTGTACGAGAAATCCCTACACCGACTTGGAAAAGAGCTTTTAATATTAAGTCAGCTGATCAGAATTTCACCAAACATAGCAACCATCCCGATTAAATCAGCTTTCGAGTAAAAAATCTGCGCTGAAATCGGTCCACGCGTTTGGGTGCTACGATGCCACGGACAGACAAACAAACTTGGCCTCAATATTATAACACCGCAACGCGAGTCGGGGGCAAAACACACTTTAGACAAATACTTTATAATATCATTGAAAATTTATTAAAACATCCATAAATTGGGTCTAGTTTTATACTATAAACAATTCCTTACTATACATAAAAAACTAAAAAGTCCATAAAGATACTACCAAATAAATATCTCTAAACGAAATGCACCTAATGTTGAAGTGACTAAGTTATAATAACTAGTTATCTCTGACTAGCAATATCTAAAAATAGATTGGCCACGCCTTGTCTGCACATCCGACTCACTTCTGGGATATTAAAATAACCTGTGCGGGCAATAATTCTATAAATATATTTTAAATAGATTGGCCACGCCTTGTCTGCACATCCGACTCACTTCTGGGATATTACAATAACCTGTGCGGGCAATAATTCTATAAATATAACTTTATGAATATATTTTTTAAATATTTCGATCAATGTCACCGTAGTAACACTTAATATAATAATGGGGCACATGGCTCGGTCTTGAATTTTCGCATGATAAAGTGACTTCCCGCTTTAATACTTTTAATTGAAAAGTTAAATCGCTATATAAGAGCATTATTATGTCTTTATAAAGGGATTATAATTTCTATAAATTTGAACGTTAATATTTTACTAGTATAACAATAGTTAATATTATACTATTATAACATTTTATTAGGTAATATTTTAAACTCTTCAGCCATGTAATATGTATACGTTTTGTTGGCAATTTTCGATTGTTAGGTAGTGCAAAGTGGATAGAGAGGTAACTCAACATAGCCTATTTAGTTTGCTTATATATTGCAAAATATATACATAAATTAGGTAATAAAAATAGAGATATTTAACTATCGTACAGATTTAATGCAGAAATAGATAACAGATAAAAGAACACTGACGCGAGTTTTTTTTCGCCAGACTCCTCAAAGCAGATTTGCATCATAAACAGCGGAGTAGCAAACTGACAATGTGTCAATTGGCAGATGACAGACGGACGTCGCAGCGTGAGCATTCGCCTCGGAAGAGGCACGTACTGACAAAACGTGATCAACAGCCTCGCGCAGGGTTGCTCGATCAATCAGTACACGGCCATTTTACGTATTGGCTGCGGTATCGGTCGCTAGTTTCAGTTTACAGATTAAGGCATATATATTACACATAATAATAATACCAGCCCTTTTTAAATGTCCCACTGTTGGGCACGGGTATCCCATCACTGCGAGGGGGATAACGCCATTATCTACTATAAGCTAGCCCAGTGAAGGTTTACGGACCTCACACGTTATTCGAGGGGTTCTCTCAGACATGCAGGTTTCCTCACGATGTTTTCCTTCACCGTTTATCAAGTGATAATCATTATCAAAAATGAGATACCAATGAGATCCAGAAATAATAGAGGTGCAAGCCAGGGTTTCAACCTGCGTTCCTTGTTACCGAGGCGAACGTTATACCAACTTATCTGTCACTTCGTATATTACATGCTTCGAGAAAATAAAAGAAAATTCATTCTGATTATACTTGTCAATTGACCCGGTAAGTCAAGGATTGGCAACATGCGCGTGCATTAATGACGCCAAAAGTAGATGCCAAAAATGCCAAACCACTGAATAATTTTGTGAAGTTCACGGCCAACGAGCTCTACGCACACATAGAGGCTGGCTCGTGTGTAATATGTATGTGCATCCGCACTATATATTTTTTTCTGGTATATAGGTGTCAGTCGTGTTCGCTTACTATTGCTTCATTAGAAAGCTCAAGGTCGCTCAACACGCAATGGAGACAGCTATGCTTGGGGTTTCACTTCGCGATAGAATCAGAAATAATGAGAACGGTAGACGAACTCGAACTACTAACATATCTCAAAGAATTTCATAGTTGTAGTGGGCGGGCACATAACTCAAAGAACCGATTGCCGTTGGGGTAGAAAGTTTCTTGGATTTCAACTATAATCCGAAAGACGTTGTGTAAGACGGCCCCCGACAAGGTATACCCATGATATCAGACGCGTTGCATGAAACCGGTGGATGCGATTTTCGGAGGCCTGTGATGTGTGGACGTCATTGGGGGAGGCCTATGGATGGATGGACAGTGTTATTGAACCTACTGTCTAGCGCCGCTCAGGAAGTAAAGGTTACTGCTACCGGCGAATACCTGCAAAGGTAACCTGCGAGTCTGTTGTGTTACAGTGACGGTTTCGACGTATCGGTGCCAACGTGATATGGATTTTTTTTTATCCTGAAAAAATAATAGACTATCTCGCAAGATAGTCAAAGTTCTGTTCCTAACGCGAAGACGTCACGCGCAAGGTCGCTGGAACAGTTAGTCACCTGTTGATCTGAAAGTATCTTAAAATACCTAAATAGATAGCATTTATTATTTTATACAGAATAGCATTAAAATATTTAAGTTATGCTTTTTCTTTTCAGACACATTAATAACATTAATTACGTAACGGTAAAGTTGCACTAATTAAATAATTAATGTGACTTGTTGCATTCATAAATAATTCAGTGGGTAAGATCTTAGTAAAAAGAAGTCAGACTGATCGAAATCCAATACAGGTTTACTCAAATACTCGTAATTTAAATAATTATTTGCTCGTGATAGATATTTTTGAAAGAAGAGGTCGGAATCAGAGGTTTTCTTGAAATATACCAATTTATGCTGTGGACCTCTTTTGAACTCTGTGTGGACCGAAGTAACTTTACCAAAGTGACGCATAAATACAGCAGTTTCTTTAGACTACCTAAAATATAACTTAACAATAATGAGATTTTTATTCAGTAATCTGAGTAAGTAGGTCTTGTCAAATTGATAAAAAATATTATATATTGTTTTTATAAATATTCAAAAGTCATATAGATAAATCATTATTGTCCGTATGTTTACCGCATTCCAATTACGATCACAAATACTTGTTTTTTCATGCTTCTACCGTAATAATAAAAGTTTACTTTTAAGTGTTTTTATATGCAGTCATAAATCACATGAAACTTAGTATAAATGCTATCTAGTAGATTCGTTTTATATGGACATTAGTGAACACAGCCTTTGATGACGTCACATAGATTTGTTTATATACCATGAAACATGACAAAACAATATATTTTTTTCTATGTAAGTATAACAAAAGAAGTGCGCTCAACGCGTGCGCAAAGCGCTGTGTTGATTGCAAAAATGAATTGCCTGCTTACGTCTCGCCAAATGTCATAGCTAATTAACAGTTTAAAAATAAATTTTAATATTAATAATGTTAAAAATAGCTAGCCTAAGTTTACCAGGGACATGCCATGGAATTAAAGTTCAACATAAATTAACTCACCCAGAAGAAAAAAAAGTTGTCTATTTGTTAGTCATAATATTGAATAGGTAGTGGTTATACTCGTAGTATTGAGTTGGAAAATGAAAAGTAAAAAAATATTTGGTTTTGCGATTAGAACAGGTTTAAATACTGTTATGTTTTTTTTTAAATATTACGTTCATATATTTGTTTTGAATTGGCGACTGACTCAACAGTCTCACAGCCGGCTGTGACAAGACAAAATGTGAGATGGATCGATGTTTTCTCTTTCCCTCGTATGAATTACGGAAGGAAGAGGGCGAATCGGTGCTACATAATCCGTGACATAGGTTGTATTGTCTTATCCTGCGTCTGGTTTGTGTTTACAACAATTTTCAAGGACCGCTTCGATTATAAAAAGTGTGGATGAACATAATCTCAATGATTCTGTTTTCAAAATATGAAAAAAATAAAGCGTGATTTTGGATAATAGATAATTTAACTTTAGAAATAGATATGTGATAATAAAAAATCATTTGAATATATAGTATCTTATAAACAGTAAGTATGTCCAACTCTATAAAGTTTATGCTCCTAGTTATTTCAAAAATAGCCGTACTTACCCGCGGGCACTTTCAATACTAATCTCTACACAAATAAATTAATAATTTGTCATCGTACGGATCCCTAAGAATACTACTTCATTTTGTATACTTTCGCCACATTAAATGTGTAATTCGTATGCATTTTGTAAAATAAAGTCGAAAGCAAATTTCATATGCGATGGTCTGCATGCGACGAGTTGAGATGTGATTTATTGTATGTCTTTATCTACAAAAGAAATATCGAGTTTCATTTTTTTTTGTTTAGAATTCAATGAACAGTTTGAAATACACCAAGCATTTGAGATATTATTCGATGCGGGCATTTCCAGAAAGTGTGTTATATGACTCTATTCACGACACCAATTTAAAAACAGATGTATAGGTACCTATTCATTATTAATGTATTTTTTTAAGTTCATATTTTCATACTATCCTTACCTAACTTATTTTAAAATGAGCTTGTCAATAAACGCTACTTGTTTTTTTTTATTAAATAAAAATATATTGCTTGCTTTTGTCCTAATCTGACCATGTTTAGTTCACTCATTATTAAAATAGCTACTATATTATCTATTTACCCTAATGATCTTTTTGACGGCCTGATTAGCGTAGTTGGTAGTGACTCTGATTTCTACGCCGAGGGTCCCGGGTTCAAATCCTGGTAGGGAGGGACAAGCTTTGTGTGATGAGTACGAATGTTTGTACCCAAGTTATGGATGTTTATACATAATAACTGAGTTCGCCCTCAGTCCATTGTACGGTACCCATAACACAAGCGTTGCTTAATGTGGGACCGTATAGTTGGTGTGTTGGTATGGCGATATTTATATTTATTTAAAACACAATGCGAAAAGCATAACAAAAAGTTTGCTACTTTCGGCTTGCACCAAATATGGCAACTAACATAAATGTGAGCAATAATTCAAATATTTCAAACAAACGTGTGGAACACCCGTTAATCGCTCATATGTCTTATGCTAGTCCAGTGGCCTTTGCCAACATCTGCTGCTTATAAAAGTTGGAAAAATGTCGCCCCGATTATACGATTGTCCATCCATAGTACATGCCAGGAGATATGTATCTATAATTACATAATTAGGCACATATCTATTACGAGATTATCTTATTTTGAGCAGGCAGGTACTATCGGGAACATTTTTGGTTACTCTTGAGGCACAGTACCCTTCCAATTGATTAAATCTTACTTTAGATGAAAAAATATGTTAACTGACCTAAAATTCAAGAGAGGCTCGGAGTAATTTAATGTTTTGTCCATTAAAATAAATTATATTAATTATATTAATTGTATCTCCAATAACGACATGCTTTTTCAAACGTATGCCCCATTTTTGTATATATTACCATTTATATGTTTATTGATTACACCAAAAGAAATACTAAGACCAACATCAGCACGAAGTTGTCAAAGGGCTCGTAACAGACTCTAAAATTGCATCTTGTTGAGATTTTTGTTTTGGATATTGCTGAGAACATTATAGCTCATCAACATTGTCAACCATTCTCCCTTGCTGCAATATTATTGTCAACATTTTTGGCATTGATTGCGGCAAGTGCTGCGTAATATAGACGGCAAATCGATGGCTGAATCGATGGCAAATTGCAGCTAGAAATTGCCACAAAACTATCCCGTTTACTAGCGTCTTTAGTTGCAATAGTAATTCATTAAATTAACTAGGAATTGCATTTATTAAATAGGTATTGAGCTACGCGTCGCGTTGCTATGATAAACTAAGTAGCCAATACCGGTTTTTAATAGTTGTATGCATTCGATTTAGAGTGCTACCTCATTTAGATACCGAATTATCACTGTCTGGTTCCAATTAATTGATATATCGTATCATGATGGAAATGGTGTACCCATATCACTATTTGGACATCTTGATATTACTTAATTAGCACGAAATAAACGTATAAACGTATGTATAATATAATATAAAGAACTTTATTAACTAATGCAATTTTATATCTTGGAAAATCTAATTTTGAGCGCTTCTCATAAAAAATAATGATAAAAATAATCTAAGAATGTAAAAAAAACAAAAAATCAAGGCTTCCTGCAACTACAAAAAATAAATAATGTATACAAGTATTCATTTTATTTTATGCACTTAATTTAATCTCGTTAGGTACGTATTCTAAAACCAGGTATTAAGGAAGGCTAGATTGCTCTTGGCGAAAAAAGATAAGTATAATAAACGGTTGTTTTTTTTTCTTGTTCTGACATATTTATGAATATTTATGCAAATATCTGGATTCGTCCCACTGATGTAGGTGGAGGCGACTGCGCCGGTCTCTACGCAGATACGTCTACAAACACACCTGCATTTTGACGGACCATCGGAGTCTAGTGTCCTCACAACTTCGTATCTGCCGTGCTATTCTGTATATAAATCACACATCTATAGCAGCGTGAGTTCAGCGCTGATGCGACGCTCTAACAAAGCGATAGCTCGGAGTTGGCATTGGTACGAGTTGGTTGGTTAAGAAAAGTTATAGGAATAGAAAGTAAGAATCAATTTCTGATTTTGTAGACGTTTTAATTACTGGAATAGCATACATTTTAGGCGCCAAAATACCCGTGTAGGAATCGAACTCGCGACGACCCAGTGTAGTGAGCCGCGCGGTTTCAAATATCAGGCTTATTGGTTTATTTTGTTGGCTAATTCAGTCCTACCTGTTACCAAACTTACTTTATAACCTTAGGTATGAAGCAGAATAATTAAGGCCGCAGTGCTTGAAAAAAATGTATATAATAATAGAACTAGAAGCATTGAAACAGATAAATATATTATTTGGGTGTAAAATATACCTACCTAGATTTACTTATAACCTTCCCTTGACGAGTGTGTCGCGATTTTTTGCAACAAGCCACGAGTATTAAATTGTAAAGGCAATTAATATTTCGTGAGAATTCTTAGAGGAAGTCCCCGGCACGCGTCTTCCTTTACGTCTGTCTATCTATCTATTTGACTGCGCTCATCTCGCGGACCACTGAACGTACTTTAATGCGACTTGTGACTGACATTTGACTGTTACAGGGAACAGTTCAGGAACAGTTCAAAGGTTACGAAGAAGTAAAGCTATAATTGCACGCATTTAATCAAAATCAGCACCTCACGCACCATTTTTTTTAACTTACGTAAGCTTGTCCTGTATCATTAACAAATACATCGTAAGCATGCTTTTCGATTGCGATACGATTGTATTAAGAGTTTCCAATAGGCACACAGTTGATGTGACGGCTCGGGCACGAAGCGCATCAAGTTGAAAAATACCACGCGGGCAAAGCCGCGCGCTAAAGTTGGCATTTATTAATTCTAGATTGTTCCTAAATATTATTAGGTAATAAACAGACATCCAGCCTAGCTTGGAACTGGTTGGATTAGTGTTCGTACAGCCGACGGAGAAGGTCATCTATATTTATAATCAAATTTAATATTGAAAAAATATATACCTATATACATCCTTAGTATTGAAATCGAAATGCAATTAGATGTTCGAATAATTTCAACTCACACAAGGTGAGAGAGAAACACCTGATGATTAAAATATTCTTCGCAAAAAGAACGCGTAACACCTATCTCTGGGGTACCGTACTGGTAAGATAGCCAATGTCAGTAGAATTGGTGCTCAAATTCTACTGATATTATTGACTAGTAATTACAACTTATGACAGTTTTAGTGTGAAAAACTCGTCATTGGGGAAAACTATCAAGAGTGGCACTACGTGCCAAACTGTATCTAAACATAATTTATGTGATTTAGAAATAATGGCATTGACACAACGATTTAAAAACAAAATGTAGTCACCGTTGTACCTACCTAGTTACTTAATTATTACTAGATCCAGACAGACACTCATTTGCATTTTAACATGTCTCTATTTTCAAGGTTTCTTCAAACGCGCGATAGACGCAAAATATATTCAGCTAGAAACTGTTATATCGCGAAACATTTATTTTGCTCATATTTTTTGTGTTAATAGGTGCACGCTAATTAGTGAGTTACCTCCTATGTTTTTAGCGGGTGAAGCAGGCAGACCTAATACGTAGAATTATGCTCTACAGGACAGTTAAAATTTCAGGGTAATAGGAATAACACCATATATGAGTATAAAACATAGTAGTGTTAGTTAAACCATTTATAACTCATGAACGGGTGGGCCGATTTATATGATCTAAGATTTTTTTTTAATTTGTTTCCACCTCTAATAGCAGAATGACTATTAAAACAAAGTAAATAATCACAAAAAATTAAGATAATTCATGTTCTCATTAGTTTGATTCTGAGGCGGTACGAAGTTCGCCGGGACTGCTAGTGTGTGATAAAAATGTGATTAAAATTGATATCTTGATAATTGTTTGAATATCTTATTACAAACGGCATAAAATGATTGAATAAAATATTGTATATTTCAAGTCATTTTAACTTGACTTGTTGAACAAAGAAAAAACTGCTGTGCTTACAGAGTCAGCCGAGCTAGCCTATTTGTGTAACGTTCGCCTTTTGAGAACTGATCAACGGCCTTCAAATTGTACATTCTTTTGCAAAATATATTTTGTTTATAACACGACTGTTGTTTTGTTTTTAGAAAAAAAAAAATTAAATTAGTTAAATCACGGCCGTGACTTATTCTATATAAAATACTGATATAGCATTTTCTATTTCGATTTTATTACAAGCCCTGCTCCAAAACTGTACCTATGTATACCAATGTTGGCACAATGTTTTTTTAACGAACTTTTCGACTAGGTACCTGATTAGCTTTTGTTAGTGGGTGGCAACACAGTTTAGTATCGACTCAGTTGTTAATATTGATTTCAAAATGAATGAAAGTCTTTGCAACTAATATGATAACAAATAATTGTGAGCGAACCTTGTAATCCGAATATATTTTATAACTAGCTGTTGCCTGCGACTTCGTCCGCGTGGTATTTAACAAAGACAACTGTTGACAACAGCCGGCTCGCCCATTCTGAGCCCGTGGGACGCATTGCAGGTTGTTGCTATCAAACTTAATCAGGCGCTGCGCTGCAACATTGGTTTTATTTAATTTTTTTTCGTGAGATCCTATTTTTTTTCTAAAATAAAAGTAGCCTAAGTTACTCCTTGTTACATCAGCTATCTGCCAGTGAAAGTCCCGTCAAAATCGGTCCAGCCATTTCAGAGATTAGCCGGAACTAACAGACAGACAGACAGACAGACGGACAGACAGACAAACATTGTAAAAAATGTTGTTTCGGTATAGGTAACGTGTATACATCCAAATGCACTTAGTAAAAAGCGGTTATTTTAATATTACTAACAGACGCTCCAATTTTATTTATATGTGTATAGATCATTATTAGATGTGTAGAGTCGATATGGAATTAATAGTAGGTACAAGATTGTGTTCATTGCCGGCGGGTAGTGGTCAGAATATCATGTAAACACATAGCGTTTAGTCGGACCGTTGGGACGCGGACTGCAAGCTCGTGTCCTGCGTTAGTGAGGTTATGTTGGGGCCATGCCACTAGAGATTTAACAACTAGCATAGCATAGCTGTGTACAGAGTAAATTACAGCATTTGTAAGGATAACATTCCTATGGATTGGATGGATTAAATAGGTACAACAAGAATACTTGTCTATGAGACCAATGAGAAATATCTTAAAGGGAATGATATCTAAGAGGATTTTTGCTTTATTCGCTTTGGTTATATTAAATTCTCGATTTTGTATCATACTTAGTCGTTATCTTTATTTTATTTTTTTTCTATTTTATTTTGGATTGGCAAAAATATATGCTTACTAAGTATATGCTATTTTATAGATATATAAAAAAATGATTTGCTATTTGCTATTTTTGATTGCTATTTTAGGCCATATTTGGGTATACATTAATTAATGTGTAGTAGCGGGATATTATTATCAACATTTTCATATCATCATGTCACATCCATTATTTTATTTATAATGTGTATTTATTGAATGTGTTATTGCTATTAATTACTTGACATTGGCAAAATACCCGCTAAGTTGTGGGTGAGGCCATTTTCATATCCATTTTATTTCACCGCATCTCATTTCGTAAAGGAAGAAGAAGAAGTATTAGCGGACTGATGTTCAGGTCTAGTGGCCCGCAATAAAGCATGAAGCGCGTGTGCACCGCTTTCAGTCAAAAACAACGGCAGGGCCACGACTGCGATAGAGTGTTACCGCGGTTTGGCCGACCGCGGCACCGTCTAGCGCTGCGCTGGACAGCAAATGCCATGGAAACGCCTTTTCTTAATACTGTCACCTTGCAATCGAGTCTTCGAATTTGAAAAACAAAAGCTTTACCGTAAATCCATGGAATAAGATAAAATCAAACCATTAGATACTTCGGTATGAATAATTATATAATAATATAATAATAATAGCCTTTTATTCCTAAACATAGGGTTTGATGAATAATTATTAACACATAAATTAATGTTAAAAACACTTGGCAGTGGTATGCACAACTTTTTTGTGACGTCTTAGTTTGTACACTACTTGTGTACTTGTACATAGCTTTTCGATACATATGTGCTTCATTATTTTTTGCATTTATATATGTATCTTATAATGACGAGCTGTTTAGTTTTATTTAATAATTAAAAATGTTAATTATGTCGCAAATTGAGTTTCATAAATTATAAATGATCCAAAAACAAGGTTTTGCGATAGCATAGAATTTAAAATTATAATTAGCACCTGCGGAAAAATCCTTGCATTCGTTTTATTGACTGCAACAAAATATATGTATTTGAAGCGACCAAAACTTAGCAGAAGAATTATTGTTTAGCGTTCAGACAGTATTGTTTGGGTCGTTATGCATTAAGCAAGGACGCTGCAACGTTACGCATGAAAGCGGGTATTAGCGGCTGCATAGTGTTTTTGTTCTAGCAACGGTGGGGGCGTGGCGGGAAAAGTTGCACATTATTTACGACGGCCACGAAGCCGATGCGGCGATAAGGCGCGTCGCAGACGCCGCGTCACGATCTCCGCTATCTCCCGATATTGGAACTATAATAGTATTAAATACAGCCCCACAGCTCTCGCTACGTAAATATTATTGACCTAATACGATCAGTCTGAACCGATTCCGATGCAGCCGCGGGTTGTTATAATTATTATTAAAATTATGTTCAGGTGGTTCATTGCTTCGAATGTAATTTTGACTAGGTGTATATTATTATTTCTGTAGCCGTTGCGAATGCATAGTCGTCTAGACGAGTAAGTCGTAGACGTGTCTAGACACCGCGTGTTACCTAATGATGTTGCTCTTATCAGTCGTGAAAAAATGAGTGTATTCAACTTAGATTTTAAAAATGGACTGCTATTTAATTTTTAGTGAGCCATGCAGCTTTTACGCAAAAGCTGCATGGCTCACTAAAAATTAAATAGTTTAACGAAGATGGAAATGTACTAGTTGTAGCTCAACTTGGTAGCCGTGTAGCTAGGCGTGATATGAACCTTTAAATAGAAAAAACATATTTTTTTACGTTCCGGAAATGTGGCTGTTCAGTTGATGTTGGACATATATCATGTAAGTGATAATTTTCTGTTTTATTTATATTAGGATTAGAATTAACTTTTAAATTAATTGGAAGTTTAAATATATATACAAAGCATTTGAAACACGTTTCTTCTGAAAAATACCTAGTAATATATAATTATACTGAAAAACAAAATGTATTTGTGCGTGGAATTCAAACTACAAAAAAGTGCACTTCTTTTTCACAAATCTGCCATTTTAAAAAGGCAGGTAGTCAAAAATAATTATAGTTTTTTTTTAAATTCCTGTGGCCGCCGGGGCTCTCCAGAATGTAAATGCCACAAATAATTCATTGAGTGTAGGGTACATATTTGAGAAATTTGGGGATAAAACGTTACAGTCCATAGAGACCAGGAGTCCGCCAGATTTTCCGATAAGTGAGTCAAGCAGAATCATTTTACGTAGCGTTTCGGTAACGCCAGCGTTTTCCAGCTCTCTCGCACCACGGATTTTTTAAATAAGTATGACAGTGACAGCAAAATTTCTTGATGACGTTACAATAATATTAGACGTTCCTGTTACCCTACTGGTGACCAGATAGCTGCCACATTTTGGCTTACACATCAGCGTTGCATTCCACGTGGCCTCTAGTAGCGGGGAATTTCTTGGTGCTTTTTGACATCAATATTATTTTATTTAGAATTTGTAAATAATGGAATTTATTATTTTATATTTTGTAAATAAGTACTTCGCACATGTATTATTTGTGTTTAAATATATAATGTTAATTATACATCACATTATACTATTAATTATCTGTTTATGTTTTTATTGAGGTTATTTTCTCAATACATATATTCTGAATTCGCGATGTTCCAAATTAAGGCCTTCCTAGAATCATTCTCGTTTCTCTTAAAACGTTATAGTCTGTGTTATTATGATTTAATCCCCATATTTATAGATATTTTGAATTCATTTGAAATAGTACAAATCACTTTATCCTGAAAATATTTCGTGATTGATTGTTAAAGGAATATAAGATTGATAAATCTGGTCTAAATTATATCTGCAGAAAAATCATTAACTAGTGTGATGTATTGAAAATTACTTAAGAAGAATTGATTAATGAAACAAAATAGAGGAATACTATTGTAATAATTAATGTGTATTAAACACATTTGTGTGACGAACTGTCAATTCATGATTCAAAGCTGGTACACGCGGCTCCTGAAAACTGTACGCAATATCCAATTTGACAATTTAATTTACAGTTCTGTGTAAATAAGGCGTGGATTGTACTTAGGTACAGATATAGCAGTAAAAAAGGCATAATTGCTTACATATTTTTTAAGAAACATTTATGTCATGTTGTAAAATTACGCTTAATCTCTTTATAGGTTTCATGGCGCAAAGATGATCTAATCACCAGGTAAGCAATATCGATCTGACAGAGTCCCTTTGAATTAAACGTCAAAAACGTTCGCTTATATGGATATGACGCCAGGCTGTGGTTTAAATGGTAAACCCTTTCTGAAGCACGCTACGTATTGTTGAAACATTATTGAAGTGATGTTATCTAAATAATATCGACTTACTAATGTGATATACTTATAGTTAACTGTCTCTGACCTAGTCTTGGGGGAAATACTACCAGAAATAACTGTTGCCGTACATGTCGTTAAAAAAACCTCCTAATGACTGAAAAATAGTCAAGAGCGAATCGAATCTGTCTGCAGAGAGTGCTATTCAGTAGACTATTATAACGAGGTCCCAGACATGTTATTCAACTTACGAGGGAAAGTTCAAACCACACGTAACGAAAGTTCTAGGCGAAAGCATAACGTGGCCAATCGTCTGGTGGATCCTAATATTATTATGAGTAAAAACAGACACTGAAAGGCACCGTAGAGCATAACATAGTCTACGTCGATTATTATGCAACTGCTCGCTGCTAGTCGACTGTGTAGACATACCAAAATGAATAAAATTACAGGCCACAAATAAATTTTAAAGTTAAATATGGAATACGAGCTGAAAATGTTACTTTCGAAGGTGTCAAAATTGTGAAAAACGTTTAAATTCGACCAATTATGTTTTAGACTCAAATTAGCTTCGTATTATCTAAATGTAAATTCATGAATGTATTCGGTTACATCAGAGCATAGTAATCAAGGACGGTAGTGACATTATTTCAGTATTCACGTTTCCCAAAGTAAAATCATGTACACGTGGAATACCTACGACGTAGGAATTATATCTTCTTCTTTGTCGTATCGCTTTTGTCAGAGCTGTCATGATCATACGTCGGCCTGATTAGCGCAGTTGATAGTGACCCAGCTTTCTGTGCTAATGGTCCCGGGTTCGAATCCCGGTAGGGGCAAACTTTGTGTGAATTTTTAACCCAAGTCATGGATGTTTAATATGTAGCGTGTGTGCGCCTCGCATGGCAATACACTGAAACTTAAATATTGTGTTGTATTAAACATGGTTGTTTAAATAATAAAAAAAGAGACAAGGCCGCTGAGTTTCTCGCCGGATCTTCTTAGTTAAGGTCGCGTTCCGATACGGTTATAGAGTTAAGAAAAAATAATGTTAATGAGAATGCGTATGTTCCCCCGTAGGCCTATTCGAAATAAATTATTTGACTTTGACTGATATAATTTAAATACTGGGTTTGCCCCGTTTCATTGTATGGTACCCATAATACAAGCGCTGCTTAGTATGGGACCGTATAGTTTGTGTGTTCGTCGAGCGATATTTATAAATTTAGTCAGGGGCAGATGCTACTTACCTCAAGATGCCACGCCATTTGTCCCAATTGGTTGCTTACTGGTGCATTCATGAAAGGGCTGGCCAAGCAAGATTTGATCTGGTCAGTCCATTGCATGGGTGACATATGCAGAAGGCTTGTGTTATGTCGTAATGTAACAGAAAGGGGAAAAAACTGTTTTATTATTTAGTAGCTAGTAAGGTAACAATATTGCAGGTGTCCGCAACCCTTCAAATATTCCCATCCCATATCGATACAATCCTCAATCCATAGCCCCAATTAACTTTCCATATTCCTCCGCCTGCTGAGGTCGATTCGCTGTTGATGCTATAATTTTCGGCAGTTGACTCCACCAGGCTACCATAACATTAAAATTCTCAAAAATACCTCTACGTGTTCGACCCATATCCCCGCGCAAGCCATCCAAAGATCCGGTTATAGCGCGTGTGGAGAGAGACGTAATACTCGTACCATTGTTGTTACTTTTTCTAATATCAATAGGAACTCTGAAGCCCTATTCATATTAATAGCTATTCGCTACTGGCGCGCTACTGGCGGCGCCTTTGATGTGGGATCTATTAATTTAGGAGACCGTATCTAAAGCTCAAATATAGAACGAATGCACAAACATAATGAAATGGAAGCTTCACAAAAGATTACTTGTGTAAAAAAACGTAAATTTATTAATTAACTCTGTGTGTTTAAGTATTTGTTGTGTCTGTTTTATCAGTTTGATCTATTTGTTTAGATCTCAAATATATATATTTTTTGAAACCTTATATTCCTAAATCATAGCTTATAACTGGACCATGGACATGTCACGCAGCCTAGGAGTGATACCTACATTGCTTTACGTATTGGTCTCATCGGATCCGACGCTCTAGCTGTCCTAAATTGATTCCACTACTTAATTTTTTACGTGTAACGTGTAGACAGGTAGCCATTGTTTTTTTGTTATCTGTTAGCACATTTTTTGCCGTGTCCAAAAGCTTATTTTTACTAGTAACGGATCTTGTTTGAGGAAAATGTCTACAACAATTGTACCTACTTGGCATTACGTTGTCAGCGCCTACTGTACAGAATGTTGGTATTTTTTAATTTATCTTGTCCACCTTTCTCTTACATGGCTTATACTTTGATTTTAAATCAAAATGTTTGTTTGATTTTAAAGTACACCTCATTAATTTTATTAATTTTATTACTAACATAGTTCTTTTATCAAATCTAATTATTTAGAAGTATTTTTTTTCTACCTTACAGGCAATGATGTCTCACGATTGAAATGATTTCGTGAATTAAACTATTTATTACGTACATATTTGAACAGATGACGTAGGTATCCCTTGCATGTGTTTCTATTTTCTAATCAAGTTGCCCGTGTAGCTAGGTAAGAGATAAATATCAATTACTCTCTTCATAATTTACATCTAAAAGAAACTAATATTGATCATAAAATATCAAACCAATTTACTCAAAAGATCCGTTCAATTCGTTTCAGTTACTGAACAACAATGTGCTACAAAAACTTCGCAAAATTTCGAAACGGTTGACAAAAAAAGGAAAGATTTATTGTATGTTTACCTACGTATCTAGTTTCATTTATACTAGATCTAACTATTATTGGAAGCTCGTCTGTCAATTTTGTTGTTTTTTTTTTGTATACCGTATATAAAGAACGAGGACCGTGTCTGCTCAGCGAGGTGTCTCGGGCGTCTCAGACCTTACACCGCGTCGGGCTGAATTCGTCTGGTGTTGCTTACGTAACGGTAGCTGCGAGGCCGATTGATCAACCCTAAATTAGTGGGTGCGGGGTGCGAGTGGCGCGCGGAGGGTAACGGCAAACTAGGTTGGCCGCGGAAGCACACTAACCCCTAGAAAACTAGGGGTGCGAAACTCCTCCCCCTTTTCTGGTCACGGGAGCACAGCGATTGGTCCGTTCGCCTCAACCGCTCGCCCCTCACCCAGATTACAATCGGTGGGGTGCGCTCATAGAAATAGTGCTATGTGCCCATCTATATATACATATATATTATATACTGTATCTATGAGTACATGGTATATGGGGAGCCCCCAATTCGTGACATTGAAACTATGAATACTGACACTCCTGTCGCATAGTTTGTTATGGCATTTACTTTATTTCTTCGATTATATCTATACTTATTTTACGATTTAAATCATATCTTTTTCTGAGAATGTTATGAAAACTATTTTTTTTGTTTATATTTATTTATATAACCTATTAAGTTGTATGTATTTCTACTGTTAGAAATTCTTCAAAACCAGGCTTGAAGTATTTACAAGTACAACATATAATACTTTTTAATACGTATTATATTAAAAGTATAATAGTAACATACCAAGCAATGGAATCTAGATATATCTAACTAGTTACAGCCATCCATCATTTATCTGAAGGTCACTGAGTGCGTAGGTATCATAAAATTATGCATATCTATTATTGTGCAGGTAGGTACGCTATAGTGCTCAATGATACCATATCAAAAATATATAAATAAGATCATTACAATTTGTATTGGCTTGTATAGGTAGATGTACATTTCAACTTTTTATGCGTCTGGAAGTATTTTTCATTTTAAATTTATAATTCAAGGTATTTTTTAAATATTTGACACTACTAGGGGTCACCTTTGGAGTTATTTTAATTTGAATGAAAGCGTACCTACCTAGCTACCGATTTTCTACTTGTTACTATTCATATACCTGGTGATGGTAACTATGACATGCTTACGATAACGGATTGAAACAAAAATATATTAAAATTATGAAAATAGATAACTAAACAGAAATAATAAAACCTGATTAATTTGCGAGCTACCCACACAATTGGTTTTGAAGAATAACTCCCCTTATTTAGGTTTAAACCATTTGCAGCAGCGATATGTAGAGTTATTCAGAAGAAATATGCTGGGAATTTCTGTTGTAAATGGCTGAAATATTTCTATAAATGTCGCTGATAATATACACCAGTAGACGCAGATGGAAACCCAGCACCATAGTTTTATTTTGAATTATTTCCGAAATTATGGTTAGTGTATGAAACACTTCTCCGATCTTTACATTTAGAGCAGTGGGGCAATACAGTTGCAACTTCTACAACTATAATTTGTAGGAGGCGTTATTAAACATTAAGTCTGGAGTCTGGCAAAGTTTAAAGTCATGGATGTATGAAATATTTCAGTTATACTTGTGTAAATAACTGCCTATTTGATGATATAATACAAAAGATATATGTGTTAAGATCGTATGTAATGTACTGTAGACCTATATTATTTTGTTAAAAGTATAATTCAACCACTTCCCACTCGCGCCCATGTTTTCTTGGTATTGCATACCCGTGGAATAATTTCTTTCAAATCTTAAGAGTGTGAAAACGGAGGTATGGAATTCCGCGCTCACGGAAACACTGGTAACAGCTGGAATAAATTATTGTTAAGCAAATTAGATCTTTAATAATTGTGGTCTTTTTAGGTATCGACCCCATGGTTATTGTTGAATGCGAATCAAAAAACGAATAGGGACTTAGGACTCTATGATCTGGGTATTTGCAAGATTTGTAGAGAATATTGAGTGCAAATCACACACTGCCAGTGGGCTTATTCGACTTTATTTTCACTATGTTAAAATGCGATTAATAATGGCATAGTATTCTGTTCTAATTTGGTAAAGAAAAGCAAATAGGTAGGTGCTTACAATATTTATACCTAATTTTGATTATTCTTTGGTATTTTTAATACCCTTGTTTTATTATATTTTATTTATATTTATAGCGTAGACCTTAAGATAAGACCTTATTAAAGCTATAATATATCCATTTGTAAACAGAAAACAGATTAAGCCCATATAAAAAGCTCGAGGGAAAAGATCATCTTAATTAATCGTTATAGTTAGTAGTATTCTTAAATTGGCTCAGTATAGATATTTCTTTTATATTCAGGTACCTATAAGACATGTCCAAGCACAAGTCCTCTGCACAGTTGATTCCAACATTGTCGGCAGCCGGCAGCCGCGAGCGAGCCAACTTCGCCTGAATGAAACCCGCGTCGAAAGACTTTCGTTTTCCATACGAGCAGCTCACATGTTTGCATTTTGTTTCCCGCTTTTTCACTTGTGACGTCACACAATTCATGAGCGAGGTTTAATAACAATAACACTAGTTGGCAGTAGCCGCGAAGTCAGGAGCTGACGGCTGGAACATCAGTTAAGAGTGTAGCCATCCCTATGAATAGAACCTTTTCTAACCAATCTCTCTGAATATACCTACATGGGAATATAGGATAGTAGTCGTATTATTAAACTTATAATTTTATTTTATTACATTATAAATACAAATTATTGTATGATATAAAAAATATGTTGTAGTTTCTATAGATGTTTCATCTTCGATGATGTGGAGTGAAGATGTTCACGTTGACTCTTGATGGGAGATGGCGATGCAGGAATAATATTTAATATTGTTTTAGTCATAAAAAAATTACCAACAAATTATGAAAATTTGGTTGATATTATAATAAACAAGACAAAGTCAGGGAGAAAAAGTTTATTTTGTAGTGCAGTCCATTTTAGTCAAATTAATTTTCGAATTACGTATTTAAAAGATAGTTACATGCTTTTACCCTAATGCTTGGGTGAGAGTAGGCTCGTGCTCGGTCTCCATCTTCGCATTTGCGCTGACTTATGACGATCACTTCACGGACCCGCAATTTTGTAGGTCCTGCTTTTTCTGATGGGAAACGTTCTGTATTTCTGTCAATTTTGATGTTAGTAAAACATAAAGCCTACAATATACAGTAAAATATAGATGACAACTCCATTGGCTTACAGGGGTGGTCATTGGTATTCAGTCAGGCTTATACCCGTATATACGTAAGTTTAGAGATAGCGGTTTAAGATATTCTACTCAGTACATTGTTGATGACTATAGATTTATCAACTATGGGCCAACATGCAGTACACGATATCCCGCAAAAATCACCAAACGATAACAAAATCATGCTTTATATGCAGTACAAGAATCGTGGCCATCATAAGTGAAATAGCATTCAGTCGTAAATATTTCAGATTTCAGTAGAAATTTTAGTGCCATTTCGTGCACTAGGCATAGCGAATGGCACGCACTTGCCGATAGCAGACGCACGACGCCTGCAAGGACAAGGCTGCCATTAAACTAACGCATACTTACTTGCACATCATAGAAATACATCAAAAGATATATATCTTTTTAAAATAAAATATATAATATATTTAATTTGAAATAATCAAACTCTTTTCATTTGAATGTAAGTATGAAATTTACTTTAAAACGTGGCACACATATATTAACTTGGGACGCACAGCAGAGGAGCAAAGAGCTTCTCAAACCAACTCCTTATGCAACTTAACCTACTCTACTAAAAAATCCAAGGTCGAACGATTCAATATTTCCATGTATAAGTTTCAGAGTATATTATAATATCCCCGAAATTTATAGAAGTTTAAAGTAATTTACAATAGCATTGTAAAGATTTTTGACAAACAGAAGTGCTTTGTAATGCAATGATAACTGGATGAAAATGTATGAATTTAGGGGTATATCTTTACACAGCTGTCAATTATGCGCGTCTCTTATTTATGGTAAAAATAAACAGTCTGTGAAACTGTTGCGTGTTCCAATGCAAATTGAAGGCCTACATTACTTGCAAAAGTCGGTGCAAATGTATATATCTATATCTATGCTAATATAAAACTGTTTGCAGACTGTCTGTAAATTTGAAACTTAAAAAAAATGGGCGTCTAGAACAATTTCAACTGGAATTTCATCATTGTATAACCTTTAAATAGCCTAGACTGAAAAATAGGTAGAAATATCACGCTATTACCGTAGGGGGTCAGAGCGCCGGGAAAAAAATGATGTTTGTGTGGGTGCAGTCGCAGACAGGAGCTAGTTGTAGTATCAGGAATATAGGGATTCTTTTCATACAGATATTACACTGTTCTTAACGTTTTAGTAGCGATTTAACAGTTACTAAAATCGTTACTCTCAGATTTTCATAATATCCTAATTACACGGAATGTATTCCAGATTATTTTTTAAAAACATGCGAACAATATTTGTAGAATAAAAATTCAATATTTTTTTTTAATAATCTAATCCGACTCGATACAGAAATCGTTAGAAATACGTTCGGCCAGACGATCGCGTGGGCTTATCCGATTATCACATTTTTATTATAACTGTAGTTTTTAGAATAGGTACATACTTGTTTGTATTAAAACATCTATACTATTCGTGCTCCTGTATAACCATGAGAACTGATTATGGAGTCGATGTTATTAATTGTAATGACACCTACGTAACTTAAAAACACCGATTTTCTGTCGCTAGTATTAAAATCCGTCGGTGCATTTTAAAAGTAAAAATAACAATTTTAAAATGAATCGCGGCTGTTTAAGCGGTACACCCCCCCCCCGCCCCTTAATAAAAGGGAAATTCAGACTGACTCAATACGCACGGAATTCACACGTCAATGTTCTTACGGGGTTTGCCTTCATTGTGCAAGTGATATTCACCAACGAAAGTCGTCAATTCCAGAAATGCAAACCAAGAGCCGAGCCTACGACTATAGCTAACAAAAAACGACCATTACACCAGCTTGTCAGCTTTGTACATCGTGACCGAAAACGGGTAGGTATAATCTATATCTATCTATCTATATAAGTATATATAGAAATCAAAGTCGTGTTAGTAACACAATTTTAAACTTAGGAACAGGGATAGGTGTGATTTTTTAATTCAATCGCCGCCCCGATTAGCCGAATAATAAAGATGATTCATTTTATCATACATTTGGTTCTGAGGCGGAAAGAAGTTCGACGGGACAGCTAGTATTAAATAAAAAAAAAACTGACCAAGTGCGTCACAGTTCGTGTCAGATCGTCCACACGCAGTTCGACATTTTTCACCTAAGTATATTCTTCTGAACACCGTGGAATAAAAATAATTAAGACGCTTGAATTTTGGTGCATTTCACACAATACCTATTTAATAGCGGTTCTAATGCACATATTTTTGAAATCTTTATAATAAACTAGCTGCGCCCCGCGGTGTTACCCGCGATTAAAAAGTATATAGCCTATGTGCTATTCCAGACTTTAATCTATCTCTGTGCCAAATTTCATCCAGATCCGTTCAGCCGTTCTGGCGTGATTGAGTAACAAACATCCATCCATCCAAACTTTCAAATTTATAATATTAGTGGGAAAAATAGTGTCGCGTCGGTATCCCCAGTAAAGAAAGGCTATCCGGTCATTAGCTTATGTCTGTCTGTGCGCAGGGAAAGGCACCAGACGTCGCTCTTTTTTATTAACCGCCAACTAACACCTTAATTAATGCAGCGCGCCTTCGTATTATTAATTAATAGAAAACAAAATTAAAACATGCAGACGTGAATAATAGGGTATTCGACCATTTTTGAATTAAGTGCATTTGATTTTTATTTAATTTTTAAGGATTATTAGAAATATCTAGTATAATTTTGAAGATATTCCTCATTCCGGTTTAGTAACTAGTAGCAATAATTGGAAAGGAGTGCTATCGCGCTTTTACTGTCTATTCGCGTTGATTTATGGTTATGACGTCACTTGCCTGTACTACTGTGCTCTTTGTTACTCCTACTAACTCCTAATGTAATCATTACGTCATCAAGATAACCTGTTGTCACTGTCATTCTTATGTATAAAATCTGTGGTGTAAGCGGGCCAGAAGACGCGAACGATACCCGTAAAATGATTGTGCTTAAGCGACTGTCCTGCTCTCATAACACTTTTCATATATAAAAATGGCACTACCAGCTTGCTTCTTCAATAATAATACGATTACCTTAGGATATGAGTCAATTAGAAACTCCTAATGAAATCGTAACGCAATTTAAAAAGCATGCGACGGCTGTCATTTATAAAAAAAAATTTGTCAAGTACCCTATTATCGAATTTTATCTAGATTACTTCTATTAAATAAATTCACTGTATATCAGTCAAAATGGCTTGCTACGTTTTACCAATTAATGATGTACCTATACTTTATTTAAAAGCTCGATCACCCGTTATGTTATTGGTCGCACTCAAAAAAAATACTGTGATAATAATAATATATTTGGACCTCATCATCTCAGTAGTACAAAAACACATTCATCAGTATTTTCTTTGACATTTTCAGTTGCAAAGGTAACATCATTTTTTACTATGTAGGTAATTATTGTAGGTAGTAGTCGTAGAAGTTTTCCACTAATCTAAAGACATAACATTAGGTGTACACGTAAATATAAAGGTGCATTGTAACAAAAGCCGTTGTTAGATCTCATACATTCCACGAACTCGCGACATGTGAGTCAACCTTAAAGGCTTTGTGGCCAGCCAGACGGACCGAAAAACATCTAACAAAAGAAGCCATATGAACAAGTCTAGTCGGTTTTAGGAATTCGCGCTAATGCGTCTGGCGACCCACTTGAATACATTGCCGGCCACTCGAACGTTATAAAATTATCTATACATATAAATAAAATTGGAGTGTCTGTTTGTAATATTAAAATAACCGCTTTTTACTAAGTGCATTTGGATGTATACACGTTACCTATACCGAAACAACATTTTTTACAATTTTTGTCTGTCTGTCTGTCTGTCTGTCTGTCTGTCCGTCTGTCTGTCTGTCCGTCTGTCTGTCTGTCTGTCTGTCTGTCTGTTTGTTCCGGGTAATCTCTGAAATGGCTGGACCGATTTTGACGGGAATTTCACTGGCAGATAGCTGATGTAACAAGGAGTAACTTAGGCTACTTTTATTTTAGAAAAAAAAAATAGGATCTCACGAAAAAAAATTAAAACCAATGTTGCAGCGCAGCGCCTGATTAATTTTGATAGCAACAACCTGCAATGCCGCGGGCTCAGAATGGGCGAGCAGGCTGTTGTCAACGGTTGTCTTTGTTAAATACCACGCGGACGAAGTCGCGGGCAACAGCTAGTTTAATAATATAGTCTATGCGTCTGCTACGTCACCGACGTCTGTGCACTTCGTCTGCGGTCTACACACATCAAAAAAAGTTCGCGATCACTCCATAATTTATTTATACTGCTAAATATTCTTAATAGTAGATACCTGTTAAGGAACACTTGCTGTCTAAGGGCTTAATTAACGTAACTTTAACTCGAAAATTAATATAGATTAATCAAATATTGTGTACACACATCACAATAATAATCTCTACAATATTCTCAAATAACTTGGAAAAAGAGATTAAGTACTTAGGTACTAAGTTTTTTTGTTGTGTGTATAATGGCTATTGCCGTATACGCCTCCGCCATAAAATACTTCATTCATTCTCGTCATTTCATTACAAATATTAAATGTTCAGTTAAATTTGTATCAAAGTAAAAAGGCGCTTTATTACATTGTACCTATACGTATTTTGTAGGATTGGTATTTCAGCTATTTCGGAGCTAGCTAAAGACAATAGTAATTTCAAATAATAGTTTTATTCGCAGATGAGAGATTTTTTTGTTCAAAAAGTTTGCTAACTTAGAAAGAAGATAATTGCTCAGCAATTCAGCAGTGGAACAATGTAGGTTAAAGGTACCTACTAGTATCTTTTTTTTATTCCTTACCATACTAAGTAGTATATGTCGTATCAGTACGTGATGTAACTAAAGATTATGGACTCGTATTACTTTACTTTTACTTACTATACAAAGTTCTCTTAAATCATATTATTATCAACTTATAATGTTTCCACGAATATAACACTTATTAAAATAATCTTATTAAATGGTCGTAACTACTTAATTAAATCAATCATAATAATATTATGTGGTTTACATCATTTATTAATATATAATGTTAAAAAAAAACCATTAAATCGCATAGTTTGGGTTTAATATGAATGCATAATATATAATCGAGCATTTATTTCTTTTTTTACTTTAACGGCTGTTGCCTTCAGACGCCGAAATGCGAGTTCATTGACCACCAAAGATAGTCTGGCCTTGTGTGTCTGTAGGTACTGTCTATGAATGCGTCTACAATAGCTGACCTTTTCTAAGATACAACGTGTAGATATATTGTAACTTAGTTGACTGTAGCAAATATGAAGTACAAGTTGATATTTATTTAATTATTACCTCCATGCGTTCGTACCGGTGTAACGTAAATTCTCAAAACGTGAATCATGTTAAAGCAATTCAAAGCGTAGTGCAGAATCGTTAGATTCGTCACGTAGATTTTATGGTTTTTATAGTCAAGTATCGGAGAGTTTTCCTCAATATGTCATTGACTTCTTTTTTTATTTGCTTCAAGCAGGCCCTACTTTTATTTTTCGTCGTCTAAATAGTCTGAAAATTAGATCTTTATCGTACGATTTTTATGTACAGCTACTATTGTGAAGTGTTTTGTTATTCTGTACCGTGAATAAGAGAACAATATTATCAGGCAAATTCAATTGTTCGGAAGACCTTACATAATTGTTTAATCTATTTTTTTAACTATTCTGCCGTTAGTGCTTCCGCGTGATAAAGAAAAAAAACCCATCTTAATGATCAAGTAAACAAGTTTTAGTACATGGTACCTACACCGTGCCGTGTATGCACATTCGAACATGAATATCAATCACACATGTTTTTATCGTATCTTCATACCAGATAAATAATAAAACTTCTACAGCCTCCTAAGTTAGCAGTCAAGACAACTACGTGCCCTACTGTCCAATTTTATTTGGAGACACCAGACCGGACGTGCGCTTGTAAATTAGTTACGCATGAAGCAGGTTCGTTTTTAATGGTAACAGGGCCAGAAGAAAAAAAACTAAGTATTTTTTATTTATATTTTTCTAGCTTTTTGGCATAGGCAAAGTAAGCCTAGTGCCTGTCGAAAATGTAGAGTGCAACACAACTCTTTGCATTGCTTAAATATATACTGAACATCTTATTGCATAGATTAGTATTGGTGTGTCCCATTGCATCGATAATAATGACCGTGTTATGTTTGTAAATTCGATCATTGGACTGTTTCAGGGTTTCGCAAGAAATAATTTGTGTTCGCAGCGACTGGGCGCAGAACACCAATTAATTTCTTGCGAAACGAAAAGATTGATTTTAATAATACAATTTTTTTCACGAGCTCTATTCAAATTTCACAAACGATTTTTACAGTTTTTATGGCAATCGGATTTTTTTTTAATTTTCACGGTATTTTTAAATTTAATCATCTCAGCAAAGGAATAAAAAAGCAATACGCGTGTAGAATGTATAGTGCTTTTGTACGTCATGTTTTTAAGTTGTTTCTAAGTAAATACCTAACTACTTAAACGTTCGTTGTAATGTTGTTGGGGGTTTTATACCCTTTATGTTTGGCACCCAATCTTAAATTAACACTACATGTCTAATATTAAATCTTTAAATAATTACTGTTCAGATCGTAGTTAATGAGGCAGGGGCATCGATTTCATGGAACAAAATTCTCGGCACTGATGAATCTCGCTTTTTTTTACTTTTATGATGGAGTAACGTGACCAAAAATAACTATTTTAAAATAGGTATCAAGAACAATTAATTTAAATGTATTTTGTAATATAACTAGATACAGTATTAACCAAACTGGTAGAATGCATGCCTCAGTTACGAGGATCGCAATTTCAAATCGTGGATCGCACCTCTTGAATTACTGATTTTTATGTGCGAATCTAATTTTTAACCATGATTGTCATTTGCTAAATGGTGAAAGAAAACATAGTGAGGAAACTTGCATGTCTAAATCTAAGCGAACCACTGGAAAGATGTGTGAACTCCATTAACCCCCACCGGGCCAGCGGCGTGAAATATGACCTAATCCCTTCAAAGGAGACACGTTCCCAACAGTGGGATATTAACAAAAGGGTTAGTATTTTTTGTACTAAACCAATTCAAAAAATAAAACTAAGAAAGTGCGCATCGGGTCAGCCACGCAGATTCGTTCATCTCAGATTCATCTCATTTCCAATTGAACATAATATAGGTACCGGCAAACCAAAGTCTTTACAAGAAACAAAGGTATATTTGCTGCTGATTTATGTCTCTCTATTGTATATTCGCTGGCTTAACTTTACATTTACTTGGTCGGGTTAAGCGCGTGATCAGTTGACTCTTTCTTTGTAATTACACATTACTATGTGCTAGAATCTTAGACATGTTTTAGTTTCTTTAATCAAATTTATGTTTTGCCATGGAGCTATGGCAAAAGTCCTAGTGTGCTGTGCAACTCAAAATAAACTCGTTTATTACGTATAGTCCTAGGGGGTGTGTACAAATTGTATTTTTATTAACTCTACACTGGATCGGGACGCCATCTTTACCGAGAAGCTCCTAGGAGGCTGTAACATTTAACTTATTGACTTGCGGCAGATGCGATGCATGGTTGTGTATGTGCTCGGATGACGTTCCTTCCGCCCATAGTGCGCTGGCGCAAGCTCATTCCTAAAGCAACGTACAATATAGAGGCACCTTAGAGTCGTGAGATAAGTAGAGCACATAAAAATGTATTGTACCTTAGAACTCTCTCTTGGTGTGTGAACGACTGAGGATGACAGATTACTAATTACCGAAAAGGTATCGAAAATATTCATAAATAATGCACGCTGTCTTCGGATCAATAAAAATATCAAAGGATATTAGAGGAGAATATCCTGCAGCTAGGTGAGTACGTGATTCATGCTCGCTGCATCGTCGCAATAGACCGCCTACGCAAATGTGGATTGTCCGTTGATTATCCTCTATTATAGCCACGAATTCTAAGCTATGTACACACAGACTACTTTAGCTTGTAATAATAGCTAGTCAATATTAAGCCCGACGTGTATACAAGTATATTCTGAAGGTGTATATGTACCTAGAATATCACGTGATCAAAGTAATAAAGCTTCATAGCTATTGTAGTTTATGCGCACGCTTTTCCGTTTAACATAAAGTAGCTTAGTATTTTAGAATAGGACAAAAATCGTGCCCCTACTTTTAGGTTAAATTGCTATTTTATTTGTTAACATTATGTTTAGTTTGATATTAGTGGTGATTCTGAGCAGAATTCTTCAAATCTATTTTTTTATTTACGATCTCTAAGATAACTTTGTAAGCTTATGACATAAGTTGCGAATTAGTTTGACACATTTATCTCTAATTAAGTGAAACTTAGATATAGAGAATTCTGCACAGAATCGACACTATTATACGTTTTTTTATAGTGTGTGAACTTATTAGCTTATATAGTTAGTTGCAATGGTTTTTCATCGTTAGATTTTTATTGTCGCTTATATAATATATAAATATATATATGGCTATGGAACATAATGAATCTCTGTGCTTATGGGGTGTATTTCATTAGTGGTGCGTTTTACTATCTCTAGGCTCTTTGTCTCTCGGAGCAGACGTCTACATACGACGATGCGTCTGCATCGTTACGGATATAAAGGCGAGACATTAGAGCTTATTTCAGCAAATTTTAGCACGTGTGCGCGAAGCATAACTATTTTTAATGTCAGCGGAGGTCACGACGCGTCGGCTCGTAGAAAAAAACGATGCCTAACACGCTTTTTAAGCGGTAAAAAGTAGACACGTCGCAAAAAATGATTCCGACGTCGGTGGTGGTGGACGGTGCACCGAGGACACACCGACGCGACCTACACACACGGAATCGTACGAATAACCAACTTAAATTATATTTACCTAGGTTATATTTGTTAGGCGCGAGCCATTATATAAAATTACCGAGTGTTTCTGGCTATTATGTTTTACGTTGAGCTATATTATAATAGGATATTATATATAATAATTATACATAATACTGATTTAATGGATAGTTGTGATGATATCAATGACAATGATTATGAAAAGAGTCCCCTACTGCAATCTGTAGCGCTGTGGATACTTTACTGAACTTTACCGGACATCTTGGAGAACTTCAATAGTTAAGTTGTATAATTTTATTTAAAACTAGCTGTTGCCCGCGACTTCGTCCGCGTGGTATTTAACAAAGACAACCGTTGACAACAGCCTGCTCGCCCATTCTGAGCCCGCGGGAAGCATTGCAGGTGTTGCTATCAAACTTAATCAGGCGCTGCGCTGCAACATTGGTTTTAATTTTTTTTCGTGAGATCCTATTTTTTTTCTAAAATAAAAGTAGCCTAAGTTACTCCTTGTTACATCAGCTATCTGCCAGTGAAAGTCCCGTCAAAATCGGTCCAGCCATTACAGAGATTAGCCGGAACAAACAGACAGACAGACAGACAAAATTTGTAAAAAATGTTGTTTCGGTATAGGTAACGTGTATACATCCAAATGCACTTAGTAAAAAGCGGTTATTTTAATATTACAAACAGACACTCCAATTTTATTTATATGTATAGATTTCTACACTTGAGAAGAAGAGATTTTATAAGCACACAAATAAAATTAAAAAAGTTTAAATGATCTTTAATGGTCGGGGACAGCTCAGTTACTCTCCCTATTCTACTGAGCGGTCCCCAACGCCATTAAGGATCAATGATAATTTCATAACTAATAAACAGACAATGTTTACTTTTTAAATGTTTTTTTCTGTATTTAATACCCTTTACAGTCTTACCCTGTCAATATTACTATTCGTCTAGACCTATCTAATGAGTCCTAACTGGTTAGGTCTACGATTAATAAATCCTAGTTCCTGTGGCCACCTTCTGCTCCATCATCAGCTTGATGTGTGAGCCAACAACTCATTGAGGCCAATTCAATGAGCCTGAATACGATATATCTGCTGTATGTTTTTGAGGAGTTGGGTAAACTATAACCTGTTTTGGTGTCAGTGTCATCAAATCTACGTATTGTCTTTTAGGTGTCTAAATAGTGTGCGAAATTTAAAAAGAATAATAATAAGTTCCCATTGTGTGACAAATCCCTACCCCACCCAAAAAAAGAGCTGATAATATTGAAACAACTGACCTAGTTTTATACTTCGCATCTCTAAGAACCATCCCGATTAAATCAGCTCTCGAATAAAAAAACTGCATTGAAATCGGTCCATGCGTTTGCGAGCTACGATGCGATGCCCCGCACAGACTCACAAACAGACACCTGCCTCAAATACTTATAACACCTAAATTTTTGCGTAAGATGTTTAAAATGGGGGCTATCAAACCATTACCAGTATTGCACATTATTGCGAAATAAAACAGAATTGAAATTTTCACATTTGAACTTCCCACCAAAAAGTTTCGACGCCTTTATTCTTATTTCGCGAAATTATATAAAAAAAATAAGTATTAAAGTCTGTGATGTGAGTATGTAGAAAAAAACAAAATACGTTATATAAAATAGTGATACAACGCAAGGTCCGAACCTACACACTATAACACTTCCTACGAATGCTACAATAACATTTTACAGTACAAACACCTCGTTACCTATAAATACGAAACACAACACCGGCCAACTGTTGTAATTTTCTTAGAAATTTAAATGTGCTTGCTTAAAATTTATTACTATGTTAAATTTTTTCGATGTGATTCGCTATATATGTGTAAATACGTCATCAATGATTGGCTTTGTTTATGAACAGTGGTAATCATTTAATCGTTTGATTGGCATGGAAACACTAGGAGTAGTTTCGAACTTCAGCGTGCTCTTGTCGAATTGATGTGCGAATCATAAATGCGCATTTTGTTTGGGGACAAAGTTAAAAATAGAAGGAAGGCCGTATTGTACGGAGGGATACGTACCTGCAGTTCTTTCATCAATAAAACAAATAATTACTGAAACATTTATTCAACACGAGATTTAAAAACATTTATTTATTCAACACAAGATTCAAGAACAGAAAAGATTGTACAAAATAAGATTTAATAGATAGTGTTATTAAATGTTGACATCGGTGGCTGATATGTCTTCATTATTTGTTTAATGGTATCTAGGATTTGATTCCTTGATCTAAAATGAGCTCAAAACCAAGGGGTTTAATTTTTTTTTGTTACCTCCCAGATACTATCTTCTGGTTCTGTCATCAGACCAACCCAATATTATTATAATATAATATTGTATAGGTATATCATGGTATTAAGAGCCAACTTTTAACAGTATTGGATGTCGTAAAGTTATTTCCAACTAACTTTAAAAAAAAATGGGATTGATAACTATACCAACATTCATTATTTGGGTACTTAAGTATGGTTTACGTTCTACAAAAATGGACTTTTATCAAAATAATTAAAAATTTGTCTCGTACTTTCGTGTCTATGGAACCTTAAAAACTGATAAAATTAAATAAACTGGCACACATGACGTAATCATTTCATTTACATAGGTATGTGTACTGACTCGTACCTACGGTAAAAGTATTATTAAGCCATTATTCTAGGAATTTTTAACACTTATGAAATAGGTCCGTGTAAACAGATAGGTTGCTTATATTTTTGTATATCGTAGCAAACGATTGGTAATTAGTTATATTACACGCTCTCGTGACACTGTCGTCGATAATCGATTTTCATCTAATTAATTTCAGCTTTTTTTTTACTTTCACTCGTTACAAAATCGTATCGCGCTCGACTTAGATTAGTTAGTTGACTCGCGTAATAAGCGTGCACGCTTAATTATTCTATAAACATTGAATTTGGACAAGTGAGAGGTGGTTTTAGTTCCGTACGTTTTTATTGGTAAGTAACTATAATAATTCGAGTACTGAGCGTCTCGCACAGATGATGGTTCGAACTGCTGCGACGTGGTGTAACACTTTTGAATAGGCGACTCGGACTACGTCTCAAACCTTAAAAAAGGCCTCATCCTTAACATGGATCGATAAGTACACAGAGCTTTTATATTTACTTATGCCTACATACCAGAGTTGATTATTACTACGTCAAAATTTAGGTAGACTAACTTACTTATAAGTATACCAACTGTATTGAATACAGAGCAGCAGAAGAATTATCAACATTATTTTAAGGATTATAAAGCTGAATTGGTTTTAAAAACTGCATTTTTCCGCGGTACACTAAACGTATTTGGAAGAAAGAAATCTAGTTCCTATGTTGCGATTTTATCCATAAACACGGAATCAAGTAGAAAATGTACAGAACTATATATAGGCATAAAAGTATGATTATGTACATAATTGTAGCCACATCAGTATGTTTATTGGGCCAATATGGCGTCTAGATTTTTTTGCCTCAAAGACAGTCTGTACTTAATAGTTGCAGACAGTATCTATAGGAAGATTTATTTTAAATATTCAGGATATAATGCACCTAGGTCAATTATTCAAGCTTTTGATACGTTAAATAAATACGACTTAGCTTCATAATATAGGTAGCGTAGGATGCCAAGTTCAACTCTTAGCATTTAGTTATATAAAGGATCGAGAAAGTTACACTTTTGCAGTTACATAACTACCTAGTAAGATATAGCGAAATAAGAATTCAATCAGGTATAAAGCAAAATTAGATGTAAGTTTACAAATAACATGTTTAAATGGCGCATGAATTATGATTAGGCAAACAACAAAATTATATCTTCGTTATTCTTTAAACATTACATCAAGCTAATTTCAGTTAGAAAACATTACCCCTACTTACCTTACTCTTTTTGGCGCGGTCGGATAATGATTCCATAGTCACCGAGATCACCAACAAGGTTCAACCTAAGTAAAACATTCTGATGCGAATTTCCGGATCAACAAATTGATAAGTACTTGTATTATTATATAAGTAAAGTCCATTGAAAAGTCCATTGTTTTAAAAATGGATTTATAGGTTTTTATGAATTCGGTATCGTTCCGCGCAACTAACTCGTGACAAGATAACATTAATTAGAGCAAGTATTATAGACAGCAAAAGTCTTAAATTCTATGTTATAGGTACCTACGTATATAGTATAAAAATATTAATTCTACAATATATAGGTAGTTGAATAAGGAAACGGAGTGATTTTTTTATTTTGTAAAAAAATCTGCTGCACTGTTCTGCACAACGGCCTAAAGAAATAAATATGATATTGTTTTTCCCTGCAAAATTCCGTGTCACGCTTTTTCTCTGACCTTGACAATAACATCTCCGATATATGTTCAAAATGTGTTTAGGCACATATATTGTTCCGCATAGACATGCTTGTGAGGTACGGGCGGATGGTATCGGCTACGGTTTCAGCTCGGCCGCTCGGCGGCGCAGAGTGAAAGGCGGTGCGCTTGACCGTCGCCGCGGCGGGGCCGCCAGCGCCGCGCCGCGCCGCCGGAGGGGACGCAAGGGCGCCGTGCGTCTTGCCGAAATTATTCGGGGCTCGCTGCACAATCGATTTTTCCCGCCCGATGCGGAAAATTCTTCGGGGCGGGGCGGGTAGCGCGACGGCAGGAGGGGGGTCGAGCGAGGGGGGCAGGCGGAGTGCAGCGGGGCGGTGCAACGCGCGCCGCCGTCCCGGCCGGCGGGCAGACAGTAGGACGGCGACGCCACTGAGAGTCGGTGACCAAGGCGCGAGAAGCGCGCTCGCCGCACAGTGACATGTAGCGCGGTCGCCGCGCCGCAGCCCCGCGACACTACCGCCGGTGGCGGCGCGCCGATGCGCCTGCCGTCCGGCCCGACGCACGACGCCCGCGCCGCGACACCCAATACGCGTTACACCAGTGCCGCTTTCACTGTTACACCTGAAGCGAACCCTTCAGCCCGTCTGTATTGACGACAGTCGTCGGATGGAACCCGGAGTGCACCGATTCGCATCAAGGTTAGACGAATATTTGAATGTGAGTGTTTGTGCGCCGCCCGCCGACGATCCAGCGCGCCCTAGCGCACCCTGTACTTCAGCTGTAACCGCACACTACACCACACGCTATAGGTAGGTCTAAAACACGTGAGAGGGAAGTCACCACTGACTCACTAATCTGCAACACGACACGTTCTTATACACCATTTATCCGTGAAAATGTGGTCCTTACGGACTAGATCACAGTTTCACAATTTCAAAATTTGATAAGCCAATTTGATCGTTTCGCCGCATCTAATAGTATTTTTTTGTTTTCCCGCCGTTTATGAAGTCGTAAGCTTTTATATCGCGTTATTAAATTTTCGTAGTTTCTCGTTTTTTTTATTGAAACGCCTCAACGGTCATTTTGAAATTGGTTGTTATTAATGCACGAGTATCGTTTATGAGTCAGTCGTGAGTGTGAAAACACCGAGGGGCAGGGTTTAAAGGGGCGGTCAGTGCATATGTAACTATTTAATTAAACTAGATATTTTTGTAACATACTAAATTAGACAATAGGTATAATAATATAACAGAATGTGAGGAAAAGCTAGAAATCGCAGGAGGAGCGGGTTTGAATGTGGGCTAGTATTATTTTATGTGAAATAAATATACAATTGATTATTCCGACAAGATGTAAGTCTGTTTTATAGAAATGCAATTACCTGAATTAAATAATTAATTAACATTTATTTATCGGTCAACTAAATAATACATGCAATAGTGAACTAACGCCAAACATCTAAGTGATATAAATTATTAGAAATTGAACAAAGCAATTATTCTTTTTTCAGATTTTAAAAGCTACTGCTCCTATTGTTATCTCAAATGTTCTTACAGTGAATCAATTTAGTATATAATGATATCTTTTGCTGGGAAGATAAGGCTCCTATTTAAAAAAAATGTATATCCGATTATCCTCTTTATTCTGAACTCATTGTATACTCGTACGGTTAAATAATAATAGATACAGTTCTATGTTTCTAGGTTTAGTTCTAATTATATAAGAGTACCTAATATAACGCCATATTTAAATGCTAATTAACTGAAAATTGCAATCGAGATCACATTACGATCTCTACAATTTATTTTAATTCCAGTAAACGGTTTATGCTATTGTTGTCATGCCTACATAAAAAGGGAAGCGCTTATTTGGATAATTTATCAGTAAATCCGGATAAGTTTCAAGTACATTTACTTGAAAACAATAGATACTAAAGTACTTTCAACTTAACCCGTGAGCGTTATTCCAGTTTCATTTTAATAATATCTTGTTGTATTTATTATATTACACTAGCTGTCCCGGCGAACTTCGTACTGCGTCAGCATCAAATGTATAAATTCTTTTTTTTAAATTCCCATTTTTAAATCATTATTTTGCTCTTGGGACAGAGACAAATTAAAAAAAAATAAGATAATATAAATCAACCCACCGGTTAATGCGTTATAAATGGTGCAACTAACGCGACTATGTTTTATATATACAAATTTATGTATTTATTTATTGATGATTTAGTGCATAATAGATAAGGCTTACTGCGTGTTCGGTGGGTAGTATTAAACAGCCTCTCACATATAAAATATCAAGCTAACATTTTGTTAGTTCACAATTATCTCATAGGTCAGTTTGTTAATAGTTGCTTTTATTGTTTAAGAAATATCTGATCATATTTTACATGTTCATACAACAATATATTTTGTAGCTACATTATTACCAACTTGTAGCAATTGTATTCAATTCAAACCTGATTTAAGATGATAATATATAATTATAATATCAAGAGAAAGCAAGTCATAGCCATAAATCAAGTCATAGCGCTAAAGAGTTTATTCATAGAATATCACCTAGATTGATTGCCTCCACAGGTGACGGGAGGGCTGACACTTTCCTCGCTTAAAAAATTAGCTTTATAATACAGCGAGGAAATGCAGCCAGCATTCTTGCCACCATTCCACGCGGACAAGGACTTTTGATACATAGTTTGTTTTTTTTTTTTTTTTGTTTCACTTCAACTGTACTTTCAATATTTAATTTTAAATATAATGTGATTGTTCTATTGTGATTTTAAGAAAAATACAAATAATAAGAAACATCAAGTAAATTAAGATTTCAACTTAATGTAGGTATGCGATCCGAATACATATATGAATTGCATCCACTTTAGATTTACAATCATTTATTAGTAACAATTCATATTGTGCTATCCACCATTTAATACAGCTTTCCACTTCCAACCAACGGGTACAACACCTCTATATATTAAAAATAACGTTAACATTTTCATATATCCTTTCCATTTACCCCATTAGAACAATATCCATAAGGTATATGTAGGCACGTCCTACTCATGAATTGGTTATTTAACGGTGCTATATCAATTTATTTAACAGCATTGTACATTATCACCTGGTATATCAATTTCATTATATAGTTGCGTAGGTAGGCGTATATGTGTCCTAATAAATGCATTCCGCCCGAAAAAATACCTAATTCACTGCAAACAAACAGGCGAAAAAAGGCCAACAGACTTGTATGTGCTAATTCAGTACATCCTGTCTCGCGATAGTATTCTAGTCAAGAGTCATAGACTTAGTTCGTTATGTGTTACCCAAATGGCGGAATATTTGTAAGCTTCTTAAATGTCAATAACGACGAATTTTATTGTTAATTACCTATTCATAGTTACATGCGGGATTTTATACGTCAATTATTAATATTTTTTGTTACCCTATAATAGTTTTTAGAAATATTTAGGTATACAAAAATTATTGTATTTTAACCGACTTCAAAAAGGAGGAGGTTCTCAATTCGGTAGTTTTTTTTTGTAAATTTAAATGTTAATAATTGGGTTATAAAATGCGTGAGGTATGTTAACTGGCTTCTTAGCTACTGTAAAGGCATTAATACGAAATCACTCAATCAGTGTTCATATTGTATAGTAAATTAGACTTTTTACTGATACCACGCTGGACACTTCTAACTTTTTTGCTTTTCCACCGCACGAAATATGCGTACGTGTTGTTGGTAATTATTAACAATTTGCACTAACATATGCAGAACATTGTATCAAATGGAGTTTTTATACTTTTCTACGCGTTATAAGCAATCTGTCTCTTTAATGTGTTCCGTGTCTGCGCTCAATTGCGCTTCTTAAAAGATAAAACACAGCCGCTTTTCACGTGAAAATAACCGTGTAATTTTAAAACTACAAAGCCGACTGCGTAAATCCAGCCGCCTAGCGTGTCCATGATTGATTATTAGTGTTTGCTTCTACAACTAAGTTCGCTTAAGATCAAGAAGAACTAACTAAATTGTTCTATTGTAATGAGTCAATACAACAACTATGATTAGAGTTATTGAAAATTTCCCAATCATTTACAAATTATACGCTAATTCAATATTTTCAAAATTTCAAAACATCCTTTTTATTTGCGTTAAGTTATATCCTTGTTTCGTTCGGGCTAGTTTTTGGATGATCGCAATGTTAATTAGTCACGACCAGTCAAATGTAATTATTTTTAGTGAAAATTCATGACACCGTGTTTTTGGTTATAACCCTAAAGTATGGGTATGGTGTAATTATTTTACTCTACTATGGCTTTGCTTTACATTTTACGTTAATAAGGCACATAAGTCTGCTAAAACTGCTAAACTGCTATGGTATTAACCATAGCAGTTTAGCAGCGGCACGCGTGACTGACCAGGCGACCCCGATAATTAATACGTAATTACCTCACATTTTAAAACTAGCTAAGTTTGACCACCAACTATACCTACAATAGGTACTAGTAATATATATTTTCAGACAATAGGTAGGTATCTACAACATGTAACACTGAACTGCTAACCTAATTCGCAAGGTAAGTAATTGTAGGTGGGTACTATAAATAGACAAAATGATTACAATAAGGAAATGTCTACTATATCTAACAATATCACATTTAAATTAAACAAGGTTTCGTCAAAATAATGAATGATAATCTAGCGCGTACGTCGAATCTAGCCCACAGAGTTTTGAATCCCCAGATTTATTAGGACAGAAATGCTTATAATTTTGAGAAATAGTCCCAATGCCAGAGGATTTTTCCTATAAGAAACATATGTATAGTCTCAGATTAAATAAAACTAAATTAACAATGTATCCTTTTGTGACAATAACTACTTTTTTCATGCTCCTTGTTTGATCTGAAATGAATAGGTGGGTAATTCGAGGAGCAGTCTTGAAATGTAAGCAGCTGTATATTTGCATTGTTATGTAAGCATATGAATAATACACATGGTATTAAATACAATCGTTACATATTCAGTTATCTTAGATTATTCAGTCAAAATGTCATGCAACTATTTTGGGTAACTATTGCATAATTGCAACATCCTATAAATATTATATATAATAGATTATAATACTGATAACGAACTGATAACAATTTTGGTAAATGCACTGTTATCATTAGTATTGAAATATCAGTCAGATTGATCGCAAATTAATATATAATAATAATAATATTGCCAGACGAACACACCAACTATATTGTCCCACACTAAGCAACGCTTGTGTAACGGGTACCGTGAAATGGACTAGGGGCGAACTCAATATATAATACTTGTATAGATATTAAACAGCCATGACTCGGGTGCAAACGTTCGTGCTCATCGCACAAAGTTATGTTCCTACCGGGATTTCAACCCCGGATTCTTGACACAAACAGCAGGTTCATTACCCACAGAGCTACTCAGTTCGTCATTAGTAACAATATTACTAAGTACTGTTGCCCGCGACTTCGTCCGCGTGGTATTTAACAACGTCTCAACCGTTGGCAACAGCCTGCTCGCGTTCTGATCCCGCGGGACGCATTGCAGATTGTTGCTATCAAACTTTAAGCAGGCGCAGCACTGCAACATTGGTTTTAATTTTTTTTCGGGAGATCCAATTTTTTTTTCTAAAATAAAAGTAGCCTAAGTTACTCCTTGTTACATCAGCTATCTGCCAGTGAAATTCCCGTCAAAATCGGTCCAGCCATTTCAGAGATTACCCGGAACAAACAGACAGACAGACAGACAGACAGACAGACAGACAGACAGACAGACGGACAGACAGACAGACAGACGGACAGACAGACAGACAGAGAGACAGACAAAAATTGTAAAAAATGTTGTTTCGGTATAGGTAACGTGTATACATCCAAATGCACTTAGTAAAAAGCGGTTATTTTAATATTACAAACAGACACTCCAATTTTATTTATATGTATAGATTAATGCTCATTGCATAGTAAAATTTACACATGAAAGTATATAACAATACTAAACCCTTAAAATATTTAGGTAAGGCTTTAATTAGGTAAATATTCCCTTTATACACAGATACCTATAATAGACAAATTTGTTATTATGTGACAGATTTATATATATATATATATATATATAAAAAAACGTTTTATTTGACATAAAGAACCGATGACATTTTTTTATACGTAGCTGAGACATTATATATATATATATAATGTCTCAGCTTATATATATATATATATATATATCATTCGTTTTTTTATCATTCCTTGCGATTATTGAGAATCTCAAAAATTACTTCCATAGAACTTTCCAATTCCATTTAAAAACTATGGTTCCAGCGTTAGTTAAAAAAACACACAAAAAAATACGGTGACATTGACAATTATCCGGTAAGTGAAAATGTTTGTATAACATTAATCACACAAAATTTCCTTTCACATGTTTGAAATATGGCGGATGGCGGATTAAAATTTCTGATCATTCTGATGGCTGAAATGAAATGTCAAACCGCCGCGCTATTGAGACAAATATTGAAAAGTTCTATAAAATATGATATGATAAAAAAAATAGCGCAGGAGCGACCAGCCGATCCCAAGGTCCTGGATTCCATTTCCGTGTACGCAGTATAATATTTTATCTTATTTAGAGTTTCTGTCACGACAGTCTGTCACGGTTCACAGGTTACACACACACACACAATTATTCCACAGTTCCGAGGTGTGTCCGGTCAAATTGTTACAGGCACTTGTTAGCACTTTATCTACTCGATATTTGTATTGAAAATAAAGGTACTTCAGATGTTGACGCTATTTTAAAATACTACTTAGTCAACTTTTTCCCATCCTATAGGTACAGCTGTGGAATAGAAAGGTTCAACACCTTAAAGTTGTCTTTTGCTTGTTCGGGAACCGTAATGCCTTACGCGCGAACGTTAAATTAATTAATTTCAAAAGTGACGAACCTTTTTATTCCTCCACCATATTACAATATTGATTCCAAACATATAGACAATTTCATTTAAATGAGAAAAGGTTGTATGGGCACCTTTTACCCATTTGCTTGCAATTGCAATGTGATCTGTAATTTATTAGTATTACATTGTACGATTATTAATAATATTTTATAATACCTATTTTGTTGAGGAGGATACATGAATAAATGTTACATTTACCGCATATTATTTAATAGCGACGTGTCGTGGGACAGGAAGGGTGTGAATCAAAACAAACATTTCACGAACACAGCTCCGCGTCCGCTTATAGAAACACCCTTATTTACACAACACCCTAATGTGTAACATATTGAGTACTTGTTTCGTGAACAGATAATTAATTCAATTTATGGTAAAGAACTTTAAAATGAATAAAAATCGACCATCAATACGTCTCCATCATAGCAAAATATCAAAGTAACATGTGCTGACAATATAATTTTTTTCAGATAAATTATAGTTAGAATGCCTAGCGTTTAATAGTCAAAGCGCGCGGGTGGGTGCGCGCGCGCAGCCCGATGTCTGACTACGGCATCGCCGCCGCACAGTATAATGCCTGGCAATTAGCATTGACGCGAAATTCATCCGCGTTATATTTCGGGCATGGCAACTATATCTGCAATCTAAAAAGTTAGCCGCCGTCGCCGACGCACCCACACATGCTAAACGCTACACATGTGCATATAGCACACAATAGGCCTAGGCATACATCGATTATACGAGTCTGCACACATACATTGTAATGCATATATATGTGTGTGTGCGGCCGCAGACTTTACCCTTGAACGCATGCGAAACGCTAGATAATTCCACGCCGAATTGGTGCATTGATAAAAATAATGATAACCTGAATAAACAGTCCACAGGTTTCAGCGATGAGGCATGTATTATATATTGCAATTATTATTATGTTTTAATATGAAATAGCGATCCTATAAAACTCTTTTAAGCGAATTGGAGTTGAAACGATATAATATGAAGTAGTATAAAGCGACATAGCTATTGCAAACAAATTAGTTCGAAGCGTTACCTACTTACAAAATCTGATCGGGCGAATATACAGAGCAATATTGCGTCGATACTCGACACACTTAGTTTTAGTAGATTAGTTCATAGCGGTGACTCTATCAAAAGTTCCGGGTACGATATTCTCGGTAAGTCATGTTCTTTTTATGTGTGCTACCAAAATTGAACACTTCGTGTACCGTTATTTGATCGATGTGAAACTAATAACATAATTTTGATAAATTATGTTGCTACTATAATACCTTACCTAAAATGCAAATGAATAGTAATTAGTTGTTCATATTATTCTTTAATGGCATATTTACTACCTCTATTTAGCTTCTGACGGATGTATTTATGATATGCGCATAGGTTTCTTAACTCTATGCAGCATGGGAAACAAGTACACCAGAAAATAAATGAATTACTTACAATTTAAGACTAAATATCTGTCTGATCTGGCCTGTCTGGTCTTTAATCTTAGGCAACTATTTCATTTTTGGGGTTCGAGTCACCTTCGTCCGTAGGAGAATTAAATACCCTCGAGATACCCTACACGTGACCCTGGGTGGTGCCAACCAGGTGACAACTCTACTGGTGGTAGGTTCGGCCGTGGCTAGTCACCACCCACTGAACAAAGCCATGTCGCCAAGCGGCCTAGCCGTGTTCCGGCATGATGTTCGGTGTTGCCATTCATGGATGGCGGGTCAGATCAGTTGCGCTGCATGTGCCTAGTGAATGTAGCGTCTCGATCTACTGCCGCCTTCCTACCTAGGCAAGTATGCTCCATCGTAGATCTCATCGTCACTTACCATCAGGTGAGATCAAGATCAAATACTTGCCTATAATGTAATAAAAAAATAATAATAATAATAAACTTTATTATATTTTTCAACCAGTTAGGATGTCATAAATTCGCCTGAGTATACTTATTCTCAAGGATAGCTATTATCTACTTTGCATTAATTATGTCGCTGCATATTAAACCTGATAGGATACTCTGATGCGGCGATAGATATAAAATGTCAGTTTGATCGAAAAGCTAAAATAACTGTATTAAATTTAATTAAATTATGAATACCGGTGTACGGTGTACGGTGTATTTCAGAAAGGGTATTTACTAACCTTAGAAACTTGGCTTTTTACCGCATTTACAATCAATGTTTGAAGTAAGAATTTTGTAATGTCAGTAAAAAAATAATTTCGCAATTATTTTTTCGGTAACAGAGTATATTTTTTAATAATCACCATATCGAAATTCTGAATTCACAGAATGATAACAAATGCGTAGGTTCATAGGTTAGTAAGCCATTCCTGAATCACGCATTAAAAAAATAGGCAAAAGAAGCACTTAATAATAGTCATAAGTTCGGAATGTAAGTATAATAATATTTAAAGGAAATAATCAATTAGGTATACTTTAATTCCAACCATAACGAAGTATATATTCATTAGAAGGAAGGAAGATGGCTACATTATAATACATAATTATTTTATTAAATTTTACTTAGAAAGAGTAAAACCCAACTACAGTTCAAGTATTGCATAATACATTTATTTTAGCAATTTTCGCTTGTATCAGACTTGGGAATACCAAAATAGCCGGCAACCAGTTCAGTTTAGTATATCACGAGGAAAAAGTGGTACCTATTAATGCTTTTAATTGTGCCCAACCTAAATTTATTTTAATTAAATGTATTGCATCAATAGCCAAGTTATGTGAACGCTCGCATTGAAATCAAGGTTATTCAAGTTCGATTCCCAGTTTACACCTTTGCAATTTTGTACAAATTTCATATAACAAATGATTATTATTTGTTGAACGGTGAAGGCAACATACCTACTAGAGAAACTATAAAGACGTGTAATATCTGCTAACCCAAATATAATATATATAATCTACGTATGGACCAAACCTCCCACGATGAGAAGAGGTCCGAAGACCAGATAAATAAAACCTTTGTCAAACATAAGAAGATAAATAAATACATTGGTGTTATGAACCTGCAAATTAAAAACGTGGGCCAATTTGTTTAGGCCGCACAAACTTCACTAAAATTAAGAAAACAATCTTTATCAGTATCTGTTAGCAATAAGAACGCATTATGTACAAGTCAACTAGGTAATTAACATTTTATACCAATTAAATATATGGAATTTTCTTCATGTCCTATTTATTATTACAACATTATAATTTAATTAAGTGAGCGCCCGTTGATGTCTATTGAAGGGTTTTGTCCCTTTTGGTAAACTCAAGTAGACACGACGAAAGTAATCCGTGAACTACTTTTGTGTAAAGATATTTTTTTTAAATTTCATATGATTTATATTTTGCCGTATATTGCAGTGTTTGTCAGTATTATATTCATGTCAAGGTTATGGCATTATAATTATACGTTTTGAAAATATACATTTATCATGTACCTATACTGTAGCTTGTGAACAAAATATTTCATTAATATACCAACGACATTGATGTTCTTCGTAAGTTTCTTGCTGTATCGGAACATGTTTATTACCTCTTGGTAAAAAAATGGGCCCACAGCCTACAACCTAAAACCTGCGATGTAAAAAAAACATTCATTGCTATACATCGAAACACTTCATTTAAAATTCTAGAAAAAAATATTTGAGTAGTGAAACCTAGCTAGCACAATCCAAGGCCGGCAGGTCGAAAACAAGGTTGACCGTGGCCAGACAAAAAGCCTATGACGTAACAGATTCTAGCGCGTTCTCAATTTTAAATTTTAGATAATGTTTGTGAATATATAATCTATATAATAAAAATTTAATGTTTCATCACTTGAGAACGGCTGAACCAGTTGGAGTCATTTATTTTTTGTAATAGTCTACATCAAGTTTTAGGGAAGAAAAAATAATAACATATGAGAATTTGGACACTACAACGTCTGTCGGGTCAGCTAGTAATGAATATAAATAATGTTGATTCACCAATTTTATGGCTGTAACCTAACAGTTTTGGATATTGGGCTGGGGGCGATCGCAAAAACTCACAGACTAAGATGAATTACGAGTGGACCATTATTAAAGTGGGCCCAGACGGGAAGCGGAAATGCGTTCACCCGGTGCAATTAGCCGAGCGGTCTAAATATAGTTTTTCCTTTCAAAAAAGGTTTTTATTTTTGGTATTTTCCTCTTCTAGACATAATTTAACTAAAACACTTGTTAAATGCAAAGAAATATAAATTATCGTTTTTCCTATACTGAAAGTCATAGCTAAATTATATTTAAATAATAATAAAAAAAAAACATTTTAATAAAAAATCATAAAATTCACACATGTAATTACGAGACCGCAGGCACTAATTACAGTTAGTATGACGTCACATCCAGCGCCATTTTAACATTAACCTTCAATCTTTATGTCTATTCTATGTTGCCATAATGCTTGATTTACACATAAACAGTACGCAGGTAACAAGAAACTAAGTTATGAGTACATAACACAGCAATGTACAGAAATCTTTTCAGACTCTTGTAACTTCATACTGGCCGAGTTGTCTAAACAAGGACTCTTTATGCTTGTTATTTGTAACTGTCTTTGTGTAAACCGACCCTTATAACAGCATAGAATAGTCATAAGCTGGACGCATACACAATCATAAGCTTAGAAATATATTTTGCTAGTTTGTAGGCGTACCCACAAAAATTATTATATGGCCAAGGATCGACTTAGGAATTGTTTAAACAGCTTTCAATTAATTGGATGGCCAACTATTATAAATTGATGAAGCTAACCCCCAAATTTATAGACGTTCTATAACTTTATCATACGTCTTATAGTACCGCGCTAAACAAATCTCTTGTGACACAAGAGTTTTGCTTAGCGCAGAACTATATGCCGTTGGATAAAGTAATAAACAATCTATAAATTCGGGGGATAATGAATGAATTGGCTTTAGACTAATCATAACACTATTTATTAAAAATATTATATGTACGTTTCTAACCTCAATTCAAAGATCAAGACAAAATAAATATTCAACTCACTTTTTAAAACCATTAGTTGAATTATTAAAGTCCCAAACTATCACGTTTTGAACTAACCGATGAATTTTTATTTATGCCCTTTGTCGTGTTACAAATATTATGTATGTGAAGCGAAAATGTAAGTTCAGAACATATTGTATGAGCCCACGATATATTTATACGAAGAGAGATACCAAATAAGGCCAATAACCAACTTAGTACAGGGCTACAAATTTTAGGTTTAAAATTTACTATCATTAATTTTAAAAAATATGGTGGTTACGTCACTAAGCTTATAAGAAAACATGATTTCAATGCAGAACCTAAAATTTTAGAAAAAAATAGTTATTATTAGTTTCCGCCGAATGACATCAAAGTTGCTATGGCTATGGTGCTTTATTAACAAGCACCTACTAAGATATATGTTTAAAAAGTGAAAATTACACACTTATTATGTGAAATTCAAATTCTAATAACTACTATAATAGTAGAAAATTGTGGTCCTATCCACTTTTATTCTGGTTCTCAGCTAATTATTTTCATGTTGTACATTAGCTTTACAAAACTATAATATCATAAAATTTAACACGAAATTTGGGTAAAATAACATGTGCTTGCCAAGATCCTCATTATTCTTACATAATTTAATCCAACGTCTCAATGCTTATAATAAAAAGTAGATTTACCGGCGAACCAATGAAACGCGTCGTACTTCTCCTTTTAATTCCAATAAGTTCAATAGTCAACCTCATGGGGCTCTACCTATGTAACTAAAAAACCCGTAACTGTTATTTTCACGATCGCCCATTCGCATCACTATAACAACACCATTATGATGTAATGCGAGTGTGCGTGAGTCACGAGTCGCGGACTCAGTATTTTTAATGCCTTACCCGCACACATGCAGCGGCCGGAGCATCTGTAGTTACATAACTTTGCATGCACAAATGCCGCCTTGCTCGTTGGCATTCAGCTCAAAAAAGCATTGGAGGTAATATCGTTAGTTCTCTAATAAGGGTCAGACGTTATCATTCCATTATTCGTACTACAGTTCATTCCTATTTATGTGCTTATCATGTTTCTCGTTATCGCTATGGTTTCGCTAATTCGGTTTTAAACATTGACTTTTAGTCAAGCGCGGTTCAGCCTAATAATATTAAATGTGTAATTTGTACGTCGTTTTTACGAACGTGATGATTTAATTGGGTGTAACTATAATGTATACAAACCTATAGAAAACTTTGTACGCTCAACGTAAACATAAAAAACGTTGCCTATAAAAATCAAATATAAATCCAACTAAAATAATTTAATAATTGTTCCTTTGATTTAAGTTTGATAGGTACCTCGTTCTCTCGCAATTTGAGCTCATTTAATCTATTGTTTGTAGTCGAGTTTTAACAAAACCTATCGTTATATGAACAGATAGGCAAGCTATGTAAATAAAAATATTACTCAAAAGTACTATCAATAGTAGGTAATAGAGTTATAAGAGCAACGCTTTGTAAAGCTAAAAGGATTACGCTAGAATTATTTTATAACTCACCATAATTCTGGAGCGTCGACCTCAGCTAAGTAAGTTTTATTTTTTTGTCAGTCTTGTATTTTGGGAATTCCGACGTACTGATCTGTAATTCTAAAGTAACAATAATAGACACTACTTACTTAAGAAGCTATTAACTGTTTTATATTTCTGTATATTTAGTCACAGCATTAAGAATTTACTGTACATAATTATGTTTACTAACTGTGCTCTGTCTTTGTAGTATCGTGCCTATGTATTAATTATTATTAATAGCTTTCAATTAATTATATTTAGTGTGAAATATACAAACAGAGCATACCAATTTCAAAATATGCTACTATTTGGATCCTACTGTAGCCTTTTTTATTGCCGTGAAATGTTTAATCAGCTAATTAAGCTTCAACGAACGCACTTGCTCAGTTTATTAATTGCAGATGGATAAATTATAACTTATTGGTAATTTTACAAGGTTGTTGCTACTCAAAATTTATCATTTGTAGAGTTGCTTCCCACGATTTTTTTTAAATAAGGTTTAAAGCATGTTTGAAGTATATTCTCTATTAACTTGTGACATACATAAATATTTTAGACTATGTTGTCTGTCTGAGTATGCAGCAGCTAGGATATATTAGTCTACACACTGAATGTTATATAACTGTGTTGTATAGGCAAGGTTTCGTAATATAAAGGTTACTTTCTTACTCGACAAATGGCGGGGTTTTATAGTGATCAACAATTGTACATAAAAAAATCAACGAAGATCCGCATCTTTGTTCCCAACCCAAATCGTAGCATTAATTAACATGACAAAGATTATAACCATGAGACTGTGTTTTTTATAAAATGCATTTGAAATCTACCGGATCAAGTGCTAACGTTTAGTCTATGCCGTCGGCTGGCCGGACAGGTTTTGCCCGCCAGAGCAAAAAATCCAGCCGAAATGTCTGTAGGTATATATTTAGACGTTTTTGCTAGATATGCATCCTCGTACGATCAATGTCTATTCGCGGCTGGAACTAATTATATTTTTATGATGATTTTTAGTATTGCGTACCGAAAATGGTAATTCTTAAGGAATCTGGTTTGATATTTTTATATAGATACTATATAGTCAAAAGGAAAATAAAAAAATATTGCATTTTGTTTTATCCATTATATTAATATTGACTAGATATATCTAATAATATCGAGTTCTTGGAACAGCAACTTTTACTTTGAAATTCCCTCGATATATTGTTATGGAGAGGTCGCACAAAAGCCAATTATATTGTCTACTGTTCATTAACAAGCATCACCTAATTATTTATAAATGCAAAAGTTATATCGATTTTAGTTATAAAATGTTTTCTCTCACATATTTGATTTATCGATAAATTAGTATTAGGTATTAAAAACGCAAATGAAGCCATTCGCATTATAAATCTAAATGCACCGGTTGAAGACCGCATAGATCTATATGGCAAATTTAAAATGCAGCCATGTTAATCGCTACGGCATTAAAAATAATATTTTATATCTAAGAGCACGATAATTTAGCGGATACACAAAACTGTCTGGAACTCCAGACAAGATGATATCAGAATTTAAATTTTTTATTACCTGCTAATCTGCTTGCAGCAAGAAATCTACTTTTAAGTATCTATATAATCTACTTATGCAGACATTCGATGAACTTTCACGGACTAGTTTTATAGATTAGCATTATAACGTCGAAATTGTAACTGCAGTTATGTAGAGACGACTTGAAGTGATTATGCTATACGCAGGTGCACTTTAATACACACATAAGGCCTTTATCATTGTGCTTATGAGCAAATCAGAATTATGTTTGACTGAAGTTTATCTGTGTTTTATGTTTTAATTGATGGCGATCGTAATTGGACAGTTTTTATGGGACTACACTACGAATTATAATACAATTTATTTTGGAATCCTATTTTCACTATACTGGACAATCAGTCATTCTTGCGTCAGTTTAAAAATGAAAAGGTACCTTTTTTTTATTTAGTATACACTAAAATGTGTACGTATAATTTATTTTTAAATTATTAAATAAATACACGCTAGTAAGATGCTTAATTGTTTATCATCCGGCAGATAGAAATATCCATATCCATCGCAAGATGTCATCCATCATGGATTAACATAATAGCAAAACGCGATACATAAATCGGGCATTTCGAGATGTCACGCCCCGGCTTGTGACATGGTTTTCTACAATAATAGTAAATTTATTGCAATGATGTCGGGCAAGGATAGGCGTTACGTGCAAAAATCTCGCGTAGGCGCAACATATGCTCCGCCCGCGCGATTTGTGTTCCCCATCATTGTACTCGTACGCATAACGTCTTGTTTTAATATTAGTGATCTATAAATACCACTTAGTGTTAGGTACGTTGTTAAGTCAAATGCTTTCTAGTAATACAAAATGGTATATTTTCCGTATAAACAAAGATAATGACATTTGTTTTTGTTTACTGACATTAGTCAATCCATAAAAACCCAAAAAGTGTATATGTTGCAGTGAAAACTCCTAAGCGGTCAAAATTACTTTTGACCAACCTGTTAAGTCAAAATTAGATTAGACTAATTTTGCCGGTTAAAAATTGTTTTGACTGGTTAAGCGTTTTGACTGCAACATACACATCTCTCTACAAGAAAGAAGCCTAGATTTAGGCCTAGATGAAGTTTGTGTAACTACCAAATGAAAAGGATTGTATTAATTTAGATAGTTATGATATTCTCACCGATGTAAGAGAAAGTTATAGCATATCAGTGTAGCTGATGAACGTTTTTTATCTGGGTCTCTATCAAGAGCTTTCCGACTTTTATTTTATCTGATTCATACTATAAGAAGAAGCTACCTTCTTTTTTGTTTTTATCATCCACGCATGCCTTCAACCGTACCCTTTTAAGTTGCTCTTTATGAGTACGAGTCGTAGAGAGTATAATGTCGTTTGAGGTTGCATATCGTCGACTCACTTCTATTTAGTATCGAATTCACTAGTAATCTTCTTTCTATGTTCAATGCATCATCCTTTTTATCGAACTGATCTTTTGCATTCTCCTCTTATAAATGTCTCATATGCGTCTTATATTTCCCTGTCTCTTCGTGTCTAAAAAAACTATTGTTTTCTCGAATCTTTAGTTGAAATAAGACATATATAAATGAAAATAAATGCCTACCTTAAAGCTTTAGCTATAAAGCATACACCTTGTGAATATCATATTTCATATACCTAATTAGTTTAAATGGTGTAGGCGCTAGGTCACCGAGGGAAATTGATTAGTCCTGCGACCTAGTATCATATAGGACTCATATATAGTTTTTTATAATTTTGCTCTACATAGCAATTGGCAAGGTAGGGCTTGAACAGTATTTTTAATTTGTTCATGAGGTAATGTTTAAACTAACAGAAAAAATCGCACTTGTAGATTTTTCTAAATTAATTAGATTTTTGAGGATTTTATGGTGTTACGAGTAACTTTACGTCATACACGAAAACGGATTTTAAATAAATTCTTCACCAAATCATTTAACATCTTCACCTAAACTATCCTACTCGAGTCTGCTTTTTTGTTATTTGTCCTATTTTTGTATTGTGGTCAACTTTATAGTCTACCCTGATTTGTAGGGTTCCGTACCAAAATAGTAAAAACGGGACGCTTACGGTGCGACTATGGCCGTCTGTCACACCTGTTTGACTAATCCACACCACACCCATACCAATTCACACTTATTCACACAACCATCATAGAGTGTCATCTACTGAACGCTCGCTTTTATACCGATTTGGTTTAGGCACGGATTTCTAAACTTTTATCATCGATTTTTACCAGCTGAAGTTACGGTCAACAATTCAATTAGTTGCCAGTTCCGTTAATCAGCGCTCGTTACAAAAACATTTCGTGTCGGTGCAATACGTGACGTTGTCCAATACTTTGCACTTTAATTTTTATTTTTAAAGGGCTTTGACTTTTAAAGGTTGAAAGAAACGACGTAGCTGTCCCACTAGGCTGAAAAAACTGTTGTACCTAATGCTATGTTTTCTTGGGTGACAGAGCGCTACTTTATATAGTTAAAAAAATGATCGGTGTAGCTTTGCTTGAATTAGTGTTAAATAGATAAATAATCTTTAAATACTTTGCTAACCCGGTTGCGGTACATACCAACTCAATTACACAACTTTATCGATCGTTTCTCAAGCTGTGAATTATGTCACCAAGAAAAACTTAAAGTAAGAATTTTCCGGAAACTGGAATAAAAATATCAATTCCGTAAATATAAATAAGAAAAACGTATGTAAATATGACATTATTATTCAATGGCCTTTCGCTTTTACAAGTTCATAAAATCACTTAGTTCGTTATAGAACACTAAATATGTACCTAAGAGTGTTTACATTAAACCAAAATACATTTTGCATTCCAATATAATATCTTCACAAAGTATAAGTAAATGCTTTATAAGTTAAGGCCGTTTCGCGAAAATCTACGTCTAGCATTGTGTATGCAGTATGTTTAGGTAGGTACATTCGATTTAGGTGTGACCGGATGTCCAACGGCGCGGTGCGTTAGGGCTGCCAGACGTAGTTTAATATTCAGATTATGTATGTCGCATATATTATTGTAAAACATTGAATATACCTATCTGTAAATGTAATTTCAATTATATTTAAATGCTGCTTATTTGTCAAATCCTATAGATTAATAAACTTTGAGATTCAATATCTTCTTGTTTATAAGAGATTTATTAGAAACAAAAAAAAATATCTTAAAGTGGGCGACCCTAAATTACGTTGTTCTGGCACCCGGCAGTCGGCAACCGCGCGAGATATCGACGCGAGCGTGTTGTGCTGCAGCAGGCGTATTGTTCCGGGCAACCTTGATGCATACACTGCTTGCCTTCTTAAATTAAAGGACGGCAATATATTTCATCCTATCTAATTATTTTCAATATTGGTTGAAATGTGCGTCGCTTCAACAGGCAAGCATGAGTTGTTGCCAAGTGGAAATGCGATTGGTGTGTGTGTGTGTGTTGATATCGTCCGGCGTGTGTGTGCAGCGGGCGCGGCGTATGCGTTACCTATTTTGTGCGACCTTGATCCCCGCGCGGCGCGGCGCGGCCGTCCGCGGCTGATCCGTGCGTGTTGCTTAGGCTATCGCTACATGCTGCACTCACTAAAATATATTAAGCTGCAGCTGCGCTCGCGACTTTGTAAGCGAAGATATTCGTTTTTTACCATCCCGTAGGTACCTTCACATATCCCTGTGTAAAAGTCGAATGTTCTCAACCGCATCATTATTATACTCGGTACGGTATGAGTTAAATAAAAGTCCTTCTAGTAGATTTTCCCGGTAATTGTAATCGTTCGATCCAAGTGTGGACTATCTAACGATGATCGCGATCCTCAGACATGAGGGACCGACAGTAGAGAGAGTAGATTTTCATGATGAGCGTTCCAGCCATCATAAACACATTGGAACATGCATGCAAACGGCATACTTATCTATGCAAAAAAAATACGTATTCAGCGTGTAAATCCAAAAAAATAACTATACTTTGATCAATTATTTCCAAAAAAAATAATTACAGACACTACCAAGTTATAGTCTTAATTATTATATGGCTTCAACATTCTTACGTAATGAATATGCAAAACTAATATACATACAAAGTAACTATGCGAACTACGGCTGAATACTGGCGAATAAATAATTTGGCGGACCGACGAGTCTTGCTACTGGCGAACACAATTGTGGAAGATTGATTATATCTGTTGAGATACGCGACAATATTTGAATGCTGTCAGCCCTGTATTGTCGCAGCTAGTCACCGGCAATCGGCAACTATGCGGGGATATCGGGCGTACGCGTAATTGCATGACCTTGATCCCCGCGTCCGCGGCTGATCTGCGCGTGTTCCTAAGGCCACCGCCACACGTTACAGTTTCAGGACGACCTCACGCGTGATCGAAGAATGTTTCTACCGATTCCCCTATATGCCTACCAAAAAGTATGTACGTCACAGTATCCTTTTACGATTGAAAGAGATAAAAGTCGTGTTATAAAGTTCGTTAAGCGATTACAGCTGGTATCTCTTCGCAAAATGTAGAGTACAACAAGTTGAAAGAATAATATTTTTAAATGGTGGTGGATGTATAGATTGCTAAATAAAAGAAATGATTATTGTGTATTGCTAAAAGGACATACCTCTAATCGTGCTGTCCGCTGATATTGCGATATAATATAAGATAATATTACTTATATAAAATGCGCAAAGCGTCACATAAGTGTGAAATACACCTAATTTACCATTAAATTAGCATAGCGCAACTCACGCGCACTGCACCTATAGGGCAAGACTACACTGCCGCCTGATGGAAAAAAATAACTATAGGCATTTTATAAGAGTCGATGATGATTACAGATAATTGTCATTAACACTTCCTTACTAAGTCTTATAATAATTCCAGCCCTTTTTTATGTCCCACTGCTGGGAACGGGCCTCCCCTCAATGCGAGGGGGGATTTAGGCCATAGTCCACCACGCTGGCCCAGTGCGGGTTGGCAGACTTCACACATCTTTCGAGGGGTTCTCTCAGACATGCAGGTTTCCACACGATGTTTTCCTTCACCGTTTAGCAAGTGATAATCTTGGTTGAAAATGAGATTCGCACATGAAAAATCCCAGAGGTGCGAGCCGGGGTTTGAACCTGCAATCCTCGTTACCGAGGCAAGCGTTCTACCAACTTGGCTATCACTGCACTGCTACACTAAGTCTTAAATACATATAAAAGCTGACATATAAAATAGCCCCCAAATTATAAGAATCAGCATTTTTTATGTCTCATAATTTAATATTTTATAATATTAATAAAACATGTGTTACTCAGAACTAATATGTTGGACTTGTAGCATTAGATAGAAATTCCTACGACTGCTAGTTTTGCACGTGTTAGGTTATTTTACCTGCACCTCAGTTGTTTTACGCTGCACAGAAGATCTCGATCCACAAGTGCATAAAACATTCCGCTATGACATAATTGTTATGCCTATAGTACATAGATAACACAGTGTTATTGCTTCGCCGACCATATGCCTAGTGATTTAAACACGTTAGCTAGCCTATTGTGCGTTGAAGGTCGCACATGGCTATAAAGACCAGTCTCACAATGGCACGCTAGTAAATATTTCTTCGGTTAAAATCGCTTTTCCACACTGCAGCTTCCTACATTCTAGTTGTGAACATCACAAATTTATCAACTTGTGAGAATTATTGGCTAATAAAAATAATTTCAGCTCCGAAGGCTACTCGTTGTATTCGCCTCGTTTATGAGTAGGAAGAACATACGTAAATAATTATTTGTACAAATGTGTGCATGTGGAACGGAGAGTAATTGCAAAGGTTCGCTGTTTGGTATACGTGCCTCTGCTGTGTGGTCAGGTGCAGACTGGAGGCCATGACACACAGACAACTCTTTTACATAATAATAGTTTACTATTACCTACGTTTCTCTCGAGATGACCGTTGTATACCTAGTAGGTATTTAATATATTTATTGTTTCATCTTGCTAGACTAAAACACCAGCGATACGGTCCCACACTACGCATGTAGCTTGTATTATGGGTACCGTAAAATGGGCTGGGACCGAACCCATTATATACTTAATATTTTTATTCATTACTTGGGTACAAGCATTCGTGCTCATCACACAAAGTCTGTCCCTGCCAGGATTCGAACCCGGGACCGTTGGCCAAGAAACCACCACCTCTAGTAACTGCGCCAATCAGATCGTCAGGGCGAACGAGCAGCCTTCGCGATAAGTCCGTTTGGCCCCTCATAAATACCTACCTACCCCAAGTGCACAGAAACTTCGCATTGATAGCGTTTATCTAAAATGGCGATATTATCAAACAGTTTGCGTAACGCGATAGCGGTAATCCATTGCATTTTTATCAAGGTGCATTTTAGTTTGTGAAGGTCATCTAGATAATTTTTTAGCGCTGTAACAGGACCTTGACGTTTACATATCGGTGTTGTAACTCTATTTTTTCGATCGATTAGTTTTTAAAATACGGATCAGTTAGGACAAGACAATATATGGCGGTAACTAAACTATATAGTAGATAGATACGTAGAAATTATTATTATTATTATTTTAGAAACATGCGCTAGGTAAGTAATATTTAGGTATTACTTTATGGTACGGTCAAAAAATTAAAAATAGAACGTTCCGCGTCCGCGGCCTTTAGAACGAGCGTGTGATGCGAGAGCACAGAAGTGGGGGACGCAGACGGCCCGATGACATCACACTGAGTTGCAGTGCGGTGCGACCGCCAACTCTTGCGCAATCGTGCGCCCTTGATCTTGACTGCGTCGCGGCCGCACGCGTGTGCGCACAACACCTACGTTTAAATACTAGGTACTTACACTCGCAACTATATTTATCTACGCGCATGTAGGCGCGAAACGGTAATCAGATGGTAAAAAAATTATACTAAAGTGGCGTTTTGTACTTATTAGCGAATCTGACAGTTCCGGCTGATGAACGTGTTGCCGGTTGCAGGTATAGCTGTAATTAGCGCGGTTGATGCGGCATAAAAGAATAAAAAACCTTGATTTTCTCGACTACTGGCGCCAAGTTTTTTTTATTTATCTACAAAGAAAGGAGGATGTAGGTACGTCGTCATGGCCGCGATATTTTGCAAATCGCAATCGACACTGTCAAGTAAATATCACACACACATGACAGTTTATGTGCGATACATAATTTTTAATTGAAAAACCGTTTACTCCCAAACGGTCAAAGATAGTAATTATGATGCAATTGCCATTCGATTATAACTATGCAAGTCATAATCGAATTTGTTGCATGTGTCGAAATTACAGGTATTACAACATATTATGTTAATGATTAAGTTTAGTAGGACAGGTCTGACTGAATATCCAGCGAGGTACTAAAATGGGTTCTTTAATTAAATATAAGTACAACTACAAGTGAAACTTGGAAAAATAATTTTAATTAACTTCTAATTTTTTTCGGAGTTGCGTGCCGTTATCTTGAACGCAGGATGAAACACATACCTTCATACAATGTATTAGATATAAACTTTAGCTTATTTGTTATATTACTCACTATGTACACGTTTACAGACAATATGTCGATTGTATTGTAATTTATGTATATATTTTATAATAAATATTAATGATTTGCCTCAATAAATATTAACCTAAGAGTACGTCAATTGCGAGATTACTCGTAAGCAACTATATGTATACTTTATAGTCTACGTATTTAGACAGTTTGTATGGAGAATTTAAAGTTTAAAATACTGTCCGCTAGAGGCGCTTTTCAATTCTCCATACAAAATGTCAAAATACGTAGACTATAAAGTATACGGTTAATTTACAAATAATCTCGCACAGAAACAAAATATTACGACATAATTCCGTTTACAGTGGCGTAGCCCCGAAATTCCAAAGATTCATACTTATGTTATTATTGGCCTTCGAAATGGCAATCTTTTTTTTCGGGCTAAGATATTGTCATTATTTTTATTGCATAACATAAATACTTGTCGTATTAACCTTGAGTAAAATGAAAAGTATTTCGTACTTAACAAAAAATGTCGTCGTATATGTAAGTACCGAGGAAGCGTACGCGTAATTTTTTTCATGGAAATTATATATCTATACATCTATACAAATAAATAAAATTGAAGTGTCTGTTTGTAATACTAAAAACCACTTTTACTAAGTGCATTTGGATGTATACACGGTACATATAACAAAACATTTTTTTTTTAATTTTTGTCTGTCTGTCTGTTTGTTTCGGCTAATCTCTAAAATGGCTGGACCGATTTTGACGGGATTTTCACTGGCAGATAGCTGATTTAACAAGGAGTAATTTAGGATACTTTTATTTTAGTTTCTTTTTTGTTAAATACTACGTGGAAGAAGTCAGCGAACAGCATTAATATGTTCAAGTTAATTTAGGAAAATACTGTAACTGTAAGTAAAACTCTCCCTGAAAACAAGAGTTGCAGGTTCAAACCCTATCTCGAAAATTTCTAGATTTCCTGTGTGAATTTCCTTTTGCACCGCGATTATCACCTGCGTGACTTCGAGAACCCCATAAGTTTTCAAAAGACATGCAAAGCCTTGCAATCTCCATGGTGTGGGCAACGGTGGTGGACTATTGCCTGGGTTCCCTTGCCATTGAGGGGTATAGTGGATGTAAATACCAGGACAATTATTTCAGTAAAAATTTAAATACTTAGGTACTTAAATGTGTGAAATTTCACATCGATAACATGATCGAAAGGATAAGATGCTATGTATCTTTTGCTTCTTAAAGATATTTGATCCACATCCGACCTTGTAATTGACGCAATAAAATTACAGATACAGTTCCTGGCATTCTTGTCCGTTCGATACCCGGCTGAGGCAAGCAATTTTTAAAAACCTGATTTTTGAATAAAAATACATGTTTCCATTTAGTAAAATTTGATATTTCGAATAGTGAAGTACTTTTCCTTCACCGCCTTTATTAATCCGTGATTTTCATTGAAGGCAAAATATAAAAAAACAACAAAGCTGTGTTTTACAGTTTCTAATGGAGGTCATTTTATTTCGACAGCGGCGGGAGCTAGCTCAGACATGGGAAGTGAGCACTATTGCCTAAGGTGGAACAATCATCAGAGCAACCTGCTGGGAGTTTTCAGCCAGTTGCTGCACGACGAAAGTCTGGTGGACGTCACGCTTGCCTGCTCCGAAGGTGCCTCCATTAGGGCTCACAAGGTATGTAGTTGGATCGCACTAATAATGCTTATCCTTACCTCATTTTTAACCTGATCATTTCAATAATATCACTAGCTTTCCCGGGAACTTCGTACCGCCTTAGAATCAAATGTATGAGAAAATATTTTTTATATTCTGCTATTCGAGGCGGAGACAAATTTAAAAAAATCAAGGATCATAAAAATCGGCTCACCCATTCTTGAGTTATAAATAGATAACTAATTTCAAATCCACCTTTTTTTTTATTAAAAACAATTATTGTTGTATTCATATGAACAAATATTAAACATTCTTGTTTTTTTTAATATTTTTACAGCTTGGCTATAATAAAATTAAAAACCCCTAATTCAAATTAAAAACCCAACAAAGTGGTGAAATCCTACCTACGCTTTAGGAAAAAAAAAATCTAATTTCGCATTTTTATAAAAATTATAAATACCTAACAAATCTAGATTTAGAGTTCATGAAAAAACCCTAATACTTAAATGTAAAATCATAATTTGTTCATTGCCTATAAAGATAAATGATTGAACATTGCAAACTAAATCGAGAATATAAATACCGCAAACATGAAAATACATATTAATGTACAAAGAAACATAGGGAACATAGGACAGATTCATAGGAAAGCAATACAAAAGCACTCTCCAGTTTCAAGACAAAAATTAACATATTTCAGGTAGTGTTGTCTGCGTGCTCATCCTACTTCCGATCGCTGTTCGTGGACCACCCGTCGCGTCACCCCATCGTGATCCTGAAGGACGTGGGTTTAGACGAGCTCCGAACCCTTGTTGACTTCATGTACAAAGGCGAAGTCAACGTCCAGTATTGCCAACTGCCTGCTCTCCTTAAAATAGCTGAGAGTCTACAGGTAAATATTATTCTACTACGACCCGACGTTGAACCATCCCATCGAAAAAGCACGTTTTTCTGGATATTACTAATTTAACGAAAAAAAAATGCATGTTACTTTCCCTACAAACTGGACTACAAATACAAATTAAAATTTTTGTTAAGATCTTAAATGATGTTATTTTTTCAGTTTTGTTGCAAAATTTCACTGTTTTATCATATGCCAGCGTGGAGTTTATACCCGATTCATCATCCTTCAATCTATATACCTCAGTGAAAAAATATAGTTACTTATTTGAATAGCATGCATCTACTTATCCATATAACTAGAAAAATTTACAATTTATAGAAAACATATATACCTACCTACCTAGTTTACAAATTTTATGTTTGAGAATCACTTTATCGTTCTAACTTTAACTTCGGAGAATTTAAGTAGGTAAAGAACTAATTACGAATAAACGGAATGCTGACAAAGTGTTGCATGTACATAACATAGCTAGTTCTGAGAACAAGCGGTGCATGTTCTAGTTTTGTCACTAACCCAACCGAATCAATAGATACCCAGAATAAAATACTATCTACCTATACTTATTGGCATAAATATCGTATCGGTAAAATGGTAAGTATTAGTTAAAATTCACCAGTTACTTTGGCATTTTCTAGGTGAAAGGATTAGCTGAAATGACGACTCTAAGCGCAGCCGGAATTGACAAAAGAAAAGTCTCAGAACCAATGGAAGAGTGCCAATCGCAAGGAATTAGGGAAAGCTCGGATACGCACGAGAAGTTAGAGAGCAGAGAACATAGAGAAAAAGATGAAAGGCGCGATGTAAAGGATACGAGAGAGGTCCGCGAGAGAGAAATTAAAGACAGTCGTGACGTTAGAGACAGTCACATTAGAGTATCCCGGGAGTCCAGGGATTCAAGGGAACACAGAGACAGAGAACAACGGGAATCTCGTGAAATCAGAGACATGAGAGAACTGAGGGAGCCTCGTGATATGCGAGAGCCCAGAGAAGTACGAGACTATAGGGAGTCTCGAGAATCCAGAGAAATCCCACGTGACCTGAGAGAAGTTCGGGATTCTCGGGATCTAAGGGAATCCCGCGAAAGTCGAGATCCTAGGGACGTACCCGAAGCCTCACCTCCAAGAATATCTCCATTACTTTCAATACGGCGACTTAGGCCTGAAACCTCAGCGGAAATTCCAACTCTCACGCATCCTCCTATACCAAAAGACGAGCCACCCGACGAAATAATGCGTTCATCTTCACCAGAAGATGACATCGTGTCTATTAGATCAAATGGCGCACAAAATGAAAATATTGGTATGTAATCCTTATTTAACTATTTTATAATGACTTCAGTAATTAAGTGCTTACTACGTAAAATTTGGTGCTATGGTTCTGGCTAGGTATATCTCGTATTATATACGGACTTTGACTTTCTTTGCAAAAAAGAAAAAGTAGAACTTATAAATAACTTTGCACCTTGTTGTAGCCGTATGGCTTATATTTCACCTTTTACTTTTGTGATAAGTTGATCGGCATAACTCTAAATATAAAATTGGAATTAGATAGGTCAACATTAACTTCTTTTCTTTACGAAATAAAAAATAAAAGGTACTTAAATAGCAAAATTGCTTTCAAATTTCCCGCCAAGAACCACAATGCCCCTTAATTTCCCGCTCTGAAGCAGACATGACATTTATTTTTTGACATTATCGACTTTCTATAGAGATGTCCCCAAGTTTTACTTGTGAAGTATCGATATTTACAGATTTATTGACCAAATTCAATTGCCGCTGATAAAGTGCAGATAAATTATGCGAAAGTATTTCTAACAGTTATTTTCTTTTAAAAATCCTTACAATAAGATTCTTGTAATAATCATGTGAAGATAAAATTATCTATTAATGATGAAACGGAGATTGTTTATTTCGATTGATTGAGACTGAAATCAGTAACAGGCAACAAGATAAATGTGACTATATTTTCAAAATCCATACCATGAGTAATTTATCAAATTTATTTATTACAATTATATTTATTGTTTTCGCACAACACTAATTTTGTATGATGTGACTGACTGACGTATGCTTGACGTTTATGTTTTTGAGCTATATATTTTTGTTGGGATTTTATTCCCAGTTATTTATAAGTAGTTTGATTGATTGAATTTGAAGTTTTTGGGGTTAAAATAATTACACTGATACCACCGTACCAATATAATATTTTGTCTAAGACTTATTAAATTACGTACATACAAGATGCTAGATTCTATGATAAAAGTGTTTGAAGACATGACAAGTCAATACTGTTTACTTGAAAAATGTAACTTCCCAAGAAACAGTGAAAAAACGGATTTACTTGAATATGTTTCCATAACTTGAGTGAACTGGCAGGTATTTTTTTTTATAATATTCCTAGAAGTTGGTGTACGTTAGAAAAGTTTAGAAGTAGGAATATACTTTGAGAGTTGTTACAATTACCTTCCTAGTTCTGTTGTAATTTTTTGAATTAAATAATTAGTAATAATACTAGTCTGACACATCCTGGGCCTAATATACGACTGGCATTGATGGGCTAATCCTCTCTCTACGACACAATGAGAAGAAGAAAGAAGAAGTAAGCGCCTAAGTATATTTCTACTATATTTTTTCAGGTCTAAACATGACTATAAACAGCCACAGCAGTAGTGTGCTGGGTCAACACTACTCGCCTGTGGAGCAGCGGTTAAGTGTATTGAGCACCATTCCGCACCCAGGATTGAGCCATCCATCACACCCATCCCTACCAAGCCCTAGGAGTGAACCAATCGCCGGACCTTCTGGCCTGCTACCTGTACAGGAAGCACCATTGGTATGTCTTGTGTATTCTTTCAAAGTGACTTATGTATACTGATCATATTATGGTACATAATAATTATTTGATTTGATGACTGGAATATTCTACCTCAACTCAAGTTCAAGGGCTGATTTAATAATGTATAGAAATGCAAGATAATGATGACTTCAAAAGTAAATTGGGACTTTAAATCCAGAATTACGTAGACATACAAAATAATTAGTTAATTTTTGACTACTAGGTGCATTGTTTGAGTGGATACTTAGAAATTTTAAAACAAACTGGTTAAGAAATTGGTCAAAGAGTATGCCAAGCTTCCCCAAAGCTGTTACAGGAAGATACTGTTTGTAATGAAAACAATGTAAAGTAGGTAGTCTTAATTATTTTTGAAATTATTTTAGTCATTGAAAAAAGAAGTAGACTGGGACAGAAGTAATGAAGATAAAGGTGGTGGTGAATCTTCATCAGAGTACAGGATGCCGCACGAATCGGTGAGTTAAACAAACGTTACTCTATGGTTTTTGTAGAATATACCTACTAATGACAAGTACTCACAATGTGAAGGAATAGATCTGCAATTCAAAAAAAGTTTGAATGGATTTATTTAACTAGGTATATAATAACATATGTATTTTGTTAATATACTTATATATTTCATAGCTACTTCATATTATGATTACCATTAATAAATGGTATTCTTAAATGTTAGTTTGCATGTAAAATCAAACAGACATTTATGAACCAGTTTATTAATAATTTTGCATGTATATAAAAAGCTTTAAAAACCCTCCAAATTTTATGTGATATATTATGATGTTGTTTAGCATGATTGAATGTGAGTACTATGGATGACTTTTGCAGTACTGTTACAGACGCATATACTTAACAACTTAAACTTAAATTATTTCAGTTATCTACTTATTATGAGAAAATTAAAATTTATATAAACTTCAAGCATGGTGTTTTTTTACCTCCAATCATGAAATTAATTTTCAATTTGGCTAATATTTGTTTTTACCAAATTATCATAGGCTAACTATGTTATGCCTTAGTTAGTGTCAGTATGTAGTATTTTCTTTTGCATATTGTATGTGAGTGATAGTGTTGTAGAGTATGTTAAAGTTTATTATAAGCAAAAGTATTGTAATGGGTGAAGGTGTATGGAAGGGAATATGCTTACAGTAAAATCTAGTTAATTGTTGGTGTTTTTGTGGAAATTGATTTGTTACATGCATGCTTGTTTTATATGCTGTGCTATTTTGAACATCGAGTACTATGCCTTGCTGTCAAGAAGTTGACCTTCATTATGTTGGCCATCATTTTTTATATCCATTCATTTTGTTTAATATCTATCTATTTTGGGCAGTTTTGTTTATTGTTAAACTGTGGCCATATACATGCATACGTTGCTAAACAACAAGGCATTACGCGTAGCCGGCTCCCTGGGTCACTCCTGCACATTTATGGGCAAAAATGAGCGTCAACTTCTTACTTAGATAGTGGAAATTAAAAATATACCGAGACTGCATCTCAATTTAGAAAGTAGTGGTAGAGATATTGCACACAATTTGATCCGTGTTAAATGGAACAAGAAAAAAGAAGTTGATGTTCTTTTTTGTGGTTGCAGGAGTACGATGGGTCCGGTAGGGGGCGAATTGAGGAAGGGGACAGGGGGTACCCGTGCATACACTGCGGCGCGGTCTTCCCCCACCAGAGCAAACTGACGCGCCACATACTTACCACGCACACGCTGGACACGCTGAAGTACCGCGACGCCCTCCTGGGCCGGCCCATGCTGCCCTTGATAGGACAGTTCACTGACCCCTCGTACATGACCATGCATCCGGAAGAATCTCCTATAGAATTGGACATAGGGCCCGTAGAGCCTGGCAACGTTGTGCTGTGCAAATTTTGTGGCAAGAGTTTTCCAGATGTTTCGTCGTTAATAGCACATTTACCAGTGCACACGGGTGATAGACCGTTTAAATGTGAATTCTGTGGAAAGGCGTTTAAGTTGAGGCATCATATGAAGGACCATTGTAGAGTTCATACAGGTAAGATATCTATTTTCATTATAAATAAAGTTACTTTGATTAAAAAGCAATGCTTATATGCTGATATCTTATTGTGGATCTTAAGTCTCCAGTCCAGTCAAAGTCATGTCCTGAAATGATGGTCAATGAAGTACTAGAGAGAGAATTGTAGTTGACGACAGCTAGGTTTTGAGCGTAGGCATATCGGCTCACTGCACCTAGGGGTTGTGGATTCGATACCCGCCTGGAGAAGATACTGAATTAACGTTCCCTGGACTCTTAAAAAGACCGACCATACAATACATGTGTTGCTTGGTTTGGGACTGTACATTTTCAGTTTGTTTGGCGAAAAACATGTCAGTCTTTGCTGTCTTAATAGGGGGTAGATCAACAGTTAAATATGGCATAACTTTTGCAGAAGCTCTTCAAGGTTCAATGGAAATGAAATGGAAAATTTCAACAATACAGATGTCGGTTTTCAGGTGAGCGGCCGTTTCGTTGTGGCCTGTGCGGCAAGACGTTCTCGCGGTCGACCATTCTTAAGGCGCACGAGAAGACGCACTACCCCAAGTACGCGCGCAAGTTCCTGTCGCCCAGCCCCGTCGACACCGAGGAGGAGAGCCCGCACCAATGAGCGCGGCGCCCGGACACACCGCGACTAGCCCACGACCCACCCAATAATTATTATTATTGGCAATAGTCAATTGTGATCGGGTAGTGATAGTCGAATGAACAAATGGAGGACAATATGTTGTAATTAGTTAAGAATGTGATTTAAACGCCGCAACTGTGATCTGAATGATATGAATAATATTTGATATTTCACTAATAGATAATTGATACACTAATTAAAAATGTTACTTCTTAGGTTTATTTGAGGATTAGCTTCGTCCGATGTTTTGTTTCGTTCGCTTGATTTCGTGAGTTTCGAACATTAGGTGCTTACTTTATGCTTTAGATATATACAACTCGTTCTACGATGGGTCATTAGACGGCATAGCCAAAGTTAGCTGGAGAAGTGTGACTTCTTTCGTATCGTTTGTGCCTATTTTGAGGTAGTAGATGTTTCATGTTGAGTTCGCTTGATTCTTATAGACTTTTGTGTACAAAGTAGGCTTTTATTGAAAAATATTTCTTATAGAGTCACGTTATGTTGCGATTTTGAAGCTTCTCGAGTGTAATTAAGAAATTGTAAAATATCAAATTAATTTAGAGTTGGCATAATCTTTAGATACTTGCATATTTATATTATAGTAGAGTCACGTCAGAGATGATTTTATAAAAAAAAAGATTAATTTATGAGTGATTTAACTATAATTATTAGAGACCACACAACAACTGCACTCAGTATAGTTGTTAACAAATAAAAAGTTAGGGATTCATAAATAATTGTATGTTTTCGAAGATAACGACGCACGCTCCCCTGAGGTAATTCAAAAGCAATATTACGACATATAAAATATAAATAACATATAGTTTGATAATATTGGATTTTTAGGAAATTTGATATAGTGTAAATGCTTCGGTAGCTCTGTATTCGGAACACACGGGGAGGGTCGTGGATGTGTGATCATGGGAATCAAAGCTTTAAACGCCGTTTCATTTCTGTCCGAGTAGGTACTAGGCCTCTTGCTCCAGACCGTTTTAAATGCAGTTCTAGTTGAATTAGAACCCACCACAATATTGGTAGTAGGATGCAAGAGGCAAAGCACATAATTAAATACGTATAAATAAATATATATATGAAATTTTCATCTATTTTCATATTGCAGAACCACATTGCTTTATGATCGTTCAAAGAATGTTCAATTCTGTGTGTATCAAGTGTTACGTACACCTCTTGCTGGAATTAATGTAGATGTTATGTAGGTACATGGTTGTTTAGAGCACTCTGTCTCAGGTCAAGCCATGTCGCCAAGCGGCCTAGCCGTGTTCCGGCATGATGTTCGGTGTTGCCATTCATGGATGGCGGGTCAGATCAGTTGCGCTACATGTGCCTAGTGAATGTAGCGTCTCGATCTACTGCCGCCTTCCTACCTAGGCAAGTATGCTCCATCGTAGATCTCATCGTCACTTATCATCAGGTGAGATCGAGATCAAATACTTGCCTATAATTTGTAATAAAAAAAAATAAAAAAAAAGGTTTTTATATATAATTGCTTGCTCCCACTGGGTTAATTGGGTACTTATTTATTGATGATGTAAAACGGGGATATGCACAGGTTTGGACATTACTTACAATAATAGCTGTGTTCAATAAATTCAACAGAGTCAAATACAGGGATATTTTATGGATCGTAAATTAGTTTTTCATTAATACTGTATTTCTTTTTCAAGACAAAACCTTTTTAAACAGCGTTTATTTAGTAGCGTATATATATATATATATATATATATACGCTACTATATATATATATACTATATATATATATATATATATATATATATATATATATATATATATATATATATATATATATATATATATATATATATATATATATATATATAATATTATATTATGTATATATTATATTGTTTTCTCAATAAAAAAAAACCTCGTACTCAGATATAACAATCGGAAAATTACTTAAGTACTAAGGCTTTGATTTGGAACTGATTGGATGTTGGCTCATTTTTTAGCACATAAGTTTAATGGAGAAATACACTACATATACCTACTTGTTGATTTGCAATCGGTACTCCGCGGTTAGATCATACATATATTCTTATAGGAATTATTATCATTACTTATTATAGAGCACATAAATTATTTACGTAATTTAATAGTCGATAGACTGATCTAATCATTTCATACTCTTTTGGTCATCGAACATATCATTTTTATATAAAAATAATAATTCACAAATAAATTAAAGTGTCACAACAACACTTTTCAATTAGTTAAAAATTATAATGTTAAACGATTTTATTTAATCTCTATTGCGTTCTAATTGAATTTGGCGTATTAATGTATAATTAGACATGTAGTAATGGGTATTTTTGGAGTTTATCAAAAGAAAGTATTATGGTAATATAGTAAAAGATCTGTGATATATATCTAAATAAAAGTAAGAATGCTTACATCTGGGAGACAAAGATGCGATCTCAGAATGTGATTTCAAATATTAAGATGTTTTAGGCCAAATCATTAATCTTATACTTAATCAAGTTATGCTAAAAATTTCTTTAAAAAATGCTTAGTGATACTTAACCCTTTTCGTAAGTATTGGGCGTCGTTCTTCGATCTAAATTTATAAACGAGACTTTCATAATATGTGAGCCTCGGTGACTGAGAATTAAAACATTGTGGCATGAGAATTTTTAAAATTAAGTTACAAAAGGTAAAATGTTTCAGATCTCATTGCTATTTTTAAGTTTTTAGGCACACCGTGTAGAAATTAAGGCCAGTAATATGCGTTAAATTAATATTTTTTCTTAAATTTTATATTGGGAATTGCAAACGCCTAACATTCCGGAATAATTTGTTTTTTTTTATTTGTTAACGCCACCGATACAGCTTAGTTATATATCTATATAATTATAGAATATTTAAAGTAAAATTTTCAAAAAAAATAATGTATGATCGCCGTGAGTACCGTAGCACGTCATAGTCTTTGACGCCTTAGTTTATTTCGTTTTGATGGAATGTTTCTATGATAGATATATTGAATTAATTATGTGGTAGTGTCCTTAGGAAGCTCTTCCAAAAGCGTGTGGTAAAATTTAATATTAGAACTCTTGTTTGTTTCTCAATTATTTTGAGATACCTAGTTTGTTTGTTAATATGGTTAACCAGAATGTGTGGCTTATATTGTTCAACATGATTTGTTGTATTTTTTACATATAATTTACATTCCATAAACCATTATGTTTAAATTTACTCGAACATGTGATGGAATGTTGTGCTTAAAACATCCCAAATGCGCGGGAATTGCTAGCTCACTCTGATGGTGCCTCCACTGCAAGGCACCTGGGGTCAAATTCTGCTAATTTAAATAAAATTACATACAATTGCCATTCCAGCGACACACTATTGAGGTTCCATTACGACTGTGAAAGATTGGCTATTCAGAAAATAACTTTAATGTCGTCTTGATGGAGTCTTATTTCAGTGTAAAGGGTTGTGTGTCGACTGCTAGAAACGTCAGATAACGAGTAAAACACCAGTACTTTGCTACATTATATTGATACACGAGTGAAGTACGGAATACGAAATAGTTCAATTGCAGTAGAATGGCTGGTCAGTGGAGTGCCGCTGGTATTAAAAACTAGTAGACTACCAATCGTTTGTAAATTAGCAGAATTGAGGCCCTGGTACGGACAGTTAACGTGAGGGAGACAGCGGCGCAAGCGCACTGCTCGCTCGCTTGCCTTAGTTTGGCCAATCCCAGAACATTAATGATTAATATCATAAACACGAATCGCGTTTTGTATGTAAATTTAAACAATTAACAAACTTTGATACCAGTTGTTTAAATATAAACTCAATAAATAAATATTAATTCGTTGTTTAATTGATTTCGAACAGTGCTGCGTATAGTGTTAGCGAATTTACTAAAAGAATACTGCGGGAATGTAATTTTAATGTTGGTTTATTGTTAAAAGTCACACAGTATGATAAGATGCATTTTAGATAATAGAATGGTAGGTGCGCTATCTCCCGGAGCTAGAGTACGAATACTCGATTAAATAACATTTAAAATAGACCCAAGAATGTTGCTATTTGAAAAGCTGCACTCGTTTTGTTTATTTGTCAAGAGTCGAACGTTACCAAACTTTATAGCAATATTGAAACCTTCATTAATGTTCCTCTTCTTATTTTAAGAAAGATTTAATATTTACAATTTACAGAAATACATAATAGCAATAAATAAATGGTTAATAATGAAGCGAATTAACAAATTTTTATCAAAATAGTTTTTTAGAATAGTACAGAAGCAGTTTACAAATGCTATTTTGTTTCCTAACTTCCAGAGGTACTATTTATTATTGTAATAATGATATTGATATAGATTTATATATCTATGTATTGATGTGTATATAGACAATATGGTGAATGTTGTTAGTGAAGTATACATTACATGAACAATAGATTATACTACCCTGAAGTGCAGTTATTCAAATTTTAACATTTGCCAGTTGTTGCCACGTCCTTGCACTGTTCACACGCAGATAGCACCAATAATAAATGATGTATATGTATATATATATTGATGAACAATATTATTCATATATATAATTCTAATGTAGGTAGGTATTCTTTCTCAAGTACCTACCTGCAGAGCATGATATTTTAAGAGAACACTAGCACGAAATATTTTATGTGTTGAAATAGATACGTCGTAGTTTCGTTTTTTTATATTATCATAATTGTGACCACAGTTTTATATTTAGAGTGCCTCTTGCCTATACAAGACTTATATAAAGGCTGCAAATCACGGAATATACATAGTATATGTAGCAGATAGAGAAAAAAAAGTGTAATTTTATGGTGAAAATTGTAAGATGCGTTATGATATGCAGTACCGGATTATCCATATAGGCAATGTAGGCGACGGCCTATGGGCCCGGTGGCGCCGAGGGGCGCTTAGGGGTGACCCGTGATAAAAATAGGTCTAATTAATTGTTCATTTCATACATTTTCTTTAGTCATACAAAAGTTTAGAAAACCCAAGTTTGAAGGTATCTTTCTATATTAATCAGATTTCAGTTAGAATTATTAAAATCCCGGAAGATTCTGCTTGTAAGTCCTCCGGAACCCATATTAGTAAACAAAACGGTTTAAATAGTACATTACCTACCTACGGTAAAAGGGGGCCCCAACACTTGCATATCCTAGGGTCCTCTACATGGCTTAATCCGGCTCTGATGATATTGTGTAACTAGCGCATTCATCTTTTGACGCAGCCAGAGGCAAGCGTGTCGTAGCGCACACTCCATTGTTAGCGCATTCCATTAATGTGATGTTAAATTGAAGCTCGTAGCGTTATGTGACGCGTATCATTGAACTGATGTCGATACGTATGTAATGACATACGTATCGACATCAGTTCAATGATACGCGATCTCGATACGGGGTTATGACACGCCAAAATGACCCTTGGTCAAGCTTTCACGATCAGGAACCAGTGCAATCAAGTCAGTTTCATGACCAATATTACAATACAATACTTAATTATTTTGTCTAGAGTTAGTGTCGTTAAGTTTCGTCCAACATAAAGGCGGTAGAGGTCGCTGAGGCGTTAACTGGTTAGTTGTTATTAACCTACCATTTTAATAAGTGGCATACCTAAATATAGAACTTATATTGCAATTTTTCTAAGTTCCTGTAGGTGTATTAATTATTGTATATTCGGTACAATTTGTTTTAATTATAATGTGTTTACTTATTATAAATTATTAAGATTTAAACTTACGGGACTAATGTTTGTTAGCATAATATACGAATGACTTTTGTCACTTTGTGTTAGTTTAATGTCGATGTTAAGATTTTGGTCGTCACTTTTTAACCGTTCGTACACCTAGAAACGTAATATTCCAGTTGTCGTATATTATGCTGGTATAACGTATTTTCAGCACAAGTTCAAATAACGTAGGTCCACTTTATTTATAGAGCTTAATGATCATCGTTTCTCGGATAACGAAACGATAATTATTTTTCCTTAAGCTGATTTATTTAACATTCATTGTTGACATTTTAGATTAGAGAAAATCTGTTTTGCCCTAACATAATTAATAGTTCGTACGTAACGTTGTAACAAAGAGCAGTACAGTCGTGTCGAAAAAGTGTTATCAGAGAGGATCATCGCGGATCAACCGGTGTAACGGTTCGTCAATTGTGCAACAATCTTAACAGAGACCCATCGCTGTTGATCATTGTAACATTTGAAACAAATATAAGCATATCATAGCTGTAAAAATACAATTTTGACAAATAAAAGCTCTACAATCATTACAGAACTGTTATTTTATTGTAATTGTAGCCTAAACTGTGACGACTACAGGTACGTACATTATTTATTTGTATCTTGGGTACGATATTGTGCACTGTCTGTTTCCATCCATCATATTCGTACCAATATACCTTATTGTAAAGCTGCAATGAAGACGCTGGTGTGTCCGTGTCTTTATCTTTTTGACCATAGCGCTTGTAGCTTAGTTCAATGACTACGGTAAATGTCATTGCTTTACGCTGCGAGGATCGGGCGCGGATAGAGCATTTCGCTTCGGGGAGCAATTGATGTGTGATATTACTTATTATTAAACTCGTGGTAAATAAAAAAATATATAAAAAAGGCTAAGGCTGTCAATATTATTCGGGTAAATTGTAATTTTCTGTATGCGCGCCTGATGGGGATATCTCTAACTTCACATAGCTAAGTTTGATGGTGTATCGTTATAGATGTGCGTGGAGATGCCGTGTCCGCCGAGCCTGGCAAGCCCGATCCCGCCGCGCAGCCCCACAGCGCTGCCGCTGTGGTCGCCTCTGCTCGCGCTACAGGCGTGCCGGCTGCGCCGCTACCTCAGCGACGACTGCATGCTGTACCACAACCGGCATCTGCTGCACGCTGAACGGCGCCGCTGCGGCGTCTGCCTCGCCTCCTTCCCCTCTGCCTGGCTACTCGAGCGCCACGCTGCCCTCCAGCACGCCTCGCAGACCTCCTGCGATGACAAACCATTCGTCTGCGAGCAGTGCGGACAGAGCTACAGGTACAGATCCGCCTATGTCAAACACAGGGAGCAGAACCACCGAGCCCGCCTCCCCGCAGACAAACTCTTCACCTGCGACGTCTGCGGCATGCAGTTTCGCTATCTCAAGTCCTTTAAAAAACATCGACTCAATCACACCCTGGAGAGGCTCCATACTAAGAACACGGACACGCCTGACGGCCCCGATCAAGTCACCAGCACCAATGAGGCTCTGATAGGTCGGTGCGGCGAGATGGATCTGTCCATGAAGAAGACCAGGACCGTCGTAGCGCGGACCTCGCCCGTCGACGTGATCCGAGACGCTGAGCAGGATAGTACCGTCGATTCGAACGGAGCTACGGACTCCGTCGTTACGGTGGACGATTCCGCCGACTGTCGGACGTCGGGCGCTGAGAGCGAGAGCAAAAAGGACGATGACACCGCTTCTGAGGAGAGAAGACGCGTACCCGTGTCCTTCGCCAGCATCAGCTCGATGGCGGACAGCTCCGAAAACGAGTCACGCGCCGACAGCGGCAAACACGAAAGTTCGAGTTCGCACTCGGGCATCCTCGGCTTCATGCACAATGATGATCGGCAGAGAGACAGGGAGAAGAGATTCGCGTGCCCGTTCTGCGGGAAATGCGTGAGGTCAAAGGAGAATTTGAAATTACACGTGCGCAAACACACAGGAGAGAGGCCGTTCGTGTGTCTGTTCTGCGGGCGCGCGTTCGGTGGGAAAAGCGACCTGACGAGGCATCTGCGCATCCACACGGGCGAGCGGCCCTACCACTGCGAGGCGTGCGGGAAGTGCTTCGCGCGCGCCGACTACCTCTCCAAGCACCTCACCACGCACGTGCACAACACGCGCTGATCCGCCGCCGCGTCGGCGCCGTCCCGATCCCCATTATAGCATACCTCTATAGATAATGACCGACTCATAATATAACAGTAAATGGGAATATTTTTTAAAACATTTTTAAAACTTTACAAAATAATTATCGATGTAAGCAGGTTTAATTAGAATTATTCAGAACTGTTTTTGTTTTGGAGTGATTTATTACCTACATATTGTATTTATTAAATAATTTTCTACTTATACAAATAGTGACTGGATTGTTACACAGTTGTGATTCCTGCGGAGCAATGATCAATATGACGGTATTTTACAATTTTACCGCGACGTATTCTTCCTGTAAACTCTGTTTGTAAAAAAATCTAATTGCTTTGCGGCTTTAAAGCCTCTACGAACGGCTCATCTTGGCACCCAGTATGTAGGGATGATTTGTAGGATCTCTACAAATGGGTATGTCAAGAGAAAAGTTGCTAGGGGCCCTACAAATGAGACCTACAGATAGGGTTCCCAATTATGCCGTCCTTAGAGGCTTTTAAACTCGCGCCCGTGATTAATGACACAAGTCCATTAGTGGCTATGCACGCACGAAACGCAAAGAAGAGTCCATACGCTTTGCATAAAGATATGAAGCCCCAAATTTATACAACTTTTTAATCAATTTACAATAGCATCACAAAGATTTTTCAATAGAAAAGTGCTTTGGGATGCCTTGTATATAGACGAAGACTTTATTTAAATTAAGGGGTAACATTTGGTGCATTACTTTGCGAAATGTGGACTTAGGTCTATAAAAATGTAAACAAAGCGACCCAAAATCGTTGCGTATCGTGCATGCAAACTTTTTATACTTGACGCGCACATTAGTACAAGGTGAAATCAATATCATATTGCAATATTTTAAACCATAACCCTCTAATTTATAGCACACGAGAGTTTTGCTTTGCGCAGCACTTTACGGCGTTTGATTAAGTTATAGGACGTCAAAAATTCGAGGTTAAATCTGTACATGATTCTGATTATTACATGACAATTAAAAAACAAATCAATTTATTAAAAGAAATTTGAAGTGTGTCTGAAAATAGCACAGAGTTAACAATAGCGATTGCTCAGACGACCAAAAAAAAGGTTATGAAAAACCCCACAATCTATTATTTTATAAATAATACCTTACTATGATTAAAAACTGACGATTATATTAAAACACAGGCTTATATCAAATTTATTTTTAGTCAATCGATTTGTTTTTACATCATCCGATAAAATTATCAGAAACGTGTATAGACATATAATTGAAAATATCGTCAATAGTTTTGATTTCACGCTGTATATAATAGGTTCGCATTGACAATTAGATAGGTACTAAAATATTGCTTGTCTCTCATCGCCAGCAATACAAGTCTTGGATTTTTTTTCCGCTACTCTTAGATATAAAGTGTGTTCTCAGGTAAGACTTGTTGCATTTCTATAAAGATGAGGGACCAAGTAGGTACCCGATTTGCATAACTACTGCGGCATTTTGTTTTATTGCCTTATTTAGTACTGTCTTTCAAGATCATAAGACGGCGGATCAACGTGGGAATTAGCCACGATTTCTTTTATGGGATGCCTAAAACTAGTTTATTTTGCCATATTTTTGAATGCCTACGTATTGTAAGATTATGTATTTTTTTTAAAAAAAAAGCTCATTCCATTGAAGAGGAACTAGAAAATTGGTAGTCGTGACGATAGGTAAGTAGAAGAATGCAAAAACTGTGATTCGTACGATTAAGACCAGTCAAACAAGATTTATAACATCGAAAAAAATGTTTTATGTAATTTAAAATAACGTTATGTAACAGCTAGATACCTACGTAGGTATAAATCGATTATAGTTTTAAGAAATCTCTCTGTGCCAAAATATGTACCTCATAAAGTAACACTGAAGTAGGTAAACGAATTGTCAACAATTGATTATACAACACCTTGTTTCGATGTTACTGTTTTCCACTGGCTCTTTCTCATAATCCTTTGGACTGAGGAACTTAAATGTTCCGAAGTTTACAAACACTCCTAGTTTGGGTTCGCTTGTAAAAATATTCGCCCACAAAGATTTGTTTATTACTATATTAGTACAATCACCCACTCCTTTATTCCACAGAGCATCTAAGACAAATGATAACTGCCAAACTCTATACCTAATAGAATCTAGGTACCTAGTTTATTTGATAACGCGATTTGATACAGTTTTGAAGACTGCAACTGTAAAATACACTGGAAGAATATATATATATGATGGTCAATTAAATATAGGATAAGTCTATATATTTATAATTTACGTAAGTAATTAAAAAAAGGTAACTTGTGGGCGAGTATTTCTATTGGAATGGGTGATATAGGATGATAATGATTGTTAACAAACTGTGTCCATAGACTAATTGATAACATGTTTTACCTACCACAGTTTAACGAAATAGTCAATGCAACGAAATATTCAGGTACAGGAAATATTAAACGAAAATCTTTAATAATTCTAGCGTAATTGATTTAGTTAGTCCTATTAACGCATGCCGGTTTTAGCTGAAGATTTTAACTTATTTTAATGTATTTATTTGTTCAATGTTATACATGATACAGTTGAGAGTAAAGTGTATTTAATATATAATATAATAAATAGTAACTTTGCCAGAGGGATATAATAAGTTAGGTAGGTAATCGAAAACTTTTAGTATAAACGAGAAGCAATACTCTGAATTTTTATTTTTACTACCGAAATACTCTAATTGCAACCAGAGTGAATACTGGGGCCGGACATTCAAACGCCTCGTAGCGATTTTAATTGATTAAAGTTTGCGTCTGTGTTTTTCATACTAATACGTTTTGCGAACGGTCTCCGTATTCGTCCTGGACGAGTTTATACAATACTATCGAAATGAACAATGTATTGCATTAACATTGTGTAAGTATATGTAGATATTTTTGCCATTACGTAAAATCTATGATAAAAATATTATTCAAAATTGATGTTGACTGTTTTTATAATTATATCAGCGGTAGTTACTTGATGTTGTGGTGTAATTTAGTGTCTTATAGGTTTAAGGTCATAACCACTCAAAGTATGCGAATGCGAGTGTTTGGGTTCCGAGTTCAGCGTCAAAGGCCAGTTTTATGTTTTAAAAGAAATCTGATAATTGGAAAAAGTCGCGCAATCTTTGAGTGGTTCATTCTTTTGAATTCTCGTAGTGTTAAAATTGGTGTGGTATTCTTTATATATTATGTTCATGTAACATACATTTTAACTCTAATATTATAGATAATTTAATTTTTAATCAGATTCTTAAAATATAATGAGCACAGCGAAGATTCTGTAAATATGCGTGTGCTATAACCAGGTCAAATGTGATACATTAGGATTTAAGTGGTCTATTGTTTCGTTTAGAATTTCAAAAGATTTCATGTGAAATTGTTTTACCAGTTGTAGTCGCAACATTATCTTCAACTGTGGTGTTACTGAAAAGTGGCCGCGTAATATTTTCTAATAGTTTTCTCAATGTTCTCATTATATAACTATTTTTGTCGTCGACTGTGAGCTTAGTGGGCATTATTTGTTAGATCAGTTATTTTCTACTTCGGAGGACTTATAAAAGGAGAGCACTTAAGAGATGTGGGCATGTATGTGATGGTCTGGACCGATGCCGGTGCGGACTACGGACACACTGACGCACAATTTTAACAGTTTTTAAAACATTTTATATATTATCTCCGTCCAATATACATTGTGTGTCTGTTTCATAATGATTTTATCGACTGATGGTATTGTATGGCTTCGAAGTCAGGTTACTGATGATACTCTATTAACCTATTGTTTGGAATGCAAAAAAATTGAATTATAACAGCTGTTCACAGTAGCTTCGATATGTTTTATGTAATATTTAACTGCCGGTCCTCTGTAATTCCTGTTATCTGGTGGTTGATTTAAGGTACGGGAGTGGATGGAGGAGATCTGTAGATGTCTCCCTCCGCTCTATGCTGGGGTTGATTGGCAGGAGGTAGTCAGAGCCACCGCGGAGTTGAGTGGAGGGAGCCTAAGTGGAGAGTGAGTCGGTCGCGCTCTTCTCACGAAATTATTGTCAAGTTATAGGATATTGATCGTAGGTAGTAATGTTGTTTGGTGATGGCAAAGATTGTGATATTATTGTAAGTGGAGGCATCGACGGGCGCGCAGGAACGTAGCCTCTCCACATAGCTAAACACGATTGAATGTAGATAGACTGATTTTTGGGTAGAAGTAAAGTAGGCCAGAAGTTTCGCAGTCAATATGTAATATTTATGAATAGGTGTTGATTTAAAAATGTTTTAAAAGCCAAAACACAGTCTCAATAGTTTACTACATAAAACAGTTAAGAGAGTTTATTTAATTTTTAAACATAATTATACAGAATGTTTTATATACCGACCTTAAATGATTTTTCAGATGTATTGATTTTTATACATCTCCATATACAACAAAGAATAGAGGTATAAGTGTAGACGTAGATGGGTCTATTAACCGCGTGGTGCTACAATGTGTAAAGATATGTGATAGAAACTGCTCTTCAGAGACATTTTATTTATTGAAGCTTCCATAGGTAATAATATAGTCACATTACACTATAATATACCGACATCAGCAATAATTTGGTTTAGGTAATTACATAAGGATTAATTTTGTCCAGTATTTTGAATGGTGTCAAGCGGTTGGTCGAATGTCTCTTAGAAACCAAAGTATCCACTAATGTAGGTAAGTAAAGGAAATGTGCTCGTATGACGTTGGTTGGTATAACCATTCCGCAGTTTGTTTTAATGATATATCTTTGACGTGTTATTTATTTCTATGAGATTTAAGTCGACCAAAATGCCATCGACGGGATGGTATGAATTTTTAAGTTGTAGTTTTTTAATAATAATTTTGTTACAGATACATCCTTGTCTTATATTACCTACAGTTCTTAAGACGCGATCGTTTTGTTTAAATATAATGGAATTCAAAAAAGCTAGTTAGCAAATTTTATTTGGTTTTGGTTGGTCATTGAAACTTCCTTCGGGAATACCTTGGTTGCATTCTGAGACGCGCTAACATCGCTCTCACACCCGTTGCGAGTCACCTTGAGCGCGCCTACGATATCCCGTGTGTCGTCATGGATGACGTCATTACATTCGCCATCTTGCGATATCACCGCCTATCCTCCAAACCAGAATCACCGTGAGCGCCGCTGTCGAACTCAAAAGTGACGTTTGTGTTGTTTTAGATCAGTATTTTTTTAACATGAGATTCCAAGTTAATATAAAAGATGAGCCTAATGGGCGATAATTTCTCCTGAGTAATGCGACAGAGATAGATTGTGTCGATGTTATGAAAGAACACTGAGCGCTCTATCGAACGTTCCGAATAATTGACAGAATTCAACCGTCATGAGCGCGATTACAAATCGGAACGCAAATTAACAACGTGAACGCTGTCTGCGACATTAGCGCGACTCGGAATGCAACCCTTATAATACTGATGTGTAAAATTGTTTTATGGCCTTATAAACATACTTACCTAACGTTATCTTGAAAATATTATTGTATGTATAATAATAACATAAAATTTATTACGATTTAAAGTAATGAATTTCGGATAAAATTATTTGGTTTGTTCTGTTTAAACATAATTATTTACTTGTTATTTCTTTCAAATAGTCGTAGTGTTTATTATTCGACGGGCACTAAAAGTTAACATAAATTTGTAAAATACTACTTGGCGAACGGTTTTTGTTGATAAATTGTAATATATATCTTGGGTCAGTTATTTGAAAACTAGTTGATAGTAAGTACATACATACTGTTACATAATATATTTTTTTTACCAACTTGTATATTTCAGATAAGTAATTATTATTGTTACACAGATGGTTTTATATTTTTATCGTGATTAACTATTACTGGTTTTCAAGATTTTTATTTTACAATGTGAAACAGTCCATTTTATTTATAGTATCTTGTCCATTGTCCAAACTAACTTAGGTATAGTTCCATATTTTGGATGTGTATTATACCACAGTCTAAATTTAAATGCTATTGTGTATATTACTTATTTCATTTAATATCGGTGTGCAAAATTATAGTTAATGTCTTGGATCTCTAAAAATAAGAAAAAAAGACAAAAACACTTTACGAAATTTCTAAATGTGCAATAAATATGTGTGTTGTAGTGTTACCATTAGGCGTAAAATTTTAAGCTTGGCAAGTGTGGCCGCTGGTGGCGCTGACGAGCGGCGCGCGCGCCGGCGGGCGTCGCGCCTCGCTCACCTGTGTTGTTTATCTCAATGATCTCATATTGCTAGCAGCGGCCACATTTGCGAGCCATATTAAATGAATATTTGGCACTTTAAAAAAGGCACATTTCTGTATCATTATTGAAAAGTGGTTTGAAAACGTGTTGAAAATGGATTTGTTGGTGATTAATTTCATAATGAAATATACTTGTTTCATTAATAGAAAATATTTTATTTCATTACCTATACACCTATTTACTTAAATAATGTACTCTTACCTTAACAAATTGTCCTTATTAAATTATTTTGTACCAATTGGCAGATTAGTAGGTACCTTATTCAGGTTATTTTATATATTTTTATTATATCTAGGTAATGTATGGTACCTAGTAGGTACCCAACCACTCGTAATTCGCCTCAAGTATGTATTCTTAATTGAATAAATACTTTGAATTTAAGCAGTGAAAGCCAAGCTAGTAGGACGCTCGCCTTAGAAACGGTGTTCAAACTCTGCTCATACCTTTATGATTTTCTGATTATCATGTGAAAATAGAATGAAGTCAATATTACTTTAGGAGCCCTATTTGGGACCCAATCATCGGCTAATTATGAGTATACTTGGAGCACAGCTCTGCTTACCCCTTCGGGGGTTACAGTCGTGACGGTGTATGTTTTTTAGTTCTACCGATGAAAGATGTAGTCTGTATGTATACCACATAGATTACAATGGACAACAAGATGCTTATTGAGGAAGTAGTCATTAAAAATTACAAAAATGATATCAATTTCTTAGCTGTCGTGCAAAATGTTCCTTCTAAACAACGAATAATTTCTTACTTAATTCGTGCATGCCGCACGCGACAACTTCTAAATTAGGTCGTTAATTTAAAACAAAAAAAATAGGTTATATTAATTTAATGCTATTTGCATTTATTTACCCAAGTAACTTGTGTGTGTGCACGAATTAAACTACGTGGTTACAGTACTCTACATTGTGAAATATTCGTTGTTACTAATGCCACTATAAACCTACATACTTCATTAGGTACCTATGTAATGTCATTGAAACTGAAGGTTTACGTATACATATACAATAGTAGGTAGGTAGTAAGAGAAAGTATACTGATTGGGTGATCGAATGTTTCCATACATCTTGACCCTGCTTTCTGTGCCAATGGTCTTGGTATCGAATCCTGGTAGGGACAAACTTTGTGTGATGAGCACGAATGTTTCTACCCATGTCATGGGTGTTTAATATTAATTTAAGTCATATATACAGGGTTCGCCCCGAGTCCATTGTACGGTACCCATAATATAAGCGTTGCTTAGTGTGGGACCGGTATAGTTGGTGTGGCCGTCTGGCGATATGTATATATATTTTCCAGTAAATCTGCTCATTTCCACTAGGGGCGTAGGTCTGCGGCTTAAAGCTTATTCCCATGCCATCTAATATTAATACGTGGACAGGTACTTACCTACCTTCAAAGTGAATATGACGTTGTAAAACTAAAAGGTTTATTTAGAAATACACGTATCATAAGCCCGTTTTCCAGCTATAAATTAGCATGTTATCGACACACTAAGAGGAGCAACCCGGGAGAAGGTACTGTGTCAGACACAGACACAGTGTCAGCTGTGTACTGCGACAGAAACACGCACGTTATGAAGCAAATCACCATTCTAAACACCTGTGTTTTCCGACCCTTCCTAGCTGATGAAAAGCTAGATGACTTAAAACTATTTCTAAATTTTGTAAAGAAGGTAGGTACCTAATAATAAGAATATAGGTCGGTAAAAGCATGCGCAGATACAGGATTTCGTATAGGGAAGGGGGCAATTTCGGTCTGAGAGGGGATTTTTTGTGTGATTTTACCACTTCATGAAAAAAAATTAAATCAGAGAAAAGGAATAGCACCAAGTGTCCCTGTAACCTAGATAAGTGTTTGGCCATGGCCAGTGTGGTACTGAACCCGGGACCTCTCGGCTACTAGAGTGACCACTGGGCTATTAATGTTTTATATTTTTACAACCTTGATGTGACTAGTTATATTATGTTATCGCACGTTAATGACGTGTTTGATAAACTCACCCAATCATTTCGAGTTAGTAGGTAGGTACTTATTGTAACACTGCCCATGTGACCAAAGTATATCGGTATCAGCCGGCAACTAACATCGAGTTATAAACAGAATTGATCGATTCATTAACCCACTTTTGTTGTATATTCTGGGTCAATGCAAGGGTCTTCTGCATCCCGCAACCCTTTCTATTTACCTATATATTTTTGTCCGCGATTTTATTTTGATAACGATTATTTGGGACATCAAGACAGCTTCTCTGACTAATCTACATTTTTTATGATTAAAAATAGACATCTAGTTGAAGGTTAGGTATGTAGTACGTCTCGAAATAATCCATGGAAAGTATTTGGGTATTCAGCACGGGAAGTCCAAGCTAACTGTATACTTTATAGTATACCGTATTTAGACATTTTGTACGGAGAATTGAAAAGCGCCACTAGCGGACGTTATTTAAAACTTTCAACAACATACAAAATGTCTAAATACGGTAAACTATAAAGTATATGGTTAGCTTATGAACAATCTTGCACTTGTCACAAACTTGTCTTAATAAACATGTAAAAAATAGGGCATCTCAATTATTTAAGTAAAAAATTAGTATGAATGTCGACGTAATGTGTAAGAACTAGCATTTTTTATTCCAGACTCAAAACACCCCTAAACGGAATAAGTACCAAATTATAACTTTCAACTTAGATGCTGAACTACACCAAGTTGTTTAACATGGCAGCACTGCTTTGGGGCAATGTGAAACTCCGTGGCGGAGTTCAGTTCCCTTTGTAAGAAGAAGAGCACACTTTGTTTCTCCATATTACGCGCTTAGTTTGTCTTTGTCGCTGGTTACTCGCTTAAGATAAGTGCTAAATCGTGTTGTCTTCAAGAAGCACATTAAAACAAGCTTAATTCTTGGCCGCATTTTTTATTTATTTATGGTATTTCAAAATGACACTACTTACGTTGATACATGGAATGTTTAGGTATATGTTCAAATTACGACAAATTAGGTACATTGTTTTATCGATGAACGCAGTATTACTAAGTAAAAATATTTTTTGGTTAATTAGGTCGCAGGAACTTACCATGCAAAGAAGTATTATTAACCGTAAAGTAGTTTTATTAATTCACCTATCTACCTACTAGTATCTACATGAAATAACTTACAAAAATATACACCTTATTACGTACATATAGCCAACGAGCTATTGTATATTTATTTGTAGTACTTTTTAATACAGTCATGATAGCATATTTAATTATATTATCAGGTAAGTCAAGAAATTGTGATGCTGTGTAGGTACATTTCCGTACCTTAGAAACTGTCTATGAATACAAAATAAACATGAATAGGAATTCTCGTGGAGAGTCGATAGGGACATCTCGTCGCCCACGTCCATGGCTCCTAGCCCTAATTAACTCAAATTTTGATTGACATGAAGCGAATCCAACTAATAAATAGCTTACAATACGTAAGTAACCTATATTAAACTCCATATTTGTATCTACATGCATACAAAGCCCTTTTTAATGTCCCACTGCTGGGCATGGGCCTGCCCTCAATGCGAGGGGAATGAGGCTATAGTCCACCACGCTGGCCCAGTGCGAGTTGGCGGACTTTACACATCTTTCGAGGGGTTCTCTCAGACATGCAGGTTTCCTCACCATATTTTCTTTCACCTTTTAGCAAGTGATAATCGTGGTTGAAAAAGAGATTCGCACATGAAATCAAGAAATCCCAGAGGTTTGAACCTGCAATCTTCGTTACCTAGGCTAGCGTTCTACTAACTTAGCTATTACTTCTTACTTAAATATTTTTATCAACGCCTACCATTAAATTTTTTATTTTACCAAAAAAAGGTAGAGTACCATATCCCCAATGCCGTCTTGTGGATATCCATAGAAATTTGCAGTAGTTCTCCGTAGAGATATTTACAAACTAAAGATAATAAGAGTCGTCGGAACGTATGTGCAAGGTAGAGACACCTCGTTGCACATGCCTTCGTCTCACGAGGGTACTTAGAACGTGGCTTGCAACTAACAAATTTAAATTTAACTTGCATTTCTAGGACACGAGCTACATTCAAAGTAGGGTATGTAGGTACGTCTCTACATTTTATAGTCTTGGTGAGGGGTTAGATTTTATCACGAATGCAATTAAAACAAGAATATTACTAAAGTACTGCAAAAGCTACCTAATAATTTATAGTCATAATCTTATTAATGTTTCCATACCTAATGGCATGTCAATTAATTACTAAGTAATACAAATATATTCTCAATAGCCAGCATGAATATTCGGCAAGAATCTATGAAAGCAACCCGTTCAACAAAACCACTCCATTATTTATTCATTAGGTTCAATGTAATCAAGAAACTTCCCGTTGAATGCCCCAATTTCGTCGAAAATTCACGAACGAGCCCAACCACAGCCGCGAATCTGCAATTATTTAATCGTTTTCGAGGTGTTGCTCCACGGAAACTGGTAGATTCATAATACTGTAACAATGCCCTAGCGCCTTATGAAATTAATTTTGCTGTAGCTCGCTATCACGGTACTAGATATACGGTTTTGTGCCATACTAAAGCAGTAGTATAAATTGAATAGGTTGGTTGTGTCGTTTTGTTCGAAGCACATAGTGCGAGGTCACCGTATGGGGTGCCCCGGGCGCGATACCGGTTCGGGAAGAGTGATCATCCACAGCGAGGGAGAACAGGTAGCGATGCTCCCTTGAATGTTGGTAAAACACAAGTTAGAAGACGGTAAAAAATATTTCAATTTTACAAAGTTTGAAAATTAATCATATTATTATCAATGAAGGGTTTTTTTCAAAACGATTTTTTAGTTGTTATATGCGATTCTAACTAAAAAGTAAAATTCATATTGCTATTAAAGACGCTCTAAAATAAGGCACGCAGGATAATTAAATACATTTTTGAGGATTGCTTATGAGTTTATTTAATTCTCCATAATAATAAATGTTATAAAATCTAGGTTTGACTACATCCGACTATTTAAGCATTATTAGACAGGATTTAGAATACTAGTTTTGTTAGTCTATGTGAGTACATACAACTTTCAGATTTTGTGCAAAGTTTTTTGATTTTCATAAAACGATTTTCCGAATAAGGCACGGCGAGATGAGGAAAATATTTTGTACAGCTTGCAACCCTCCGAGCCACCGGCCCGATTTTACTTCGCCGCGCAGTCTACTCTGACCCGTCGGTGGAGACGCATCGCGGCCCCTGTTCTCTCCCATCCAATTATTACTTTATTACCATGCAAAACGCGAGTGAGTGTGTGTGAACCTTATACTTAACTTGAGTGTCGGTAACACCCCCCTCCTCTCTACTACGAACTGTCCAACCAAGGTCATCTTTAAGCAATTTGACACCTGTTGTGTTTTTATACTATATGTATGTAATTCTAGGCGTAATACTTAAGATAAACATTAATATTGTGTAATAGTACCTCCTACTGGATACTATAGATGCAGTAATCTTGATATGGGCTTCGACATTTTGCGTAATAGTGATAATTGTTCGAGATAATTGTTCGAAATTAATAATTGGAGTTATTGAGGTTACAATTTTGTGGCAGTTAACGATTAATTAGCAAAATGTCGACTTTAATTTGTAGTAGGTTCAATTAACATTGGATAAACTATTTGCGTGTTAATTGTAAGCGTTAAACTTTGGTCATCTGAGACGTCTGACCATTTATAAAAAAAACATGATTTAATTTTGATAGGTTTGTTACATTTTTTCTTCTGCGTTCATAAAAAGGGGTTTGTTCGATTAATAAGGAAGATAAATATGGATGAAAAATAAAAATCTTTTTAAAAGGGCAACCTTGGAGTTTCTTGACGGGTATGTTGAAACCTAGCATTTTGATACAATTTTAACGATTCATTAGGTACCTTATGGTTCTCAATAAAAAAAATTAAAGCCACTATAATATAGTAAGACAGTATAAAACATTTAGTTATACTGACTTATACTTAGTTGATTTAATATTAATTCAGAACCTTTCTTTACGTTACCCATTTGAGAAAAAAAAACTCAAAATGAACACAATATAGTAAAACAGAAACACTTTTACATTATTACGGTACTCTCTAATTAAAAATTTAAGCTACACGACCTTCCAGCCTTATGCCTACTTATTTTTATATATTTTTTTATGGCTTCAGGACCAATAAAGTAAGTAGGAATATTACAATTGAATCATATACATGCCTAATCCATAGAATAATCCGGACTGACCGAGGAAAGTGGAGGATACTTTAAGATGAATTACCAGACTTTTCGGAGGAACTTGAAATTTTTTTATTTTCTTTATTACATTATAGGCAAGTATTTGATCTCAATCTCACCTGATAGTAAGTGATGATGAGAACTACGATGGAGCATACTTGCCTAGGTAGGAAGGCGGCATTAGATCGAGATGCTACATTCACTAGGCACATGCAGCGCAGCTGATCTGACCCGCCATCCATGAAGGCAACACCGAACATCTTGACGGAACACGGCTAGGCCGCTCGGCGACATGGCTTTGTTCAGTGGGTGGTGACTAGCCACGGCCGAAGCCTACCACCAGTAGAGTTGTCACCTAGTTGGCACCACCCAGGATCACGTGTAGGGTATCTCGAGGGTATTTAATTCTCCTACGGAAGGAGGACTCAACCCCAAAAAAAGCAATTTTCACAACCTTATTTGAATTCCTTCACTCATACACGAGTTTGAACACAATATGCCACCCTGCTTTCTATGCTGCGGGTGCCGGGTTTAAAACCTGGTATGGACAAACATTGTGTGATGAGCACGAATGTTTTTTATATATGTATTTTATACTGGAATCGCCCTCAGTCCATTGTACGGTACCCATAATACAAGAGATGCATAGTTTGTGTTCGTCTGGCGATAATAAATTATGATTAATTTGTTTCAAAAATAATAAAAGATGTTTAATTAACCGTTCTCTCCCTATGAAGTCCTAAAAATACATCTAAAAGTCCAAACAATAGTTTTCGATCACTTGTAAAAACAAATAATCTGTCAACTATCTCGTAAATAAACAGAAATACATATTTCCAAGTGGCAATTGGAATATCCTGCACAGTCAGTCGCGTCGAGCTCATCTCGAGCCGGCGGCGGAAGCGTCGGGCTCATTCAAATAATTCAATTAAATCCCGTGTTGAACAGAGGGCAGCGCTTCACGGGTGCACATCGAAATAGGGATGTACCAAATACATAACAAATTAAAATGAAAATAATTACCAGATTTATTTATTCTGAAGTAGCTAAAGATCAAGTTTATACTTTTATCGATAACGCGAAAAGATGACAAGTACCTATCTGACTGAATACAAATTCCACACAAGATACCTAATCGTATCAAACATAGGAAAATTTTACATTAAAATCAGTTCCAAATCATAGTAAAAACGGTTAAGTATTCGCAATTACTTACCACCTATTATTCCAAACAAAAGCAATTAATATTCGTGTTGCCACGTAAATATGTTACGTATATTAAGGACCACAAAATACCATCACAATAAGGACCTTATTACAACGAGCGTGTTTATATAATCTTGCAAATACCACTATTGTTTCATTGACAATTAAGGCCGGCCTCAAGGACCCGGAGACCGCTACACAAATCTGCCCCGCAGGTTGAATAACTAGGCAATTTGCTAATGGAGTACTTAGTTACCCTGGCTCCAAAAGAGATTTTCCTCGCTGTTTTACAGGCTACCCTATAATGTTTTCTTAGCCACTGATAAATCGCCTCCATTAATGAAAGCCAACTTCGATAAATTTCCTGATCGCATTGCTGCTATTGAATATGAAACGAATTGACGTATAAAAAAAACATCATCAGATTTTGTGTATCTTTTCTGCAAGCGAATCATCGCTGTAAACAATACGAAATACCAACTTGATGATACAATTAATTATGATTTTTATATTACTCTGAACTAGAAACAATTAGAAGTAATTTTACAATCTTTTACAACAATAGGATAACATTAATACTCAATATCGTTAAGAGGTATATTTTGTGAGTTTGGAGGTAGGGGCTTATCTGCGGTACTACTGATCTCATTCTAAAATATCTTTCACGCATAGGAGGAGCTACATTATCCCCAAAAGCTATAGTTATGTGTCATCGAGGAACCGCGGACTGACGCTAGTTGATTGTATTTTCCTTTACTTTTTAAATACACTGTATATACAAAAGTCATAACAAAATGATATATATTTTAGACTAGCTGTTGCCCGCGACTTCGTCCGCGTGGTATTTAACAAAGACAACCGTTGACAACAGCCTGCTCTGAGCCCACGGGACGCATTGCAGGTTGTTGCTATCAAACTTAATCAGGCGCTGCGCTGCAACATTGGTTTTAATTTTTTTTCGTGAGATCCTATTTTTTTTTTCTAAAATAAAAGTAGCCTAAGCTACTCCTTGTTACATCAGCTATCTTCCAGTGAAAGTCCCGTCAAAATCGGTCCAGCCATTTCAGAGATTAGCCGGAACAAACAGACAGACAGACAGACAGACGGACAGACAGACAGACAAAAATGTTAAAAAATGTTGTTTCGGTATAGGTAACGTGTATACATCCAAATGCACTTAGTAAAAAGCGGTTATTTTAATATTACAAACAGACACTCCAATTTTATTTATATGTATAGATGTATAGATGAATGATTAATTACATGAAGATATCATGACATATGTTATAATAGCACAGCAAATATGTTGAATATGTCTAAAGAATAGTTAATATTAAATAGGTATCGATATCGATATTCATTATTAGTCAGCCCTATGCACAGTTGCATGTGGCTCGAGCGTGGGCTGTCGCTCGCTGACGCTGACAGAAATGCATCACCACTTCGTAAATACGTAATATGCCGTTCTTCCCACTGCAAACCGTGGATATTCCGTATTCCCTGTGACCGATTCGTGTCAAAGCTTTCACGGCTACCCAGACATCGATTAAACTAGCGGTCATTGAGGGGTAAATGGTAATGTGCGACGTACAAATGTATAATTATCACGTTATTAGCTGCTTTTTAGTATTGAGTTATTGGGAAATTCGTTATTTATGTGGTTGGGGTGTCTGCAAGCCTCAGATTATCTAAGTAATAGCTTAATGTGAGTTGGCAGAACACAAGCCTATACGTACGATGATACGAGTTCTTTATCGCTTTGAAAATACATAAACCTGTCTTTAAGACTATAACGCACACACCCATTCAAATGTAAAACCATATACCTACGCACCGCGGTTTTACAAAGAATAAGTTGGAAGAAATATTTTTATAAATTGGATGTAATTTTCTATAAGGTGAGGCAACAACATTAATCTCTACAAATCTCAAACTATGATTATGTTCATAATTTTTACAAAAAGATAATTTAAATCTTTAATAATAGCAACAAAAAAAGTTAGTTGAAATAAAATTAATTTTACGGATTTTATCGCGTTTATTTTATGTCTTTACTTTGCTGACTTTTCGGCTGAGTGACCTGAAAAAAAGTTAACATAAAAATACGAAAAGGAAGAAAAGTTTACTCTTTTCTACCTGTAGTTCAATGTTCAAATTTACTTCTATACCTTGGCAGGTTCGTTGCCAGCTCCCGACGGAATAATCTTCGAGTTTTGAAATTTAATTAGGGGTGAAAATAACTGCTTTATTTTAAAGCACATTAAGTAGCTACTTGTTCAATAGCAGTGTTATATACATTTTTACTGTTATTTCTCACCAAATGATGTGTCACAAAGAACTTACTTGATGCGCTTTCGTAAATATTTAAAACAATAAAAATATATTGTTATAGTTGTAAAACAAAGTAGCAGCGAATAGGTAGATACATTATTTAATACGTGGTTTAGAATTTGGATAATCTCAGTTCTTTAATACAAATACTATTTAACATCGAAATTAGGTTTAAAGAAGTGGCATGGCAATGGCAAATGCCTTGTTTCGTATGAAAAATATATTTTTTTAGAATTACTGGCCCATTTTCTTTTACAAGCTTTTCCGTTATACAATTTAATTTAGGAATCGAATTAGTGGCCTACTTTCTTCTCATTCCGAGCCTCTAAACATACATTTTCTTCGTTTCTATTGGTTTATCTCGTCTTATAGGTACTTTATATATATTTTTTAAATCTCTGTTCCACGTTCTAATCAACTGAGAGTATTACGCGCCCTGAATAAATAATATATATTGAATTAGTTTTTCCGATAATATCCGGGGAATATGTCCGATTCGACTTCTGAAATACTAATCAAACAGACACGTTATTTCATTACATCGCACATTACATTATTATAACTTATAGTAATGTTACATTTATAAGTGCATTTCTGTCACACAATATCAAGGGGTACCCACTAGGATAAGTAGTGAGTACTTATTATGTTTTTAATAAAAGAAGGTTTTGGTTGTCCGACGAGAGAATCGGTCCTTTGGGCTATCATTTGTCAATTTGCTAGAACTAATATATACTACTAGCTGCGCCCGGCGGTGTTACCCGCGATAAAAAGTATGAAAAATTAAAACATCTATCCCACGGGAACCATACATTTTACCGGGATAAAAAGTAGCCTATGCTATTCCAGACTATAATCTATCTCTATGCCAAATTTCGTCCAGATCCGTTCAGCCGTTCGGGCGTGAAAGAGTAACAAACATCCATCCATCCATCCATCTATCCATCCATCCATCTAAACTTTCACATTTATAATATTAAGTAAAGTATTAGTATAAGTATAAGTATATAGTATATTAGTATACTATAACCAAGCGCTACTAAAAGCTATAACTAACTATATGTTGAAATATATAAGACATTAACCACAATATGATTTCTCGTGTAAATATGAAACGGTATATTAAAGGCAGGCATTACGTTTGCTCGTGGCCTTACCTCAGTTGATTTTGCGGCTATGCAAATAATTCAAGGACCGGAGGGTTGTAAGGTGTAATAGCGTGGGCCTTCCTATGCATGTATGTCCAGTCATTACACTAAGTCATGGAAATGTATTACATTTTTAAGGACTAAATGTTGACTTATATCTTAATCTATCGCAATGTCCAGTTTACAACTTACTTAATTCAGGGAAACGCTGATTCAATAAGTCGAGATATGGAAACGTTTCATTTAAGTTAATTTTATTGATTATAATAAAAAACAAAAGACGGCGGCCTTGTTGATTCGATTATAAAAAAGATATAATCCTCAAATAAATTATATATTACTCCGAAAAATATTCGTCCATTTTCCTACGAGGCTAGATTGCGATAGTTCGCGTCAAGAGATAATCGATCATCGTAACTGAAAGATGGCGTAACGGCTCTCTTATTATTTACAAAATACGACGACAAGGTACTTACAGACTAACCCACATCCACTTGAAATACTCTTATCCCATTTCGGACTCTTTCGAGTGACGCAATCAATAACAAAAGACATCGTATGTCAGCGAAGAAAAAAAAATACAAGTAGGTTATATTGTAGGGTAGGAATCGTTCTTTGTAGTTGCTTCTAAAGATTACGTATTCTATGCGCGAATTGTAATCTTAGTAACTACCAAGATTCTGTGGTCACGGTATACGACCTACCTATACTTTAGGGGTTTGCCGGCTACTGACGATTTTCGAATGATTGATTGCTTATTTATTGTATGTAACCTATAAAAGCTGGTTGACCAGATAAACGATGATAAACTGACCTTAGATGAAAATCGTAGTTCGTAAGAAAGACCGGCTAAATTATTACCCGGGTAGACTATTAAGTCTATGTAATATTTATTGCCTGTATGCTTAGTACGTGTTTTGATAGAAAACGTCACATACCGATTGAGTGATCGAATTGATACACATCACAATAGCACCCGTAACTGAAATAAACAGATTTACTAGATTGGAATTTGTTTACGTTAAAAACTCTACTAGTAACTATGAGTATACTTTCGTAGTTACAGTATATAGGTTCGTACGAGAGTTATATTGTATTAAATAAATGTGTTAACTTGTTAAAGTTACACACAAAACACATACCTGGCAAAGAGGTCAATTGAATCGTACCTAACTACATAAGTAACTATTGTGGGTAAATTCTGTAGCAGGGCTTGATATTAATTTACATACCACCGCTTATTCAGATTTCTAGTTTGTGGTCTTCACCATAGGTTATTGAATTGAACAGGATGATTCAGAAAGGGCATTATTAACCGTGAACCTGCGCTTCTTTAGCGTAATCGTAATCATATTGTGAAGTCAGAAATTCGATATGTCGATTTAAAAAAGTAAAATTTGCTCGTCACATTTGTCATTTTTAATTACTTCAGTATCGTAATTGTGACGCCACATAATGTTTATAAATGCCCTAAAGAAGCGCTTCGGGACTTAGTAACACCTTCCCGGATCAGCCTGTATAATTTTGTATAGGCCTACGTGGAATATTTACAAATTGTCATTTTTGTCCGCTAGTGAAAATGACGTACCTCATTTTTTTCTATAATGTTTCAGGTGTAAATATAATGACAGCCCTGACTATGTATAGTTTGAGTGGAACGTGTGAAGTGAGCTGTGTGATCAGACCCCACACGGAACTCCGCGCCGAGAACTAGTCGATTCCGTCCCGGAAACTACACTTATTCTAACAGCAGTTATTTAGATTCGATTTTTGAATGATCAATTACTTAAATTGATAGATAGTGATGGGGTATTGTTATCGATATTGTCAATTGATATATGAAAGCTCACGTGCGGCGTATAAAAGCAAATGACTTACAGATAACTCAGTAAGTAGTTAAATGGTAAATCTTTGTATCATTTATATTGAAGGATTTCCCATTAAGTACCTACTACCTTTCTTGTAACTAAATATTAAGCCAATCTGAATCAAGGGATGCATTAAAATAAATCATGCCTTTGCTCAAATTACCCATAAAATATTTTTGTTTTATATATTGCAGTGTTTATAAAATATTTTTGGTTTATATATTGCAGTGTTTATAAAATATTTTTGTTTTATATATTGCAGTGTTTATAAAATATTTTTGTTTTATATATTGCAGTGTTTATAAAATCGGGTACTCTGCGTTTAAAACGTTCACTGGAAAAAATGTTCAACAATACTCTGCCTACTAGTTATACAAATATTGTGACATGCGATATATTTCTAACTTTAAATTTAATCAAAGTTTAGTTAAATTTAATAAAATTTTAGTTATTTTGGAAATAATCTAAAAAGTTCGACTAATTCGTTTTTTTTCTGTGTTTACTACCTATATAAGTATATTCACATTATTAATGTTACTCATGTTATTTGCGATACACGCTTGTGCAATGAACATAGACAAGTTCGAACATTGAATATTTTAATACAATGCCTCAAATAAAAGGTAGTGCCAACACGATGCTCTACTACGCAGTAGATCCCCCCAGACCTTGGTTTAGGCAATGTCGTTTATCAAAGTCGAAAATCGGCGACCTGGCACAAGTCGTTAGTCTTTCTTAAACTAGCTATTTATTTATATTGTCTAGTCATGACGTGAATCCAAGTACGTTAATTGTGAAAGCGTCTCGGTTAACTGCGAACATTAAATTGAATTATACGCACCATTGTTGTACAAACTATGATTTTTCACTCAAGCTTTTGTGCTTTACATTAAGAGTGGCCTCAAAGAGATGTCTGTCCTGAGTTAGGACCGCGGGCTCTCGATGCGCCCACGCCTAAAAGTATTCTAAATTCGAGTACGACTCTACAGATTGTGATAGATTTCGCCCGGATTGCCTGGGGGCTCCTTGAGATTTTACAAAGTTCTATTACCTCGGTAAATAACCCCGTGTTAATGAATTGATGTTCGACAAAGTTCAATACGGTTTGGGCCAAGATCTTTTCAGAGACGAAATACTTCTTATTTTTGTATACTTACTGTACAATATATACTTATTCTATCAGTTCTAGATATTGGATTATTTCTCCAAGCAGAAAATTGTGGATTAGCCATCAAGAAATTACGTAAATTGAAATGTTCTTTGCATGGAATTAAATTAAAATAAAAAGACCTACACTTTCTGAAAACTTATAAATTGTTAGCGACGTCTGCAGGTCAGATCAAAGAGTGTCTGTCTCTTTGAAAAGTAAAGGCATTAAAGTCTATTAGTACAACGCTATCACTGTTTTAAACTAATGGGTGGGACCTAGATTCCTAACTCTAGTTTAGTTCGTCTAGACGACATTCGAAGAGCGGGGCGGGTCAATATCAAATTACCCAGCTATTGATAATATTATTGTTCTCTGGCTTTGGTAGGATCAAGCGGAGATGTCAGTAAATACAACAATCTTAGTCCATGGGACTGAAACACCTAGGTGTATTTTTTTTTATATATACGTAAGACTTGATTTTGAAATATTTTGTGACTAGCTACTGTCCGCGGCTCCACTCACGGTACCTCGATGAAGCAGAGCTTATAGAACTAAAGGTTAATGTAGCTTCCTATTAAAAAAGAGTTTACGGAATCGGATCAGTAGATCCGCATATTAACCTTCTAAATTGATCATTATAAATTACTAGGCATATTATGAGCTTGAAGCAAGGCATAGATATATATAAAAATACATGCTAAATTTGGAGTTTAATATTAAAGCTTTGGTACGATAAATAAATAAATATAGCGAAACGAACAGACCATTGCACAAGCAACGCTTGTAATATGGTACCATACAATGAACCAATAACAACCAAACCAGGGTAAAAACGGGAATCGAACCCGAAGCCTAGTGCAGCAAGTCGACCAGCCTATGCTCAAACCACCAAGCTACTAAAATACTTAATCCTTTCAGTAGCGTAAGCAGCAAATCCTAATGGAATCGTAACGTCATCGAGACAACATTTTGTCTCTGTCACACTTATCCATGAAATCCATGGTATGAGCAGGATTGAAGACGCATACGGTACCGAATTGGTAATGAAAAAAGACTGTGCTTGAGCTACAGGTCACACATTCACATTTCGTGAAGCTCTAGGGTAGAGAGTTTAAAGATGTATTTTAATATAGTTAAGTTTTCCGAAAGCCTACGGACGGCCAAATGTATTTCACAAGAAGAACTCAATAAGCATTCAGGCTCAGATTACTTACTAGTATTCAGTGCACGTATCGGGGGTAGGGACGAGTGGGACTCGAGTCAGTATTAAGTATGATTTATTAGTTTTATAAGCCAACGTTGCGCCGGACCGGCTTATATTTACGTGAATAAGCGGTCGACTTTCCAATGTCTAGTTTTGACTGATATTATTCTGTAGCATCGACTTAAAATGTCTTAAAACTTATATTATTGCAAAGACACCTAAATTTCGAAGTTTTTTTTTTATTAAAAATACCAATAAAGGTGAATTAAATATTTCATTTTAAGGAATACCGTGCTGTGTTAATGCTATGATACCGCAATTTGATTTCTAACTACTCATTTTGATATATATAATTATACATACACTACACTAGCTCCTGCTCACATCTTCGCTCGCGTTACCTGGATGACACAAAGCCTATAACTGAAATAATTTTCAGAATCAGATCAACGGAGATTACCACTAACATCCAAACTCACAAACTACCAAACATATTTATAATATTAATATTTTGATCATTATGCCATCCTTACTTTAAAAGAAAGAGCAATCCAAAGTCGATTTACTTTTTAAAACCAAACTAATTAAACTTAAATTTAGTGCCCCTTAATGTCTAAAGCAAAGTTAGGCTATTGACAATAAAAATATAGTCTAAAAAGTATATGTCAATTCGATCAGGCTCCGCACGAGTCCTAATTTATAGTTGTAAAATGTAAACGATAGTTGTCCATCATCAAACTGCTTCGTTATCAGCGATCTCGACAGCGAACGGGACGCATCACGATATAATAATGATGGACACGCGACCTGGCGAATTAACATCGTTTCGATGAGCGTGCCTTCACTATTTGTTTGGCTCAGGTAGATTTATTCTACCAACTAATAATTCTGCCTCAAAATATAAAGTTTACATGTGAAAATTCTTTGCCTTAGAATCATGTGAGTATCATGTGAGTAAGTATCATGTGAATCATATTTCAAAATAAAAGTCTAATTGTATAACTTAACTTTATTAACTCTAACAATTTGGGGCATAGGGTTTTTTATATTATGATTATCCATTATTTTCGCTCGCGTACACACGTATTTGTACATTTACGAATTCAGTAAACATTTTCTTTAAGAGACTTTTATAGTATTAAGATAAGCGGTGAGTAACCCCTCAGAGATCGTGATGCGAATTTAGTATTTGCTGAAAACGGACTGAAAATACTAAGCAGCGTGCCTTTAGCGCACAAAGACTCGGAGACATAAAGAACTATCTAATACGCAAGAGTGGACATATTATGTCATATGTGATTGATACCCTTATTTGCCTGTCCAAGGTGTGCTTATCATGCGGCCGGGGATTTTCTTTTACGATGGCTGGACAAGCTCCAAAATGGTCCCGCAGTCAATCCAGGTATTACTGGCCAGAACCATGAAAACCAAAAACATAACGATACCTTGTTCAAAAACATGCCAGCGACATCTATCGCTGACTTACACACTAAACATAAATAATAATTTTGACGTCTTAACAATGGCCGTGGGCAGTCTCACGAGGGCGCTAAATAGCGAATACACGACAACAAAAACATTGACTCCTTCCTGTTACCTAAGGTAGACATAAATATGGTATTTATTCTTCAATTAAATACAAGTATTGTGTTCACCTTGATAACAAATCAATAGTAAAGTAATCAAAATTGTTCACTATTTCATTAAGTACCGGGTAACTTAGAAGTATAATTAACTTAAATAAAGCCTATAAATGAGACCGCGACCTCGCGCGTGGCCCGGCCTTGCTTCTATTTCCACCCAAGTCAGGCTTCGAAGGACGGCTCCAGTCCACAATATCTGATCTAAATGCAAATACGGTTATTTGCAGAATGTGCATATTGTGTTGTTTCTAGTGTTTACAAGCTCCGTCCTGCGATTCCGCCTGCATCCGATAATTTTGTTCGAGATAGATACAGGCAGATGCCCAAGCCTCCAATAGTATGTACCTACCCAATTCTTATTTGTGTCAACAAAATCGAAATATATTAAACCACATTAAAATTGGAATGATTACACAGAACTACTAATAATTAGCACAAATATTCAATAGGCTCGTGCAGACAATTTGTACTGACACATCTCTGTGACTTTATAAAATAATATACCTATATAAATATTCATGTACGAGTATAGAGCTAGTGTTGAATTGAAATATGCATACATTTTGGATCGTATCGGATTTGAAATAATATTTTAGGAATTCGTGCATTCACGCCCAATGCTGGCCCGAATTTACCGATGCGAAAATAAAGCGAAACAAATGAAAAACAAAACCTGTAGAAAATAATAAATAAATTCAATGGAATCACTCATATATTCCTCAAAGGAATTGTAAAGGTGTATCTATGTTAGCACACTCATATTTCGCTAATGGCATTACGTGTCAATGTGAAAGCAAATTTTTGTTTTTTTTGCATTCTTACAAAAAAAGTTAGTGTGCTTTTTCATTTTCCGAAATTTTCTCGATAGAGACTGATTAATCATACGTATTGGATAAAACAGGGATTATACTATACCTGCTTACATATAATACAATGTAGATGGCACAAGGGTATGATTTCTGTTTAGTATATGATATTTATGTTAAGTGCCTTTGATGTGGCCAAGGGATTTGAAATATATTTCTCAGCAGGTACTAAGAGTACTAATGTTTAAGACTCGACTCGATGCTAATAAATGGAAAAGTTTGGATTAAAAATGAATAATTTATGAATCAAATGCATTTGTATTATTGATTTAGTTTGGAATGAATAATTTAATTTATTGTATTATTTAATCTTGTTTTGTTGTTAAACTTGTTTTCTTATTTGAATCGGAACTTATAGTTATTATGTCAATTCCCGTGCACTCAGTATCCAGAAGACAATTAGTACCTTAGATAGTTAGATACCTTTTTTGGGCTATGTTCTTTTTGTATAATACAGTCACATTAGGTAACACAGTCACCATTTTTTTATGTTATTTTTTGAGTGTTACTCTTTAATAGTGTATAAAACCCATGTTACGAGGTTATAGTTAGATCATAGATGTACGTTGTAACCACTTTTATTATTATTTTCTAGCATATTGCTCAACCTTTGAAATCAATCAAACTATAGATTACATTCATATAATAAAAATAATAATTAGAAACTCGCAACCCTCCTATGTAATCCATTACTCGTATCTGCGATAACATCTAATAACTAATTCAGTTAACAATGGTGCATCACCGAAACTTGCACAATTTATATATCCAAGCAAATGTTGTAATATTAACACCGAAAAAGTTATTAAGTAATTCACACTAAGTACTAAGCCACTTATCGTAAAACATTTACGTCAAACTTATTAGAAAACTTTAAAAAGGGCCACGTCTCACAAAAACTTAAAAACTTGTGACTATTATTTTGTTTGCTGAAAAATATTCGTTCTTTTAGAAAACACGTTCGCGAGATCGTAATGCAAGGGATTGAAACTGAGGTGTAAACTTTCCCATGTTCAATTTATGATTTGAAAAGTACCAACATGAAACTAATCCCAAGTCAGTGAAAGACTGTAGCTTACTTTACGTTTCTTTCGTGACAATCAGTCGGCTATCGATCGATCGTCGTCTTGCATTCGCTGTAATAAATTTCGAGTGTAGGTATGACATTTAAATTACCCTTGACCTTGCCACAGAATTATACAAAGTGTTATACGGGGTGGTAAGAATAAATGGGTCATAGTCCGCGAGCGAGCTTGTTGTGCATAAATCAAAGTAATTAATTTATTTGCGTTCACGCATTTTTTTCTCGACAGCTACAATTCATTTACATTAGCAAACGGTTAATTTATATAATTTAATAAATCAATCAAGTGCTTTCATAATTAGCCTTCTTCAAGAATTACTTTTACCATAACAATGTACATATAATGGTAGGTTCCTACCTGGGATTATCAGTGTGGAGAATAAGAAACTATCTTCCATTAAAATGAAAGACACGACGCAGCCAGAACAACGCCGTTTTAAATAACGTTAGGGCGCTGTACAAAACTGCGCGGTTTTCGTAAACCGGCTAGGGATTATGTAAAACGGTGAATTATATAATCAGACTGGGACAGATACATCACGGCCTACGGAAATCTGGAAAAATATTGACTATATTTTGTGCGAAAATAATCGTTGACGATGTAATTTAAAATATATAAGACTAACAGAGTTCAACTTCAAAGATAAATAAGTTCGACTTTTGCATGTGACAAAAACCAAATAATACGTGCGAGCCGACTGCGTGGGCGCTTTGATTCAATGCCACTTAATCACAATCATATGTCGACTGTAAGTGGGTCATCTAAGTCAGCTGTCATGTGTGGTTCACTTCAATACGCGGCCAAAGAACTATACGATACTAGATATTTTAAGATATGTATCGATTGCCCCAAAACGCGACGCGATTACATTTTGTTTTACGAACATAATTTGTCACTTAAAAAGTATTATTTTAAAACTATCACTTAAACTGCAGAGATCAGAAAATTAGAAGATATAATTATGTGATTAAACAAATGTAAAAACAATAGTAACTTTACCTACTTGAAATTAAAAGAGAAATACAGAAATAATAAATCCGACGACACGTCCTAAAACTCGCTGAACTAGATGAACATTAACAATTTAACTCTAAAATATATCCCTAAGAAGAAAATCCAGACCTTAATTCAAACTGTCAATTGATTTTTAATAAGTCACGTATTGGAATGAAGTGTTATACATTTCGCTCTCAAAGTCTGTTGGCAATGAACTTGGCTTGGGGGTGTGTCTTGCAGGCTGCAAGCAACCAAGGCCGTCTCACCGCATAGCATTGTATTACCCACATCGATTTATCGAGCGGCGCGCGCCGGCCTCTTGGCCGCCTCCCGCACCTCTACCACCTCGAAACTCTAAGGCGGTAGACACATAGCCGAAGCGGCCGCGGGTGAATTATATACAGTCACTTGCAAAACTTCTTTGATTTTATTAAACTGTATAACAATGTAGATCTGACGAGTTCTATTTCGTTTTATGGTAGTTTATATTGTTCATTCGCTTAACTTTACACGGATTAATATTTTAACGAAAAAAACATTATTTGGTGTTTAACATTGAGTTTTTAATGATAAGCTAGGAATTAAAATAAAACGAATTTTGGGGGTTTTTTCGCGTTTATTTTATGTATTTTACGTTCTAGGAATGGAATAAAGAAAGCAATTTTTGTATCTCAAGAGTAATCGAATGTTTTCGTCACACGCGCGATAGAAAAACATATCTAACCTCCATCAATATTTTACCCCATGAATATCTGTAGATATAGAAACATAATTTAATAAAATCCGTAAATCATAAAGAATCTCAACTGAAGTGAAGGAAGATATATCGTTAAAACGGATTACATTAACTTTTAAGGAAAAGAAAAACATCAAACTGAAAGTCAACGCTGAATAATGAGCTCCTTAATTTTGCGCCCGTGAAAAAAATATTTGGGCGGCATCGCTTAGCGAGGTGCCGGCGCGGCGCGCGGGGCGGCGCGACTAAGTTGAAATGGAATTAATATTACTACGTAACTGATCAAATCACGGCGAATATTCAAATGCAGGGTAAATCACTTTTTAAGTAGCTGAAAACATTATACTTGTGCTTGTAAGCCGTGAAATGTGAGATTACGTTATAAGTACCATATTTAATCAACGACGCGATATCTTTGAATATAATTTTAGATTATGGTAGTATATATATCAATGTTTTATAGGAGGACTATGACGAAATAAAGATACCTTAAAAACACTACATTCAAATAATATTAAAATAACTTCTATCTAGAAGTGACGAGTTTAGGTATGCAAAGTTCATTTTTTTATCGCTAAATGTCAAGAGTTTGTATTATGTTTTTGATAGCACTAATAATGAAGATGTTTATTCACAAGAGGTCGCCCAACTCGGCCTCATGGGAAGCGAGAATGTAACAGCACTACATCGCTACATAAGTTAGCAACGACACATTTGGTAAACTTCAAGCGAGCGCTGTTCCGTAGGGTCTCGGACCTTGTTAGACGACACGACAGTCTGCATACAGAGTAACCTTAAGTTAATTTAGAGCGTGGACTACTCCCGCGGGAGCCCGCCACTGATCCCGACAACCGACAACCGTACTTTGATATGCGCGAATATCCTGTGCATGGACACAATTTATTCAACGTTACGACTTATGGCTGAGTTGAGATGAAGAGATTTCGCAAATATACAGGTTGTTCCAGATAGAGTATAATAAGCCTTGAACCTGCGCTTCTTAGCCCATTTATAATCTTTTGGACTACGCTGTATACCTACTTTGTCTATACATAATTTGTAATCTATTTATTAAGATTTTAATATTTTATACGATAAAAATTAAAGGGAATCCGTATGGATAAACGGGATACGGTATATCCGTTTTTTTTCAAGTTGATATATTATTATATGTATAGCCTATATTGGTATTCCGCTGTGTGGTTTACACACCACTCGCAAAATTTGTAGCGGCCATGATTTTCCCAAATCCAATAAACTAAGTATTGACAAGGCTTCAAAGGGACATCAACTAAGTCATTATAGATTCAGAGCAGGTAGGCTCATGTAAAAGTTATCGAAAAAGTTAGATTTCATGCAAGTAATTTTGTTTCCGAACCGAATCTAACATTTACTGGACTGATACACCGACACATACGCGTTTGTGAAATATTGTTGCCGCTTGAAGTATTGGTATCCAGAAAAAAACCTAATAAGTAAATGTATGTGACTACGATACGTTTAATTTATAAATGTTTTATTAATAGGAAAAGTCAACTCTGGCCGGTGACAAAAATAATATGAATGTTAATAAGTCAAATATTTTTTAAACCAACTTGATTGGCAATCCATCGTAGAGCCGACCCCTTTTCCGGGCTAGTTCGACAATTTCGCGAGCGGACATAATCTACTTTGTTTACAAACGACTAAAGCTCTGCTGAATGTCATCTATAGGTACAATGTAGCTTTTGTTTTTCTGCTCCATAAAACAGGGTTTGAAATCGCAACCACCGGAATAATACCTCCCTGCTAATCACCTTTTGTTTCGTATTTTGCCACTGATTTGTTGTTGTTACGTTTATTTTAAACGGATCTATTTACCTTGATTTATCACGTTTATTGCTGAACCTCGCAGTTTTTTTCAATGGAATGTTTATCTACCGATTTAGAGGTGTACCGGCTTAATTAAAATGTGGCGTTTTTTATACACATACCTTGAAATTAACTACGTAATTGGATTTAAAATATAAAATATGAATGTTGGCATAGACTTGAGCTAGATTATTGAATATAACGTTAATCAAATAATCATTTTGTTTTTAAATTATTACACGAATTAAGTTAATAAAAACTACAGCTAGTGAATAACTTGATACTAAGGCTACATACAACCGAATTCAAAGGTAGATATACAAAATCCCAAATGATTTAAATCGTGTTACAAAAACAATTTACATCAAACAAACATTATTACTGGTCGTTATTTTTCACTCGACGGAACCTGTGGGCCCGAAACCAATGGTTATGTGTCCCTGGCGGCCGGTCCGGCCACCAGGTGAAATAACGATCACATATCGGTAAGACCCAAAATCGCTTGATCTCACTCACCGGTACATGAATTGTTTACGTCCGATTAAAGAATGGTATGGAATGAATTTTAGTAATACGCATTTATCAAAAATAAATTAAATAACTTAATTAGAAAAAAAATAAATTAATTCAGTGTTCGAAATTCAAACAAACTCAGTGTAACATTGGTGCAGGTTACTCCGAATCTATTATTGATACTTAAACATTTCTCAAAAAAATTAATATGTGAAATTATTATATATTCGTCAGTAGGTAGGTAATAGCATTTAACAGCCAATCTCGCAGATGGCATCATTACATTTTAATCCAATCACTATCGAACAATTCGATTGTGATTGATTCACCATTTCCACGATACTGCCTAGAACTCTTTCTATTTTAAATCAGCTAATGGATACCCTGCAACATAGTTTTATTGCATCTACATTTATATTATAGAGTGCTTAACATTCTATTTTTAGAAAAATAATGGTATTAAAAATTGGGTTTAAGAAAATATTAAAATAGTCCAACACTACGATACGACAAAGAGCTTAAAAATTAAACCCATGTTGAGCGGTCCGAAAAGTTAATATTACAAGATTAAAACAATATTTTGAAGTGTTGTCTTACAACGACCTATTAACATGTCTATCTGAGTTTTTGATATTATACGAACAACTAAAATTATCAATATTTTGGCTAACTTCTTTAGTAGATATTATTTTTTCAAACGCTGTCTCTCGAACGATATAACTATAACTCAACACTAACTCCATTCTCTCTAATTAATTAATCTCTAAGCGATCGTTAACGCTATAAAACTTTAACACGCAAGCACATATCACGTTACCATTCAAAGCATTTAAATATATTGACATAAACACTTGATAAAAAATTACAGGACATTTATTGTTCAGAGAGAAGGTATTTGTCTTTATTTAAAATACATAATTTTCTTTCAGGTACCACAGCAATATAAATATCTAGGGAGACCAGAAATGTGTTTCAACAAGTACTTAATCAAACTAGCGGACTACTTCAGATTGTATTCTGACACATCTCGTTAGTGGTCAATTACAAGTAAACATTCGAAATGATCAGCAACAGAAAAATTGTGTTCACCAAACTCTTGATGTGCATTTTCGTGTCGGCTGCACGAGGAAGATCATGGGCGAATCACCACGACACAACCACATCCACTACTCAAACAACACCCACCACTAGTCCCGTACCAAAGAATTTTCATAATGACCCACTTATCGTAGAGACAAAAAGTGGTCTTGTCAAAGGCTACGCTAAAACAGTAATGGGCAGGGAGGTGCATATCTTTACCGGTATTCCCTTCGCGAAACCGCCCCTTGGACCATTAAGATTCCGCAAACCAGTTCCCATTGACCCATGGCACGGAGTGCTTGAAGCCACCGCGATGCCCAATAGTTGCTATCAAGAGAGATACGAGTACTTTCCTGGTTTTGAGGGAGAGGAAATGTGGAATCCTAACACAAACATCTCTGAGGACTGTCTATACTTAAACATATGGGTACCGCAGCACCTGCGAGTGCGCCATCATCAAGATAAGCCTCCTGCGGAGAGGCCAAGAGTGCCAATACTCGTGTGGATTTACGGCGGAGGTTATATGAGCGGCACAGCAACACTCGACCTATATAAAGCTGATATAATGGCTTCTTCAAGTGACGTAATCGTGGCCTCCATGCAATATAGGGTTGGGGCATTTGGATTTATATATCTGAATAAATATTTTTCTCCAGGAAGCGAGGAAGCTCCGGGAAATATGGGGTTGTGGGATCAACAGCTTGCGATTCGATGGATCAAAGAAAACGCTCATGCTTTCGGTGGAGATCCAGAATTGATCACTTTGTTCGGAGAGTCCGCTGGCGGTGGCAGCGTGAGTTTGCATATGCTGTCGCCAGAAATGAAGGGCTTGTTTAAGAGGGGTATATTGCAATCGGGTACGCTGAACGCGCCGTGGAGTTGGATGTCAGGGGAGAGGGCACAAGACATTGGGAAAGTTTTAGTGGACGACTGTAATTGCAATAGCAGCCTTCTGGCCGTGGATCCAAGCTTAGTGATGGATTGCATGCGTGGTGTTGACGCTAAAACGATATCTGTGCAGCAATGGAATTCCTATACAGGTATATTAGGATTCCCGTCCGCGCCGACTGTGGACGGCGTGTTTTTGCCCAAGGATCCAGACACTATGATGAAGGAAGGCAATTTCCATAATACTGAGGTGCTTCTGGGAAGTAATCAAGACGAAGGTAAGTTTTTGTTGCCGACGGCATTATCGCGTAGGTATCTTTGTATAAGCACTTACTGTTATTATAACCAAGAACCTCGGACGATAATACGTAGCATTGTCTTAATAAAGTAAGTAGAAAAAAATTACGGTATATTAGATGATGATTTAATCATACCTACATAAACGTGTTATTACTTAGGTATATAGTAAAAAATATTGAGTAGACCAGTTTGTAGTTTGGACAAAATACACATGATCACAAAAACACATAAGTATGGAACGAATGTCAGGTACACATGAGAGTGTAGGTACATAAAATATATAAAAAATATGTATTAAACTGAGTATTAAACCGGACTCGCATACCACGTATGTAAACAACTCGTGGAGCTATGGCACGAGTATGACAACGCGTAATACAAATTGATAGCATTTACGTGTCTATAACCTGTGTCTGTGTGGGAGGCAGACGTATTGTAGCGAATGAAATGAAGACTTAAGTACGTCTTATCAATATTTGATACAAAGTTCGAGGTCATTTGTGTCTAGGATCCGCACCTATCTGCTGCGTAGTGGCGGGGCAGCGCGCCTGCGCAAACCTATGTAGACATATAAACAACACGCTGTGGGTTTTTAGTCGTACTACCAGGTACTACAGACTCGCCCACGTAGCTAGGCGGCGCGGCTACCCCCCGCCGCGCGCCTCAAACCTCACCCTCTGTGTACTGTTGCTACGCACCCCACCTCTTGAGAAACGTCCCAGCTTCAAACAAGGACAAATCTTTAAAAGCGATTTTTTATTGCCACCTGGAGCCCCAGTGCCCGTATTTTAAAGTAAACAGTGAAATCGCAGTTTCAAAGGAAAATAAATATGCATTCGATTTTAAGTAAATATAATGTGATTTTAAAAATCACGGCATTCGGAGATTATACTAGTGATTTAATTGTGCAATGTACGTGATTTGTTTCTTGTTTTGCTCGTACCGAGAGGTCGAGGACGGATATTGCAGCTAGAGCTCTTAAATCTTGAAATGATATCTCCTATCCTAATGAATAATAGTACCACCTATAAAGACATATTGGCTCTACTTCATTTACAATACAGAAAATCTTGTTACTCCTTTAAACCTTATGTTTTTAAAGTAACGTTTGAAATTTTCAGTTCCCTTATTATTTTATTAGAGACTTCAATAACATTTATTTTATATCGTGCATAGGTAGGCATTAGATGTCTAGTTTTGTTTTTAAATACCATCCTTTACCCTTACCACCCGACTTACTGACCGAATCATCATAGATTGCGAAGTGACAATGCCACCCTCCATGTGAACGAAATGCCGCGAACACGATTGGGTGTTATATTTTCTTGTAATGAGCCCTGTAATAATTCTACTGTGATAAATATTTAACAGTCTCATTTTCAATATATTCTTCAACATTTTCCGTTTGTACCTGCATTACCCACTCATCGATAATTTACTTCTTTTCTCGTTGAGATAAGTAAATACTGTTTTCAAAGGAACATTCGACACGAAAACTAATCTATTTCACGAGTGTTTTTTTCCACGACAACAAACTACGGCATCAAATTTTCTTGGAAATCCGTTGGAAAAACATTCGTTCATTTTGATGGATCTTGGAAAGAAAATTGTCACTTAACATTATAATATATTATACTTAAGGAACATAATATGTATTTAGTGTCTCACAAGGAATATATTTCCATATATAATGTAAGTATTTTGAGTTGCTGTACATTGTTATCCATGAGCTTTCTATTAAATTTTGTATGTTACGCAGGTAATTTATTTCGTGTTCGAGGTACCAATATTTACATTACATATTATAGACAATAAAATGCAATGTACCCTACACAAAATACTCAATGCGGTACAGAATTCAGCAAACTAACTGATGCGTTGGATGTCTTAGTCCACATACGGCCGACTCGCTTAGATCATGATGTAAAAAAGAATTACACACAGATTACTGAAGTTCACCATCATAGTTAATTAATGTGATAAGATAAGATCAAGATTGATTACATGTCAGAATGACAAGCTTCCGTTTGGATTGTGACATTTGTTTAGAACAAGACAAAAAAAATGTTAAATGATGCATACAGCAGCATACAGCTACATGTAATTAATTATTGTAGGCAGGTCCTTGGTAGACACTTATACTACCTATCCTGGTATTTAATAGGTAGGTATGTAGGTCTTTGTATTAGTAATTGAAGACCCTATAACTTTTATCGATACGATTCGTGGTTTGTTTTGTTTGTTAATACGGACCTCTATAAGCAAGTCAAACCAATAACTGAGTCGAGTATTGCCGGCCCGCGCCAAATACTATACCTACAATTTGGTTCGCGCATCTCGTTACTGAGTATACTTTTATTTTCTTCGACGGTTGTTTATTTGGCACCGACTTCACAATCGTTAAATATTTGATTTAGTTAGACAAGGTAGATTTCAGGAGTAGATTGCATTGTGCTTTTAAAAAAAAATACAGCCGCATTAATAGCCTCCTCCTTTTTGAAGTCGGTTAAAAATAAAGTCGTGTTATTTTCACCATTATAGTCAAGTCAAGTACGGTTGCGCTGATTTTTATGATCTTAGATTTTTTGAATTCGCCTCCTAATTAAAACATGGGAAAAATTCTAAAGATAACTCATGTTGCCATACTTTTTATTCTGAGGCGGTGCGAAGTTCGCCGGTACAGCGAGATTCTTAGTAAGACTTGATATCAAGCTTATATATTTATTTGTTAACATAAAAAGCAACTTATGTATTTATTATATTGTAAAAAGTAACGCCTACAGTTTCTATCTAGTAAATATGATAGATAAAACCCAACAAAGGAAAACGTTGTTAAGAAACATAATATTTGATACCTAAGTAATTGGTTTTGTATTACTTTTAGGTACGGCGCGTAACCATGGCATTAAATCTTGTTTATTCCTGGGGGTTTGTTTGTCGGTAGAAATGTATGAGCCAAATGCTCATCCATTTACTGTAAATCAAAATATTATAAATTATCATACGTTTTAGCTATGTATAACGCGTATTATCCCACTTTAAGACCTTACCTACTCCCTTTGTCATCTAATTTATTTTATAGTTTACCGCGAACTATCCGCTTTTTTATATTTTACGTGCAAGTGTAGAGTTTCTTCATAATCTAACCGGATACTTTATAGTCTTCGTAATTGTCCACTTTGTTTGGAGAATTGAATGTCTTAAACCCATCTGCTAGAGACTATGCTCAATTTGCCATACAGAATAACAAATATGCACACCATGTAGTCACACATCCCTCACGAAAAACCTCGCACTCCAAGCTCAGTCTTGAACCCAGCTTAGGCACCAGTTTTTATTTGAATTTTCAGTGTATAACATTTTAAGTAAGTGAGGAACATTATTGTCTGTTAATATGACTGTCTTTCGTGACGTAATTAGGTATTGAATGCCGGGTATTTTGGATATCTTTACATACTCTACCAACTACAACAAGTTAGTAAATTACGATGGATTTTAGATTCTTATACCTACACGGCTAACTACGGCTTCTTGTTGTCTCGCTGCTAAAGTCTGCTTAGCCGTTCCTAATTGTTCTCACATACCTATAACAATGTACTGTTCAAAATGTAAAAGATCTTTTAAAAAAAGAGCAACCATGGAGTTTCTTGCCCATTCTTCTCCATAGGAACGGCATTTCAAGCGGGTGGTAAAGTAGTAACATAGTATTTTTTAACTTTTGACGATTCATAAGTACTGCACTTTGTGGTCTACGTGAATAAAAAATATTCTGATTCTGATTCTACATTTTTTTATGTACATTAGCCTCAAGGATATCATTTGTTTCTAAAAGTCATATACTATAAATGAGATGTATTATTTATACGACAAAGTATTTGTAAAGCTAGTGATTGCATTTTGTATGAAGCTTGTTGATTTTTAATGCGATATTAACATAATAAATGCTTAATGTATTCTCGTTTCAGGCACGTATTTCTTGCTGTACGATTTCCTTGACTACTTTGAAAAGGATGGCCCCAGCTTTCTCCAGAGGGAAAAGTTTCTAGAGATTGTTGATACAATATTTAAGGATTTCTCCAAAATCAAGCGGGAAGCTATTGTGTTTCAAGTAAGTACAATTCTTTATTTTATCTTAAAAAGGCGGATGGACTTTATGTAACTGTAGGTGGCTTTGGATTAGATTTTTACGTGAATATGTGTAGGTATGGAGTGAGTTTTTTTAAGCGTCTACATAACCATATGGCTTGGTTTATTAGGTGATTCATTAAAAACAGAAATCTATTACACAAATAAAAATATACTGTGGATAGTATAATTAGTATAATATTTTTATTCAGGGACCACAATAGCAAGTATTACATGTCAAAAGAGAAGAGAGAGCAACACAGTGTTGCCACTTTTTGAACTAAACATATAGCTCTATGGATTTTAAGATTAAATGATTCAAGTATTATTATTATAGTTATTAAAGTATAATAATAAAAGTATTTTTTTATGTGCAATGTATTGAACACCTATAAAATATTTATTGAACTGTAAGTAGGTACATATTTGATGAAAAAACATTCAACAGATTATGTATATACCATAAACATGGTGCAAACAAATTACTACAGGAACATTCTAATGAGAAGAAAAATTAAAAAGCTACGGATGTAATTACGAAGTCCATTTCGTATTACGTAATTACATCCGTGCCTCGTTCATTTTTATTATTAAACTAGCTGTTACCTGCGACTTCGTTCGCGTGGTATTTAACAAAGACACAAACGTTGGCAACAGCCTGCTCGCGCTTTCTGAGCCCGCGGGACGCATTGCAGGTTGTTGCTATCAAACTTAATCAGGCGCAGCGCTGCAACATTGGTTTTAATTTCTAAAATAAAAGTAGCCTAAGTTACTCCTTGTTACATCAGCTATCTGCCGGTGAAATTCCCGTCCAAATCGGTCCAGCCATTTCAGAGATTACCTGGAACAAACAGACAGACAGACAGACAGACAGACAGACAGACAGACAGACAGACGGACAGACAGACAGACAGACAAAAATTGTAAAAAATGTTGTTTCGGTATAGGTAACGTGTATACATCCAAATGCACTTAGTAAAAAGCGGTTATTTTAATATTACAAACAGACACTCCAATTTTATTTATATGTATAGATAGTGTAAATTATTGTAACAGAGTACTCTTTATAACATATTCATAATCTATAGTGACAGTTCGCGTGATATGGATAACGTTGTTGAAAGTTATATAAAGTTCGTTATGACATGGGTCAACAGCTTTAGTACGGAATAATTAGGGCACTATGTTGTGTTTCATAAAGTTTCACTTAGCTGATAATAACAGTACGTCAAGTGCGAGATTATTCGTAAGCTATACAAAATGTCTAAATACAGTAGACTATACACTATACAGTTAGCTAGTATACTTGCTGAGTAGATAGAATGAATAATAATGTCAATATAATTGTTACATTTATTGTCTTTTTCTATAATTCTAGGTAATTTCTTAAACATTGGCAACAAAGCAAAATCTATATCATGATTGGCATAATCAGAATAACATTAATGTATTCACACATACATATCTAAATGATTTATTGTAGTGATATTACATTATTATTCAGACTCCACATAATTATTACAAATACTCTAAAGAATCGCAGGTTGTATGCGATACTCTTTCTGAATTGCCCTGTATTTCTATATATGACATAGATCTAGGATCATATATGTAACCATAGAGTAAATGCATGAAACTGTCAGAAACTATATGAACTAACTTCATTTTCATAGGACATCTTAAATCTACAGCTAACATTAATACGATAATGTTAACTGACGTATGATTCTCCATAAATAAGTCCAACCGTATTCAACTGATTCATTTAGACGCACCAAAAACAGTACCTCCCATGCTCTCATCATTCAGAGAAACAGCTAACAAGGACGTCCATCTCGAATTACCGCCAATAATGCAAAAGTGCGTCTCATTACTGCAATGTTTCAGTAATTTATCCTGCAATGAGACATCGGGAAGACTATTTGCTACCGTGATCTAGCTTTTTGGGAATTGGCAGTGTTGTCTCGTTGTATAGTCAAAAGATTGCGTTATCTAGTTAATAATAGAATAAATAATCAACAATATTTATAATCTGTTTTGTAACGTAACTTAGTAATGAAAAAAAAAACATATTCTTGGGCATTTTCTTCAAATCTAAATATAAAGATATAATTAACTCAGTTTCAAACTATGACAATAGGACGTCATACATCTCAGTCCTCCCGTGACCATGGTTGCTGGAAAGCAGCCGAAACCTCAGGAACGTAAAAATCTTTAAAGAATAAACGCAATAAAATCCTTAAGATTAGGTTTATTTCAATAACTAGTAACAACTGTATTTTATGCCTTATTTTTTCCGTTGTTAGTATACGGACTGGGAGGAGATTACCGATGGTTATTTGAACCAGAAGATGATAGCGGACGTGGTCGGCGACTACTTCTTCGTGTGCCCGACCAACTACTTCGCAGAGGTGCTGGCTGAATCCGGAGTTGATGTTTACTACTATTATTTTACTCATGTAAGTATACAAATTTAATTGAATTTACCGTACTTCTCATTTTTAAGTGCTTCGTAATAATATGCGACAAAAAATGTCTTTAAAAATAATTATTGCAGTTTAAAAAGCAAGTAATGACAAACGACCTATTTAAAAAAGACTATTAATGCGACGAGACACGTATTACATTCGAATAGATTCATTTAAAAACATGCAGTGTTTCACCCTGTGAATGAGGTCTGAGTAACAAATAAGACATAGCAGACGAATAACTTAGAATTTGAGATCCGCTCCATATATTGGTGTAATTTTACAAATATATGTAATTAGGGAATAGTTATTCATTTAATTGACCTGCTTACTAATTAAACAGTATTTAAATTAAGTCATAATCAATGAAGTATTCAACTTAAGTAAATCCTTGCACCAGAAAATAAAACTATTTCACAAGCGTTTATACGTCAAAGTGGAGTGGCCGTTGGCAGACACAGGTTAGCAAACATTTCAAAGGCACACCTATGACAGAAGCGTACTTCTGACGGAAAAACCGGGCCTAACACGTTAATTTGGCTAACGAACCAGATGCGAGGGCCCTTGTGGAGAGCCTGCGAGCAACATTTGCTTTTTGCTTTACCGGTGCAGTTGGATTTAAAGGAGGAACCAAAATATGTGGATGGTATGCCTGTGTTTTAGGGATGAAACTTTTTGGGAATTAGCAGTTTGTTGTATTGACCTTGTTTTCGACATAAATGTCATCAGTAAACCTACTCTCATTAATTGGAATATAAATTACCTACACAAATTCGGCTTTACTCTTGAGTAGGTAGAGGAGATGCAATAGAACATGTGTTTGAGTTTTTTTTTTACCCTATTGGGTAGACATTTCTAGGCGATAACATTAATTAGCAAAAATCATAGGTAACTTAATACAAAATAAATAAAAACTACTGCAACAATTACACCTATTAGATGTTTAAATTTTGTATTCAAAATCATCTGCGTCAACATCACCGCATGTAATATAACAATTCCAACCGAAACCGCATCCACAATAGCATCTGCCAGTCTAAGAATAGCCGTACTACATATTTCATGGACACAACAGTTGCGCCATCCAATTGCATATCCATCTGGCCATTGTAAGCCTTATCCCTGCAGCTTACTCTTTTGACATTCAATTCTTTATTCCAACCACTCAGACTTGCTATTGTGGCCCAGACATTACGCCTTTTATAGTCAGAACTTGTTTTTGCAATGTATCGTTCCCTAACTTTACCTTGCACGATTTTTTATGGATTATAGTCATCAATAGTGGAGGCATGAATACATACATAATATTAGGTGTATTAATATTGTATTAGCAGTCACACTCCTACCGCCGGAATTTTGTTTGTTTTTGGCTATCCTGAGGGAAACCTTTCGTCTTCTGTAAAAAATGGATAAAGTCGCGCTCTTTGTATGTTTTTACCTATGTTGATTTAAAATATTTACGGCCCAAATTTAACAGTAGACTTGCAGAATTTGTGTAGCAATAGCCCTCCGCCTATGTATATTGATTTTTATATCCATTATACCGATCGTATACGAACTTGGTAGTTTAAAACATTTCGATTTATCTATGACCTATAAAAAGAAACGGCATCATCGGACATACAAATATTCAATAGTTGAATACAAGGTTGAACAACCTGGGTCTACGATAATGTTACACAAACAGACATTTCAATATCAAAACCATATAAAAGAGCTTTCTACTTGAAGACAGGCCGTACATCTAGATTCATTAATATTGTATTTGGGTTAAGGGGTTAGGCTCTTAATGCCGCTATTAGGATTAAACATCGGACTAAGGTTTGAAGGGTGTAAATAGCAGTCTTCGGCTATCATTTCGTGGTGATGCAAAATGTTTATCATTTTTAACCGACAAAAAAGGGACTTTCTCAATTCGACACGTAGGTAAGTATATTTGTTTTTTTAACAATTATCAAGCAATCTTATTAACTATATATTCTTAGGCCAATAAAGAAAGGAATTGGGTAATTTTTCAATCTCTTATTGATAAAGGAGCTTCGTCAATTATTATGTTTCCAAGCTATCATTAGTAGATATCAAGGTAGCTCAATACTTACATTAGATCCCAAAACATGTCTAGGCGTTAATTTAAATAATCATATTGATTTCTTATATTTACGCGAATACTACACATTTAAATAAAACTAATTAAATAATCATATTGACCAAAACCACGTCGCCAAAAGTGTAACGAAAACTTGATTCATTCATCTTATGCGAAAAAAATATTCTAAAGTGATGTTAATATAAAAATATAAAGATAAATGATTGACGCTAAATTAGAGAGTGGCGGTTGGAATGGATCTTTGAAATAGCTATTTGTCAGAGGAGCTTTACACGACTTCACCTTAACGTCACGACTCATCAATACAAGTTTCACTGTTAACTATATTCTACTTATTTTTCGACTCTTTTTATATAATTTAGAGGAAGGAAGTTTTTGACCTCCAACTAGGTAACCGATCATGTGAATGATGAAAATATTTTGTCCATAGTGGTAATAATAAAACTACCCATCCAATCGACAAGATTTCCCAGGGTGCACTAGATGTGGAAGTTAACTCAAAGCTTATTTCGTGCACTATGGTGAATATATTCAATCGCGATATTAGTTTGACGACAAGCTTATCATAATAAGAGAAAGAATCGAGTAGATGCCACTAAGAAATGAGTGTAGCCGTGTGTAGCCAGCTAAATAAATTAGGCATGGGTCAGCAGGCCTGGCGGGCCAAAGGTCACAGATTAACAACGCGCTATTTCGGGTTGCGACCCATCGCCGTTCCATTTCTGCTCCCGACACTGGGGCTAGTTTATTATAGTACCTTTACATTACATATGGTTCGGATTGAATCATTATTATGGTGTTGGTCCCTGAGCTAGGTCACATTTATTTTCCGTTAATCACAATAAATACAAATGAAAATATCGTAGGATTTTTCAATCGAGTTCCTGTCAGTCGCAAACCAGATCCCAGACTCTAGCGGGAGGATATTTCTAATATACTTAAAAATATATGCAGCATTATTTATAATGAACCTGGATCCTGTTATTTATGTTGAACTAGAATTGTGGCATTTTAAATGCAGAACGACATTTATAGACGTCGTAAAGTAGAAATTGTTTAAAATGTAGCGTGTCTTTTAATAGTTTATGGGACTTTAAACATTTTAAGCAAGTCGACTCGCAATCTCACTACACGCTGCCATAGTCATGAGTCATGATAAATGTAAACAGGTACAACTTTATTTTCTTAAGTAAATATGTACAATATTTATTAACTTTCGATCAGCTGCCTATTTACTTCATGCAGCCTATGTACCTCTGTATCTCGAGGTAAGTATGCTTTTTCCATCTGAAAGCTATGTCTAAAATAACATAAAAATCACTGAAATCATATGACACAACATATTATATTTTAAACCTATTGAGAGCCAAAAATATTGATAAATATTTTTCACAATTTTAAATTTAAATTACCAACCTAATGCACAATGGTAAGCGCATAGGTGTCAAATCCTTATTTATTATGAAATATTTTTTCACCATGACCTACATTCAGATATACCTTAGATGGGGGAAAATATTTATGCGGCGACTTTTCAGCAAATGTGGCTTCAGATTAGAGCCAATCTCGAGGGATTTGAATCTTCAATTTATTTTGTAACGGAGTATATTTGCATGTGGGATTGTGCGTGGGATTATATATAGATATGAGAGCTAAATTGATGTTAATCCACGTAACACACATATCAGTTCAAATCACACAGGTGATCTCACAGGTCTCTCAGGAAATCTCACAGGTACGAGCCAGAGCTAGAATCTGCACACCTTGTTTCCAAGTCTAGCGTTCTACCAACTTGGCTATCACTGTGCTGTAGGTAACACTTATATGGATATTAAACATCCACGACTCGGGTAAAAAACATTTGTACGTCATTCATGCTAGCGTTTATTGGGATTCGAACTCGCACCCTCGGTGAAGAAAGCTGGGTTACTGCCTACATAGCTAATTGGTGTCATGCAAAGTTCTCTTAAAAAACGCAACGTGCGTTGAAACGAGTTTCGTAATAATTTTCAATGTGCAGAAACCAGGTTTGGTAATGGAAATTGGACTTTATGTTAGAAATATTACATTTTATTTTTTATTATTATAGCAGATTGACCTTTCCATGGGTACGTCATAGGTGGGATCCACGTCACTTATAGTTCGTGTATGACGTCGCATAACGTTGGCCAGCCACGTGCATTATTAAAACGGTTTCGCGCACCAAACAGCCGCTTTCAATGCCCTGAAGTAAAAACCTTAAGCGCGCTGTAATTGCTTCCAAGGTTTCAATTTAAACTCTAGAATTGTTAGTCAGGTAATATGAGCGGGGAGCGACTAATTAATACCGAATTAATGTGGTGACAATTAAGTCCCCTCGTTTGTACGAACAGAGATGAGGTTCGGCCGTCTTAATTGCGTTCATTGTGATATTTTATTCAGTCATATATAGCAAATTGTACCCGGTGTCTAATACTACATTCTACTAGAGTATGATTTTTACTTATTGCAATAAAATTAAATAAATCAAAATAACAAATAAAATATATGCATGTATATATATATATAATAGATTTTTTATCAAGAGTGATTCCAAGCAATTTACGTAAATTGGTTTTGGTTGGATAAAATTGATATCAACTTTTTAAGAACCTCCTAACATTTGCAGTTGATCATACTTCTAGTTGAATTAGCTAGTAGGCCGCTTACACAAACAGGGGTGTTGCATGGCACATACACATTCAATTTATAAGTATAGGAGTTTTGTGAGCACGTAATATAACAACATCGTTCATCCATGCGTGCAGTCTTATTTGTTGAATTATTTCTTAATAAACTCTATCGTGTCTTTACGCTGTTAAAACTTGTCATTGGGTCGGTACACGGTACCTACTTATTTTTTTTGTAGATAGCTACGCGATTGTGAGAAATTATAGTTATACTTATAACTAGGTAAATATTTAAACAGGTATAAAACTACATACTATGTTTTCTTTTGTTTAACGATAAAAACGCACTTTAAGGGAAAATGGAAAACAGTTATTCACACATACAAATAAACAATTTATCTAGTCACTAGTAGATAAATTTTATTAATTGTATAAAGTAGATGACATCATTAGATTCTTCTCACGTATTGCAGCTTCCAGGTTCCTTCCAGGTTAAGCTAGGACTGTAAACAATATACCAACTAAATGGAATAAAGTCCTAGCTGGCATGAGGGTGTAACATCCCTTACTATATATTGGCCTTACATTCACTTGTTTCCAATGACATTTGATGAAGGTAATGTCAATAAAACTTTGCCGTTTTGGTGATAATTTTCGGGCAGGTGAACTAACTTTGTCGCATAGAACAACAAAAGTTTGCGGAAAACTCGTAAGAAAGAAAGATTGGAAGTTGGTGCCAACACCCATTTACTTGTTGGAGCTAACAGTATGATTATTGTTGTAGGGAAGTTAGATCCGTTTCGTTGTTAGGGTTCTCAGATTTTTTTTTATTGGTAGGCTAATATTGAGTGAGTTGAGTACATTTTGTATGTTTTACACACAGAAGGGTACCTTGTAAGTTTTTATAAGGAAGTCAGAAATGTGTCGACAATGTTAATTAAAAAAAATATATACTGGCTGAGTGAGACATAACGAGATATATTTTATTTTTTTATTTCATCAATACAGATAAAAGTAAAAGGCCATAATGAAAAGGTCATAATTTTTTGTACAAATATAACGTAATTATTTTTTAAATAGACACGATAAGATACTGAGCATTATACATACATATGGTTTCACTAAACTTCGGTCTTTGTCATCCTATTACGATAATCACACGCTCATATGTACTACATTTGCAGTTACTCATACCAAATATTATCAAAGGCAAAACAAAGGTCGTTACAAGTCACGAGACACAAAAGACTTCGAAACAACGCTCGCTAACATAATAAACAGATGTCATACAGTTATCTTTTATAAATACAATAGTCTTTGTAAGTATTTAAAGGCTCTTTGATCAAATTCTGGTATCAAATTAAATTTATTTTATAATCATTAACTGCAACAGCTATCTTGTTCTGAACAACTGTGGTAGGTACTGTAATTATAAAACAATAACGTATGTTCAAGTCCTCTATCATCAAAAATAAACATTTCAGTCAGTTAATATTACAAAAAACATTAAATATCACCAAAAAATCATATCCATTCGTATGAAAGTGACCCCTATTTAAATCGGTGCTACTGACTCTACGATTGATTCTGAACATGAATTCTAAGTTTCACGTTAACTCAGATACACTTTGTATTGATGGCTAAAGATGCGGTTTGTATTTTAGCGTACAAGCACGAGCCTTTGGGGCGAGTGGATGGGCGTGATGCACGGTGATGAGATGGAGTATGTGTTCGGACACCCGCTGAACATGTCATTGCAGTACCACACTCGGGAACGAGACCTGGCCGCGCATATTATGCAGTCTTTCACCAGATTTGCTCTTACAGGGTAAGAATTCACTGTTAATTTGAACCCTTTAATTTTAAAGTCATTAGTCATGTACATCTGTCCATAGTTTACAAAGAAGCCCCAAAGAAGAAGAACTGTCTGGTCTATATGATTGCACAAATCTCAACAACTTCCGTACGGATTTTAATAAGGTGTTCACGCTTTAATCTTAAAAACGGAATCTCTATAAAAAGTGAGTTCGTCTAATATTGAAAACTACATTGTATGAAATCGTGGGTACAGCTAGTTTTATATGAAAAAGGCGAGGATGGATCTCTCTAATTTAATGGATGATGAGAATATGTTTACACGTAAGTTAAGACATCTTCAAGCGTTAGTCCACCAGAGCTGATCCAATTTTGTTTGGCTGATTTATTGCGATTATTGGTGCACAGAGTTTCTAAATTTGTAGCCCACAGGATTTCAAAGGCCCGTAGTCCAACAGGTATACCGAGTCCAGTTCCAAATTTTTCTCAAGTTCCTATTCTCTTATTGGATTTGTTTCGACTTGACTTGGCTCTTCAAATGTTTGGCGGAGTTTCGTCAAACATTCACCCAAATCTCAACGAAATAAAAATCTCTTACCCACTATCTTAACATTTCAGGAAGCCTCATAAGCCTGACGAAAAGTGGCCCCTGTATTCGCGTACCTCGCCCCACTATTACACGTACACCGCAGATGGGACGAGCGGCCCCGCTGGGCCCAGGGGGCCTCGCGCCTCGGCCTGCGCCTTTTGGAACGACTTCCTGAACAAGCTCAACGGTGTGAAAGGCACAACTAAGCACATATTACTCATTAATGTTCTTGTGAATAGATTTGCATGGTCTGTTAGAACTGCTTCTTCTTCTGTTATCTAGAAGTACGCTCGTTCATCGCTTTACCGCATGTGCTGTCTTTACCATAATTTAATTTAAATTTTTATCCCATTTTGATGGAGTTTTCTGACTGCATTCTCTTGTGACAAAATATAATTATTGTCAATGAAATGTTGTCTAATGACATGTAAATAGTTAATTGTTATCGTTTTCCCATTGTATTAGCATAACTTGAAAGTGCTTTTACTAAGTGTTCACTACTTATCAAAACATTAGACAACGAAGTTTAAAGCTCCTCACTTAAGGAGTTAAAACAATTATGTAGTTAGTAAAATTGTATGCTGGCCGCTTATGCTCCACAAACTCGAAGTTAATTAACTCCGAACTAACTAGATACCTAGTTAAAGATAGTTCGATGTTTTAACTTTGCTTTGTCCTCATCTTTGCTTGTATTATGCACGCGTAGATAGCTATGTTATTTGACCACCCGATTGTCATGATTGGTAGTGACCCGAATTTCTATACTCAGGGTCCAGGGTTCGAATTTTGGAAGCACGAATGTTTGTACCTGAGTTATATTTGGATCTCTATAAGGAATATATTGGGATGGCCTCCAGTCCATTGTACGGTACCATAATAACGTAACGTTGCTTAGTATTTGTCCGCACAGTTGGTGTTTCTCGCTCTATTTTCAAATCTCGCATTGAGCACACTTATTATACGACTATTTCAAAAAAATTGGCTCAATTAAAAAAATATATCATTCGACTATTTATTAGTACACATTTCGTTGTTGAGTTATTATGTTACTGTTGTAATTACACGTTTAAAATTTACCTAACTACCCCATTGACCTTTTTACTATTCATGTCATAAACTAAAGGTCTATTCCGCCATTTGTTCTATCATGTATCGATAATAAAGTAGGTTAAATTAATACGTGCAGCACTTCAGATTATAGTGAGTGTTGCGAGTTTTATAACTTTTTTATAACACGAGCTTTTTATTGCAATTAAACTGATTTTTCGAATTTACGGACAGTAAAAACATAAAAATAAACGCGATATAATTCGAAAAATTACTTTAATTGCAATGTGTAGTATTCGCTAAATATAAGAAATCAATATGTGAACGAGCTTTTTACTTATAATAGCGTATATTTGTATGTGTGAGATAAAAAATATATATATATTCGTATATAGCAGTGTTAGCCAAGTTGTTAGAACACTTGCCTCGGTAACGAGGATCGAAGATTCAAACCCGGCTCGCACCTCTGGGATTTCTGTATTTCATGTGCGAATCTAATTTTCAAGCATGATTATTACTTGCTAAACGTTGAAGGAAACATTTCTAGGAAACGTGCATGTCTGAGAGAATCCCTCGAAAGAATGTGATGTCCGCTAACCCACACTGGGCCAGCGTGGTGGACTATGACCAAATCCCCCTTGCATTGTGGGTAGGCCCGTGCCCAACATCGGGACATTAAAAGGGCTGGTATTATTTATTTTGTACCGTTCTATTAATGTGAGTTGTATGGTTTCAGAATTGGAGCATGTGCCATGCGATGGTGCGGTCACTGGCCCCTATAGCAGCGTTGCTGGCACCACTCTGCCCATAGTGCTGCTAACCACCCTCGCAACAACTGCAGCTTTGTAAATCCATAAATGGCGTTTCTGTCGTAATATAATTTCAGACACTGCTAGTGCAATATAGCGTATCGCAAAAATTAGATCAATGTACATCTTAAAACATAATATGTTTTTGTTTTCAGTTTAAATTTGTGGATTCTAACTTGTTAATGTCGCTGTATTTGTAATGTAAAAGGTATCTGAACTATAGTTACATATATTATGTCTAAATAATCGCAAATCAAGTGTTATATGAATGATGAATTATTTTTCATGTGAATTGTGATTCGAGAAGTGAACGTGGATTGGTATAAAAACGAAACTTGAAAGTGGAATCGAAATGTGAGAAAAGACATTACAAAAGATAAACTGTTTCGAATCGATTCAATTTATTTTGTGTTACTATGAATGTTGTAGAAAGTCTAAGTTGGATGTTAAATATAATTGAGTAAGATGTTCCTGTACCTAGCGGTCTGGTGTTTCGTATATTTAGTTGAATGTCAAAAGTGTGGATGTATTTAGTAATCGGCGGTTACAGGCAGTGCTGTGCTACCGTAAGGTTACATTAGACAAAATGTTTGTAAGTCGGCTTTGATTGTTAAGGCGATGCTTCACACACGACAGCTCGGTAATCACTATACATATCAACGTGTGCCTCAGCTTGAACAGCAAAACATACATATCTTAAACGTAGCAAAATTTTACTATTTTATATTGATAAATAGAAATAATGGTGTATACTGTGAGATGAATTTTTATCAATATATTTACTATATTTAGAGCGCTATTCAATGTACAACTCGAGAATCTTATGAACACATAATTCTTATGACTTCGAACAGATGATAGTATATTTTGTAAATAGTCCCTTCCCTGTAAGAGTAGATTGCGTTTACCTGAACGCTGAGTAGTCTATGTATGTACCTTACTTATTAATAAACAATACATAAAGTGTTTAGTAGGCAAGAGCACAGATCACTCTGAATCAAATTAGTACCTACATATCACATCATATTAAATATTGTTCGTGATAATGGGCTATTAAGTACTCATAAATGTCTATATAATGCCTCGGTAATAGGAATCTTGATTTTTCCGTATTGGACTTAATATACCTACACGTTAATACTAGAACTTAAAATTATTATACAATGTGTAATTGAATTAATACCATGCCTGGATTTAGTTTGTACAGAATCAAGAGTGGAATCTAATGCACTATTTCAATAAAACAAATTTTAAGGATTTTGTCACGCTTATTTTATGTTTTTCGTTCCCGACGTTTCGGCCGCTTTACAGCAACCTGTGTAATATTCGCATAACCTATTTCAATGTGTTGTATTCGCGTAAACATAAGAAATCAGCAATAAATTATTGTAATATAGGGATTTGTTTTGTTCAAAAAGAAAACATTTTTTTACCTCTACTATATTTGTTACTGTGGTTCTTGCACAACACTTTAAAAAACCACACTCACTGAGTACTAAATAAGTGTCACTCGTATTTCGTAATTTATACTGATTGTAATCAGTTTTGTAGACCTTATACAAATAAATAAATAGACCTTACAGAAAGAGGCTATCTAAAGGCGCTTGCGTTGGCTATCTAAAGGCGTTGAACATAAATCATTACTAACAATTTCTGATGATTATAACCGCTGAAGATTTCTGAGCTTTTGCGTTATTTCATTTACACGTTGTATACAATAATAAATGCATACAGGTATATCACCGGTCTTCTCAATAGCAGCGGTACCCAAGAACAGTACGTAATTCGTAGCTTAATAATGCTTTAAGTGAAAATTGTCTTATGAACTTTTTATACTTTTAACATAATATTTGTACTAAAAACGTTAGCGGTAATAAATATTTATATCTATGTGATTGTCAATTACTATCCTCGAACGAGTTTGAATCGCGATGGGAACATTATTGGAAGAAATTGGAAATATTTACATGAGGTAACATAAGAGAAAAATATTTATTTAATACCGCATTGTACTGGAGTCACCCTTCCCCTATGCTGTTAACCTCTCGTTCAACGATCCTTATAACATTCTAGAACCTCACGTAAGTATATCGTAGTTTTAGTAATGTAAGGGGGAAGCTCAGGGTCAGGGCGCGAAATTCAAAACGTCAATGGTTTTAATTTTTTTACGAAAAATTTGGACATCTTTACGATGTAATTTAGTGTTTGCGATATTAGCATTTTGCATTGGATGTCTCTATGTATTAAGTTTGCTCAAAAATGTACTGAATCCGATACAATACCATAAGGTTTGTAAAAACCGCTACTTTTACTAACTTTATGGTGTTGTATCGCTTTAGGTACTTTTTTAAGCAAACTTAATACATCGAGACATCCAATGCAAAATGCTAATATCGCAAAACACTAAATTACATCGTAAAAATGTCTTAATTTTTCGTAAAATTATAAAAACCATTTACATTTTGAATTTCGCGCCCTGACCCTGAGCTTCCACCTTAAGTGCCACCTGTTTGTCTCGTCATTCCTCTGAGTGCGCGCTCTTGGAGCCAAAAAATAGTTCATCCATATCATCAGTTGCACAACACTCGCTTCATGTTGAATTAAGCACAATTTGAAAAGTTGTATGGGATAGCTTTAATTAGCGGAAGTAAGCTGTAAAGTGATCTAAATAAGAGCTGTAATATAAGTAGTGATTAATAATGTTAATAACTGTTTAAAACCAAATTATTGTTTAGCGTCTGGGGTGGATCCAGGATTTCGTTAAGGGGGGGACTCTTTTGTTTGGGATGGGAGAGGGTTGCACCCCCCCCCCCCCCTTCCTGTATCCGCCCCTGTTTAGCGTTAGTGTGTAATAAGCCAATGATGGGAGGAAGGATATAATATTGCTTCAATAGTTCTTAATCGTACAAAATTCTAGTTATAAGTAATATTACTTTGCCATTTCTTTATCTTTGACGGATTTATCACACTTATTTAGATATGTATTAGCACGATAATATCAAACCAGCCGACCTACAATTCCTAATTATAAGATCTCTTGACAGTGCAACTATAGTCCTGGAATATTTAATTAAACCTAACTGATTACGACACATCATATAGGTAGTACATTCAAAATGATGAAATATTTAGTTTAGTTTATTTGGTTTAGTAGTTCAGGTGGTAACGAAAGACAAAATTTTGGAATATTAGGTGTGTTCGGATTAACATGGATTTACTATATTCAACTACTTACGTATATTGAGGTTAACCGTATAGAAATTAAATAAATATAAAAATAGCCCAACAGTAGAAATCAAGCCAATAGTACCTAATTTTTGTGAAGCTATATTAAGTTTCAAAGGCCTAAATATGTTTTTTTCGTTACATAATATCATCATATTATTATTATATTATTATTGCTTCCTATAATAACTAAGTATTTCTCGTTCCTAGCTGTATTCCCGTTTCTCTTTTATGTTGGGTCAGCTGCGACTCCACCATGACCTGACTGATTAGTACCGATATTTACACTGAGCAAATAGCATCTGGCTTCCTCGACCTAGCCTAAAGCCTGAACAATTCTGACAAATGGACTGGCCATTTGTCAGAATTGTTCAGGCTTTTGACAATCCTTAATGACAATCCATAATGACTATTGACAATGCTAGAATTACAACCGGGACCCCCGCCAGCTTAACGTACCCTCAGAAGAACAGTGACTCATCAGTGACAGTGACTAATCGTCATCCGTCTCGCTCACACCACAGGTTTTATAAATATGAATGACAGCATGCTATCTCGATGGCTTGACGATCACATCAGGAGTTACTGCTTACCATATAGTTGTTATTTGTTTCAATACTATGTATGATATGAGATCGATACGTACTGTTAGTTAAAACATAATAATGTTTAGTTGAGCTACTTGTTAGTATTAGTATTATAGGATTAGCGTACATATAAGACCTAGATTCAATGTGATCGCCATTAGCATTTCATGTAAGTACCTAACTAATATTCGAGATCAAATACTTGCCTATAATGTAATAAAAAAAAATTAAAAAACTCAAATTTTTCCGCTGATCTGTTACTAATGTTCACGTATTATTAAACTATTTGTTTGATACAGCTTTGCACTTACCTCATATAACTTGTTATGGACAAATAGGGGAAGTGGAACGCACCACTGACACACAGCTTGACAACTTTTCCAATTATAAACCAACCAAGTTGATCGATAATTGGTTTATCAATGAATTCCCGCCCAGTATCGCTTAGTTCTATCAAATAAACTTGTTATGAGGTAGATTTTTTTTAATATTTTCAGATAATATAATCAGCGATGGTAATGAAAAATAAGCATAATCACAATGTATTTTGTGTGAATCAGATAATTAAATGTGGTAGTATTTAGAAAATTCTACTTACAATTGTATTATTTGTTAGTTATAAATTAATGTTTAATGTTATTTGTGTAAATGCTTCGATCTGTTACGCCAACGATAGGTACTGCTTTACAAATAATAATTAGGTGCTAATTGAATGTACGTATACATGGGTGTGCACTTATTCGTTTTGTACTAAAACCAACTTAAATGCGAATGACGTCGACAATATCTGTTTTATAATTTTGACTCCACATGGTGTTAACTATTAGTGCTTCGTAGAAAGACAATCAATGTTGTATAATAATGTTTCTCTTCACGCGTTAAGCTACTCACTCTAGAGCTATACTTATCAAATTAGTTTTATTATCATAGAATTGAATGTATAGAGTTGATAATTAGCGTTTGATTAGTATCTTTATCAATTTGTAAATTCGTTTGTACAGTCGCACGAACAATATTTTCACCGTAGTAGGAAAGAACAAAATATGTTTATCTAAAAACTGTTAAACAATAGAAGTTTGCTTTTAAATATTTTATTGTTCTATGCAACAAACTACCTACCCAATAAAATTTAATTAAAATTAGTGTTTTTCATTGCTTTAAGTGTATTATAATTTCACATACTGACCTAATAATGTATCTATTCTTCAAAGAAATACCTGAAAAAGCGATATGCTCTCCTGAGATGTTAGCTTTCTACTAAATGGTATTTCTAACATTACTCATTTAGTTTAACCCTTAGTAGCCTGATTTACGAAAGTGATTTATTTTTAATATTACTGTGTTTAATGTTACTGTGTTTAATAATAATGACATTTGATTTTTTTTTAATTTCGTTGGAAAGAGTATTATACAAAAGTAAAATACGTACAGCCAACCTATAAAAAAAACTAATAGTATTGTGAACATTCGGTTTAAAAGATTGGTATCAAAATTGAAACTCTAGGCTATTAAGGGTTAAATATATTAATAATTAGTTCATTCGATTATTATGAACGTAAGACTACGAGATTTTGTGAACTGCGTTTTTACAGTCCTTTATAAGTAGATGTCACTAGTCACGAGAATTTCTCGCCTCAGAGATAAGACTATTGAAAAGATATAAAAAAGTAAGATCAAGCAAGGTCTCGTCTCATCTACTTATTTATAAGATTTAGCCTATATAAACAGAATGTTTACAATGACGGTTTGGCAACCCTTTTTTCTGAGTAATACTTTATAATGTACCATTGCATATTGATTAAATTCAATTTCATTCATATGGAGTCTAAGATTACCTACTTAAGTTATTTTTCGTGGAAGGTAGTTCTATGTGGTATAGATGTCGCTATAGTAGTTGTTGAGGATTTCTCATTGTACTTATTTTAGTCGATTGAATAAAATACGCCGCTGGGCCCCGAAAGTTGTTTCTAGGGTCTTGTATATATTATGTTACGTAATCTAATAAACTCTTATGCTGCATTTCAGACATGTCCATACAAGTCTGAAATGCAGAAATACAGATGGCGCTGTATACATAGCTATATCCACATATAGCGATGTATTCAACGCCATCTATATTAAGTGCAGTGAACTCGTGACATAATAGAGGTTGCTACACATTGCTATTAGCCTGCCTGTATTTATTTCAACCTTCCGTGAAGTGATTGCTCAGATTTTATATAGCTCTGTAGGTAGCAGGCACCGCGCCTTCCCATCTGATTTGTAGGGTAATCGGAAGTCCATAATTAAGACGATTACCCTACCTATTGTTCAATGTCATCCGATAATTAGGATAAGATCTGAAGGTGAGTCTGTCTATGGCACAGATCAATCCTTAGGCTATGTGTTACTATATTTGTTTTATTCTGTTCATGACATCTATTCTCATGTGTATCTTCTAACATGCTGTGTTTTATACTACGACCCTAACTTTACCACCAATGGCTTTACCACCAAAAAAATGACGCGATTGGTTACTTTTTTATCCTAGGGAGATCCACATGGATACGGCGGTCTTCAACCGACTATAATCCCACGGTGGTCCTTTTACCGCCTTGTGGTGAGGGCTCGTCCGCAACCCCACCAGCGGCCACCCGCTTGAGCAAATGCCTCCTCCTCACGACGTCGTGGGCCACACCACGCCACGGTCCTCTTCAGGGTGGTTTAACTGACCGCGATTGGCCCCTAGGCCAGCTTCAGCAAAAAATATGTTAGGAAGTAGGTACCATAACCGGCCAATGATATTTAATCGGGACCTCGCCATTACCTACGTCAACATGGGCAGAATCACATATTGGCCTGACTCAATGGAAACATGCCATAGATAAAAAAAAACCTAAGGCTACTGCGCGCGATTTTAATATGCCCAAAACAACGCGAACGACTATACAGATGGATTTAAAAAAGGTATAATTAGCCGGGAACCTGGGTTTCTTAAGAGCATTATTTATTATACTCTCTCTCTATATTATATTATTATACTCTCTGTTTTATCAGAATTGCGATTTAAAAAAATAAGTGTTTTCCTACCCAATGAAAACTATGACTTTCTGAGATTTTTTTTTTTTAATTTACATACCTATCCAAATTCTGACTTCACTTAACGATTATATATGTGCTTTAGACTCACTCACCTGTAGAGTAGCTATGGAATAAAACAATATCACCACGTACATTTATTTATTGACAAATATCCATCGCGTTACCAATAAAGTAATGTTTCCTGCATACAAGACTAGACAATCATGTTACAATTGGCAATAATTTTTATTCATATCTAACTCGAAGTGAAGTTTAAGAAATCTTATCACTGATCTGACATACTGCTAGTTGGGATACTTTGATAATTACTATAATATACATATAGTACCTAACCATTGAAGAACAATATACTCACTTAGGTTATAACAGGATTACATAAGTGAACTGGCTTTTTGTTCCAGCATATTATTACAGGTCTTAGACACTAGTCTATCGCACAAAACCGGATTCCGTCTCGCTCACACCGTAAATATTATATAAGTATAATAAAAAAAATATACTTGTGGGTGTGGATTAGGGGGATAATCTCGGGAACTACTGATCTGGCTGAAAATTCTTTCACTTATAAGAAAGCAAGACTATCCCTGAGCGCTATAACCGTAGTTTCATGGAGGTTCCGTGGGTGGGGCTGAAGGCCAGAAACTACTTGACGATGATACGATAATGTTTGAAGTGCGACACGATTACCGAGAGAAACTTATCGTCACTAGCATGATATCTATAATCTCGCCTTCATTACTATTATATTGACTGAACTTCCCAGAGAAAGTAAATGATGAAAAACACTTTATTATAATTTGTATTTAAACATTGATAGGTAATATTTGGCGTCTTAAATAACTATACTACCTACACCAATTTAATTTAGTAATCCATAAAAAGATTATAGATCTAATAATAAAATTAAAAAATATATTTATACATTTTCAAATACACCAATAAATGCAATTTGTCAAATAAAATGTGTGATATCCCTGAGGTCAAAGTCGAGTGGCTATTAATACCGGGTCGCCTGTGATTTACATGTCGTTAAGTCCACACATTAGGTCGGCATGTTCGATGTCCTCGAGGGGTAGGGGGGCAAACGCCAGGGTAACAGAGTTGTGGTACCTCCCACTGGACACCAGCCGAACTACGGTGTCCTCACACGCAATAATCGCTGGGCGACGGGCTGTAACAAAAAATCTCCATAAATTTACATTTTCACGTCATCGACCCTGAATAGGCAATCTCGGCCTTTTTAAAGGCAAAACACAATAAAAGAATGAAGAATACTAAATGGACTGTAAAAGCAATATTAAGGCCATCAAGGGCCATCATCGCAATTATGAAGGTCAGGGTACACACCCACTGAAAAGAATAATGGGATGAAAATATTGCGGAAAAACTCTTCAAAGAAAAATGTTTCCCTCTAAATAATAAGTGCATTTTGAATATTATTTATTGCCAATCCCAAATGGGTACTTAAATTAATGATAGGTAACGATCATCCTATTTTTATCGTGTGGATGGCAACATAAAATCTGAATCGTCCAGAACTCTGCTATGCGCACTACATTCAGTCATAGCCAACCATTTTGTGTGCTAAACATAAAATTTAAATTAGGTACCTATGTAAATACCTAATCAGAAAAGCATGTTATTACCAAACATTCTAATTACCAATTTACATTGAAATTAAACATCACCAAGCTAATAGTATCATAAATATTAATGGAGTGATCCAAATTCAATTAGTTTAATAAATAGGCACTTCGCCTTTGACTTGAGAGATTTCTGTCTCTTTAGTCTCTCAAATGAAACATTGAAGAGCTGTTTTCTAACAAAATACACGTATTCATACATATTGATGGCTTGCTTCAATGTAACTCAAGGGAAGACAAGGGAGTTTATGCTATCATTTTTAGTTGAATTGACCCCAGCAGGTGGCTAACATAACATTATCATTCTCAAAAGGGGCCTCTACGTGTTGCACCCAGGTCCCCACGCAAACCTTCCATAGATCCGGGTATAGCCCGTGTGGTGAGAGACGATAATATACTATCATTTTTGTGATTTTCGGATCTCAAAAATAAAATACACGTATTCAATGTTTAATAGCACTTCGAAACAAACAAGTTTACTTAATTAGTAATTACAAGATTCTGCTCTATATATAATGAGATAGAGTTTGAATTACCTTCATTAGAGTCGAGCCCGCAAACGCTGTCCAGCACCTCCATTTTGGTGTGATCGAGCCCGTTGTTGCCGCCAATGTCCACATAGTCGGGGAGGCCGCGCTTTGTGCACTGAGAACAGAACAATAGATACTTGTTTGTGTCCTTACCATTTATTTTACCTTGCTCAATAGCGGGCAAATAATTTGGTAAAGCCGATGCATGGTAATTTAGTTCCCGTGGTTATATTGAACGATAGTCCCTTACGTTTAGAGTGTATTAATGGCGTTAGGTAAGCACTTACAAACATTATTTTATTTTTAATACATAATCTGATGGAACGGTTTCTTTTTATAGATCCTATAGAATAGTATAATTTTTGTTTAATTATTTTTTTGTGCTTATTATCGTCATCTATCTTGTAGTAAGTACTATCAATTGGAAGAAATAATAATTAAAAAATATTAAGTTACTACTTTAATCATAATTTTTTCTAAAACTATTAACATGTAGGGGATTTTTTTGGTTTAATGTATACGTATATTTTCATACGTCTATATAAGTAAATACATTATTAATAATTTAAAAAAAATCCAATTTATAAGAATTATCTCAAATTCACGTAACTTGACAGACATCTCATCAGAAGAGAAACTAATTTTCTCCAACAGTCCTACCAGTAGTTCACTAGTTCACTCTGCGAATTAGTTCAGTGAGCATGAGTAAAGTCTGAGTTGTTTCTATTATTCATTCGATTAGGACCCGAAATGAATGAAAATACGGAAAATAATATAGTAGGTGTTTTTACGTAAGAACAAAAATTCGGTCTGACACCTCATAGCCAAAAGACTAAGGTTTTATATACTAGTAGGTTTATTTATTTAGCATTTTTATCCAGTAAAATACTGAAATATAAAAGTACTGCTTTGTCTTCGAACAAGAATACTTAGTTACAAATGGCCGAAGTCATCTCAAACTGTTTAAAACGTCTCAATTGGCTGCAAAAACGAATTACTTACTGCTACGAGCTGTTAATTGAAGTTCAACTTTGTTTAAGGTCTTAATGACGCGTCGATACTCTCAAATTGGTTTACTTTTGGGAGTTTACGCGGTTATACTAGATTAAATGGCATCGAAACTTATTATATGAAGTAGAGTATTCATATGATAGTAATTATAGGCGAAGCAGATGGCCTAATCCCCCTCGCATTGAGGGAGGCCCGTGCCCGGCAGTGAGACATTAAAAAAGGGCTGGAATTATTATTATATAATTATAGGCGAGGTGCTCACATGATGAATAGTTCCAGTTTCTATGTCAAGCGCATGCCCTTTCTTCACAGTCTGTCCTACATTGAGGTCCAGGACATGTACCGTGGCGGGCGACACGGCGAGAACGGAACAGTTGCCCGTTTCCCCGTGGTTGCGCAGTGTGTACACGCCCTCGGCTCCAAATAGCATCACGTTGCACGCTGGAATGTAGTATTTTTATAGAATAGGCCGAAGCCGGGCAAATGTAAACCTTAAGAAACTGAAATATTTCTCTCTTCTCCTTTTTTCAGGTTGGCCCAGCAATCGGCTACAAAGTAGAGCAATTTTTGCCAGTGTCGAGTATTTCTTGTTATAAAATTATAAGTACCCCTGATGATAATGATGATGATAAATGAGTATCTTTCCCCTAACCTTAACGATGTGAATATAGTTTACTGAAAATTAACCGGACATCTTGTGCAATCTTGAAAAGTCAAGTTATATTATTTTATTTAAATTTTCATCACTCGTGCACGTTTTTTAACACACGTTGAATATCCCACAAATTAGGTTTACACATTATAAGTAATCAAAAAACCTATTTTTCGGAAAAAAATAATTAAATTGACACTTCACCGTTAACTTTCCGCCAAAAAATGTTAGAATTGTGCATTAATAAGTTATTTTGCTTAAGATGTTGAAAGTCGAACACGCTTAATAACGTCCTCGAAATTTTGTTAACGTTGTATGTTAGGTTTCGGGTTTCAAAATGTAAAGGCCTTTTTGCAACCCGAAACCTAACATACAAGAATAACTGACTGACTTTAGGGCAGTCGACACATATTTTACGAATGCACGCCAACAACACTGCAAAATGCTAAAAGAGCAGTATTCTAAGGTATCGATGCGACTGTTACGCGTTCCCAGCGAGATTTAAAACATCGTTTTGTGTGAATACTCTAATCCTGAGTTTGAAATCTAATGCAATGAAATCTTAATCAAAAAAATATATATACATCACAATTTTGTCTATCAATAGGTACAATAAAAAAAGTTTTTTTATCGTCCCGTATGCGTTTGTTTAGGATCTATTCATCCGATTGCAACGAAACTAGCGAATTCTTTGCGTACGCCCACATAGTTTTCTGAGGCATTGTACGCTACTCGCAAATTTGTTAATAAAAATAAATAACTCGATTTATTTCCTATGTGAACCGGTGGTGAGGCGCACTTGAAAATGTTACAAACGGAATTAGTAGGTACTCACGCCTGGCGTTTCTGAAATGTCGTATAGTAACCGCAAAGCCCTTGCCCTGCGCTGGCACACGGTACTGCACGAGTGCTGCGTTCTGTCTGGACATTAGTTTTCGCTGCGGACGCTGGTCACAGGACTCCACCACTCTGTCGTCGTCCCAGGCGTCCGCAGGCCATACCTGGCCATTTAGCTCCCACCCGTCGACCCACTGAAACAAATGTATGTTTAGGTTTGTTCACAGTGGCTACGTGAATTAATGACACATTATTATGTATAGTTATTCTAATATTAAAGCAGTGATAGTCAACTTGGTAGAACGCTTGCCTCGGTAACGAGGATCGCAGGTTCAATCCCCGGCTTGCGCCTCTGGGATTTTTAGATTTCATGTGCGAATCTCATTTACAACCAGGATTATCACTTGCTAAACGGTGAAGAAAAACATCGTGAGGAAACCTGCATGTCTGAGAGAACCCCTCAATGGGTGTGTGAAGTCCGCTAACCCCGCACTGAGCCAGCGTGGTGGAGTATGGCCTAATCCCCCCCGCATTGAGGGAAGGTCCGTGCCCAGCATTGGGACATGACATGAAAAGGGCTGGTATTATTATTATTATATATTATATTCTATTATTATATTATAAAGAGTAAAAGTACGCTAGTGTATTATATTTTAGGTAGACTTTAAGCTATGAACGTATTACGTGAAAACTTTATAACAAAAGACAGCCATTTAAATAACATTATTACCTGCATATTTGAAGATATATTTGATAAATAATGACAAAAGAGGAACACCGCAAGCAATTATAGTACCGGAATCAGTAGATCACTTGAATGAAAACCGATTACATGAAATCAACTAGTATCTATTGCTTATCAAGTCTATTTGGTTAGAAGGTTTTTTTTTAAATTGCATTTTGTAAAACGGGATGATTAATCGAACGGAAACGTAGGGCAAGCAAGTTATTATATTATGCACACAAATCTGGTGGAATGAGGCCCCACGAGACGCTCACTGTGAATTTATTAATATGGCGTTAAATTCAACCATTAATCCGGCGCCATGTTGAAATACGAAGCTTCACGAATGCGTGTAATTAATGTTACTTTCATAAAATGTGGTGAAGACCTACTTAAAGATGAAAACATTAATGTTAATTATACAAGAATCAAATATGAATTTTCATATGATAATAATTGTAGCTACCAGAATGTAACTTAAAAATGGATAGGTACCTTAATATTTTTATAAGAAAAATAATTAGTTCATAAATTATACATAATAATACACAAAATACTAAACAACACGCTACCCTGGAGGATAAAACAAAAAAATACTAGTTTAATTAGGTTTACACACTTCACTTACGTGTGCCCTACAGCTTTATTGGCAATGAACAAAATAATATATTTACGCGAAACTATTGCTTCTTACCGCGACCAAGCCTCCATTATCGCATGGCACATCGATATAGTTGAAGACGACTTCAATCCTCTTGTCCGGTTCTGCTATCATGTAGATGCCGCACACGACAGGCTCATCTGATGGTGACTTGAAGAACAGCTCTCCTTCCTCTGACGTCACCAGGAAACAATCTAACAAAAATAACGGGCTAACTGACAAAAAGTGACACAATCAGTTTAAGTCCACTCTATCTAATGGCAAAAGTTTGAAACTTTATTACCCGCGTACTGACCGACCGAAACGTCGTGAGGAAACCTGCTCGTCTGTCGAAAGTCGTATGAAATTCACCTAACCGCACTGGGCCAGAGTGGTGGACTATGGTTATAATCCTTCTTATTGAGGGAAGTGTGTAAGGGGTGGCAATAGGCTTACCTCTGTTACATTGGGACCAAATACCTACCAGCGGCGAATTGTGGGTGCACTATAAGTATTAAAATTGTATGGATTCCTACATTTGTAGGTACGAATTAATTTTGTTTCTCAATAAAATTAATTCATTCCACGAATAAAACCTGATGTTATAGTCACCTGTCTACTCTATGATTTCGAATAAAAATAATAGTGACTTAAAAAAAATTACTTGACATGCAACTACATTAATTGCGAATTGAATATGTGTATGTGTTATGTTGATTGATATTCTCTATGGTTGACACAAATTACCTCGAATACTGCTCAACTTTACTAATTAACACACTATAATTAAAATGTTAAGTGAGTGAAGTCCCACCCTTGAAACCTTAATTACACAGGTCAGTAAGGTTTAAAGAAATACATAAAATGGAATGGGTGGGCCCTACTTTAACGTTAATTAAAATGAGTTCGCTAAATGTTTTCTTTTGATAGTTTAAACTCTGTTGTACGTAATCGAATCCGGTGTGATTATTGTTGTTTTTGTGCTAATGAGCCAAATTAAAAAAAGCCCTATGATTCATGACAAGCTGGGAAAGAGAGAGAACATTATCTTCCATGTGGCGCAGTCGGGTAATTTTTTTTTTTTATTATTTAAAAAACAAATGTGTGAGCCTATGAATTTGTTAGTGAACTTTAGAATTATTCAGCAATTATATTTTTAAACTAATAACAAGACGATCTCATTCTATAGACATTATAACGTTTTACCAGGTAACTTGTACGAAATAAAAGAAGATAAATTATAGAGCTTACCTAATAAATTGCGAAACGATATTTTCATTAAAATCCCTTTATAGTAAATACCGCAAAAAAGATTCTGACGTCTTTTTTATTTGCTATTGGCGTATCCCGACGATGGTTTAATGTAATTTATACTAAATTATCTTAGTAGGGTTTATTTTTATATTTAACACAAATTAATAGTGTAGATAGCTGATGGATAGAGCAGGTCACTGGTTAAACTTAATTAAAGTTTAATATGACCAAATTAATGGAGATACTAATAATAGTTATATGATCTCTATGAATATTTGATTTGCAGAGCGGAAGGAAAGGGAACACTTACCTTCAATAGGGTCTATGATGCGATGCGCTGGCCTGGAGAACCGCCGTGCTCTTGAGAACCACGACATTGCTTGAGACCGACCTCTAGTCCCTTGAGACCGGCCATAGTCTTTGCTCTGGTAACAAAAAAAAACATAAATATAAACAGGATCTCTTGCAATCTGTCAAATCCACACTTCATCATCTCAGACAGTTAAGTAAACTTGGTAATGGAGTTCATTTAATAACAATCACGTCTTTAGCAACTCAAAGTAACAAACTCAGCTGAAGCACTAATGGGTTGTCTTACGGCTTAAAAGTTTTACGCTAAGAAAACACCATTTGCATTTTCGAAGAGATCGAGGACTGGGGACTCTAGTGGTCATTTTAGATGGAAGGTATTAATATATAAGTAGTAGGGAAGGGGGAACGGGGTAGGGAAGGTATTAATACTGACATAAGTTTAGTGCGAGGCAATACGAATTTATACAGTGTTTACGTAGGAAAACCAACAAAAGAGTTCATGATAAATTAATGGACAATTCGGATAATGTCCTGAGAAATAGAAGTCACGGGCACTGATAATTCATAACAAAGTAGCGGACAAAGCTGATAAATTAAGAGATATGGTAGCCCACACAAACCAAGGATCCCAAATTTTATGATGACTGGGTCGACAATGTGGTCGTAATAATGTAGAATTAGCTTTTCATCTTAAGTGATTTTGAATGTATCATGACCACGTTTGCCGTACCCTTGTACGTGAACTCCACACAAATGCGTATTTAGCTAAAAATCCTCTTACCACTGCAATGCAATGTTGAAAGCTTATGGGGTGAAAAGACTGTGTCGGTACCCACCCACAAAGTCGTTTTGTTAGTAACCCCCAAATTTATAGAAGTTTACATACAGTTGCTTTACAAAGCATTTTTCTATATAAAAGTTCTATGAATTATATTACCTATAGAATTGTAGAAATTTTATCGGACAATATTTTGCAGTCTGTAATTAGCGAGACTTTGTTGAAAAAAAGGTCGAGAAACAAAGCCAGTCATTTCGCATACACATATATTAGGTACCTATTTTCACCTATATAGTACAATTGACTCATCATGATATAACCAAAACTATAAGACCTACAGACATAAATTTCGTCACGTTTCCTTTTGGCCGTACTTTGGGCCTCCAGGTGCTCGCCAAGCAAGGCTTTTACTCTGCGTGCACGCAGTTGCGTAAAACAGCTAGCGATTTAAACGAGACTATCGAGAATGTCATGCAACTTTACTCACGTACACGAACGTTTACACGATGTCCAATATGCAGTTAATTCCATTCCAATAGGTGCACATTCGTTTAGCGTTTAATTTTCTGAATGAACTCAACTATCAGCTTTCATCGCGATCGAAGTTTCAGCCCACAAAGTAATTATAATAATCCGTTCGTATTACATTTTATAATTATCCAGTCTTTATTCAAATGGTAAACTAAGGTCGTAGTTTAATTAGTAAATTAAATAGGGTAATATGGAAAGAAGGCCTTAAATATAAAATTAGAAAATATATTCTTCCATGACGCGTTTATTACAGCGTTTGTTTGTAGGTTGTTACGCGCCGGCGTTTACATTCAGAGTAAGATGAATAATGTAAAGGAATCTCGGACGAGACCGGGAGATTTTTTTTTCTAATGTACTTGCGGGTCATATATGAATAAACGCGCTGTGCGGAAACATTTTTGGCATTTTCGGTGGGAGCGCTAAAATATTCAATATGTTTGTAGCTATAAAATAGACAAAAAAAGATTGTGGTTATATATTAAAATATACAGAAGATCCAATAAATACCTTTTAGAGATATTTAAAGCTTAAAAATAATGTATATTGGAGATCGATTAAAGCTTCTGTGTATTTGGGGAAAACTGTTATTATTTCAGGATTTTTATCTCCAATCAAGTATGACGTATACTCTAGTGTAGTAATATTTTTCTTCCTTCCTTTATATTGTAAACAAAATAAGTACAATACTTACCTTAATTATTCAAACTCAATTTCATGATAACCTCAAAATGACATTCTTGTCATACTGACAATGATTTAGCGAAGGCGATAGTGGCCTGTCAGCGGTATTCGTGACCAAATTTCTGTCGACCCACTCGTGATGAAGTCGTAAATTATGAGTCACTTGCAGAACATCCCTCTAAATTCCGGAGTCCAATTAATTTATTTATCATTAGCAATATTGCAATTCCGTATTTTGCTATAGTATAAATGAATGCATTATTTTTATGCATTAAAGTTTTTTTTTATCTTTGTCGTATCTTTTAGATTTTTGCTACTGTCAAGAGTTTACTTTATATAGGTATAGTTAATACTTATGGTCCTACATGCAAAATGATTTAGTTGTGCCGATGTTACGCCATCACGCGCTGAAACTGACCGAATTCCTGCTGTCATTCACCCTAGTTAGTTACATGAATTATTATGAGCCATTTCGAGGCCTTCCACTGTTATGTCACCACCCAGTTACGTAAGTACCTAATTCCCATGCTAGGTCAGCCTTTGTATAATAGGTCATCTATTAGACGCACATTAAAATTTAATTGACAAAAATAGGTTCACATAAATACAGAACTTGCGAAAATAGAAAATCCAGTCAACTTAAACTTTTATTTAATTTCATATTTTATTCTGAATTTTTTATAAATTTTTACGAAGCTCTACGAGAACAGACAAGGCAGGAAAAAAAGAAAAAAAATGGAGTGTATCTACTATCTATCAAGGTTCTAAACTTTCTATGATTTTTGTTATTATTTTGAACTAATAAGGCACCTTGTTTAACATTATTTAAGTTTCTTTTATCGCGCAGCTATTGCAGTCAGACAGCCAGTGTAGTTGTATGATAAAGTTTGTTACCAACAGCGGTAAACTCAAAGTTAATATTTTAATTAAAGCTTTACGCAGTCTTAATAGTTAATACACCGGCTATATAAAACTAGTTAACTTTACTACATTATGTTGTGGGAAATTTATTTAACAAAGACGTGCTAGTTACACCTTTTATAACTCGAGAACGGGTGGGCTGATTTTTATGCTCTTAATTTGTTTGTATTTGTCTCCGCCCCGGCAAGCAGAAAAACCATGATAAACATTGATAATTAATTTTCTCATACATTTCATACTGAGGCGGTAAGAAGTTCGCTGGGACAACTAGTCTGCTATGTTAACCAGTTTATTGTTTTAAGTAAAATACTAATAAATTGTATTTGTAGATCTTTTGTTAGCTCTAAAAAAGTAATGATTAAGCATTTATCTTAACAAAAAGGTTTGCTCACCCTTTCGCAAGGATACAACGTTTTGGATATACCGCGATAAAATAACCGCTTACCACGTAAGTGCTAAACAATCCCACTGATTTATAAATAAACTTTTTACAGCCTCAATCAATATCAGCCCAATAAAGTTTTATCGCTTACTCACGAGACTAAATTTAATATAGTTACCCTTGTCCACAAGGCTTTAACCCTCATAAAATACTTTTTAGTGATTCCCCGTCTGCAATCCCAAACTGACCTTAACATTTGGATCCGTGACCAGGATTGGATATTAATTCAGCGGACGAATCGACAATCCTCTTCCTTACAAACTGATTAGGGCGAATACCTTCTTGCGTTTTGGAACCTAAATAATATATTATAATCTGGAGTTAGAGATTTTATATTGATTTTCATTACTAATGATTATTATAATGATTATTATTACTCATTGATCAATGAGTAGGTATGGAGTAATAAAAATACACTATCACCACCATTATCTGCCTAAGGGGTCAGAGGGATGGTATTTAGTCCCGATATAACAGAGGGCGGGCTTATTGCCATTAAACGGGTATAATTCCCATTCAATGTATAGGGGATACTGACTATAATACACCAAGTTAGTCCAGGGAAGGTTAGCGACGGAGCGGGGAATCCTGGTCCAACGGATCGGATCGGATCTCTCCCTCGACAGCGTAGTGTCGGCTATGCTGTCCGGGGAAGCGGCGTGGGGGGCTATGACTGCCTTCTGTGAGACTGTTATGTCCCAGAAGGAGTCAGCCGAGCGGGATCGCGAGAGAGCCGATCCCGCTCGCCGCCGACGAAGACGCCGAGTCGCGCTTCGTCGAGGCCCCCCGGCCCTGATGCCCAGGGCCTTAAATAACGGGCTACCCTCGGGGTCGAGGACGACTGGGGTGTGGGCCCCGGACGTTCGGTGACGATGACGACTCCTGAGGAGGACGGCGGCGGGCGTGGCTCCCCGCCGCCGTGCGCAGCGAGGGCGCAGGGGAGCAAACATCTGCTCCCCGAGACGGGCCCCCATAAGGGGGCGAGGCACAAGAGGGGCACCGGTGCGTTCCGTTTGGAGATCCCGGAGCCCCTCCAACATGTGTCGAAGGCGGCCACCGGGGGGGTTTTAGTGGGTAAGAATCCCACATAACCCGGCCCTCTCCCACACAGAGGCCGGGTATCTATAGAAGATTTCCACCCCGTCAACAAAAAAAAAAAAAAGGGAAGGTTAGCGAACTTAAACAAAAATGGGTTGTTGCACAATTTTCGAAGTTTACCAAGTAGTCACTATGGGAAATAATTTGCACAATGATATAGAAATCCCCATGGTGCGAGCCACGGTTTAATAATACACTTCTTGTTTCCGAAGCTTATGTTCCATCAATTTGGCTATCAGCGCTCCAGGTCGAGGACCTTTTTTTTAAAATCGCAACCTGAGTAAATTGCATTGTAAAATATTTATTGGAGGTATTTATAGATATTTTACGCGTCAATATACTTAGTTCTAGCAGTGTCATTTGCTTCGGCTATGCACAGTTATCGTTACCGTCATTGTTTTCTCTAGTCGGATGACAGTAAAGTGCCTTATACTCGTAGTACATTGTCAAAACGAAAATTGACTATAAATTTTATGATTAAAAACAATAAAAATCAAATGCATCTATTTTATTAATAGCCACAATAACACTTCTATTACCTCATCATGCGTATCGTTATTCGGAACCGTATTTGATCGATAATACTGAGTGCAGAATAAACGAGCCGTTAATTATGTCTGCGAGCTAATTCGCTGGAAACCGGCATGTTGGTGACGCCAAACAAAGCTGCGTACAATTAGAATGACATACGCCACTACACATTTCATTAACTGTACGAGGCAAACAATGGAAAATAACTAATGTGTTCTCGAATAAATATGTTTTGTGAGTATGTTAAAATAATAACATTAATAATAAGGGGCAGGGCAGCATTTAGCGAGCTGTTGGTAAGTAGCAACACTTTGAACCCGAATGCCCCAGAGAGTCGGTTAGAGTTCCCACCTCGGCGTGTCTTCATCGGCTGAGTGGACAGCGACGGGGGTCCGCAGGACTGTCAGCTCTGTCTTGCCTTAGTTGCTGTCTAGAGATGGTTCGTTAGAGCTATTTGCTCCAGGGGTGGAAGTGTTAAAGGGCATAACGCCACGAGTAACCACGGGAGAAAGCGCTGCATACATCTCTACACCCCTGAGCCGCTCACGCCCTCCCGGCCCACCTAAAGAGCGGCGAGTCACCACCTGCCAATAGTAATTAGATAAAAGCAGCAGTTGACCCCAGCCGGTGGCTAACATAACATTAAAATTCTCAAAATGGGCCCCTAATTGTTGGAACCATGTCCCCGCGCAAGCCTTCTAAAGATCCGTGTATAGCTCGTATGGAGAGAGTCATAATAATTATATCGCCAGACGAGCAAACCATCTATACGGGCCCACACTAAGCAACGCTTGTATCGTGGTGTGGTACGCTTGTATATCATCCATAAATAATATAAAACTCAGAAAGAAACTAATACTACCTATGAATATTGCTAAAAATAATCGAAGTTTAATCAAGGAAGAAACATTCTAAGATTGATGATTTTTTAATCGTCCCTAGATTAAAGGATATGACCGAGAACACATTGGATACGTGTTCGTACGACATTGAGTAATCCTGATACGAATGACTACGCGCAACGCTTCCCAACCATCGAGGTACAATGAATCTGTATTTGGGAGACTCAATATCGTACTAAAATGGATCTAAAATTCGCTCAGCCTTAAGCTCAAAAGTGGACGTGCCGTCTGAAAAGATGAGAAAGCTTGTATTTGAAGTCAAAGAAAAGGCGATCCTTTCTATTTCGAATATCGAACACTTTTAGAGCACCGCGAAAAGAGTTTTATTCACATTATTTTAAGCAGCAGTGGGTAGAGTCACACTGTGAAGAGGTATTTTCAGCAGTACAATGCACAACCTGACAAAAAATACAATGAAAAAGCTTTCCACCGAATTGAACATGTTTTATTAGAATTTCTTTTACCAACGTTTGTAGACAAATGCATGATTCAAGAGGATAGGTAAAGCTGTTCTATAAACATTAAATCTGACTCAATCGAATTGGATCAAACGCTTTGACTTAAAAGGAAAATTGTCACACACTTTTTTGTAAGCGACAGAATTTTCTATTTCCGTTTTAATACAGATAAGTATATCTAGCAATTTTTATTTTTCTATCACATAGGTACTATTGGGACATCTGAAAAATGTTTGTCGTGTCCCCGTGTCTCGTGCGTGTTCCGTTTGTCTTGTCTATTGAATGGTTGTCAAGTCAGTTCGATGGATCGAGTAAATTGTATTTCGAATTCATTGATGATTTTTTTTTGTACATTCTAAAGCCTAGCGTAGAACGTGATCAAACTACTACACTGACTTTACACTGACTATCGATATTTAAGCTTAAATCTTAACACGCCAAGACGTAAAAATCTCGTTTTGGCATGCAAACTTCTTAGGGTAGCCATAAAGTGTACAAAGTAAATATAGTTTTTTAAAATTATTTATTTATAATACTTGGCATGTTATGTCTACACCAACATTGTGGAAAAGCTTCCGTTTATATTCCACGCAAACAAGCCTCTCTTATCGTATGAATTTGGCGATTAGTGTTTTTATGTAAAGCCCCTGTATATTAAGTTCTGTAGTTGTTTTGTATGGAGCTTCATATTGCACCATTTAAATTAGATCGGTAAAAGGGTTAGTAGCTAAGTACCTACAGGAATTGCGTTAGGTCCCATTAGCGGCTGTAATTACCAGTAAATAATACTTTACAAACATGATCTTGCACGTGCCTTCAATATAGATTTTTCCATTTCTATTTGGTGTTTTCTTTTATCCTTCAGTACTGAGCGAGTAACTGAGACGAATCAAATAACAACTCATTCTGAACCCAATCCCTTCTCTCGTTTTCTAATATAAAATATTTTAAACAAAGTATTTAGTTTTACTATAGTTAGTTAATTGTGTAGACACCTCATTTTAGTTATGTATATATAACTGCAAATGTGACGTTTCAATAAGCTTAAAATAGTATTTAATTATGGGAAGGATAACTGTTTGATTAAACATATTATGTTTGATTGGTTTTGGATCTAATTAAAATTCATTGGGATTTAGATTATTTTGTTTGTTAAACAACAGTTTCAATTATTACTATATATAAAACCGGGTTTTAACAAGTTGTATAATAAAACATCAAGTAAATATTTAATTTATATGATTAGATAATTGAATAATTGGTAGAAAACAATAAAACAACGTAACTAGTTTGAAACATTACTTTACGGTTTCGTTAGTAACAAATTAACTACAGATAGGTCGACTGCAGATATAAGTACAGTTTTAATTTATGTTTTGAACCATATTTTTGGGAATAGAGCTATGCTGCTTACAACAGTTGCTATCTGTTACCCGAAACTAAATGGAATGGGGAATGCTATGGCTGCAATATTTATAGACCACTATGGTCATCATTTGAATAATTATGATATCTCTGTGTATGTGTGTCAAGATTTTGAATAGGATGTGTCATCACGATTTCATGTAGCAACATACATCATATTACTTCGATATCCACCACAACGGTTGTGCTATCAAATATGTTATTAATTTAGCTGTCACTTGCCATACTCCGCGAGCCCTGGGAAGATGGTGTCCGAAGTAAGTGAACATTCAACGTAAATCTTTTGGTGCTGATATCCGCCGTGCCCGGCCGCGCAAATACGGACCTAAACAAATACTTGTGTAGCACGCGACTAATATTGGCTTATTGTTTTTCCAATGTTGGTGTTCCTTTGAAATAATGTTAGTAAGTTCACACTTAGGAAATGTCTTTGACGGTGCATATCTCTATACTTAAATAAAATTTTGATACTGTTCGATGCTAAACGCATCAGTCGAGAACGCCTGGATCGATTTGGCTTCTTTTTCATTGTCTGAATACAGTTTTGAGGAAGGCAAATTTACAGAGCAAGTATATAAAAAAATTGCCTATCTACCATGTTTCCGTTTTTTTTTAAATTGGAAAAGCCTGTCCCCCAAATGGCCGTCACGGGTCCACCCGATATAGATAGTCGATACTGATATATACCCGATAGAGATATACATATTTATTATCTTTTCGTAGAACAAGGTAGTCGCGTTCCATTTTACATTGAAGGTACATAGATAGGTTTGTTCGACGGAACAACGTTAAAATTACATTAATTAACTCAATTGATACTCAACCACCCTGCATAATTACTCTAAAGTGTACTGCTATATACGTCATTAAGAAGAATAAACTCTACCGCATGTAATAGAGCATATACATGTCTTGAAGATAATGTAGAATATAGCAATTTATATTTAAAAATAATTCGATAGAATCATATATCGTAATTTTGTTCGTCAAATATATAGTACACTTGGCTATCCGAGATGATATTAAAACGTCGATTCCAGCCGTATATAAAAAGGATAGATGAGATGTTGATACTCACGCCTACAACTGACATAATTGCTTTAAAGATAATGCCAATTCTATAATATATATTATGTAACTAAAAATAAATGTATTAAAAGGGTACCGCTAATAATACTCGATTAAGCCAGGTAAACGAGAACGGTATTCGTTAAAAAAAACTTTATATGATATACGCCCTAATTATTATAAGTTTAGAAGCCTGGTTGGAATAGATACTGCAAATTTGCTATTAATGTTTTAATGTTGTTATACCATCAAATTTTAATGCTGTTTGTTTTTATAATCTATACTAATCTATACTTCTATACTAATCTATAATCTATAATCTATAATAATATTATAAATGTGAAAGTTTGGATGGATGGATGGATGGATGTTTGTTACTCTTTCACGCCAGAACGGCTGAACGGATCTGGATGCAATTTGGCACAGAGATAGATTATAGTCTGGAATCACACATAGGCTACTTTTTATCCCGGTAAAATGTATGGTTCCCGTGGGATAGATTTTTTAAATTTTTCATACTTTTTATCGCGGGTAACACCGCCGGGCGCAGCTAGTGTACAATAAAGAATTAAGTATTTTATCTTTATTGAAATAAATAAAAACCCATGTACATATATTTTAAACATAGCTTAAATAAAGTCTCTGGCCCCCATGTCAGAGGGATTCGCGGGCCGGGCCAGGACAGCGCCCGGACTTAAAAAAATAATTGATACTGCAATAATGACAAAATATCTTATCATATAAAGATCATATAGATCTTACACGTGCTAGACAGTATAATATCTTTTCTGATACCGTCTAGCACGTGTAAGAAATTATTTATACGAAATCCCTACGCATTGCAAGTATGTGTACGTAATAAAAAGCTTTAGTTGCTTTTTGTCGTGTCTTCCTGTACGTTGGCACTTGTCACGTACAAACTAATATTAGTTTGTGTGAAGGATATTAAAAAAGTAGGCTCAAAGGAAGCTTTAACGCAATATTTTCCTTAATTTATTTTTATTACGTGCTGAACGTTTATGACAGTTGTTGTTAAAATCAATTTAGTAAATATGATATAATATATTTAAAAGTGTAAAAGGAAAAGCAGTGATAATCAAGTTGGTAGAAAGCTTGCCTCGGTAACGAGGATCGCAGGTTCAACCCCTGGCTCGAGACTTTGAGATTTCTGGATTTCAATAGCGAATCTTATTTAACGGTGAAGGAAACCATCGTGAGGAAACCTGTATGTCGGAGAGGACCCCCGAAAGACGTGTGAAGTTCGTCAACCCGCAACGGACCAGCGTGATGGCACTAGCCTAATCCCCACGCATTGATGGGAGGCCCGTGCCCAAGAACTGGTATTATTTATTTATAACTGGTGGTATTTAATTTTTTATTAATAAATTTGGTTTGCATTAATACATATGAAGCACATACATTTCTAGATATATATATTTCGAAAACATTATATAAATACACAATCGGACTAAGAATCGGTAAAGTTGTAGGTGGTTTATATTGAAGTCATAATTATTTATCAATGAAATTTTACTTTTAATAACTATCTACACTCCCGACATCATCTAACGTTTCTAACACTATGACGTCTGCATTGTAACCGTGGTTGTAAATTATAAAACAATCGACTAGATATAACTATTATCTTATCGTCTCTACAAATGTACTCTTATTTACAGGCTTTACAGACTTCAATGGTGACTTTACCTACACAGTATTTATATCATGCTCAAATAATATTATATTATTTATTTACCTTTATATGAGCACACACTAAATATGAAGCTTATAGTATTTTTAAGAATGTTTTTTTCTGGTACCTACCTAATATTCTTTATATTTACCAAATAAATGAATCAGGTACTTACAGGCATGAAGAGCGAATGCACGCAGTCGCACGCCAAAACCACAGCTACCATATACAAAAACGCTTTCATTTTGAAAATTCAACACAAAACGAGATCACTACACGTGAAAAGTGAGATTAGCGCAAGTGGAAGTTCCGAGTCGGCGGGGAATACTCCAACTTTACTGTGACGTCGACGTCGGGTAACTTGTGAATGGGACGAGCTTTCCCTCCCCTTTATAGGGCTAGTAAGTGTTACTGCGCACCATCAACTGCGCGCACTAGTTTTTTTCTTCACACACTTCCGTATATTTTGCGAACTAGCGTGACATGGACACCCAAAAATTATCCTTATTTATGTGGTGTAATGACTATATTTTGATTAATCCACTTGAATATATGTTCGAAGAGAGCCGCGTCCAATGTAAAAGGAATACACATTTTAGCCGTAACGGTAGAACGCGCTGTCAGGACAATTTCGAGAGTACAGTGTTATCTGTTTGCGGCACGAGCGGGCCTTTATCTGTGTCTTTTATTTACTCAGCAAATATTATGAGCGGTTGTGACGTAAGGTCTTTATAACGGGAGTTGATTTCCGACCCACCTGTAAGCTATGCGTAAATAAATTTGGCATTTTAGTAAGACTACTTACTTCTTAAATATTAAAAAAAAACTATAATAGAAAAAAGAATACCATCCTGCAATTACATGTAGCTTTTCTATACTCTTTTTAAGTTATATTAGTTTGTAAATATTCCAGTTATTTTCTTTCTAATTGTTATCAAAATATTTAATAAATTACATATAGTATCTCTACATCAACACGGAATATTAGTTTTATTCACCTACCGTCTCTGCTACGAAGACAACTTATCATAAACATAGGCAATTAAAAGTACTATGACCCTACGTCTAGTTATGGGGTGAACTTTTTTTTTTTTTTTTTTTTATTACATTATAGGCAAGTATTTGATCTCGATCTCACCTCATGGTAAGTGACGATGAGATCTACGATGGAGCATACTTGCCTAGGTAGGAAGGCGGCAGTAGATCGAGACGCTACATTCACTAGGCATATGCAGCGCAACTGATCTGACCCGCCATCCATGAATGGCAACACCGAACATCATGCCGGAACACGGCTAGGCCGCTTGGCGACATGGCTTTGTTCAGTGGGTGGTGACTAGCCACGGCCGAAGCCTACCACCAGTAAAAATTCATAATTCTTAATTTTTACAGCCACCCCCGAAGTGATTGTAATATCAAAGGCTTTCGTGTCCTAACATCAACTAAGCCTGGCTCAAGATAAAGCCTAGTTGGTTATAAATGAGATATCCCCGTTGGGTAAAAGATCAAACAGCTCACCTATCAAAAAAAGTAATAAAAATATAGTCGCCATCATTTGTCTTGTTTATCCAATTATTCTAATAAAGTTGAACGGATGAGTTTGTTGTACATTTCACAGTTATTTCATAAATCTCGCATTTTTCGTAATTTCATGAAAATGTTTTTTTTATCAAATAGTTTAAGAAATCCTCTTTATGAATTTATCCTCTTATATGACGGCCTTTTTAGGGAGCCCACATAAAGAGCGGTGAGTCACCACCTGCCAATAGTAATTAGATAAAAGCTGATTATGGCAGGTGTCCGCAACCCTTCTCATAGTCCTAGCTCATGTCCATCCAAAGTCCCAATTATCCTTCCATATTCCTGCAATAGTTCCTGCGCCTGCTGAGATCAATTCGCTGTTAATGCTATCGTTTTAGCAGGTGGCTTACATAACATTAAAATTCTCAGAAAGGGCCTCTTCGTGTTGGAACCATGCAGGTCCGGCGCAAGGCTTCCAAAGATTCGGGTACAGCCCGTGTGGTTAGAGACATAATAAATAATTTAAATTCTCATTTGCATTTCAACCACCTGTATATCTCTAGTAAAACATCACGTCGGTAGAAATATTATAAATTTTGATAAGAGAATCATGCTATGCTTTCCCTCGTAATTACATAAGAAATATATACAGGTAAACATTTGTTACGTAAGTAAGAGGTTTAAAAAACGAAATAAGGATAATTGCTAAGTAATTATATTCCACTGAAAGGACGACTGGCGAAGAATTTCTGGAAAAACATATTTTTTTAGATCAGATATATTTATGAAGAAATTGCTAGTAGGTGTGTAGTGTGCTTACTTTTGGGACATACAGAGCATATATCACCAATAAGGTGATTATGGTACAAGTATCTTATAAATTGTTTTTAAATTCAGTATTGACTCCCGGCGTATTTATTTTGATAAAAAATCGGATTATGTTTACATTAAAAATAGTTTTTACAAATTCTTCAGAAAAGTCATATTGGCGCGTACTATTGTTATAAAAGAAAATCACGTTTAGGAATACCACTTTAAGCCTAATAAACAAGCAGGGTTCATTGATAAACTTTATAACATAAAAATAATATTCGCTATTTGAAAGATTCCTATTGCGAAAAAAAAGTACGTAACAAAAATCAACAATTTATGATAAAAATTTAATACAATGAGAACTTCAGATTTACACTATTAAATCCACCCAGTTCACATTTCGTTCGGAGTTCGTTGTTCTGAACATCTAATTGATATCCATTACTGCGTAGAAACTTTTGAGATAAGATTGTTATTACAGTATATTTAATTTTACAGTTGATAGCAGACGGCAATGCAATCTGAGGAATTCTAATGCTGTGATTATTAAAAATCAACACGAGAATCCTTTTACATCGTAAAAGTCTATATCTGCACTATAACGGTTTAAGTTACGCGTAACACAAGTTATTTTATTTTTCACAAGTTATTTTAGCACTTAAAATTATTTTATTTTTTCAAAACTTGTCAGGTGCCATGTTTGGAGAGTAGATGCTCTTAGAGCTTCTGATAATTACGTAACCAACAAATAACATGAAATTTTGAGACAACGGGTAGGATAGAAGGCTTAACGTGATCCTGATCATGTCAGATTTCGCGGATCCAAACATTGAGACAAATGCAATAATTGGGCGATCCTAGCATAGTAGAGTACATTATGATGGAATGAATCCCCAACTCCTCAGTTGTGGGGTATCAGTGAAGCTATGGATACTTAACTGAAAATTTACCGGACATATTGAGTGAACTATAAAAGTCAAGCTGTGCTATTTATTTTTAATTTCCTTCACCTGTGCACATTTATGAACACACAATGGTTAATACCACATAATCATTATTTATCAAATAAACACATTTTTTTTAAATAAAACCAATTTGAAATTATTCACTTCAAATTCCCGGTAAAATAGTTCTCCAAATTGTTGACACCACAGAATAAAATAATTCCATTGCCGTCTGGGCTCTGAAACCAAATTTGTGGGTCTAGTCCCACAATTAAGTAATATCAGTTAAGCACAATGAACAAGTATTTAAAATTACTGAATCACGTTTTACTGAAAGGAAAATGTTTTATATCACCCATTTTCCCCGAGGGAAACACGCATTGTTAATGTTATGTTAATAAAGTTATACCCTTACTTAATTCCAGACTCCAGCAAGTTCATGGTTGAACCTGACATAATAAGTTTATTTTGGGTTGATGTTTCGTGAAACTTGGCTATGAGCTTACGCAAGTCGTTTTTGAAGCCGGTCGAGTGCGTGTTATAATAAACATAGTTATATTAATATTGATGAGTTGGGTGATTTGGCAAAGTTTCACTGATTCACTAGGTTTGTGAGTATTTATCTAGCAGTGTTTTGCAAAAGTTCCTAGCTGAATATACCTACTAGTGATTGGCGGACAAATCTTAAAAAATCCGACGTCAGGAGACTGAGGACGTCCACCACCCCAGTCCTCCTGTGACCATGGTTGCTGTAAAGCAGCCGAAACGTCGGGAACGTGAAATTAAAAAATAAACCGCGATAAAATCCTTAAAATTAGTTTTATTTCAATGTAAAAAAAAATGTTTTGGTATATGTACCGTGTATACATCCAAATGCACCTAGTAAAAAGCGGTTATTTTAATATTACAAACAGACACTCCAATTTAATTTATTTATATATAGATCATTATTCACATAAAGATAAAATGTAAAAGTTAATATAGTCGATAGACGCTGACTTATCACTGCTCATGAGCTAAACCATTTCTAATTACTCCCTGTCTAAACCAAACCTAAAGTATGATTCACTTGTATGATTATATACTTTTTTATCTTGCGCTTAAAGCAAAGGGTTTCTCAAGGCTTTCCTCTGAAGTCGTTAAATTACTTAGGTATAGCCTTCAGCTACATATTGTGTTGGAAATAGAAGCTTCATAATGAAAACAACTTACACAAAAAGAAAGAATATAAACATTTTCTCGGAAAGACTTTCATTTTGAGCCAGGAAAAGTAAGTATTTAATAACTAAGTTGGTCGAACGTTTGGCTTGGAAACAAGGTGTGCAGGTTCAAATCCCGACCCTTACTCAACCACAGTGATATTCATATTTCATGTTCAAATCTCATTTCAAATTATGATTATCACTTGCTGGATGGTGAAAACAAACGATTAAATTTGGTATACGTCAAAGTCAAATCGTTTATTTCGTATAGGCCTATAGGGGTTTTTACAAATTAACGTCTTATGAAAGAAGTGTCAAGTTCCCCAACCCGCACAGGCCAGCGTGTTGGCTTTCTGGTCCAAAACTGCGAATGGCAATATGTGCATCCATTGTAGTTCACTTCTGCGCACACCTTTGGAGAATGAGGCGTAATGGTGGTGTAAATTCAAAATAACCACTGAATAGATACACTTATCGGACATCTACCAGTCAATACGACTTGCTGAATTTTTTATGCACAATCAAATGCAACTGCATAATTTTTATTTTTTTTAGTGAAAATACGCACGGATAATTCGGTATTGCCTTTTGTTAATAGCCCAACAAGTCACAACGAACGCATTAAACTTTTAATTTTGATTTTATAAAATAACTTTTCCATTTACAGCAAAAAGTAAAGCTTGAAAAGCGGATGAAAAACGGCTTGTTTGTGACATTAATTAATAAAACGTTGGCAATCCCTTCCGGAGTAATAAATATTTTGCTAAACCTTAGATTTCCAAATGAATTTATTTAACTAAGTGAAAGATGATTTTTCAATTCATGTCTCATCTCAGACTAATTGCAAAATTTTAATAAAAAAGATTGAGATTAAAATAATATTAATCTTTACCACCTACTACTTACTTTGTGGTACTTTGTGGTCTGTGTCCAACAGTGGGACATTATAAGGGCTGGGTATTATTATTTATAATCTTCATACATATCATTTTTGACAGCTATCGTTACAAAAATCAAGTATTTTATATTTCTCAAATGTAGATGTAAAAACACATTTACATTTACATTTACATTTACTACTTGATTTGAAAAGAAAATATGGTTTTGATTATATTTCACTTCAGTTTCATTGAATTGATGGCAAATGCAATATTAGGTACCTACGTTATTATAATTAGGTATACTTATAATGAATTTGTAATATAATGAAAACATGAACACAAGAAAAATACATTTATATTTCTACTCACTACGTACAAATTATATCAATAAACATAATAAAAAACTGGTCTATTTGGATACAGCACTTGGGCCAAATACTTGTATATACTAGTAACTACATTATACAGCGCTTTAAATAATTGTATGAACACATCAAGCTGAAATGACAGTAGTGGGACTTTGAAAGCGAAATCCATTGAACGGCAGGTCCAAGGAATAGTCCGCTTGTACATCTCCAGGCCTCGTGGTCAAGTCCACTAGCGGAGTGGGTGCATCTATAGAAGTGAATACAGCCGCAGGTGAAGAAGGTCCATTGAATATTGGATATAGTCTAGGCTCAGAGACCTTCTTGACGGGCTTCGGTAGTTCAGGCTTCCATGTAACAATTTCAACTTTTTTATTGCCCTTCAAGTCTTTTCTATCTTCAGCTATGTGTATTCTATCAGTTTTCATGAGTGAGTCGATCCACGGGTTGTCTACGGCCGTTGGAGGTGGTGGGGTGACCGGCATGATGGAAGGTGGGAGCCAATCGTTGCGGCTCCGTCTCTCGTAGTAGTCGTAGGGATAGGAGGAGTGGTAGAAGCCGTAGTTCACCGGACTTGCAGCAATCTGGAGCAGAACATCTGTTAACAGGTTATCGCGGGCGATTTAATATCAGTGCTCTAAAGCCTAGACGTGTGTTAATACAGGGATAGTAATTTAGTTTATTTAGTGCGAAAATTATGGCCTTATGTCGATGTGACAGTTAGTATGAAGTTCTTCTGACTTGACACTAGGTACTTTAGCGTACAAAAGTCTGCCTAATTTTTATTATAGGGTGATGACTGATGTTCATGTGATCATTGACAAAATCCATCTCATGTATACACTTAAATTAACAGTCAGTTTGGGTAACTTGGTTTTTATATTGGATCAAGCTATAATTTACTAAGAATATTTGACGACAGTTTGGTCTTATGAGTTTTAGTGGCCAGTAGGCTCACCACACCGTATTCATTTATCTGTATTTATACAGGTTATTTTAATAATAATATAGATAGAATAAGAGGAAAATAATAAGATCGTTAACACAAAGTCATACCTTCCCCCTGTCTAGATACCCATCATTATAACCGTCTACCTAAAAGATAATGTTAATTTTAGTGTTGTTAGTTTGCTTTAGAGTTTTCATCATATGTTATTTCATTATTACAAGCAGTATATTAGCTGGAAACTGCTATTGTTTGTAGGTATGAATGTTCTGGTGAGTCTCGGCGAACAGACGGCCGTTTGTGATTCGCCAAATTAGAGTAGACTTAGGTAGAAGCCAGCCCTAATACAATTTGGTCAAAATTGAGTCTAGAAAAAGTTATTTATAGACTACCACAAATATTATTTCCGTACATTAATGTGTGTCAGTTCAGTGTTATAATTTGTTTGTAACATGGTTAGGTATTAAGATAGCAATATCAACGAATTTACTTTGTACACATAATACTTGTAACGTATCTTAAAGTTATTTATTTAACCTAATCTACTTGATGCATAAATGTGACGAAAATTATTTTTTATTGTCAAGTATACATTGTGTTTCATCGCAAGCGTTATGAATTAAGTAAATTCTTTGAATCATTTCGTAATTGCTTACATTGAAAATGTATCGAGCATACTGATTATGCGTTAACATGTGACAGGTAGGTATTTAAAACATGCAAGTAAATCGTCTATAAATAGATTGTAATGTCCTCAATTTTTATAAAAAGAGGCTGTTTTACAGTGTACCGATAAAGCCTATCAACAGCACAACTGATTTGACATGCAGTACTTGCATAGACTATAAGTTGCGCGTAAGGCCTACTAGCACATTGTGTAATAAGCCCTTAGTATTTTTGTTTAGGATAGTTTAAACTTAGAATCATGGATTTAAAATGCTATTGATATCATGACCCTTCTGTCTGCCGCCTTCATTGTATAAAATGCTCACCTTTTTAAGTCCTTGTATGGAGGCCATTACAAGTGCCATTTTGGCCAGCAGAAGTGCTTTCCCACCAAGCACTGCGAGGAACTGGAAGCCCATGGGTACGAGCACCATGCCGATAGAGACGATGCCAAACATCATCATTGTCATCATTTGGTGACGTCGACGCCCGCGGAACTCCACTGTGAAGATTATTTAGAGGTTCAAAATTATTTCCTATAGGAAAAATGGTGGATAATTCCCCTATCAAAGGCAAGACCGAGTCAGATTCAACTAAACAAAAGATATTAATGATTTTATGAAAAAAATTGAAATATGTACGTTTTTTGTTAAACAGGGCACCGCTTAGACCCTTTTTTTGGGCTCGGAACCCTAAAAACAGACACAATTAATTGCTCAGATGTTTTTTATCGGTCTGAAATGTCCGGAAGCTCATACAATGCTTTGACAGATAAAGTATCCAGATAGTTAATACGACTACATTTCGAGATTCCTAATCGAAAAAGTTTTTATTGACCTTTATCTATAGTTTTCCCATCTTGAAAATCAAACTTGATGACGTGTGTGTGAAGAACTTTCGCCATTCTCTGAAGGGCGAGCGAACGCCAATCTCCTTCGTCGAGATCCTTTTCTGTCCATGTACTACGAATAAGATGAAAAAGAATTAGTACCTACCTATTATAATTCCTCTGGGGATATAATCTACGTAGTATCGGAGAATATATAGACGTTTTCAAAAGTATTTCGTCCGGAAGAAATTACCAGTTTAATGTAAATAACGAAAGGCCGACTGTCTGTAATAAAGTTCAAAGTTGTAAGGTCCAAGCGAAAAATGCGCCAATCTATCGGGTGTTTGTACCAACAAAGCTTCGAAGTCCTCGGAGAAAACTATTTTTTTTATCCTTAAAACAACCTTGTTTACAATTAAAGCAGGTATCATACACCGTAGCGGTACCTATTAAGAATTTTTAATTGGTCTTGATACAACACCACTGACTAAAAAAAAATATTTTGTTCAGTAGCTTAGTGTGGGACCATATAGTTGGTGTGTTCGTCTGGCGATATTACTGTTATACATACGCACCTATGCAATTTTTCTTTTTAATATATTTATATTTCTATAGATGTAGGCAGGAAAAAAAATATTTTGACTTAGTTGTTGTAACTTATCGTTCATACCACTAGAGAAACGAGCTTTTCACCTTTAAAATGGATTTATGCTAATATTTTATCTGCATTATTACACTGCTATAGTGAAATTGGAGCGGTTATTGCGCAATTTCTACACGACACTCGTATTATAAACGACGTTGACGAATTACACACCGGTCACTCACCTGAAACATGTATTTTTATGTCGATCGAAGTAATCGGTTGATGCACATCGAAATTGCAAAAAAATAAATATTAACTAGTATTTGTTCTTCTGCTTTTCATGTATTTATTCAACTACACCAGGATATTAGTAACAAGTTTGTTATCGGCGGATTCATCCGAATCGATTTTTAAAAGAATCTATGCGATTATATTTTATCTCGTATTATCGATTATCTTCTAGAGTAATAAAATGGTGGATTCCATACGACTACGCAACCCAACGGTTCGACTCTACTTAACACTATATACAGAAGATGTAAACTACCTACTTATAGAGTACATTTCATAATGCATATTACAAGTAAGTATCTAATAGCAAAATCGTATAAGACTTATCGTAAAGTGGTTACTCTGATATCTGAATCTCGATATTTTTTTAATCGTTTCAGAATAACGTAGTATTGGATGCGTTTAAAGAAAAGAAAAGGTATCTAATTACACGAATAACCATTGCATTTATACTTAGCTAAACTAGCCGGGTTTAGCTGGCTCTAGAATTTGAGAGCGCGTCAAGTGGGGAACTGAAGGAAATGGGTTGCTTTATAAGTGGTAACAGAATATTAGGCCATTTACACACTATGGTTCTAACTTTAAAGGTTCGCAACCCTTACTTATTGAGTTGCAAATATACAAAAGTATGATATGTCTATTTTATTAGGTATTTAACATAAATTTAACGTCTGCTTTTATAGAAGGCCGGTAGATAAGTCATTGGTCAAGTCTATACGGGAGGTATTTAATTTGGAGTACCTATTTAAATAATTTAATGATAATATTTACTCACATTAAAATGATTATAAGAGCCTACTGCCTATAAGTTATACCTACAAAGAGCTTTTTAATAAATACAGTTGTGTTTATTACCGTATTCAATATGCACCCAAGAACTATTTTTATTATAATATATACTAATATTTACTACCAATATCTGAATTGGAAATTCCTGGATTTGTATCATTGAGGTATCAGTCGAAAATGTATTAGTTTTCTACAACTCATACCTACAGTTCAATGATGCGATACTTATCTATCAATTACCATAGATAGTATAGTCGTACCTTGTTTCATTTTCAGGCATAACATTGCCCGTCTTATCGACAATCTCGAACCGCACTAAGTTGACTCCGTCGGCAATCGGCACCACATCGGGGGTCAACGACCGGTCAAGTGCCCTCAACGTTTTCCGCTTCATACACCTCACGAACTTGGGAAAGTACTCCTTGTGATCTATCACATCTTTCACGTCGACCAACTGTGAATAGATAATAAGAGGGATAACTGACGTTCCTTTGAGTAATTATGGAAATATACGCTTCATGGGAAATGAACTGAAAATATTACACTTGTGTGGAGGCGTCTTTTACATTTTTAAAGCATACTAGTAATGTACCTCGCGAGTTTACAGGGTGGTTTCGACACGTTTACAAAAATTGTGAGTAAGTTTCATACACGCCGCTATGTTTAGTGCAATTTGTAAGAAGAGTAGAAAATACGACGTAGGCCGCGATTCCTACGCGTGTTTAGTCCTAAACACTCCACAAATTCTACAAATCAGATGAGTGTACAGTGAGTGAATCTCTCCCTCTTCTTCTAAAAAATTCTTCTTAAATATTACATATATAACTATCTGCCCCGGCGAACTCCATACTGCCTCAGAATTAAAGGAATGAGTAGGTAAACGAATTATCTTTATTATTATTCTTACCATGTTTTCAAAAAATCAAAGATCATAAAAAACGGCTCACCCGTTCTTGAGTTATAAACGTTTAACTAGCACAACTATACTTTATACATAGCTATAGAAGTGAAAAAATATCTAGTTACTAGCTCCAAGTAGTAACACAAACAGTTTAATACACACTTTACTTATTATAAAGTCAAAAATCTCTTCGCCGAAACTCGGCTACTAAATAGCAAGGCAAATGTTATTTATGAAATCAGCTCTTAATTATTTTATAAATGAGAAAATGTAATCTTAGATTAAGTTTCCCGGTGGGTATTTCAATTGATAAAGAAGTGGGCGAACCTCTTAAATTGACTCTGCTAAGCTGCTTGACTAACGTGATACCAAGCAAGTTAAATAATTAATAATTGTTTGCGTGAGATTTACAAATACACCAGCAAAAGTCTGTAAAATGCAATGGGTTTTATTGAAAAACGTTAATATAATCTATAAGTAGGTACTTGGATCAAATAATTGTGTAATTTACAGAAAAAAAAACCATCATTTGAACCCAAGTAGCTTTGCCAATTGGGGTTGAAAATCTGTGGGGATCGAGGTCGGGATGATGTTAATAAAAATACCCTGTAGTAACAGGCATAAGCTATGTAAAATCAAAAAGTAGATACCTACCAAATAATTTTATTTTAAAATATGTAACAAGTTATAACAAGTTTTCTCTTTGAAAAGAACAAAGGAAGTCGTAGCTTTGAAAAATGATTCTGTAAAGAATATGATCGCCCTCTGTAACGTTCGCATTTCAAGATCAGTAAATCAGTTCTCAAATTACTTGATACAACGATGGGGAGAAATGGCTTTCTCGGGTTCAGTTTTTTCTGATAATTTGATACTTTATATTTGGAATTTTAATGTGAATAATGATGTAGAAATCGCCGCATTTCTGAAAGTATAAAGTAACAGTCTAATCCTGTTCACGAAATAATGTTCTATTACTTATGACGTATTTTTTAATACAGACAGTCAATAATATGTAGCTATAATTAGGGTGTCTCTACGCTGACACGTTTATTATTACGCCATTTATAAGGACATACCTTCTTGGAGCAGTCGCGCCAAATAATCCTCATAACATCAGTGCCCTCCAACCAAAGATCAGCGATAAACCCGCTCAAGTAGGTATCAGTGTCGACCTGCTGGTCGCCATAGCAACATGTCAATAAGCAGAGGGTCAACAGAGATAGGATGTTGAACTGCATCGTCACGTGTTTCATTTACTCACTTATTCCAAACTAGTGCCATTGTTCAAACGCAATTGTTTTCTATCTAGAACAAAATATAATGATACGTACTTATCACTATTCTTCAGAATATTCCAAATGCGACATACATTTTTAATCGCAACTTATTATGGATATTTAATAAAATCATATGAGAAGTATAAAATGTTTGCTAAAGCAATTTTGTAATAAGCGCCAAGAATATTCTAACTTTTAATATATTTAATATAGTCACCACATAATAATATTAAGGTAGGTAGCGAAACACTCTCATCCTACAAAGGGATGAAGTGAAAATAGACGGAGATGCGGTGCAAATATATTCATATTGAGTGACAATATTAAGGTAACATAGACCTTCTTACAGTGACTCTTTGAAATTGAACTTTAAGACAATCAACGTTAAGAAACATTAATGAAATCGTTACTTTAAGGCAGTGATTCAAATAATTCTTCGATGAAAGTCTGATAAAATTTATAACTACATCAGTTATTTATTTGTTGGAAATAATATGAGAAAGTTTTAATAAGTAACAATTACAAGTTGAGACGACAAATTAGAAAATAGGAGTTGTTACAAAAGTTTTGTAGCGATGGCTTCGTACTGGTGCCGTCGTGATTTTCTAGTCTCTCTTTATTTGTTGAGAAAAACATGGAACACTGAAAAATATTTTCAACTTTCATTTCATTTCTTGTAACTCCTAGTACAAATAGTGGACATCAGACGTTGGAATTATGGCGTAGCTGTATCACTGTGGTTCGCTTTTAACCCCAACGCAAAGTAAAGATTGTTATAAGTTTGAAGCTTTGATCTGTCTGTTTATGTGTCTGTGGCATCTTAGTTGATTGGATGGATGCTTTCAATGCAATTATTTTTCTTTTAAGAAAGCTATTTTAATCGGGATCGCTTGTTAAAATTGGTTTAGCAGTTCATAGCATAGCTGCCTGAAAATCAACCTGCATGGTGTTCATCCACGACCATTCGTGCGGATGAATAAAAAAGTCACTCTTAAGTATGCAATCCCGTTTAAAAAGGAGGAATTGAAAACATTACTTAATTTAAAAAGCACCCAGATGAAATGAAAACGTTTAAAAAGGTAAAATAATATTACATTTTAAAATTCGTCAAGTATTTGTGATTAAATGTTATTTGTAAAAATTATATTTTCCCGTTTTTTCCTCAAATTATTTAGAAGATACGCGTACAATATGAATCAAGTATACTAAGTTTTACAAGTTTTTGGGTAGTCCTATTTTATGTTCGAAACTAGCTGTTGCCCGCGACTTCGTCCGCGTGGTATTTAACAAAGACTCAGCCGTTGGCAACAGCCTGCTCGCGTTCTGATCCCGCGGGACGCATTGCAGATTGTTGCTGTCAAACTTTAATCAGGCGCAGCGCTGCAACATTGGTTTTAATTTTTTTTCGAGAGATCCAATTTTATTTTTCTAAAATAAAAGTAGCCTATGTTACTCCTTGTTACATCACCTATCTGCCAGTGAAACTCCCGTCAAAATCGGTCCAGCCATTTCAGAGATTACCCGGAACAAACAGACAGACGGACAGACAGACAGACAGACAGACAGACAGACAGACGGACAGACAGACAGACAGACAGACAGACAAAAATTGTAAAAAATGTTGTTTCGGTATAGGTAACGTGTATACATCCAAGTGCACTTAGTAAAAAGCGGTTATTTTAATATTACAAACAGACACTCCAATTTTATTTATATGTATAGATAAAGTCGGCAGTCATGAATATTTTAACCTTTTTAGACGCTTTGAATTTTATAGGACCTAGATGGAAGTCTAATGCTAAGTCACTTGTTTCAAACAGCTTGGATTGGGCGTTGATAAATGAATGCCTTTTGTGTTGCAATATATAATGATAATAAGTTACCATTTGAAACGTGAGAAGTCACATTAATCCTTATTTTCATTATAATAATAATAAAATGATTAATAGTTACTTATTCAGCAGTGGCAAAACGGTTAGTTATGTCCTTTATTGATTTTACAAATGCTACTTTTTAGTAGAAGTACATATTAGTAAGCTTAAGTATTTGACTATTATTATAGATTCCCAAATTTAAAGAAAGTCTTCGTCTATAAAATGATTTGTAAAGAGATTAATTTATTAACGACTAAGTTACAAGTTTTCCGAAATACTAATTAATAAAAAAATAATAGTTCCTACATGGCTACAAAATTTAGTGAATATGTTTAAAAATAGATTTCGGCAAAGTAAGTTAATGTAGTGTTAATACTCACCAAATTAATCATTCGATAATTAGGACACCTATAAAGTTGCAAATATTCACAGGCACGCACACACGGTCGAGGTCAAATATTGAATGAACAAGGTCGATTGACCCCCTTACGTTATATGGCTTCGGTCTATAGAAAGCGAACGATTTTCCATGCGACTACCGACCAAATCATGTTAATGAACGGGCGAAGGTACCAATCTGTGGGTGCATCGATGTCTAGCATAACCAGCGTACGATGCATTTATTGTATGTTCTTGAACGAAGAAAACCCTGTTTTCTTTCACATTGAATTACTATGTTTATGATACTTCAACCATATGTTCATATATACCTACGCATGCACTATAGCTCTTAAGGGCAAAGCAAGGTGAGACAAGCTTTCGAAATCCTCATTTGATTTTATTGCGAATAACATTCCAGATTAAAGATAAATATGAAGTTATCGTTAGCTTCTTCAGATGTTACAGAAATGTAGAAAAAATATATCATAATGTTCGCGGTACATCGTCCAATAAACGGCCCGGAAATTAAAGGGGGACATGACAGGTTCCATTCCATTCATATGGATGGACTTTACACACACTGAGAAAATATTTCCAGAATATTGAATGATGACTTATAGGCACATATGTCTCAAATTCGGAATTGAAAGTGTCAGTGAACTACTGATTGGGTGAATTACGTTATTAGCAGTGTACTTATTAACCGAGAGAACCCTTTTGAGGCTGCCTCTACTCCGTATTTGGCTCGCAGACGCTCACGCTGCGTCGCCAGGGGGCTGTAAATGTCTCATTAACTTCACTGCCTGATCAACTGTATATTACGTCACTTTGGTTAAAATTTAGGGTACCATATACTGCATGTTCCTGAGGCAGCCTCGAGAGGCTACGTAATGAGTCATCACACGGCAATTTTTTATCCAAAACAGGGCAAAAATTAATATCCATTTATTTAGGTATTACAATATGGAGCAAAAACTATACTTATCGTTTACTAATCTATATTTTTATTATTATATAGTCAACTATTTTTCTAAAATACGTTTTGAGTTCTCTTGCAATAAAATTTACGCGTATAAAAACAGCGTAAAAGTTATATCGTTACAGTATAAACGAAATAAATCGCCTTTTTATCATGTAACGCTGTTGTGATCGCTAAGCACACAAAGGGATGTTAAGGGATAAAGCTCAACTAACTAATGGGTCGTACCGGTCTAGAATAGCTTACGCCTAATTGATTTGTGCACAACCCCGCCTTTGCATTAAGAGAAAACCTACCTAAGGATATATTGTAAGAGCACACCATACGATTATTAATTACAAGGATAATATTATATATTTTTAAGTATATATGTTTCTATTACTTACACAATAGGTACCTAGTACTTATTAAATTATGCGGATCAGATCAGATCAGATGTAAGATGTCAAAGTTTTTTTTTAGTTTGTCCTGTATGTCTTGTTCCTAATAAATATATTAATAAACACATACCTACTAAAGTTATTTGAGATTTGTGAGCTTAGAAGTTCCTAGGGATACATTATCTTATCCGAGAATGTATTTTGTCAATTTTTAGTGCAGTGTAATGTAATAGCCATAGTCTCAGGTAATGGAGCTACCTATATGTAGTAATTTCCAGTCTTATAACATTTAGAATTTAAATATAAATGGACTGTTTAGCCGTAAAAGTAGGCTACTTACTTACCTACATTTAGTAGACAAAATAAACTTTTTACGTGAGTAGGTCTGTTACAAATTGCATATTAATAGTAAGTACACTACACAAGTAGGTATGTATTACCAGGAATCCAAATTCGACAAGTTTGCGTGTTTCATATATTTTAGCTACCTACCTATGATCCAAATTACTTAGGTATCGATATTGCGAAATCAACGTCGCGTCATCGTAAGGTTGGCTGTTATGATTATTAAGCATGTGCTGTTTATATTTCTACAGCTATAGGATGTAACTTGCACGTGTTATAATTGATTAAGCATAGATGCATACTTACTTTGGTACTATAGAATAAGGAATTGAGAAAGTTTTCATACATTTGGCAACTCTAATATCAGGGCAATATTTCCAAGATTAAATTAACTAATTTAACACGTTGACTGCGTTAGGAGGTCTAAAAGAACTCTAACGTGACTTTCAGCTGGTGCGGCGCCGAAAATCGTGTTCTCCACCTCTGTGCGGGAGGTCGTAACTTCTTTATTTCTATGTGTTTGACAGAGACAAATATACATATCTACTTCCCGCTGCGAGTTTGATTCAATAATGTAATAAAAAAAATAGGAGATGGATGAGGTCTCTAACGCACTGAGTTGTAATAATATATATCTGTTGCGTGAAGAGATCTTTCGGACCTCCTAAAACACAGGCATCGTAGACGCAAGGAGCGGAGCGCGGGCGGCGCGGGCGCCGTTAGCTCGCGCTCAGTGTTGTTCAAATGTCGATAATGTGTACCTGCGCACTCCATGTAAAAAAAATACGCTCTTATATTTTGTCAGCGTGGTAGCAAAAAAAGTCGTTGCACAGGCTGTCACGGTAAATTACGGCTTACATTTAGTAGCACAGATGCATCCAAAACAGCCAAACGAATAAATACACTATGTGTGCAATGCGATCAACAAATGTGTTTCAATGATGAACATTTTTCTTAAATATATTTTAGGTCACTATGTTTATTGAAATAAAACTAATTTTATGGATTATCATAATTCATCATTCACGGAAGGACAGTCACCATGGTCAGTCCTCCCGTGGCCATGGTTGCTGTAAAACAGCCGAAACGACGGGAACGTAAAAATCAAATAATAAACACGATAAAATCCATAACATTAGTTTTATTTCAATGTGTAGTGTTCGCGTAAATACAAGAAATCAATATTACTATGTTTAAATGATTACTTCATAAAAAGTTTAGCTATCGATAACTGGGGTTTTATTTTAATCCCATCACTAGTCACAACCCAAACGGATCTATCTTTACTTGCGATGCGAGATTCAATGGATACCTAATTTTTTTTTCGTTATATCTCATAACCCACTTTTCATATCCCCATGCGTAGCAAACTTGTGATAGAACAGTTAATTCTCTATTATTTACAGAAAGAACATAGATTGTATCTTATTTTTTGATAAAGATATGAGTTTTTTTAAAATACCTCATTTTAGGAGATGGATTAGGTCTCATACGCACTACAGTGAAGCTCGGTTATGAGGTCGAATGGGTCTCTAACGCACTGGCTGAAAGTCCTCTGAAAATGGCTACGCACTCAAGGTGTTAATTCACGTGGCTACTACTGCTGTACTAAGTTAAGTACTCCATGGTGAATATGAAAACGCGTGGATGTTAGAACCCGCTAGCTATTACCACAGTAAAAACAAATCCCCTATAACTTTTAATTTTGGTAATTATTTAAGCACCTTCCTATGTTGATTGTAACTCTATCGGTATTTTATCATTTATAATAATATATCGATACTTGTCAAGTTACGTTCAAACACAAAATGCTAATCAAACAAATATGATTCTACCCGAAATTTGCCACTCAGCAGAAATGAATCAGTAGCCTCAGTGGTACGGGGCCAGTGGGTGCTAACTGTCGAGTAGGTACCAGTGTCGTATACCTATGTTATATAGTATAACGAAATGTGTTTCAGTGTATTGTGATCGGTATTAAAGAAAAACTCAGACGTAAGTTATTTTACGTACCTACCTATTTTGATAGAACACTTGTTGATAACATAATGGTTCGTTTAATTTGTTTTGCCTTCAATCGTTCAACTTCGTGTTGAATACGGTTTAATTATTGGCGCTGTATACTTATAGAATACCTATCTAATATACTTATTGCTTACATTACTTAAATATTATATTTACCTACTACGCTATCGAATGATATATTTAATATATATATATATATATATATATATATATATATATTTAGATTAATTAGCATCTTTACTGTAAACAGATAACAATTTCACGTACTACTTATCTTAATGAAAACGAGGCAGAACATACATAGAAAACGGTACCCCTATTTACTTTGTTCATACCCGTGAACAAATACCCATTAAATTAAACTGATAGTAATAAATGCAAATAGAAACACTTATGGTACTCGTATTTTATTTTTAGCTTCACAGAATTCTACAATATTTAAAAACATTCATCTCTAACAGCCACTTGTAGCGTCATATCTACGACAGATTATTTATGTGCCATTACTGATATTGGTAGGAGCCACTCCAGATGAGCATTTTGTTTTATGATCTCTATAAATGACAATAACAATATTGCTTCTGGTCAATATTAGTCCATTGCCTTCCACTTATACTCACAATATTTTGCTATTAGATTGCTATTTTATATCATAATTTTAAGTCATCGCCACGCAATGGGTCTGTTTCACTATGAAGTTGATGATCCCTATGCAAAACATATTTGATAGATGGCCATTAAGAATGTTTTCCACTTAGTTGTTGAAAGGGTTTATCAGTATAGTGTGAGATCTAACCTAAGTATAGGTATCTTCTATAACACTTATTTCTTTGTGATCTTTTGCTTCCCGTATCCAGGTTTTTTCTTGAACTAGTGGTTCATCCTCACGTAGTTATTGCTTATTTTTTGCATCGATGTAGTTGAAGTCTGTATATACGGCATACCTGTTTTAAATTATAATTATTATGTGACTACGTTTGTTTGTAATGTACGTGCTCTCAGAATCTACTAAACCATAATTACTATATTAATTAAATACGGGAGAAATTAGTCTCTATTGTTATTTACTTGAGGTACGCCAAATGCTCGACTGGTTTAATTTACAGAACAGTAAATTAACCAAATAAGTACTAAATATAGTAGCGTACCATTCGTAGCGCAGCCGTCCTGAAGATGCCTCGTTTAGAAGAGAATCATGTGTTGAATACCTTTTTAGATTCAATTAATTAATTAGAGTCCCGACACTCATGACAGAGAAATTCTCGACCGCCATCTTAGAGGAGTTCGGTTTTATTGGCTTATTTAATTATCGATCAACTTTTTTGGTTTATAATTGAGTCCCTCTTCCCCCATTTGTTCAAGGTATGTATTTAATATAGCATTTTGTTTCTAATGAGATCCAAAGTTCTTCTTCATTTATTTTCCCGTATTTCTAACTTGATTGGAATTGATTACACGAAGCGATTGCCAACTTCCCTCCATGACCCAACTAGTAACGGTTACCTAAGGGTGAAGCCATTTGTCATAATTTTTGAGGCTTCTTACTGCCTGTAACAACAGTCAATAATGTTAAAATGAAAATTGCAACCGCAAGCCTAACGTGCCCTACGAAACACGGTTTAATGTTCGATCGATTGTTTTCAGATGATGTCTCAAAATATAAAAACTGATCGAGCTTTCGAACATTTGGGTTTACCTCCCATGGAGCTAGCTGAGTCGTCTGCAAATGGTAAGAACATTGGAACAAATATAGAGTGATGATTGAATAAACAATTTTATCTAACAAAAATATCATATCACAATGAAATGAACAAAAATTTCAGGCCGCAGTAACAACGGAACGTATAAATGTTTGTTTTGGGCCGTACAAAAGGTGACAATAATTTTGCTGCTAGCTACGTTTGGCATCGGAACGTATATATTATTTACTAACCTATTAGAAAATGCAGGTACTGACGAGGTTAAATTAATTGATAAAAATATTTTACGATTAAGTGAAGTGTGCAGTACTAATTTGGAAATTTTGATTTTAGATAGTAATCGAAACACTGAAATAATATTAGTTGCATCTAACGAAGTAACACCGAATGTTACGTTCGAAGATTTAGAAATATTTTTCCAACTAGAAAAACATAACAGAACATCTGAGTTAGAAACAAAGAGGAACAGGAAAAAAAGACAAACGAGCCTTCTTCCCGGTAGCACAGTGGAAGTAGAAGACCCCTTTCTCAATTTTAATGACGAAGACTTGCAAAAAGCTAGAGAAATTATTATGAGGCATGACGTGCTGTGCAATGATGATAACCAACAAGAAATATGTAAAGATCTCGTTCTTAAGTTAAAAGCTCTGAGTGAAAATAGCAGAGCTAAAGCAAATGAAGAATTATCAAAAGATGATTTCAAAACGATACATGACCAAAACGTTGACAGCAGTCAGGTTAATAGTCCAACTTCTATTCCTGATGTTTCGAAGCGGGAAGTTTTTCCAATGACAAGACTAGACAGTATTATAGAGAGCATTCCAGGTACGCCTGTAGATGCTAGAGATGTTATGCCTTATTCAAATCCATCTTTGTTACCACATCTTCATTCTGGTGCTGCTCAGCCACTTACCGATAGTTGTTTACTGGCCCGTCTATTGAAACATAACTATCCGCGAGCACATGGTTAGTATTGTTTATTTATAGGTACTTTTTTTACTTCCTGACATTTGAATATGACACTTTTTGTCTAACCCCAAACTATACCTAGGACACTTAACGATATAAAACCTTAAGTATATTAATATTAAACGACCATAACTGGAAGGAGTTTCGTGCTCAACACGTCACGTACATATTTTTGTTTGGTTTTTACTCATACTTTGTAGTTATTATTATTTATTTTTAACAGAAATATATGATCCAGTCCCTGAGCAGTTAGTACCGCATCCTTTACAAGCGCAGAGCAGGTTTGTATATCGAAGTCAATTCAATTTAAAAATACTGTTTTCGTTTTCTTACATATTCATTTTTTTGTTTTAAATGTGGTAATGTTTATTTTTTTATTTCACAGGTATTATGCACCATCAATGCACCCATATCTTCAAGCTCGTGAAACAAGCTCACAAAGACGTAAAATCCACCCACAAGACATTGATATATTCATGAGTTTCCTCACGCAAAAGTAAGTAAGCTTGATCTCACTATTTCCGAGCCTATTTTTCTTCTAAGCATATTACTACACCTACGTAATAAAGGTTGCTTTATTTAATGTATTTATTTACTTGAAGGTAATGAAGATAACATTCTGAAAAAAAGTGATGTGGCTTCATTACAACACTGTATCTATACATATATATTTATAACTTAAATTATTCTAGATCAGAAAAAACATAAAATCGATTCATTAAGGACTGCCTTAATGAATCGATTAATAAATGTGTTGTAATAAATGTGTTCCGAATATTTTCAGGCCTGAATTATTATCAGACAATGCCAACTCCTCAAGTCGTACCATGGACTGTCCATTAGGAACCTTACCCTGTTTTAACAGTGACCAATGCATCGATGAAATACTGTGGTGTGATGGAAACGTGGATTGTCCTGACATTAGTGATGAATCTAGGTGTACCTGTAAGTCCAGAGTAGATACAGCTAGACTCTGCGATGGATACTTCGACTGCCCTTTTGGCGAGGACGAAATGGGATGTCACGGTAATCATATCCCAAAATGAACAGTTGGAATTTAAATGTTATTACAAACTTGACATTTATAACAAAATTTATGTTTGTAGGATGTAAAGAAAACAAATTTAGCTGTGAGGACCTGGATATAAACTCACGCAGTACGTGCTTCACCAAGGAACAGCGGTGCAACAATGTTGTTGACTGCCCTAATCATAAAGATGAAGTAGAATGTAACATGCTAGCCCCCAGTCTCCATAAGAAACCAGTACGTATTACTTATAGATATATACGTACGCACGTATAGATATTCAGTAACGAGTGTTTAATGTTTTTTGAAAGCAATCGTAAATTTACTAGACAAATAATAATAGGCACGATTTTTTTTTAACTTCTATAGTACCTATATGAAGAAGAGATGAAACCCCTGCTACAGCCAAGAATACAACTGTTGATAGTAATTGAATATTTGAATCTCATATTGTAATAAAATGTACGAAATCTCAACAATTGAAGTCTAAAAAAGTTTGAAAGCAATTCCATGTCCCATTTCGAAAACAAAATAAACTTTTCGGCTCTATGTTCTCTTTTACTAGAATATGTGGATTTTATAGTTTGCCGAGCAATTTATAAGCTTTTTAATTTACAGATGTTCGCTATTTCGAATACTGAGGGGTTTCTGCATCGAAACTTTAAGGGTGATTGGTATTCGGTTTGTAAGAATCCTTATATGTGGGCACACGATGCTTGTAGGCGTGAAACGGGTCTAATAATCAGGTAATTTTATTCTTACAGGCTTCCCTGATTGGACCGACTTCTCACAAAACAGAAAACTTAATTAATTTATCTTTTAGGCCCCCGTTCATTCAAATAGTGCCAATCGACCCGATGTTGAAAATTAATTACTTGAACACTGGACCCGGAGGCTTGCTACAAACAAGTGACACGTGCCTGAACTCATCTGCTGTATACGTCACATGTCCTGATTTGCTTTGTGGAACCAGAGTACAATCGACGTCACAAATGCTTAGAGAGGTATTCTCTACTATAAAATTGTTTATGTTATGCATCTAAATATAAACTCATAAATTTGAAGCCTTGTATACCAACTTAATTAATTCTATCCATCTGAAATTTATACACATCTTTAATTTTCCAGAATGCCGCAGTAGAAAACCACTTGTTCGGACGAAACAAAAGATTTCTCTTAACCAATCATCCCTATCCTTTGATGTTTTATGGCAACCGAATGAAAAGGAATGTACACAATTCAAGTATCAAAACAGATTACGATATTAAACTGAGTACATTGAAGGGAAATCTCTTTGATAAAATGAGGGACAAAAGAGCCGAGAGCAGGGTGGTTGGGGGTAAGCCCAGCCAGCCAGCCGCCTGGCCGTGGATGGTGGCTGTTTACAGAAACGGAATGTTCCATTGTGGCGGAGTCGTTATTACGCATAGTTGGGTAGTATCTGCTGCTCACTGTGTGCACAAGTAAGTTATTATATTTCAGTATCAATATTATTTAAAAATGCTTTGAGAAAACCGTGAAAGACTTTATTAAGTTACTAGTAATATTAACATAAAATAGTAGCCTTTGTGCACAATCCCAACGCCAACTACTCGATACACCTAATGGTACACTATTAGCTGCTACCATAAACATAATGCTCTATTAACGTCGTTATTTTATTACTCTTGAACATTTTCAGTAACAGAGTTTCATTGTATTATAAAATTCTCAAAAATGATGGACTTATTAATATAGAAAGCTTACATTTCCTGTCTGCCAATACCGGTATTGTTTTATAATAAGAAAAGCCTATTATATAGATAATACAAATTATCTTTACATACAATAATTAGAAATAATTTTACATGTTTAGGCAATTTAAAATTGTTAATCTAAGTACAATAATAAGGATATACAAATATTTTTATTTACAGATTCTGGGACCATTACTACGAAGTTCAAGTTGGTATGCTTCGTCGTTTTTCATTCTCGCCCCAAGAACAAAGTCACAAGGTGACCCACGTTATAGTCAACCAACATTACAGTAAAGCAGATATGAAAAACGATCTTTCTCTGCTGAAAGTGGAGCCAGCTATTCAATTTAGTCGATGGGTTCGACCGATATGTTTACCTGGACCAGATACCGCTGGTCCAGACTGGCTTTGGGGACCAGCTCCTGGAACCCTATGCACTGCTGTTGGTTGGGGAGCTACGGTAGAACACGGACCCGATCGTAAGTATACCAATACCTAACTAGCAGATTTTGAAAAATACACCAGATAAACGAATTTAAATTCCCAAATTTACTATTCATCATCCCTTTCTCAACAGCTGATCATATGCGCGAAGTGGAAGTACCCATTTGGGAAAATTGCAAGCACACGGAAGATCGCTCCGGAAAAGAAATCTGTGCTGGGCTTGTTGAAGGAGGAAAGGATGCTTGCCAGGTAAATTCATCTAAATTAAATATTTAATTAATTTACACAACTACTTGCCAATCAATAATTTACTAGTTTTATAAGCATTTGTAGCTCTTTGAACACATTTTGTGGTTCAATTACGTAAATCACAATTCACAATCACCTTAAGTCATGACATCTGGCTTATGACGTCTGGAATTATTTCAGGGCGACAGTGGTGGGCCGCTTTTATGCAGAAATCCTTTGAATTCACAACAATGGTACATGGCAGGAATCGTAAGTCACGGAGACGGGTGTGGTCGTAAAGATGAGCCTGGCGTTTACACTCGTGTTAGTCTCTTCGTGAAATGGATTAAGTACCATATTTGTATGTACTAAAATTATATTTTTACGGTGTGATACGGTTATTCTCTGTAAATAATTTCTTAATATTGTTTTTTTTCTCTATATTTAAGCATCAAAATCACTACCAATTGTTCAACCAATACAAGAGTGTCCCGGATTTAAATGTGAATCGGGAATTTCAAAATGTCTCCCAAATAAAAGAAAATGTGATAGAATAATAGACTGCCTTGATGGGGAAGATGAAATGAATTGTGATCTTAAACGTTCTGCTACTATGTTTATAAATAGTGCAGCTCTACCTTCAGAAAATGAAACAATCCAAAATAAATTAACAAGAGCTACCGAATTACTCTCAACTATTTTACCGAATGCAGACCGAGAAAATTTTATATCCACCACTGAAATAACACATATCGATGAGAACTTCACTCCCCAAGAAGATGATTCTATCATGAGTACTACGACTAAACGTATTTCTACAAAACTTCCTGAAAATAGTAGTCAAAGTCTTAGTATGGAAATCACAATGCAATCACAGATTGACACTCATACTAAAACATCTAAAGATGAATCAATTCCTGATTTTACACACGCCTCAACACTTGAATTAGCTAGCCCAACAAGCACAGAAATATTTGGAAGTGGCTCTGATGAACATGTAACGTCAGATCCTTTTAAAACCACAAATGCTCATACCACTGAGACTCGTAGTGACGCGGAAACTATTATGATGGAACTTTCTGGAGAAGCTTTAGAATCTAGATCATCAGTTTTAGAAAAAAATAAAGAGGAAGTAACGGATCACTTTGACTTACATCATACGACTATTACCACCATTATACCTACAGAAACAACCGACATATATACAACAAATTATGTAACTGAAACACACGAAACAACAACTACACATAGCTTCTATGAAAGCAATACATTTTTTGAAGTGAGCACACTTGAAAATGAAACTACAAAAGATGAAGATACTTCACAGCAATCTACGCATCGTGACAGAATTGAAAAAAAATCCGAAGAACTGGTCATAGAGCTACTTCCAGATTCTCACATTTTGTCAAATCAAATGAATTTTGACTCAAATCATGAACACCATAACCAAAATTTCCATATAAATGATCAAGTTTCATCTTCAAGTAATCATAATGGGTCGTCAATGAAATTAATTGACTTTGAAGCTAAAAGTGAAATGATTCATAAGATAGAAGACATTATTTCTTCAGAACTTCAGCCTGCAAAAGTGAGAAGAAAGCATCGAGTACCTAAAGAATTTGAATGCCGGAGGTTATTAATTTACTACGAGTATAATTGTATAGAACGTTTTTGGTATTGTTGTAACTAATTTTGTTTTCAGAATCTACCAAATAGTGCCCTTTCATAATCGTTGCGACCGTAAAGCTGACTGTGAAGATGGGACTGATGAGCTAGGCTGTACGTGCATCGACTACTTGTCTACTTTTAATCAGAATCTTTTATGTGATGGAATGTTTGATTGTGCTGACGGACAAGATGAAGTTGATTGTTGTAAGTATTAATATTGAGCAGACACCTAAACACTATTAGGAAAGTGTTCTAAACTTGTTTCTTTTTACTGATTTTGAATTTAGACAGTTGCCCAGAAGACCGATTCTTATGTAAAAAGAGTCAAATTTGTTTGCCAACAAAACACGTATGCGATGGAAAACCCCAGTGTCCACAAGGCGAAGACGAATTGGATTGTTGTAAGTAAACTTCAATTCTCTAACGTAAAACAAGTATAGCATTTCAGTGGTTATAAATGATTCTTGTTTATACTACAAAAATATAATTATTTCAGTTGCCTTAACCAATGGCAAGGAAATGGAATATGATGTAGACGAACGACCAAAAATTAATTTAGAAGGTTATCTCACTAAGAAACATTCTAAAGATTGGCATGTTGTTTGTGATGAAAAATTATCTATCGACCAGCAGGAGCAAGCCGCTACACATATTTGTCACTATTTAGGTTTCAGGTACAAAAACTTACATTGTGATCCGGTACACAATTACATTATACAATATTTACCTTTCATTTAGACGATTATTTAAATCATAACAAATTTCAGCTCTGCTAACCGGTACTATGTAAAATATATAAGCATTAAAGAGGATGATAATACTAAACACAGCATACACAATGAAAGAAGGAAAAGAAACGTTAAAGATAGTGTGCCCGTTCATTTCGCATACAGACAAACGAGTGAAGATAATAATGACACAGCTCGACACACCGTTATAAAGGAACCACAACTTATCAAAGAGGAATGTGTACCAAATATAACAAAAACATGCAAATCCCTTTATGTTTACTGCGACCATTCGCTTTTTACAAATTTTGATGATATTCAAAATCCTTTCTTGCGAGACACTGAAAGTGTTAGCTACCAGATGTGGCCTTGGGCTGCTAAAGTTTACGTTGAAGGTGAATATAGATGCACCGGTGTACTGGTAAACTTATCGTGGGTTTTAATAAGTGATTCATGCCTTTGGGATTCCACGTAAGAATTATTTTAATATTTTTTTACTTATGTTTCCCCCATAGATAATGACACTGATTGTTTTTTTTATTTTAGGTTGGCTTCTCATTACATAACTGTAGCTCTTGGATCTCATAGAACTATAGGTTCTATTAGCGGTATGTATGAACAAGTCTATCAAGTGGATGCTAAGAAAGATATTTATCGAAACAAGGCCATTTTGCTACATTTAAACCTGCCATCACACTATTCTAATTTAGTGAAACCAATGGTTATTTCTTCGTCGTAAGTATTTTCGAACAAGTACAAACGTCCCGGGAACTTGATGTTTTTTTACTAAATTATAGTTTGTTTTAGTTTTATACATCTGGAAGATAAATCAAATTGCGTAGCTGTTGGACAAGACAATAATAATAATACAGTAAGTGTGTCCCTAAAAGAAACAAGTGAGAATTGTCATTCCAGCAACCGATGTTTTGTACGAAAAACGAGAGAGAATATTTGCCCCGTAAGTATCAGATCATTTTTTTTTTTTCAATTTTACGAGCTGTTCTAAAATATCATAGTTTACTAGTATTTACATAAGTAAATGGTAAAATATATTAAATACAAAATAATCCTCAAAATATCAATAAGTAACGACACAATTTATATCCGATTCGCAGTTCTATAACAAAACGAAAATTAAACGAAATTGAAATTTCATTTTAAGTTTAAATCGACCCCACGTGCTAAAAAAAGCTGTCTGCTCTTCCTCCAGAAGAACTGATACCAATTTCTTTCATATTCAAAGACTTGTTTACAATAACGTCAGTGTCCATTAATCATCACATTTTTTTTTCAGAATGATGTTTCACTAAATCGTCATTGGGCTGGTATTATCAGCTGCCACACAGATCAGGGCTGGTTCCCGGCAGCGTCATTCGTCGACAGTAGAGGCGAATGCGGTCTCACCGATCACATTAATGGGACTGATATAGAAAATCTTAAAAACGAAATAAAATATTATTCCGGTAAGTTATTTGGATAATTTGATGTGATTATGAAAATTGGATGAAGCTTTTACTGAAAGCAAAGTGGAATGCCGCTCGTTAATGAGCTAATCTATCGCTGCGATTCTGTTGAATTGACGTCGATTGAAAGAAGGTACACTACCTAAGTAGCTAAATCCATAGCAATCTATTTTAATTCGCATCGTAGCTTATATTTTCTTGTGGTTGTACGAAAAGACACCAGCTCCAGCACAGGTAGCACCAAGTTTGATGATTTTCATACCTTTATAAGGGTTTATCATAGATATTAATTTAGATTTCTAAAAAGATAACACAAAAAAATTAACACCTACGTCTTTTTAGCATCTTCTTTTTAAGTAAAAATTGCAAATCGAGTAGATCCTAATGGGCTATTTCAGAGCTCGTTTCCACGATGGCTCATTTATAAAATTGATGACAGTCGCTGATAGGGGTATTCTGACAAAATATTATTGGTTTTAAGGTAAAAAAATATTACCATCATCAGGAGAACAGGGCTTCAGCGATGATTGTGAAGGAGCGAGATGTGGTCGAGGCAGATGTATTCCATTATCAAAAATATGCGACGGCATCAGACACTGTGAGGACGGTAATGATGAATCAGAGCAAGCTTGTGACAAGAAAAGTAATATTTGTACTGAAGATCCGTACCATAAAGGATGTGGTAAGAAAATGTTTGTGTTATGTCATTCCATTCCGTGCCACATTTTAGATGAATAAATGAATGAATCGCAATTATTTTGCCAATATGAGACCTAAACTCCTAAACTTACCTCTACAATAAGGGTTGCTTGTAGAGGTGGCTAACTGCGTAATAAAAAAAAATACCCAAGTCATATTGTCACCATAACAATATTGTTTCCAGAATGCTCAGTGGGACAAATGAAATGTCGCAACGGTGAATGCGTGTCAAAGGAATTGTTTAAAGACGGTAACGACGATTGTGGGGATGGTACTGACGAGCCTGGCCAGACGACCTGCTCCGACTACTTGGCGAGGGTCATGCCTTCGAGGCTATGTGACGGGGTTCTCCATTGTCATGATAGGAGTGATGAAGACCCGATTTACTGCAAGTGTTTTGCGGAGAGGACTTTTATGTGAGTTTTTATTGAAACATCAATACTGTGCAACTGTGCCTACCTATTTCTTGACATTGAAATTGTCTTATAAATATATCAAGTTATATTATTGAAAAAAGTATTTTTAGTAAAACCTTGCTGACGTAAAGGTCATGCAGAATTTTGGAGTGTTATGTTAGATCAAAAGGCAGTATAGTACCCAATTGGAAGTAAACTTGAACCTATTTGTAGCAGATAATAACCTTCCCTAGATAGTATCAAAAATGGTATCTTACCAATCTCTGTACGCTACGTACTGTTTGACCTAGATATATTAGATCAAATACATCCTACGATTTTCTATAGAGATGATGTCTCACTTTCTACACACTTTTTATTTGTATAGGAAGGTTGATTATAATCAACCTTCCTTTTTTAAACCCCTCTTTTATAACCGATAAAATATAAGAAGGAACTCAATTCGACACGTATTGTATCATTTTGAATCTTGCGTCACAAAATACTTACCACAAATTAATAAACTAAGTAAGCAATTGATGATTATTTCTAGTTGCGGTACTAAATCAGCGGAGGCGGAACATTGCGTCGCCCCAGACATGGTTTGCGATGGCATTCGTGACTGCCCCAACGGCAAAGACGAACAAACATGCATCGCCCTCAACGCTCCAGAAGGAACACCGTAAGATTTATAAATAAATATTGCTATTATAGCTGCCTCTAAAAGGACAATTATTATTGTAATAATCATGTAACAACATATTAAAAGAATCATCTTCATTCACAATTTGGTATCACCTGTATTTATTTACGTATTGCTAAGAATGAGTAGGTTCTATTTGATTTGTATCTTCATTTGCTCCTCGCAATATTAGCGTCAGAAGGCATGTCTATTTTTGACGCAGTCGTAGCATACGTAGCTACCAGTTGAAAAGGCTGACCCTAAATTGTATTTCAAAAATGTTCAATATCCAGACACTGTTAGATTTAGGTACAATGGGCCATTTCTTTTGTGTATTATATCATTGTATACTGAATAAAATATTTACAAATTGGGGGTTATGAAGTAGGTAGGTATAAATTATATAGGTCTAGAGATGTCCTTTGCGTGACACTGTTCTGAATGTGCAATAGGTACTTAATGCGCACATTTATAAATCTAATCTAATCTATCAGCCGATAGACGTTCACTGCTGGACATAGGCCTCCCCCAACGACTTCCACACATCACGGTCCTCCGCCACTCGCATCCACCGGCTTCCTCCGACGCATTTATAAAGCTAATTATTATGTTATTTTCATAGATACGGAACGGGGCAAGTAATAGTACGCTCCCACGGTGTCTGGCATTCCAAGTGTTATCCCACGCAAAACCACACCAAAACGGAACTCGAAGATATTTGCAGGGAATTAGGCTACATCGGTGGCCACGCGAAGGAAATTAAAGATATGGATAAGCTCGTCATCCACCCACACAACCATCTAGTTATAGACTCGTTTAATGACGTAGTACTTAATAACAACACCGCAATAAAGATGAGAAACACCCACGAACCAATAGCAACGGCGGTCTTCGACGATAATTTAAAGAATTGCTACCCAGTTTTTATAGAATGTCTTTAGATAATTCTTAATTGAAATAAATTATTTTTATTTATTGACATAGAAATAAACAAAGATACTTATGTATGTTCCTTTTTTATGTTTTTGTAATAATAATAAAAAATAGTAGTATATTATAGTTTATTATTTGGATATACTTATCCATATCTACACATAATATATTTCATTTAATATACCTACCTAGTACAGTCCAAAATAATTTTGCGTCGCTCATGTTTACAACAGCCATCTGGCTTCTGTATAAAATACTGCATCAGTAGGTTTTATCATTGCTAAAAGTTTAATAAAATCCTTAAGTTGGTTTCGGCAATAACTCATAGGTGGCGCTGTTCGCAGTTATGAGGATCTCCGTTATTTATCTGAACGGGTGCATAAGCAAGGATATAAGTAGCTAGCAACACATAAAAATAGGACTTCCATTTGGTAATGAGAAAAAATCGATAAATTATATTATGAGTAATATCACACAATGAATGAGAATCGAGCTGATTAGGTAATTAGTTTGGTTTAATAAATCCATACTTACTAAATGCATCCTTATATCTATATGTACATGTGAAGATATGTTTGCTTATAAGTTTGAAAAAGAAGCATTCAAACCGGCTGAACGAATTCGAATGAAGTTTACTAAAAAAGTATTTTATATTCTGGTATATCATAGCTACGTTTATCTATACATATAAATAAAATTGGAGTGTCTGTTTGTAATATTAAAATACCCGCTTTTTACTGAGTGCAATTGGATGTATACACGTCACCTATACCGAAACAAATTTTTTTACAATTTTTGTCTGTCTGTCCGTCTGTCTGTCTGTCTGTCCGTCTGTCTGTCTGTCTGTCTGTCTGTCTGTCTGTCTGTTTGTTCCGGCTAATCTCTGAAATGGCTGGACCGATTTTGACGGGACTTTCACTGGCAGATAGCTGATGTAACAAGGCGTAACTTAGGCTACTTTTATTTAAGAAAAAAAAATCGGATCTCACGAAAAAAAATTAAAACCAATGTTGCAGCGCAGCGCCTGATTAAGTTTGATAGCAACAACCTGCAATGCGTCCCGCGGGCTCAGGCTGTTGTCAACGGTTGTCTTTGTTAAGTACCACGCGGACGAAGTCGCGGGCAACAGCTAGTTTACTATAAATGTGCTACAAACACCCCTCTCACGTGTAATACCGTTACACCTTAAACTCGGTCAAAACCAGGGATAGACTGCCAATAGTTTATAACCTTGATGGGATCGAACCCGATACCTCTCGGGCGGCCTTCTAATGACTAGGCTATTGAAGCATTGAAGACAGAGTCACAGGTAAAGATCAGTATTTTTATACTTCTTATTTAACATACACAGAACCTAGGTATGCCTTCATTAAATCTAATTTATTGCAGATGGCTAACCAAAACTCAAATAAATTAATTACTTATAAAAACTTGTGTGTTATGCTTAATCTGACAAACAAAATACAACAGGGCTCGATCCCAAATTATTAAAAATCCCAAATTAGCATAATTTAAACTGTCACAATGTCAAAATAGTCGTATGGTGCGTCCGTTTTGGTCATAACAGGTGATTTATTTGTGCCATGACCCATACCTACATAAAATATTGAACGATGACTTTGGTAAGATAAATACCTAATGTAAATAGGTACCTACCTATATTATGTACGTAAACATAATAAATATTTATTTTAATCGGCCAAATGGTCTAAATTTATCACGTAAATAATAATTATAATATACCTTTATCTACATCTTGTATACATCTATACTCTATACATATAAATAAAATTGGAGTGTCTGTTTGTAATATTAAAATAACCGCTTTTTACTAAATGCATTTGGATGTATACACGGTACCTATACTAAAACAACCTTTTTTAAAAATGTTGTCTGTCTGTCTGTCTGTTTGTTCCGGGTAATCTCTGAAATGGCTGGACTGATTTTGACGGGAATTTCACTCGCAGATAGCTGATGTAACAAGGAGTAACTGAGGCTACTTTTATTTTAGAAAAAAAAATAGGATCTCTCGAAAAAAAATTAAAACCAATGTTGCAGCGCTGCGCCTGATTAAGTTTTAGAACGGGTGGGCCGATGTTTATGATCTTTGATTTTTTAATTTTTCCCCGCCCTGAATAGTGGAATAACTATTAGAACATGGGAAAGTTCACAAAAAAAATAATAATAAAGATAATTAATTTTCTCATACATTTCATTCATAGGCGCTGCGAAGTTCGCCGGTACAACTAGTCTATACATCTATACATATAAATAAAATTGGAGTGTCTGTTTGTAATATTAAAATAACCGCTTTTTACTAAGTGCATTTGGATGTATACACGTTACCTATACCGAAACAACATTTTTTACAATTTTTGTCTGTCTGTCTGTCTGTCTGTCTGTCCGTCTGTCTGTCTGTCTGTCTGTCTGTCTGTTTGTTCCGGGTAATCTCTGAAATGGCTGGACCGATTTTGACGGGAATTTCACTGGCAGATAGCTGATGTAACAAGGAGTAACATAGGCTACTTTTATTTTAGAAAAAAAAATTGGATCTCTCGAAAAAAAAATTAAAACCAATGTTGCAGCGCTGCGCCTGATTAAAGTTTGATAGCAACAATCTGCAATGCATCCCGCGGGATCAGAACGCGAGCAGGCTGTTGCCAACGGCTGAGTCTTTGTTAAATACCACGCGGACGAAGTCGCGGGCAACAGCTAGTATTACATAAATAAAGATATGTTTTAAGATATTCTTACAGTATTAAACAACATGCATTGGTTTAATATAACATAAATAGATCATCATACTTAGATCATCACAAATGTGTTGTAAGGTCATGATGCATTTATGGTAGAAATACGAAAGAGCTTATCAGCGCCACCTATTCAGTACTTTTTTGTTATATATCAGTATATGAGTTCCTTTGGTTCTTAGTACCAATAATCCGCTAATAGATGACACTGTATAACAACAAAATAATAAATTTTACATTGCAGTCTCTATAGGGTGCTCTATGTAACAAAAGCACCCAAGTGCACACACGAAGCTCATTATGTAGGTTCAGTATTTAAAAAGGAACATAAACATAATAATATAACTACTACTTACCTCCAAAGTTAAGGTAGGCAGATGTGAACTCAATCAAACATATCAGTGGTAATGGTCATAAACTCATAATGTATTTAATAGGGGCACTTACAACTATATAGGGACAAATGTAAGCTATCGGTAATCTAACCCGAGCATGTTATGAGCTTATGACGGTCTTGCAACCACTATAGACTAACAGAGTATACAGATAGGTAAAAGTGATGTAGTTAAATGTATAAGTTAACCCCGTAAATAGACCTATCTTAGTTGGTTTTTGCGTTTGTTCCTTCGAGGGGTTGTTACGTTCTACAACATCCACTAAAGAGATGAAAAGGATTGGAATGGAAAGGCCATTGGGCTATATTATGACATTCTTGTAACAGACTTTTCACACATACATTTCCTGTCTAGCTTAGTTAGTGAGTCTTATTTACTGTTTACCACAAATTAATGTAGCAAAGACATGACAAATAATCATGTAACTTACTTTGCCTGAAGTCAATTAGGTACACATTCCTACTGAAGTCCACGCCGAAGAAGCTAGTTATTATTTAGTATGGTTAGTGTTTGTGTATGTGTGTATACATGGAGATGCAGATATGGTGTAATTTAATAAATTATTATTGACGAAGTTGATAGCGTTACATGAGATAGGTACTAATATTTCTATTGTTATACACATAGTCAGTGGCAAATAAAGGAATAGATCAATTTATTAAACAAATCTCGGGGTCAAGTATGTCACCTCAAAAGATATCAATTTAATACAAGTTCTGACCATTAGAAACGATTGTGATTCATACACTTACTTAAATTTAACATTTAAAAAGAAGCAACGCGAAGAAAAAGACTCAGCGCATTAACATAACGTGTGTATAGATTAACTTGATTGAAACTTGTCCAATCAAGAGAAAAAACATGATAAATTTTAGATATTCTAGATGGAATTAAATGAATGTATGAAAGTGCCTATATACATAAATATTCAGATATGTATTAGTAACAGTTCTCCCAAACTTGTAGACAGGCATCACGTTTTCATTCCTATAACTAAGTATGCTCTAAAGATAATCTATCTACTTAATGAGAACTTTTATTATTTGCATAGGTTTATTACCAAATGCTTTTATTTCCAACCTGTTAGTTCGGTAGCCACGCTTTGATTTTTACTTTTGCTTTTAAGATAATTACCAAGCATACAAAAAGAAATTAGTGCTCATACGAGTAAAATAATTATCAGAAATATTGGGTTTGTTGGTCATATTTGTTTTATAAAACGCCTTTCGTTGGTACCTATTTCTTTTTTAGTGCTAATACTAGATTCACAATGTTTATAGACCATGAATACATTAATAGAACATTATTCGTATATAACACTCAGTGATGTGGTGTTACAAGTCCAAATTAAACCATAAATAACGAGAGCATATTGTAGCAGAGGAGTCGCGGAGAAGAGACGCCGTGGAGTCTGCCCGCGATGATGACACCACTATTTCAATTTGAAACATTTAACTCATTATGCAAATTTAAATCTATTTTCGAAGGAATTTCAAGCAAATCAAATATTCAACATAATACGCACACTGTTCTCCGCAAAGATGATAAATGAATATGAAATTTAAAATAAAACGTAAGCTTACACGTATTGCGGGATCATTGAATAAGGAGATATAAATTACAGTGCCCATTGTATTATAATTTTGGCTGTAAATCAGAATTTTAATGCGTTCCTTTAATTTGCGCCGACCGATTTATTTTAACGCTAGCGCGGAGCGGGACAACTTTGACAGCTGCCGTGTTTACTGCCTTCGCGCATGCGAACTGCTTTTTTTACCAACTAACCGATCAAATATTACCTACGTAGTGAATTAAATGAAACCATAAATTTCGAAAATTCAAAATGTATTGAAATAAAACGAGTCTTACTGATTTTATCGCGATTATTTTATGTTTTACGTTCCCAGACGTTTCGGCTGCTTTATAGCAACTATGGTCACGGGAGGACTGAGGTGTTTTCCCTCCTAGTGTCAAAGTTTGAACTGGGGTACCTTCATATTTAGTTGTTGTTTGTTGTAAGATTAGTTTTATTTCAATGAGTAGTATTCGCGTAAATATAAGAAATCAATATTAAAAGTGTAGGTAATTTATCAAACAGTCACAAAAGTCGGATACTAAAATGCCATATTAGCAATAAACGCGCGACACCCAATTGTCTAGCTAGATTAATGTCTATCCATTATGAATTCTCGTCAACCAAAAAGTTTGTAGGAAATATTACGTTATCATGAAGGAAGAACACCGATGAGTCACAGAACACAGTGTAAAATTGATCATTTGTTTTGGTGTCATTTACATTGGTGAATTTATTTTGGTATCGATCAGCCGTTCTCATTACTTGTTTAACCGAGTCGCACACAGAGTCGCCTTGACGCGAGAGGTTGGCTCTTGAATATGCAATTTATTGGATGATGCATCACAAAAGCTCTCTCTTCCGAACGAACGTCAAAGTTCATCTGTGCAAACTATTCCTTTCGTAAATAGAAAAAAACAAACTTTCTCATCCGCTTCTACTTTCATTACATCGTATTGTTCTTTAAAAAATATTCTACTAAATGATTCAAACAAATTATAAGTCGCTTTACTCTACTATGATTAGTTTTTTATAGTCTTGCAGAGTATCGTGATTTAAAAGAGGATTTTAAAATCGTTGCTTATTTAAAATCGTTAATTCACGTAATTTAAGTAGGTACTGACAAAAAATACAGTTAAGTCTACTTTTGACAAATTGCCGTGAGTTTGGCAAAAAATAATGATATAAGGTGTTCAAGTTTAAGCCGCCAATCACACGATAATGAGCTGTTTTTGTGGTCCACATAGGTACTGTTGGTTGCCACAAAAATTTCCTATCAGCCCTCAACTCTGTCTTAAAGTGATACACGAATGCGTTGACTTTTTGTTTACCAAGGCCCTTTATTCCAAGGTTTGTTGAAGTGGAACCAGCAGGTTTTTATTTCACGTACGTAGGTAACTGTTTTACTGATGGTTATCGCCAAAAATAACCTTTAATTACCGTGTAGTTTGAGCTGCCCTGACCTTTCACACAGACTTGCACTCACTGCCTTCATGTGTAGGGATATGTGGGTACGAATTAGACTCGACAAGCCCTCTGTGCATGTTCTTAGATCAATTTACTACAACAATACGAGAAAGATTTGTTCTATTATTACCCTTGATATTCTATATAAAGGCACTAGAAAATTGACAAGCGGCTTACTTCATTGTATCTCGCTAGAAAGTACCTACATACCTACTTTTGTGCCGAAAAACTACAAGAGATGATCAAACGAATACAATATTTATAAATGAAAAGCAGGACGTAAGAGTTTGATTAAACACTGTGTCAAATCTAATAGAAACTTAGTACTGCTTTAGGTCAGTTAGTGGTTTACTAACTAGTTCGACTACAAATCGGATACAAACATCACATAATGAATTCAGTGGCGGCCGCCTTTGAACTTGAGCCCACGTAGTGGATGATTTACCTATATTACTTAACCGTATCGCTGACAACTTGTTAAACATTCCTTAAAATGTGTTACTAGATACTATCTAATATATATTTTAGTTAAAATCTCAGAGATATATTATGTCCATGTAATAAGTATAAGATTTATTATTTTTTGACAGCGACTGATGATTTTGAGAAGAAATAATCCACTTTTAAAATATCTTATTTGTTTGTTGTAGGTATAGCTTTGTTGGGAGATTGATATAAAAACAGACATTTCAATCGAACAGGTAAGTAGTTTTATCCGAGGTAACGGAAAAGGTCAGTAACATCTATTTTCTGCATTCAAATCTAAGCAAGAATACATCACGTGTATTGCGAATCTATACGATTTTTAAGAAGTTTTATTTTTTGAATTTGTCCCCGCCCCGAAAAGTATAATATCTATTAAAAAATCTGAGGCGGTACAAAGTTTGCCGATATAGCTAGTAGGTAACATTAGAGTCTTTATTTAAAAGCACGACGTTTTGCATCGAATCTTGAACCACACCAACGAATTATTGTTAACTTCCCCGCTGCGCATGATGACATAATTGTATTACACCAAATATATTTATTCGTATCCAAATATAGACTTAATAATACACGAACGAATAAATAAATTGTATTATTTTCTGTAACATCATTATTAAACACTAAATATTACCACTCCACAATATTATAACATAAAAGACTTGCACTTAATAACTTAATCTTCACACAAACTTAGGCGCAACACAGTGCTCAAAATATCCATAGCACCAGGAAGAGTCGACAAAACATTACCTTGTACGTATAATAAATCTGTCACTGGGCACATATCAGAAATCTTCATCGATAACGAGCCAATAAAAAGCATCTAATTAATGATTGTTCAAACATAAAAAGCCGCGCCAACACTTCCGACAACAATATTTACAATATCTGATCCGTTCAAAAATTAGCGCTAAAACTTTAAAGTTTAGTTTTTGTCTTTAAAAAAAACACACTCGTCTCAATTTATCTTTTTCAATCAATCAATGTGTACAATTTACGGTTTTTGCTAAATGTCTCGTTATCTATTCGCGTTAGCGTTTCCTGAAACGTCACTCGTTTTGTTGGTTTCAAGTGTTTGTTACCGTAGGCGGTGATGAATTTATTGAAGCATTGTGAACACGAGAAAAAAACCATTAATTTGCTTGCCCCATAAGTATGTTCAGGTACGCACCGCCACAAGAATCTTTTGTGATGTTTTTATTAAGATTCTTGCGTCGTCGTTGACCATAACATTCTGCGGAACGACTTATAAGGTATGTATAGTGTTTATACACTAAGATGCGAGCACGCAAATAAAGACCAAGTATACGAAGAAATTGCAATGCGTTTCCAATAAATCTTTAAGAATTTTATTGTTCATTTTAAAGTCGTAAAGATTTTAACATCAGAACTCTTTGGTGCATTTAAAAAGTAGGGTTAACTGGCGCTTTTTATTATTCTTAGTCTACCATCTGATTGCCCACCACCAAAAAAAAAAGAAAACTGACTGGTCCTACCGTTAAGTTAATTTATATAAAATTTTTAATGAGATCCCAAAAGATGGTAAAGTAGAATTTACCTTTGTCTTGCAATCAAACCGAAATAAATACTTAAATATAATGTTTTAAGTAGTTATTTAGCGTAAGTACCCGGATAACAAACAAAAGGAATTTCGGCTTATCTACGTGACTATTACCACGACCAATTCTTATCTATCACGTTAAATGATTCGTTGAATTAACTAATTACTAATTTTGCTATAAATAATCTTAATTTTTATTGCTTTGATGCATTTTGTCACCGTTCCATATTTTATTTTTACATAGTTTTCTTAGAATTCTTTTAATGTCATTTGGTTATTTGCATATCTATAGGTATATAAAAAATGTTCAATTTTTTTAATTAACTCAAATATCATAAACATTATTTGTTAAATAAGGAAAATTGCGATTGCCAAATTGGTGTAACGTGTGTCTTGGAAACTAAAAGACGGAAGTTCTATACCCAACTAGGACATCAAGGATTTTGTAATGGCATATGCAAATCCCTCTCGCATTGATAGAAGGCCCGTGCCCAGCTGTGGATTATTAAAAGGGTTAGTATTAATATATTTTAATATTATAATTAAGTATTATAGGTATGACTTGAGGAACAGAAGAAACTTGAGGATGAAACTTGAATCAAATCAAGTACCTAAAGTTAAACCCTAAGTCTTCTAATAGCATGTTTAGTCCGCCAACCCTTAAACCCAACATCAGTATAAGAGGCAGGTGATCCATTGCACGCCTTAGCTACGATGTACATTACCTAGGTATTATACATTGATTTGAAATTCGCGCATCCATCCGTAAATAGAAAAATAAGAACACTTAGAACACTTAAAATTTATTGGAAACAACAGAAGGAGACACAAAAACAAACAATAAATATATAGGACAGCTTATATAGAGCATGGAAAATTACCAAAAAAAATAGGATAAAATATCGTTCTGTCCCATAATGGACGTTCACACCTGCACTTTGCGAAGTTGCATAACCTCTCTGTGTCGCGAAATAAAGTATACTGGTCTATATTCTATAATACCTACTAAATATTATAAAATTGGAACTGGGCAGTCAGTAGGTACATTGAAATTGTTTAAAAGTTAATGGTGCACCAGATCATTTGATGTTTCAGAATCCAAAACAGTGATTCTAAAATTATTGTCAGTTTATCGGTTTGTCTATCTGTGAAATTTCAATGTGATTTTGTTACTGATATAGTTCGTCATATATTATGTTAGGGTCGGGCCCCCATAAGGGGGCGAGGCACAAGAGGGGCACCGGTGCGTTCCGTTTGGAGATCCCGGAGCCCCTCCAACATGTGTCGAAGGCGGCCACCGGGGGGGTTTTAGTGGGTAAGAATCCCACATAACCCGGCCCTCTCCCACACAGAGGCCGGGTATCTATCGAAGATTTCCCCCCCGTCAACAAAAAAAAAAAAAAAAAAAAAAAGGTATCACCACGGTATGACCATTGTCGGTGGAACAGCAAAAGAAATGGTCGCGAAGACTTAACCGCAGGATCAAAATCAGAATCAGAATATTTTTTATTCATGTAAACCATTAAGTACAGTACTAATGCATCGACAAAAGTTACAAAATGCTAAGCCATTACTTTACTACCCCTTCGGAATACCGTTCCTATGGAGAAGAACGGGCAAGAAACTCCATGGTTGCTCTTTTTAAAAAGATCTTTTACATTTTTGAGCTGTACATATCAATAGCACATAGCTGTACGTATGTGAGCATCTTGTAAAATCTAGTTAATCTATACATATAAATAAAATTGGAGTGTCTGTTTGTAATATTAAAATAACCGCTTTTTACTAAGTGCATTTGGATATATACACGTTACCTATACCGAAACAACATTTTTTAAAATTTTTGTCTGTCTGTCCGTCTGTCTGTCTGTCTGTCTGTCTGTCTGTCTGTCTGTCTGTTTGTTCCGGCTAATCTCTGAAATGGCTGGACCGATTTTGACGGGACTTTCACTGACAGATAGCTGATGTAACAAGGAGTAACTTAGGCTACTTTTATTTATGAAAAAAATAGGATCTCACGAAAAAAAATTAAAACCAATGTTGCAGCGCAGCGCCTGATTAAGTTTGATAGCAACAACCTGCAATGCGTCCCGCGGGCTCAGAATGGGCGAGCAGGCTGTTGTCAACGGTTGTCTTTGTTAAATACCACGCGGACGAAGTCGCGGGCAACAGCTAGTAATAGATAAATTCACAAATAGCTGTATTTAGGTAAGTATACCGAAGATATTCTAAGAAGTAGACGTGGGTATTTATAAATAACATAATAGGGCCAATAATATAATGTTACACAAAAATATTATTGTGATATTCGTATATCAATCGGCTTACTACTGCCTCATACATATTCGGAATACATTGTCAACCACACCCGATTTTAACATGGCCGAATAAAGTCATATCTTGTGACTTCATGCGCCTATTATAGTGTATACGTATACCTGAATTTATTGTAAAATCTTGTAAATATATACTTAAATAACGTATATATGAGTCATGGCCGTGACATCATTTTACTTAATGCCCACAAAATGTTAAAAAGTAGAAGAATTTATGGTACTGCGATGAACTGTTGACCTGATACTAGACACGTCGTTTATTAAGTAGTTTATTAAAATCGAACGAAGCGGCAAAATGAGTCACTACTTTATTTTCTTATACACAAAATATATTATTCAATGCCAGTGAGTCGGATCAAAAACGGGCCCATTCCCTACTTCCTTCCCCATATAATTATGTTTTGTAGTCAACACCAATTAGCACATAATTATACTTCCTGAAAAACTGTCAAAATATTCTGGAAATATCACGCTAATCACGACAAAATATGTTAATATAAAAACTTTTTTAAATTATTTTGCTGATTGACGGAATGATTGATTAGTTATTTTTTGTGGTCAAACTTTAAGCCTGTAGCTAATTCTCTCGTGAGCCCAAAAAAAATATCTACATTTTTATCATACATATAGTAGCATTGTCGCTTGTCATTAATAAAGTCATTAAAAAAGTGTAATTTACTAAAGCAACCGCCGCATATACCACATTTAGACGTGGATTAAAGCTATCTGGTGTTGTCTATCTGAATCTGATTTAAACGTTTTGTTTTGTTTTGTTTTTAAATGAAGATACAGACACATCCACTCCAAATTTATATGTACATAATTTGTAGGCATGCCTGCGGTAGGTACCGTCACTTCAACGATGACTGGGCAAGAAACATCGAAGGCTAACAAGGTGGTAAAGTATTCGCTATGCTGAATACTTGTAAAAAATTAACGATCGAAAATTTTAAACTTGTCAAATGCAATTGGAAATATGAAAAGGCAGAAGAGTACAAAATAATTGCTTAATTAACATAATATATTGTAATATATACTTTAAGTTAATCGAAATATATAATATAATAATAGGTAAACATCACCACTAATGATTCAGGTGGCTATGCAAAACGTGACACCTGGAAGACTTAGGTATACCACAACAAAAATAGAGAAATCAAAGCAGTGAGATTATTATCCGTGAAACCTACTGAGATATTATTATATTAGATACACATATAGACATCACATTACCCACACAGAACCGTAATAAGCACCATTCATATGAATACAGACACGTAATATGATATCTCAATCCTCGGACGTTGAAAATGTAAATTATAATTGAATTGGCGAACTGTCATTGTAAAAGCATAGGATCTTATCTTAAAATCTTTTTTGGAACTATAAAATATAAAGGTGACTTTATAAAGTGTTATGTGGTCGTGAAATGTGGACCGATGTTCTTATAAATATAATAACTAACTAGGTAACTAATAAGTGAAAAATGTTTATGCAAACAACGAACGGCGTAGAGTTTGTCATAGCGTTGTTGCCACTCTGTCTACAAGCTGGAGAAAAATTTACATAAGTGGCGTGAGCACAACGTGACCGTCCAATACGTGTTTAACATAATCATAAATTTCGAACGACAAATAAAAAGGAGACATGACGCTGTGGCCACCTGACCATTATAAGCTGAGATAATATCACAAGCGAGATTTATTTCATGCCATCGCTACGATTAATCGAAAAATATTAATTAGCCATATTCAGAGGTCAACAATCTTTTTAATAACTTGCTCCTAGCTATAGATGAAAATTGTGTTATAGTGGACCAAGCTGAAACTAATCGGAATTATTCGACTGCTTTTATAGTAAAACTATATACCTACTATACTTACTTATGTGTAAATAGAAACAACCCAAATGGAAATGATGTATGGAATCTTCCCACCGATTCACAGCCTTATGACAAGTTGTATTTATTCAGTTATTTATTGAAACTTGCATTGTGAAAGTTACTATGTAAACACAGCGAGTGATCAAATCAAACCATTCGGTTGCGTAGACGTATCGAATCTTCGATTCGTTTACGAAGAATGGCTCTGAAATATCGTCGTTGGAAACGAGAAGTTTTCTACTCGAATCGATTCGGATACTTGTCAAAATATTCTGAATCGATCCGCTGATTTGATTGGACGCTTTCGTATTTGTTTTAATATTTTGCTGAAACTTAAGTTAAGTATTTTGTTACGTTAAAAAAAATCTTCAGTATAATTATCTTTGTAATAATGTATTGTATATATTTAATAGCATTCAAGATCTTTTAATGGTTTACTCTGTAATAAAATAAGCTTATAATATTCGGTCATAATAATTCGATATTGCGGTGAAAATATGTGCGACATTCTTCAGCTTAGTATAGCAGCAATATTTTTGCAAATAAACTATGCTTCTATGATTTGATACCAATCAGCTCATACTAATAATAGGTAATCGACGATCGTTCACTTATAATATTGTGTGTACTTTAAAATTCGACCAACAGATGCAAGTATATATTTTCAGCATGAAAATAATTAGTATTTTTTTTTTATTTACTAAGAACCTCGTGTTTTAAATTATTACACTAAAATGTTACGTACGGCATTGACTCCATTTGTAAGAGCCTTCGGTTTAACAGTTTCATACATGGAATATTCGCATTTCAGGTTTTGCAATATCATTAATTTATTCTATTTTAGTTTAACACCATTAATGTATGTTAACAAAACACGAGACAGAAACATGGTCATTGAATACACAAAATAACAAAACACAAGAACTCAGTCCACTAATTTATGTTTTATCTATTCAATTTAACGGGTTCCAAGAGTGCGTTGTAAATATCAACCTTATTCATATAAACAAATAAAGTCAGACAAAAACACCTACTATATGATTGTGAAGTAAGTAATGCTTGTATTATAGTAATGGATTACGGGCGATCCCAGCTTTGCAGACCGAAGAAAATTACGAAAAGATGAAAAATGTTGCCTGGGCGGGAATCAAACCCGGTGTAGTGATCAATGCAGCCTATATTCAAAACAAGAATGTGTGTTCAAAAAATCATAGATTACCAAAATACTTCATAAAATATAACTTCAGATTTTTTTTTGTTAATTGATTAAATTACGACAACACTAATACAGATTAATGAATAGCTGTCGTAAAAAATGAACAGTGACCGACTGACCTTTGACTTCTGTCCTCTTAAAAAACGTACAGATTTCTAATTCTTAGACTTTTTATCTGCAATCGATGAGGTATCATAAATTTAGTTATTCTGAGCTTGGCTATTGTTTATCAAAACATAAATTATTTTCGTAATAAAAAATAAAATAGGTTTATGTTTAGGATTATTTCGGATAGGATTATTATTTTTTGACACGAACAGTAAGCATTATTAAGTACGTCATAATGCTCTAAGTTCTCATGGAATACGTAAGATGTCCACAAAGACAATGAACAATGCCCACGGAACTATGGACCCCGTACCAAATTGTTATATAATCAGCCTTTTATATTTTCAAAGATGATCATTTTTATAGACTAACATAATAATAACATCGTCACTTAACATCAGGTGAGATCGAGATCAAATACTTGTCTATAATGTAATAAAAAATGTAAAAAAAAAAGACTACATTAATCCTATTAACAGCAGGCGTGTTTTTTTACCATTTTATAAAATATAAAAAAAACTTCATCGGGTTAATGCCTGAGCTGGGAGCTTTGTTATTTTGCCGTGATCATTATTGACATAAAAGCTGGCAAAAATCAATTTAATTATTTCGAAATACGGTTTTAATTGCATTTACATTTAAAAAATTGCAACATTTTTAACCCGTGACTTTTGACATAAATAATTTCTATAATTTTATTATAGGCATTAACTGTAACCTTTACCCAAAGTTTTATTACCAGGTCCCTTACACCCTGTATATCATATTTAAAGTCATGAGACAAAACAATTCCTTGTGTGGTTTTAATCCTTTATATATTGCACAATCAGAAAAAATATCACTCAAATAACCCGTGGATGAGTAAATATTTCCCGTCTTTTATATGTTACTGCAAAACGTCTACCACTTTTAAAGTTACCTTTGTGCTATTATCCTGTTTATTTGTCATTCATAGCAGGCAGACGGTAAACGCCTTCAGAATAAAACACTATACAAGTACCCTTTGTTTTTTGTGCAAAATACCACCCACTGCAGCGCAAAGTACCTTATTACCACACAATGGTTACTAAAATTCCTGTGGATGGATACATTACGCGCTTTTACTAGCTAATACACCGTGTTATAAGCTAGATTACAGCTGGTAATAATAATAAATAAATAAATTATTCTATTGATTATCCAAAGAATATTAACAGGGAAATAACAATAATATAATAATTAATAGATCAGTCTTCTACTTATCCCTGTGGGGGATTGCGGGGAAGTTGTGTGTGTGTGTAGGAATGTTTTTTTTAAATGGCGCGGCGTATCTACAATTCTGCACCCACTGTTCTTTAAGATATGAATCCAATCGAAATAAATTGTGTTATTCAATTAAGAAAATTAAGGCCGTTCTTGTATTACTCATTTTTTTAATATATGTTTATTCCCTACCTACCTACTACAGCAGCTACTAGTCGGGTAATGCATAGCTTTATACTTATGTTCATTAAAATGTAGCTACTATGGACTTAAGGTGTCAATATAGCAATAGGGTAAAAAAGTCACACCACACAAAGTCACACCTCTATAAGTATTTGATATTTCCATTTAGTTTAAAAAAACAGAAATTATGGCGCCAAATGAAAAACATAATAATGGACATTTACAAAATTTCAATTTAGCTGTATATTATAATCAATGACGTTTTATAATAAATGGGTACAACCTCTGTGTGTGACACACAAATCACAACCATTTAAACCCTTTTTAGTTGGGTAATTATTTGCATTTGAATTCGTATAATAAAAAGACACCCCCCCATTGAGCAACAATTATCTACCATAATGTATTTTTTTTCGTTTTATTATAAACATAACGTCTCATATATTTACCCTAATTGTCTTCATCTTATACAAATATTCTTATTTAATATTTCAATATTCTAAAATTTATGATCATAATATGCGTTTCTGACAAAACATCAGCATGAAAATTAGTTATTCATGTGCAATATGCAATTTCTATAATATATAGTGTTTTTTTGACCCTCCTTTGTAAATTTTAACCTCTAATACTGGCGACATGGAAGATTTCATTGCAAATTATTAAAATTTTATTATATTCTACATCCAAAATTAAATTTGATCTCTCAGTTGGTAACATTAGTTTAAGTCAATTTATAAAAACTCAAAAATCTTGAAATAATGTCACTTTCTTCGTAGATCAGACCGCAAGTAACAACTAAATATGAGGGAACCCCGGTTCAACTAGTGACACAAGGTCGTCAACAACTTCAGTCTTCCCGTGACCATTGTTGTTGCCGGCGTAGCCGAAACGCCGGGAACGTAAAAACAAACACGATAAAATCCGAAAAAAATGTTTTATTTCAATGTGTAGTATTCGCGTAAATATGAGAAACCAATAAACAACTATATATTTAAAAACCTTAGTTTGCAGTAGAAAACTAAATGTCTAATAACTTTAACATATAAATGTTTAATCCTATTTTTCTGAACACTGTACCCAAGTCCACTTATCAATGACATCTAAGAAGGTTACTCGTGTTAATATAGTATAGAGATTAATGAGGACATTCACTTATTTATTTGCTCATCGATACGGCCGATTGCGTACGGTCCCGTGATTTTATAAGTTTTTATTTAAGTTGTTAAATTTTTGGGTATTATCAAGTTAATAGGGGACCCAGGAAAAATCTTGACAATATTGGTGCAATTATGCTGTAAACTAAGTCACTTCATTACTTGTAATAAAAAAACAGGTTTGTTTTCTTACCGTGTAAATGTGTGTGTAGTGTTATTAACCTCTTGAATACGGGTTTACGGTAAAATATATGGTTCTGAGTGAAAGTGCAAAATCAATTTTCCGTAGATAACATAATATATTATTTATCAATTTTGGAGACCTGATTATGTAGATCATAGAGTATGTTAACCACTCAATAAAATTTTATTTCTGGAGAAATTACATATCGAGTACTTAATAGAGTGATTTTACGAGCTTATACATAATAAACTGAAATAAAATCTGAGATCATCATTAATTAACCTGTCGTTAAATACAATAGACATTTAAACATCGGTTCAATAAAATCAGAATTCAAATTATCTGCTTAAAGAGTGAACGGTGAAAGACCTTCTAAATTAAGCAAATCTCTGAATTTATGACTTTGTGATAGTTCTCCTAATGTTACCGTTATCGCGATAGCGAACGAAACATTAGTACCGAATGATATTAGATCTGTAAGCTATCACTATAACACGCTGCTTCGCTTATAAACTTGAAATCGAGCGACCCGATGGACACAGTTGGTGACCTTGCTTTCTCTACTGAGAGCCCAGGTTACAATTCCGATGGGGCAAACTTTGTGTGATGAGCAAGATATAAGTAATCATATACTAGGATGCTCATATAAAAATAGTAGAAATTAGAACAATGTTAATTATATACAGAAAACATAGAAAATGCAACGGTACATAGCCACCGACATAATGACGTCACCGTCATATCTCGCCGCGTGTGCGACAGAGAAAAAATATGACACCCACTGTCCAATAGATGCATGCTTTAACTATAAACTTTAATAGCGTAAAACTTGAAAATAATGTGTGTTTATTTCAAAAATCTTTCAAATATATTTTATAAAAGAATTAGTAGTTGCTTACTTAACAATATAATAGTCCAGTTATTAGAATGAGTCGTAATCCAGTTCATCTGGGCTAACACGCGTAGGAAACTGGCTTGAGGAGTCATGAGAGCAGGAATGACGTTACATATTAACCGGTCACAATACCAGTCCCATTAAGATCCCATACAGGATTTGCTATCAAAGCTCACATTGACATAACATGGGAATGGAACATCGATTATCGTAGTGATAATATTATAAGTACCTAAAGATTATGAGCCATAGGTGGGTCTGTAAATGGCAGTTGATTTCATATGATAAGTTCATCTAAGCTTAAGATACTTAGCTCAGGTACTTGTTAAAGGCGTTATATAAATTCAATTGCGACGATTAGGAGAGTGCAGGCGCAGCGAAGCGACCGATAGTCTCTGGTACAAGTTCAAATGTAGAATTGTGTGCAATGTTATTTTACCATAATAATGAATAGATATCAAGTGTATGCACCTCTGCTCATGTAGAGTTAGTCTTTTATATAACGAGGATTTATACCAACGAAATATATTATATATTTTTAATGTCAAGAAACTTCTAGATATGCCTACCAACTACTACAACTATAGGGTACTTACAAAACCTGAAATTGTTACCACGAGTCGACTTATTCTTGATTTATTTATTACACACACATAAAGAAGATTATCTCGAACGCCAGATATAAGAGGCTTACCAAATCTACATAATATATTCTGACAATAGGGCTAAAAATATTAGCATTGTTTATACTTTAAAACATCCATAACACCATGTATGGTTATCGGCTAATTACAATAATGTATGCGCAGAATAAGATCACAGACGGTTTTAGATCAACTCTGAACAGCATTCGGCTTGCTTAAGTATACATTTATCTTATAAATATTGATCACAACATTTATACTCTTGTTGACATCTCAAAATGCCACTGATAAAAGAGTAGCTCAATCGAGGGGTGAGGATAACATCCAATTAGAGCGTTAATGTCATGTTTTTTTTAAATATGTCCGTAATTATTTTCGTATCATCGATTTAAGAATGATTATAATTATAAACTTTTCGAAAGATAACATTTGACTGTTACGTACGTCAAGTGTGAGATTATTTGTAAGGTTACCATATACTTTATAGACTACGTATTTAGACTTTTGAATAGAGAATTGAACAGCGCCTCTAGCGAGCGATATTTCGTTTTTATTCTTCATGTAAAATGTCGAAATACGTAGACTATGACGTATACGGTTAGCTTACGACTAATCTCGCATTTGACGTGCAGATCATTTTTATACCTACCGTTTAGGGATCATACATTTCGTCTTATAAAAACAGGATAATCTACCCATATATATACTTAAGACAAGTAAATGTTCATGGGAAATTCAATGTTGACTGTCAACTTCGTCATCTGGACATTTCTATTCAGTGTCAAATGCGTATGCTACTTGGAGGTTCTTAGTGTTCAAAATATTTGTACATCATTTGCGTTCTCGTTACGACCGCAAGCTTTTTAGTGTCTCTGTCTGACGCACATGACATATCTAGTGTAAATAAACCGTGTAACTTTGAAAATAAGGATATTTTCTGTAGCTTTTACGCATTGGTATTTCTTAGAAGGCCTATTATCTCGAACAATAATCTCATACACACGAACAAACAGGCAAGTGATTTGGAGGCTTCCTAAATAAATAAATATCGCCAGTCCCACACACGAACTATATGGTCCCACGGTAAGCTACTACTATTGTGGATACCGTACAATGGACTGGGGGCGAACCCAGTATATATAACTTCAATAGATATTAAACGGCCTGATTAGCGCAGTGGTAGTAACTCTGCTTTCTGCGCCGAGGGTCCCGGGTTCGAATCCTGGTAGGGACACAAGCTTTGTGTGATGAGCACGAATGTTTGTACCCGAGTCATGGATGTTTAATATGTATATAAGTATTATATACTGAGTTCGCCCTCAGTCCATTGTACGGTACCCATAACACAAGCGTTAAGCTTAAAGTGGGACCGTATAGTTGGTGTGTTCGTATGGCGATATTTATTATTTATTATTATTATTATAATATCCATGACTTGGGTTCATTTTCATGCATCACCACACAAAGTTTGTCCTACCACGATTCGAACCCGCCACCTTCTGCACAGAAACTAGGGTCACTTCCAACTGCGCCAATCAGGCCGTTCTTATTCTAAGAACTTAAAAAAAACACTACTTATTAGCCACAAGCTAACTAAAATACATATAAACTAACATAACACGTATAAGATAATCAATAACCCTAACTAATATTGAAAGCAATTAAAAACATCTCACATTTCCTGCCCATTATGGCACTGGTAAATTATAATTAACAATCCTATAAAACTCTCATGATTCAACTAGCTATTAAAACGATGGAAGGTTATTAGTTGCCATAGAAACAGCACTCGTAGGTACCTTATAGTCAGAGATCATCTATACATATAAATATAATTGGAGTGTCTGTTTGTAATATTAAAATAACCGCTTTTTACTAAGTGCATTTGGATGTATACACGTTACCTATACCGAAACAACATTTTTTACAATTTTTGTCTGTCTGTCCGTATGTCTGTCTGTCTGTCTGTCTGTCTGTTTGTTCCGGCTAATCTCTGAAATGGCTGGACCAATTTTGACGGGACTTTCACTGGCAGATAGCTGATGTAACAAGGAGTAACTTAGGCTACTTTTATTTAAAAAAAATAGGATCTCACGAAAAAAAATTAAAACCAATGTTGCAGCGCAGCGCCTGATTAAGTTTGATAGCAACAACCTGCAATGCGTCCCGCGGGCTCATAATGGGCGAGCAGGCTGTTGTCAACGGTTGTCTTTGTTAAATACCACGCGGACGATGTCGCGGGCAACAGCTAGTAATAAAATAAAACTAGTTACTTGTTGCTTATTTTTAATTATTCCGCTGAGCACATTTTACTCCCTTTTATCTCTTTGACTCAACGCAAATGGCATTTTTATTTTTCAGGGGTGATGAAACTATGCAGCATCCTGGCTTTACTGCGGCAGCCTAAAAATATTTATAAAAATATATTTACTGAGTATTATATATTTATATATGTACCTACATAAATATTTATTCAATTTTCCTATAGTAAAAAAGTGCAATTATAAAATACGTTAAATATATAATTGCTTACCGATTCAAACATAATTAGAAAATTGGCGGAATATTGTATATTCTTCTATATAGTGGGTTGGCAGACACGTCCCTAAAGATACATTTCACTATCAAACATTATAATTTTGACCTTCAACTTCTTTACGACCGCTCTGAACCGCTCTATTTGAATAGTCGTGAAGCTATAAGACACAATGGAATAAATATTTCAAATAGCAGATTATTAATATTAAATGTCTTTTTGATACCTAGTTTGTTTTCATAACATTTTTTTTTTTAATTTCCAGTTGTAAATATTTAGATGATTATTAGTAGAAAATATATATACAATCCAAAAAAAAAAAATTTAATTGTCGTTTTTCATTGCTGGAAAAAATGTTTTATTCATATGCATACTTTACCTTTAACTAGCTAAACGCTGGTATGATTATATTTTGCTACCTAATTTTCAGGATTATAATGTATTTATTTATAACTAGCTCTCTGGGTAAGTTCGTACCGCCTCAGAAGCAAATGTACGAAAAAAAATACATTATTTTGAGTGATTTTTTCTCTTGTTTTTTGTTATTCTGCTATTCTGGGTGGAGATCAATTAAAACATATAAATATCATAAAAATCGGCACACCCGTTCTTGAGTTATAAATGGTGTAACTAACACGACTTTGTTTTACAAATACAGAAATATATGTATAGATTTCGTATCTATATTGTAGATATGTTCTGATTTTGGATTTGTTTAAATAATAAAAACGTAATCAATCGTTACGGTATATTATTATTTATATATATTTATTTTACATCGATGTATCCAATTTACATATAAAAGCATCTGCTAGTAGAATTACTCACTTTTCAATTTGAAAATATACAAAAGCCGCCAATGTGACCCAAGAAAAACATAGGAAAGGCTTCTAACTCTTAGACTAATAATTTGTACTCGATACAAGTCACACCGGTTTCTTATATCAAACCATATCTCACCGATATTCAGACAGTATTTACATATTAATTGCCGGCACTTAAGAGTTTTGTCATTACGTAACAAGCAATATTTCAATATTTACGTCGCGAAAGAATTGAAATATACATAAATTCGTACTAAATGTTTTTACTACGATTATGTAATAATGGAATTTATGTAAAAGCCGTGATGGCCAAGTTGGTAGCACACTTGCCTCAGTAACGAAGATTGCGTGCTCGTACCTCTAGTATTTCTGCATTTCATGTGCGAATCTCATTTTCAACTATGATTATCACTCGCTAACTGGCAAACAAAAGCATAGTGAGGAAACTTAAATATCTATAACCCCTCGAAAGATGTGTGAACTCCGCTAATCCGCACTGGGCCAGCGGGGTGGACTATGGCCTAATCCCCTTCGCATTGATGAGAGCCCATGCCCAACAATAGGATTAAAAAGGCTGGTATAACTATTTATGTAATAATGAACATACTGACACAAAAATATAGTGGAACTATCTCGTTAACGAGATACTTTGTAAAACCATTTCATATCTTATGGTACTTAAACACAGATATATGAAATCCTGAATAGATCATTTAATATATAATCATAAAAATCAATTCTATACAATTTAATGTTATCTGTCTAATTCTACTATACATGAATTGCTAGATATCCCTCATATAACTCTGTGGCAGCTTTGGCTGTGGTCGAAAGAAATGGGTTCAATGAATACGTACCGTAGTGTATTTTCGACAGTAACTATCAGTACTTACTGTCGAAACGAAACTACGTAGGAGAGTTATATTTCGTCAATAGTTGAGGAAATTACACCCATTGTTATACTATAAATTTGTTTGAATTAGAAAACATTTATATTAAGCTACATGTTAAATTCATTTAATTAATATGTTTTTCCTCATGTAAGGTTTCAGCGTCGTAGTGTAGATATGTACCTAAAATGTATCGTAGACGCGGCGTCGCCGACCAAGCCATTAATTATACAAGTCGATACAATCTAGCAGTTGCGGCTAGCAAATATCAAGAGTATCTACTCACCACCAACTCGCTAATATATTACTACGTGCTACGTAATCGTTAAAAATATACAATACTTATTTTTAATTTATATGCAGATAGATTAATATAAGCATTCGAATATCAAATATACATATATTATAATAAAAAACTTTTCTCTAAATGCTGTAATGCAAATAACATTTTAATTGGGCCATCATTTTAAACATAACTGTATATTATTTATTAGCTCCGCTTAATTAATTAACACACGGTTGTCGGAAAACAAGACACTTGTACATTCATCATTGTCACTTCTTCCTAATTCGTTAAGAATTATACCTATAATTTGATAATATAATGTTAATATCTATTCGATTGTTTATTAATAAAAAACAAATAATTCTTTTACTAATGAACCCCGCCCCGATGTTTATAATCAATTGTTTATGATAATGGCCGATGTTTTGTTCCTTATGACCCTATTGACTTTGATTGTGCTGTGGCCGTGACCGTATAGATTAGATTACCTTTAAACCTCATTTTAATACGAGTTAATATGGGTGGAGCAACTCACCAAAATTTATAAAATACTAGCTGTTACCCGCGACTTCGTCCGCGTGGTATTTAACAAAAAGGTTTTTCTAAAATAAAAGTAGCCTAAGTTACTCCTCGGATTAAATTACTAAAATGACTATTAAAAAATAGGGGTTGGTAATAGAAGGGTGAAAATTTAGGGTTGTATGTATTTTTAATGTCACACACATTATAAAAAATTTAAAATTGTCCAAAATATCTGTGGACAACCCATATCACTTATCACTTAGGGGTATGAAAAATAGATAGTAGCCGATTCTCAGACCTACTGAATATGCATATAATATTTCATAAAAGTCGGTCAAGTCGTTTCGGAGGAGTATGGTAACTAACATTATGACACGAGAATTTTATATATAAAAATAAGTCGGGTTTTCCTTCCTGACGCTATAACTCCAGAACGCACGAACCGATTTCCACGGTTTTGCATTCGTTGGAAAGGTCTCGGGCTCCGTGAGGTTTATAGCAAAGAAAATTCAGGAAAAACCAAACGAAATGTTACATAAAACGAAGCCATCTGGTGGCGAAACGGAGTTCGATGGGTTTGCTAGTTTTATATATAAGATAATCAGTATACTTGTTCCGGATGCCGTGTCAGTAAATAGTTTAAAAGCTTATACAAATACTTACACACAAAATGCTACAACAAAATTAGGGTCACTCAAGCAGATCAGGAATTTGGTCACAAAAGATGAAGAGTCATACATCGAAACAACTGCAGAGATCATTCACTCATCACCTACACTTAAATTAAAAAGGAAGTAATTACTAAAAGAACTAAAACGTCCGGATAGTGAAGTACTCACCTAGTTCTACACTCATGTTTACTGCACAAAACACTTCACTTAATTACATTTCCTTTTTAAGTTTCATATAAGTAAAGAAACCAACAAGTTGCCATTTCCTTAAGTTAATTTATTACAATTCAAACTTGAAAGGCTCCGAACAATGTGATTGATTTGCCCATTCATTTATATCAAGATTTTAATTTATTTTTTATAGAAATCAGTATAATTGGTAGCTTTCCCAGAATTTATTACATCCAATTATCACTTTACTAACATAATCGATCCAATATTTTATCATTAAGACTTAAGTCACTGTAGAAAACTAGACTGGAGGTCTCAAGGACAATTAATCAGTGTACTTAATATATTACTTTCACTCGTTAAGATAAGAAATAAACATGATAGCTAATTGATGATTTTTTAGATAGGCAACATACTTTCATTCTTTTCAGAGAATGATCTCTGAACAAAAAAAAACATTGTTGACATTACACTGAGAAGAGTTATCGATCATACAAAAATATTCGAATGCAGAATGGAGGATCCACACCTTTGAATATTTGTAATCTGACTCTGAGGCACCATCATTGCATCATAACGTTTCAAGCCACTAACCACAAACATAACCGACTCCATTATATTTTTCCCCGACCTACATATACATAACATAGCTATTCACAAAGTACGGTGGTAGGTACCTACCTACTTTAAAATATGAATAGCATTTTTATCTGATTTCCTCTAAATAGGTTGCTAGAGTTCCTAAAGCTTAAAAAACTTATCAAATATTTCTTCCTAGCTCTGTTTCCAATTTTTCCGTATTTGGGGTTAGCAACACACGATTTGAATGTTTGTTGCAGATATTGCAAACCACCCTAAACGATCAAATGTAATGTGTAATGTCAGGTGTAATGCCAAAAAACTATATTTGTTGCCCGCGGTTCCACCCACGCCACCTTCGATTTTGCTCTGCAACAAATCCACATTATCATTGTGTGATAATAATGGACTTTATCTCGTAAGTTTAACGATATTCTAACAAATACAGTTTTCGGTTTAAATGTTCTTTTATTGTATCAAGAAATTACAGAATTTCACTTAAAATATGGACAAGTTTGATACTGGTATGGGGGACTTCAAAATTAGACCCGTCTGAGTTTCACAAATACTATAATTGCCAAACCGGTTAAAATACATATTACAAGAAAGCTTTAAATAGAAGTCAGTAATATTCGTTTATGGCTAAAATACCTATATATATAATTGTGTAGTTAACTTGAGATTACGACCTTTTCGATCAGGAAGTATCGGATATGGTTAATGTGAATAAATTACGCATGCGCACTTAACAGTACTTCTTAATATTCATAGATGCAACAAACCGCATCAAAATTAGACATTCAAAATAATGAGGAGGCAAGATGAGAACACTGTTATATGACCTTACCTACATAGTGATTCTAGTAATAGTATAATGAATCACACTATAAAAAAAACTATAAAAATATACACAGGGAGTTCTCGTTGGAACAAATCGCCTATATAGAAGGATTTGCAGATTAAATAAAATATTGCTAGGCGCATGACAGTTTTATGACTGTCATTTCTGTGGAATTTTACAGATACCCGCACGTCTTTCTTCTGTTTCAATAAGAGCTCAGGCAATTTCTACAGATGTCTTATCCGTTCTACCAAGAAGCATTCCCACATACATGCGTTCACAAATCTTTAGTACCGAAAAAAAATCTCTATGACATTGTATCTATAACATATTTCGTAAACTTCTGTATTTAACGACTTCAAAAGGTGGAAGTTCTCAATTCGGTTATATATTTTTTTATACAAAATATACTTACCCTCAAATTTATAGAAAGTTATAATCGATAGTGAAGCCATTATAACGCATTTTCCTCTGAATAATTCGTCATAATACCATTATAATTATCAATAATTTTGGGGGTTATTATAAAAATTTTAAAAACGCATATTACCTATTCCCATAGTAAATTATATTCCTTAACCATATATTTCTCTCACAAACTCGCACAACCTGTATAATAGCCATGATGAATACGGACAGTAACGGTGACAGTAAAAGTTAAGGTCATCGCTTGGTCAAAAGTTCATTATGTTGAATATCCATCGGAATTAAGTACCTTGTGGTTAATTTATCATTACAGTATGATCGTTTATCCGTTTAGATACATGGAACACATGAGATAATTGATATTTTATTAATAAACCGTTTTATAATTATTGCTTATTCATTGGTCTATGTTCAATATTTAAAACTGAATTACAGGTTACAACGTATTTATGAAATGTAGTATGTAGGTAAGTAAGTTAAGTAGTGTAAGCACTTTATTGTAAGCTCGAGCTTAATTTTTTCTTCGTTCGATTAGTAGGTACCGAACGTTTTTATATATCTACATATTTTAGAGTATACTATAAATTGTGATGCGAAACGAGTCGTAAAGTATACTTAGTTTTGTATATCATGACATTTGATTGGTGAATTGACATTTTGTATTTTTTTTAAATTAAGTTAGGTATATTAATAAAGTTACTCCTGTATTTAAACAAAAAGGTATAGCCGTGATAAAAAGGTAACTTATTATATGGTTTCCAATAAAGGAACTCTAATGTATTTTTGATGTAGAAAGCGCATGGTTGGCAACCAAATAAAGTCATGGAAACAATGTGTTTGGGATTATCTGAATGTAAAATAACCACGTCACAGCACAACAATGTAACCTATTTTCCTCGGTTAACTCATATGAAGGCAATCGGCTCTATAATTGTCACACATTTCATTTCGCGACCCTCGAAATGTGATGGAAATAGTTTTAAAGTACATTTATGTTTACGTTTTCTGGAAATAATATAAATTGTGTCCATTGACTTTTTTTTTTTTTTTTTTTTATTACTACTACACCTTATGAACGGGCGATACATACCTATTTTTATTTATCATTTTGCTTCATTACATTGTTACCCAGCGAACTCCGTTAATAATTGTTATGTTACAATGTTTTGACGTAATGTAACATACATTAAATTTCGACATATATTTCAATGCTACTTTTGTAGAAGAGAAAATAAAGCTTATAAATATTGTATTCTTATTATGTAAAAAAATAAAACATATACCTACCGAATAAAGGTAAAGTTTTATGACATATAATTACTCCGTACTATATGAATATATTTATAGCTGTTACTATATATATATATATATAGTTACTCAAGGTAGGCTTAAGTACAATATACACTTCACAGAAGCAGGAAAGGCTCTGAATCTAAGATGCATAGTAATAGGCACAAAATGCTATCCAAAAAATAAACCAATAACACAATGTTACTGGTGGTAGGCTTCGGCCGTGGCTAGTCACCACCCACTGAACAAAGCCATGTCGCCAAGCGGCCTAGCCGTGTTCCGGCATGATGTTCGGTGTTGCCATTCATGGATGGCGGGTCAGATCAGCTGCGCTGTATGTGCCTAGTGAATGTAGCGTCTCGATCTACTGCCGCCTTCCTACCTAGGCAAGTATGCTCCATCGTAGATCTCATCATCACTTACCATCAGGTGAGATCGAGATCAAATACTTGCCTATAATGAAATAATAATAATAACAAGATCTCTGCTGATGAAACATGTTGAATGAGATGATAGACTGGTGTAGTGGTAGGTATTAAATCTAAAAAAAACTGAAAGTCCTTGTCCTTTACAAATATTTTTCTTGGATACTCTCACAAACACTTGTCGCTTAAATATTATTTTTACCCGACTGCGGAGAGTAGGTAATGTGTTTAACATCAACTGAATGGTTGTTCCTTCGTAGCGATTTTGATGATTCTTACGTCAATCGATTTGTCTTACTTGCGAGTGTCACTAAAGACAATACAATAATAAAAAAATAAAATGGCGACAACCAGACGCCGAATTCTGAAAAATAAATAAAATAATGTCGACGAACTATGTTAAGTAGGGTATCATTGAATCGGTATTTGAAAATCGTCTTTAGGGTTGTCTCACCATTTTTCATTTTAAACAACCATTTAGGATCTGTAATGATTTTCAATAGGTACCTACTTATAATAAATCTGTTATAAAGTGTTTATATAAGCGCATAATACGAGTTATAAACGTAAAAAATAATCGTCATTTCGTCATTCAACCTGATAATTTAATATAGTCAGGTACCGCCTTATAGTCCTAGCTGAATGTTTAAAATAAAATAGTCAATTTAAAAAATCTAAATACCCGACTGCGTATAAAAGTGAACTTTATATTAAAAACTGTAAAGAACGAACCAAGCCCAGCTGTCAGTTTAACAGTCGGGACCCATTACATTTTTTTATTTAAAGTTCACATTTAACGTAGTCGGGTTCTTTGTTTTTTTTTTAATATTAATATAATTACAGTGGCAATGTTTTGTAAATATTATATTGAAAACGCTCCAAAATATAGTAATCATGTCGTACACGAAAGAATAATTTTTTGAATAGCAATACGAAGGCTATGTTTGTTCACGTATATACCTTAATTAGGAACTACCTGTATTAGTAATTATATAATGACGCTTAATTATATGAACATTACCTTCATTAATTATGATTATACATCAGATACTTTATGATACGACGCAAGGCACGTGATATAAAAGAAAACATCCATGTTTAAATAACCCCATTAAATCATTCAATTTTAAGTGCTCATAATAAAATCAACAAGGTACTAAAATTATATTTACTAATTTAATTTCATTAAGTACCTGTAATATTTGTATACTCCATCACTACGCAAAAAAGTTATGTTTGTTATGATGGTATCTTATAAGGGATATTTATATTTGGATCGGGGGGTCAAGCTCTGGACCAGATACATTCGTGAGTACCTATGTATAAAATACAATCGAATTAAGAACCTCATTCCTTTTTTTGGAGTCGGTTAAAAACGGTGGGGTCTATATAAGGCATGTCTTCCCACGGCCTTGATAGGACGTCTGGATGCACAGCTCATAAATTACATCAATAATTAATTGATTAATGCCAGGCGTAATGGAGATCAATTTCATATAAAAAAGAATAGCATATTATCAAAATAATAATAGAAGCTTCAAAGTTTTCTATCTGAATGTTGTGAGCTTCAAAACGTTATCAATTTCCATTCCTTTTTGTGACTATCTATACTACTATACAAATAATCAATAATAAACATGTTTGATAAGTAGGTACTCGTACCTATATTCAAAGCAAATCAAAGTATGTCTCATCAGGAAGATCAATAAAGTTTATTATTTATTGTCGTTAATATTAAGTTATTGGCTATTGACAAGTAGTGTTTCGTAATTACACGCATATTTATAAGCTTGACCTGTTCAAGTGTTATGTTATATGTAATATGTATTTTTATAGCATAACTTACGGCCCACCGCTGGGCAAAGAACCCCATTTTGTATGTGTACAGGTGCCGTCGAGGGATTCTTTAGGGTGGCCTTACTTGTGACCCAGGTGATTAATTTGGAATTAAAACGGAGGGCTTACGACTCTCGCTCAAATTAACTTATACCTAAATTGAAGGCGCTTTAATGAAATTCTCCTAAAAAACGCTTGCATAGTTACCATTGCCTAGTATAATATCGATAAAACCTCAGGGTTATTTTATTTTACCAAAATCGCTTCTTCTATGCTTTTAATTGTTCATTAAAAAATATAAATCGGCCAAATAAGCATGGACAGGAAAGCTACATAGGTAATGTTCCCATATAAGTAATGTATTTTCTTGGTAAGTACCGTCACAGGGTAAACACAATCGGCGCCAGCGACAGACCAGACGATTGCAAAAATGTGTGAATTGGCTCAATTATCGAAATGGTAGCTTTCCAGTTAGCTCTTTATATACAGGGTGTATGTGGCTTTGCAACGAAAACGGACACCATTGATTCAACTCATAATTCCGAACTGCACAGAGTTGAAATTTCTTGTCGATGTTTTAATTCATTATATTTTTTTTTAGTATTCTTAAATTGATTTCAGCATAAAATCATAATTAAAGTCTATCTCAACGTAATTTTTGAATAAAACAAAACATTATTATTAATTCAGACCTAAAATTTAATTGTAAATTAAAACTCGATACACTGGAGTGCATTCGTCACTCGCACGCGTCGGGTATCGTGTGAAGCTCTAGTGTTGTGATCACGCTGTGTACGATACATTCCGCGTTCAAATTTTGTAACAAATTTTATAACCTATGACTTTCGACATAAATAATTTCTATCATTTTATTATAACCATAAAGAATAACCTTTGCCCTAAGTTTTCTTTACCATGCCCCTTACACCCTGTATACACTTATACTTTATTTATAGAATTAAATATGGATAAGTGTTAATGAGAGTAGGTGGTGAACACTTTGCATGTTGTAAAATAAGAATTAACACTTCAGTGCAAGGAAATAATAATTTTAATGAGAGAAAACAAATATTTTATTGCTAAATATTTTTTCGTGATCAATAAAACATGAATACAATCATAAATAACATTTTTTTGTTTAAAATAAACGTACAAAGTTACGTCCGAAAAAATATATAACCTATTAAAAAGGTTGTAATAAAACAAATCGTTTTTGCGATTTTAAAATATGTTGTTGTTCGTGTTCAATAATAATATCGACAAGTCATCGCGTCTGGCAAACGCTGTTATATGGACATCGAATGCGAAATGGAAATATGTGATTGGTATCGCACTTAATAAAATAAACTTATCTTAACGGTTTTATTCTAATTGTTTGGTTTAGAACTTTAGATATATATATATTTTTTTTTTTACATTATAGGTAAGTATTTGATCTCGATCTCACCTGATGGTAAGTGACGATGAGATCTACGATGGAGCATACTTGCCTAGGTAGGAAGGCGGCAGTAGATCGAGACGCTACATTCATTAGGCACATGCAGCGCAACTGATCTGACTCGCCATCCATGAATGGCAACACCGAACATCATGCCGGAACACGGCTAGGCCGCTTGGCGACATGGCTTTGGTCAGTGGGTGGTGACTAGCCACGGCCGAAGCCTACTACCAGTACAAGATATACAAGATGATACGAAGGATGAGCAATCGTTGGGGTGTTGGACCTTAAAAACTTCTCCAGTAGCTAGTTCAAAGTTCTGTACAGAATTTTAGATCACCTTTATATCTTTGAGTCACACAGATAATAAAAAAAAAAGTAAAACACAAAACATAACCTATACAGAAAAAATAAAGTCACACCTGTGAATTAAAAAATCAAATTAAAATGTCGTTTAACATAATGATTTGTAATAACATCTAATTGCGTCTCGTATCTTTTATAGACCCTTCGCGACACATTGGCAATATCAATAAAAAATTATAGTTTGACAATGTAACTATATTTATGTTGGTTTAAGTGGCTGCTGATTAAAACTATTTGTTATTTAATTTTAAATAGATTTTTGATTTATAACCCAAACAGAGGTGTCCAAAGCAGGAAACGTTTCAATGGTCACCTCTTGGAGACAACAGATCTATAGCTATGATTAAGGGTCTTCTCAACTTTCAGGGTCGTTATCGACAAATGAGGAAAACAATTCCTCAGATGTGTCAAGGCTTTACGTGTATAATGTAATTTTTACGACCACAAGCTGCTGCACAGTGGTGTAAAGTTCGCACCAACACTGCGCTAATAAAAGTTGCAATAACCTGATCTAGTAAATAATTCATTAACTTACGTAACAAAAATACCAACTCACGTTGAAATAAAGCGATAATTTTTTATCTATTAAATGACAAGTCATAAAATGAGAATTCTTATTAATGATCGAAGCAAAAGCATTAAGACTGAAGTGCAATTTATAGTTTTTTTTTGGAATATTTATAATTCTGTCGTCTGTCGTTAAGACGTGTAAGCAAGTGTGTATAGTTAACTGATAAATCACCGTTTGGTCACAACCTTTGACCCACTGCGCCCACGATGTCACCTCATAGAAGCGGGTAGCACTGTGAGTACGAAGGTTACGCCATTATCGACATGATATCAACACTATTTAGTTTTTATCAATCTACTGAACTGCTCATATCGTGTCTTTAACTAGTGTAGGAAGGAAGTCATCTAAGCTCGGTTTCAGAAACTGTGATATTTTTGTTTAACATCCATATTTGTATGTGAGTGTTCCATAAATTATACCATATAAGTTGAGGTACGTACGTAAAAATAATTTGATTTTGGTATCAATTGATCGTTAAAACTAATTTGCAAAAGGATTGTGCGTGGGAACATGACAGTGAATACAATTTATATTTCATTACTTTTAACTTTTTTGTTAGTTTTGGAATATAAATTAGATTAGTCTTAAAAGTGTACCATAAAAAATAAAAGTCAGCTTATTAACATAAAACAACATCTACATTTATATCGAACAAAAGATTTAGCAATTCGCAATAAAAAATTGTTTGTTTTTTAAAAAGAAAAGTAGAAAACACACATGGATAAGTAATACAACATAATATACATAAGGTCATATAAAAAATCTATGGTTACTATAATGATTAGCGCAAGTACTTACTGTACCCCGTCTCAAACAATGACACCTGGACGTCAACCACCTCAATCCTCCCATGACCATGGTTGCTATAAAACAGCCGAAACGTCGGGAACGTAAAAAACAAATAATAAACGCGAAAAAATCCTTAAGATTAGTTTTATTTCAATACTTACTATATCGTTAGCAAAAGATTTTTAAAAAAGTGACGCTGAAATTAACTACGGAAAATGCGAAACTGTTTCATTTGTAGGTTACTACCGTAGTTAGGTACCTACTTGAATTAGTGTTAATGAGTCGAAGTAATAAGGCATTTTAAATCGAATACCTGAGTAACGTACCAAGTAGTAAGATTATAAGTACCTTATCTCGGATTCTAAGTAGCGAGTACTTAAATTTCGAAGACAGAAGAAAGCACGACTGTCGGTACATTTAAATTTCTCGGTATTTGATTGACGACCCCAATTCTTTTTCCTCCAGTGCATTTTTTGCCGTGAATCATTATGCATTACGATTCACTGAATTTAAAGAAGGCAAAATATTTCAAAAGGCAATTATGTTCATTAAATTAAAAATGTCTTAGAGTATTTAGTGTAGGTACAATTGGGGATATTGCAATTTCGATAAATTAAAAACAATCAAAGTATGATATACACTTATCATCAAAATGATTGATAAATAATTCACATGACATTTTGACTGTACTCCTATAATATCTATAGCGTGTCAATACGCTCATTATATGGTAATATTTGCGCATAATGAATATAATCATATTATATTATCCATAATATGTCGGTCATCGATGTTTCAATGACTCACGATCTATTCATAACAAACAGAGAAAGTGAAAGAATGTAAGTTATCTAAAGTGTCATATCATGTGACAAGAGAACATAAAGGCTTAGCTATTGTACAGCGAAAATAGAAAGTACTTACTTCTTAGAAATAATCTCAGTGGGTAGGTACATTATATTATTTGAATCTTGTGAACCGTAGATGGGTAAGAATCACCGAACAACAGCAAGTAGATACGGATAAAATATTTTTGTTATGATTTCATATTGATACAACAAAATATCACTTAACCCTTGTGGGTGTATCAGGTATATGTGTTACTGTTTAGAGCAGAGGTAACTAAGCTATAGTAAGTATATTATATAATAATAATGTATTATCACACTTATTTACCAATTGTGTAGGCAGAGGCACACTGACTATTAAACCACATTTCACTAATACTTTTAGGAAAGAACCGTATAGTGTTGAAGTAGACCGAACCTTCTGTCTTATTCTTTAATTTCTAATGCGTAAGATACTTCAAACATTGCTTTTTTACCAGACCACGAGACCAAATTTTACCACAGTCACACAGCTTCTCCTTTCTTTAGAAATGCTTTTGAAATCTAGAATAAGGAAACTGGGGAATCTTTATAGCTAAGCAAATAAAATCTGTTAATTAAAACACCACGTTCGTTTCTTGGTATTCAACGTGCTAACCCAGAAAAATATTTTTATACGCTGTTGAATCAGTCACGTGGTAATATTATACCAGCCGAACCTTATGATGACAGAATTGTTCCATAAATTTTGCCAATTTTATAGCTACAAACAAAAAAAAAGATGGAAAATCACCGCTTACATACCGGGATAATTTACGACACATCGACTCACCAAAACTTTATGTTTTGATTCATTTATATACCGCTTCTGCGTACCCGCCTATAAAACGAAAATAGGCATTGATTTAATTTGTTTAAAGAAATTAATGTATTAAACTCGCTAAAATACACATAAAAATACTCACAAATTGACACTAAAACATCATAATATCATTTCATGAGGGTCACAAAATTTATACATTTTGTAACGATTCGGTCAATGTTATAGCACAAGCCTAATGTAGACCAGTATTTTTTTTTGCGCGCACCATTGAAAGACCTCAAGACACTGTGAGCAGTTTCTCCGTAGATCGGACCGCAAGCAACAACTAAATATGAGGGTACTCCAGTTCAAACTATGACACTAGGATGTCAACCACCTCAGTCTTCCCGTGACCATGGTTGCTGTAAAGCAGCTGAAACGTTTGGAACGTAAAAAACTAATAATAAACACGATAAAATCCGTAAGATTAGTTTTATTTCAATGTGTAGTATTCGCGTAAATATAAGAAATCAATACGATTTTTTATAATGTTTGATTAATTTACGTCTAAATAAAACTGTTTCATTTAATTACTTACATATATGCTTATCATTTACTATAATTAATTCGTCAAACTGAATGAATTAAACACACATATATGGACATGATTACAACACAGATTACCGAGTAATAAGTTTTACTACTTATAGCATTTATAATGAGTTGCTTAACTGACATTTCACTGACACTTGTGTACCTATATATAATGTATTTAAAACAATATCAATAAAAAACCTCTAGACGTGCAGCCAAAAGTAAATTGGTCGTTATTAAAGTGATTCTAAGCTAATGTTAAAGTTTACAGCACGTACCTAACATCGTGACTTGTAATGACTTGTAATGAATCTATCTAACTGATATGTCGTGGAGACAAAACATACTTAGGTACTCTATCTTTTTTTATTTATTGAAATCAGTGTGACCAAACCTATCAAAATGTTCATGTATGTTCATGCTCTACTATCATAGCATGCGTTTCGAGTCGTTCCCGTTTTAATTGAAACGATTTAAATTATCATCATGTTTCACTGGTAAAACATCTGAGATAAGCTATCGTTACATCGTTTTTATTGTTGCAAAGAGTACTCTTTGCTGTATATTTTTATATCATTTACCTTACATATTTTTTGCACAATTCTTCGGAGACTAGTATAAATTGAATTCAGAACACGCATTTCCAACGATCTAATGTCACCTAAAGTTGTTATTATGTTCGAACCAGACAGCATGTTCGAATCACAAAGCTTGACTCATAATTAACATCAAAATTTCCCATAACTCATTCATCCAAAGCAATTTAGCGTCGACTTTTAGAATAGATACCTACCTACGATTGAATTCAACATGTTTTGGATTGATTAAAGCCGCGGCTTTAATGAATGGAGGTAAGGGTAAATGGCACAAGGAATTTTGCTTTTACAAATTTATACGTCAATTAACTTCTACGAAATGCGACATACATTCATAATTATTGTCGGTATGCCTAAATAGGACAGTGGTTACCACAGATCACGAGAGATATGCCGTGCGGTTCAAAATGTATGGGAACTCGCTGCCTCCGCTTTGTTCCCCACCACTCTCTAAAACCAACCAATACGAAGTCTCTTCGGTGCGTGCTGCGTCGCCGCCGTATACAGCGGCCGTACCACGCGACGCACCAGTTTATTCAAAGTATCGTTAGACGATCTATACATTGCCTCGTACATTCACTCAGTAGCGAACATAGGTGGTACTTAAAGAGCCATGTATTTTGTACAAAAATAAAAAAGTCGTTGTGCTACATGAAAACTAAAATAACATAATAAAGGCATTAAATATTTTTTGATTTGTTGTTTTTAATGATTTTAAAGACGAATAAATAAAATACTTAATTCTGGCTGGTGAAATGAGATTCCATCTTTCGCGTAGTTCACTTTGCTGCTAGTATTTTTGCATACAAACACGGAACAACCCGGCATTTTGAAAAAAACTAGAGCACCGGCACCGACGTGCAGTTGCAGTGGACTGACGGCGAAAATTGTAGGTTAGCCAAATGTACGCTAACTTTGTGCGCAAGCCCACCGCTTTCATAACATATCTCCTCTAATATATCTGTGGTGGTTACGGACAACAAGTTCATGAAGGTGCCGATAATTAATTATTCAGCGTGCCCTATATTCCTTCTTCGCAATAAAAATGTTTACCTATGATTCACATACTGAAGCAGATCATAATGCCACGTAATATACCACCTACACTCAAATTTGGCAAACATATACCCATCATTTACAACCATGATTATCACTTCGCTAAACAGTGAAGGAATACATTGTGAGAAAACGTGCATGTCTGAAAGAACGCCTCGAAATAAGTGTTAAATCCGCCAACTGGCATCGGGCGTGCATGGTGGACTATGAGCTAATCCCCATCACATTGAAGGGAGGCTCGAGCCCGCAGTGGGACATTAAAGGACTATTATTATTATTTAAATGCATACACATGTCGCGTAGTACCTATACCCAAATTATGCACACATTCAATCCTTGCCTTGCGAGCTTAACTTAAAGCAATCGTAAGTGGCAGGGTTCGCATGTGAAATTTGGTCTTGGTATATTGTTTAGTCCTTGCTTCGACCGCACCAATGAATACACAGTAGTGACGCTCTTAATCTTAAAACTCATTAATGTGTGGTCATTCATTTAATTGTGACCATGTCAAGACTATTTCCTTTGACAAGACGATTCATTTGGTTACCTAATAAATTTCTAACAGGAACATTAATGAAGTGAACGCTATGAAGATAACAGTAATCTGCCGAGATTAATCAACTCCTCGAATCACGAACAACGATCTAAAATCACGTCATTAATTTATTATGCAGGTGTTGCCTTTTCCTTTTGATTTTTTTATTCTAGAAACACATAAATTTTCTCCGAGAACGACCAACGACGTTCATTATTCAAAATCTTAATAATAATAATTAATTATTATGAGACAATTATTTTACGTTAATTCACAATGCCACGATAGCAGGATGTGTACATATGATCGTTCAAGCACAAACTTTGAAAGAACAAATATGGCCGCAGCGGTATTACGAGTATTTACTAGTAATGTAATGTATAAGTATTTTATAAAAAAAGGGTAACGATCGTTTATCATCTTTACATGTAAATAATAAAGTCTACAATTGTTTACCTGCACTTGAATGATCTGACGGAGTAACGTGCATATATACGTATTATAGGGGTCCATACGTCCATCGAAATCCTTAAGAAGGTTAATATTGACTGTGAGCAAGTAGTTGGTTGAGTTAGTTCACTGCGGTTAAATAAATATGTTGATATAGCTATGTTTGTTAATTAGCTAGCGAAGGCACCGAGCATACGAATTAATTACCACTGACTATCGTTTAACTCTAAATGCTTTGGAAAACGTTTATTCTAGCACTTCAAAGCTGGTTTCCACACGGATGTCCATTTTATTTACATACCTATTCCCGAAGACTAATCTTTTTTGTTAATCTGAACTATCTACAATTCGTTATAGCATCTATTATACCTAGTATTATTTTAATAAAAAAAAAACATCTGATATACCTAAATTATCTGATGCTATAAAAAGTATAAATCATAGTCGTGTGATGAACTTGAATGCACCAGAATTCTTATTAATATTTTCATTCAGTAACAATAGTTTTTTTAAGCAGAAGTTTACATTCAGAAACTGTATTGTCTAAAGTCCCCTGTTACGACAATGCATTTGCACAATCCTATCACGTGCACATACATCTGTGTTTGATATTCATACCCCGATACATGCGCTAGCGCAGCCGACGCTTTGTCTGCCAGCACAAACTTATACTTCGCCGTCAGAAAGTTGCTTGTCTATAGTCCCGCATACACTGACATAAAATAAAAACGTGAAACTTAAAATCCACACTCATTGTTCATTTCGATATTTATTTGTAATGATTTTAGAACGGTACTTTATAGTGTAAAGAAAGTAAAAGTAATACTTAATAATGCGCTATGATGGTCCAATTGCTCTAGATTTAAGCTGTCCTTGTGAAGATATATTGTGACAAATTATTCCTGCGTACAAAATCATGATAATTGATTCAATAATATTTATTTTTAAATATTATTAACCCATATTAACGAGACAAATTTCATTATAGGCGTCAAATAAGGCTAAACATAGCTTACGGAAAGTGATCATGCAACATTTTACTTATCGTGTTAAAATGATTATGGGATGGTAGACTATACCGTTTTCTCTGGTTTATTTAATGATATTAATATGGCTATTTATTTAAAGGTCAAACGAACTGGCTCTGACTTTCAAGATGAGTTCCACAGAATTTTATGGGTTACTGCTATCAAAGATATAACGTATACGTGACGGCTTTAACGTACCTACAGATAATATTATCTGCATTATTACATGTAAAGTTTATAATTTTAATTAAAAATGTTTGCTTATTATGCGGCTGCGTACCAAAGTTCCGGAATTAATGTTTGCAATTGTATTATATCTGTTGCATACAGTGATTTTGATGTATTATAGCAAACTCTCCAGTGGGTGAAGTGATACGATATTAAAATGATAAGCATAATGCTTTTCATACAGTAGGTAATGATCAATGATATTTCGCTGATGATGTGTGAATAATACTCTGTAGGTAGGTATTATTTTTGCGTATAAATTTAAGATCATAAGTCTGATGAGGCGCCTCAAGGTGTGATTATTATCTGAGATGTTTCTTATGTAGCTGTTATCTAACGAGTTTTGGATAATTTTGCATACCTATAAAATATATTATGTTTGTTTATAGATCAAAATGATAAGCATTTTGAAATGCATTTTATGGAGACGTATTTAATATCAATACACGCTCTGATATCTGTATAAAGTTTTATTTTTACATTTGTCAAAGTTTAGATGTAAAAATTAGTGAGAATTTTCAGGTATGGTAATAGTGTCTAGGATGAATTGGTATTTAAAAGAATTTGATGTCTAGGTCTACACAAATCATCGTTGCTTTTTTTGTGCTGGTTTTTGAAAGTGTTGTTTGCGACACTCCATCGGTTTTATTTAATTCGCCTCTGTGTATGTATTTTAACAACATAAGTTGTGCGACACTACATTATCGTCATCATTCAAAATTCAAATAATTAACATATGAATACATATTGAATATGAGTAGGTATATAGCAGATTCATTATCGATCAAGGTCGAGAAAGTCCACTGCCAAGGTCCAAGCAATTGAGGATACTTAGAATTGCAAATTTATGTCTGCCTCTAGTAAATTGTCACTCAATCCGCAAAAAACTAGCTTGCTAGTTTTTTTTTTTATATTTGCATAGTATAATATATTAAAAATATTGCTTAATAGGTATCCATGACCTATCAATACACACTGTAGCTGTAGCCCTTAACTCGCAATTGTTGTTAAAGGTGTACACACCATCACTACTTTCACTTTTACTTTGACTTTGACTTGAAACAAAGTCGTGTTGACTTTGTTTTTTATATATAGATTAGTTAGGATATTACAATAAGGCGTCATAATATACGGATTTATTGGGTTAGGACATTTAACAATTAACCATTTTCTTGAGGTATAGTTTTATAACGATATCAAATCTTTAAAATTGAAATCGTAGCTCAACCACGAGTAAAGTTGGACTGAACCATTTTGTGTATATTGAATGGATATGAACAGCATCCATTCAAATATCACGTTTACTGAACTCATTAATATGCTAATACATCAATATTACTGACATTAATTAGTTATTTCTCAAACTGATTCTATCATCTATCACTTATATATAATAACATACGTACCTAATATAAATCGTTTACTAAAATGAGAAAAAAAATTGCTGTCAATTAAAAAGAAAAGACTTGAATCATTGTGATATCTATTACCGCAGGTGTCATAGGATGGTGAGTCTCAGACAAATTGACCTTTTCTTTTATCAGTTCACAAGCATTCCCCACGACTATGTGCTCCTGGAAAATACATTATCATACCTTCGAGATTGAATTGGGACTTGAGAACCTTTCAGCGACCGACTAGAAGACAAAAAATTTTAGAAACCTACTCAGTTTTTATTAAATTTAATACACACTTACCTACGCATAGTAACTAAACAAATTCTGCGTTTAATATCTAAGGTTTTAATCAAATAATAATGATCCAAATCTAAGTAGCGTCTCGTAAAATAAAAGTCAATAAAATTAAAAGCATTAATATGCAAATAGTAGAGCACTGAACAGAAATTCACCACAGGTGATAAACCGGTATCGTTGGTATCAGACAGGTCGTCACCTCGCAGGTTTTCATCGGTATTAGCTCTAATTAACGACTTTTTGTCGAAATGTCATTAGCCCAACCGTAATGCTACCTTTTAAGGAAATTATAGCAATCAAGTGTCATAAATATAAAATTAATTTAATCGCATAGTATTCCTTAACGAATCCATAGCCATTTCTCGCAATGGGGCCATCAAATTAGATATATTCCAATAAATTAAATAGATAATTGATAAATTGTTATGTGACGTGACGTGATATGACATAAAATATGAGAAATACCAATTCTATAAAACATTAACACAACAAATTAAGCAGTATGTAAACCTAAGTAAATACTTTATATAAAAACAAATATTTCAAATTATAGTATTCTTTCTCGAAACAAAATTGAATAACTTTCAGCATAAAAAGGTTCTTTCCTTGTTTTTAGCTGCGTATAATTTCACCTAAAGACCACTTCCGTTTCGACCAATATCTGTCAACATATTTCCACGTTTGGGTCGAACACATCACAAGAACTCGATTTCATTGACGATCACAGTGTTCAGCATAATGTGTTTTAAATTATTATTGCAGATAAAAAGTAGCCGGCCGATGTTCGTGTAACCTTTCTTTATTTTGTAACTGAAGTCACTACACGATCGATAAATAGATTGACTCGGGTATTGTTTACAAGTTAAATTTAAAAAAAATTGGTCATATTAAACTGGCTACAAAATATACATTGATAAAATATATGAATTAAGTATGTTACATTTTATTTCGGTAGTGCAAATTAAGGAATAATTATTATACGCGGAGCGTGTGCGGTAGCGGCGGCGGCGGCGGCGCGGGTGGCGATGTGCAGACGTGCGCCGACGCAGCGGACGCCCGGCGTCGCTCCGTCTCCATGGTAACGTAGCGTGGGGTACATAAGCGTTCGCGCGGCGGCTTGCCGCATAGATCGCTAAAGCCTGGAGAGCGCGCAGCACGTCGTGCAGCGGATCACCGGGAAATATCAACAAGTTTGAAGTTTCGTAAATTATAAGTGAAGTCCTTTAGTTACGAATCTCAACTTTCAGCGTGTAATTTTTCAGTTTAAAAGTGTTTGTGAAATAACTTTATAAGACAAGATGATGTCCTTAGTGTTGTTTGTTTTGGGAGGTCTTCTCGCAACGACAGAAGGGAACTGTGGTGCAGGAAAGAAATTAATGCGTAAGTTTGACTTTATTAAATTATTTCTTAATACTCATTATTAATTAAGCAGTTATAATTTAAAATACTTAAAAGTTAAATGTAATCGTTACTATCCTTTTTAAATAACATCAACATGCGAACATGAATTCAATTTCTTGCCACTTTGCAATTATTATGTAATTCTCTAATTATTATAACGATCAATATTTTAAAAATATTATTTTAAAAATAATATATTTATCTTCATTGGTAGGACCATGATTGCAATCTATATTGAATCCATTAAAACGTAAAAGCATAAGAATAACATAAAAAGTCAAATGTCCGTAATTCTAGCAAAAAGACATAAATTCTCTCGCCGCCACCCAGTCTAGATTTTGTGAACGAGTTTTCATCCAAAAGACGCTCCGATTTACATACTCGTATGGATCGGGGTCGTAAAATTTTATTGACTCAGACACCTGTATAGCACGCACCGGTCTTATAAATCAGATAAATCCAACGGATTATGAAATCACCAAGAATAATATTTTTACCTTATAAACTGAATTAGGATAACACTCGTATTGAACACAAATAATTGTAGATATATTTTTTTTTTCAATATATATTAAGGGTTTGTTTCAATGGATGATGTTTTGTTTTAGGATCTGGAGGATTGTCGGCGTATGAGAAGCAAGCAATCGTCGACGCGCACAATCGTCTCAGGCAATCCGTTGCCCTGGGGCAGGTCTCCAGCCAACCACCCGCGGCGAACATGATGGAAATGGTGTGTTTGTAATTCATGTACCTACTTGATAATCAATTATTTAAAAAAAAAAATTCTTCGAATGCCTTCGAATGCTTCATGACATTATACTACACTATATATTATTAATCATAACATTAATGCGTCATGATTATAAAATAAAAACACATTAAAAATTAATTAATGATTATAGTGACTTAATCCAAATTTATTATCCAATAAAGATTGGAACTTCTTATTTTTTAAAGTTTATTCTATACTGGTCTGTGATTCAATCGATCGCGAGACTCGAAAGATCTGACGCAAATCCGCATAGAGACGTTGTTGAAATTGTATTAAAAAAAACTGTTTAGCTCTCATTGCACAAACTAAATTGGCAATTCTATTTTATTCTACAGGTATGGGACGATGAGCTGGCCGCAGGCGCCCAGCACTGGTCCGATCAGTGCATCACTGCACATGACCGTCTCTCCCAGCGCTACGACGGCCGCTTCCCCGTGGGTCAGAACCTCGCCGCCACTTGGACAACTCGCCCACCAAGCCAATCTGCCGACTCCGAGCCGGACTTCATGAAGCAAATCAATGCCTGGTACGACGAGGTCAGAATCTATGGCTTCAAGCCCATCAGTGGAGGACATGGCACTGGACATTACTCTCAGGTAAGATAAATAATAACACGTACAATTCTATAAGAGAAAATAGATTGCTTGTTTCGTACCACGAATTCAGCACCGTCAAGTTATTTGATTTCAAAATGTTAATGTTGGATTTTTGTTATAGTTGGTTTGGAGCGAGACATCTCATGTAGGCTGCGGTTACACTTTCTATTACGACCCTACCCGAGGCTACACTAAGCTTTACGTCTGCAACTACGGTCCCGGCGGCAACGTCATCGGATCCAAACCCTACGAGAAGGGATACCCATCTTGCAGCAGCTATGGTCTCACGGAATCGAGCAAATACTCTGGCCTCTGCTGTAAGTGTCACTACATCAGATTTATATTTTCATGCACAAATTTGTTTTTATACCTAATAGAACCATTCAGTTTCATTGAAAACAGCGTATTTGACTGTTTCATCACTTGCATCTCCTAAAGTGAACACGGAATATTTGTGTATTGCATTAACTCGACTACCATTTTTGATGCACTCTTAGGCGCCATTCTAATTTGCATCCACATTACTTATTTGATGTTTATGTTTATTGCAGCGGCCAGCTACACGGCTACTTCATCATACCAGTCGGCTGACAACACCAACAGCTATATATCGAACGTCATCCCCGACAGCACCGGCCCCGACACCCAGGGCTACAACTACCAGTACAACCAGTTCTACAAACAGTACAACAACCAGTATCAGTACCAATACCAGCAACAGCAATCCGACAACTACTACCAAACACAGAGCTCGACCTTCAGGCCACTCCTCAACATCATCAAGACCGCGTCTAACCTCTTCAAGCCCAAGACCTCGGTCAGAATCGGCTCAGTATACGTATAGAACTACTTTGTCCCAAAGTACGGTTATAGCAGTATTGTTTGTAAGTATTGTGACAGTTGTGTTACTCGACTGATTGTTCGGAACTGCAGTTTGTGACGTTTCGGAACCATGTAGATAGTATTGTTATTCCTTGGTTTTACAAGGAACTTAAATAAGTTTGTCTTTTCTATAAATAAATAATAACTTCAACAAGTGTGAAGGTCTTGGTGAATTTATGTTTAAGTGGCGTTGCTGTCGAGATTGACCTTCTAGTATTAGCAGTGTGTTGTTATTTTGATAGATTTAAATACATATATTTATATTTTGAAATAAATATTTCCTTGTACTAATATTTTCTTTTATTATATAAATCGTGATGGCCACATCAAACAACGCGATAAGATGGTTTATCTTTATTCGCAACAAAAACACAACCTCAAAAGTTGCAAAAACGACCTGTCACGATGGATTGGGTTATTAGAATTTGTGAGACCTTCTCATGAGCCAAGCCTTACACATTTATTCGTTAACAGATAACAGTAAGCACGATTTCATTATTTTCATGAGGGCAATGAAACATCGATGAAATACGAAGCAGGATTTCAACGTGTTTAAATACTTCATTGACTAATATATCAAGGGTAAAAAGTGAACTTTGCTTTCACTACCTACATTAAAATTTATGTGAACAATTATCGATTAAGGATTTATCAACATGGTAAACAGGTTATCCCACCATGCCTGTGTGCATGAGATTAACTCCTATATTTTATACGCTTGGTAAAAAATCGAAAATATATGTAGAAAGTACGTAGTAAGATACAATAGACACTCATATCTATTACTTACTATTACTGTAAGATTGTTTATTAATTTCTTCTAAACGAAAACATAACTTTATTGAGAGACATTGAAACAACATGAAATGGTGTTATCACATCTTTCTATAAATACAGTTAAATACCCGGTCTTCGAACTTAGGTACTCTGTCATCATGAGTACATAATTGAGCATGCTTTTCTCATTTCTCGTCATTGTTTGAAACTGGTCTGAATGAATGCAAATACCCAAGATATTAGGTTGATTAAATTAACATAAGTAAATAAATACACCATCACGTCTGTAATTCAAAAAAACTAAATAACTAGAAATACTTTTCTATTATTTAACGCCGGTGCCAATCCAAATCTTCTAACGTTTTACTGTTGTTTGGACTTAAATTAGTAAGGATTCATATTACGAAAGGTTATTTTTCCTACATCTTGAAACACGTGTTTCTTCGCCAGGTACTTCTAAACTAATATTATAAAGAGGTAAAATTTGTTAGTTTGGATGTAGGGGGTGATCATTGGAACTACTGATCCGATTTAAAACATTCTGACACTTATAGAAAACTGCATTATCGTTAAGTATATAGGCTACATTTCGTAGAGCTACCGCGGGCGGAGCCGGGCCAGAAGCTATTTTATTATACACTGTTACACCTAAAACGTACAAATAAAACAAATAGTTTTCTATTTATTTAATATTATTTATATTCTGAGTCACGGTGTAGAGTCGACTAATTGAAATTCCAATCAAACAGCATATATTTATTATATGACGCTCTTGCGGGCTGATATCTGAAACGAAAATATAAAAAATCTGTTTGCGAGGGCCTTACGTAGAAAATTTTGTAATTCGGCACTACATTGCACCCCTACGACTACGAATTTATTTGTTTATATACCTACTTAGAATATCAACACGTACGAAGTTAACACCCTATACATATATATTTATAATAATAAATGGTATAATAATATGAAAGAGGTATATATGTATATAATTATGATTGTACAATATATTTAGGGGTTAACGAGTAGACCATAGAAATCATGTTTATATATAAATGTGATCGGTGCTACTATTGTGATTTATTTTTACTTTTATATATATATTTTATATTAAAATATAACCTGCCGATAAACCTCCCAAAATATTTCACACAATTATTTTTATAAATTATATTGAGGAAGCGGAAGAGCACGTGGCAAACAGCAATCTCTGCCTACACTCTTGTGATCGGTAGTACAAGCCTGAGTATATTTATGTTACCTAATTTATCCAATAGTAATGTAGTCGGGTATGTCCAAGCATAAGTTAACTGGAGGTCATATAAAACAAACTTAAACATTATGTAAACACCGATGATGTATGTTTTCATGTCCCTGACCCCGGCCGCCGACGCCAGGTCGGGGACGTTTCGTAAAACATTATACAAATACATAGGTGTTAAAACCAATATATTTCGATTCACACTCGCCTCTTATAGGATGGACGACGAACGCGTGTGGATGTTAGAAAATAATGCAAATAAAAGACATAGCACCTGGATCCCGAGAGGCACTCACCCGACAATGGATTGATACAATAAAAACACATTAGGATAGTGTTAATTTTAAAATCACATAACGTACGCCTAATTTGCGTGTTAAAGGAATAGGGTGTATAAAGAAATTTTAAAATGATCTATGTTTGGTTTTGAAAAGAATTATAATAATATCGCTGGACGAACAGAACAACTATACGGTCCAACACTAAGCAACGCTTGTATTATGGGTACCGTACAATGGACTTAGGGCAAAGTCAATTTATAAGATTTATATAGATATTATACATTCATGACTCTGATACAAACATTCGTGCTCGTCTAATGCTCTTCACACAAAGTTTATCACCAGGATTCGAACGCAGGACCCTCGGCGCAGAAAGCAGGGTCACTCCCAACTGCGCTAATCATGTCGCATGATGGTAAGGTGGTATTTAAGTTGTAGGTTCATAATGTCAATTTGGCAAGTAGGTAAGTTGTTAGTATGAAGGAGCCGAAGATTATTTAAAACGTAAAATCTGATGCACTGTTTAAACATTTTTCTCTACAAAGTTGTAAAACCAAGTAACTATCTAAAGAGAAATATGTTTGGTCACTTTAAAATAAGCAACTAATAATTGCAACAAAGTTGTTGATCAGTTAAAAGAACTTTATACAAAATATATAAAAAGAAATGAGCATTTCTACCTGCCTCAAAGATAAGAAGGGCTTTATATCAAAGGAACATTTATTCGTACCCATCGACATAAAGCTTTTGAATAAACATTATCTACATTTTGTTTGTTTTTTACCCGACTGCGCAAAAAGTAGGATAATGTTTTTCAAGTGTATGTATGTCTATTACTTTGGTACGCTCTGCAGCCTAAACGGCTTGGTAGATTTTTACGAATGAGGTGCCGTTAGATTCGTCTTCATTGTGGGATTGACATAGGCTATTTCTTTTAGCAATTTGCATCTGCGAATGTAATAAAAGTGGGGGAGATTTTTATTTTGTTATTATTATAATATTTGTTACAAATGAAGGCTAGTAAATAGCCAAATCCAAATATTTATATATTATAACACTTTTATGCTACCGTTTTAACACAAACCTCACATAGAAAAACGAAAATAATCAAATTATTAAAAAAAAAAACAAAAAACCCGACTACGAAAATACTTCGCTGATAATGCAATAATCATAACATTCAAATAGCTGTCAAACAAAAAGCTTTGGTATGGTGCATTCTACATTGCTGAAATCAAAATTTAGAGCTTGTTTTTATTTTGTCAGCGAAGTGTTTTCGCAGATGGTTTTGTTTTGTAAATAATATGTTATATTTAAAATCGATTGCGTCTCGATTTTATTGAGAGAATCGATTTATAAATTAAATTAATGTCAATCAATGACTTCTGAAATATAATTCCTATATCAAAAGTAAATATCTACTGCATTTGCATGACAAATATAAAATTCTTATACTAATTAATGAAGCCAAATTTTATGGCATTAGGTATACCTTAATATATTGGTACAGACCTACATACTTATATTACATTTTATAACGTGCAATTAAACTTGAACATTTCGTAAAATTTATTATCAACAAAAACTTTGGAATCGAGATTTTGGTGTACAGATAAAAACTGGTCAAGTGCAGGTCAGACTTGCACATTGAGGATTCCGAAAAATTATAAAAAGTATTTGAACAATATTAAAAACGACAACATAATTTTCACACCGCGCGGTCGGAGCAAAGGATACATAGTCATACAAATAGACGGATGAACAGAATACGTTGGCAAGACCATAGGGCTTTGTTCAATCCCTTTGTGTACGAAACCCTAAAACAGGGCAATCAGTATTGCCATGGGTAAAAAATATTTTTATAAAATATCGTCCATAAAAATCGTCTTGAATCCCGAAAGGTACTTAGCGGTTTTTGTTGCCTTTGCATGTTTTTTTTTAAATCAGAGGTTACGTACCCCGCTGTCGCTTTATTTATAGAAGCACCTAACAGAGATACCTGATGAAATTTGTGATGCAGATTTTTTTTATTTTTTATTACACATACAAATGGAATGTGCAATCATCATTCTGTTTCTTTGACTGCAGGTATAGTTCAACTCCCAGAAATTAATCAAAGTGTGGCAGATTATTCAACGAGTTGATCAAAATGATTCACTCGGATTCTTTCATGATGAATACCTACGTTTTATTTTCAAATTTTTACTAAACTAAATCGAAAAATAGGGTGCCAAAATATTAATGAAATTACCTAATTGAGCTATCACCTGTATTACGTTCTCTGTAATTGAACTGAATTTATAGATATCTTTAAAATAATTACGATGACACTGGTTTGTTATACTATATCTGTGGTTGGTTAAATATACTGTGCTGGATGTCATAGAAATTATATTGTATTTCTTTGCAACCACTAATTTTTGCTACGCCATCGCGCCATACTATCCTATACCAAATAAGGAGGTGTTAATTGGTCCCAAACATTAAACTAGATACACGTAAAAACTCCGAAATTTGATATATTCTAACTTTAGAGTCCAAAGAAACATAACTTAGATTGAACTAAAATAATGACAAATGAATCTAAAATTGTAGATTACCTGTTATAATTTTAAAAAAAAACCATACGTACTACGCTCGGAAAGGATCAACGAACAGCATTACTTGAATCTGTAGGGTCGATTCCAAATTGACAAGCAAATTGGAAGAGATCCTTCAAATCGGCCCTACAGATTGGGTTCCAAGTTTTGCTGTTCTTAGAGGCATATACAGAGCGACAGGTGAGAGAAGAGAACGAATAACAAGAAGGTAGAAAGTCTTGCAAAATTATAAAGATTTTTGTACTTTTGAAGATTTCGTGATGAGTCCTGGTACTTGGCTATTATACAATATTTCACACACAGCTTTCTATCTTTGAACAGATTTCAAAATCTGATTATTAGCTCTGGAGATTAGGCTCTAAAACATACAAACTTAAAACTTAACCTGTTTATAATAACACAAGTAACAATATTAATGACCCAATTGGGTTTACCCGAGACATGAATAAGTATACTTATAAGTAATTGTTTACTGGGATCACCCCTAGCCATTCTATACGGTGCCCATGATAGCTAGCATTTCTCAGTTCGGAACCGTTGGTTTATTCGTCTGGCGATATTATATCGTAAATGTAATTCGATTTACCAAAGAAACGCATAAATAAGACGGTAAAACATCAATTCAATAGACCATTACGTAGACAGGTGCATTTTATAGCGATTATGACCATGCCTCCGATTTTTATGAGCGATGCATAAATGCTATGGGCACTTTGTTGTATTGCATTTGCTTCTACAGACAATTTTAAGGACACACATACCATCTAGAAATACTGTTATATCCAGGAGAGCTATATGTCTTTGGGACAAGGTAGGTACTTACTAGATTTAATTGATTAAAAGTTACTTACCTTAAGTAATTTTCCTTAATGTAGTAAAAAAATATTTTTTTATATATTCTATTGTCAACCGAAATCATCATCAACCAAGTATATTTACCGACGTAAATCTTTCCCCATAAGAATTCTTGAGGCCTCGTAATATTGTATCTGTGTATATTTTTTATATTACATAAATAATCCATAAAACTTCGGCATCAATATATGTGTAAACTAAACTACACTAGGAAAAAGACTAAAGAGTTCTATTACACGCTGAACACTAAAGCAACGTTTGTCCCATCGCATCGTTATCAAGATAGCAACAGCGAAATGAATACTCGACTCGATAATATCGTAAAAATGGCACTACACATAGAAAAATTAAATGACACGTATGTGCTAAAGATGTTAGAGGATTCACTATGTGCAGAAGTAATGGGTAGAGACATTATTTGTATATAATATGGGCATAATGGCCTTAACATATGATTATAGCCCAGTGTGGATACTTGTAATGTCTGCCATGGCATTAACGATATCGGGTGTGTACATTTCTCTTTAGTAGGTATATTATCACCGTTCACGTAGCGATGCGTCAACTCGGTAACTCTAGTATGCAGAGTAAGTACCTCTATCTATTACAATCAGGAATCTACATCGCAATAGATAAGTAGGAAGGTACTATAAAAGTAAATTTATGTATGTAGATACATACTCCGAACTAGAGCAACAATAGCCTTGGTATAGGACCTATCTCTATGCACAAGATACAGGGCTATCTACAACCAAGCAACATTTGTAATTTGGGTACCGTAGCATGAAATTCGATGATAAGGACGGAACGGCAATTCCCAAAATTTTCTTCGTGCGGAATTCAATTTACAAGCCTTCAGTGAATCATTCCATCAATACGTGTTGCACATCTTCCTCAACAAATTTGGAATACGTAGAATTTTTAAAGTCACTCTTGTGAGACAACTTCATAGAAGCCTGCAGATTTTAACGCTATAATTATATTATACAGGCTGGTTCCTACCTGAAAATATAATTACAATTACAGATTGCATTATTAATGACATCCTCATGTCGCATGTACCATTCAATAACCACAATATGTAAGTTACGCAAATTTAAAAACAGCGCCATCTACAAACAAAAGACTGTAGCATATTCGTAAATAACGCTTCGATGGCAACAAATGTTTCATATAACCTTTTGTATTTCAACATACTTGCTATTGTCATGATTTGATTGTAGATGGCTCTTATATCAATATATTCATAATATTATAAACCTGTAACTAGACTGCCTGCACAATTAGGATTAAAAAAACTTGAATAGGATATTTAGACATTTCAGAATCAATACAAAGTGATTTTAGAACCCTTATCCGTTTTATGTAGCAATAGCAGCAATCATGATTTGATGCTAAAATAAATGTAGAAATAACTGAAAAAAAATATATGAAAAGATCATGGAAAACTTCCAACTCTGGGAGGTACAGAATCATGAGTTAATTCCATCCATTAAATCCATGGATATTAGTTTCATTACGAAGTTACTAACAGCCTGTCTAGGTAGAGGTACCTACATAACCTTATAAAAGTACCATATCGAACATTACGCTTGCAAAGTTGCAGGGAAGTTGCAGTAACCAATTTACGTTAAACCTTACTAATTGTATTTAAAAGAAAAAGCTATACAGCAAAGAATACTCCACAAATGATTCGATACATGAAATTAATCAACGTAACATGTAATCACTTGAGTAATGACCGGACATTAATTAAAACCAATATATAAGTAATAACAAAAATATGTTACCTACTCCTTGTATTCATTTCATTATCGGCTATCTAACGTATTGCGATTGAATAGCACCAATTAGTATCTCCTTCTAATATACGGTAGTTACCTGACATTTATTATATTGAACGTAATAATTGACCGTAATCAGACTAACCGCGCAGCCTCGCGAGCCTGCCTCGGACACATGCCTCGCATAGACAGACAAAAGGACCAATGACATGACAGCGTTCGCCTTGGACTAGCCTTTGCCTTACCTGTCAGACCGCGCGCGGTATTTACCCAAGGCATGCTCACGAGGCTGCGCGACTGGTTTGGAGACGGCTATCGCGTCAATCATATATCCGCGAATATACCTAGGTCCCGCATAAAGATATTATTAGTTGCATTTACTTATTATTTTATTAGACGGTGCAAATAAATTTGAGTTTTATCAGAGCGAGTCGTTCGTTCGTGTTTCGATTTGCAAAGCGACTCGAATAAGCCATTTGAATTTAAAATCTTAGATATATTATGTATATTACAAGTTTATGGATAAACCGTTTATAATCATTTGTGTTCGGTTTTAGTTTTGTACAAATAAGGTATGGTTACTCAATAACTGTTGGTATATGAGAATAAAACGTTATACGCTATGCTGACATTCGATTTTTAAATATTCTTGAGATGACCAGAATGTAAAGTGTTCTGACAATAAACATAAACTGACATCCCCAGGTATGTTGTGATTTGATTTTTATGATTTTATGTAAGTAGGTATTTAACGACACACATAATGTTCAATGAGATTTGATATCCAACTGGGTTTCTGTCTTATATTCGCATGTCCTCTTTCTCCCTTCACATAAAAAACAGCAATGGAAAAAATATACAGTCAGTTACTCAGGTATGGACGCAAACATTACTATGGGACATTACAATAAGGTCGTATATACCACATCTGAGATCAGGCTCCTTGTAACGTCAGTCAAAATAGTACTCATCTGGTATACGATTGCTGTACGATATTCAACTTTAAATGAATCCCAAATTATAGTCCGCGACGATACCTACAATTCTCAAAAAAATACGTGGGCAAATTGGCTCGAATAAAACAGCAACATCCGATATTCGTTAGCATAATTTGTAAGAAGGTAAAATTTAAATTCCCATCAACTTTGATGTTCTTTAGCTCGCAAAAATCAACCCTTTCCCGAAATTTGCACAAAAGGTGTAATACCGGTGCCAGATGGAATAGAAAATTAATTCCACTCTGATAACGATAAATTACAGCAATTTTGGGTAGAACCTTATATAAAAACTAAAAGAACTTTAAACGTTTGTTGATTTAAAACGAACGCTAATTTTAATAAATGGTTGGAGCTAAAATGGTTTCGAAAAGAATTTTTAATTCTTAGTGAGAATTTTACGTAGAACGTAAAAGAGGTTACCTGCGAAAGACTTCAGGTAATTGCGATCGGAATTTATTGTAAAGAGAAAAAAACGCGAACAATTTAATAGTGTCTTACAGAATTTGAAACGACATTTTATACGCGCTGGTATAGCGAGTTACCACAGAAAATAATTCCTTATTATAAACTAGAATGCTTGTAATTGTACGTATACAGATTAAATTCTGATCTAATGAACGATTTTAAAAGGCCACTACGTAAAACTTACAAAAGAAAACCAACTGAAAGAAACTTTAAAACAATGGTTCTGCGTACAACAAAATGATGAAAATCTTTTATATTGTAGCTGCTCCAAGAATCACTAGCAGTACCCACCTACATGCAAATTAATTACAATATTACAGTTATAGGTACGAAAAATAAAATAATATCAGGGTTTTTTCATGAGCATGAAGCATTAAAAGATTGAAGCTACATATTAAAATATACATATTTAATGCTTCCAACATTACAATTTCTGTAAAGATTTATTCATATTTTAAAAATATTATGTGACTATGTTATTGCTGTGAATTTATGTGCTATTGCTATTCCGAAAATATTTACCTATATTATTGTTAATGTAGCCTTTTTGACCAAAGCTGTATCAGATACAAAGCAAACAACATAACAAAAGACGAGACAAATGCCGAAAAAAAAGAACTTTTAAAAAGTTGTACCTTCTTCTTTCTTTTTATACGAAATGAAATGCGATGAAATAAAATCGATATGCAAATTATTATGCTGATTGATTGATGACAGTAATTGAATTTGACCTATAGAATCAACCTTTTTAGGGAATATTGTGGTTTAAAATTCAAAATAAGGTGCTCCATTATCAGCAATAGTACCAGAAATATAATGTCATTTGTGTCACGTGTGTGCAAATTGAAGCTTCATGAAATGCCTCTAGGTGGTGTATAATTAATTTGCAACAGTCAGTTAATTAAAAGCTTGTGAAAAAATAGTTAACAGAGTACTTTTATAGGTAGATTGGCTGAGCAGTGTGCGTTGGCATCGTTGCAATTCACACGTTTTGGGTGACTTTTGTAAAGGACAGGACTTCACAAGTTAAAGCAGTAAGCCAGACGAGCTCATCAGACATAATATTATGTACCTAATTTAGAACACAAATTTATTTCGTTTTAAAATAAATATCCTTCATTCAGCTTGATACACTAAAAAACTAATATCAATTTACCGATGCCCGGTTTTATAAATTAGTCATAGAGCCTAAAACATCAAAAGGAATAGTCCTCTCGCGGGCTCGCTTCTTACAATAAATACTCTGTTACGAATTCCGAATAGGGAACAATAGCATTACCTGAATGCAGTATTAATACAGTACTATAATAAAGTTCGAATGATATTCGATCGATACAAATGATTGCACCTAGCATGTGTCGATTCGTGATTACGATTGCAGTTTAGATCCCGCGTAGTAATTGTTTTAATCACAATATAAAAAACTCATGTCAGTATTTTAATAAGTGAAACCTATGTCGGAAAAGAAATATAAATAGCATATTTTTTATAACCTAATTTTAATGCATTACATCATAGCTATTACCAATCGTAGTTACCGATGCATTAAGATGTATTTTTTTACATCTTCTGTAAAAAAATGTTTTTTAAAAGTAAATGAATTGATTTTCATCATTCTGAAATTCGTTAATTACTAAATTACTAATTCAACTGTTTACAATTATATGAACATAATAGCACTTGAAGTACCTGAACGGGTAGCCAGAAGTGCACTTCAGTTCACAAAATCCCTAATATTATGACCAATAGTATTTGGTCCCAAATAGTGAATACTTTCGTACTAGTTTTAATAGGTATATTAACTACTATCACAGTGGAAGAGAGGTGCTTTTTCCTTTTATATTTTGAAGTATATTGCATTCTCAAACACGAGTAGGTACTTAGCAAAGCTGGGGCTCTTGAAGCACTGAAAATTGAAGCACGTAATTTGAGGTGGCCGCGAGCTGTCAGGTTGCCAAAAAAGTAATTACAAATCGTGTTCATTGCATTCAGACATCAATTCAGTTTGGTGAAACAATAGACCGTAATTAAGAACTTGAAATTGAATGTTATTAAACAATTTGCTAGATTTTATTCAATATAATTTTACGTAACGGAACCTTAAGTTTACGTAGAATTTTATGTACATTTATTGACCTTGAATAGCGTTTATTCCTTTTTATAACGTAGGACAAACCTTGACGACCAGATTAGCGCAGTTGGTAGTAACCCCGCTTTCTGCGCCGGGGGTCCCGGTATCGAATCCCGTTACGGACAATCTTTGTGTGATGAGTACGAATATTGGTACCCGAGTCATAGATGTTTAATATCTTTTAAATATAATATTATATATTGGGCCTTCCCCCAATCCATTATATATACAGTACCCTGTACTCTCTTTTATGTTGTTAAGAAAGACATAAATATTTAATAACAGTTTATTAACGAGAGACGCGCACAGTTTTTATAGTGACATTTTTAGAAGACACAGATACAAAAAAAATACAGATAAAAAAGTGTTGCCACAACATAAACTCTAATGTTTATTTTTATGAACAACCCATAATACAAGCGATGCTTAGTGTGGGATTGTAAAGTTGGTGTGTTCGTCTGGCGATATTATTATTTTGTATCTACAGCGTGACAAAGAAAGAGTATACAACCATTTGAATATGTGCTTATTAATAGCGTTTGTAATAACTATGTAAAGAATCGATATTAAAAAAATACTCACAAAATTCAATCCTTGTCTTTTGGGATTTTTTTTTGTTGTTGTTAATATGATGGGTTGGCTGGTGCTCTACGTGTCAACTGGCGTGATGTTAGCTTAAGTGTATATATGCTAATTTAGTGTATATGCTTGTTGTTCATGTCACACAACAGTTATGTACATGTTCCAGCACAATCAAGCAACAATTCGATTGAACTCTATTTGTGATGGCGTTTTATTTATTCGCCATATTTTCACAATTTACCATTCATGCACTTCGCCGTTCGTTTTTATAAAATATTATCGTATGTCTATTTCTTTTTTGGTACAAAATATTGTTGTAGTGGTTCTTAATTTAAAAATAAAGGATTTTATTTCAATAGGTACCCTTTATAGAATTACACATCTCTATTAATGATGCTTACTAATTTTACTGCATTTCAAACTAAACGATTTATTGTATCTGCCAAGGTACACTGAATAAACAATACCCAAAGAAAAGTTATTTGTGGTGCGGAACACGAAAAAGTCTGTTTTCTAGAATAATAAAAAGTAATCCATAATTTTGTTAGCTTTACGGCATCGTTACCTCCTGGCCGCGCCGGTGGCTTAGTATCAGTAATCCGATAATAATTCGGGTATAATTTACGTTTAATTACATCTCTAACTACAGTATAATATGAAATGCTCGCGTGAGTATTAGTAATTCACGCTTTTCGAAGTAGCTCAAGCTACCTAATTATTTTCAGCTCCCCCGATTTCATGACTTACCAAAGCACGTAAAAGTACCGGAGTGGGTTGTTTAATTTCACACCGATGGTATAAATTTTACTTGGACTGATATAAAATGAATTTTATCAAAACGATTACTGAATTTATTTTATCCCACTAAAATTGTAAATGTGATAGTTTGGATGGATGGATGTTTTTTATTCAATCACGCCAGAACGGCTGATTATAGTCGGGAATAGCAAATAGGCTACTTTTTCCGGTAAAATGTATGGTTCCCGTGCGGGTAACACAGTGGGCGCAGCTAGTTATGTATATTTTTAAATCAAGCGTCTGGTTATAGGTCGAGGAGCCACGCAAGGCTGCCTCTACTCGCTCATTCAGTATTTGCATCAGCTATAAGCTCATATTCGCGTTGCGTAAATATACAATAGTACTTCTCTCTCAACAGTATGGCTGATACTTCTTTGTAATTCTTCCCTACAGTATCATTACCGACTATTTTAAGATGCAAGCTTATAGCGGTATTAATATGGCCCCCGTGTTATACCACTAATGAAACACAGAAAACTGTAAGTGAAAACGAGTATGCTGCCGAGCGCTTTCAGAAGCGGTGCACGTATAAGCAAGCTGGGAAACATAAATAACAGCCGAAACAATTTACCTACGAGCCGGGGTGAGGTATTCTTACAACTGTTTAGTTTGTTCAATATACACCAGCCAGTGCTACGTGCCGCGAATCCTGTCGACAGAATTTAAATGCGACAGATATGAACCAAAAAGTTAGCTCCGATTCATGTTTTTTTCTTTACCTTTTAACTAGAGCTTTGCCTTCTATTAATGCCTGATTAGCGCAGTTGGTAGTGACTCTGGTTTCTGTGCCGAGGGTCCTGGGTTTGAATCCTAGTAGGGGCAAAAGTTGAAGGATGAGCACACGAGTGTTTGTACCCGAGTCATGGATGTTTAATATATATATAAGTATTGTATACTCAGTTCGCCCTCAGTCCATTGTACGGTACCCATAAAACGACAGTACTTAGTGTGGGATCGTATACTCGTAGTTGGTGCGTTCGTCTTGCGATATTATATTATTATCTATACATACATATAAATAAAATTGGAGTGTCTGTTTGTAATATTAAAACAACCGCTTTTTACTAAGTGCATTTGGATATATACACGTTACCTATACCGAAACAACATTTTTTAATTTTTTTGTCTGTCTGTCCCTCTGTCTGTCTGTATGTCTGTCTGTCTGTCTGTCTGTCTGTTTGTTCCGGCTAATCTCTGAAATGGCTGGACCGATTTTGACGGGACTTTCACTGGCTGATAGCTGATGTAACAAGAAGTAACTTAGGCTACTTTTATTTTAGAAAAAAACAGGATCTCACGAAAAAAAAATTAAAACCAATGTTGCAGCGCAGCGCCTGATTAAGTTTGATAGCAACAACCTGCAATGCGTCCCGCGGGCTCAGAAAGGGCGAGCAGACTGTTGTCAACGGTTGTCTTTGTTAAATACCACGCGGACGAAGTCGCGGGCAACAGCTAGTTATTAAATACAATTTGATTTGCAATTTGGTGATAAGTACACTTTAAACGCCATTAGAATTATCCAACGTGGAGCTAATATCGATAATTACCAAATTTTATCACGACTTATGGTAATTTATTTTATTAAAACTATGCTACTCTCATAGTACCTACTGTACATCCCGATTGGAATACATGTAATTGGATTACTTGTCTGTCTCTACATGATGGCATCGCGTGGTGTATGATACGATGACTGTTATGTACTGCTTGCGAAGCCAAATGTGGTGCTTGTATCACCATGTTATAGGGGTTACTTTTATCATACACTGATCCTTTAACGTTTGCGTATAGAAAAACAGTACATTCAAATAACATTTACCTCGCTGTAGATCCTAAATGTATGTTTAGTATTTTTACAAATAAATAAAATTGGAGTGTGTCTTTGTAATATTAAAATAACCGCTTTTTACTATGTGCATTTGGATGTACTATACACGGTACATATACCAAAACAATATTTTCACAATGTTTGTCTGTGTGTCTGTTTGTTTCGGCTAATCTATAAAATGGCTGGACCGATTTTGACGGGACTTTCACTGGGAGATAGCTGATGTAACAAGGAGTAACTTAAGCTACTTTTATTTTAGAAAAACTTTTATGTTAAATACCACGCGGACGCGTTGCGGGTAACAGCTGGTTTTTATATATTTATAAAAACAATATATACAATGGTTTTTATATATTTATATATAACATTGCGAAATATGACCTAAACACAATAGTATCCAAGGTTACAAGAGATATAGAACTAAAAGGTAATTACAAAAGCAATGTCTCTGAACATTATTTCATATATACCAACACCTATTATTATATTATGTGCCAACGAATATCGTCTTAGTAATACAAACCGATAATGTCATTTCGTGTAAACGGCGATAAAAATGCAGTTACGGCAGTTAAGGAAAAATAAAATATATTGTAAAAAGCGTCGTGTAAATCCAACTAAATCCTAGCTCAGAATCGAACTCAAAAAGGTAATAAGGCAATTTTCTTGAAAATCCCTAAACGTAATAATGTGCCGAAAACGTTTTCTAAATTTACACATATTGTGCCGCGGTGGAATCGCCCGGGTAGCGTACGAGCGGAATACACAATGCGATGGGGTGAAATATCAGAGACTTATAGTTACAATACCACTTACATAAAAGATTGTATGTTGCCGCGTTACAGTCATAACGTGTCTGTGTGTAAACCAAACGATACCGGAATAAATACATAACTAAGCGTTGAAAACCGACCATTGAACTTATAGATGTTACTAGCTGTTACCCGCGACTTCGTCCGCGTGGTATTTAACAAAGACACAACCGTTAGTAATAGCCCGCTCGCGCGTTCTGAGCCAGCGCGACCGGCAGCCTTTGTTAAGTTGTTGGCGGGGGTTGGGGGTTTTTCTGAAATAAAAGTACCCTAAGTTACTCCTTGTTACATCAGCTATCTGCCAGTGAAATTCCCGTCAAAATCGGTCCAGCCATTTCAGAGATTACCCGGAACAAACAGACAGACAGACAGACAGACAAAAAAATTAAAAAAGGTTGTTTTGGTATAGGTACCGTGTATACATCCAAATGCATTTAGAATAAAGCGGCTATTTTAATATAACAAACAGACACTCTAATTTTATTTATATGTGTATAGATAATACGTACATTGGCAGACTTGTTGGGATGTCGTGGTTATAAATAAAAACGAACACACCAACTATACGGTTCCACGCTAAGCAACGTTTGTATTATGGGTACCGTCCGGCTGACTGGGGCCGAACCCAGTATATATTACTTATATAGATATTAAACGTTATGACATGGGTACAAACTTTTGTGCTCATCACACAAAGTTTGTCCCTAGCAGAATTCAACCCGGGGCCATCAGCACAAAAGCAGGGTTACTACCAACTGCGCTAATTAGGCCGTCAAAGCCCGTGTTAGCCAGTGCGTGGTATGCCTGAGCCTTACCATGGCCACGCGGTCTTTCAGGATGTGAAGCCATGCTTCGATTAATCACGAAGTCTCGCCAGCTTGCCACGGGCATTATCCGGTTGCCTAATTTGTGCAAGCATATTTTGAATAAATATTTGGGCTCATAATTTCCAGTGCTCGAGCAAGGCAGTGCAAGAGATTGTGATGGGTGAAACCGTACTGATAGGGTGATAAAACGCAGCCTCGTCAGGCCGTTCTGTCTGTCAGCATTTTTAAAACATAACTGCTTTGTAATGGGCCTTGTATACATATTGTTACTTTCTATAAATTCCACGGCGGACCCGTTAATACCAAGTTTAAATTGAAGCTACGTGTAAATAACTTACAAAAGAAGCTGCTCTCGAATAGCGAAATAATTTTGTTCAGATATAACGCTTGGGGTGTAGAACATGGAGTAAATTTATTATTTGAGCGGCGGGCCGCGGACAAAGGATTTAGGTTTGCTGAATTATGCAAATAAATTCACCATTCTGTAACATTTGTTGGGAACGTCTTTATTTCTGTAGATTTCTTAAAAGGCCCTCAAGACTAATCCCGTTTTGGCTTTCAAATCTCCTCAACTTAAGTGAGCGTTCAGTTATACCTTATTGCGTGTATTAACATGTCACACGAGGGATAAAGGTAAAGCACTAAGTCAAGTATTATTGCAACCTTAGATTTACATAAATCTCATGTAAAGTTTTTATATCATCCTTCTTAATGGTCGTTTCTCTTGAATTAATGACGTAGTCTCTAAAGTGCTTTCCATTTACCGATATGTATTTATATGAAATCCCCAAACGGCTTACCTGAAACTACCTGGAACTATTTACCTTTACTGGGTTTATTTTTATTATGGAATCGGGTTTCGACTTCTGAAACAAGTACTTCGACTGCATATCATATTTTCTCTTACGTTCACAATGCTTGCAGGCGCAATCGCGAGTGAATGTGTATCCGGTTTTTTGTAGTTTTGTTATTGCTCAGAATGGAAATAGCGTATGTGTAAAGCTCAATCACGCGCGAATCTTTGCGGGAGACTTTTGAGTTCGATGGCCGGTGATGTGATTTTGCTTTCTCCTCTACTATCTCTGCACGCTCGCTCTTTTCCGCCTGAATCCCAATACACGCGGTAAAGACCGTTCTTGTAAAGGTAGCAAATTATTACCTTCTTTACGGTTTAAGAAAGTGTTGTTGGAAGTTTAATATTCGCAAGCCGGCTGCGAGGGCTCGGCTCCTCGAACAAGTTGCACCATTACCACACCCTGAAGGAGCTCTCCGCAATCTCCCCCAAATGAATGTTGAGAAAATCCCTTAAGAAACAGTTTTTGAATCCCGACGGTATTATTTGCCCGGCTACGATGAACCTTCAGTCGTTTAAGACAATATAAAGCTTGCTTGAATAGGTACATAGAGTATTTGGTTTTGATTTTGCAGATATTCCGTGAAATATTTTATTCTTTCGTTTGTCCGGAGTATTCAGACTTCTAGGAGATATTATTAATATAACGTTCTTAGAAATTTAATGTCTATAATGAAATTGTTATAATATCTTTTGTATTTTGTAATTATCATATAGTGTATGTATATTAGGTGTTTCCATTTGAATTTCAAATATCATGATAGGTAGTTACGGTCAGAAAAAAATATTATGGGGTGTTTCCAGAAATTATAAAAAAAATGCTGGTATGTTTTATCAAATTATTTTAGGTTCTAATAAAATATGTTATATGTATATATATATTATTTTTAAGTCGCTATAGTCGCATTAACTACATAGCTTTATAATGTCTTTAAATCGACTGATACTATATATTTACAATAGTCGTAGTGTACGCAACGTGGATCACAATGGCTCGCTCGAGGCCCGCTTGGATCCGTCTAAGTACTCACTGGCCATATGGATGTGAGGATCGGCCGGCTCCTCGACAGCTCTGCAAACCGAGCTTCGGAATCAATTTCTAAGTATTTTCGTCAAGGGTTCCACAGGAAGTAGACAATATGCTTTAGAGAACAAACATTGCTATCTGGTGGGCGCGTTCAGATTCAATTGCTATTGTTTTTTTTATTGCAGCATTTCCATTAAACGTGGCAATGCTGCCGGCGTTTTGGGCACCCTACCGCCTTATGGAGGTTGGGGATTTGCTGAGTGCATTGTAATATCTGCTTATTTTTATTATATATAATACATAATAATATTAATATCCGTTCACACGTTTAAGACGAATCTTTAGTATAAATTTCATATACTTATTTGTACACATATGATAAAAATTGATTGATATCACTTTATGAAGTTTATGCATGCTAATCAATATCTTTGAACTCTTATGAGTTTAGATTGCTTATAATACCTTTACCTAAACACATGACAACATATTAGTAGCAGACTTCATAATTCTTGGAAAACTTAGAAGATTTTTTTATGTGATATCAAACTTTATTTGATGTGTGTTCACCTAATAGTTCAAACTCTAAACCATAAATTAATAGAAATTAACAGATACCATTACAAAGCAGTTTTCTCCTGAAAAATGCTTTTAAATATATTTGTGGGCAAATTAAATAAATGTATGTATAATAAATCATCATATTATGACCACATTGTGTCATGAAGGCCAAGATTTGATATGAAAGCTTGGTGTTTTGCTCGCGCCGCAGCTGAGTTGAACACTAGAATAATTAATGATTTAAAAAGTCTTCTCCTACTCAGCGTTGTCTAGGATGTGGATGTATGCCAGGTTATTATGACCTGCTAATTACCTGACGGCAGTCACGAATTTTCCCGATGATAGAATTTTGGAGACACCTTACAATATTTTAAGCAGCTTATATACTAAACTAATGATATTATGATAGAGTCGGTATTATGATAGATCATCAAGCATAAATGATAATACCTACATTTGACGAAAAAATGTTACAGCCTTCAAAATTATGTTTATTAAATGGAATATATTAACCGGCTAATGCAGTTCTCATTTATCCCTCTTCGTCATTCATAACGTCGACTCATGGTTTTTCCCCAATGTATGGATATCGACCGGAAGGTCGCCCATCATTTAGGGGGAAAGGCTATAGACATCAAAGCAGTGCTTGTTTGATTGAATAATAGAAAAGCTAAATGGTAATACATCCACTGATAAATAAAACATATATCGGTACGTGATGCCCACTATAATTTACGAAGCGATTTATCCAAATGTCATTTCGGTACTATAGAAAATATTTATTATTTTGGTAGAAAAATCAGAGTTCCTACCTATTTATTGTTTGTAATTTCGTGCTTTCAGTTTCCATTTTGTTTCCATGACAAGCATAATGAGAAAAAAAAATCACACACTTGAACTTGCTTGAACTTGCACAAGGTAGTGTCATCAATTAGGAGAGTGTTTATTGATAGAGCAGAGTAGCTTTTACTAACTCTTTTTGCCTCTTCTTATATAAAAAAATAACTTTGGCTTTTACAAGTAAAGGGGAGCGGGATGTTCTTTATTTAATTGTTATGTAAAATAGAAAATAAAATCAGCCCTTCAAGATCCGCCCAGGCAAGTTTCACCAATACTTCTCAGCTGTTCGATCCTGCGTAACGAAGCGTAATGTTTCATTATATTTGCATAAATTGCGATGCGAGGATTTACGTCCCGGTCGCGTATAATTAGAGATCGAAATTGAATTAGTTTCGTTACTTCGGAATAGAGATGACAGTTTTTCAGCTCTGAAAAATAATGAGGAACAAAGTTTTTGTGAGTTATGAGCCAAAATGATAATATTAAAATGAACTAATACATACTAATCAAGTAAGTGCCTACCGCAGGACTAACACGCAGGTCCAGACAAGACTTATCTTATGGATTTTTTCGCACTGAATCGTCCTCTCCCTTTCGTAATACATAGGAGAGAATAAGATAAAACCAATATAACTCAAATTTTTGTCTGCTCTAAACCCTGCTAGTATTTATTTTAATTATATCGAGGTAATGTTGTAGTAGTAAAACCTTTTTATTTCAAGGTCAAACAGGGCATCAAAGGTTAAAAAATATCTATGGCAACATTACAAAAAAATCGTTTGTATTGGCCACTTGTAAATAATAAATCAATCGAGGGCAACAACAGATAAACTATCGAGTACAGACCTTGTTTGAAAAAGATTAATGATATATAAATGACTTCGAAAACATTATAATTGGTGTAAATAGTGTTTTGACATGGAGTATAAATTTGTTTTACTGACACGTATATGAAGAATACCTACACATTCAAACGATTAACCTTGTTATATTATGGGTGAAGTACTTAACTAAAGACGCTATAGGATTGAACGAATGAAAAAGAGCATAGTTACCTGTAGTTTTTAAACTCAAAAGAAATAAATACGTTATAGTCACTGAATATTTACGTCTATACATGTTATTCGCAGAATCTCGGCCGCCACATTTGACATGTTTGTTTATATCCTACAGACTCCTTATAACGCATACAATATACCCTTTTTCTTAATGATATATTAGAGCACTTTACGGAATACACTGACTATACGGTCCCACAGTAAGCAACATTTGTATTATGGGCACCGCACAATGGACTCAGAGCGAATGTAGTATAAAATCTATATATAAATAAAGTCGTGTTAGTTACACCATTTATAACTCGAGAAAGGGTGGGCCGATTTTTATGATGTTTAATTTTTGAATTTGTCTCGGGCCCGAATAGTAGAATAACTATTAACATCTGATATTTTATTAAGATATTCTCATACATTTAATTCTGAGGCGGTACGAAGTTCGTCGGGACGGTTAGTACTTATATAGATATTAAGCATCTATGACACGGGTACAAACATTGGTTGTCATCACTCAAAGTTTGTCCCTAGCAGCCCTCGAACCCGCGATCCTCGGCACAAATAGCGCGGTCAATACCAACTGCGCTATTCAGGTCTTTAGGATATAAGTAAACCTCCACCTCCTAAAAAAAAGACTGCCGGCGGCCATTAATATGTAAGTCATAATATAGCTAGTAACAATCTTTTAGAGATTACATATTATATTACGTAAAATAACGGAGTGGGTATAGTAGATATGGCACTACATGGCAGTTTCACTGTGTAGCATTTAGCGTAAAGCTGCAAGAATCCTAAGCTGTACCGTAGATGTAGCTGTAGTAGTAGTAGCTGTAGCAGCTGTAGCTGTTCAAGACAGTTGGCGTCGGAAAGTGCGGAAACAACATTACGCGCTCGGCATGAACCGAATTGCACTCCCGCCCTGCTTGTTTTCTCATTTTATTACTCTCTCTTTGTTGGGTCGGTTACACTTGCCCATAAACTGATTTGAATATTCCCTCAGCGAGCTTCAACAATAGACGCCAGCGAAATGAATAAACGCGAAATGAGTGAGCGAAATTAGCTCTTTAAATATGTAACAAAACAATTTTCTTTCATTTAAATTACAAGAAGATTATAATATTGATAATTACAAGTGTATTGACCGACATATTTAGTAACTAGGTCTGTGGCAGCGACTTCCCTCATCGTCTTATTGACATGGCACTTTAGAGTTCATCGCAGTGTTTGTGCTCAGTTTATTATTTCGTCGTCGTCGAGAACGTCGGTGAGGGAAGAAACGTAGGCCGAAATTAGGCCCTCAGCAAATATAACAAACTCACTGTACAATTTGAAAGCGAAACTCCTTCACTGCGCCAGGGAAATGAAAATCCGTTATATAACCTCAGATTCGCTCGTATATCTTTACGTACTTTAATCAACTAACCGAGATGGTTGAATAATTCTTCATCTACGTTTTGTTTGTTGATTGTTTACTTATATACGTCTAGAATATAATCTTATCAAACTTATTTAGAGGCAATTTATAAAATGAAATAATAGTATCACACTAAAGCCTAAATAGTAATAAAAATATTAAAATTGCCGTATTTTAAATCATGATTTTATTTTATTTTCTCATAAATTGTACATTCTTACCTACAAAAAATTACGAGTCTTTATGTTCAAGTAGCGTGCTTCATATAAGACCTTATCAAGTCGCTTACTCT